>JAOEGL010000002.1:136078196-137344442 GCA_034509955.1 Urosaurus nigricauda
ACCACCTGTGGTGGTTCATGGGCAGATGAAGGAGAGATGTATTTTGTGGCCAGTTTAGATCATTACAGACCAATGTTCTCTTCTGGAAATATTTTGAAGCTGCTGGAGATCCCAGTTATGACACCTGCCTGCACTGCAGGAAGAATCAGGTAAACATCCAAGACATCACCTCAGATTTGTTCCTGCACTGGGGAAAGTACCACCAGTTTATTCTGCTTGGTACTGCGAAGTCAGATCACAAGGGAAAGGCAAGAGTGTCACCCTGTTAGGAATCTTCATCTCACCCTCCCCAGCCTAAGAAGCACCCTAGTCTGGAAGAAATGGAATGAAGCAAATACAGGGTCACATGATAGTGGTTTCCAATACTACCACACAACATCAGTGAATTCTTGACCCTGAACAACTAGCCACCAAACAACTACCATATATACTTGACTATAAGTCAACCTCATATATAAAATGAAGCTAGGTTTTGCAGCCAAAATTATGGATTTTGATATGACCTGTGGATAAGTCGAGGGCAAAACTTAGCAGCGTGTAACAAAGGATGAAAAGGATGAAGCAAAGGAAAATGATGCTAAAGAACTTAAAATTTGTTGACAAGCATAATGGTTTTAGCTCACCCTAAAGGCTGGATGGATGAGATAAGTAGAGAGAGTTGATGCTTCTTTTAAATGCTCTGAGAAGGGATTAATTTCTCACCTTTCACCAGGAGATGGTTCCTTTTTTGATAAGAGTTAAAGTATACAATACTTACATTGACCCATGCATACGTCGACCCAGGTTTTGGGGGCGTCAGTTTTCTGATTAAAATTTCTAGACTTATACATGAGTATATACAGTATGTTTGGTTGGTTAAGTTTTGGTGTCACACACCAGCACCTTAACTATGTGTGTGCTTGAACAACCATATAAAAAAAAAGGGGGGGGGGAGCCAATGATTTGAGAGATATCTTGCTCCATTTGGTTCCTTACCTGTGGAATAAAGATCAAGCAGTTTATTGTAGATGTACAAACCAAGATGCCTCCTGAGGTAAATCCAAAAACCAGATTGTGCCACAAGTGGAAAAAACGATTCACCACCAGCAAAAGTCCAGTTGAGAGAAAAATAACAGCTATTGCAATGATGAGGGTCAGGGACTGATTGACTGGTGGACAACTGAGATCATTTGTTAGCCCAGCAAGATAGGCTCCATATATCAACAGGCTACACTGGGAGCAAAAAGAACAGTGATCTTTTTAAAAGTTAATTCGAGAAGTATGTTTAGCATTTTTTTCAACATGTTAAAATTTGATTCTGGCCTTATTAACCATTCACTTCTTAATGCAATCAAATTCTATTACTTACTTGGTATGACAGTATAAGTGCACTTACAGAAGGTATGCAGTCATACTAGAAAGATTTCAAGGGAAAGATGAAAAGGGATCTAGCAAAAATATAGCTGGGGGGAAAAGTCTGGAGCAGATAATCCCTTGAGAACTGTATGAGAACTCCACCTGCGTGAGTTTGCTAGAGAATTAATGTGCATTATACATACTGTATTATATTAAAATCATCTAAGATTTGTAGTCCATTACATGGCTAGTCGGGAGTGCAATTTAACAGCTGTTTAAAAGGGTGACTGATGTTATTTTAATAGTCCCATAGTTTCCAAGTCACAAACTGTAATGATTCACCATAAATCTATGTATCTAGAGTATTGTACCAAGTTCGTCTACATCAGTAGTTCCCAAACTGTAATCGTCCAGGTGTTTTGGACTTCAGCTCCCAAAATTCCTGTCTAGGGCTTCTGGGAGTTGAAGTCCAAAACACTCAGAAGAGCAAAGTTTGGGAACTACGTTCTCCTTAACAAGCAGACAGAAATGTGAACAAGTTCAAATGAAGGCAATAAAAGTAATAGGCACTATGGAACGCAAGTCTCATATAAGGAAAGTGTGAAGGAAATATTTAGCCAGGAGAAAAGAAGGCTGAGAGAGGACCTAAAGAACTATCCTGTAAAAGAAGTGCTGTCCCAGATGCTAAACTAGCTCTAATAGTCTACATCTCTTGCAGAAGGATAGATTTTGGCTGGATTTTGGGAGAAATATCTTTCTGTAAGATCAGCTGGATGATGGAACCAGTTTCCTAGTTCCTTCCATTCTACGTGGACTCCTCCTTGCTGAACATCTTCAAACAGAATAGAAGTTCTAGCTTTAGATTCCCACATTAAACAAAGGGCTGGTTATACCCTAGAAGAGCTCTTCCAAGGCTTTATTATTCCACAATAATAAAATATTATTTTATATGAGAACAATCTTCTCAAACAACAGAACTGATTAAATTTTGTCTGTGAAGATCTGAAAGCTGTTGTATGCTACTTTGAATGTGATCCTGCACATTCACTGTCACCCCTTAAACTCACATCATTAGTCTGGTGAGGACATGATGCTACAATCAAGGTGGAGTGAATGTATGTGTTTTGTCCAGGCTACAACCCAGTAAGCGGGCAAATGCATCTATGAATTTTGCACTGGTGAATGTCTGAAATAAATATGCAATATTAAGCCACTGAGCATGGCGTAGGTATGAATTAACAGCTATCCTGAGCAAGGTGTGTACAGAATATACAATGAGCAGCACTAAACACTCCCAAAGTCTCCCAAAGTCTCTTCACATATGATCTTCACTAGGTGTGTGAACAGATCATTCCAATGAAGTACCTACCTTGAATCCCAGAAAGAGAAGGAGCCAAAAGTCAGAGTACAGAGATGTACAGAAGTGCCCTTGGTGCATTGTGCAAGCCAAACCTTCCTCAGTCACCTAGCAGATAATTGAAATACACAGAGGAAGCCTTTTGCCTTTGTTTGCAAAATGACCAATATTGAACAATTTGTTATTTCCAGATTCCTAACAACAAAAGACATACTTGAAATCTGTTATACATACTTGACATACTTGAAATCTGTTTCTGTTATATTGAATGATATAGAGAATGAGAGATACAATAACATAACTATCAAAGAAGACTTGATTTTAAAATTATAGGTAAACATGGCATTTATTATGGCAGTAACTAAGGAAGTATTCAGTATATGTATTGTATATAATTTAGTTATTATAATATTAGTAATAGCTATATTTTTAATGTTTTTGAAATTTTAAAATAAATATTAGAAGTTGGGGGAGGAAACATACTTGAAATATAACTTGATTTAAACACACAAAACTCAAGAATGTAACTCTTTGCAGTCTCCACCTTTTCTAAGAGAGTCCTCTTTTTTCCCTCTCCAGGCACATGTGACTTTTATTTCTAGGCTGGATGGTAACTCACATTGTGTTGCACTAATTGAGGCAGACTGGCTCCTCATGCATTTTAGAGCAAAAACATGGAGAATAGTTTTTTGTGGAGCTTTCGGGCTATGTGGCCATGTTCTAGAAGTTCCTTTCTGACGTTTCGCCAGCATCTGTAGCTGGCACCTTCAGAGAATGATAGTCTAGAAAAAGGATTGGAGATATATATCCTGTGTGACCCTGGGAAGGAAGGAGTAATACAAGACACCAATTGAGGGGAGAAATGCCATCTTGTCATCATCGCTGATGACCAAGACACGAAGAAATATATTTGGGTGTCATGGGCATATTGATAACACCCCGCTCCATATCTGCAGATGATTTCTCCCAGCAGCTTGATGTAAATATTAAACAGCATCGGGGACAGGATGGCGCCCTGAGGGACGCCACAATTAAGCTCCATTTTTGAGGAGCAACTGTCCCCTCTAGAACCTGCCTGAGAGAAAGGAGTGCAATGCCTCCAACTCCTAACTCTGTCAGGCATCTCAAGAGGATGTCATGATCTATTGTACTGAATGCCGCTGAGAGGTCCAGAAGAACCAACAGGGTCACGCTTCCTCTGTCGATACCTAGACGAAGGTCATCAGTTAGGAGACCACGGCAGTCCCCACCACATACCCAGTCCTGAAGCCAGTTTGAAATGGATCAAGATAATCGGTTTCCTCCAAGACCGCTTGGAGGAATCTTACCTGCAGCTCTACATTGATGCCTTGGAGACAGTGAACTGGGTCCAAGAGAATCCAGATCAAAAGCAGGATAACATCAGCCAGTACTAACACTGATACCATTGCCAACAGTTGAAAATCTTTGATAATCTGGAATACAAATATTCAAGATTTCGGTGTGTGTGTGTGTGTGTGTGTGTGCATGCACCAGAGTTTTCCAACAAGCTACACCAAGGTTTGAGATCCTATCCAAAAGATAGTACCAACTACTATCTCTTTCATTTGTCAAAACCCAACAAGACTTAATTAAAAATCATGCAGTAGAAGGAAATTTTACCATGATCTTCTTTTAACATTAATTAACTATTAATTGTTAAAACCTGTGCATTTTTAAAATTTTGGCCAAATGTATAATTTATAAACGAACTGTTTTAGGTGTAGTCTGCACTGCAGTAATAATGCAGTTTGACACCACTTTAACTGCTACGTCAGAATGCTATATAAGTCTAGCATTTGTAGTTTTGTGAGATAAATGTAGCCTTCTCTGTGAGAGAGCTCTGGTGCCTCACTATACTACAAATCTCAGGATTCTATAAGATAGTTTATGAGCTATGGCAGTTACAGCAAGTGTTAAACTTCATTATTTCTTCAGTGCAGATGCTCACCATTGTAAATGGACACTTTCAGTTGTTGGAACAGATCTAATGGAAAAGGAGAGCTAGACCTATGACACTGTAAATATTGCATTTCACATTTATAGTCATTGCAACCTGCTGCTGTGGGAGTGGTCTGGTGACATTCTCATCCAGTACTTGACTTCAAAGATTGGTATCAGGGAACTGAATCATAAGACATATGATGTAACACTTTTTATAGTTTTTTGTGGAGCTTTCAGGCTATGTGGCCATGTTCTAGACCCGGTCACACAGGATATATATATATCTCCAATCATTTTTCCAGGCTATCATTCTCTGAAGATGACAGCCACAGATGCTGGCGAAATGTCAGAAAGGAACTCTTCTAGAACATGGCCACATAGCCCAAAAGCTCCACAAAAAAGTATGGATGCTGGCCAGGACTTAACACTTTTTACATTTTTAGTTGTACTTTTTTTAATCTTGTAAGCTGCTCTGAGCCCCAGTTTTGGGAAAAGGGCAGGACATAAATAAATATAATAACAACAAATAATAAGACGTAGCCATGGTGATGGAACCCTATCAGTGTAGCTACACCTGGTCATTCAGGAGGTTGGCCATTATTTCCACAGCTCCTTGAGGAACCATGTGCAACAAACTCTTTGTCAAACTGCAGGGACAATGAACAGAAGGCTGAAAAGGAGAACTTACCACTCTCCTCTCTGGAACCTGTTGAGTGAACACTTTGTACAACCGCCAGCTTTTTCCTAGGATAGGACCAAAAGCTAGGGAACTGCCTATACACAATAGGCAGAGTCGTGCCTGTAAAGCAAGCGAGAAGGGAGAAGACTTGAGTTAGGAAGAGAGAAGTGGAGGAAATCCAGCAAATCTAAGCTAGACATAATATGGGAGAGCTGCAAGACTGATGTGTATTTTATAAAAATAGTTGCAACGATTATGGTTGCAAATCAGAGTAAGAATGTGATAGATTTCCATCTCACACCATAACTTCATCCCAGAGAAGTAATTTACTTTAAGAGGTGTTTAGAATATCTTCTATTCCAATTTTATTAGTGACTTTTCATTTATTTGAATCTGACAAAGTAGACCATTTGCTATCTTGTCCGTCATGGTCAGATGGCCAGATTCATCTAGCAAATGTGTACCTGGGCCCGATAATGTTGGAAGTGAGCTGGAAAAACACTTTAAATTATCATAAAACTGGTTGCTTGTGTGGAGGGAAGACGAAAAAAGGGCAGCACCATCTTCTCACCTGAAACAAGTGGTAGTTAGGTAGGACGAAGATAAAACAAAAAATGGAAGAGGCTCATAGAATCTGACAGCATTCCTGCCAATGCAACAGCCTACTGAGCAACTAGATAGCTCCCTTATCCAATTCCATCATCATATAGCACCTGCTAACAGTGTCTTCATAGCTAACTTGATTCCCAGTCTATATTATCCTCCGTACTTAGTTGTCATCATATTGTCCTCCCCCCTTTTTCCCTTTTCTTCCCCCCCCCCTTTTACCCCCTTTTGTATTTTTGTTTACTTTCATCTATATCATCAAACTCTTCTTGATTCTCCCTTCTTCTTCTTCCCAATATTGTAAAATTGGGAGCCAATCCTCAATTAGTTCATCTTTCGATTTATTATTGATTATACAAATTAATTTGTCCATTTCCTTTAATTCCTGAAATTTAAATATCCAATCTTCGATAGATGATACTTCTTCCTTCCTCCAGTTCTTTGCTACTACTAATCTTGCTGCTGTTATGAGGTATAAAAGTACCCTCCAATGTTTTCTTTCATCTTCTTTTTGGAGACACAAAGTTATGTTTAGTAAACAGAGTTCTGGTTGCATGCTATATTGTATCTTCAAAAAATTTTGTATCAGTGTATGTATTTTAGTCCATTTTTTATTTTATTTTGGAACATGTCCACCACATATGGAATAATGATTCAGAATTTCCCTTGCATCACTAGCACTTACTCTCAGATAATTAATATATTTTCTTTAATTTCAATGGAGTGAGATACCATCTGTTTGAAATTCTTAAATGGTTCTCTGTCCTGCGAAGTAGTAAAGGTGTTTGTTTTCTTCCGTGCCTTCTGCTAGTCTTCATAAGCTATAGGGTGGGCTATAACTTGCGCCCAGCACACCATACTCTCTTTTGTGGTTTCCTTTTCTAACTCTCTATTAATAGTTCATAGATTATGGATATTTTGTTTTTATCCTTCTTCCACCAAATATCGTCTAACTCAGAATTTCTAATTTCTATTCCCTTGTCTCTTAAATCTTCTTTAAATTTTCAATGGAAATTTGCATGTAAGTAAACCAGTTTATAGGTTTACCTTCATCTGCCAGATCATCTCTTTGTTTCATGTCCATGTTAACTCTTGAGTCTAGTGTTAGTAAATGGTTGTATGAATACCATTTTTGATTATGAAGTTGCCTAGTGAAAAAATCCTCCTGGGGTCAATTCCAAAAGGGTATTTTGTTATAAAATAGTTTTTAAAATTTTTGTCCATGTTTTCAATAATGTTTTTCTTACAGGGCGTGAGTCAAAGATCTTATCATTTTTCTGCATGTCATAGACATAGAATCTTTGAGTTGGAAGAGACCACAATGACCATCCAGTCCAACCCCCTGGCATGCAGGAACTCCCAATCAAAGCATCCCCATTGACAGATGGCCCTCCAGCCTCTGTTTAAAGACCTCTAAGGAAGGAGACTCCACCACTCTCCGAGGGAGTGTGTTCCACTGTCAAACAGCCCTTAAAGTTCCTCCTAATGTTGAGGTGGAATCTCTTTTCCTGCAGCTTGCATCCATTGTTCCAGGTCCTGTTTTCTGAAGCAGCAGACAACAAACTTGCTCCCTCCTCAATGTGACATTCCTTCAGATATTTAAACAGAGCTATCATATCACCTCTTAACTTTCTCTTCTCCAGGCTAAACATCCCCAGCTCCCTAAGATATAAGCATGCCATCCATATTTTAGCCCAGATCCTTCTAGATTCAATATTTTGATGTTGTCCAGTTTTACCCAATCTTGAATCCATGTAAGGTTACAAGCCTGTAACTACAATTTCAGATCTGGAAGGGCATAGCCCCCTCTTTCTTTACAGTCTTTTAGGACTTCCCAATTTATTCTGGGTCTTCCACCCTTCCAGAAAAACTTTTTAATTGATTTAGTCCTTTATTTTTGTGACTGGCTGTGCCTGAAGTGACTAAAGTGTAAAATCCTCATCAGGCGCAATCTGCAGGCTTCTACAATATCAGGTATTTGGAGGGTCAAGATACGCTGGAAAAGATGTATAAATCTAGATAAGTTAACAACTGCAAATCAAAACATTAAAACTTTTTGATACTCCCTTGTATCCTTGTACCCCTCCAAATTCCAGTTAATTTCCAATACAGAGGTGCCTCATTAGACCTAGTTAAAGAAAGCCACATGCTTTCCCATCCCACTTGACTTTTACCCACCTGAAAAAGCATCTCCATGGTGTGTTTGGTCACTGAAGTCTGCTTCTCAATTCCCAAAAGGCAAGCACTGCTGTAAGTCAAGCAACTACCCAGGAGAGTCACCACATTGAGGTTGGGACTGGACATCTTCACTATCCTCCAATCAACAAAGGAATTAAGAATAATAATAAGAATTATTTTAAGAAATGGTAATGCCACTTTTCCAGTCCATATCATCAAATGATGCTTCTTTGCTGTGCTGAATGTCCTGATTCAATCCGCCACTTCTAAGGAAGGGCCCAAATCATCTGTGTCAGATGTCTCCTGGTCTGTTTAGAATGCAGTACTCTGGGACTGGATATTTAACCCATTCGTCCCATGCCCTTTCTCAAAAGTGAACTGCACACCCTGCAGCAGCACCCTGGAGGCCTCATTTCCCCCAATTTTTTTTTGGGGGGGGGGAGCAAATACCATATATACTTGCATACAAGTTGACCTCATGTTTACGTCGAGGGAAGGTTTCAGGATCAAAATCATGAATTTTGATATGATCCATGGATAAGTCAACGGTAAAACTTAAGGGGCTGTAACAAAGGATGGAAAGGGGGAAACACCACTTCTGTCCCTCCTTCTCCTTCTCTGGACCTCTCCCGACCACCTAACATGATTCCCAGGTGCTGGAGGAGAAGTATGAAAATCGGATTGGGGAAGAAAGGGAGTGGATTTAAATAGGATGTTACTTCGATGGGAAGAGAAGGTTTGCAAATGGGATTGGGGAAGGAAAGAAGTGGAGCTAAAAGAGGTGTTGCTTTGATGGGAAGAGAAGGCTTTCAGATCAGATTGGGAAGGGAAAGAAGTGGAGTGAAAGGGGGTGTTTCTTTGATGGGAAGAGAAAGCTTTCAAATCAGGCTGGGGAAGGAAAGAAGTGGAGCTAAAAGGGGTGTTTCTTTAATGGGAAGAGAAGGCTTGTAATTTGGATTGGGAACCTCTTTCACACACACACACACACACACACACACACAGAGAGAGAAACATCTGCCTCAAGGCACGAAGAGTGGGGCATCTGACTTGCTTGTTTCAGGACCTTTCTAAGCACTATTAATGTACTGACCCATATATATAAGTCGACCCAGGATTTTAGGGTCAATTTTGGGCATAAATTTCTCAACTCACGCATACATGGTTTATTGTAGCATATGCTACATCTTCAAAGCAAATATATTGTAGTATAGGTTACATCTATCTTGCTCCTTTGGAAATGAAGGCAGGAGTCATGCAAGAGAGAGAAATCACAGGATGAAATAATGACAGGATTCATTCCACTCTTTTATGTTGTCTGAGTGCTGGAAAGCTTTTCCTACAACTTTCATACACAGATGGACACTTTGGGTGTAAATAATGGCACTCTTGGGAAAACTGACAAATAAACAGATGGCTTGTGTGACAACATATATCCATATGAATGGAACAGTTTCTGTTTATAATGTAAGCGGAGACTCCATCCCAGATGCCTGTCTTTAGATTTATTTATTTTTTGAAAGGCAGACAATTAATGAAAGGTTTAATATTCCAATCATTGCTGTTATAAATACTTAATCGTTTTCTTTAAAAAATATTTACACTTTAGAAATATTGTCAAAAAGGTTAATTCCTACTACTTCTTGACTTACTCATTTTAAAATCATCCACTGTTTATGAATTCAGACAAACAGCATAAATCTTGTTTATGGAAATCAGTGAATATATACTGATTTCAGGACCTATTTCAAAACTTAGAGAATCACAGGACTCTTTCAGACATGGGAAATAGGAAGTATAATCCAAGGGCAATCCAAACGCAATCCTGGGGTTTCACGTTATTGCGAATTAATTCTTCTCACGCAAATTCGGGAAAAAGGGAAGTCACTCCGAATGCAATCATGGGTTTCACGTTATTGTGAATTTAAGCTTCTCACGCGATTTCGGGCAAGGGGGGGTTATTTTCGGGTAATGGGAAGTGATTCCGAATGCCTTCCGAATGGAGCAGGGGTTCAGGTAAATTCGCTAAACAAGCGAATTTACATGAATCCGCATTGGCTCTATTCGGAATTGGGAGAAATTCCTCCCGTTTGAAAGAGTCCACAGAGTAGGAAGAGGCCTCAAGGCCCATCCAATCCAACCCCCTGCCATAAAGGAATAGACAGTCAAAGCACTCCCAACAGACTGGGTGGAGACCCCCACCATTTTGAGTATAAACTGCAATATTTGCTCTTCATTTTCCTATATTGAACCAGATTTTTCCCAGAGCTACCTATGACTCCAAACACTATATGGTATGAATCCCTAATCCGAATAATGGGAGCTAACTGAATGAAAAATATTTTAAAAGCCATGAATTTTTTTTTAATTTGTTGGCTCTAAAGTTGGTGTCAGGCTGTTTTATGTTAAATTGGTGCCAATTTGTTTTGTATATTTTTATATTATTGTTTCATTCAGATTTTGTAAAATAGTTTTATTATCTTTGACAACCTTGGGAACATTAAAAAAACAGTTTGGAATACAAATACTGGATTATATGGTTTGTTTGTTTTTTAAATTGGCATATACAGTATCCAAATTTCTTGTAGAATACCGTCCTGTACTGCATAAGACAGCAAGAAGATTCTTTATTTTTAGCAAGAGCAGAGCAACACCTTGTCACAATGAGTCAAAGTATCAATAGAATAGGCTTCTGATCTTACCTATTATGTCTGAAGTGAATTGTGAAGATGAGAAAGAAGAAACTCAGCAGGACCCCACAGGTAAGAAAGACGGATGCAGTTGCCAAGAGGGCAGCTGAAAAGGAGGAGGAATGTTCACAACTGCTGCCCGAAAATGGCTAAGGGAAGACAAAAGCAATGGAGTTTTATCATACGACGGAATTAGGAGGTATACTCCAAAGTCAATCCGAACGCAAGTGTGGGGTTTCACGTTATTGCGTATGCATGTATCGTGCAATTTCAGGCAATGGGGGGGGTCATTTTCGGTAAATGTGAAGTCATTCTGAACGCATTCCGAACACAATTAGAATTCACGTAAATTCGCTAAACTAGCGAATTCATGTGAATTTGAATTGGCTCCATTTGAAATTGGGAGAAAAAGAAAAGCTTGGGAAGAAAAGCCTAATGCATATGAAACAGCACAGTGGTTTCCTTGTTCCATTGCCATTATGGGCTGCACCCATACTATAGAAATAATCCAGTTTGACACTATTTTAACTGCCATGGCTCAATGTGAGTGTGAGAATGTATATATGTAGGGAATCCTGGGAGCAGTAGTTTGCTGTGGCACTAGTGATTTGCTCTCCTCTCAAAGGGTGTTCACAAAGCTTTGCTGTCGTGCCACAACAAACTACCGTTCTCAGGATTCCCTACCAATGGGCCATGGCAGTTAAAGTGATGTCAAAGTGGATTATTTATCCAGTACAGATGCAGCTGTGGTACCACTAGCAGATAATTAACAAATGTCCAAAACACACTGCAGAAATAATCAAGTCTGAGACAGCTTTAACTGCCCTGACTCGGTGCGAGGTAATACTGGGAATTGTAGTTTACTGAGGCACCAGAGCTCTTTGACAGAGAAGGCTAAATGTTTCATAAAACTACAGCTCCCAGAATTCCATAGCATGGATCCAGGGCAGTTAAACCGGTCCCAAACTGGATGATTTCTGCAGTGGGTTTTGGACCAAAGAGGATGAAACATTTTCCATACGCAATCTGGATCTGGTGTAAAATGGGCGGATGCAAAAATTAGAACCCAGCCTCAAACTTTCCTTTCAGAGGCAGTGGCAAAGGGCTAGATGAATGCGCACTCAGGATGGGGTAATGATTTGTTGAAAAGAACTTTCTAATTTTTATTTATTTATTTTTATTTATTTGCTTAACATCAGTAATCTAACTATACTGACAAATTTGAGAGTACCTTTAACTTTTGCACTGCCCTCTCTGTATGATATTGCAAGCTGGGCATCATTGCTAGAGGTTTGTTTGACATGTTAATTTTTCTAATAACTAACTGAAAGAGTGTGAGAATATATATGTGTGTGTATGTGTGTCTTATGTGTGTGTGTGAGAGAGGGGGGGGGAATATTCATTCCAAATCAGGACTGGGACAAGTCAGACAGAAGCCAGTAGTGAAAAGCTAGTAAAGTTAATATGAGTCGGGCAAGAGATTTAAAATCTAGTTTGGCTGTGATTTGCTTTGATCTATAAACTGATTTGTCACTTGCTTGCAGGCTATAGATATATGGCCTTTCTTATTTTCTTGGAATTTACTGTTTGGATTCATGTATAAGTCTAGAAATTTTAGTCACAAAAAACCATTGCAGACCATGTTTCTTAATTCGATATAGAGCAGAGGAACAAGACGTGATTATTCACCAGTGGCAAAAAAATGGTTTGCATATGATTACAGGCACACAGAATATTTTCCACACTTGATTCACCAACTTCTGTTTATCAGTATGATTGCGATAGCTAAGTGTCCTCTAGCTGAAACTACTACAATGTTCCTTATTTGACATTTTTTGACATATTTATATCTCCCAATGCAGGATCTCGGTCATAGTTAGGCCCCATGATTTAAGATAGCCTTCCCCAATCTGGCAGTCTCCAGATGTGTTGGCCCACAACTACCACCATCACCAGTTGTCATCAGATTGTGGGATTTGTAGTCCAGACCACCTGGAAAGTGTCCAGAAGGGAAACTATAAATACGCTATAAATATGCCGATCAGTGACAAAATGTGACACTGGGGTTATCCCACATACCATCCTGCTTTCAATCCCACGGTTTAAAAACAATGATTCAGTTCACAAAAATTAACAAGTGCTACAGCAAAGTAAAACCTGGCCTTATTATTATTTATTTTATTTATATAGCGCTGTAAATTTACACAGTGCTGTACATACAGTCTTATAATTAGACAGATCCTCAGGCTTACAATCTTCCAGGGCTGAAAAACAATAAACTAATGACCCTGTTTCTAATGGTTAATGAATTTTGAAACTTAACATTCCAAGCTGAATTTCATGAAACAAGCCTGGGGGTTTATTAATAGCATACCTTCCTTTTCCATATTTCACTCTGGTTGTTATTTTCTGTATTATTACTGTTATCCAGCCACATTTTTACACAGAACAGTTATTTAAAGTGGTGGTATATGAACTGGTGTCGCTTCAACCATCAACTGCCAGTCTCTGATGAGTTTCCAGGAAGGAAAGAAACAATCGTACCCATCAGGTACAAATACGGTGCCAGTCCTTGGCACACTGAGGAAATAAAATACCAGTCCTCCACATCAGAGGATTTAAGAAGCACTGATTTACACAATTCACATCAGCCCAACAATTCAATTTTTGCACTAGCTAGCATACTAGCTAGTATACTGAAAACTGTATACAGCATACTATCCATTCTCATAAGAATGTGGTAAACCCAAAAGAAAAAAAAAAATGCTGATGGATATGCAACTGAAGAGGAATTGAGAAAACATCCCGAGGTAGCCATGTTGGCCATACAGCAAATCCAAGAACGTCAAAAATCCACCAGTGATACCTTTATTGGTTGGCCCAATAAAGGTATCACTATTTGATGGATTTTTGACGTTATTGGATTTGCAAATGAATTGGGTAGTGGTATCTGCATCACAAGTAATGGAAGCCAACAGAGAAGATACTCTCCTTTCTGTCAGACCCTCTATCAACATACCTAAGGATCCACAGGAAAATTTTATGGCTGCAAGTCATGCATAAAATGGAAACAGCAATGAAGAAATTCCATTAAAGGAATGTAGTAACATCTTTTAGCAGGAGCTCAAGTTGACTGATATCCACAAACACTGTACTACTGAATTCTTCATTCCCTTATTTCCTCCTCTCCATTAATACAGCTCTTTGTACACTGCAACAATGAAAGTAACATATAAGAAGCCTTAAATTCAAAGCTATAGCCCTTTGCATCTTCATATTTACCCACAGTTGTTATTGTACAGAGATCCTGCAGGTTCTTCTGCACCTCTTCCTGGCTCTTGAAATTAAACCGGCTGGAATAGTTGAAACCAGTCTCCACAGCACACTGTACGCCTTTATTCAACCACATTGTCTTACGGTCCTTAGTTATACTATTGGAGAGGGAAAGTTGTTCCAAGCAGCTCTGGCTTAGATATAGCCAATGATTGCAGGAATTATTTGAGACAAATTCATCTATACTGATGTATCCTGTAGTGGATAGATAGATATCATAAAAAAGCAGTTAGCAATGATATGGTGGTAGCAATGAAATAAATATCACACCAAAGCTGAAATCCTGTTGGTTAGCCCTCAAAAGAGTAGACCCGTTGAATCAATTGTTGAATGGGGAGTCGCCATGTAGGTAAATCCAATTGATTCAGTGGGTTTACTCTAGTTAACAAAAGAGTTTCATCCAACATGGTGATGAGAGAGGCAAATAATGTAAATAAATAAATTTATTTTATTTATATTCCACCATTATCCCATCATGGAATCCAAGGTGGTGTACTACCATTTAAAAACACATCTGTATACTATCCAGTTGCTGAATATCTGTGGCTGGTTTACAAAACTGCTTTATCACACTAGTGGGCAAACAGGATAAACGAGAGTTAAACAGGAAATGCCCTATGTTTATCACAGGACATTTCTTATTTAACTCTCATTTAAATCCTGTTTGCTCCCTAGTATATATAACAATAAAATAAAGCATTAAAGAAAACCTTAATACAGTAAACTTAAATGAGATGTAAAAAAAAGCAACAGCAGAGGACAATAGCACTGTAACAATTTTGATATCACAATCAACATCTTTTAAAACAGACAGAGCTAAAACCTAGGGGGAATAGGAATGTCTTCTTTACTTGTTGCCCAAAAGGCCACAGAGTAGGTGCTGGCAAGGCAAGCCTCTTGGGGAAGGTATTCCACAACCAGGCCTGTGATACTGCTGAAAAGCCTGCCATTTCCTGCCTCCCTTCTTTTGGTGGAAAGACCCAGGAAAGGGCCTTTGATCTCCAAGCAGCTGTATGGCCTTGGCCTGACGACATTTCAGACCGATGGGTGCAATGGAGTTTGTGCAAGAGCAACATTTACAGTTTGGTGTTTATTCCATTGTTCAAAATAGAGACTTTGGAGTTTATCATATGATGGAATTTGGGGGTATAATGCAATGACAATCCGAACGTAATCATGGGGTTTCACGTAATTGCATATGAGTGTATCTCACACAATTTCGGGCAAATGGAAAGTCATTCCGAACGCAATCATAGGTTTTACGTTAATGTGTATAAAAGAATCTCATGCAATTCTGGGCAATGGGGGTCATTTTTGGGAAATAGGAAATCATTCTGAACGCATTCCGAACGCAATTAGATTTCACATAAATTTGCTAAACTAGAGAATTTACATGAATTCAAATTGGCTCAATTTGAAATTGGGAGAAATTCCTCTCGTGTGATAAACTCCTCTGTTAACTTAAGCGAGGAGGCCAGCTTCTTTCTTTCAGTTTGTCTCAAAGATGCTACAACATCTCTCTACTTAGCGAGGTGGATTATATAAAATCCAAACCATATGCTACCTGGCTGACTGTCGCTTATAAGAAAAGGTTGCCCTACCTTCCATTCTTCAAAGGTAACCTGGAAAAAGGGGGTGAGGCACCTCAACGCAGGGTGTGAAGATTTGGGCTGCATCCACACTGGAGAAATAACCCAGTTTGGCACCACTTTAACTGCCCCAGCTCAAGTCTAAAGAATTCTGGGAGTTGGAGTTTTTTGTGGGCCCAGAGAGGGCCCACAACAAACTCCAGCTCCCAGAATTTCATAGCCTTGAGCTGGGGCAGTTAAAGCGGTGCCAAACCAGGATATTTCTCCATTGTGGATGCAGCCTTGGTGGAACATCATACCATTGCTTGTGAATCAGCATCATGTGCAAAATGTCTGTTTATGTATTTGTTTATGATCTGAAATGTTTTTAGGTGCTTAATAAAATTTCTAAAAAATATTTTAAAAAGAAGAAGATATAAACACAGATGAGGATGACAAAGGTGACAACAACGATGTCAACAATGACAGCAATAGAGCTGTGTGGCTCTGGCATTGTGCTCATCCTATACTCTTCAAGCTGTCTAGGGAACATTTGGGACTGTGACATGGAGCAGCCCAGTTTAGATTGGAGGTTCTCCCCAAAGGGAGGCTAGTCCCTTGCATGACCCACCTCATGCTTAGATGGAAGGCCAGCCTAACCACCAGGCAACATCTCCAGGGTTAGGACAGAGGCAGCTTGGATCTTAAGAGAAGCATCTCTTTTTGCCTTGCTAATGGAATTTAATGTCTTTTCCTGGCATCCCCGCATGGCCAGGAGGAGGAAGGCGGGCCTACTTGCATGGATGTCCCTACAACAACACCTGAAACCAAGAATAGCCACATCTTGACCAAATGTTGACCAAATGTTGGGACTAACATCATCTTAATTTTTCTTTCCCTTCTGTATGATTTTTCAATCCCTTTGCCTGAGGAAGAAGCCCATGGAGCCTCCGAGGCTTGCAACATTGTGTGCCAAGAATTCAAAGATATAGCCGTGTTAGTCTGTAGTATCCGTTTGTGCACTTCTCCCACCACATTTGCTGGGTTTAGGGTCAGAGGACCCCCATGAAAGTGGGGAAAAAAACCCTGCAAATAAATAAGCAGTACTTTTTTAACATGAGAGAACACCTCTCTAGGAATTTCTAAGTCCTCCAGCAGAACTCTGTGGTCAACATCTGCCAGAATTTGACCACAGAATCACATTGCAAGACCTACAAATGCGTAAAGAAGTGTTTTCTCTAAGAATCTTTAGGTTCTCTGGAGAACCTAGATATTCCTAGGGAGAGAGCATGTTATCAAATCCACAAATAGTCAAATCTACCAAAATCAGAACTGCAAATGTGCAGGGACATGTGTACAGAGATCTTATAGCCCCTTTGAGACTCACTGAAAGAAAGAAGTTGGCAGTGTGAGCTTTCGTTGACTAAAGTCTACCGTACTTCCTCAGATGCATTTGGTCCATATGCATCTGAGGAAGTAGACTGAAGTCTAGGAAAGCTCACGCTGCCAACTTCTTT
The DNA here is from genome assembly GCA_034509955.1 of Urosaurus nigricauda. NCBI lineage: Eukaryota > Metazoa > Chordata > Lepidosauria > Squamata > Phrynosomatidae > Urosaurus > Urosaurus nigricauda. Next base: position 136,095,419 of record JAOEGL010000002.1, read on the forward strand.
CTTTAGTTAGTTTCAAAGGTGCTGCAAGAGCTCTCTACATACTGATACTACAGAGTAACACGGTTGTATCTAAATACACTACAGTATATTACAGTATACTAAGTATATCTGAGGCAGTAGACTAAAGTCTAGGAAAGCTCCTGCTGCCAACTGCTTCCTTTGATTGAGTCTCAAAGGTGCTGAAAGATCTCTCTACAGACTGATTCTGCAGACTAACAGGGCTGTATCTAAATATACTACAGTATATTACAGTATACTACAGTATACTAAATAGTCTCTGAGGCAATATAGGAAAACTCCTGCTGCTAACTTCTTCTTTTCAGCCAGTCTCAAAGGTGCTGCAAGATCCTTCTGCACAGACACTGTGTGCATTTTGGTTGGCCCCATAAAGATACTGATCTTTATGTGGCCACCTGTCTGATCTACCAAGGGGGGTCCTGATCTGGGAGGTTTAACTGCCCCCTCTTCCTTACCTGGCTCTGGAAGGAAAGGCAGCCCCAGATCCTCTTCCTCCTCTGCTGCAGAGTCTTCCTTCCCTTCCCTAGAGATGAGGATGGGGGGGGGGGTGGTCTGCATCATCAGGACCTGCCTCCCTCCTGCCTGCCTGCCTGCCTGCCTTCCTTGGGGCGAGGGAAGGGGCTCAGGCAAGGCTTCAGCTGAGCAGAAGGAGCTGGAGGAGGAGATCCTGAAAAGTACAGATCTACAACTCAGCACTAGCATTGCTAGCAACTGGGACTGCAGCCAGGAAACCAGAAGAAAATTGAGATTGAGAATGGGGAGGGGAAGGCTATGAAAGAACTAGAAAAGATCCTAAAGTGCAAAGATGCACAACTGAGCACAAAAGATAGACTCACCCAAGCCACTGGATTCCCTCTTTACCATGTATGGATGAGAGAGCTGGACAGTCAAGAAAGAAGATAGGAAGACAATTCCAAGGATGTGGTTCCTGTGCTTAAACTTGTCTCTGATTGCTGTAATGGACCAGATGAGGGCAAACACATTAAGGCTTAACTGAGGCAAGACAGAGGTGCTCCTGGTCAGTCGAAAGACGGATCCAGGAATAGGGATTCAACCTGTGTTCGATGGGGTTGCACTCCCCACCCTTACCCTGAAAACTCAGGTTTGTAGTTAGGAGGTACTTTTGGATTCAACACTGAGTCTGAAAGCCTAGGTATCAGCGGTGATGAAGAGTGCTTTTTGCACAGCTAAAACGTGTGCGCCAACTTTGCCTGTTCCTGGAGAAGTCAGATCTGGCCACAGTGATACATGCCTTGGTTATATCCTGTTTGGATTACTGCAATCTGCTCTATGTGGGCTTGCCTTGGGAAAGGGCTCAGAAACTTCATCTGGTCCAAAGTGCTGCAGCCAGGCTGTTAACTGGGGCTGGCTATAGGGAGCTTCATTTTATCCAAGTCAAATAGATCATGCAACAATCAGTTGCATTAGTATTGGGGAATTTGATCTGTTCTTTTACAGTCTTCTGAGCAGGAGCATCTACTGAAATATTTAACAGCAGCTACTGCTCCAAGATACGCAGATGTTCAGATCCTCTTACTGGCACAATAGCTGCATATTCAAGAAGGGAGTCCAACTTCTTTTGGTGAACCCTTCACATTGCTGAAACATACAATCATAGAATCAAAGAGTTGGAAGAGATCTCAAGTGCCATCCAGTCCAACCCACACCTGCCATGCAGGAACTCACAATCAAAGCACCCCCGACAGCCTTTGCTTAAAAATTTCCAAAAAAGGAGACTCCACCACTCTCTGAAGCATTGTCTTCCTCTGTCAAACAACATTTACTGTCAGAAAATTCTTCCTAATGTTTAGGTGGAATCTCTTTTCTTGTAGCTTGAATCCTTTGCTCTGGGTTCTATTCTCTGGAGGAGCAGAAAAAAGCTTGTTCCCTCCTCAATATGACATCCCTTCAAATATTGAAACAGGGCTATCATATCACCTCATAACCCTCTCTTCTCCAGGCTAAACATACCCAGCTCCCTAAACTGCTCCTCATAGGGATTTATGGTTTCCAGGGTCTGGAAACCTTGCCCTATGAAGAACGCCTTAGGGAGCTGGGGATGTTTAGCCTGGAGAAGAGAAGGTTAAGAGGTGATATGATTGCCCTGTTTAAATACTTGAAGGGATGTCACATTGAGGAGGGAACAATGCTGCTCCAGAGAACAGGACTCGGAACAATGGATGCAAGCTACAGGAAAAAAGATTCCACGTCAACATTAGGAGGAACTTCCTGACAGTAAGGGCTGTTCGACAGTGGAACACACTCCCTCAGAGTGTAGTGGGGTCTCCTTAGAGGTCTTTAAGCAGAGGCTGGATGGCCATCTGTTAGGAATGATTTGATTTGGAGTTCCTGCATGGCAGGGGGTTGGAATGGATGGTCCTTGTGGTCTCTTCCAACTCTGTAATTCAATGATTCTATGACCCTCCACAATTTTAGTCACCCTCCTTTGAACACCCTCCAGCTTCTCAACATCCTTTTTGAATTGTGGTGCCCAGAATTGGCACAGTATTCCAAAGCAGAATAGAGTGGCACTATTACTTCCCTTGATCTAGACACTATGGGGCAAAACAGGAAGCAGGAAAAAGTGGCTTGAAGGTGCCTTTTCTGAAGCCACAGTGAAACCCCACCAACCACACCACCAGCTCCCAAGGCAGGAATAAGTGGGAAAAGCTGCTTTTTTTTTTGAAATGGCTTTTCTCTGCATAAAGACACTTTTTTGCTGGCATCAAGGCATGTGTCATCTAAATGCCACACCATCAAGCCAGCCTGAAAGCACCTCTTTTTGCCTGTCTGTTCAGCCCCTATATGTCCATTGATACAATTTAGAATTGCATTGGTCTTTTTTGGCTGCCACATCACACTGACTCATGTTCAACTTGTGATCTACTAGGACTCCTAGATCCTTTTCATATATTGTCTTGTTAAGCCAGGTGTCCCCCATCCTGTATCTATGCATTTCATTTTTTTCTACCTAAGTGCAGTACCTTACATTTCTCCATGTTGAGTTCATTTTGTTAGATTTGGCCCAGCTTTCTTTTCATTGTGAATTTTGATCCTCTCCTCTGGGGTATTAGCTATTCATCCTAATTTGGTGTCATCTGCAAATTTTATAAGCAGGCCGTCTATTCCTTCATCCACATGGAAAATGTAAGACATTGTAGGCTCCCCTTGTTCCATAAGGGGGATATCAAGTTTCAAAATGGCAAGATTTTTGTATCTTGTGGCATGGTGGTTCATTGGCCAAATACCTCAGTTAGGATCACAACACTAGAAAAAGAATTAACATATTCATGCCATACTTATGTAGGTAACCAGGCATTCAATTTTTGACTACAGCTGGTCAAACTCCAGTCGCATGCCATCATCTCAAAGGGTAAACTCCCTCCCCCTGATTTAATTAATTCAGAGGTTGCAACATTGATCAAACTAATGGTAGTGAATGCATATTACATTTTAAGGAGCAGCAGTTGCAAGGCTGTCATGTGCCATACACAAAATTATGTTGCAATCAAGACATCTGTTTCCATTAGATTCACACAGCAATGTATTTGACACAATTTATTTTATTGATTTTCTATCCAATCAGGCCAGAAGGGTGGAAACGTAGCTTACATTAAAAAAAAAAAAATTGTATTAGGGTTGCTTGTACTCCTTGTGACAGAGAGCATTACACATTTGAGTACCATATTCTCTTTCCCCTCCCAACACACAATTCTCCTTTCCTCCCCCCACACCCCACACTGTCAGCAATTAATTGTGTTGATCCAAGGAAAACCTGGTTTTGTATTCCTCTTCCCTTCCTGCTGGACTTCAGGCCTTTTCACTGACTCGGGCAGATGGGGCCAGAAGCTGAATCCAGTCAATCGTCTTCTTATATTGTTAATGGGCAGCCAGCACAGACCAACCTTCTTTAAAGAAAACATGCAAATGTATGTCTTCCTATCAGTGGAGTCTCCAGGGTGGGTGTCATCTCGTGCAGCAACTCATGGTGTCATTGACTTCCCCCCATACTACACCCATACAAAATCCATAGTAATGTTTTTTTGTACCAGCAATGGTAAAGGTCTTTCCTTGACAAGATTGTCTAGTTATGTCTGACTGTATTTACTCATAAATCGTAATTTCCACATACCACTGAATCTAATGGTAATGGTCTAATGGTAAAGCATAAAATTTATTAAAGACCATTTATTGTAACAGGGATGGTGGGAAGTATGTGTCAGATTTATGTTTTGTTTTGTCCTTCCTTTTAGGTTCGTCCCAAGTATGTCAATTGTATGTTGTTCTTATTTTAACAAAATTTTGGAATAAAAAACAACAGAACAACAAAAAACTCTACCACTATTCTGTGCAACATTTAAAAGAACATTATAGGCTACACCCACTGACTTCTTTTACACTTGCAAAATAAGCCAATAAATACATGGAAAATGAGAGAAAATACTAAATTACAAGACTATTTTAAAAAAAGAATTGTGTTGGATAAAACTATATTTAGTACGTCTCCTAATAGTACTGGTTGGAATATATAAGGAAGAAGATGTTTTTCAATAAAATTCCTGTTTTCACAGCAATCAGACAGATGACCTTGGAAACCTCACAAGAATTTTATTGAACAACTTCTTCTTCCTTGTTTATTCCAACCAACACTATTGAAAGGGATACTCCTTCTCCTACAGGACAAAATATATATGAATCAATCCCAAGATTTCATATCTCTTCATTTATCACCAGTTCATATCCATCAGTATATAGAAGAAACTAGACTATTTTTGTCAGCAATTTAGAGACAACACTTAAGATGTCTTCACTGTCCCTTTTTGTTTTAGCCACCGTAAATAGTTTTGTGCTGTCAGCAAACCCAGTCACCTCACAATTCAATCAGTTCAAAGTTGAAATTCAATGGGCAAAGTTGAAAAATGACACTGGTCCCCGTGCAGATCAGTAGAAGGGGATTCAGTTACTAGAACTGTTTTTCCCCCCTATTCTGTGCTTTCTATCATTGAAAGTATTAGTCCAAAAAGAGGACTTCTCCTCCTCTTCCAAGACTGTTCAGTTACAAGCCATTCAGGTGAGAGAAGGCTTCATGGAAACCAGGCTGATTATTCTTAAGCAGGACTTGTTCTCCTACATCCCAGCTGCTTGGATATTTTATCTTTAATAGTGCTTTCCACAATTTATCTGGAATAATTATTAAGCTAACATTCCCTGAACTTTTTAAATGCAGGTGTTAAATTGGCCAATTTCCAGTCCTGTGGCGGAGGATAATTTTGTTACATATTTTTGCTATAAAACTGGCAAGTTCCTATTTGAGTTTATTAAGAACTCTGAGATTATTCTTCACAAGTTATTGGAGGAACTCAGGGAGATGAAGCGGGTTGGACGACGACTAGAGCGCAAATGGTGGAAGACTCGACTCTTCTCCGATGGAACTCGCCATAGGCAGCATCTTCGCGCCTATCGGGAGGCTTTGCGTGCAGCGCGGAGATCCTTCTGCTCTGCACGTATCGCATCTGCAGAGTCCCGCTCAGCAGAGCTGTTTAGGGTTGTGGGGGAGCTGACGCGGGTTCCCCCTGCACCAAATCCCCTACTGGACCCAACAACAGCCTGCTGTGATGAGTTTAACACCTTCTTTGCAGACAAAATCTCTCGGATAAGGGCTGACTTGAACAATGTTTTGTCAGAGCCCACAGGTCAGGTGTCCAATAACTCCATTGCTGTTTCTTTACTGGATGAATTTCAACCTGCAAGTACCGAGGACATGGTCAAGCTCCTTGGAAGTTTGAGAAAGACGACTTGCCCTCTCGAACCTTGTCCATCTTGGCTGGTCACCCAGGGAGGGGACGCAGTGAGAACATTCCTTCAGGATGTGATCAATGCATCCCTCAGGGAGGGTTCTTTACCATCTTGTCTAAAGGAGGCAGCCGTTAGACCCCTCCTGAAGAAACCCTCCCTTGATCCCCTGGATAAAAACAACTACAGGCCAGTTTCCTTGCTCCCATTTTTGAGCAAGGTCATTGAGAGAGCAGTCGCCTTCCAACTCCAAGCTGTCTTGGATGAAACCAATTATCTGAATCCATTTCAAACGGGCTTCAGGACAGGACATGGAGTTGAGACTGCCATGGTCGCTCTGGCCGACGACCTTCGCTTGAGCATTGACAGGGGTAGTGTGACCCTGCTGGTGCTCTTGGATCTCTCAGCGGCCTTTGACACGGTAGATCATTCCATCCTTTTGGGTCAACTGAGAGAGTTGGGGATCGGAGGCACCACGCTCCGGTGGTTCCGGTCCTTTCTCTATGGGAGATCCCAAAGGGTGAGGCTCGGGGACAGTTGCTCTTCTAAGATAGAGCTTAATTGTGGCGTCCCTCAAGGCGCCATCCTGTCCCCGATGCTGTTTAACATCTACATGGGTGAGACCATTTGGAGGCATGGAGCTCAGTGTCTTCAGTATGCTGATGACACTCAGATCTAGCTCTCCATGACAATATCGTCGGTCCAGACTTCAGATGGCGTGTCTCCTCTCAATGACTGTCTTGCGGCAGTAATGGATTGGGTGAGGGAAAACAGGTTGAAGCTCAATCTGGACAAAACAGAGATACTAACTGTCACAGGACCAAAGCCAGGATTGGGAATACACCTCCCGATCCTAGATGGGGTCACACTCTTCTCGAAGGACCCTGTTCGCAGTCTGGGGGGTACTTCTCAATTCGTCGCTTCACATGACTAGTCAGGTGAATGCGGCAGTCAGGAGTGCCTGTTATCAGCTTCGGCTAATCCGCCCTTTCCTGGAACTAAAGGACCTGGAGTCAGTGGTACACGCTTTGGTAACCTCACGATTGGACTTCTGTAATGCGCTCTACATGGGGCTACCCTTGTGCCTAACTCGGAAAATTCAATTAGTTCAGAATATGGTAACCAGGCTTGTCACGGGAACATCAAGGAGAGAGCACATAACACCGGTGCTCAAATCTCTCCACTGGCTGCCGATTAGTTTCCGAGCGCAGTACAAGGTCTTGGTTTTAACCTTTAAAGCCCCACATGGCTTGGGTCCATCTTATCTGAGGGACCGCCTCCTCCCATACGAACCCCCCTCCCCCCCGCACACTCCTGTCTTCTGAGAGGAACCTGTTGCAGCCTATGAAGACTAGGTTGACGCAGACCTCCCAGAGGGCCTTTTCAGCTGTTGCTCCCAGGCTATGGAATGACCTGCCGGACAAGATGTGTCTTATTACATCTTCTGATTGCTTTAAAAAAGCCTTGAAGACGCATCTCTTCTGGCAGGCATTCCCAGAAAGTCCTTAACCTCCTAGCTCTGTTTGGGTTAAGCTCTCCCATTAACACTTTAACATCTTGACCCTGATGTCTAAGCAATGGGTTGCTGTTTTAAATTGTAATTTTTACTATGTCATTTTAATTGATGTTAGTTTAATTCAATTTTAAGGGGCGGGTGGTTGGGTATGGGTCATGTATATTTTATCTTGTATTTTTTAATTGATGTAACCTGCTCCAATTGGATACAGAGGAGTGGGCTATGAATAAAACATTATTATTATTATTATTATTATTATTATTACAAAGGTAAGGCTTTGGCTGCTTTCCTTGCCTGAGAGTAAGCCTCACTGAATTCAACCTTTGTAAGTATGCATAGGATTGTCAATTAAGGACATAGGTTACACATTGGGAGGGGGGAGTTTGCAACATGCACACAACGAAACCCATTCAGAAGCAACGATTCTATGATATGTAAGAGGCAAATACAAAAATTGTGAATCATTTTATGCTTTTAGTGTTCAAAACCTCCTTACTTAGAGGAATATTCTACATATCGGAGTAGGTTTTACAAGGCATCTTTGTAAAGTAAATATAAGGCACATGATTACATTAAATAGAATTCAGTCAAACAACATTATCAAAGTTCATTGTGCAATCAAGTGTGCTAGACAAGCAAGCAATCCATCCAGCTGATGGAGAAGTTTTAAGGATAGAAATTATTTCCCCCCAATTTTACACTCCAGAGACATCTCTGTGAAGTGTCTTAAGAGCACTCAAGCAAGGAAAACCACATCTCCCTGGCACAATTAAGAGGCATTACAATAACTCTTTGAAGTAAGTAACAAAGCAGTACTGTAAGGATTAAGTTTCATTACTTCCCATGGATTAAATCCTTCACATTCATTGCTACTAACTAGAATATAAATTAAAAGGGATCAAGATCTCCCTTTTGCCAAACAGCCCAAACAAGCTTTCAAAAAAGACCAGGGAGGCCATTCAAATGAGCAGGGCATAGTGGGAAAAGATTCAAAAAACACCCCCAACTCTAACTAGAGAAAAGCATCTGTGTCAGGAACTGTAGGAGTTGTTTCCAGTCAGGCAGATATTTTGTTCTTAGAACGTTTCCTAACTGATCTTACAGCACCAAACTTGCATTTACAAGTGTCTCATCTGCTCTTCTTGGCTAACAAAAAAAGAAATGGCAGGAAAGACAGACTCATTTATTCACATCCAGGTTTAGCACTTTCTGCACTTTCATGCTAAAAAGAGATAAAAAATGAGCAGTATCTAAGATTGAAAGCACTTGAGAACTGCTTTAATGAAGCCTTAAATGCCTGTTAAGTAGTGAAGGTTTACAGATAGCAGTTTTGAATGCTAGATCAGAATAATCTCAAGTTTGTAATCAGAAATAAAAGTAGATATTACTAATTGTTATCAAATTGTCAATTTCCTTAGCCATCTAATGCAGCAGGCTACAGTCCATGAGAGTGAATACAAAATAAGCATGCAGCCATTAAGATGCCACCAGATTGCCCTGCTGTGCTTTTGCTGCAGCAGACCAAAAGCCCCCATAGTTACTTATTGTCAAAGAAGCCAGAAAAGGCAGCAATGAATGGGAACTGGATGTGATTGGGGCTGACAGTATTCATTAAATAATTCTATACCAAAAGCACTAATAAAGTGACAAGGGCATTGGGAAGAGCAAAGGTATTACCTTTGGAAGGGGGGGGGACTACAAAATTCACAGTTGGGTAATATTAGGAAAAACTGTCACAGATTATATGCAAGCTTTTGAGTTCTCTAGACTTCAGTATCATGCTTGATAGTACCAAAAAGCACAACACCATACCACTCCCCAAATACCCAAAGGAAACAGGCAAAAGCAAAGATTTGTTAGGCTAGAAGTTGTAATTGTATGACCTGCATTTAGAGTCACTTTCAAGATGCAGATGGCAGATTGAATTAATCCTATCTTTTTTCTGTAGTATCAGATTAGACCTAGGATTCTGTGATTGAAAAAGCGTTGATTTCTTTTAAAAAGTAGTCTGTATATTATTGTTTTTAGTTCTAGAAAATGAACTGACATTAACTAATAGCTGAAGTTACAAAATTTGATGATGATTAAAAAGTAACACTAGTGCACTAGGTGTTACTGTATTAAAAGCAAGAGTTATATGAAGAAAAAAGGGGGGTTGTGATAAGGCCAGATTCGCTGCTGATATTCAACAGAAATATTTGAATTATAGCATAAACTAATTGTCATTGGTTGACAACTCATGTTTTCACTGACTACTGAGTATGCTGACCAAGCAGTTGGAGTCCAACAACATCTGACTCCCTACACTTGACTTAAAGATAGATCAGACTGTTCTTTCACTTGACTTAAAGATAGATCAGACTGTTCTTAAAGTGTAGTAAAGAACAAAGATTACATATCAATATCCACTCTGCTGACTTTATGGACTCATGCTGTTACAATGGAAATTCTACAGAGAAAGTTTTTACAAGTGGCAGAAATATTGACAGAACTCCCTGTAGATCACAACTATAGCAGATATATTGACTTAATTGTTTCTCAAAACAAGCCTATGTTAAGAGAACAGTGGAATTCAGTTCACATCAACTGCTTTATGCAAAAGGACATTTTCATACATCTCCACCATTCTGCAACACACATAGTTGTCGGAGATCAAAATATCATACTTCAAAACTGTGTTTCCACTAAACAGATATCACTTTGTCCTAGTACTCAACCCACAATATTGGATTACGTTTTTGGAAAAATGCAATTCAACTGGAGTGAGATACTAGTGGAAGGTCGTTGCAGACTCTCCTACAAAGACAAACTAACAGACAAGTGTGTGAAAAAAGCATACAGTTGTTTTTTAAAAGGAGATACACAATTAAGACATGAAGTGCTGTGGATGGAATATGGATCCTCAGCTGCCACTACAGCCTAACATCTGAAGGGAGAGCCAAAACCTCCCATCTCTGTGTGATTTTGTGATGAAGTTTTATTTTTATCTCCTGAAGAAATAAGCTGCCTCCCTATTGTACATGACAGTATCTTTAGCATTGACAGAGAAGCAAAGGAATCATTTGGACAGGACAATTTTAGGAGGGCAAGATATATCTGGGGAAAAAAATTCAAACCAAGCAAGACAAGAGAAGATTAAGGCTATAATGTAAATAACTGTGTAATGCAGGTATTGCGAGAGATACTGGCATTGATAAATGTTTCACTCTGACTTTTCATTTATACAATGGAAAGCCATATTATGCAAAGTGTTTTAGTATATGATAGATATGCTGGTTGAAGAAATATTGCCCACAGTATAAAAAGGGACAAATATGGTCCCTGAGTATGTAACAACCAAGCCATAAACAAACAATGAATTTACATTTTACTAGTTCATTATACTATCACTCCAGATGAAAAAATCTTCTGGGAGCACATAGTGAAAAACTAGTGAGGTTCATATATAAAATGTCATAATGGAACAAAGGCCAAAGAAGGCACTAATTATGCATTTCAAAGCAATATATAGCACAAAGAAAGGCTTAGTTCTGTTTCTACAACAGAACACTGGTGATAGGCACTGAAACCAGACAAGGAAGAAAGTATCAAAATCTATGGGATTTTTGTACTTTCGAGGAATGTGTTAAAATAAATAGATGGGAACCAAGCATCTGAAGCAAGGAAAGACAGCAATGTTCAAGTATGACAGATGCAGGTAATAATACTGGGGAACTCCCCCCTGCACCCCTCTCCATTATTAATTGTTTTATCACAGTGACTGAGAACAGTTCACTTCATATCCAGTCTCAGTAGTGCAGGGGTCCAAGCACCCTTTAAGCAGGCAACCAATATCTAGGAGGCCTAGAATGACCTCTCTGGAAGCATGTATTTTCACAATGGCCCCTTTGCCGGCTTCTGCAGGGTTTGTAGCCTCCCAGAAAGCACAGTTCCAAGCAGTTCTTTGTCTGTCCAGATCCACTTTCCACACGCAACAAGATGCAAGAAGGCCAAGCTCAGATTTGGAAGATTCTCCACAACTCCTTTTTGAAAGCAATTTGCTCCTAGTCTTTTCCCTTCCTCTTCCTAGCCCAAAAGAACCTTTTGCATCCTGCGTGCAGCAACAATGGCTTCGTCTTCTGAGTCTGACTCACTCTGGGAATTGGAACTCTGAGATGCAGAACTGCAAGGGGAAGAGCACTCCGGGGAACAAAGGTAGTGCATCAGTGGAACGCGGGTACTTCCCACAGAAGTCAACAAATTTGATTTGCCGGACACAGCTGTCAAAATAGACTCCTATAGACAAAAGAGAGAGAGAGAGAGAGAGAGAGCAAATTTCTAAAACAACAGATGCTTCAAACTGTTACTGAAAACAAACCTTGTTTGCATAGATAACATTCCTAGCTTTCTTTCTGCATAAGGTATTAATATGCACCTAAAACAGAAGGTGTTGGCCATCCTAACCTAGTACAAATCTGTGGCATCTCTCTCTTAACCTGCAGGGTTATGGTGATATTTTTTAAATGTAAATTGATTATTGGTTGTCAGTTATTGGTACACATCACTTTGATCCAGCAAAGCCATTCCTATTGGGAAGATGGTAAACAGATTATTTAAGAAGGCTTTTAAACGTCATAATTGTGACAGGATGGTTTTATATGGAGCAAATATGTTTTAGTTACGTTTTAATTTTTTGTATGTTTTAATATTAATTTTATATTGTTTTAATTTAACTGCTTTTAAATTTTTACTATAAAGTTCTAAAAATGTTTTTATTTTGTGAGCCGCCTTGAGTCCTTTTCTAGGAGAAGGGCAGCATAAATAAATAAAAATAAAAGACACCAGGATGAGAAAAAGTAACCATATAGCCAAAAAAAAAAAAAAAAAAAAGGAAAATTGGAGTGGAGCTCATGTTGTAGATTGGATTTAAGTGTGATGTGGAAAAGATAGTCTCAGGATGTATTGAAAAGAGAAATAATCACATCTATTGGATGTTACCAGTCCTCTTGGCAGGTTGGATTTAGATAGTAACAGCGTGAACCTACACATAGGTTCTGACTTAAATGGGACTTACCCCCAAGTAAGTATGTGCAGGACTGCAGGCTCTGTGTTATGAAAAATTGTATAATGCTAACCTAAATGCCATGAAGACCCAACAGTTAACAGTAAACACACATCCACCTTTCAGAAATTTTATTTTCCTCTCGACATGAAATATGACTGCTGTCTTCAAAGATTTGAAAGGAATCATAGAATCATAGAGTTGGAAGAGACCACAAGGGCCATCCAGTCCAACCCCCTGCCATGCAGGAACTCCTAATCAAAGCATCCCTGACAGATGGCCACCCAGCCTCTGCTTAAAGACCCCTAAGAAAGGAGACTCCACCATCCTCCGAGGGAGTGTGTTCCACTGTTGAATAGCCCTTACTGTCAGGAAGTTCCTCCTAAATATAGTCATGTAGAAGATGGTGTGAGCTTATTTTCTGCTGCCCTGGAGATGAGAACAGGAACCAATGGATTACATTTATAAAAAAAAGAGATTCTACGTAAACATTACGAAGAATTTCTTGATTCTAAGAACAGGTCACTATGGAACACACTGCCTTGGAGAGTACTGGACTCTCGTTCTTTGGAGGCCTTTCATAGAATCATAGAGTTGGAAGAGACCACAAGGGCCATCCAGTCCAACCCCCTGCCATGCAGGACCTCCAAATCAAAGCATCCCTGACAGATGACCATCCAGCCTCTGTTTAAAGACCTCCAAGGAAGGAGATTCCACTACGCTCCGAGGGAGTGTGTTCCAATGTCGAACAGCCCTTACTGTCAGGAAGTTCCTCCTAATGTTGAGGTGGAATCTCTTTTCCTGCAATTTATATCCATTATTCCGCGTCCTAGTCTCTGCAGCAGCAGAAAACAAGCTTGCTCCCTCCTCAGTATGACATCCCCTTTAAACAGAGGTTGAATGGGCATCTCTTAGAAGATATGTATTCTTCCATGGCAAGAGGTTGGACAGCCCTTGAGGTCCCTTCCAGTTGTCTGTAAATGTCAAATGAGGAAGAGAAATGATGCAGAGTCACTTTGTCATTTCTAGTGAGAGCCCAGCTTTGGCCTGTCTTCAATTGCATTTTGTCTGCAGATCCTCCAGGAGGCTATAGGGGAGAGAGAAAAGGGAGCAAGCAGGGAGACCCACTTCTTCTCATCCCTGCTCTCCAGGAACAATTTCCATCCCAGCTGGTTAGAATCATAGAGTTGGAAGAGACCACAAGGGCCATCCAGTCCAACCCCCTGCCATGCAGGAACTCCAAATCAAAGCTTCCCCGACAGATGGCCATCCAGCCTCTGCTTAAAGACCCCTAAGGAAGGAGACTCCACCACCCTCTGAGGGAGTGTGTTCCACTGTCGAACAGCCCTTACTGTCAGGAAGTTCCTCCTAATGTTGAGGGGGAATCTCTTTTCCTGCAGTTTGCATCCATTGTTCCGTGTTCTAGTCTCTGGAGCAGCAGAAAACAAGCTTGCTCCCTCCTCAATATGACACTCCTTCAAATACTTAAGGAGGGCTATCATATCACCTCTTAACCTTCTCTTCTTCAGGCTAAACATCCACAGCTCCCTAAGTCACTCCTCATCAGGCATGGCTTCCAGACCCTTCACCATCTTAGTTGCTCTCTTTTGAAAGTTATTAGATGAACTTTCTAACTTTAAAGGCTGGATACTGTGTTATTTTTTTTCTCCTCCTCACTTTTTCGTGTTGTGCTGTATCCTTCATGATTTTAAGCATGAGGACAGTTAAAACAAAAAGAATAATCTGTAAACACTCCAAGGGTCTTTTTGGCTGAAGAACAGGATAAACCTTTAAAAATAATAAGTAAATATAGTGTTGCCTTGATGAAAGTGATGCACTGGTTTGTTAGTGCTGTTGAATCCTATTCCACCATGGATACAGTTTGTTGTCCAATAATTTTTACTGTAATGCCTCACCATTAAAAAAATAAATAAAAATAAAACTGATATGAGTAATTTCAATCATGTGCATGTTGTTTCTGAATTTAATCCAAGGGGCTAGCTGTACCCCTTTCCAAACTCTAAATGCTTTGGTACCAGATGACTTAAAAGACCATGAATGTGCCACCTTCTAAGATCAGCTGCTGTGTCCCTCTTGCAGGTGAAAATATGAGTGAGTTGTACCTTGGTGGCAAGGCCCCATATGTGGAACTTACTCTCTGTCCTATGAGTTTAGAATAGCGATCACCTTCTTTATCCATATCAAATAAAAATACTTTGTTTTACTGGGGAATTTCACTCTGCTATTACTTAAATTTTATTTACTGACTGTCATTTCTGTTGGGAATATGTCTTGATTTTTGATGTCCTAATTTCTGCTTTGAGTTTGTTTTCTTTTTAAAGGTTTCACTATCTCAGGGGAAAGCCAACAACTCATAATGGTTTGAGTATTAGACTACAACTCTGGAGACCAGGATTTGATTCCCACCTCAGCCATAAAACCGACTGGGTGACTTTGGGTAAGTCACATGCTTACGTACAAGAAAAAAGTAAGGTATAAATCAAATTATAATAAATAATTTTAAATATAAACCTTGCTCTTCAAGTATATTGACTCAAACTTAGTAATCAATGGCTTGAAACCCACAGGCCCAAAGAGCAGCTTCTGGCCACTTCAGGGGCACAGTATGCAGACGATGCATACTCAGTGTGTCTGGAAGCCGCTCCAAGGCCACCTAAGGTGGCCTGAAGCCGCCAGCAAAAGCAGCAGCAAAAATCCGCTCCTGTGGCTCATTTGGGACTGCAGTGCTTTCATAGCAGGCTGTTCGGTCGCCACAGTCCCAGGCCGATCTGGGCTCGATCACAGGTGCATTTTGCATTTTTTAATTGATGTAACCCGCTCCGATTGGATACAGAGGAGCGGGCTATAAATAAAACTTTATTATTATTATTATTATTAGTGGACAGAGGTCGCTCCAAGCCACCCATCTGTTTTGCCCCAATGACAGCTAACAATTTGGGCCCAAAGAAGGGACAGAGATCTGTGCAGCATACAGAGTACACCAAAAGGCAGGAGAAAGGGGATGCTAAGGGGGCAGGGAACAGAGCATACCTCCACATTTGGGGTTGGGGCAATTGCTGGCCAAGCTCAAGTACCGCAGCAGGTTCCCAGGGAGATCGCTAGGAACATAGGGAACATTACGAGTTTTGATTGTGCGTCCAGCCAGCTCCTGGAGACTTGGAGGATTGTAGGTCAAGTCACGGACAAATCGCACAACCAAAGGATTCCCTCGCAAACTCAGTTCTTCAAGATGCACAAGATTGAGGATCTCCCGAGGAAGATATGTCAGCAGGTTATTGTGCAGGCTAAGGGACCGCAAGGAATGCAACCTGGAAAGCAAAGAGATGAAAACCTGAGGTAAGGCTGCGCCAAAAGTTTTGTTTCTGGATGAGAAAGAGTTATTGCTACGATCTTGAAGGAACAATAAGGTACATTTCTTTGGATAGGCCCTGTACTTAATAAAATGTACCTAGCCATGATGGCCAGAAGTGAGTAGCTTTCATGACATAGTCAAAATAAGTAACACTTAGTTTGAAGTTGGCACAGTCCATATATTTTTCACCCAAGATGGCTCAATTGCCTAAAAAAAATCCCTTGGCAATTGTGGGCCAGGTGGGGAGAAGAATGTTGCTGAAAAAGATGTGGAACAGTGTAAAATACAGAAATCACATTTGAAAAAGATATAGTTTTAAGAATTATACTTTTGGAGAAAACCATTCACAGAGAACAATGACTGGTCTGTCTTCTGAAATGTTTTCCTTACTAAGCCCACTATTTCCATACACTCACAAATGCTTCTCACATAAAAGCATATTACTGATTCAGGAAATACAGTACAAAACTGTGATGATCTCCTACTTACATATGCATGTCACTACATGCATCAAGAAAACAAACATGTGAGAAACACCTCTGATGGCTCAAATGCAATAAGGCTTTATCAGCTCACTCACGCTTCTTCCTATACCTATTTACCTTAGAGTAAGCCACAGAGTGGAACTCTTCTCTGAACAGGTATCCATAATTACCATGTAAAAGAGATTAGTTACTTATAGAGAAAAGCAATACAATATATATGGATTATTATTACTGCACAATTTGTTTTGGTTGTACGAGTTGAATTTGTAAAGAATCACATTTCCCAGGACTACAGATGTGAAGAATTTAGGGGAAAGGTGTGCCTGGAAGAATTTAGGGGGAAAGGTGTGCTTCTTCCCTAAAATGGTTTTTATTGGAAAATCGGGGGTGGGGAGGAGTGGTGGTGGTTATGGAATATGTTCTTTAAGAATGATGAATAAAATGTTTAAGGCAAGATGTTCCTATATTTATTATCCTAAAATCATTTCTAAAACTTATGGGGCTGAACAGACTGCCAGTGCCAGATTGGGGCTATGGCAACTACATGTTGCAGCCCTGATGTGGCCTTTCTGTAGCACATAAAGGAACTGCAAAAAGTGGCTCCTTTTTGCGCTGCAGCAAGGGCACCATAGCCGCTGCACCGTGGCTTTTCAGTGCTCCATCATCTGTAGTGGGGCGTGCGGCGTCATGCTGACATGGGGCGGAGTCGGGCTGTGCATTGTGTGGACACCACGCCTCCACTCTGCCCCCATGCCAGCCTTTGATGCCGGTCTGTTGAGGCTCTTAGTAATAGAGAGAGTTTTGTAGAAGACTATGTGCATTAGCAGATCACAATGGTCTTGGTTTCCTTTTCAAATTTCATTGTATGGATATGAGCGCATTATATCCACTTGAAACTATGGCGAAATACTGAAGACAAAATAATTTTCTCTCCTTTACTAATGTTGATGTTAATGCTTTACCTTGTTTTACTAGGGAATTGTTGCCTGATCCTTAAACTGGAAACACCAAGGAGGGTTCTTATACTGATATATTAAAACTGCACTTTTAATATGTCAAACACAATTTCATGCCAAAGTGAAATATAATGGTTTTTATGTTTCTAAAGTAAGAAAAATGACTTTCAGTTTGTAAAGGCGTGTTAATGTTGAATTTTTTAAAATGTTTCCAAAACTTTCAAATTTTTGAAAAAAAAAAAAACCTGGGGGAAGTTTTTCCCATGGTTTCAAAGTTTCTGAAATGTTTTCATCTCTGTCTAGGATACACAGAGAACTAGGCTCTGCTTGAGTAACATTTCCATCCTTCTTCCAAGGCACACATGCTTTCTGAAGCAAATACCAGATTCACAACCATTTGAATTTAGGAGATCAGAGTGAGACAGACATTCAAATGCAGTAAAAAGGATAAAAAATACTCACTGTGCTAACTGTGGGGGAATACTCTGTATCTTGTTATCACACAAGACAAGGTAACTTAATGATGGTAGGTTTGCTAACTCTGGTGGAACTGAAGTAATGAAATTTCCTCCAAGATACAAGAATTCTAAGCTGAAAAACAAAAGTAATACATAAAGATTGTAAATGTATTTTCTCACAGCTCAGACTATTCTCTCAACAGATATAATTTTGCAAGAGAAAGTATAAAATACACTGAAGGTTTATTTTCTGAACAGACTAATGAAGCAAAAGAAATGCACTTTGAAAATGTAACACTGAAACAGAAGTTGTGATTGGAACTATCTTGAAACAAGGTATACAGTACACAGGTATATACTGCATGAGGTATACTGATTTGGCATATAATGTATCATGCTATTTGGAGGCTTGCTTGTGGACTTTGATGTGTGAACTCTGTTCAATTACAGTACATGTTCAAAAAGGGAAAGGGTTCCTGCTGAGAGGAACTGCTCAGTTGATGGCCGGGAGAGTAGCCACTACCTCTAAGTACACTCATGAATAGGAGCTTGTGAGTAAACAGGACCACTTACATGGGAGCTTAGGGAATTTCAAGGAGAGACCCATTATTGTCACCTCCTGCACAGGATAAAAAGAGACATGGATGGTGATGGATCTGCTAGAGTGACTAAAATGTCTATGCAATGTTTGTTTTCCTGCTTGAAGATGTAGATGGTTATAGTTGCAACAAGAGCAAACTGACTGACCTGCTGGAATAGAGAGTGCAACAGCTTGAGGCCCACCTTACATTTTGACTCGCTGGGGAAGATGGAAGAGTAACAGGAGGCATGAGGAAGCTACCAATCCAATAAGCAAGCAGTGAAACATATGTGACATGCAGAAGCAAACTGATCAGAAACTAGTCTGTGGTTGTGGACCTACATAGCCAATTCTAGGTCCTCCTCTTAGACTGCAGGAGCAGCTGTCACAGACAGCAAATATGTGGCGTGGAAACATCTGTGGACAGAAGGACTTCAAACAATTCCTAATGGAGGAAGAGATGTGTGGTAGGTGGAGATGACTCGCTATTAAGGAGGACCTGAAAAATATTCATCATACTGAAGAGAAGCGTCAAGTGGGTGCTTCTGGATTCTGTGCTGGCACAGTTTTGTTCAGCATCTTTATAAACAACTTGAATGAAGGGAGATGTTCATCAGATCTCCAGATGACACCAAGCTGGAAGGGGTAGCTAATGTTTCAGAATGCAAAATTAGGATTCAAAATGACCAGAACAGATTGGAGAACTGTGCCAGCATAACAAAATTAATTTCATAGAATCATGGAGTTGGAAGAGACCACAAGAGCCATCCAGTCCAACCCCCTGCCATGCAGGAACCCTCCATCAAAGCATCCCCAACAGATGGCCATCCAGCCTCTGCTTAAAGACCTCCAAGGACGGAGACTCCACCACTCTCCAAGCCCAACTCTATGGTCAACCTCTGGCAGACTTGAACTGGAGGACCTAGAGGTCCCTAGAAAGAACATATGAATGAAACCCACAAATGATCAAATCCGGAAACGTCAAAGCTGCAAATGTGGAGGACCAACTGTACATTAGTTAGCAAATGGTGACTGCAGTCTTTCCTCCTTTCTCGAATACTAGTAAAGAGCAGCTTTTCTTCCCTAGGGCTGAAACACCACCAACATGCTTATTCCTAAAGTTGACCCCAACAATCTCCATATACAGAAACCTAGGAGAAGGAAGGAGTTTGTGGCAGTCCCCTTCACAATTATTTTTTATTATTATTATTATTATTATTATTATCTTACATCTTGCCTATCACAGGGAGTTCAAGTGACTGTTCTTCACAAGGTTGCTTTGTGAGAAAATAAACAGCAGGAGATAAACAGGGGTTAGTAATTTTCCATCAATGTGTGCAAACACCTTGGAATGAAATCTCAGCCATGGCTGAATGAAAATGTTGCACCTGGGAGGAAGCAAAAAAGTGTGTGTGTGGTTGTTGTTGTGTGCTTTCAAGTCCTTTCTGACTTATGGCAAACCTAAGGTCATGGGGTTTTCTTGACAAGTTTTGTTCAGAAGTGGTTTACCATTGCCTTCCCCTGAGGCTGAGAGAGTGTGACTTATCCAAGGTCACCCAGTAGGTTTAATGGCTGAGCTGGGAATCGAACCCTGGTCTCCAGAGTCAAACCACTACGCCACACTGACTCAAGCAAAGGGAGAACACTGTCTTCTTGCTACTTGTGGGCCGCATGGAAGCAGGATTTGGGTGGCATTTTCCTGCCTTCCTTCAGGCATATCCCACCTTTCTTATCTTCAAACCATCCTCTCACCCTGTCCCCCCCTACAACCCTGCGAGGGAGGTCAGGGTGACCAGATGTCGTCCTAACTGCCTAGAAGGACAAGGCACCACAAAATGTAGAACCTTCAAGAAAAATGGAGCACATGACCAAATCAAAGCTTGAAACATTCATAAAAATGTAAATTCATGCTCCAAATGGAGGACGTTTTGAAATTCCTCCTGGTTGGAACAAAGAATGTAGGTCATGTCCTGGAAAAGGAGGATGTCTGGTCAGCCTGGGATGGCAAGGAAGGCAAGCCACCGTGAAAGGGAGGACCTTCAAGAGCAATAAAAAAAGGAGGACGCCTGGCCAACCTGAAAGGAGGAAATTTTGCAATTCCTGCCAGGCAGAAGGTTAAAGGTAGGGCATGTCTTGAAAAAAAGGAGGACACCTGGTCACCCTGAATAGAGGATATTTTTTGGAATTCCTCCTGGACAGAAATGCAGGATATGTCCTGAAAAAAGATGTGTCTGATCGCCCTGAATAGAGAATATTCTGGAATTCCTCCTGGGCAGAAGACAGAAATGTAGGACATGTCCTGGAAAAAAAGAGGACACCTGGTCACCCTGAATGTTGGATGTTTTGCAATTCCTCCCGGGCAAAAGACTGAAATGTAGGACATGTCCCGAGGAAGAAGAGGACGCCTGGTCCCCCCTGAATAGAGGACGTTTTTGGGACTCCTCCTGGACAGAAGAGTAAAATGTAGTTTATCTCATGAGAAAAGGAGGACGCCTGGTCACTCTAGATGGAGGACAGAAGGCTGGAATGTAGGACATAAAGGACACCTGGTCCCCCTGAATAGAGGACTTTTCTGCAAAATCCCTCCTGGGCAGAAGGTGGAAATGTAGGATGTGCTCTGGGAAGGAAAAAAAAAGGAGGACAGCTGATCACCCTGGCTAGAGGACTCTTTTTTTTTTTTTTGCCATTCCTCCTGGGCAGAAATGTAGGATGTGTCCTGGGGGAGGAAAAAAAAGGAGGACACCTGGTCATTCTAGATGGGAGGACGTTTTTGGAATCCCTCCTGGGCAGAAGTTGGAAATGTAGGACGTGCCCTGGAAAAAAGGAGGACGCCTGATCACCCTGGCTGGAGGGCTGGTTTTTTTGCCATTCCTTCTGGGCACAAATGTAGGACGTGTCCTGTAAAAAGGAGGATGTGTCTGGTTGCCCTGAATGGAGGACATTCTGGAATCCCTCCTGGGCAGAAGGCAGAAATGGAGGACGTGTCCTGAAACAAGGAGGACACCTTTTCACTCCAGATGGAGGATGTTTTTGGAATCCCTCCTGGGCAGAAGGTGGTAATGTAGGACGTGACCTGAGAGGGAAAAAGAGGCCATGGCCTGGAATGGAGGACCCCGGGCAGACCGACCTTCGGAGCCCCTGGATGGCGGCGGGGATGTCTTGGAGCCTGTTGCCTCCGAGGCTGAGGCTCCGTAGGCCCCGGAGCCCGAGGAGGGTCTCGGGGAGCTGGGCGAAGCGGTTGCCGCTGAGGTTGAGGGTGCGGAGGGCGAGCCCCAGCGGGGAGCCCGGCAGGCCCTTCGGGAGGGAGCCCCGGCCTCCCAGGCGGTTGTTCTTGGCCAGGAGGGTGTGGAGCCGCCCCAGGGAGAGCACCTCCGGCCCCAGCGCGCTCAGCCCGGCCCCGCTCACGTCCAGCTCCTCCAGCCCCGACGGGAAGCACCACCACGACGGAGGCAGCCGCCCCGAAGGGGACACCCACGACGGAGGCACCACCAGGCGACGCCGCGACGACGACGACGGAGGAGGAGGTGGGGGGTCCAAGGGGCTCCCCCGGGAACGAGGCACCACCGCCGACGCCTCTTCTCCCTCCGCCTCAGGATCAGGCTCCTCCGCCATCATCTTGAGGCCTAGCTGTTCCTCTCTGCGGCCTAGTCCGACTCGGGGAGCCTGCGCGTCGACACTGTCTCGTCGTGGCCACTAGGGGACTTCAACTCCCAGAATCCCAAGCTGGCGCAGGCAGGGAGGGAGGGCATTATGACGTAAAAAAGGAAATTTGCATGTGGGTCCTGATTGGCTGAAAGGCAAAGGGGTGGGAGGGGCGTTTGTGGTCTGCTCCTCTGTCTGGAAGTCTATTCAGAATGGACTGTGTGGAATAGGTAGAAAGGAAGTTTGCATTTAGAGGGTGAATCATAGAGCTGGAAGAGACCTCAAAGGGCATCCATTCTGCCATGCAGGAATTCTCCATCAAAGCATCCCCATTGACAGATGGCCATCCAGCCTCTGCTTAAAAAGCTCCAAGGAAGGAGGCTCCATCATAATATCTGAGGAAGGAGTGTGTTCCACTGTCGAACAGCCCTTACTGTCAGGAAGTTCCTCCTAATGTTGAGATGGAATCTCTTTTCCTGCAGCTTGCATCCATTGTTATGGGTCCTCTTCTCTGGAGCAGCAGAAAACAAGCTTGCTCCCTCTTCAATATGACATCCCTTCAAGTATTTAAACAGGGCCATCACCTCTTAACCTTCTCTTCTCCAGGCTAAACATCCCCAGCTCCCTAAGGCGTTCCTCATAGGGCATGGTTTCCAGACCCTTCACCATTTTAGTCGCCCTCCTTTGGACACGCTCCAGTTTCTCCACATCTTTTTTGAATTGTGGTGCCCAGAACTGGACACAGTATTCCAGGTGGGGCCTGACCAAAGCAGAATAGAGTGGCACTATAACTTCCCTTGATCTAGAAACTATACTTCTATTGATGCAGCCTAAAATGGCATTGGCTTTTTTAGCTGCCGCATCGCACTGTTGACTCATGTTCAGCTTATGGTCTACTTGGACTTAATATGGATGTCATATTAAGGAGGGAGCAAGCTTGTTTTCTGCTGCTCCAGAGACTAGGATCCGGAACAATGGGTGCAAACTGTAGGAAAAGAGATTCCACCTCAACATTAGGAGGAACTTCCTGACAGTAAGGGCTGTTTGACAGTGGAACACGCTCCCTCGAAGTGTAGTGGAGTCTCCTTCCTTAGAGGTCTTTAAGCAGAGGCTGGATGGCCATCTGTCAGGGATGCTTTGATTGGGAGTTCCTGCATGGCAGGGGGTTGGACTGGATGGCCCTTGTGGTCTCTTCCAACTCTGTGATTGACCAAATAGGAAAATTGTTAAGTCACACTATGCGCCCCCGCCCAAGGGAGCCTCAGAGTGAGGCCTAGCCACGACCTGAAAACAAAACACTCCCCTCACACTGGCTGGGGTTAGGGGCACTGCAACAAAAACACCATGTTTTTCACTGCGAGAACGCCTCTCTGGGAAGCTTTAGGTCTTCCAGTGCAACTCTATGGTCAATATTTGTCAGAAATTGACCACAGAGTTGCATTGAAGGAGGAGTGTGCTCTCTAGGAATCTCTCTCTAGGTCCTCTGGTGCAACTCTGTAGTCAATATCTGACAGACATTGACCATAGAGTTGCGCTGGAGGAGCTACAAAGGCCTAGTAGGGTGTTTTCTCTATGAATCTCTAGGTCCTCCAGTGCAACTCTGTAGTCAATATCTGCCAGATACTGACCATAGAATTGTGTTGGAGGAGCTACAAGCGTTCCCTCTGGAAATCTCTGGGTTGTCCAGTGCAACTCTATGGTTAACGTTTGCCAGACATTGACCACAGAATTGCATTGGAGGAGCTACAAAGGACAAGTGAAGTGTTCTCTCTAGGAACCTCTAGGTCCCTCAGTGCGATTCTATGGTTAATACCTGCCAGACATTGACCATAGAATTGTGCTGGAGCAGAGTAGGGCCTTCAGTGTGACTTTTAGTTAAAGCTGACCATAGAATTGCACTGGAGGACCTAGATATTCCAAGGGAGAACATATTAATAAAATCCATGAATAATCAAATCAGCAAAGTCAAAGCTGCGAATGAGGAGGGAGGGCTGTATTCGCATGAAACGGCCTTGTAACGTTAACATACTGGTCCAAAACACACTGCGGAAATAATCCAGTTTGAGACTGCTTTAACTGCCCTGGCTCAATGCTAGGGAATTCTGGGAAATGTTTGTTTGTTTGTTTGTTTTTGAGACATTTAGCCTTCTCTGCCAGACAGAGAAAGCTCTGGTGCCACAGTAAACTACAGTTCCCAGGATTCCCTAGCACTGAGCCAGGGTGGTTAAAGTGGTCTCAGAATTGATTATTTCTGCAGTGTAAAAAGCAGTTTGCTTTTTAGTACTGCCAAAATGGAGGACATTTTGGAATTCCTCCTGGACAGAAGGTTGAAATGGAGGGCGCGTCCTGGAAAAGGAGGACCTCTAGTCAGCCTGCCTTGGCAACGTGAGTGGGATTGTCATGATGAACCGCAACATTTCAAATTGTCAAAGTTCAAGCCAAATCATTGTTTACTAAATCTGGATGTTATCATTGGAAATACTTTTTCATATAATCAAATGTCCTGAAATATCCGTGTACATTTCTGGTTTGAGGAAATGGGGCTGACAAATCCTTATTCCAAAATGTTTATTAGGGTACTATAGAAAGGGCAAAAAAAATGATTACAGATTCTGAGGTATGCACCTCTTGCTTTTGACTGGAAGCTGATGTGTACAATGTGAGGTGTGAGTATTACTTTTACTTCCTTTTATTGTAATAATTTTTATTTACATTTTCCACATACAATAAAAGTTTAATCTATTTAAATAAAATACCAAACTAAAAAGTGGCCAGTTTTGTCCACTTTCTGTGTGGGTTAATGTTGGATTAATGCTCAATGCCCCAGATGTCATCTGATAATGATCCCGCTTTTGCAGGATTTGTCCACTTTCTGTGCAGGATGCCCCCTGACTTTGTCTGAAAAAGTCCCCGCTTTTGCAGGATTTTCCTGATTTAAATCTCGTTTCTGAACGGGACAAACTCTGTGTGATAAACTAGATAGATAGAATTAAGTTATAGAGTATAAATAATCTAGGTAGGTCAAGATAAAACTAAAAATACATTGCTTCGAACTTTCTTTTCAGGAGCCATATACATATAAAGTAATGCTACTCTGCTCTACAAACAACATCAAACACTTCTTCTGATAACACACTGCAGAAATAATCCACTTTGAGACTGCTTTAACTGCTCTGGCTCAGTGCTAGGGAATCCTGAGAACTGCATGGCTAAATGTCTCGCAGAACTACCGTTCCCAAAATTCCCTACATTGAGCTAGGGCAGTTAAAGAGGCCTCAAACTGGATTATTTCTGCAGTGCGGATTCAGCTCTAGACAACTGTACCTTCTCCTATTTTGTACTTCTGCTGATTGCTACTGGAAGGACATGCAAAAGATATGTTTGCCTTGGTTCCACATTTGCACTGGATAGGAACTGAATCTCCCTTACTCTGTTTCCTACCTCAGTGTCTTAATCCCATGCACTATTTTGGATATTTACTGACAGCAAAGGTCCAGTTATGGGTTCCAGTGTGGCTTGTCTCTTTAACATAAACCTTACACTTACAGAGCAATGAGTTCCTGCATGGCAGGGGGTTGGACTGGATGGCCCTTGTGGTCTCTTCCAACTCTATGATTCTGTGATTCTAATGGGACATAAAACTACTGTGGCTTTTCCCTACAGGACTTCTTCAACTATAATGATTATAATATTGATTGTGTAATATTGTATTTTATTCATATGTTGGAATCCCGCCTCGATCCAACGGAGAGGCGGAAAATAGAAATTAAATATTATTATTATTATTATTATTATTATTGAGTGGCACTTTTTCTTCCTGTCTGTGGTATAGAGGTATTCGGCTCCATAAGTAATTTCAACATACCCTACTCCAGCTGTTCCCAACCTGTGCTCCGCAGAGCCCTCAGGGCTCTGTGTGCACTTCCCAGATGCTCCGTGGCTATTCCAGGAAAATGAAGGAAATAAAAACTGAATGAAATTAAAGAATAAGAAACAATAGGTAGAATCAAAATAAAAAAGTAGAAAACTTTTAAAGACATAGGGTAGGCCTCTTAGGGGCTCCACCATAGAAATTGATTCTAACAAGGGCTCCGTGAGTCAAAAAGATTGGGAACCCCTGCCCTAATGGGATTGCACATGCATATTTACATCACTACAGGTGTAAGCGTAGGACTGGCAACATAGGATTGGGCTGCCCAATTCATGCGATTGTGGAAGGCATGAGGAGGCTGTGGATGTGGCACCCTTTCATGTCCTATCAGTATATCTGCCTAGTTAATTCTCACCACTTTTCTTGTTCTTCTTCTTTGGGGCTCAGGGGCTCTTTCTGCCACCATCCAAGTCCCACCTGCTCTCTTTCACACCCTGCGTTAACTTTGCTCTTTCAGACCACCAATATAGTTGCTCAATTTAGGTGCAGCTAAGTCACCTCACTTCTTCCCCCGTCCCAAGCCTTCTTGTTGCCCATCAGGATTGAGATATGTATGCAGAAAATCCCATCAAGAATAGCCAGAAAGCTGTTTATTTGGAGGGTAATATTGTGCAGAGAGGCGTCATTATCAATATAGCTCTTCTCCTTGTATGGGAAATGTAGCTGTAAGTACTTTTTGCCATATACTTGAGAGACCTATTTTACTATTTTTGCTCATCTTAGCAACTTTCTTCATTGCAGAGAGAAAAGCAGCATGAGGTTCGGAAGCCATAAAGCTAATTCTGCTTTGATCTTGTGAAACTCGGCAATTAAGGAGTATTTGTTTTGGGTTTTTGTTTTTTGTGCCCCATTCTCTAGTTCTTCCCTCCTGCACATAAAATAAAAGTTTTTAAAATAAGGGCATTAGTAGAACCCACAGAGTGCAAGTACACCAAAAATTACTGAAATAATAATTTAAAAATCCTAAACACAATTGTTTTCTGCTTCTGAAAGACTGATATCAAGGATATTTTAAAGACTCTACAGTAAAGATGCCATGGAGGAAGCCATGGAATCAGTGTTCTTGTTGACTGAAATGCAATAATATAAAAAGCAAAGGAGCAGCACACTTTAAATTAATGATTAATTCAATTGATTCAATAGCTCTTGATACTAGTAAGAGTGCAGAATCTAAGGCAAGCTTTCTAAAAAACAACAGGCCTGGATTTTAGGTCATTCCTGAGCATATATGGGGAGGGGGGGACACAAGTAATTGGCTGTTTCCAGCTGAAATATTGCTGACATGCCAATGGTTTGGTGAGCCCACATTTCCGCTACTATTGTCTCGTCTGTTCTCAAACCATCTTCATGCTCATGGCAGGAAAAAAGACTTATGAAATGCTTATATGAAGTTTTCTTCTATACGTTCTATATTTATCTAGACCAGTGGTATCTCCTTTGACAAGCAAATACTTTTTAGAATTGCAAGCAAATATCTTGTCCAGGATTGTGTTAATTGAGCTATGGTTCCTCGCCTTATCCTCTTTTACCACACAGCAACATGCTTTTCCAATCCACTGCATAAATGTGGAACGCAGAATTGTGGCAATAACTATGGCCCGATGAAGATGTTGTCGTCTCTACGACTACTATTAACCTGAATTAGAAAGTGGAATCATTAATTTGATTGGTGGCTTGCTTCTGACAAAATGGCACTCTATCCACACTGTAAGTGTTTATACTTCAACAAAATGTTATAAATTGCTGTCAAGCTGGCTTCAACTTATGGGAAACCTAAAGTACTATAACACTAAGGGAAACGGAAACCCTATCATTAACTGCCATATGAAGATCTTGTTGTGGCTTCCTTGACTGAGCATTTAATGAGGTCTTCCTCTTAGTCTAATGCTTCAAAGTTTTCTCATGAAAGGTAAGAAAATATTAGCGTGACTAATTTGAAGCATCAAAGCTTCTCCAGAAGCAGCAAAAACATCAGAAGGTTGTGGTATTTACTGCAGGAATTCTCAGACTTCGTAAAATGAAGTTTCTGTTGTCTTGGACTATTTTCTGGCAATTCCCAGCATCATGTGAACATTTTATCCACACCTTGAAGTGAGTTTTTTTTTAATTCAGAGGCATATTTGAATAATGTGTTTCCATTCTCTTCTACTTTCCTTTTATTTTTAAAAAGTTATACTGCTATCATGCATCGGTGAAATGGTACTTTTTCGCTGTAATTCTAAAACTCTCTCTTATTTCAATTTAGTGAGAATACAATTTGCCCCTCAAACCATAGGACCACCTCAGCAAACTATACCCCATTAAAAATGGTTTGCAAGTGCTATGCATGAAATTGGTACAAAGAGCCCTCCAAAGAACAGAATGAGTAGATGTGGAGGTGACAACAGGTGGTAAAATCCAAGGAACCATAGAGCAAGAACTCACACTTTAGAAAAATCTGGAACAGCCCCCTGATTGACTAAACTAGGTCAGCAGCTCACTGGGTTTTGCTGATCTGCTGTTGTAGTGCCTGGAATGTTGGGCTGGGATTCAAATCCTCACTGGTTCAAATCCTCACTGAGCTGTACCAAACTTACTGGGTGACCATGGGCTAGTCATTCTGGGCAGGTCTTAACCTGAGTCATATGAAGGATAAAAAATTCAAGTAAATATAAAATATAAAATAATAAAAAAATCTCATATAAATGTAAACATTTGCATTAGACTGGACTACTGCTTAGCATCTAATCTAGTGGTACACTAACAGGGTCTCAGGAATGTAAAAGTTTATAAATGGTAGAGATTTGAAATACCTCAGGGCTAATGAGAACCTCTTCATCTTAAACCCCCAGTTGGTTCTGCATGGAAGAATTATGTAAGAACTTGCTCTTGGTTTGAGGTGACATAGTGGAGGTGTGACTTTAAAATTAACTACAGATGTCGTGGATGGAAAATTCTAAGCTGAAGACATGCATCAGATGCACACAATGTAAATGATTACAGTACCGACAGAGTACTGATATCATGAAATCAACCATGATATTCCTAAACCTAAGTTGGTAGGAAATAATGTTAAAGATTCAATCTGGAGCATACATATACAGTATGAGGAAAAAGTAAGAGAAGACTGCCTAGCTAGAATAGGCTTGTGCATTGCAAAGATGGTGCAGTCATGTATTGGCTTTCTTTATACCTGTATATAATACCTGTGGCGAAGGTGTGAAAAGGCAAAAAACCTTCTAGAAGGCAACTTGCATTCCAACAGTCCCTAATAGCATTTTGTTTATAGAAAGAAACAGAGAGAAAACTTTTCATACCATCTTCACTTTCTTGGAATTAAGTCCCACTGACTTTGGTGGAGTCATCAGTGTCCAGTGAGATTTGGAAGGATCAGACTATTTAGTTGACTTAACATTTTCTAATACTGAAATTTCCTTCAAAACCCAATATTCCACTGAAGCATACACTGAAAAAACAACAAGGCTTTTCATATTTGTCATATCAATGAGAGGAGATTGAGTCCCCTTATTTTATTGCCAAAATTCTTAAACAGTATGGATCAGACTGATCTTACACCAAGAAATAACAACAGGCTTCAGAATTCTCCTGGCCTTTCTTGGTGGCTAATTCTGTTCCCTGCAAGGAAGAAGGGCTGCTAAAAGTTTTGCATTATCTTGCAAATCCCCACGGTTGCTAGTTCACTTTGGAAATTACAGTAGCAGTGCCACAAATGGAAGCACCAGGAATTGACTCATCATAGTGGATGGAGTATCCAAAATTGTTTGCAGAATTAAGAGGGAAAACAATTCAATCTAAACCCTCAAGAGCACAGGGAGAATCTAACAATGCATTGGACAAATACTTCCGCTTCCTTCTCTTCAGTTAACAGGACTGAATCTCAGTGTGAATCTTCTGAAGTGAAGCCTAAGGATTACCTCCCATCTTGGAAAGAGTAACCCTATGCGGGAAGGGAATGGGCAGTCTCCTCTGAAAACTCTTTTACTCTATTCGTACACAAACCATGGCTTTTTACCATAAGGGACTCTGAAAAATTAAATCCAGAATAGCCCCGAATGTTCTGGGTGCCCTTGAGGCTGCATTGGTTTTACTTCTTTGATACATGCAGCTATAATACAAAGCATGACCCCAGAAGTACAGCATTTTTCAGTAACTATAAAACAATATCTATAAATCAAAGATACAAAATGCTCAGTTAAAAGTCGATAATTAAAAAGACTCAGTGTAAGAGTGTGATAAGAAAATATATTGTAGCACCTTTGCAAAGAGAGGGGGAAAGAAAAAGAGGTCACTTTGGGACTCACATTGCACTGGGGTGATCTGGCTTCTGGCACGGAGGGTGAGCTTGACCTGAATTTACTAGGGAAGCACCATCTGCACCCACAAGGAAAAGGACCACAGATTCTGTGGCAGCCAAGGGACTGGTGGAGACAGGATGTGGCGGGAGAGAGAAAGGAGGATGGTAACAAGGGGGTCTGTGTGAAAAAAGGGAAAAGCCAGATGTCACAATGGGACATAGTGGGGCATAACAATACACCATGGATTGATCCATCACAGGGGTTGGACTGGATTGCCCTTTCGGTCTCTTCCAACTCTATGATTCTGTGATTCTATCAGCATAAAGTCCCAAAGAGGCCATGGTCACAGGCAGTGCCTCCTCCAAGAGATCCAGAGATGGAATGCTTTGCTGCCCTCCCTAATCCCCATTAGTGCAAATCCTTATCCTCACTGTAGAGACCATCATACAGGAAGGGTTTCTTTTAAACGTCAAAAGAACCCATCTTTTCTTTGCCCTCCTCTCAATGCTACAGAATGAAAATATCTGTGACTGAGCCATAAGTCCTAAACACATTTGCATATTGAAATCAGCACTGAAGGAACACTGGTGGGTGAGTCAGGAAACACACCCGGCCTTTGGGACAGCTTCATCGGTAAACTCCTCTTACATCTCTTTGGTGGCCATTTGCTTGATCTTCTCAGATGTTTCCTAGGATGGAAGTAAGTAAATAAGTAAGTAAGTAAGTTACTTTTTTGATGGTTTCTTTGTGATTTCATAAGTTGGTGCCATGATAGTGTGGTTACAGATGGAATATCTCCACATTTCTGGTTGATCTCATTATAAGATTTTTTTTAAATAGTAAAAAATAGAAGACATGGTTGCTATTTTTCTTTAAGAGAATTCCTGTCTGGAATGACAAAGCTGGAAAAATATGTAGAGGTTTCAGAATTCCAGTTTTAGGGGCTAGCATAAATTTTTCACTTTGTTAAATACATATAACTTAGTCACACAACTATCTGTATATTATGTGCCCCCAAGTCACCTGTCAACTTATGGCAACACCATGAATTTCACTGTGTTTTCTTAAGCAGGAAAGGCTCAAGAAGTGGTTTAACCAGCACCTTCCTCTGAAATATAGCCTACAGCATCTGAGGGAAATTCTCATCTTTCTCTCATAATAGTAGCACATGTGAAGTAAGTGCAGGACACATACAAAAACATCCACTGATCCCATAATGGGTGAGATTTGGAATAATCAACAGTAGAGACTGGGCATTATCTCAGGTCTTTTAAAAGGCTTTTATATACAAAGGATACATTTTATCCTATGTGGCCAGCAAGCAAATTTAGGTTATTAGCCTTTTAGCAGGTTAGTTAATAATATGTTGCTTTCTACCAATCAAGCTTGTAGAGCACCTGTCTTGCCAGTTTGCTTGACAACCTGCAATCCTCTGGTTTGAATACCTTGTTACCTGTAGTGATCAGGTGATTTCTTAAATACAGTGATATGCCAAGACATGACATACCCATAATTATTCTCAGAAGCCAACAAGGTACGGAGTCAAACAACTACAAAATCTCACAGCAACTCAAACTTTCAGAAATAATATATAGTAAACCATATAACTGACTTCTAACCTGATGCTTTTGCAGCTCCTGAACATATCTGGCCAGCTCTTCTTCAGTCAATGTATCTCCCTCATGCTGCTCTTGAGAAGACACCTTCTCATTCTTACCTATGAAGACAACAAGAGTTCACAACAATCACAAGCTGGCAGTTTTGTTAAGAGGTTTGAAGCAAAGGGATAAAAGTCATATCAATTTATTATACCACTTCAAAGTTATAATTGGCTGTAGGAACTTTTAGCAAAAGATAGAAACATTTAGAGGCTAAATGCCAACAAAGAGGAAAAAGATGTGTTGTGATTATTTCTGTATACCATCCCACACTGCCACTACTAGTCTGCTTAAAACTGCTTAAAACTCAGAAACATTGCCTCAAGACTCCTGACATAAAACCCCAACAGCAACTCCCCTACTATTCCTACAGTTGAAGAGACAAATACATAGCACTTTTGCTGATAAGGGAAGGAGGAGCCTATTTATTCATTTGATTTTAAACATTTCTGTCTCCACTTCTCATCCAGGCACATGAGATGGCTCACAACTGTTGAAATAGCAACACAAGCGATGCAGCAGGGCCATACAGAATTTGTTCTTGTGTATCACTGCATATTAAAAGTACCATAAAATATAAAGGAAATATAATAGATCACCATGGCTTCTCTGTATCCAATCTGAGTTCAAACAAGCTGCCAAGGTTTGATCTTGGGTCAAGTGTTTTCTGTAAGAATTGTCTTCGCAATCTGCCTCCTATCACTTAAATTACTTGTTGAAAACAGCAATGTGCTCTTTTCAAGTGTTGCACAAATTATGTATTCCTTAAAGTACAGGGTTGTGAGCATTCTACTATACATTCAGTGGGCTAAAGTCCTCTTTTTTTAAAAAAAATTCAATATAGTTGCAAACTTATGTTGCAAATAATCCCTTTCAGCTGTCTTGAAACCATTCACATAACCCTCCTAATCCCAAAGGTCTTCAGTTTCAGCTCAAACTATAGCATCTTGTTTCTGTTCACTGCTAATTGCCCACAATTCATAAAATCACTTAAAATTCTCTCTGATGACTGTAAGACAAATACTCATGGCAATCTGCCATACCCTTAAACCAGTCTCTTTCAAAAGCAGATAGTAGAAAACTGAGCAGAAAGAGGCGAAAGATTGCCACTGCTTTAAAAACTTGACAAATGAAAGGAAAACCACCAGTTTATGCATTCCAAATCTTTAGTGATACTCAAAGGCAGCAGGAATGGTTACAAGACTAAAGAAATTCACACTGAAATATACAAAGGCTTGGATTCTTCTCCTCAGAAAAGGACCAGTGAGAGGAAAAGGAACTCTACTTGCTCAACAATAGATGCTATCAAAAAGGAGTTTGGGTTCTGGCAGTGCCATAGCACAGGAGCATTCAAGTGATGCTGAATAGATGCAAATGCTAAACTGAACCAAGGAAACAGTCCCCTGCAGGCTTGCAAATTAGAGCGCTCACTGTCACTTCGTGGCCCCCTCTCCTGGCCACCAGAGCTGGAGCTTCTGTCCTGCCTGCTTCAGATGCAGAGAGATGGGCCTTCAAATACATCCACATTCTCCTCCATTCTCATGCCCAGCAATGGATCCAAACAAACACATGAACTGCTTCCCTCCTTCCTCTCTCCACTCACCATTGCCATATAAACAGCTGCAGGAAGCAGAATGTCTTCTGGGAGGCTTCTCCTCTTTTAAGAGACATCTTGGTCCAGCAACCTGACCACCAAAGTCAACTGGCCAACAAGGATGTGGCTTGTCACCTGGCTTGCTTTCTCTTTAAAGGACTGTCTTTGCCCTTCTGTGGGCAGTCCATGTGGAGTGTAGGATCAGATCTGGACACATTCGATGACCAATAATTTATCAAAAAGGAAAGGATATGTTTTTGGTCTCAAAAATCTTTCAGAGCCAAGCCAGTAGCCTCCATGGTGCTCAAGATGACGAAAAGATGGATCCTTGCCCGCCTCCCCCAGTTCACATGTAGTTTTAATACTGCATTCTCTTTTGCCTTCATTGTCACAAAAGAGTAGCCATATCCTTAAATGCATGCCATTTTCTTTTTTCTTTTTTTTGTATGTGGTTTTTATAATAATGGATTTTTATTGATCAAAGTGAAACAACAAATGCGTACAATTCTCCTCTAATTCTTTATTTTGCAACTTAGGGGTTGCCCATGCTGGAAAGCAGTTTCAAATTGACTTGAAGCCTTGCTGTTCATATGATGCAAAACTGGGTGGAAACCAAAACAAAGCTGAGCTCCAGGGCTCAAAACCGGAGCAAAAAGAAGCTCAGATACTCTGACTTTATGCAAAAAAATCTGCACCGGCATATAAAAAGCAAGATGGCAGTGTGGGAATCCAGGAAAGCAAAAATGTGAAAGTACAACAAACACAGCAGGTCATCAATCATGTAATGGATGTAATTACAATATACACAAACCACATTGTCCAACAGGTAAGACTGGGGAGAAGAGGGGAAGGGGGCCCTTCATGATTGTGCTTTGCGACAAGAGCATATCAGTGTACTGGCGGTGCATCGCACATGTGACTGTGTGGTTGGGCACACCATTGGTAACTAGCTGGGCAGGACAAGGGAAGTAACTTGTGGTGTTTGTGTGATGGTGTGCATACACTGTGGGGGAGGCGAAAAGAAAAAAAAATGAAATCTGTGGCTTGATGTAGCATGTGCAGACTGCCCATGGGTGTTTGGACCACCTTGGGAGTAGAGCATGCAGACAATGGGGTTTCAAACCAGTTTGGGAAAAACCGGTATTGACCTGCTTTTTTTTTTGCCTGTTTGCTCCAGACCTTACAATGATAAACCTTTCTAGGCCATTCCTTTGATACCCATGACAGTGAGGAAAATTAGCTTTTTTAAAAAATGTTTTCTTTCTTATTAGGCAAGACATTATTAAAGAATCCTTTTACCATTTTGAAAAGGGGAACACAACAGAATAGTACAGGGACAGGAAAGGGAAGGGAAAGGCCTGGTCTGACTCTGTTTGTAAAGGCATGGATCCCAGGCCAAAAGGGTGGTTCATGTGGTTTTGACCTGCAACTCCATGTGCATTCAAACTCACTTAAGAAAGGAGGTGAGGAGTCTTCACCAAAAGGATGAAAGTTCCACCAGTGGAAAATAGTACAGAAAAAAATTTGTAACTTCGGAACCACTTCCAAATAACGTTACCTACAGTTCTGGCACAAATGGCCTTCCTTTTTCATAACCCCCCAGCATTGAAAAACATAACTTTCTGAGCAATAATAATAATAATAATAATAATAATAATAATAGTTTATTTATAGCCCGCTCCTCTGTACATACACTCGGAGCGGGGTACAAGTAAAAACAAACAAACAGAGATTAAAACAATCCCATGACCCGTTTCCAAACCTCCCACCCCTTAAAAATAGCTCAGCGGGTGGAGAAAGGAGAAGATTCTGATTTTAATTTTAATTTTAAAAAATCCCTTTCATGTGGGTCTTCCATGCTATTTGACACAGGCATACTCACAGAGATGGGAAATAAAATTAAAGTAATACATTCAAAATACTTGGGCTCTTAATACAGTATAACTAAAAACTCAGAGTTTCCATCACTAAAATAAAATAAAACACACATGATCTTTCTGCTTTTTCCTACCCTCCCCTTATCCTGTAAAAGAGGGGCCTAAAACACGTTGGCTGGGAAAGAAGGAGGCACTAAGAGGCATCTTGGAGCATTTGCAAAAAGATCTCATTCTTGATCTGAAGAGCACCCATTTGTACGTTAAATTGCAAAGACCTCAACTAACATTGTCACACAGTTTAAAAATTCTTGCCTTGCTGTTGTAGGAAGTATTCAGTGCATACCAAATTCTTGGAGGCCAATAATAAATTTTAGTTGTAGATTTTATTGATCTCACTTCTGAGGTGGTTTGGCTGCTTACATCTCAGCAACGAAGGCATTTTAATTTTAGCTTTGCTTAACTTGTTCTTTGTCTTTTCTTCGTTCAATGAGTCTCTTACCTATCTAAGAGGACAGGATGGGATCGGGCCATCTCTTCTTATCTCTCAGGACCTTAGTTAAGAGGAAGAGGGAGTCCCAAACCTTATTCCTTTCTTCTCCTCCTCCTTTTCCAGTGATCTCTTGCCCCTGACCTTGCCTCTTCCTTCACTCAGTTGATCCTCTTCAGCATCAAGCCAGTGACTAAGCAACTGATGGGATGCTAGACTATTGTCCTGCCTTCAATCCCGTCAGATATCTGGGCCTTGCTCCAAAAGACGATGTGTCTCCACTGTCTTGGCAATAAAACCATATCTCCAATTTATGCTGAGCTTTTCACCCCCTCCAACACAACTGTTTGTACAGACAAATGACATGATGACAGGTTGTTCACCTGCGTGACTTTCACTTTCTGACCACTGAACCATCAAGAACCATCACAATGGTTTTTTTTTCCTGAGGGAAATAACAATATTCTCAAGTATGAGTAAAAACCAATGCAATATTTTACTGAACACTTTACTGAAGTAGAAATACTTGCACTCCCCCCTCCATAATCAGTTATCTCCTGTCTGTGTAAATAAAATTTCTGTCTGGCATAATCCACTGTTAGAGAAACCATGGTCCAAAACACATTGCAGAAAGGATCCAGTTCGAGACCCCTTCAACTGCCTTGGCTCAGTGCTAGGAAATCTTGTAGTTTCTTGTGGCACCAGAGCTCTCTAATAGAGAAGGCTATGTGTCTCACAAAACTACAGTTCCCAGAATTCCCTAGCATTGAGCCAGAGCAATTAAAATGGTCTCAAACTGGATTATTTCTGTAGTGTGTTTTGGACCTGTGTTGCCTTACATCCTTTATACTATATTTCCTCCCTTTGCTTTTTCATTTTTGAATGCATTTTCTTTTTTTAACTGAAGCTGGTCCAGACAACACATTTCTTTCTTCAAGGGACAATTATTATTTTAAAAATACACAAGACTTTACTGTTGGGCATACCTTGACAGGTCATGGCAGTACACACCCAGTTCCCACAAGCACAGACACATCTGTTACACTCCACTTGGGTTTCTGCTCCATCCTCATACGTTTCGTCTTCCAGGGCACATTCTGGAAAGAGCACAAGGAAAGAAATGTGGCTTGAATGTACATGAAATGAACATAGATTTGGAATGATACCTAATCATGTTCCAATTTAATTTTTTTCCTGACTTATCACTTCATTATTTCAGCCGATCTGTTACTACAATCATTTCTCCCTGACCATGATGAAGATCAGAGAATGACCTTCTTTGGGATGAATCAGGAAATGTATGACTTCTAAAGGCTAACTATTGTCAAGAACAGAATGGTGCAAATGGGCAGGATCTTTGAGGCAAATTTCTATTTAGCTCAAGATCAGTCTGTTCAATACATTCTTTTGGGCCCCCACCCCATTTTTTGTAGGCACAGAGTTCCTACTTTTTTCGGGTGGGTTGAAGGCTGGATTGAGGCACTTCAAGAATTCATTGAAGCTCAGCTTCCAGTCAGCATTTTCATCAGAGAGTTCAATGAGTGCATCCACGCAGAGTCCCCTGGAAAAACATAGAAAGGTATAACCATCAGCCCAGGTCCATGGCAAACTCCAAGCACATCAGAGTAAAGCAGGAACAGCTGCTATTTTAATAAGCACATGCTGTCAAAGCAATTCTCTTGGGTTTCCTGGACATGTGAAACAGCCGCTGGAGCTGTCTGCATTCTTAGGGTATGTCCTGCTGGGATTCAAACATGTAAAACAGCCAAGAATGATTCCTTTCTCTCCCAGTTTGGCAAGCCTTATAATTATTATTGGAAGCCCCCAGACACATGTGCAGGCCTATGCAAATGAACAAGAACATAAGAACACTTTTAAGGAATTTATAAGATTAATGAGTGATAGTTTTGAAAAGTTAGGGGACAAGGAAGAGTTTGTTGCAAAGGAGAGATCAAAGAACTTTTCGATACAGTGGTCTATTGCTTGAATTAGAGAGTTTTCCTTATTAGTAAATTCTTCCATTGGTTCATCAGGCAGTGATCCAGAGAGTGGAGCCCTCCATCTCTGCCCAGAAGATGGAAAACAGACTCACCTGAGGAGTAAAAGAGCTGTATCGCAAATAGAAGGAAAATCTACGGGCGCACAGTGAGTAATCCATTTTTTTCTACTTGACGTGATCTAGTGGTCCAAGACACTAACAAATTACACAAAACTGGGGGAAGTGCAGTCTGGACTCATGGCTGGAATCATACCCTGAAGCACAGCAGCAGAAGCAAGAAAATTAAGCTTGTAATGCTTAGCGAGATGAATTTGCTGCAATATATAACTCCTTAAGAGAAGATCGTAGCCTTTCTGACTTCTAGACAAGAGATTGGACAAAGGAAGGGAGAATTAATCCTTAGCACAAGGGAAGGATTGGTGCAGAGAATTATTCTTTGTGCAGCAAATAGAAAAGCCTGGCTCAGCAGTTATTGCTGCCAATTCTGACTGCCTGTGGGCAGAGTAGAGGAAAGGACCATTCAGTGAACTATCCCAATGGGAAAAACAAGCACACCTGGATGATACTTTAAGGAGGCCTTGGCAAAAGGAACTTCAGGGTTCCCCAGGGATTAAGAGCAAAGGTTGAATATAAAAGGTCGACGGAAGCAAGCATTGTAGAAAATGGGAGCACTACTGAAGAAGTAAGGAGCAGATGCAAACCCTGGTCTGAGGCACCACTGCATTCATCCTACTCTGGCCCCAGTCAACAATTAGAGGCAATGCTTCCAGCTTTGAAAATGCATCAGTCTTGTGATGGAGAGGAAATGCAAACCCCACTAACTCCTTTTAGGCTAGAAAATCCATGGGTGAGAGAGCCAAAAGGGAGGAAATCCTGAATCCTCAATCCTGAAATGGTGCACAACCATCTATTTTCTCTTTAAGTTGCTGTTTTCATTTTTAATTTTCTTTCAGATCTAGTAAACGGTGTGCCTCTAAACACAGTAAGTGTAGGAGGAAAAACAAAGTGGGAAGAGCCTCATACTCCAGTTTCTCAGGTTTCTCATCTTCCTTTTAAAAAGATCCCATCTCCTGCTGGGCAGAGAGGAGAGAACAGCCACGTCACCATCAGCGGCAGGATGGAGCCAAGCAGAGAGAACAGCACAGGCTAGAGAACATTTTCCAAAGTGCTGTAAGCAGCCACTTTGGATTTTATTTTATTTTTTTGGACGAGACAGGGTAGAAATATCATTAAATAAACAATCATTTGGTAAGTGCAGAAAGGTGAACATGATTTTTAAAAGCTATGAGGTTAGCCATTTGTAGTGGTAGTTCAATTTAAAATAGCTCTCATACTCGAGGTGTACCTTGTAAGCATCTCAAAGCAAAAATCATCATCATCATCATCATCATCACCATTGAATCCTAGGGTTGGAAGAGACCTCAAAGGGCATCCAGTCTAATCCAATCCTGCCATGCAGGAAGACACAAATACCCCTGACAGACAGAATCATAGAATCATAGAGCTGGAAGAGACCACAAGGGCCATCCAGTCCAACCCCCTGCCATGCAGGAACTCACAATCAAAGCATCCCTGACAGATGGCCATCCAACCTCTGCTTAAAGACCTCCAAGGAAGGAGACTCCACCACTCTCTGAGGGAGTGTGTTCCACTGTCAAACAGCTTCCACTGTCAGGATGTTTAGGTGGAATCTGTTTTCCTGTAGCTTGCATCCATTGCTCTGTGTTCTAGACTCTGGAGCAGCAGCAAACAAGCTTGCTTCTTCCTTCAAATACTTAAAGAGGGCTATCATATCACCTCTTAGCTGTCTTTTTTCCAGGCTAAACATACCCAGCTCCCTAAGTCACTCCTCATTTTGGTGGCCCTCCTTTGTCAACATCCTTTTTGAATTGAGGTGCCCAGAACTGGACACAGTATTATTCCAGGTGAGGGCTTACCAAGGCAGAACAGAGTGGCATTAATACTTCCCTTGATTTAAACACCATACTTCTATTGATGCAGCCTAAAATAGCATTGGCCTTTTTAGCAGCTGCATCACACTGTTGACTCATGCTCAACTTGTGACCTACTAGGACTTTTAGATCCCTAGTCTTCTTCAGACAGGTGTCCCCTATCCTATATATCCTATATCTATGCACTTCATTTTTTCTATCTAAGTGCAGTTTCTTACACTTCTCCCTGCTGATAAGTTCATTTTGTTAGTTTTGGCCTAGCTTTCTACTCTATTAAGGGCATTTTGAATTTTGATCCTGTCCCCTGGGGTATTAGCTATTCCTCCTAATTCCTCCTATTCCTCCTAATTTGTTGTCATCTGAAAATTTGATAAGCATGCCCTCTGTTCCTTCATCCATGTCATTGATAAAGATGTTGAATAGCACTGGGCCCAGGACAGAACCCTGTGGTACCTCACTGGTCACTTCTCTCCAGGATGAAGAGGAGCCATCGCTGAGCACCTTTTGGGGTTGGCCAGTCAACCAATTACAAATCCACCTAGCAGTTGTATTGTCTAGTCCACATTCTATTTAAAAACCTCCAGAGAGGAGAACAAGATGCAATCCTATGAATAAGATATCCACTAATGTCTTGAGCCTGAAGTCCCAATCTGAAATGCTTTATTTTAAAATGTAATTTTAGGACAGTTAATGAAATATAAAATATTTATTCAGACACATTACTCTCATTATTTCTCAAGTGTCTTTACACAAAGGGCTGATACACACACACACACACACATACATATATATCCCCACTGTGTCAACCACCAGCTGAGGCTCCAACTACAGTCAGCCCTCCATCTCCACAGATTGTCCACAAATTCAAGCATCCATGGCTTGAAAATATTCAAAAAAATATATAAATTTTGAAAATCAAACTATGAGCCCATACAGACAGGCCAAAATAATTTGAGTCACTTTGGAGGTATGCTGTTTAAATGATACATGCGTCCTAAGAGGTCAGAAGCCACGCCAAAGTCATACTCCAGTCCTAAGGACTGGAGCACAGTTTTGCTGCAGCTTGTGGCCTCTTAAGATCATGTGTCATTTAAACAGCATACTGTACCTCTAATGTGACCCAAAGCAGCTTTATCTTTGTCTTTACAGGCCCTATGATTTTGCCATTTTCTATAAGGGACAGCATTTTACTATCCATTATATTTAATGGAACTTGAGCATCTACAAATTTTGGTGTCCATGGGGGGTGGGGGTCCTTGAATCAAACCTCAGTAGATACCAAGTGCCCACTGTATGTGATTACAATTTTTATGTTACATTTTGATCTGCTGTGTTGTGACCCATGGTTATAACAACAAATTTATGTACATATTTACTGAGCTCTTCACCCCATCCCTTGAAATTTAGAGACCTGAAAAGGCAAAGCCCCTTTAGATGACGTGAGAGAGAAAGTGAAAAGCAAGTGGAAGCAGGCTTACATTTCCCTTCCTGAGTTGTACTACCTCTTGCATATATCCACAAAGTTGCTCCACCATTTGTGGAGCAAAAGGTAAATTACCACAATTTCACAACCCCCCTTCTCCAAGTATTTAGGACAGCAGGGGGTAGGAGACAAATGGGGGGAAGAGAAGAGATGAAACAGACCCTTCCTCACCCAGTCCAACACTTGGCCCTAAAAACTGTATTGGATTTTGCAGGGGAATGACTCTGTACTGGGAAAGCACCATTGGTCATTTGAAACCCATTGTCTTATTATTTTTCATCCTGAGTCTACCTGAGCAGCTTGTTGGTCTCTTGATCCACATAGGTAGTGATGTTGACAGCTGTCTCATTTTGTTCTACAAATTTCAGGAACTCGCTGGAGTCCAGGCGAGAATCTCCATCATCAAAATTCTGTAAGAAGCATAAAAAA
Organism: Urosaurus nigricauda; assembly: GCA_034509955.1. Taxonomy (NCBI): domain Eukaryota; kingdom Metazoa; phylum Chordata; class Lepidosauria; order Squamata; family Phrynosomatidae; genus Urosaurus; species Urosaurus nigricauda. Next base: position 136,136,986 of record JAOEGL010000002.1, read on the forward strand.
AGGATAGAAAAAGCAGTCAAGATCAGGTTTTTTGGGGGGGACAAAGACACACCAAAATTCCCAGTCAGTGTGGCCACACATGATGCAAAGTGTGCATGTGTACATCTATATTCATAAAGGTCAAATTTCAATTATTCTTCTCCCTGTTTTTCAGAATAGGCCAAGATCTTTTAATTTACATTTGTAACAAAAGTTTTCATATTCACCATTTCAAGTGTGAGGAATAAATGTTATTAGATCACATGATCTACTAAAACTCAAAACAGATTAGAGTTGCCTACTTAATCTCCTTTATCTAGAAAGCTAATTGTCCTCTCAAGAGAAGAAAATGGGGTAGTATGGCATGATCTGTCTTAAGTGAATGGATTCTCCCAAATCAGAGTGGACTTCCTTGCCTCAAACTCCTTCAGCTGTTTTCTCAGGAGGTTTTATGAATTTCTCTCTCACTGAAATTAAATTCTAACTTTTCTTATTTTTCCTTAGGATGTCATGAGGGATTGCATTGCACATGACATTCAGCACCTCTGTATTTTCTTATCTTCATACTTTCCCCATTCTCCATCATATATTAGACTCCTCAATAATTCTCCATATTTTCTCTGGGACTACTGAAACCTGGTTTGCATGGTGTGTTTATCACTGTTGTGTTCTCTTTGTACACGGAGCATCAAAAACTAGGAGCCCAAAAAGCAAGGTGTGAATATGAAAGGTTCTGTAGCCCTAAAGGAAATAACACTGGCACTATCATGCACTGATCAATACAGCAGACCAATACATCAGTTCACATACTGGTACATAGCACAAAATAATCCAGTTCGTTTCAACAGCACAAGACAAATAAACCAGCTACACAAAATGTCTTTGTTTTCCTTCTCCTGGCATCTGTACCTTGAAGTACTTGTCTAGGATTTCTGTGTAGTTGCTGCCTTTGGAGAACCAACCATCAGGAATGATCTCAGTTTCCAGCCACTGGATAACCCGACGGCGGAGTTCATCTCGGTCAGTCTGATAGCAGACAACTATTGAGTGAGAGGAAAGGGGGAATGTTGGATAAGAAACAGTGGGAAAAGACAAGAAGTTACAAGAGAAGGGGGGGAAAAAGAGTTGTGCCAATTTCCTTCATCTCATGTGTTAAACAGACTAGATTCGCAAAGTCTCTCAGTCCATGGAATGGCATTGTTGCTTTGCTCTTCAAGAACAAGAAAGATCAATCTAAAGGAAACCACCATTAATACTGCACTAATTTGATACTAGTTTCTTTCTTTCTATTTATATATTTTTATTTCTTTTTAAAATAAAAAAATCAAGATATACAATAATACAGATGAAATCATAACAAGCAACTAACAGATGTTTGTACTTTATACGTACTTCCTTTGGTCCTTCATATTAGATGTGGGTGATAATCTAATAATGTTCTAGCCTTGTTTGAAGGTTTCTAAATTTTACCATTGTTATATGAAAACTTAGTTCAGTTAATCTTTATTATGGTCATACACCAGCACAAATATGAGAACTTTAAAAAAAAGCAATTGCACTTCCTATAATTTCGAGAGTTTTCTGTTTATTATTATTATTATTTTCTAAAATTCTATTTCTTTTGTGTCATTCGTCTTCTCTACTCCAATTATATTATCCAATTATAATATTATTTGCTCATATTAAATGTGCAGGTTAAAAGATAATCAAATAATACAACAATGACAATCAAATAAGATACCAGTTTCAATAATAATAATAATAATAATAATAATGAAACTACTATCAACTAATATACACTTCATGCCTACTGAGTACGAATTTTAAATTTTAAATGTGGATTGTTTTAAAATGTGTATGTCTTATTTCTCCTTTTAAACTGTTGCAGTTTTAATTAATGTGTTTTAATTGATGTTGTGCATTCTTGATTTTCTGTCATCCCTTGATCTATAGGGAGAGGTGGGTAAAAGATGATTATGATGATAATAATAATTGTTATTCTTACTCACCTCTCCCTATGTTACGGATTGTGTTTATGTTTAAAACACTCCACATTTAAAATTTAAAAGTAATCATCAGTAAGCAGAAAGTGCAGATTAACACTCTATTTCAGCTGCCACTTGCATGAATGAGGCAACTAGACCAGTGACTCAGAAAAATGAAGAAAATGGACAGGTGACAATCATGATCCTTACAGAAGGCCAAAAAGACATTCTATGGGCCTTCTTCACCATCCACTTACCTATTTCCCATTAATGTACATTACAGTCCCTAAGCTTTATTGTCATTGAAACTATGTTTCCTTGTTCTATATTTCTTAGATTCAGAATGTGATGGGGGTGAGAGGTCAGGCTTTTTGAGGCCATCCTGGGGAAGGGGCAGCTCATTCCCTTCAAAGTTATAGTACAGTTGGCCCTCAACATTTGCAACTTTGACTTTTGTGGATTTGATTATACACAGATTTGATCATTATGTTCTCTCTAAGAATCTCTAGGTTAACATACAACCAAAGTCAAGGTGGAGTACCCAGATTCCTAGACAAAACACTTATTTAGACATTTGTAGATCGTCCAGCACAATTCAATAGTCAATGTACAGCAGATGAGGAGCATAGAGCATAGAAATGCACTGGAGGACCTAGAGATCCCTAGAAAAGTGTTTTCTTAGCTAAAAAAAATAGTGTTTTATTATTTGTAGTCTTCTGCTCAGAACTCCAGTGAAAGTTCAAGGCTCAATGTACTAGATATGGGCCTACCCATAAACTTCAGGAGCAAGTGCTGCCCCAAGATGGAGAGTGTCCTCTATGGGACCCAAGAAAAAGAATTTCAGTATAGGAAATGTGCCTTTCCATTGCTTTTCCAGAAATCATTTGTAAGGTCCCAGACCTTTATATGGGCATTCCAGCATGACTTCCTACATTCCTTCTTTCTGACTCATGCTGTAAAAAAATGTAACATGAAAACCAGCCATCACAACGCAAAGAAATACTTACCAGGACTTGCAGCTGAGTTCTCTGGTTTCTTCTCTGTTAAAAACAACAACAACAAAGGGCAAAAATGTAATTTCAAAGTCCTGCACAACATTTTGTAGTTTTCCCCGGAATGTCTCCTTCAGGCACGGAATTGTTTAAAAGACAAAAGTAAAAGCACAGCTGAGCTTCACTGCATGCGAATAAGAAGAAAAGAAAAGAAAGAAGAAAAAGAAAAGCTTGCAAACAGCATGAAACAAATTAACCAGCTCCATAAAAAGTTTCTATTTTTATTTTTCTAATCATCCATCCTTTAAAATACTTGCTATTTGATTCAGGCTGGATCTGCACTGAAGTAATAATCCAGGAAAAGTGCCGGATTGGCCTGGAAAAGTGCTGGATTGGGGCCTCTGGGCTGCTGGTGAGGCTGTCCTGGCCCCAATCCTCCACAAAAAGGGGTGGGTGCAGGCCACCCCTGAAGAGGCAGTCTGTATAACCCCATACGAATGGCCAGGACAGTGTTCACAATCGAGTATGAACACAAATGGCATTTTTTGTGTAGCCGCTAATTAGGCAACTAAGCAGTCAGTGGGAGAACATGGAATTTGCTAGGGCAGATTTCTTGTTTCTAACCATGCTTATGTCAAACGTTGACTGCATAATGTCATTTAGTCACCCATGGCATTCAATTTATGAGAGTTCTAGCAAACTAAAAAATATATGGTACTTCGAATAAAAAATAAACACATAAAAATGTAGATTATTATTAGTTTTACTAATAGTGCCTATTAATACATTTATTTAAAACAGTAGAGATGGAAAATCCAAGTAAAAATTAGATTTAATGTAAAACATGAGAAATTTAATATCTCTTCCTGGTGTCCAAATTACATCAGCATGAATTCAGATTGGCTTCCCTAGAAAAGGTATTTCATTATATGCAAGATAACACAGCTTTGACATTTCGCTCACTGAACTATCTAGGGCTATTTTACCCCAGTTCCTTACAGGAATATTTGGTAGAAATAATCTTTAAAAATGAAAAGGCCTTAGTTTCCAGCCAATTAATTTTATTCAAAGGTGCCATGGAGCAGGAGCAGCATGTTTTAAGCAAATATGCATCATATGTTTATGTGCCTGTGATGGGCCTAGACCCTTGTCCCACATGGTCCACCTCAATTCTTGCAACACCTTGGCTTTACTGTTGTTGTTGTTGTTGCTGAATGACTTCAAGTCTTTTCCAATTTATGATGGCCCTAAGGAAAACATATTTCATTTTTTTCTTGGCAAGATTTATTCAGAGGGGGTTTATCTTTGCCTTCCTCTGAGGCTGAAGGCGTATGACGTGCCCAAGATCATCCAGTGGGTTTCCATGGCTGAGTGGGGATCTGATCCAAAACTGAGTGAGATAAATGGAAGATCAGACCTTTTTCATGTACAATTCCTGTTGGAAGATAAATGCCCAAATGTCACTCCTAAAGTTGTTAAATTTGTCTCTGAGACAGCTATGTATCAAGAGACAGTTAAGAGTTAGATCTAGCAACCCCCTTGACATTTGTCCAATTTTCATCACTTCTATCTCTTGATTATATGTGTCAATTTTGGGTCTATGGACTGTAATAAATTATTATTAACCAGGTAGAGTCCAGTCCCATTTTGGTACAACCCTGTGTCTCAATTGCCATGGCTGGGAATGGCCAAGAGATGCCTTCACCCCCCTACTTCTTCTGGTGAATGTGTTCCCCCTGCCACCCGCTCTTTACTCTCCTATTGCCTTAAGGCAATTGATTTGCTCTTGCTGCCAGATGCTCCATGTCCTACGTTGCAGCTGGACTGGGAAGCAGTTTCCCAGTGTCCTCCTCCCCAGGTGCCACCACTTCCTCCAGCCTCCTCTATCCTTTGTCCAGTTACAGATCTGGCTACAGCGCAGTGGCACTGTGGTTAAATGCCAGTACTGCAGCTACAAGGCTGTGAGTTCAATCCTAGGGGCTCCAAGGTTCACTCAGCCTTCCATCTTTTCATAGGTTAGTAAAATGAGTACCCATATTGTTGCAGGCAATTATCTTACAGATTGCAAACCACTTCAAGAGTGCTGAGTTCACTGATAAGTAGTATAGAAATGTAAATGCTATTGCTATTGCAATTTAGTCATGTGTCTTTGAAACATCAAAACAGATCAAATGATAATGTTCTACTATTTGCTTTCTTTGAGGAGTGCTTAGTCCAAGAGCAGCCCAGGCCAGAGCCTGGCTTACCTTTGCAATGGCCATCGTAATCCACCTGGATCTTAGAACCAGTGAGGCAAGCATCACGATGTAGCTCACAATGATTCAGGTACGTCTTGCCATTGCTGCCGCAAACTGGTCTTTTGTGGGGTTTGCATTTCTACACAAAGGAAGAAAAAAAGAAGCCAGATCAGGTTGGCTCAAGAGAAGGAGAAAGGGAAGCAAGGGTGAGGCATAAAGATCAGCACCTCAGGCAGACCATTTGTACTAGCAGGTAAGATACTAGACATTTTAAATAAAACCAGTCCAGGGATCTACAGCTCCAATTATTTAACCACATCAGGGCCCCATTCCCACTACATTTGGATTCGAAGTGTGACGCGGGCTATATGACCCTTGTTCACAATCGACTTCCGATCCTCATCGGATCGATTAGTGGAGGAAAGGACCGGTTTAAAAGCAAATTGCCCGGGCTTTCCTGACACTAGTTTTAAAGTGGTCTTTTTTGGAAAACACGATTCTGAAGCGTTTCCAGTAAGTGGGAACTCTGGTCAGAATCGTGGTTGGTTTTTTTTGTTTGTTTGTTTGTTTTTGGAGGGGGGTATTGATCGCAAAATCAATCTTGTGCATTTGTGATCTTGTGCATTTGTGATCTTGCGCATTTGCAATCAGTATAATGAAGAAAAAGAAAAAAACACACACACATTTGCTCCTGGGGTTCCTTCCTTCCATCCTTCCTTCCCCTCTTCCTTCCTTTTTTTCTCTTTTTCTTCATTATACTGATCACAAATGCACAAGATCACAAATGCACAAGATCACAAATGCACAAGACTGCATTTGTGATCTTGTGCATTTGTGATCAGTATAATGAAGAAAAAGAGAAAAAAAGGAAGGAAGGGGGGAAGGAAGGAAGGACCCCCCAGGAGCAAGTGTGTGTTCATTTTCTTCATTATACTGATCGCAAATGCACAAGATCGCAAATGCACAAGATCACAAATGCACAAGATTGCATTTGTGATCTTGTGCATTTGTGATCAGTATAATGAGGAAAAAGAGAAAAAACGGAAAGGAAGGGGGGAAGGAAGGAAGGAAAGACCCCCCAGGTATGTGTGTGTGTGTGTTTCATTTTCTTCATTATACTGATCGCAAATGCACAAGATCACAAATGCACAAGATCACAAATGCACAAGATTGATTTTGCGATCAATACCCCCCCCCAATAAAAAAAATTCCCCTGCGGGAAGGGGATGGGGTGTTAAGGACTGTCACCTTACATGGCAGCTCCAGTGGGAACGACAAGTGTTCCCGGCTAAGAAAGCGGTTCCAAACAAGGTCCCTTTTCATAGTGTGAATGAGGGGCCTTTTGGAATCGCTTTCATAAGCGGAGCACAGCCCGGTTCCAATGCGGGGTTTTCCACAAGTGGGAATGGGCCCCAGGGGTGGGAATCATGTGGCCTGCCAGATGTTCTTGGACAGTGTTTATTGTACTGACCAAAGTTACTTAAAATTGTAGTCCAATAAATGCTATCCAGCCCCAAAGTAAACTTATCTGTCTGTCAGGACTCCAACATAAACCAATTCATACTTGCTGAGTCTTTTATAGGCAGCACTTTCTGCATAAAAGCTTCTATTCTACTTATATGTCAGTCTTAATCTATATGTTGGACACCTTTGCTTACTAACCTTTCTTAACGAATCATCTCTCTTTGTATAAAGCTGCCTGAACTTTCAGATCAATGGATAAGAGCCTTCTCTGTGTTTCCCCAATGCCGAAGGTAGAAGCGTACACAATATAGATGGAGTATTTTTTACAAGGATGCCAGTGGAATGCCCCTCAAGTAGTGTACCTGGCTTCATCACCATTGGTCTTTCAACTGTCTGTTTATTCATTTTATGTATATGTATTATGTATATTTCACCAATATACTGTCAAATTCGACAAAAGTATACAAAATAAAATAATAGTCTCAAATCATTTATATTTGCCACTAAGAATATATGGTTAGTACAGTCATAATGATCCTTTTTGTACGAAGTGTCTACAAAAGATCCTACCTATTAAGGAAACCACCAGCCCTTCTTGGCGAAGGTATTCCAGTTTTTGAACATGGTCATAAGTGCTCATATTGTATTAATCTAATTACTGCAGGATGCTTTTCCCACCAACTTGTGTTCATAATTCTCCCCAAGGTTTGTCAAACCAGCAAAACAGAACTATGCTCTGCAAGTTAGATAGCATTCTAGATGCACTGCATTGCCACCATCTAAGAGATGAGCTGTGCTTTTAAGAGAGCCAACTGAACTGCAACCAATTTCCTCATGCCATCTGCAATGCTTTCACAAAGAGCAATTACGATACTTTTCCTGAGAGGTTGAAATCTTTGACTGCTGGCTTCAGACTGAGGAGGGTTCCAGCACCACAGAAAAGCCACCTGGCAGAGACTAGAATATGAACTTATGGTTTAGAATTACAAGAAATGGCAGATTCTTCCTAAATATTAGAAAGAACTTATTTACTGTGGAGTTGAAGGCTTTCATGGCCGCCATCCATAGTTTTTTGTGGAGCTTTCGGGCTATGTGGCCATGTTCTAGAAGAGTTCCTTTCTGATGTTTCGCCAGCATCTGTGGCTGGCATCCCAGGCTATCATTCTCTGAAGATGCCAGCTACAGATGCTGACGAAACATCAGAAAGGAACTCTTCTAGAACATGGCCACATAGCCCGAAAGCTCCACAAAAAACTTATTTACTGTTAGAACTGTTGACAGTGGAATACAGTGCCTTGGAGGGTGGTGGAGGTCTTTACACAGAGGTTTGATGGCTGTATCTCAGAAGTGCTGCAATTGTGTCTTCCTGCATGGCAGGGGATTGGATTAGGTGGTCCCTGCAGCCAATTTCAGCTCTAAGATTCTACAATGGGTGTTTTTAGCCTGGAGAAGAAAAGGTTAAGAGGTGATATGATAGCCCTGTTTAAAAATTTGAAAGGATGTCATGTTGAAGATGGAGCAAGCTTACTTTCTGTTGCTATAGAGACTGGGACACAAGGTAATGGAGGCAAAACCTAGGAAAACAGGCTTTTAAATAGAGGTTGGATGGCCATCTGTGAGAGGTACTTTGATTGTGTATTCCTGCATTGCAGAAGGGGGGGTTGGATTAGATGGTCCTGGAACTTTCTCCCAACTCTATGGTTGTATGATTCTATGAATTCTATGAAATGCCAAATATTTTAACACGAAATAAACTACACTCAGCCCTCCACATTCGCGAGGGCTAGGGGCACAACACACTCATGAATGTGGGGAAAACCATGAATAACTCTCCCATGGAAGCCAGTTAAAGGGAAGAGTGAGTAGAGGAAGAGAAGCAGGCATGTGCACTCCTCATTTTCCCCTGCCCTCCCATCCCTTTACCTGGCTCCCTGCCCCTTTCCCAGGAGGATGGGTGCCTGCCTTCTCCAGGGTCCTACTGCCCAGGAAAGAGGCTTGGAGGTGATGGACCAATTCCCTAAGCTTTCCAGGGTGGATCAGTGCCTGGGGAAGGCAGTGATCTGAGCAGGAAAGGGGTGGGGTTGGTGCGCTTCTCCCTCCCGAGCTTCCACCTCCCTCGAATAATCAAAACCGTGAGTGTCAAAGGTGCAAATGTGGAGGGCTGAGTGTACATTTTTTGTTAGAATGTCACAAAACAGAAAGGGCATTGCTGCAGAAGTCACTCACAAACTGCAGCGTAATGTTTAGCTAGCTGTATGCGGGTATTCTAAATGCACAAAATTTCTACATGTGAGGAGAGAAACTAGGGACAAGCATGCTACATCTGACCCTGTTCTTTCACATTCTCCACATCTATGTAGAAGGCGACTGTCTGCAGCGGATATCTCCCCCTGACCCCATCAATGGAGGCTCTCCACACAATTTAAGACTCCTACCTTGCCTGAAGTGTAAGTCACATTGACAGTTTCTACACAAGAGGCTTTCTGCTGCAAGCAGTTCACCTTCTACCTGCAGTGGGTGATAAGAATAGCAATGGACAGGCTAGTGTACGTGTTCGTTCTCCTCCTTCTCAATTACAGAGAACACGTACTTTGAATATGGGTGGAAGGACCTCTCTCTCTCTCTCCATTGCTTCCCCCCAAATCCACTTGTTCCATTTAGCTTAACCCTTTAGTATTGCTTGCTTGCTAAAGTCTAATCATGTGTAATGCATATTCTTTCCCTATTTACCCTAATCTCTATTTCTTTCCTCCATCTATTTTCTATCCTATTGTGAGCAACAGATGTTGCAATGACTGGAAATCTGGCTGTATTCCCTTACTGAACTGGGTTGTTATTATTGCTCACAGTGTGCACAGCCACATTCCATAAAGAACACACAAGAACATTTAATGCTCTGGAGAGAAGAAATTTTAAAAACTGGACTGTGAGTGCCTAGGAAAAAGGAGTTTTGTTTTGTGCAGTGAAAGGAAGACATCCTTTCCTCTTGCTCCAAGAGACAAGACTATGAAACAGCTTTACAGATGCAGCCCTTTCTTAAGAGGAAGCAAACTTCAGTCACCAGTCTATTAGCAGGTCTTACTGAGAAAAGGAACATGTAACTTTTCCCACTCCCCAAGAATAACAGTGCTGCTGACATCCTATTAGTGGCATACATACACACACACACAAGTTTCCCTTATGTGTGTGTATGTCCTTTCTGGAGTACTGTCGGTATTCCCTTCCTCTTTTTGCAGCACCCAACGGCCCCTTGCCAACCTCTGAAGCCCAGTCATTTCATACATTGTGGGGAGTCAACAGAATCACAGAAGCATTTGGCTGTATGTCGCCTTAGCCAAACGAAAAATTATGACATAGGTGCTGAGAGCCAGAGTGGCCCTCTGGAGTTCTTAGCACTGCTGTAATCATTTTGCATCTGGCTGTAGTGACACAGCCAGGCACATGTGGAATCCTCCTTGCTCTGCATTGAGTATGCAATGGGTGGTGGGTTGCTTTAGAGGCTGTTGAGTATGTTGGATGCAAGATAAGTAGATCATCTACATTCACGGGGTTAGGGGAATAGGACCCTGTGAAAGTGGAAAAATGAAAATAAAAAATAATTACTTTTTTAACCTAAGAGAACACCTCTCTAGGAATCTCTAGGTCCTCCAGCAGAACTCTATGGTCAACATCTGTGAGAATTCAACCACAGAATCATTCTGAAGGATCTACAAATGCCCAGAGAAGTGTTTTCTCTAGGAATCTCTAGGTCCTCCAGTGCAACTCTATAAACTTCCAGCAGAGTTTCTATGGAGGTTCTAAAAATTCCTAGAGAGCATATTAATAAAATCCGCAAATAATCAAATCTGCAAAAGTCAGTGCCATGAATATGGAGGGCTGACTTGTTGAGATTATCCAGAGAGGCCATTCTCTTAGGCGTGTTTAGTGGGAACAAGAGAGAGGGCCTTCTCAGTAGTTGCTCCCAAGCTCTGGAACTCCCTCCCTAGAGATGCCAGGATGGCTCCATCTTTGCTTTCTTTTCGATGGCAGACTAAAACATCTGTATGCCGCCAGGCTTTCATATATGGACATGGGTGCTGTTTTGTTTTGGTATTAAAGAGTTTCAAATGTTAATAATGTAATGTTTTAATCGTTTGAATTGTTTGTTTTGTAAACTTTGTATATTTAATGTTTCATACTGTTTTAATGTAGACAGTTTTAGATTTTGTTAGCTGCCTTGAGTCACTGTACCAGGAGGAAGGTAGGATATAAATTAATAATAATAATAATAGTAATAGTAATAATAATAATAATAATAATAATAATAGATGTTAAGGCGCAATATAAAAAAACTGCTTTTGTCAGTCAGGAGTCAGAAACCTATACTGGAGTGGAGCCAGGAAGGAACTAAATTAGCAACTGAAGTTGATTCCTGCCATTATGGGACACATACTCAAAAGTGCTACACTCCTACCTCTTAAAATGGGAAAGGAAGAGCAAGTTATCGTAAGAATACGCCCATGCAGTATTGCCTATGTTAACAAAAGAAGTTACACATTATTGAGGAAAACCAAACAGATTGCAAAAAAAGTCACCATGGACATGATGGGAGAGCTGCTTAGGATTTCCCACACCAGCCCTTGACCCCAGAGGTCCGAGGGGTCTTGCTCCTGAAGAGCTGACCCATGCCTTACCTCAATGCACAGGCAGGTTGGCTCACTCTTTTCAGTCACAGCACACTCCCGACCGGCTCCACAAAAAACATTGGCACAGATTTTGGATTTGCTTACTGGTTCTTCCTATAAGGTATAAAGGAAAAAAAAAACATGTTGTTGAAAAACTACCATCATTCAACAAGAAAAAGAGACAGACACAGGCTATGGCTTTTGATGTTTTTTCTTTATATTTTGGGCTGTGGCACACAAGTGCTTTTACATACTTTGTAAGTGTATAAAAATGTATTTTAGGCACCAGAACATACTCTGTTCCTGCCTATTGTAAATGCCCACAGAATCTTTCTTAATATTAACATGTATATCTGCAGGTACAGAGAACCCCAACAATTACTTTCACAGATCTGTTCAGTTTAATGATATTCTTCATTAAGAGTTTAATTTTGCCAAGTCTTTTTGAGGAATTCATGTATACAGTCATTGTGGCATCAGTACTTACCCTCCACTCTGCTCTGAATCCTATCATCTGATAGATGATTGAATCTGAATCCTATGATTATAATTATGATTCACTTTCTGGCTAGAAGCAAGTAGGCTAGTCCTTACCTCATCTCCCCCCAAGTAAGTATGAAGGAGCAACCCTCATATTGTACCTTGATTTGGGAACAGCCCCTCAGCTGAGATTTATGTCTTAATTTCGAAAAATGAAAATTGTGTGTGTGAATGACAAGCTGTGTTCAACTATGATTGGTACATTATGCATAATGCTTAATGTCTTCACTAGGAACCATCTTTAGGTCTCTGGTTTTGGCTTTGGATGATCCTGAACTGGGAACGCTAAAATAAACTAAAATAAATAACAGACAAAGTTTAGGTACTTTGATTGTATTTGGGAAAAGGATATACCTTCAAAGTTATACCTCTAAATGTATTCCACTGAAGTGGCTTGTCAAGCCGGAATAGGTATTTTGGTAAGGGTTGCCAGAGTGAAAACTGGAATGACTGTGAATTAAAGGAAATCTCAGCAGCTGTTGTTTGTCACAGAACCAAGTAGCAAGAAACACCTGCTGAGCCCTCTCCAGTTTTCAATATGACAAACCTGCCTCTGACACTATAAACCAGCTGGGATTGTTTTAATGTTTGTTTTGTTTGGTTTTTTTTTTGTGGCAGCAGTCATATTAAGACTTTCTGAAACAAGATGCAGAGAATGGGGCCGCCCCACCTGGACTGGGACAGGCAGTTCCCCTAAGGAGAGGGACTTCAACTATCCAGTCTAGCAAATTCCTCACTTGCCTCAAAGACAGTTTCATTGTCCAAAAGGTGGAAGAGGCAACAAGGGGATCACCTATTTTAAATCTGATCTTAACCAACAGGGATGACTTAGTTAATGGAGTGCAAGTTGCTGGATCCTTTGGTGGGAGTGACTATGTTCTCCTGGAGTTTGTAATACAGTGGAAAGGAGAAGCTAGGCATAGTCAGACATGCACTCTAGACTTTAGGAGAGCTGATTTCCCTAAACTTAGAGAAATATTGGGGGTGATCTCATGGTCAGGAATACTAACAGAGAAGGGAGTTCAAGACGGATGGCAGTTCCTCAAAAGGGAGATACTGAAGGCACAATTTCAAACAGTTCCAATGAGGAAGAAAAATGGGAGACGTCTCAAGAAGCCAGGATGGATGACCATGGAACTTTCAACTGAGCTAAGTTTTAAACAGGACATGTATAAGAAATGAAAAAATGGGGAAATCATCAAAGTGGAATTCAAACAAATAGCAAGCACTTGTAGGAGTAAAGTTAGAAAAGCTAAAGCGCAGAATGAATTCAGGCTTGCTAGAGAGGTTAAAAACAATAAAAAGGGTTTTTTTGGGGGGTATGTACGCAGCAAAAGTGCAGAAGATGGCAAAATGCAAACTTGGGACAGAGAAAAGGCAGAATTACTCAACAACTTCTTTGCTTCAGTCTTCTCAGAAAAGGCAAAGGGTGGTCAACCTGAGGACAGTGGAGGAGGGGACAGAATAGGAGAATTTCAGCACAAAATAAGTAAAGAAATAGTACAGGAATACCTGGTTAACCTAAATGAATATAAGTCTCCAGGACGAGATGAACTACATCCAAGGGTATTAAAAGAACTGGCAAATGTAATATCGGAACCACTGGCAATAATCTTTGAGAACTCCTGGAGAACAGAAGTCCCAGCAGACTGGAGGAGGGGAAATGTTGTCCCCATATTCAAAAAGGTGTGTGTGGGGGGGGGGGGGAGGATCCCAACAAATATTGTTCAGTTAGTCTGACATCAATTCCAGGAATGGTTCTGGAACAGATCATTAAAAAGAGTCTGTGAATATCTATAAGATAATTCCATAATCACAAAGAGTCAACATGGGTTTCAGAGAAACAAGTCATGCCAGACAAATCTGATCTCTCTTTTTTTATATAAAATTGCCAGCTTAGTAGATGAAGGGAATGCTGTGGATATAGTATATCTTGATTTCAGTAAGGCCTGTGACAAGGTTCCCCATGACATTCTTGCAAACAAGCTTGCAAAATGTGGACTTGTAACTGGTTGACTGGCGGCACCCAAAGGGTGCTCAACAATGGTTCCTTTTCATCCTGGAGAGAAGTGACCAGTGGGGTCCCACAGAATTTTTTCCTGGGCCCAGTGCTATTCAATATATTTATTAATGACTTGGATGACAGTACTGAGGGCCTAGTTATCAAATTTGCAGACTACACCAAATTAGGAGGAGTAGCTAATACCCCAGAGGAGAGGATCAAAATTCAAAATGACCTGAATAGACTAGAAAGCTGGGCCAAAGCTAACAAAATTAAATTCAACACGGAGAAATGTAAGGTTATGCACTTAGTGCGGAAAAATGAAATGCACAGATATAAAATGGGGGACACCTGCCTGAACGAGACCACATGTGAAAGGGATTTAGGAGTCCAAGTAGACCACAAGTTGAACATGAGTCAACAGTGCAATGATGAAGCAGCTAAAAAGGCGAATTTTAGGCTGCATTAATAGACATATAGCGTCTAGATCAAGGGAAGTAATAGTACCACTCTATTCTGCTTTGGTCAGGCCCCATCTGGAATACTGTGTCCAGTTCTGGGCACCACAATTCAAAAAGGATGTGGAGAAACTGGAGCGTGTCCAAAGGAGGGCGACTAAAATGGTGAAGGGTCTGGAAACCATGCCCTATAAGAAATGACTTAGGGAGCTGGGGATGTTTAGCCTGGAGAAGAGAAAGTTAAGAGGTGATGGCCCTGTTTAATTATTTGAAGGGATGTAACATTGAGGAGGGAGCAAGCTTGTTTTCTGCTGCTCCAGAGACTAGGACGCGGAACAATGGATGCAAATTGTAGGAAGAGAGATTCCACCTCAACATTAGGACTAACTTTCTAACAGTAAGGGCTGTTCGACAGTGGAACACACTCCCTCGGAGAGTGGTGGAGTCTCCTTCTTTGGAGGTCTTTAAGCAGAGGCTGGATGGCCACCTGTCAGGTATGCCTTGATCAAGAGTTCCTGCACGGCAGGGGGTTGGACTGGATGGCTCTTGTGGTCTCTTCCAACTCTATGATTCTATGAAATTAAAATCCCCTTCCCCTCCCTCCTCCCCCGAGACATATAAAATTTAAAACATCAAATCTAACATTAAAACATGGGCAGATCTGACTTCTCAAGAAATGGGCACAGCTGGCACACAAGTTTTAATTGTGCAAATGCACTCCTGGCCACTGCTGAAACCTGGGCATCAAGGCTCAGAGTGGAGTCCAGGAGCACACCCAAGCGGAGAGCCTGAGATTTTAGGGGGACTGTAACCCCATCCAGCTAGGTACTGCCCCAATTCCTGATCTGTCTTACGACTGACCAGGAGCACCTCTGTCTTGTCTGGATTAAGCTTCAATTTGTTTCCCCTCATCTAGTCCATTACTGACAGCAGACACTAGTTCTGCACAGAGACAGCTTCCTTGGAGTCAGGTGGAAAGGAGACATAGAGTTGGGTGTCATCCGCATACTGATGACACTGCACCCCAAAATTCCAGATGACCTCTCCCAGATGACCTCTCTCTGTATACATTCGGATAGATGTTAAATAATATTGAGGACAAAACAGCACCCTGATAGACCCCACAGGCCAGTGGCCAAGGAGTCAAACAGGAGTCTCCCAACACTACCTTCTGGGTCTGTCCCTCCAAGAAAGACCAGACCCACTACATAGCAGTGTGCCCAAGTCCCATCCCAGGAAGGCGGCTCAGAAGGATACCATGGCTGATGGTATTGAAAGATGCTGAGAGATCTAGCAGGACCAACAGGACACACTCCCCCTGTCCAGTTCCCTGTGAAGTTCCTCCATCAAGATGACCAAAGCTGTCTCTGTGCCACAGCCAGGCCTGGAGCCAGATTGAAATGTATCTAGATAATCCATTTCATCCAGAAATCCCTGGAGCTGGGAGGCCACCAGTCACTCCAGAACCTTGTCCAATAATGGAATATTAGAGACTAGACTATAGTTATCAAGGATCCATTTAGTCTTAGATACATTCAAATCATGAAGTGTTGGGACTTATTTTAGCAAAACAAGGATTAATTTTAAAATGGAAAGTGATGCAATAGACAAAGATGCAAATTGGGAGTAACATACATTCTTAAAAGATGGATATGGTCACAGTGCTGCTTTTCTACCATAGCTTAACAATTCTAGTTCTTAACAAAAACATATTGAACACTCTGGGTAGCTTTCCAGAGTGATGTTGTTTTTGGTGTGGAAAAGGAGAGAGGAAGGGAATCCAGCACTGTTCCTTTCCATCTGTTCTTTATTAGTAAAGGAACTGAACACTCAGCAATCACAGGGTGAGAAGCCATCATCTAGCCAGTTGCATTCTCTTCAGTGCATTCTCTTCAGCTCTGAGTCAAGGATGCTGTTTATCTGGCTATTTCAGGGGGGACTCAGGCTGCATCTGCACTGCAGAAATAATCTGGTTTGACTCCACTTTAACTGCAGGGAACTGCAGTATGTTGAGGCACCACAGAGAACCAATATTTAAATGGTTAAAGAGAATAACCTGGTGTGCAGGAGACATTACATGAATGGTACAGGCCTGGAAAGTTCAACTAAATTCCAAAGCTGTGTATGCAAATGAATTCCTGTCTCAGAAGAACAGCTTTTTCCAATTGAAACTGAGGCCTGGTTTTTACTGAAGTAGTGAGTCTGGGTCTGTCTGGGCTGTTGCTTTTTCAGAATCAGAACTGAATGTACTTTTTTGCAAAAAGACCCCTGTGTTTGGAAAAGTGGCATGCGGCAGATTACTCTTCTAGACTGGAGCCCATTAACCTGACATTCAGTTTGCCCTATGTAGGGAATCGGTGCAGGTGGTTTTTCCTCTGCTTGGATTGTTTTTGGAGCAACATGTGAACCTCACCTTGCAGGCCCAGATTTACTGCAATCAATTAATAGTTTTATTGTGGTCAATGACCATATTCCAAAATTCATTTATATACATAAAATGCATAGATGCACAAGCATGAGTAAAATATAAATATAAATGTAAATATAAGTCATATAAAATATGAAATATAAAACCCCATATATAAGAGTATATACATATAATAAAAGCCTAAGCTTTTGCTAAGACCTTATTTTTGCAGGTTTACAGAATAAGAAGTAGGCATGAAAAGCTGCCTGGAGGCAGGAGGCTCCTAGCATGAGCAGGTGAAGGCAGGAGGCAAGAATAAAAAAGCTGACTGTTATTTTCCAAACACATTTCTGTCTATTTGGAATTACTAGAAGCTGAGAGGAATTTCTGTCAACAGAAAATGTAGAATACTACAGGAGTACAACTGTGCCAATTCTGCCCCTTCCTAGAATTGGAGGACCTAAAAATGGTAGAACATATTGTAAGAGAAGCAGGCTTGGACACAGAAGAAGGAGGAGTGAAAATAGTAGGAAGGACTATCAACAATCTGAGACACACAGATGACACCATAATACTAGCAGAAAACCTCCCAGACCCAGAACAACTACCTGTACTAAGGAGGGTCAAGAAAGTACAAAGGTAGGCTTACTGTTGAACATAAAGGAAACAAAAATAATGACAACAGAGAATCTATGGTACATAAATTAAACCTAGACAATGAAGAAATAGAAATACTAAAAGAGTTCTCATACCTGGGAACAAACACTGATAGGAATGACAAAGATGACAAAACTTAGACTGTTGTACTTTGGCCACATCATGAGAATAGAGGTCTCATTAGAAAAAGCAATAATGCTTGGAAAGGTGGAGGGAAGTAGAAAGAGAGGAAGACCACATGTTAGATGGATAGATTCTATTAAGGAGACCACAGGTATGAGTTTACAGGAGAGCAGAGCAGTGGAGGAGAGCAGAGCAGTGGAGGAGAAGGGTGCTTGGAGATGTCTCATCCACATGGTTGATTGAGATTGATTCAAGGGTGACAGCAATAACAACAACAAAAACAACAAAAGATGTTAGTGCATGTGGTGGTAACCCCAAGACTAACCTAATACATTGGGTTACCTTTGTACCAAGTCCAGGAACTCCAACTGGTTCAGAATATGGCAGCCAGACTGATTACAGGTACATGCAGGAGTGACCATATCACACCAATCTTAAAATTTCTCCACTGGCTGCCAATTAGTTTCCAGGCAAGGTACAAAGTGTTGGTTATTACCTTTAAAGCCCTACATGGTCTGGGCAGAGATTACCTACAAGATCACCTTCTCCCATACAATCCTCCTCATACACCCAGGTCCTCTGGGAAATGTTTACTGGCAACTAATTTGGAGTGACTGGCCAGAAGAGATAATGACAGCTGAGACTTAATGCTTTTAAAACAGCACTAAATACATCTCCCTTCCAGCAGGTCTACCCGGTCAATTTTAAATGATGACTTTTAATGTGTATATGATCTCTTATGAGTAAATTTTAATGATTTTATAGTACTGTATTTTAACTGTGGGTTTATGTGTTTTAATTGTGTCTTCTATATTAACATGCTGTACACTGCCTTGAGGAGAGGCAGGAAAGAAATAATAATAATAAATTAATTCCCCATTCCAAATACTAGAGTTGCTGTTTGTAGAGGAAGGTTGGGATAATAGCCATGAAGGATCAGGTCTGCGCTGCTGTGAACATAGCTATACAGTTGGCCCTCCATATTTGTGGCTTTAACTTTTGCGGATTTGATTATTTATGGTTTTGAGTAACATGTTCTTTCTAGGAATCTCTAATCCTCCAGCGCAATTCTGCTGGAACTTGACCATAGAGTTGTGGTGGAGAACCTAGTGGTTCCTGGAGAAAACACTTCTCTAGGCATTTGTAGGTTTTCCAACACGATTCTATGATCAACTTCTGGCAAATGCCGACCATTTAGTTGCACTGGAAGACCTGGAGACTCTTAGTGAGGTGTTCTCTCAGGTAAGAAGAATAGTTTTGTTTTGTTTTTTAATTTGTGGTTTTTCCACATTCACAGGATCATTCACTCCAACTCCAGAAAATGTGGAGGGAACTCTGTACATTCATTCACGTGCTGTAAGCCATCTACTCTTCACTGGCTTGTGCTAGGAATCTGGTAGTAATGTATAATCCTGCTGTATAACAGTTTGAACAAATAGAAAAGAATGACTTTGAGCCAATTAGCTTAAGCACCTCATGAAGCATCTGCATTAAAAGTCCAATGCTGACAACATTTTTCCTGCATGTCACAATTTTTCTCTCCACCCTGTTCTAGTTTTGAAGACCAATCAAATGCAAAACTTCACCCGCCTTACATATTCTTCAAAAAGACAGCTGCAAAATATACTCCTGGGAAGGAAAGAGGACATGCTCATTCAATCTGATCTCAAGTCTTCAGGAGGCTGAACAGCCAGTGAAATCCAAAGCTACAAGCTCACAATGGGTGAGCCCATGATTTCCAAAGCATAAAAACCTCCCTATGGACCTGAGTGCAAAGAAAAAAAACACTGTTCCCAGATTTTGTAATTGGACTGGAATGCCTTTAAAGAGACAAAACTGCAAATCTGGAGACAACATTGATGAGATAATATAAAATGAAATATTAGGATGTATTCCTGCTTCAACAGCTTTTGCAACTATTTCCATCCCATCGAGGGCCAATCCCTTTTGCATGTACCATTTTACAGTCTAAACTCACAAATCGTCCAAAACAGGGCCTAGACTAAATAATAAAGTCATGTTTTCACAATTTAAGGGTGGAAAACTAATACTGCCTAAAAATTGATTTTACTTATTATTTCTGCAGCTCACTAAGACATCGCTGGTGAATGGAAAGACTTTAAAAACCTAAAAATTATGAGCTGTTGAAGTAAGGTGTGGCACATAGCCTAAATGGAAAAAGTAATGCATACATCCAGAGTCATACAAGGAACAGGAGACTTGGAAGTGTTTTGGGAAACTGTGTTACCTTTTATTCAATATATATTAATGAACATGGAGAGTCTGGGGGGACCATCAGAGACACAGTTTCCATTATTAGAGCAGCATCAAGAATCGTTACATTTTAAATCTTGAGAATCAATCTTACTTTATTTGCCTCACCTGCACTGACTTCAGTGAATGACTTCATTCTATGCTTTCATAACAATGAAGCTTTGGTTCCAGCTTTTTTTTTTTTTTTTTTTGGTCTTGTTTTACTGTTGCAGTTGTCTTGTACTTTTGGAGTGATAATAAAAATGTAAAAACAAAGAGAATTCTAGTTTCAAATTCTAAGTTGATACAAGGGGCATACTACAGACTGCCTGACAAAACACACTGCAACCTGATGATGATGATGATAAAGAATTTTATTTCTATTTCCCGCCTCTCCCTATGGATCGAGGCAGGATTACAGCAAAATAAAATCAACGTTACAAAATACAAAAGATAATAATTATCTAAAAATACAATCAATCGTTAAAAACAGCTATAACAATGCTACTGCCAACCCATCAGTTGACGTCTGAATCCATACTATCAAGTTAAGAATTGGGGATATTCCTTGAAATTGGCTATAGAAGATCAGATGGATAGGCCCATTGGAAGAGATCCATTTTAAGTGCCTTCTTACAGGCATCTAAGGTGGTGATAAGATGGATCTCTTCTGGTAAGCTGTTCCAAAGTCTGGGGGCCACAGTGATGAATGTTCTATGAAAGGTTGTTTTCAGCCTGGTTTTTGAATGCTCCAGTAGATTCTTTCCTGATGTTCTGAGAGTGCAAGGCGGATTATGTAGGGAGAGGCGTTCCCTTAAGTAATTCGGACCCAAGCCATATAGGGCTTTTTAGGTAACCAACACTTTGTATTGTGCCTGGAAGCACAAACAAAAAGCTATCAAGAGGCTGCAGAGATAGCGGTAGAATATCTTTCAGCACAGATACACATCTACATGTACTGGGGGAATACTACACTTGTTCTGGAAAAAAAGAAAAAGAAAAAGAAAAAGAAAGAAAGAAAGAAAGAAAGAAAGAAAGAAAGAAATGTTCTGAAACACCTGGAGGAGGTATTGGAAATTTCACCATGTTTTAGATTTCCAAAAAAAAAAAAAAAAAAAAGGCCTCCCCTTTACCTAAATTTTAACCTATACTCCAATGGACATTTGGGATTTAAAAAAGCAAAAGATTTTGGAGAAAAAAATTGGCAAAAATTACTCTTCATCCCTGGGGAGTCCAAGTGAAGCTCCAAAGATGATGGAAATGACCTCCAGATACACTACAAGAGTTTGGGAGCATTTATTTAATTATTTTAAAAAGTGTGCATTTGGGACCATTCAAGAACAAAAAACCTGCAAAAGATATTCTTAACCCCAGGTGCTGCATATGAAAAGTAGGTTGCACTTTGCCCACCCCTGACATAGACACCACCTACCCACACATACATATATTTAATCCAACTTTTGTTTAAGAGCAGTTAAGGTCTTGTTACAGATGAGATCAGATATGTTGACTTTCTGTACAAGTATGCGGTATTTCATATTAACATTATGTGAGCATCTTGGTTCATGCATTGACCCAGTTCCAGAAACACAAACATGGAATAGAATAGAATATTATACATAGGATTATGTTATGTGGGAAACATACTACTTCCACTCACACAATTACAGAGGTAGTTCAGTTGGGCAGAGTAGTACCATCTAGCCACCAAAATCAGTGTTATGAATTTTTATTAAGGTGGAATAAAAATGCTAATGAATGTCAATAATATTTGCTGATATTCATCTATCATTCTACTTATTAAGAATGGAGGAAGAAAGCAATAGGATCAGTTTAATTAATTACAAATTGAAATCTCAAAACAAGGGCCATCCAATCCAACCTCCTGCCATGCAGGAACACACAATATAAGCACCCCTGACGGATGGCCACCTAGCCCTTGTTTAAAAACCTTCAAAGGAGAACAAGTTGCAGTCCAATGAATAAGATATCCACTAATGTCTTGGGCCTGAAACACTGCTTTGGCCTCATCCTGCCACTGTCTGGTCTCTGTGCTGCTGGTGGATGAAAGCTCTGAGTAGGCTATTAGCTACAGTGCTATGACCCTCTACGTATTTCTCTAGTTGATGCTTTTTTATGCTTCCTGTGCTTTCTTGGGCTGCCAGAATAAGAACTGGAGAGGTATCCTGTTTCTTGAATGGGTGTGTAGAAGAGGGAATTTCAGCAGGAGTTGTTTGTTGCCTGGTTGCATGAAAAGCAACACTTGCTGGAATCCTCTCCTCTAGATAACCACGAAAGGGACAGGAAGCCTCTCCAGTTCTCTCCGGCAAATTCTTATGTGCTGTCCTCAGTCTCTCTTCTCTTTCCTCACACCTTCCACTTTCCCTCAGGACTACCCCACTTTTGTTGTGCGCCTTCAAGTTCTTTCCGAGTTGGTGTCCCACTCACTGGGTTTCCTTGGCAAGATTTGTTCAGAGGAGGCACACTCCTAAAATATCTTTCTCAGATTTCCTGCAGCAGCTCCTTAGAAACAATAAAGTATTGTGCTCCCTGCTAGCTCTAGAAGTCTATATGTAACAGCTAACATAAAGTGTTAATTAAATCACACAGACATACATATCTTCATTCTATCCGGATAAAGCCATATAATGGGTCCTTGCTATCCACTGGAGTTTGGTTCCCTGTGGGTATCAAAATCCATGGATGTGCAAGTCCCATTAACTACAATGGCATAGTAAAATGGTGTGCCTTATATAAGATGGCTAAAACAAGGTTTACTTTTTTGGATTGGATATATATTTTTGGAATATTTTCAAGACATGAATAGTTGAATCTCTGAAAAAAGAATCCTAGATATGATGGACTGACTATAGTATGAATTTCAAAGGATCCCTGTACTTGGTTATAAATGAAGAATTGCCACAAGAACAGAGATTCTCAGTAACATTTGAACCTACGTGCATGCAGTGTGAACACAGGCACTGTGTTACTGGTGCCTTTCTCTCTTCCCAGTACTCCATTTTCCAGACCACACTTACCAACAATAAGACATATTCAACATATGCAACTGTTCCTTAGCCTGTTCTTGGACCATCCTTTTCAAATATGTATTCAATGTGAAACACAGAATTACAAACATTTTCCTACTAAACCCCATTGTTACAACCTATAGAATGATCATAGAATTTACACTGTTTAACACTATGAGGGCCTTAAAGTGGCCACAATGAGCTCCTTCTCTCACCTGGGATGTGTCTGCAGTGATGGTGTGGGAAAGAGTAAATGGAGGTCCGTATCGCAGGTCACATCAAGGAGTAATAGAGCAATGGACTGACCTCAGTAGGAGAAGATGGGCATGCTGTAAGACTGTGTGGTGTATGAATACATGCAAGAAGAAAGGCTGCAGGGTCTTATGGGAAGACAGAGTAATATGAAATGGGGGGAGGGAGGGTTAGGTAAAGAAAACGGGGCAGTACCCAGATATAATCAGGGACTGAGGGGGAAACATTAATGTTTCACCATGTATTTGAACATAAAGAAAACAAAAATAAAGACCACGGAAGAACTACATAAATTCAACCTTGGCGATGAGGAACATATTCCCCATAACCACCTACAGATGTGAGAGCTGGACAGTGAAGAAAGCAAACAAGAGAAAAATCAACTCATTTGAGATGTGGTGCTGGAGAAAAGTGCTGAGGATACCATGGATGGTCAAAAAGATAAATAAACAGATACTTGAATAGATCAAACCTGAAATCTTGTTGGAAGTCAAGATGCTCAGACTGAGGCTGTTGTACTTTGGTCACATCATGAGAAGGCATGACTCATTGGGAAAAGACAATAATGCTGGGATTAACACGGTCAAAAGTCTTCTAGGTCAAAATAAACCCTCCTCTTCCTCTTCTTGCAGGAGTGAGTGTGGATTGGGGACAGCCCTCCAATGTCTCCTGGGTGACTAATGTGGCCCCCAAACTTATCCATCCCTGCTCTAAAATAATTAAATTCCTCCTATGTCGAGCCTCATGCCCACATCAACTCTGCAAAATGGGAACAATCAAACTAAATTTAATCTGGATTTTGGTTTCTCTAAGGATTGTGAAACTAATGTAAGGAAAAGTTCTTTGCATGCTCAAAAACACTTGAAATGGATTGTTAATAGAATAAGAAAAAATGTTGAGTTAGTGAGCACAGCATTTGTTATCAGGGGAACTTGTCATTAACACCTGCATGTACAGTAGTACAGGTTCCTATGTACAATCCAAAACAGGCATGAAACAATTATTTATGCTTAGATGATAACACTGGTGTTAGACAGCACTGAACTATTCACCCCTGCACGGCATTCCAGTTTATAAGATTTGCCT
This sequence comes from Urosaurus nigricauda, assembly GCA_034509955.1. Taxonomy (NCBI): domain Eukaryota; kingdom Metazoa; phylum Chordata; class Lepidosauria; order Squamata; family Phrynosomatidae; genus Urosaurus; species Urosaurus nigricauda. The sequence goes on from JAOEGL010000002.1 coordinate 136,161,114, forward strand.
CCATCCTCTGGCCCTGATGTGAGAAGTAGTGAGGGAAGAATTTCGCTATTGCTGTTTGGCTTCAAGAGAAAGAACTTGCTTCTGGACAATACGTATTCCTTTGCTTAATCTCTGCAACAGCCTTCTTTGAACTCATCTCAAGATGGGGACATACACACATATACATGATGGCTTCCAAGGGAATTCCTTTTCTGGCATTATGGGTCCACCATTGTAGAATGGATTTTTTCTTTAAATTGCAAAATAGCTGCTGCCTCCATGAAACATCAATACATCCAATTTTGTACTAATGGTTTTGTTTCATCTTGGCCCTTCTTGGATCTTCTTTGGTTTGATGGACTGGATAAAGACCCAGATCAAAACAAATGTCTCTCCTCTCTGCCATTCCTCTGAGAAAATTAAGTTATCTTTTCAAAAACTAAACTGAGAACCAGTTGTCTCTGAGCACGTACCAAAGGCTTTCCCCCTTTCACATGAAACAAGACCTCATCCTTGCCACTGCCCATTGTGTAGGCTGTACAACATCACAGGTCAAATATGAAATCTGTAAGCTGGATCAGACCAAGTACCCAGTTCAGCACATAGTCTTCATGTATCCTTAAAAAGAATTAGCCATTTTGTTGATAGCAATCTTCTGTTGTAATGATGTAATGATAATGATAATGATACAGACTCCATTGGGATGACATGGTCAATAGCCACTGATAGATCTATTCTTAATTATATGTCTACACTTTCTCTTAAGTTTACTTTCAAAACATACATAGTATATTTCACAGACAGCCAGGACGGCATGATGGTTTTGAGTGTTGGACTATGACTCTGGAGACTTGGTTTGGCCATGGAAGCCCTCTGGTGACTTACCTTGGGCGTGTCACATGGTCTCAACCTGAAGGGAAGGCAATGGCAAACCTCCTCTGAGGAAATGTTGCCAAGAAACCCCCTTGATAGGTTCACCTTAGGGTAGCCATAAGTCGGAAACATCTTGAAGGTACATAACAACAACAACATGTTTCACTACATGAAATTACTTGACATAGCTTATGCAAGCAAGATAAATGTTTCAGGGCCTGATGAGACTCCCACCACCAGCAAGGCTGACCTCTTCAGGATCAGATCAGAACAACCACAGTGCACAAAATGTTCCTCCACCTCAAAGGGAAGAGGGATGTACATTACAATCTCAGTCAACACAGTGTTGTCTCCTACCGGTACAGCCAGAAGCATATGTCCTTGAAGAGCACCCCTGTGCCACTGTTCCCTCTTCATCCTGGATGCCCATGGCCCATCTAGGGTGAGAGACCCCCCAGGACTTGAATCCGGTGGCAGTTTCTTTGTATCCTCATTGTGCTGACTTTTGCTGTCCAAGCCAGTTCTGCCTCAGGTGCAGGTGACAGTCCTGCCCAGGCTACAAGGAAGGCCTAACACAGTGACTGGCATCAATGACAATTGTCACCTACCCATTGCAGACCGGGTCAGGCACCTTTGCAAGCATGTTGGCAGAGAGTTCTGCACCTGGTGAAGACATACCCACCATGGGAAATCACCATTTGTCATGTGACTGTGAAAGGCACTGGAGGCCCTACTTCATTGAACAATTGGAGATCCCATGTTCTCTGGCTGGTCTTTGACACATGTTTTGTCATTGCCATTGTGACTTTCATCATTAGATAGAAAACCCTCCTCTTTATTTAGACTTACTATCACTGTCTCTAGGAAACAGGGAGGCTAAAGCTAATTCTTAATCCTAGTGTGTAGAATAGATCAATGATTCCCAAAGTGGGGTGTGGAAAGATCCAGTGGGACGGTGAGGGGGAAAGAGGGCAGCGGGGGGAGGGGGCCTTCAGTCAAAGTATTAGCATGCAAGAAAGACAAGGGGAACCAGCAGCCATTAGTGAAGTAGTAGATTCCATGGAATCCGGTTACAGACCTTTTTCTTATTCAGAGAGAAAGGAATTGACTACTCAAAGGATCCAGAGTCTTAAGTTGTTCAGGAAGAACCTCACTTGCTTATGGAAAGAACCTGTCACATTTTCCAGCCTTTCTTCAACACCATCCTGTTAAATTAGAGTCAAAGATACACACCTACATGGTACATTTTTCCAATACTACATAATGGAGAGACTTTCCTCCATCCTTCCTTTATTATGTTGTCTGAACCTGGCAAGAGCTGACTCTCTAGGTTGTCCATCCCACTTTTTCCACAAGCCAAAGGAAGAAAGAATCCATAAAACAACAAACCATAGAGCCTTTCCTTGGCTTGTGGGGAAAGAGAAAAGCCAGAATGCTAGGTACCCCAAGAATATTTTTATTTAGTAATTTTTACATGTATAATTCACCATATAGCACAATAGTACTCTTAGAGAAATTTAGAGATGTGTACTACATTACTGAATGTTAGCAACTGAAATTGCAATCTAAATTTAATTGTCTACATTTTCTGCTCTATATCCAAAAGTAGGCAAATAGATTATTTTTGGACATTCACAATACATAACTACAAAAACAATCTGAATGCTCTCCTCTGTACACATTGGCCCTGAAGTGTTGTATACACAAGGCCACATAGCGACTAAATTCATTTTTGTTAATCTATGGTCCTTACTTGACTAACAGTAGGGCAGTAGGGAAAGAAATTTGTTAGATTCACATTTCCATATGGAAGCATTCATTTTGCACCTCCCCAGGCAGCCAATGAAGCAGAATAATGCTTAAAATGCATGTTTGAACAACGAACACAAACACACACACAAATTGCTGGGAAGGGAAGCTCTGGTGCAACCACAACAAACTACCATTCCCAGAATTCCATAGCTTTGAGCCATGGTAGTTAAAGTGGTGTCAAACCAGATTATTTCTGCAGTACAGATGCAGCCCTATTCTCCTTGCAGTGGATGGAGGTTTGAACTGGAACTGTATCCTGCTTTTATTGGTGTCCTTTTAAAATTGTGCTTACAATCTTTTATGCTTTTATGTATTTGTATTACTTTAATGTAAGCTGCCTTGTGGGAATTCATGGGAGAAAGGCAGACTATAAATTGAATTTAAAAAATGCAGAACTTAGCGGGAAACACGATAGGAACAACATTGACAGGTTTTCCTGTTTCTAGCTAACAGTTTATAGGTAAGGAAATTTAGCATTCTTCTTTGAGCTTGCATTTTGCCTGTGTGAGCCGATGCAACAAAAGGTATTGTTCTGAGTTGGGAGTTGCTGGAAAGCAGAAGGGAAGCACATTCTAGACTCTGTCATCAGCTAGGAGACACAGACCCTTTGGGAGACCTCAGCCCATTTCCTCCTGGGTAGTTTGAATGTTGGCCTACGATTTGGAGGCCCAAATTCAATTCCCACCTTGGCCATAAAATCCACTGGGTGGCCTTGGCAGAATGGGGTTGCAATGGTTGACCCTTAGGGTCTCTTCCAATTCTTGGACTGGATCACCACTGAGGTCACTTCCAGCTTGAGGATTACAGTGGGCCCTCCACCTTTGCTGGGATTAGAGACAAAGCCCCCCCCCCCATGAAAGTGAAAAAAACTGCAAATTAAAAACAACAACAACAACATTATTTTTTAACCAGAGAGAATACCTCTTTAGGATTCTCTAGGTCCTCTAGCACAGGTTTATGGTCAACACCTGCCATAAGCTGGTCATAGAATTGTGCTGGAGGACCAACAAAGGCTTAGAGCAGTGTTCTCTCTAGAATTTCTAGGTCTTCCAGCTCAGCCTCTGGCAAAAGTTGGCCACAGCGTCACAATGGAGGACCTAGAGATTCTTAGAGAGAACATATTAATCAAATCCACAAATAATCAAAGCTGCAAAAGTCAAAGCTGCAAACACGGAGGATCAACTGTATAGGAGTCTATGAATTTTTGTATGTCTTATCTCTAAGCCTAATCCATCTTTCATGAGTTACACAATCACATCTATTGCTATAATCCATAAAGTACAGGCTGATTTTCTTTTGAGATTCTTTAATGCATGCCATCATCTAATGCATGTTTGCAATATGAGCCCTAGTGTTTCTTCCTTTTTTCCTAAAGAAAGCTGTAGTTTTAATTTTTGCTAGTTGTTTATGTCACAACTATTGCCATTACACTAACATCCAAAAACACCTTTGTAACCTTTATTAGGCCAATAAAAATGCATAAAATACATGCTGCAAGCTGCATTTTTTCTGGATTTCAAAATACCGCATTACAGCCACAACAGGGGAATCCTAAAGAGAGAGCCAGTGGACTGGGACTTTACTATTTGAGGTTTCTACTGCCAACAAAGGTCAAATATTTTTTTAAAATAAAATTGGGACTGCATTGGGATGTTTTACTTCAACGCCACCTAAAGTTTTCCTGATGCAAAAGCATGAAGGCTCCTTAAGAAATCCAGTGTCTTCTGCCTTACAAAGGGGACTGTATGGCCTCACAAAGGATGGAGAATAGAGATATAACTGGAGTGTAACAGAAGGAAGTATCTTTTGGTTTTGTAAATCGATGTTACATTTCCTGGACTTTGAGAACCTCCCAGTATCCACATGGCCAGAAGGAGGAGGTGCCAGCCTGCAAGAGCCCACCATACTATCTGAATTGAAAACAAAAATAGCAAAATCCACACCTATGACTAACATCTTCCTTCCCCACCCTCCTGTATGGTTTTTAACACTTTGCCTGATAAAGGAGCCAGTGGAGCTTCAAAACCTTGGAAAATGTACAGTATGTTGTGCATTTTGGTTGGTCCAAGAAAGGTATCACAGTTGGTGGATATTTTATGTTATTGGATTTGCCAATGGCTACCCCTGGATATTGCCATTACATTCAGTGATGTACAGGAATTATGATTTATGAGTAACATTAGTACAAAAACTATTGCTAAGGAATCTGTATTGTGTGGTATGGGAGGAGGTCAATGTAGTGTGTGTGACACCATTGAGCTCCCACACTATGTGATGCCAACCTTACTGGTGCTACAGTCCCTCTCCCTTTCACAAAAAACACCATCTAGTGCAAGTGTGGGCCAAACATAGCTCATGGGCTACATGTAACCCCCTAAGGCTATTTTTTTCACCCACAGGGGTCAGACATTTTTGTTCTGCAAAATGTTTTTGCTTTCAAATGTCCAAAAATGATTTTTAGAGAGTGTGGACTCTATCTCCACCACATTTGTGTTGGATATGAACAAGAACTAGAACTTTGGTCATTGGATGGTTCATGTGAGCTGCTGAGATGGAAATGGACTTCATAAGGCTAGCTTTCATTTGCAATTCAGCCCCTCATTTTCCTTTTGTGTTATATTTTGTCATCCCCTGCTTCCATGTAGTTTAGATCATTTGATGTTTATGCTGTTTTGTATTATTTTGATTCCCATTCTTGCTCTTGTTCATTTTGTATCTTCTGTATGTATTGGCTTTGAGTACTTTTGTTATACACATTGTTTATTACTTTCCAACAGAAATAGATAAAGTTTATTTCTATCAGCTTTCGATTTTTTGGCTTTTCAGTCCTATTGTTTCAACCATTTGGAGCTCCCCTGTGTCAAAATGGACATTTGCAACAACAAAAAAAGTCAGAAACATCTGTTTACTCCCAAATGTTCTCTAGGGAGCCAGGACGACCTTCACGACCTCTAGAACGCATTTGAGGGCAAAAAAGTTTTGATTTTTTTTATTTGTAGAGACAGCTGTGGTGGGAGCCTCCCCCCCCCCCCCCACAAGGTCTCCTGAAAGGCTAAGACTATCTAGTGGGAACAACACAAATCGGATGCCCCTGCCAGCACATTGCTCTCTGATAAACAAACCAATGGATTGGAGTTGCAAGACAAGGAATTCCGCAGCTTTACTTCTAGTTGGCTTTCCTTCTGACACCAACACTGGACTGCTAGACTCTGGTTTGAGGACCTGCCTTCCTTGGAAAGAGGAGCCCCAACATCTGCCCCCCGCCCCCAAGTAGAGGTTCACATCACTTCTACATGCAACACAGATTTCAGTCTGCACAAGTTTATCCAGTGAGGAATGTCCGTCAGCGAACACAGGGTGTTGCCCTTGTGTAGTTGCCAATTTATGTCTCCAGGAATTTGTGAGGTTGCATTACACTGTGGAAAAGTGATCAGTGCTCTGAAGGGTGGGATCTAAGAGGACTGCTTAAGAAACATTTACTATCAGCATGTCTCTGTGTGTGTGTGTGTGTGTGTCACAAGCAAATGAAGTATTGTGTGGCCAATTATTTATCCTCTGGAAACACATCATTTGGGCGTCTGCAATATATATTTGTGATGTCTGTTAGGTACAAATCCAGCCTTTCCTCCAAGGACCTTCTGCGTACATATTTCATTACCACACCACCTTCACCATACAACAGTCCCATGACCAGGGTGACCAGATGTCTTCACCACAAAAGAGGAGAAGGCACTACAGAACATCAGGCATTCAAGAAAAATGGAAGACATTGCAAAACAAAATAAGAACACGCATATAAATCTAAATTCATGCGTCTTTGCCAGGCTCAAAATGGAGGACACTCTGGAATTCGTCCTGGACAGAAGGTTGAAATTAAGAAGCCTGGGCCCGCACAAGGAGTGACATGGCAAAGTGGGGATTCGAACCTGGGTGTCTCTGGTTTCAGCTTGGAAGGTGTGAAGGCAACCATCACCTCAATTCTGGCCACTTGCCACTGGAGTTTATCACACGGGAGGAATTTCTCTCAATTTCAAATTGAGCCAATTCGAATTCACGTAAATTCGCTAGTTTAGCGAATTTACGTGAAATCTAATTGCATTCAGAATGCGTTCAGAATGACTTCCCATTTCCTGAAAATGACCCCCCCATTGCCCAAAATTGCGTGAGATACTCTAATACGCAGTTACGTGAAACCCCATCATTGCGTTCGGAATGACTTCCCATTGCCCAAAATTGCATGAGATACACTCATAGACAATAACGTGAAACCCCATGATTGCGTTCGGATTGCCATTGCATTATACCCCCAAATTCCGTCGTATGATAAACTCCACTGAGAACATTGATGCAAAGCAATCCTATGTGTTGGCCCAGGAGATCAGCTGTGGGCCTATTGCCACAACAGCAGATATGTGGCTTCTGAATCAACTGGTGAAATTCCCTCTTCTAGACAACCATTAAATGGACCAGACCAGTTTGCAGTCTGGCAACCCTTTTTGGGAGGCCAGAAAGCCAAAGCGAGCATGTGAAGTCTGCGAAAAAGATTTGCAAGACCAGCAGTGGGACAAACCTAGGAATATTCTCCTGTTGCTTTTCAGACAATGCAGGAGAAAAGGAAAAGGACTCATTTGCTTCTCATACGCCTACAGACTCTCCCAAAGGGGACAAGAGTGGAATCCTCCTTTTTCCTCTTTGCCTTTACAAGAACCTGGCTCCATATAATAGAGCTGGGGAGCATGCAGCATCTGCATGCTCCCCAGCCCTAGCGCATATGGACGGCGTCATGTTTTCATCGTGCCATCCATACCCGCGCACACTGATGACGTTATGGCGCGTGCCGCATTTGGACAGCATGCCGTGCACCTGACGACATCACGCCGCAGGAGGGTGCCTGCGGCATAAGAAGGAGATCCAAAATGGAGCTCCTTCTTGGCATGCGCATCCTTGGCGCAGACTTCACATGGCCATGCCAAGGAGCACCAACCATGGCGGGGTGAAGTGGGCGCCCAATTTGCCACTTCTCCATGGCCTGGAGAAGTGGCAGATTGGGGCCACAAGGGTTGCTGGTGAGGCAGCTCTGGCCCCAGTCTGGTGCTACTTTGGGCCTAAAGACCACCCCTTTTGGGCGGTCTGTAAAGACCCAGAGAGACTTTGGGCCCAAACAGGCCAAAATAAAGCTGCTTTGGGTCCCTTTGGAGGTATGCTGTTTAAATGACACACACAACTTAAGAGGCCAGAAGCTGTGCCAAAGCTGTGCTACAGTCCTTAGAACTAGAGCGTGGCTTTGACATGGTTTCCGACCTCTTAGGACACATGCATCATTTAAACAGAATACCTCCAAATTGACCCGAAACAGCTTTATTTTGGCCTGTCTGTTCAGGCCCTTTTTCTACTATCAATTATGTCAACATTTATGCCAATTTTATTTTTATTTTTTTACCCACAGGTGAACCCACATTTGTACAGGTTGGACACCCCCCCCCCCCCAGTTTCCCTCTATTGCTCTTTTCCTTTCCCCCCTGCCTTAGAGCCCTATCTCTCCCATGGAACCAACAACATTGCACATTGATATGTTGATTTTCCTGTTCAGGGTTTAGGTCAGTTGGCCTGTGTAGCATGTATGAGAAGTTAATACTTCAGGCAAGACTATGGCTTCCTCTGCAATGGTTAGTGAAGTCTGTCATCTACTGACTGAAGATGTTACTGCAGGCTAGAGATGTAAATTTAAACTAAAACTAATCTATTACAAAAGCTATCTAAAGCTGAGATGCACACCACTGTGTGCACATGCACCCCTTTAATATGGGTGCCAAGGTTCACATTTCAAGTATCTGTGTTTCAAGTTTCTAGTGTATGTGTAAGGCTTGTATAGAGTTTTTAATCTGTTTTAAATTTTAAGGTGTACTGTTTTCCACTTTTAAAAATTGTTTAATTGTTTTCTTAAACTTTGTATCTAAATTTTAATACGTTGTCTTGTATTGTTTTAAATTTTGTTAGGTGTCTTGAGTCCCTATATTGGGAGAAAGTTGGAATAATAATAATAATAATAATAATAATAATAGATTTAATAATCTTGGAGCTACAGCAGAAGCAACACACACACACACACACACACATACACACACATTCCTCCTCCCTTTTATCAGTATAGATTTATTACTCAGAACTAAATAAATGACGATACTCCAGAGTGGATTTACCATCTGTTTTTAATACAAAAAGGAGGGGGAAATGTGCTGAAGGCAGAGGGCAGGACAGAACCCACCAGGGACCTTTGCTCTCCATAATGCCTATTTTGTCCTTTTGCCCAAAGCAGCCTGAGTTTATTTTCTTTCAATCATTACCACATTTTTTTAGCCATAATTATCAAATACTTTGTCTATGACCTCACTTTCAGGGAAGCGGAGACTCTGGGAATTCATTCTGAATTCCGTCATTTCTGATTTCTTTTTAAAAGGACGTTGCCTTCAGGAGTCACGTCCTAATGTTCATGAACAGCAATATATACAGTATATATATATATATATATATACTACAAAGAAGGAGCCATTGCTCAGGAATGGCTTCCAAAAGCAGTTAGATGCCAAGAAATAGGAAGGCTTTTTCCTAAGGAGGCCTTCCAGACCTCAGTTCTCTTTCTCTCAGGCCCTCAGGTCTTCCGAATTCTTCAGCAAAAGGAGAGCGGCCTCCAACCAAATCTTGAATTCCTGAAGGTTTCAAATCCTTAAGACACTTTTGTGAGTGTGTGGAAACTTTCCAGGAAGGTTTCTCAGGGGAAAGTTTCTTTCTACAGGAGAAAGTTTTGGTGGATGCCAACAAATAAGAGTGGGGTGGGAAAGGTGACCCAAAACATTTCTTGCTTAAAGGCTTTCACTCATCCTTCTCCTCTTTGCCTCCTTCCCTCTTTTGTTTCCTCAAGTGATGGAAGGGTGAGGAGGCCTTTTCTCTGCAAGGTTCGGAGCCTGGGATGCCCCCTTCTCTTTCCTTTCCAGGGTGACCAGACGTCCTCCTCACCACTAAGGAAGCCAAGGCACCACCAACTGGAGGGCCTTCCAGGGAGTTTATCATATGACGGAATTTGGGGGTATAATGCAATGGCAATCCGAACGCAATCATGGGGTTTCACGTTATTGCGAATGAGTGTATCTCATGCAATTTCGGGCAATGGGAAGTCATTCCAAACGCAATTATGGGTTTCATGTAATTGCGTATTAAAGTATCTCACACAATTTCAGGCAATGGGGGGGTCATTTTCGGGAAATGGGAAGTCATTCTGAACGCATTCCGAACGCAATTAGAATTTATATAAATTCGCGAAACTAGCGAATTTACGTGAATTTTAATTGGCTCTGTTCGAAATTGGGAGAAATTCTTCCCGTCTGATAAACTCCCAGTAAACTGTGGTACATTCCCAAAGACAAGCTCAAAACACCTTCAAGAAAATGACGAGACATTCCCAAAGAAACACTAGACTTGTAGGACATTCCAAAAGAAAAGCTCAAAACTCCCTCGAGAAAACGGTAGAAAAATTCCCAAAGGAAAGTTAGAATTATGGGACATTCCCAAAGAAAAGTTAGAATTCTAGGACATTCTCAAAGAAAAGCTCTAAACACCTTCAAGAAAATGGTGGGCAGTTCCCAAAGAAAAACTAGACTTGTGGGATATTTCTGAAAGAAAAGCTCAAAACACCTTCAAGGAAATGGTAGAACATTCCCAAAGAAAAACCAGAGTTGTAGGACATTGCCAAAGCGACGCTCAAAACGCCTTCAAGAAAATGGTGAGCCATTTCCAAAGAAAAGGTAAGACTGCCAGAGGTTCCCAAAGAAAACCTTCAAGAAAATGGTGGGACATTCCCAAAGAAAAGTTAAAATGGTAGGACATGCCCAAAGAAAAGTTCAAAACTACAAATATAAATATAAATATAAATTTCTTGCTTCTTAGTCCTTCTTCAAAGGGAGGACATTTTGGAATTCCTTCTGGAAGAGAAGACTAAAATGTATGGCAGATCCTGGAAAAGGAGGACCTCTGGCCCCCAGATGTTGTCCTAACCACAAAGGAGGACTGCCAAATGGAGGGCCTTCAAGAACAACAGAAGTTAACAAATGAAAGAATATGTAGAAATATAAATATCAATTCCAACTTCTTAGTGATGCTCCAACTGGGGGGCATTTTGGAATTCCTCCTGGACAGAAGGTTGAATTGTAGGCCATGTCCTGGAAAAGGAGGACGCCTGATCGCCATGACCCTGATGTTCTCCTAACCGCCAAGGCGGAGGACAAGGCACCGCAGAAATGGAGGACATTGAAGAAGAATGTAGAAACATGTCCCAATAAAAGCTCAAAACACTCCCAGGAGTGTAGATGCTTGCTTCTTGGGGGATGCTCCAAATGGAAGACATTTTGGAATCCCTCCTGGACAGAAGGCTGGAATGTAGGACAGGCCCTGGAAAAAGGAGGATGTGTCTGCTCCCTCTGGGTCAGGGTGAGCAGATGTCCTCCTAAAGGTCAAGGAGGACTGCCAAAAATGAAGGATCCTGAAGAGGAATGTAGGACATCCCCCCCCCCCCCCAAAAAAAGCTCAACACACTTCTAAATGTAAATCTAGGCTTCTCAGTCCTGCTTTAAATGGAGGACCTTGTGCCATGCCTCCTGGGCAGAAGAAGGCTGGAATGTAGTGCATTTCCTCCTGGAAAAGGAAGAGGACAAAGCACCTCGAAATGTAGGACATTCCAGGACCAACTTCCAAGTAGTGCAAACACTAGTTGAAATGTAACCCTATGCTTCTGGGTCCAAAGGGAGGATTTTTTTTGGGAAGGGGAGGGTCCTCCTGGGCAGGAGGCCGGAATGTAGGACGCGTCCGGGAAAAGGAGGACGCCTGCCCCCATCATCATCATCATGACATCAATCCCTGCTTCTCCTACCTCCATCTGGAGCCCTGAGACCATCCCAGTCAGGAAGGCGAAGGCGAGGAGGCTCTCTCTGATCTTCTGCAAAAGAAGAAAGAAAGAAAGAAGAAAGAAAGAAAGAAAGAAAGAAAGAGCAAAGTCAATGGAGCATCCATGGCCTGGGGACTTCTGGGGCAGGGGTTGGGTGGGAAGCCCTGTAGCCCCCTCAGCCCCCCCCAGGCCCTGAATTAGACCCCCGTCCACACAAGCTCACCATCTTGGGGGTCTTGGGGGTCTCTTTCTCTCCTTTCTTTCTTTCTTTCTTTCTGTCTTTCTTTCTCTCTCTCTGGGAGGCAAAGAAAGAGAAGGCAAGCTGGAATGGCGAGGCTCTTCTTCTTCTCCTCCTCCTCCTCCAACTCCTCCTCCTTCCCTCCTTCCCTCCATCCTTCCTTCCTCCCTCCCTCTGTCTGGAAGAGAGGGGGCCCAGGCCAGGCATGTCCTCCTTTCCCAGGACACACGTCCTCCATTCCAGCCTGCTCTCCAGAGGAATGCCAAAAGGTCCTCCATTTGGAGCATCTCCAAGAAGCAATTGCTTACATTGATAAGAGAGTCCCCCCCCCCCCCACCTAACCTCCAGCAATGTCCTGCCTTATTTCTTGGAGGCCCCCCAAATGCCTGGCCCTCCTTGAGGGTTAGGAGGACAACATTTCTGCCTTGCATCCAGGAAGAATTCCTAAATGTCCTCCATGCTGAGCAGGACCAAGCATCAGTTTCTATTGATGACCCAGAAGCAGGAGCCCTAGAGTCCAAAGTTGCAGGTACTTCTGATGCTGGGTGACCAGGCACATCCTCCTTTCCCAGGATCTGTCCTCCATTTCAGCCTTCTGCCCAGGAGAAATGCCCAAAGGTCCTCCATTCAGGGTGATCAGGCATCCTCCTTTCCCAGGATGTGTCCTCCTCTCCAGGAGGAATGCCAAAAGGTCCTCCATTTGGAACATCAACAAGAAGCATGAGTTTACATTTATAAAGAGTTTATCACATGGGAGGAATTTCTCTCAATTGCGAATGGAGCCAATTCGCAATTACGTGAATTCGCTCGTTTAGCGAATTTACGTGAAATCTGATTGCATTCGGAATGCGTTCAGAATGACTTTCCATTTCCCAAAAATGACCCCCCCCCCATTGCCCAAAATTGCATGAGATACTCTAATACACAATTACATGAAGCCCCATGATTGCATTTGGAATGACTTCCCATTGCCTGAAATTGTGTGAGATACTTTAATACGTAATAATGTGAAACCCCACGACTGCATTCGGATTGCCATTGCATTTCTTCCCAAATTCCATTGTATGATAAACTAGAGAGGATTCTCACCCCCTCCCAGCTTTTGCTTTGCAATGTCCCCCCTTTTTCTTGAATGGCCTACAGTTTGTGGGGCCTAGTCCTCCTTGGCAGTTAGGACAATATCTGGTCACCCTGAGTCAGGATGACCAGGCATCGTCCTTTCCCGGGACACATCCTACATTTCCTGTCCAGGAGAAATTCCATTTAGAGCAGAACTAAGAAGCATGAATTTATATTTATTTTAATGTTTAGTTATGCCCTAAGGAAGAGACTGTAAACTCAAAGTTGCAGGTTCTTCTGATGCAGGGTGACGAGGAGCATGTGTCCTCCTTTTCCAGGACCTTTCAGCCCCATTTCAGCCTTGAACTTTATCATACGGGGACCACGTTCCCACTATGATTTAAAGCGAATTGCCGATCAGGTTATATGACCATAGTTCCCATTTGAAACCAGTTCCATTCCTACTGTGATCGGTTTCAAAATAACACACACACACACAAACACCCCCCCCCCCGCTCTTTCCTGACACTAGTTCTTTGGTGGTTCTTTTGAAAAGAATAGATTTTTGAAGTGTGTTCAACAAGTGGGAACAAGGGATCTGAATTGCATCCTCTGGAGGGGCAGGACTAATGGCAGAAGGGGTTGGCAGAGGGGTGTTTACCATACCATCTCTCCTCAATTTTTGGTAGATCCACCATTCCACCCCCTCTCAGCACTGCCTTTATGCTTGTGGTGTGTGACCTATGGGCTCAGGATTTTAAAAAAATGATAGAAGATTCAATTTCATTGGTTTTGCAACTACTTGCAATTGCCCAGGCAATCCAACAACTGCTCATAGTGAGGCAAGTAGTTGCAAAACTAATGAATTGAATCTATCTTCTATCAATTTATATATATATAAAAGCTAGGCTGCCCAAGTTGCCACTTATGTCACTGATGATACCCAGATAATGACATACATTTTGAAGCAGTGCAAAATAGTGGGGACAACGATCATGCCAAAAAAGAAGCAATTACAAGGGGATAATGAAAAAATCCTCTTTCATAGGACCTTATCACACCAGACCAATTAGAATTGAATCTGAAGTGATCTTGGAATTGATTTCTGTGAATTCAGTTGTTACTGAATTCACTGAATTCTAGGGTGTTTGGATTGACTTTGGAATGGCTTCAGAGGACATTATCACATGGGAGGAATTTCTCTCAATTTCGAAAGAAATGAAAGTGGGCCCAGTTCGGAATTGTGTGAATTCGCTAGTTCAGCGAATTTACGTGATTATGTATTGATGCCGCATCACGTTTGGAACTGCCCAAAATTACCTCCCAGTGCCCGAAATTGCATGTGATTGTTTCTCACGCAATAACATGAAACCCCACGATTGCGTTCGGAAGGACTTCCCAATGCCCAAAAATGTGTATGATCGACTTTCACGCAATAACGGGAAACCCCATGATTGCATTCAGATTGTCATTGGTTTATACTTTCTGTCGTGATAAACTCCATAGTAACAGCATTCACCTGTGATAATTTAATGCACGTTCACTGAATTCTGCAGTGACTTTGGATTGACTTTGGATTGGCTTTGGAATGGCTTCATAGTAACAGCATTCACATGTGATAATTCAATGCACATTCATGTGAATTTATTTGGATGGATGCAGAGTGACTCTGGATTGGGGCTGCAAAAACCCTTGTTTGATAAGAGCCATAGTGGGAACAACAGACCTTTTGGAATCAGTTTACCAACACGGAGCAAAGGCAAATCCCAAAAGGGTTTAAATGTACCGTAAGTAGAAACGAGCCCAATGAAAAAAGGGGGTTTTAAACATTGATTATCCTGTGAAAATCTCGCAATCATGATTAACATTTTCACAAGAGGTTGCGATTAAAGTACCATTATTCTGGGAATAAAAAAGCAATAAACAGCAACAAATAATTCACTGAGCTATCTGGTGAATGATTTGTTGCTGTTAATTGCCTTTTTATTCCTAGGATAATGGTACTTTAATCATGATGTCGTGTGAAAGTGTTAATTGTAATTGTGCGATTTTCGTGGGATAATCAAACAAAACAAAACAAAAAAAAGCTTCATTTATATACCGCTTTATTCACCATCCAATCTTTTACCTGTGATTCTATTGTTTGAGCACATTAGAGCAGAAAACCAATGAAAAGTGCCGGCCTTGATTTGAAAAAGAAAAGAAAAGAAAAGGCTCTGAGCACAACTATTTTCTGACAGAAACATCAGTTCAAAACACACTGCAGAAATAAGCCATTTTGAGTCTGCTTTAACTGCCCTGGCTCAGTGCTAGGGAATCCTGGGAAGCGCAAGTATTGTGGCACCAGAGCTCTCTGACAGAGAAGGATAAAGGTCTCTACAAAATGACCGTTCCCAGAACTCCCTAGCAATGAGCCAGGGCAGTTAAAGCAGTCTCAAAGTGGATTATTTTTGCAGTATTTTTTGGACCTAAGTGGCAGCCAGCGGAAGGATTTTAAAGATTGGTGTGATAAGATTGCTCCTGGATGTCCCATCAACCAATCTGGCTGCCGTGTTTTCAACTAACTGAAGTTCAAAATTTAAAAGGATAGTTCCTTTTAAAATAAAAATAATTGAAAAATTATGTCTGCAAGGGTATGGCTACAAAGAGTGGGCTAAATGAAGGAACTGCATCCCAAATAAGAGTTCTGCTTTCTCAGTTAAACTTCCTTTCAGTCCCAAAGTTTCTGCCATTGGAGAACCAGCTCGGCGTGGTTTGGCTGTTGGATTAGGGCACTGGGAGCCCAAGGTACAAATTCCCACTCGGCCATGGAAACCACTGGGTGACTTTGGGCAAGTTACACTCTCTCAGCCTCAGAAGTTGGCCATGGCAAACCCTCACTGAACAAATTCTGCCAAGACTCTGAAGATTGCGAAGGGGAACACACTACATCCCTCCCCGCCCAAGGAGGAACTCGGAGGACACTGGAAGACACTGGAAGGGTGGAGCACTGGTGGGAGCGCCCAAGGAGGACCTCGGAGGACACTGGAGGGGTGGAGCGCCGGTGGGAGCGGCGCTCCTTAAAGACGGCTTGCTGTAAACACCCTCCGTTTTCGTCCTGCCCACCGTGGAGAAGAAGGGGTTGATATTGTTTTGTATCTGTATTGTAACTGATTGATTTTATGCATATTGTAGCTGTACTGTAGCTGTAGTTGATTATGTTTATATTGTGAAATGTTTCATTGATATTGTACTGTATGAGTTTAAATTGATGTTAATATGGTAGGTGATACTATGAACTATCTTGTTGATATTGTATCTTTGTGTATACGATAATGTATTATGTTTTTATATTGCATTGAACTATTGATATTGTATTGCGTATATTCTATTTGTTGTAATCCCGCCTTGATCTGATGGAAAGGTGGGACAAAGAAATAATAATAATAATAATAATAATAATAATAATAATTATATAATCAAGAAGGAATAAAAAATAATGGAAACAATACAATGAAAAATGTATAAAAGAGATGAAAGAATGACAGATTCACTGGGAAGTTGAAGGCGTTCATGGCTGGAATCCATAGGGTTTTTTTTTTGTGGGGTTTTTGGGCTATGTGGCCATGTTCTGGAAGAGTTTATTCCTGATGTTTTGCCAGCATCTGCAGCTGTCATCTTCAGAGAAGCATGGGAGACAGCAGCATGGGAGACAGCAGCTTCACATCCAAGGGGATGGGATCAGTTTTTTTTTTTTTGTTTTTTTTACCTTCCTCCTGTTCGCCTTGCTTAAATTCTGCAGGTGTTATTCTGGTGATGGTCATGCTATTGTTGTCGTGTGCCTTCAAGTCATTTCTGACTTGGCACCTTTACGAGGTTTTCTGGAGCTCAGAGTATGTGACTTGCCCAATGGTTTTCCATGACTGAGTGAGGAATCAAACCCTGGTCTCCAGATCCAATTACATCAAAAATCCAGCAAACTGGCTGATACCTTTTTTGGACCAATGAAAATACACAATATACATGTTTCAAGCTTTGGAAGCTCCACTGGTTTCTTCTTCATCAGGCAAGGTGATAAAACTAATTGGGGGGGGGGGGGAGGGATGAAGATGTTGGTCATAGGCCTGCATTTTGCAGTTTTTGTTCTCAGTTCAGATAGTATGGTGGGGTATCTCTTGCAGGCTGGCACCTCCTACATAAAACCATGTATCTACTGGAAAATTCTCAAAGTCCAGAAAATTTAACATCCATTTGCAACACAAAAAGATACTTCCTTTGCAATCCAGTATATCTCCATTCTTCGTTATCCAGAGGACAATGAGAGGGGATACAGATGGACGGCTCCATGCCACCAGTCTTTACCCCTTGTTGGCGCCACACCAGCCGCACCATGCAGCACCGACATGCTCCCTAAAAAGCAGCTGCCTAGAGCAGCTTCTTTTTAGGAGCGCCATAATAGCACTCGTACACCCTGATGCCACCACTTCCAGCGAGCACCGTTTGGGTGCGCGGATGCCCACACATCATAGTTGCATGCCCCATGTGGGCAGGGCTGCAGCAAGATGGTGCACAGACATCACTAGTAGGGCTGGGCGCATATGGACACCCAGCCCTACAGAGCCCATATGTATGGCACTTTTTACCCATCTGTATCAGGCCAGAATTTCTCAAGAAGTCTTCATGCTTTTGCATCAGGAAAACTTTAGGTGGTGTTGAGGTAAAACATGCCTGGCCTCTAGAGTAATAGTCTGATGCTAAAACCACCTCAAGATGCTGGGTCTTTTGGCCATACTACAGTTCTCTATATACCTCCCCCCCCCCCCCCCGCCAAAGAGCTCCACAAACAGGGTATGCTTTTGCTCCCAAGTATTACAGGAATCTCTTTTGTTTGTTGGGAGCTTGGGCTGACATTTAATTTTTATTCAATTTATATCCATTGTTTGGTGGCTGGAGTGTGTCCCTATCAGTCTGCTCAACAACATCCATTAAGCTTTTTTGTTTCCTGCCTTTTTCAGCAGGTTTATTCATTCTTAATCTCATTAATTTTTCCTTGAGTATGGATAAGAAATAAGGTTTAAAAAATTGGCTGCTCTTTTTCCTTTCTTTTTTTCTCATTAAAACCAAGGACCAGATCAGGAAAAGAGTCGTGTATGGTATTTTTAATGTTTATCCTGAAAATGTTTTTAGTGTAACAATATAATGTAAATTTAAAGGCCAATCTAGAATCAAGTTAAGCATAATAAATGTCCCTGTAGCAATTTATATGCAATTAACATAAGGGGTGGGGGGTGGGGAAGCTTTTTAGAATAAATATAATGGAGGTGGCACTTTTCCCACTGACTTTCTTATCTCTGGTGGTTCCTCTTAGTTAGATGAAATTAATATTTAACTGAACAGTTATGTATTGTACACTACCACAGATGTGGGCCAAATCCAGCAAAAACTGAGGCAGTGCTGTTACCCAAAATGGGGGTACCCATCAGCTGTCAACAATACTTCAAATGTTGGGGAAATTAGCTTTGGTAGAGACTTGGATAACTTTTGGACCCTTGGCACCAATATATACCATTATTAATTGGGTAGACTCCAGGTTGTGGGTGAATTAAAAAGGTTTTATTTAGAAAATATGCAGAATGCAATCACACTCACAAGACAGCAATAAAAAAAACACAGCATACAGAGATAACAAAAAATGGAAATACGGAAAGGGCTTAGCGGAGCTTTTAGAGGTTGCAGTGGAGTTATACAGTAATTACCTGTCCAAAGAGAAGACTGTGGAAAGCTGGAGTGGCTCAGACAGTCAGACTGGGAAGTCAGAGTGCAAAACAGAACATACACAGACTGTGGGTATATATGCAGGCTGGGCTGTGTGCACAGAGGTTAGGTTCTGAAACCATATTTATATTTAAATATTTAAATATAAATATTATAAATCATATTTAAAACTAACCCTAGGTGATAGGCTATCTGGCCACCTAACAAAGGCTGAATGGCCTGTCCTAGGAATCGACAGTGGGATTCCAGACTGCTTGGTGGTTTAAACCAGAGATTCACAAACTCCGCCCTCCCAAGCGCTTTTGACTTCAGTTCCCAGAACTCCAGATCATTGGCCAAGATGACTGAGGCTTCTGGGAGTTTAGGTCCAAAACATCTGGAGGACTAGTGTTTGGAATCACTGGTTTAAACAAAAGCAGTTACTGGGTCAGGATATCTCTGAAATGAGTACATGGAGAAGTTTGTCTGGGAACACAACAGAGGGTAGGCAGAGAGTAATTGGCTTATTGCTTTGGATGTGAAGAGATCCTTCGTCTCAGATTTTGAGAGGAAACGTGGATTCCTCGGGGGAAGGAAGAAGAAATGTAGATTTGATGGTTTGGTTTTCTTTTTTTTTTTTTTTTTTTTTTTTTTTTTTTTTTTTTAAATTTTTATTTGCATTTCTATATACAACACATTACAAATTCATAACAAACCATATAAACAAATATAAACAAATATCCAGACATACATTTTGACAAAAACATCTGTATGACATCTTTTCCTAAAAATAAACATTTAACAATTAATTAAACCAGTTACTTCCTTATGTTTGGATCCTTAACTAAATGTACATTTCCAATGTTGTATCTAATTCTAATATTCTTGAGAGCTTCTTTCTGGTTCCTAATATAAAGGAAGAAGTAAAAAGGAAAAAAAAGGTAATAACTAAAAATACGGCTTGTTTTCTTTTCTCTTTTTCCTTTCTTGCACTTTGCCTTCTCTAATTTACCTTTTGGTGAGACATGTATCTCAAAAATGTTTATATCCTTCTTTACTTTCTCAAGATTAAAGTCCCGTTTTATTATCCATTCTTTTAAATGTCCTGTAGATTATCTAAAACTAAAAAAAGAAATAAAGAAAGATAAGATATTCTTTTGTCATATCCTTTCCCTTTTTTGCCCTCATTGTTTAATTCTTCACTAAAATATCTTTCCAATATTTTTCCAAAAAGTTATACCAGACATTCCATTCTTTTTCAGTTTTCTCTTCAGTAGCCTCTTTTTTCCAGCTTGTCATTACATCTAATTCTACCATTTCGTACAATTTCAATAGCCATTGATCTAATGTGGGGGTTTTTTCTCCTTTCCAGTTTTTTGCAAAAATTATTCTTGCACACGTTATTGCGTAAAATAATAATTTTCCCTGATCCTTCTCTAGATCTTTATCTATCATACCCAATAAATATATTTCGGGGAGGAAGGGTATTTGTATTTTCCAACTTTCAGTTATAATTTTGTGTATACTTAACCAATACTTTTTCGATTCGGTACACGTCCACCACATGTGATAGTATGAGCCCACTTTGTGGGAACACTTCCAACAATTTGGTTTATTATTTTTGTACATAAAGGCTAGTCTTTGTGGTGGTATATGCCATCTATACACCATTTTATAAACGTTTTCTCTTAGATCTTGATTAACTGTATATTTTATTTTCTTAGACCAAATTGCTTCCCATTGATTGTAATTTATATTATGCCCCACATTTTGGGCCCATTTCACCATACTTTCCCTTATTACTTCCTCTTCCGTGTACCACTTCAGTAACAATTTGTAACATCTAGATATCATTTTCTCTTTTCCTTTTTTCAATATTACATCCCAATCTGTTTCAGCTTCTTGTATGCCCACCAACTTTTTATCCATTCTAAACCTTTCCTTCATTTGTCGATAGAGATACCAGTGACACTCTATGTTGCTTATTTCTAGTTCTTTTAGATCTTTGATAGTAATTTCCCCTTGCCTTTCTTTTAGAATATCTTCGTATCTTAACCATTTATTTGTTTTCACTCCTTCTCTGCCAAAGAATGCCTCATGTGGCGAGCAATATTTTGGTATTTTAGGACATAACCTTAGCTTGTATTTGCCCCAAACTGTTAATAAAGACTTTCTAACATAATGATTTAGGCATTCCTTGTGTACTTTACTCTTCTCATAAAACAAGTATCCGTGCCACCCATATCTTAGATTATCCCCCTCTAAACACAATAATTGTTCATCTTCCAAAACTATCCACTCTTTGATCCAGTCTAGACAGCAGGCGGCATAATATATTTTTAAATTAGGTAATCCTAGTCCCCCTCTGCTTTTGTCATCACAAAGTATTTTTTCTTTGATTCTGGCCCTCTTATTCCTCCAAATAAAATTTAAAATTTCTTTCTGCCATTTTCTAAGAGGTATTTCATTTTGTAAGATCGGTATATTTTGAAATAAAAACAATATTTTGGGAAGGAGACTCATTTGAATTAAAGCAATCTTACCCAATAATGATAACTGAAATTTTCCCCATTTGTTTAGGTCTTTTCTAATCTCCTTCCAAAGAGTCTCATAATTATTACGGTATAGATCCGAGTTTTTATTTGACAGATTAATACCAAGATATCTAACTTTCTTTTCAATTTTAAAACCACTCAGTTGTTCTAGTTTCTGTTTGCCTGATTTGTCTATATTTTTTACTATAATTTTCGTCTTTTCCTTATTAACTTTCAACCCAGATATTTGTTCGAATCCCACTAGAATTTCCAGTAACTTTCTTATATTCTCTTCTGGGTTTTCTAATGAATAGATAATGTCATCAGCAAAGCTTCTTGTCTTATATTCAAATTTTTTAATTTTAACTCCGGTGATTTCTTTTTCTGTTCTAATTCTATTGTTTAATACCTCTAATATCATTATAAAGAGAAGGGGGGATAGTGGGCACCCTTGCCTTGTCCCTTTAGAAATCTTAATTTCTCTCGTTTTCTCTAGATTTATTATTAGTCTTGCCGTCTGGTCATTGTAGATCGCCTTTATCCATTCTAAAAATCTACCCGTCATTCCAATTTTGCTCATAACCGTAAATAATGTATCCCAACTGACATTATCAAATGCTTTTTCAAGGTCCATGAATATCAAAGCAAGTTTTTTGTCGTTGTTTCTTTCAAAGTATTCTATCAAATTGATCACACCCCTTATGTTTTCTCTAAGATATCTATGGGGTAGAAAACCCGCTTGGTCCTTGTGTATCCAGTTTTGTAGAACTTTTTTAATTCTATCTGCTAATACTGTAGCGAATAATTTATAATCTGTATTTAGTAAGCTTATTGGCCGATAATTTTTTACATCTGTCGCATCTCGGTCTTCTTTTAATAGTAAAGTAATGTTTGCTTGTTTCCATGTTTGGGGGAATTGATTTCCTTTAATCCCATTCATTGTCATTTTAAGTGGTATTATCAACTGGTCCTCGAATGTTTTGTAATAATTTACAGTAAACCCATCTGGGCCTGGTGATTTACCTTTTTTACTCTTCCTTATTGCCTCTACTACCTCTCTTATCGTGATGGGATCGTTCAAAATTTTCTTTTGTTCTTCTGTTATTGATTTTACTTTAGCCTCTTCTATAAAAGTTTCTATTTTAGATCTTTCTATTGTTTTTTCCTTATATAATTCTGCATAAAAGTCTTGGAATGCCTTTTTAATTTTATCTTGTTCCGTCTTTAGAGTTGAGCCTACTTTTATTTCAGTTATTGTGTTCCTAACTTTCTGTTTTCTTATTTTATACGCCAGCCATTTCCCTGGCTTGTTAGCTTGTTCAAAGTATTTTTGTTTAAAATTTTTAATTCTGTTTTGGATCTCTTTTTCCTCTTCTATTTCGATTTGTTTCTTTAATGCTTTGATTTCGGAAGCTATTTCTTTACTTGTTAGATTTTTGCTTAAATCTTTTTCTTTCTCTTTTAGTTTAAGATACAATTTCATCATTTTCTCTTTCTTCTTCTTTTGTATTATACAATTTTGCTGTATGAAGAAGCCTCGCATCACTGCTTTTGAGGCTTCCCATACCGTTGTTATATCTATGTCATCTTTTAAATTTTCTTTAAAGTACATTTTTAATGTTTCTTTCCCTTTTTTTATGATCTCTTCTTTTTGTAGTAGGTTGTCATTTAATCTCCATGAATATTCTCCTATTCTACCTTTTATTGTCATAATAATAGGGTTGTGATCCGAAAAAGATCTTGGTTCATTCCCTATGTCTACTATATCCTTGCAGAGTAATTTCGATGCTAAAATCATATCTATCCTAGATAATGATTTATGCCTTTCTGAATAGTAGGTATATTCCCTGGCATTTTTATATTTATATCTCCATACATCTGTTAAATCCTGTGACTCTACAAGGTTATCGAATTCTTTTGGCAGTTTCCCTTGTGTTTTTTTAATTTTTCTCTCTGATTTTCTATCTAACTCTGGGGAGACTACCCCATTCCAGTCACCTAAAAGCATAGTTTTCTCATAAGTATACCCTTCCAATTCTTCTCTCAATTTCTTAAAGAATTCAGCTTTTTGCTCTATTGGGGAGTATACCCCTACCACTAGGACTTTAGTATTTAGTAATTTAACTTCTAATCCAATATAATAACCATTTTTGTCAGTAAAGAGAATTTTAGCTTCATATTTTTTGTTGACAAAAATAACCACACCCTTCTTTCTTTTGGGGCCCGAAGATATAAATTCGTTCCCCAATTTTGGATTCTTTAACAACCTCTTATCTTTTTCTTTAATATGCGTTTCTTGTAAGCAAATCAAGTCCAAGTTTTTCTTAATCAGATAGTGAAATACCTTTTTTCTTTTTTGGGGAGAGTTCATTCCTCTCACATTCCACGAAAGTATTTTAATTTTATGCATTTTTTTTCCCCCACTTACTCTTTGGTTAGTCTTCCTCTTCTGGTTTTTCTGACTTTTCGCCTTCCTCGCTTTCTTCGTCCTCTCCTCCTCTTTCTTGGGGTCTTACGTCATCTGTCGATCTTCCTTTCATTCTCTGTTGTTCTTCTATTTGTCTTCTACTCATTCTTTCTTCTTCTTCCTCTGACTTTCTGTCTGCTTCTTCTTCATTTCCCTGGGTTGGTGTTCTTCTTTGTTCAAGTTCTTTCTTGTATTTCTCTATAAATGCTTTCATTTTCATTGTTGAGTTGATTTTAAACCCTTCTGATCTGTATTTAAAAGATATACCTTCTAGCTTCTCCCATTTGTAGTTTATGTTGTTTCGTTTTAGTATTGTTGTCAAGGGTTTATAATCGTTTCGTTTCTTGAGAATTCTCATTGGTATGTCCTTATATATAATCAATTCTTTCCCTTCCATCTCTAGTTTTTGATCATAGCTTATTTGAATTATTTCGTCTCTAATTTTTTTCCTAGTGAGCCCATATGTATGGCACTTTTTACCCATCTGTATCAGGCCAGAATTTCTCAAGAAGTCTTCATGCTTTTGCATCAGGAAAACTTTAGGTGGTGTTGAGGTAAAACATGCCTGGCCTCTAGAGTAATAGTCTGATGCTAAAACCACCTCAAGATGCTGGGTCTTTTGGCCATACTACAGTTCTCTATATACCTCCCCCCCCCCCCCCCCCCCCGCCAAAGAGCTCCACAAACAGGGTATGCTTTTGCTCCCAAGTATTACAGGAATCTCTTTTGTTTGTTGGGAGCTTGGGCTGACATTTAATTTTTATTCAATTTATATCCATTGTTTGGTGGCTGGAGTGTGTCCCTATCAGTCTGCTCAACAACATCCATTAAGCTTTTTTGTTTCCTGCCTTTTTCAGCAGGTTTATTCATTCTTAATCTCATTAATTTTTCCTTGAGTATGGATAAGAAATAAGGTTTAAAAAATTGGCTGCTCTTTTTCCTTTCTTTTTTTCTCATTAAAACCAAGGACCAGATCAGGAAAAGAGTCGTGTATGGTATTTTTAATGTTTATCCTGAAAATGTTTTTAGTGTAACAATATAATGTAAATTTAAAGGCCAATCTAGAATCAAGTTAAGCATAATAAATGTCCCTGTAGCAATTTATATGCAATTAACATAAGGGGTGGGGGGTGGGGAAGCTTTTTAGAATAAATATAATGGAGGTGGCACTTTTCCCACTGACTTTCTTATCTCTGGTGGTTCCTCTTAGTTAGATGAAATTAATATTTAACTGAACAGTTATGTATTGTACACTACCACAGATGTGGGCCAAATCCAGCAAAAACTGAGGCAGTGCTGTTACCCAAAATGGGGGTACCCATCAGCTGTCAACAATACTTCAAATGTTGGGGAAATTAGCTTTGGTAGAGACTTGGATAACTTTTGGACCCTTGGCACCAATATATACCATTATTAATTGGGTAGACTCCAGGTTGTGGGTGAATTAAAAAGGTTTTATTTAGAAAATATGCAGAATGCAATCACACTCACAAGACAGCAATAAAAAAAACACAGCATACAGAGATAACAAAAAATGGAAATACGGAAAGGGCTTAGCGGAGCTTTTAGAGGTTGCAGTGGAGTTATACAGTAATTACCTGTCCAAAGAGAAGACTGTGGAAAGCTGGAGTGGCTCAGACAGTCAGACTGGGAAGTCAGAGTGCAAAACAGAACATACACAGACTGTGGGTATATATGCAGGCTGGGCTGTGTGCACAGAGGTTAGGTTCTGAAACCATATTTATATTTAAATATTTAAATATAAATATTATAAATCATATTTAAAACTAACCCTAGGTGATAGGCTATCTGGCCACCTAACAAAGGCTGAATGGCCTGTCCTAGGAATCGACAGTGGGATTCCAGACTGCTTGGTGGTTTAAACCAGAGATTCACAAACTCCGCCCTCCCAAGCGCTTTTGACTTCAGTTCCCAGAACTCCAGATCATTGGCCAAGATGACTGAGGCTTTGGTTTGGTTTTCTGAGGTGTACACGTGCCTCTGGGAAACTATCCTTTTTTTCCTGGGAACTTACAGGACCCCAAAATATAGCATGGGGTATGCAGGGGTGCTTAATAGTGCCCACAAGGTTCGGCTTCTATTCAAGCCTAGGCCACAGACTTTGAAAGCAACTAGGACATGAAAACTACATATGCGTCAGCAAACACAGCAAGCCTGAGAAAGGAAGAAATAATTACTGAGCAATTCTGTGAAATCATTATAGTTCCCAATGAGGAAACAGTGTTTATTTCTCTTCAGGGCTGGACCAACATGCAGCAGGATGGAGTGACCATATAGCACAATGAGAGGCGATAGAGATGAAAGCAGGGACTGGTTTCTCAATGGTGAAACAAGAGTTTTTTAGTGCTGGCTTTAGAGGGAGCACTGAAGTGGTGCCATTTGATTAGTTCTGCTTCAAAAGAAATCGATATCTTGAAACAGCACCATTTCCCCTCTGAAGGTTTTATGGGAAGATTTGTGTAGATGAAGCTGAAATGCCTGAATGAATTACTCTGAAGTTGTAAGTCCGACTAACAGTTTCTGGTGTTACCTGAGGATGGGATGCACCGTGTTATGCGGTGGCTTTGGCGTGGCTTCCAGCCTCTTAGGACGCATGCATGATTTAAAGAGCATACCTCCAAAATGACCTGAAGCAGCTTTATTTTGGCCTGTCTGTTCAGGCGCATATATTTGGAAGGGGCCCCAGGGGCCATCCAAGCCAACAACATTCTGCCATGCAGGAAAAAAGAATCAAAGGACCCCCAACAAATGGCCATCCAGCCTCTGTTTAAAAACCTCTGAAGAAGGAGACTCCACCATACTCCGAGGGAGTGTGTTCCACTGTCGAACAGCTCTTACTGTCAGGAATTTCTTCCTAATGTTGTAGTGGAATATCTTTTCTTGTAGTCTGAATCTATTGCTCCGTGTGCCCTAGTCTTTGAAGCAGCAGACAACAAGCTTGCTCCATCCTCAATATGACACCCCATCAAATACTTAAACAGAGCGTCATATCACCTCTTAACTGTCTCTTCTCCAGGGTAAACATCCCAGCTCCCCAAGTCTTTAGGGCATAATTTCCAGACCCTTCACCATTTTAGTTGCCCTCCTATGGATACACTCCAGGTTCTCAACATCCTTTTTGAATGGTGGTGCCCAGACCTGGACACAGTATTCCAGATGAGGACTGACCAAAGCAGAATAGAGTGGCACTATACTTCTATTGATGGAGCCTAGAATAATCACATTGGGGCTTTACAGACCTTTTTGAGGTGGTCTGCAGTTGCCCCTTTAAGCGGCGGGATGGGGCCAGGGGAGGCCTGATCCCGCCACTTCCCCAGGCCACGGAGAAGCAGCGAACTGCCGCTTCTCCATGGCCTGAAAGCAGGATGCAGGCGCCCTGGGTGCTCGCTGCACCCCGCTATCCCCGGGTTTACCGAGGGGAGAAAGGGGCCACCGCCGCAGCCCCTTTCCCCTTGGAGTACTTGGCGCAGCTGTCTAAAGGCTGCGCCAAGGACCAGCGCCAAAAAGGAGCTCGGTTTCTGAGCTCCTTTTGGCGCTGTGGAAAGGGCGCCAAGATGTCAGATGTGTTAGGGTTAGGGAGGGTGTAGACACTGCATCAGGCCAATGGCTGTATCAGGCCATTGGCTTTTTTAGCTGCCACATCACTCTGGTGACTCATGTTCCAGCTTATGGTGTACTAGGACTCCTAGATTCCTTTCACATGTTAAGCCAGGTGTCCCCCATCCTATAGCTGTGCAATTCATCTATGCATAACATAATATTTATCAAACTATTGTGAGCATACCCTGAGCGGCATGGGATCTGGACCTGAGGCCAGTGGCCCCACAGTACACCATGGACTGCTGGCAAGGAGCACTTTTTTGTGCTTCTTTTGCAGCTGGGTTTGGGCCACCTTAGGTGCAACTTCAGCCCTATCTGGGGATGTGCGTCATATGAATGCCACGATGGTGCTTTTAGCCTATCTTGTTTCAGGCTATGATGATAGATAGCTTTTAAAAGTAGTTAAATACTAATAATTCAATCTCACCCCTATGTTTCTCTGATGACAGCAAAAAATTTTTTACTGAATTTTTACTAAATTGAGAGTGAGAAAAAGAGCACGCAAGCTTGAACAGACATTCAATGAAATTTACAACTGCCTCTCCTTCTAAGGAGATGTCAGTAAAAATAAATTAATCTCCAATGTGGGAAAAGAAAGTATTAAATCATACACCGGTGTAGAGTGTCATAAGGCCAATATTAATACAACTGATGCAAGATAAAGTTTGGATAAGGATTGTGATGGACCAAATAAAATAATGCAGATTATTTTATTTTTGTATTTATTTATGGTATTTATACCCCGCTCTTCAGCCCTAAAAGCTATCAGAGCAACTTACAGTTATTATTTTTAATTAGATGGTTCTCTGCCCTCAGGCTTACAATCTAAAAAGACATGACACAAAAGGAGAAGGGAAGGGTGGTGGAAAGGGGGATGAGGTCCAGTGGTTCCTCTCTCCCTCTGAGGCCTGGACCAAGGCAGATGGACTGGAGGGCTGGCTGAGATGTTTTGCCAATATATTCAAACTAGTGTTCATTTGGTTGACCAGTAAGAGGGAGATATTTCTCTTTTTTAAAAAATATTGTAAACAATGAGCAAAGAGCCAATTTTTCCTACTAGAAACCCAGTTATCATAGTTCTGACACTATGAACTTGTTTATATTTCAATATTGTAGTATATTTAACAGTGCTTTAATCATAGAGTTGGGAGAAACCTCATGGGCCGCGAACCCCCGGCTATGCAGAAACACACAATCAAATATTATATTATACTGTAGCTCATTCTGCCTTATGTTTTAAAAATATTTCTATTGTGTTTTAATGTGTTTTTATTTGTGTCTTTTTTCTGCAATGAACAAAAGTCAATGAAAACAATGAAGAAGTCTTACTGCTTTAATTTGTTGACTAATGCATACCAAGTGGTCAGAATGGATTCTGCTAAGTTCTGCTGTAATGTGATTCAGGGCATCTCAGGCTCCCGCTTTGTGCTTTCAGTCCCCGTTCTTCAATTATGCTTCAGCCACTCTCAAACATATGGGTAGGTGCCACCCACACTTCCTGTAGTGACCAGAGGACCACGCTGCATTGCTCAAGTGTGGTGTGTTTTGCTTAGCTTGGAGTGGGGAGGAGACGACAGAGCACCAATTGTACTTACTCAGAGAATGAGGTCCAAAACACAGTGCAGAAATAATCAAGTTTGAGACCTCTTTAACTGCCCTGGCTCAGTGCTAGGTAATTCTGGGATCTGCAGTTTTGTGAGACATTTAGGTTTCTCTGTCAGAGAGCTCTGGTGCCACAATAAACAACAGTTCTCAGGATTCCCTAGCACTGAGCCTAGCGGCCTCAAACTGATTTATTTCTGCAGTGTTTTTTGGACCTAAATTCCAAAATTTGTACTTACTCAGAGAACTCAGTAAACACACCATGGCTATTATTTAGCTATTCAGAGCTGATAGGCCAGTGATCCCCAAAGTGGCCACTATCCTGCTGGGTTATGTGTGTAAAGGTCCAGGGAGTTGGTGAGGAAAAAGTGGTTGGCAGGGGAGCTTTAGTCTAAATATTTGTGTGCAATAAAGGCAAGAGGAAGCAGTGGCCTTTAGGACCATGGTGGGGATGAGCATGTGGTGGCAGGGTAGAAGTGGAAGCAAAAAGAGCTTTCACATTTGGGCATTGCTTAAGCCTTGTGATCTTTGCTGGGACTTGGCTGGCAAGTTGGAGCTACACAGCTGGTTCTGCTTCCTTTTGTTGGACAGGCCAAGAGAAGTGGAAGTAGAATAAACAATGTGTGTGTGTCGGGGGGGGAGGTGATATGAAGCTGTGTGGGAAAGGCATGAACCACAAGGGCCACCACCAGTCCAACTCCCTGTTATTCAGTAACACAGCATCAAAGTACCCCCAATAGATGGCCATCCAGGTTTCTGTTTAAAGACCTCCAAAGAAGGAGACTCCAACACACTTCCACTGTTTAAGAGCTCTCACTGTCAGGAAGTTCTTCTTAACGTTGAGGTGGAATCTCTTTTCCTGTAACTTACATCCACTGCTCTGGGTCCTATTTGCTGGAGCAGTAGAAAACAGGCTTGCTCCATTCTCAACATCATATCCCTTTAAATATTTAAATAGGGCAATCATATCACCTCTTAATCTTCTCTTCTCCAAGCTAAACATACTCAGGTCCCTCAGGTGCTCCTCAAAGGACATTACGGTTTTCAAACCTTTCACAATTTTGGTTGTCCTCCTCTGGACATGCATGGCCATGAGGAAGGAGAGGGAGGTCTATCTGGGGTTGATCCTTCACCTCTCTCAGATTGAGAGTTCTTCCTCACTGGGGAAAAAAATTAAAGCCAGCTATCCTCCTCTCCCTGGTGAAGAAGGACTAAGAATCCATCTTGCTTCTTGCTTTACACCTGGTCACCTTGGGAACAGATACTGAGCAGTCGGTGCAGCAGCAACCAAGAAGCTTCTCACCCGTGCTGGCCTTTGCCAGAATGACAGCATGGGTGAGAGGCCTCTTAGTTGCTGCTCAATTGCTGTGACTGGGTGCAAAGGGAGCAGCAAGCAAGCAGCTGGTTGAGCAGTGACTGAAAAGCCTCTCACCATGCTAGCCTTGCATTAAAGTCTGGCACAGATGAGAGGCTTCTTGGTCACTGCTGGGTTAACTGCTTGACCATCTGCTTGGTCACTGCTCCGTTTGCACTCAATCACCCTGGGAGCAGCAACTGAGCAGCTGGCCTTCCTTTTGCTATAAGGCTGGTGCAAGCAAGATGGAGGAGCAGGTCTGGGCCTCTACTGCCACTTCTGCTGTATTCAAAGATGAGACGTTGAGGTGGAAGAGGTGGTGGTAGAAAGCTGGGTGCAGCTGAAATAGACGCTGTTGGCTGGGTGGCTTCTGCATGAACAGTAGACCTCATATCAAGAAACAGGCATGGTTGGGAGGGGGGACTAGGGTTGTCACCCAAGAGGAAAAGGGGTGGTATCTGAAAAATGTTTGGGGACCACTGTGATAGACAGGTTTCTATAGTTCCCTGGCACATAGTGTCCTGCAACCTTGGCCAAAGAAACAGCAAGGTCAGTGTCTAGGGAAGGGTGGAGAGATCTTTACTTTTTTCCTAGGGACTGGCTATGATCTCAACTTATTAACATTTTTTTTTTTGGGTAAATTTTGTTCTCTGGGGGATGGGTAGTGCTGTTAACCTCACACTCCAGTTTGAGCCAACTGTGTCATTAATTCTTGGCTCCGGCTTCAAGGCCTCCTCCCAACCTTGCCTTCTCAGCTGAAGATGAGAAGTCAGGCTTGCTGCAATCAATGTCAGAATGCCTTTGTTCCAGTTCACAAAGTCATCTGAGATGCTACACAAGCCTTACAGAGCATGGACTCAAGGAGAAAATTACTGACTGAGCAATTAGGAAGGATCTTGCTTCTCTATGCAGGTTTTCCAGACATTTTCCAGAACACTTAACACTTTAGATTATAGAAAACAGTGATGTACCCTGAAATATTGCTCAGTTCAAAAGAGAGAGAGAGAGAGAGAGAGAGACTACTTTTATCCAAAAACAACAGTAGTCACGCCACTTTCAGAGGTGCTTTAAACTTAGATTATCTGGCTGCCACTCACATCTCTCTCACACACATATGCTGTCTTTGGTTTCTGTGGACTGTGGTGTTTTGTTTTGTTTTTGCTTGTTTTTGGTTTGATTATGGATGGAAAGTTATTCTCTCTCTCTGGCTTTTCTTCGCTAACGAAGATTCAGGAAGGACTCATCCCACGCTTACTACAAGTGCACTGATGACTAAAAAGGCCAATCCGAGATAAACATTCCGGTTACAGAAAGCACAGCAGAAAGTCTCCTTGGGTGATGTTTCCAAGTTGTGGTTCTTTCTGCGTTGTCACTTCTCTTCAAGACTCATTCGGCGTGAGTTCTTGAATGAGGCTGCAGCATTGTGGATAGTGCGTCTCCATGCCTCCCAATGTGAGGTCAGGGCAGACCATTGTTGGAGATCAATTTGGCCAAGCTTGAGATGTTGTTTCAGGGAGTCCTTGTATCTCTTCTTTGGGGTGCCCCTCTTACGCTGACCTGTGGTGAGTTCACCGTACAGTACTATTTTGGGGAGGTGGTGGTCCTCCATCCTAGAAATGTGCCCTTCCCAGCACAGCTGCATTTTCAGTAGCATGGCCTCAATGCTGGTGATCCCTGCTTGCTCAAGGACTGCAAAATTCGTCACATAGTCAGTGCAGTGTATGTTTAGGATTGTGCATAGACAGCGCTGATGAAAGCGTTCGAGGAGTCGTAGATGTTGGCAATAGGTGACCCATGTTTCAGACCCATAGAGAATGGACAATACAATGAATCTGTACACACTGATTTTTGTCCTTTGCCTCAGGTGTTTGTTACTCCAGACTCTTTTGTGAAGCCTTCCGAATGCACTATATGCCTTTACTAATCTGTGATCGATCTGTTTATCAATCTTGGCATCTGAGGAGATGATACTTCCCAGGTAGGTGAACTGCTGGACAGATTTAAGAACAGATTTGCCTATGGTGACGTGGGGGTGATAGTGTCACGTGAGTGTAGCCAGGTGCCCCGTTTCCAGCTGTATGGGCTGCAATGGGGAGCTTCTGAGCAGACACAACAGCAGAGGAAGGTGGGCTGTGGCACAGTGTTGGGTAGCCATGTAAACACCCATCTCTTGCCACACTGGACCAGGGATTGGCCTGGGGTCAGGACTTGGCCCGTACTATCCTGCCCTTTTGCTTAGGCTCCAGTCTAGGATTCCAGGACGTTCTTCTGTCCACATTACTTCTGCCACCAATAGCAACTTTTCTATTAAAGAAGAATGCCCAGGAACACATCGACTTACTGTACATACTCGACTATATGTCAACCTCATGTGTAAGTCAAGGGTAAGTTTGGGGCCAAAATTATGGATTTTGATATGATACATGGATAAGTCAAAGGTAAAATTTAGGCGTATGTAATGAAGGATTTAAAGGACGAAGTAAAGGAAAACAATGCCAAAGAATTTGCAAAATTCCAACTGGCATAACTATTTGTGCACATACTAAAGGCTGGATGGCTCAGAAAGTAGAAGGGGGTCAGTGCTTCCAGGGCAGATCAAACTTTTGCCTTTCACCATATATATATATATATATATATATGAGTTAAAATACAGTACTAACATTCACCTGTGGATAAGTTGACTCAGGTTCTTTGGTCAATTTTTTTTAACCTAAATTTCTAGACTTATACATAGAATCATAGAATCATAGTTGGAATAGTCCACAAGGGCCATCCAGTCCAACCCCCCTGCTATGCAGGAATTCTCCATCATAGCATCCCCGACAGATGGCCATCCAGCCTCTGCTTAAAGACCTCCAAGGAAGGAGACTCCACTACACTCCGAGGGAGTGTGTTCCACTGTCGAACAGCCCTTACTGTCAGGAAGTTCCTCCTAATGTTGAGGTGGAATCTCTTTTCCTGGAGCTTGCATCCATTGTTCCGGGTCCTGTTCTCTGGAGCAGCAGAAAACAAGCTTGCTCCCTCTTCAATGTGACATCCCTTCAAGTATTTAAACAGGGTGATCATATCACCTCTTAACCTTCTCTTCTCTAGGCTACACATTCCAAGCTCCCTAAGGCGTGCCTCACAGGGCATGGTTTCCAGACTCTTCACCATTTTAGTTGCCCTCCTTTGGACACGCTCCAGTTTCTTCACATCCTTTTTGAATTGTGGTGCCCAGAACTGGACACAGTATTCCAGGTGGGGCCTGACCAAAGCAGAATAGAGTGGCACTATTACTTCCCTTGATCGAGACACTATACTTCTATTGATGCAGCCTAAAATTGTATTGGCCTTTTTAGCTGCTGCATCGCACTGTTGACTCATGTTCAACTTGTGGTCTACTTGGACTCCTAGATCCCTTTCACATGTGGTCTCATTCAGCCAGGTATCCCCCATCCTTTATCTGTGCATTTCATTTTTCCTCCCTAAGTGCATAACCTTAC
Organism: Urosaurus nigricauda; assembly: GCA_034509955.1. Taxonomy (NCBI): domain Eukaryota; kingdom Metazoa; phylum Chordata; class Lepidosauria; order Squamata; family Phrynosomatidae; genus Urosaurus; species Urosaurus nigricauda. The sequence goes on from JAOEGL010000002.1 coordinate 136,194,806, forward strand.
ATTTCTCTGTGTTGAATTTCATTTTGTTAGCTTTGGCCCAGCTTTCTAGTCTATTCAGGTCATTTTGAATTTTGATCCCGTCTTCTGGGATATTTAGCTACTCCTCCTAATTTGGTGTCATCTGCAAATTTGACAACTAGGCCCTCATGAGTATATACAGTACTTGCCCAAAGGGAATCATTGGGGAACACTTCTGCAAAAGGAATCATTGGGGAACCCTTGCCCATAGGGAATCATTGGGGAACCCTTGCCCGTAGGAAATCATAGGGGAACCCTTGCCCATAGGGAATCATAGGGGAACCCTTGCCCATAGGGAATCATTGGGCAAACCTTGCCCATAGGGAATCATAGGGGAACCTTGTCCATAGGAATCATTGGGGAACCCTTGCCCATAGGGAATCATTGGGCAAACCTTGCCCATAGGGAATCATTGGGGAACCCTTGCCCATAGGGAATCATTGGGGAACCCTTGCCCATAGGGAATCATAGGGGAACCCTTGCCCATAGGGAATCATTGGGCAAACCTTGCCCATAGGGAATCATAGGGGAACCCTTGCCCATAGGGAATCATTGGGGAACCCTTGCCCATAGGGAATCATTGGGCAAACCTTGCCCATAGGGAATCATTGGGGAACCCTTGCCCATAGGGAATCATTGGGGAACCCTTGCCCATAGGGAATCATAGAGGAACCCTTGTCCATAGGAATCATTGGGGAACCCTTGTCCATGGGAATCATAGGGGAACCCTTGCCCATAGGAATCATGGGGGAACCCTTGCCCATAGGAATCATGGGGGAACCCTTGCCCATAGGGAATCATAGGGGAACCCTTGCCCATAGGGAATCATAGGGGAACCCTTGCCCATAGGGAATCATGGGGGAACCCTTGCCCCTAGGGAATCACCTCTTGCAGGCCAAGGTGAATGGCCTCTACTCTATTCTCATTCTTCTAGATTTGTCTGCGGCCTTTGACACCATGGACCACTGTCTCTTGCTTGACTTACTTTCTGACCTTGGGTTCTCCGACTCTGTTCTCAACTGGTTTAAATCTTACTTGTCAGACAGATCTTTTGCAGTGGCCACAGGTGGTCAGACTTCCTCCTCTGTTCCCTTATCTGTAGGAGTTCCCCAGGGCTCTGTCCTAGGTCCCCTTTTGTTCTCTCTATACACATTATCCCTTGGTAAACTCATCAGTTCTTTTGGTTTCTCCTATCATCTGTATGCCGATGACACCCAGCTGTATCTTTCCACCCCTGACCTTTCGCCTGGGCTTGAACAGCAAGTTTCATCTCCTCTGGCTGTCATCTCTCAGTGGATGCGGCATCGGCGCTCGAAGCTCAACATGTCTAAGACAGAGCTTCTCGTCTTCCCACCTAAGCCCACCCTTCAATACTGCTTTTCTGTTTCTATTGACGGCATTTCTATTGAACCGGTTCAGCAAGCCCACAGTCTTGGCTTCATTTTTGACTCCTCTCTGTCGTTTACTCCCCAGATTCAGGCCACTGCCAAGACCTGTAGATTCTCTCTCTACAACATTGCTAAAATCCATCCTTTCCTCTCAGCCTCCACCGCCAAGACTCTGGTCCATGTCCTAGTGGTATCGCGACAAGATTATTGTAACCTTCTTCTGACAGGGCTTCCTCTCTCTCACCTCCATCCTCTAATCTCTGTCCAGAACTAAGCTGCACGTATTATCACATCCGCTCGCCGCTTTGACCATGTTTCTCCTCTTTTATCCTCCCTTCGCTGGCTCCCCTTCCCCTTCCGCATCCAGTACAAGCTTTTGCTGTTGACTTTCAAAGCCCTTCACGGATTGGCCCCTCCTTACTTGTCTGAACTTCTTTCTCCTCACACTCCTTCTTGTACCCTCTGCTCTTGTAGTCAAGCTCTCCTGTCCCAGCCTAGGATTTCCACTGTCCTGTCCCGGATTCGTCCCTTCTCACTTGCTGCCCCTCACTCCTGGATCCTTTCCCCCCATATGTGTGCCTCATCACTTCTCTAACCAGGTTCAAAATTAAGTTAAAGACTATATTGTTTAGGGAAGCGTTCCCAGGATTGTGCCATCTGCCCCAGGATGCCTCCTTCTAACTATGTATTAAGAAGCCGTGCCCTCCCTCCAGTCCATCTGCCTTGGTCCAGGCCCCAGAGGGAGAGAACCACTGGACCTCACCCCCTTTCCCACCACCTTCCTCTCTTCCTTTTGTGTTGTCTCTTTTAGACTGTAAGCCTGAGAGCAGGGGTCCGTCTTATTTAAGATTGTATGTACAGCACTGTGTAAATTTACAGCACTATATAAATAAAGGTTAATAATAATAGTAATAATTGGGGAACCCTTGCCCATAGGGAATCATGGGGGAACCCTTGCCCAATGATTCCCTATGGGCAGGTCCTGTCATTTGTTTGATGGCGTCCTACTGAACCTCCTCTCTCTTTTCTTTCAAAGAGGGAACTTTTGCCACAAGAGGAGCTCCTCTCTTGGGCTGGGAGGAAGGCAAGAGGCCCGGAGGAGGAGGGGCAGGGCCTGCTTAGTCTGAAGGGAATAATCCCCGCCCAGCAGCTGAGTGGCTGAGCTGAGCTCCTCCTGGCTGCTCCCAGGCCCTCTTTTGAACTCTTGGGCGGGAAAATGGCGGCGGGGCCCTCCTCCGTGTGTCCCTCTGAGGCGCCTCCTCCGTGGGCCCCATCCCCTTCTGCTGCTCGGGGGGGAGCGGGTCCTCCTCCTCGGAGCCCCTCCGTCGTGTTGAGCCCCCCTCCGGGCCTGGCCCAGTCCCGCCACTGGGGCCTCCCCCTCAGCAGCCCCGCCGCCTCAGGTGAGGAGGACGAGGAGGGACTAGGCCCCGGGGAAGATTATTGCTTGGGCCTGGCTGAGAGGAGGAAAAGCCAGGGCCTCAGGAGGAGACATTTCAGCCTGTTGGGGGTTGGGAGTGACACAGTGGCTGCATCCACACTGGAGAAATAACCCGGTTTGGCACCGCTTTAAGTGCCTTGCCTCCAAGGCTATGGGATTCTGGGAGCTGTAGTTTTGGGAGTCCTTTAGCCTTCTCTGTCAGAGAGCTCTGGGGCCACAATAAACTACAGTTCCCAGGATTCCCCAGCACTGAGCCAGAGGCAGTCAAACTGCAGAAATAATCCAGTTTGGTACCACTCTGGATGCATCCACACTGTAGAAATAATCCAGTTTGATACCACTCTGGAGGCATCCAAACTGTAGAAATAATCCAGTTTGATACCACTTTGGATGCATCCACACCGTAGAAATAATCCGATTTGATACCGCTTTGGTTGCAGCTGCACCACAGAAATAAATCTTGTTTGATTTATACTGCTTTGGCTGCATCCACACTGCAGAAATCATGCAGTTTGACACCACTTTAATGACTCAAGGCTAGTTTGTTGTGGCACTTCTCTTGACAGAGAAGGCTGAATGTCTGTCAAAGCAGTACCCAGAATTCCATACCTTTGAGCCATGGCAGTTAAAAGGGTGTCAAACTGCACAACTGAATGATATGGAGTCCTGGGAATTGTAGTTTGTTACAGCACCAGCCTTCTGCTTGCCTCTCAGGGGCTCCTCTCAGGGCTCTGCTCTGGTGCCACAACAAATTACAATTCCCAGGACTCCATACCATTGAAACATGACGGTTAAAGTGGTGTCAAACCGGGTTATCTCTGCAGTGCAGATGCAGCCCTGATAGCCTGAGGCTGCTTAAGTTCCCTGGCCTTTGTTGTTGTGTGCCTTCAAGTAATTTCTGACTAATGACAACCCTAAGGTGACCCTATCTTGGGGTTTTCTTGGCATGTTTCCTCAGAGGGGGTTTGCCATGGCCATCCTCTGAGGCTGAGAGAGTGTGATTTGCCCATTTGTCTTCCATGGCTGAGCTGGGATTCGAACCCTGGTCTGCAGAGTCCTAGTCCTCAAACTACTGGTCTCCTCCAACCCTTACAGTCCAAGACCCCGTCCTGTCACTACCTGGGTCCTTCCATGGTGCCCTGGGACCCATTGGTGCCCTTGCTGTGGTCAATCCAGCTCATTTAGAAAATGCCAGTTGCTGACTCCTCTTGGCATAGCGTGGCTTTGGAGGCATTTCATGTTGTGGTTTTCCCTGCTTTAGTTTTTCAATTAGTGTCGTATGGCACGTTGCACTCTCTCAGCCTCAAGAGAAGGCAATGGAAAACTTCCTCTGAACAAACCAAGAAATTCTATTCCTGTTGTATTTGCATCATTGGTCTCTTGTGTGCCTTCAAGTCATTTCTGACTGAATGGCAGCCCTAAGGGGAACCTGTCATAGGATTTTCTTGGCAAGATTTAATCAGAGAAGGTTTGCCATTGCCTCCCCCGAAGCTGAGAGAGTGTGACTTGCCCAAGGTCACCCATTGGGTTTCACATCAAAGCAGGGAATCAAACCCTGGTCTCTAGAGTCATAGTCTAACACTTAAACTGCTACGCCATAAGTCTGAAATGACTTGAAGGCACACGACGATAGCATGGGTCCAAAACACACTGCGGAAATAATCCAGTTTGACATTGCTAGGGAATTCTAGAAACTGTCATTTTGTGAGACATTTACCCATCTGTGTCAGAGAGCTCTGGTGCTACAATAAACTACAATTCTTAGGATTCCCTAGCATTGAGCCAGGGCAGTTAAAGCAGTCTCAAACTGTCTTATTTCTGCAGTATGTTTTGGACCATAGGGGCATCCACTTGTGCTTTCTTATGTAGATTTCAGCATGAAATGCCAGAAATTATCTTTTTTATTGTTTTGTAGTAGCACTTTGGTTCTGTGCCAGTGTCTGTGCCTGCATGTATCTAAGAGCTGGAGCTAAGACCATGCATTTGAGGAAGTGGGGTCTAACCAGTGGTGGTTTTGGGCTGCTATTATTTTAGTCTTTTAAAGTCTCATGGGGTTTGGGAGCCTTGTCAAAGATAATATTTCTTCTCCTGTGGAGAAGCTGCTAACAGATGTTGAATTTCCCCCTAGGACAACTCCCGTATGTGGGTGTTCCAGATGACTTAGCCGACAAACTTCTTTTAGCAAACTGGGGTCTTCCCAAAGCTGTCCTGGAGAAATACCATAGCTTGGGAGTAATTCAAATGTTCCAGTGGCAAGCTGAGTGTCTGATGGTTGGACAAGTCCTAGAAGGGAAAAACTTGGTCTACTCAGGTAAGCCAGTACAGTGGGCCCTCCACATTCTCTGGGGTTAGGGGAACAGGAGCCCTGTGAACGTGGAAAAAACATAAATAAAAATACACAATTTATCTTACTTGAGAGAACACCTCTCTAGAAATCACTAGGTCCTCCTGTTCAACTCTGTGGTCAGCATCTGTCAGACATTGACCATAGAAATTGCAAAGGGGGATATAGAAATGTCTAGAGAAATGTTCTCTTTCAGAATCTCTAGGTCCTCCAGCATAACTTCTTGCAGATGTTGACCACAGAATCATGCTGGAAAACCTAGAGATGATTCCTAGAGAGAATGTGTTAATCAAATCTGTGATCAATCAAATCCACAAAGGTCAAATCTGCAAATATAGAGAGCTGATTTATTTTCCAATAATCAAAGGTCAGTTGAGGTAGCGTTTGCCTGTCTGCCATGGTAAATTAGGGCCACTTTCCATTTTGATGAAAGGCTTATAAAAGCACCGCTCAAAACGAGTAAGTGGCAACGCTAATGTTTCTTATTCATCTTATGTTCACAGTCAGGAACTGCTGTATGCTTTGGTTCCAGTTAATGAATGATTATCATAACTAGTTTTTTGAGGGTTTTTCAGGCCATGTAGCCATGTTCTGCAATAATTTATTCCTGATGTTTTGCCAGCAGCTGTGGCTGGCATCTTCAGAGAAACTTATCATAACTACTAGCTTCATATTTGTAAGGGCACAAAACAACAAGAGAATGCCAGACCTACTGCTTCTTTTGCATCCTTAGAGTTTCTCCTTATTGTGACTATATTGTAATATAGGTCCAAAACACACTGCAAAAATAATCCAGTTTGAGACTGCTTTAATTGCCCTGCCTCAGTGCTAGGGAATCCTGGGAATTGTAGTTTATTCGGGCACCAGAGTTCTCTGACAGAGAAGGCTAAGTGTCTTACATAAATACAGCTCCTAGAATTTCCTAGCGTTGAGCCAGGGAGCCAGGGCAGTTAAAGCGGTCTCAAAGTAGATTATTTCAGCAATTTGTTTTGGACCATAAATAACAAAAACCATAAGCTAAATTGTTCATATTTTTGTATGCTGATTATTATTATTATTATTGATAATCAGATATCACCACAGTTTTGCCAAAAGCAGGTTTATCTCATCTTACAGGTATGCATGCTTGCTACGCTGTGACATGTCAGGTTCTTTATTGTTTATATTGCTTTATACTGTATACTGAAAATCCTCAGTAATCAAGCTTATATCTGTAGTCTTGCTTTGTTTAAACTTGAGTCATTACAGATTAACAACTTTCTTTCAATGACTTTCAGCTCCTACAAGTGCTGGGAAAACACTCGTTGCTGAATTACTTATACTGAAAAGAGTTCTAGAAACTCGCAAAAAAGCTTTATTCATTCTACCTTTTGTATCTGTGGCAAAAGAAAAAAAATATTACCTTCAGGTAAGTAGTTTCCCTAGAGTAAGGTTATAGTTCAGAAATACAATTCGGTCGAGTATGTTGGGGTTACAGTTTAAGAGGTTCAGTGTTTCCAGGAATGCAGCTCTTCTCTCTCTCTCTGCTGCCTTGCATGAAATTAAGATGAAGGTGACAGGTTTCCCATGTAGATTTAGGGCACTGAAACTTTTCTTTGCATCACTGGTAATAGAAGATAATTGGATAAATTACAAATGTTGTCTTCTGTCTCAAAGACTCCAAATTTAGTCCCTCCAAAAAAGTTTACAGCAACGTTGGACAAAATGTGGTTTTTAGTCTATTTTTCCAGTCCTTGCTGCCTCCAAACCCCCTGCAGTCCCTTTTTTTCTGTCCCTTCTCGACAGGGTGAATTGCTTTTCCTGAAAGCATCTAGGAATGATGATTCACCTTTTAAATAGATTGTTTGTTTCCCCTCTGGGGTGCCGGTTAACATTATACAGTTGGCTTTTTCCATCTGCCTCGTTCTTCTTAAATGGTGGCATGTGCACGCAGCCATGCCAATGCTGTTGTGCACATGTTGCAGACCTGAGGTCCTTTAGAATTTGCCATCCGTGTGTGTGTGTGTAATGGAACCCCTCTAGATACAAAGGGCCAAATGTATAAAGACTGCCTTTCGGAACAGAAAATGGACTCCCCCTGCTGTTTTTGCCTACTCCTGGTTTACAGACAGTCAGGGGTGTCATTAAGGGAGGTGTGGGGAGTGCATCCTGGGAGTGGGGGTGGTGTATAGCCGCTGGAGCAGTATATCTGGGAGAGGTTGTCCGGAGTTTTGGGGTGCGGTGTCATCAATATGCAGATGACACTCAATTCGACTACTCCTTCCCACCTCAATCCAAGGAAGCTGTCCTGGTCCTAAACCAGTGTCTGTCTTCAGTAATGGACTGGATGAGGGCAAACAAGTTGAAACTTAATCCAGACAAGTCAGAGGTGTTCCTGGTCAGTCAGAATGCAGATCAGGGAATAGGGATCCAGCCTGTGTTAGATGGGGTCACACTCCCCCTGAAGACACAGGTTCGCGGTTTGGGAGTACTCTTGGACTCAGCTTTGAACTTGGAGACCCAGGTCTCTGCTGTGACCAGGAGTGCTTTCACACATTTAAAACTTATGTGCCAGCTGCGCCCGTTCCTTGAGAAGCCATATCCGGCCACAGTGATACATGCCTTGGTTACATCCCTTTTGGATTACTGTAACGGGCTCTACATGGAGCTGCCTTTGAAAAGTTTTGGAAAATTCAGCTGGTTCAAAGAGCCGCTGCCAGGCTGTTAACAGGAGCAGATTACAGAGATCATACAACACCCCTATTGAAACAGCTTCATTGGCTGCCAGTTTGTTTCTGGATACAATTCAAGATGCTAGTTGTCACCTATAAAACCCTACATGGCTCAGGGCCACACTATTTGGCAGACCGTTTCTTCTAATATGAACCGGCCCGGACTCTGAGATCCTCTGGAGAAGCCCTTCTCTCCGTCCCAACACCATTACAAACACAGTGGGAACGCAAGAGAGAGCCTTCTTGATGGCTGCCCCTAGACTCTGGAACTCCCTGCCCAGGCATTTCAGGAATTGTTATAAGGACAGGTGGGGATGTTGGACCTTTTTTTTTAAAAAAATGTTTTATATGTACTGTTTTTAATCCTGTGAAACTGCTCTGACTCCCAGTCCTGGGAAAAAAGTGGGACACAAATAAATATAATAATTAATTAATTAATTAATTAAATCTGGTGGGACTGGTGTAGTTGCTGGGAAAGCAAGAAAAGGCATTGCCTTCCTTTCTTGCACGCACCACACCTGCACCAGACCCTGAGCAGGCTGTCTAGAGGCTGCAGCACCATACCTCCAGCAGTGGTCTGGCTGGTGGCTGCCGTCCTGGCCAGGGAGTAGGTGAATGAGTCAAAGGGAGGAGCAGTTCACATAACAAACTTTCATATAGGTGGAATAATTCCTTTTGCCAGGTCTAGTAGCATAGGCTCATGGAATTTTCTAGTTGGGAGTATTTTGACTTTCTTGTCTGTATTTTTGAATTTTCATATAGAATTTCTATGCCTAAGAGCCACTCACTTTTTGACAATCTCTAAAATAAATTAATTAAAAACTAAAATATTCCTTTGGATCACAACAAAACAAAATTTAGGTATGTGCAATCAAGAGGCTTCATTGAACTCCAGTCAACTTTTAATTCAAGAGTTAGGCTATTAAACTATGATATCTCTTTCACATTATAACCATTTTGTTATCTGTCTTTTTAGCTTTTTAACTGTGAACCATTAAGCATTTTCAGATGACATTTTATATAAAAACTTGCATTGTTTGGAAAGAATTGAGCTGGAAAGGTTTCACTGGTCTTTTTACCAATGACAGCATGAGTATTATGTGACACCAGGTTCTGGCTCCTTTCTAGTGATTAGTTAAAATGTTGTTTAGTAAATTTTTGTTTTAGTGGGCTGACATCCAATCAGATGAAACCTGTGTTGATTTTTTATCTCTTTGATCTATTTTTGTGCTTCATGTATTTATATGTTTTTCACTTTATATTTTATGACTGTAACATTTTAATGTAAATCAGTGACAGTGAGTATTATCTCTGGCAAACAGGCTATTTTCCAAGAAGCAGGTGTGCGAGTAGAAGCTTATGTAGGAAGTATCTCTCCTGCTGTCCGCTTTTCTGCCCTGGATGTTGCTGTCTGTACTATTGAGAGAGCCAATGGTCTGATCAACAGACTCATAGAAGACAAAGCACTGGACTCGCTAGGTAACCTATGAGAACAATTCAATAATATGGTCAAGTGAGAAACTAAATAGTTTACCACTTGACCACTTGTTGTTGCTGTTGTGTCCCCACCTGTACTGTTTATATTTCCATATCAAATGGGTGTGTATTCAAATAATTTGATTTAAAAACTATATGCTAGAAGGTATGTCCCCAAAGGAGCAAGTGTGGCATAGTGATTTGAGTGTTGCGCTGTGACACTAGAGACCTGGGTTCAATTTCCTGCTTGGTCATGGAAATCCACTGGGTAACCTTGGGTGAATCACACACTCTCAGTCCCAGAAGACCCAAGGATGGGGTCGCCTTAGGGTCTCTGTAAGTCAGAAATGATTTGAAAGCACACAACAATAACGTATCTTCCAAATTTGAATATTTTAGTCCTGGATAGATGACACAGTTTTATGTTCAAATTTCTTGACATGTCTACATTTGATTATTTAGCACAGCTAGGCTACCAGCTTTCAGTTCCAAAGAATTATGTTAGGAAGTAACTTGTGGATTTAAATGGTTTTGCAGGCTTTCCATGTTTGTATGGAAGTAAAGTAAAGTGGTGTCTACTCCACTGTTGTAGCCTTATGCATATGAATGTATTTTGGAAGAATCCATGGACGTGATACCTGCATGAGGACACATAAAATGGTATTGATGTTTTAGAGAAACATGATTTTCAAGCAGAATTCAGTAACATGCAACAAAAAAGGAAAATAAATGTTCTGACTGCATAGTCATGGTAGAATGCATAATTTATAGAAGTATGCAAAATATGGAACAAAAAATGTTTTTATCCATTAAAAACATACAACTGCACCTGTTTTCAGAGGTAGAAAAAGAAGGGCAGAATACAATAAAAACAAACTGAAGAAATTAGAATGAAAACTGATTTGTTTATATGCTCAGAAAAACAATCTGCATTGCAAGGATACACCCTACTTGTTTACTAAATATTCTGGGAAGGAATAAATACAGTACAGTAATTTGCTACATTAAGGAGTCACAGTTCTTCTTTTGAACTTCAAACACCTGCTTTACAGCCTATTTGCAAAGTGGTAATAGAAATAAAAAATAATTTGTAGTTTAGTTTATACCCTGAAGGATGATTGGAATGAATTGTAGAATGCATCTGGTGAACCCAAGTATCCTCTCTCTCTCTCTGTCTCTCTCTCTCTCTCTCACTCACACACACACAAACACACCTTTTTATTTTTTGGATGTAAGAATCAATTTATTAATGCAGCTCTACCTTTTTAGATATCTTAATATTACATTGCTTTTCTGACCTATAGGAAACTGCTCAGCTGTCACATATGCAAAAGATGTGAGAGGTGCATAGCAAGAATGGTCTCAGAGAAACTGCTCTAAAATTTTCACATAGTCAATATTGAGAAAAATAAAAGGTGCCCTTACCCCACTTGTCTATTAAACACTAAGGTGTCTTATCCTTCCAATAAGTGGTAATATACCAACCCTGGTATATTAGTTTGTTTTTGATATTTATTTAATCTGGCAACACACAATTGATCATGTTTGTAATTTTCCTAATACATTTTTCAACTGGGGATATTTTAAGAAACTTATGGTTTCTTTGTATCTGAAATCAGATATTTTAATATTTTAGATAGTATAGAAACTAAAGTACAGTCGTCCCTCCCAGTTCAATGGGGATCCATTCCAGCCCCCCCCCCCCCGGCCCAAAATAGAAAAATCATTGATATTCGTTATACTATTCAGTATAATGGTGGCATGATCCCTCCTAGCATCCTGTCTGTGGAAACTCAAAACTTCAAATGGGAAGTCCACGAACAGGGAGGGACAAGTGTATTTCAAATGATTTTCAAAATTCAAATGTATAGTTAACAGGACTGGGGCTTTATTCAGTTTTAATCTAGTTAATTTCTTTTGTATCTTCGCAAATTATAATAAACTTTTTTTAAAAAGTATGTGTGCTTTAGAACCTGCTTTGAAGAACAATTTTAAAAGGATAATAAATGGTATTCCTGTAAACCTCTTCTCTCTGTTTAATAGGAATAGTGGTTGTGGATGAGTTGCACATGTTGGGAGATTCTCAAAGAGGTTATCTCCTGGAACTCCTGCTGACAAAAGTTTGCTTTTTGGCTGAAAGAATGAACAAGTGAGTAAAAATCATTAAGGAGAATATTAATCTCTTTAAGATCTGAAACTTTTTCATTTTAAAACAAAATATAAAATAGGTTTTCTGTGTCAGATTAAAATGTTTAAAAGGCTCCTTTGGCAATGAGAGAGTTTTTGGATGCATCTTTCTTTTTAGTGCACTGACCTTCTAACATGACAGCCTTGTATTGCATACTGTCTGCTATCTGTTTATCAACTTGATTTCTGTTAAATTACCAGTTCCATTTAGATATCTTTTCTAAGAGGATCATTTTGACATTGATTCAGACTATGTGAACTGACTTGGGCAAAGCATTCAAAGACATAGTCTGGAATAATCCTTTGCGTGCTGATTTAGGAGAACCCTTCAACAGGAATGTGACACCGTTAGTTCTGTTTTTTAAAAAACACATTTTAAAATCAATTTTTAGGACATTTCAGTTTAATTTCAGTTCTCCAGTTCTCAGGTTTTAGTAAGAAATCTGATTTGTCAACATTTCTCTTCAGCCACTAGCATCTAACAGTAAAGATGAAAAATATTGGGATCACTTCAGAGATTTCTGCAGAGTGGTGAAATTCAGAATATTGCTGTGGGATTGTCCAAGATCATGGTATACTTTCTCTTTGGACTAGCACTTTCAGACTGTGCAGTGGTCTTCTCCAGAAGAGGCTCTGGAGAAGAATGAAATGAACAGATGTAGGATAGATGAAATCTGGCTTGATGGCAGTACATGCGAAAGGGGCCTAGGAGTCTTAGTAGATTACAAGTTGAACATTATACTGGTCAAAGACCGAATAAATTTTATTACACATTACACAAGTTGAACATGAGTCAGCAATGTGATGCAGCAGCTAAGAAAGCAAATGTAATTCTAGGCTACATCAATTGGAGTATCTTGTTTAGTTATTTGTTCTCCAAACGTAGGTTGTCCAGGTGTTTTGGACTTCAGCTTCCAGAATTCCTGATCATTGGACAAGATGGCTTGGGCGTCTGGGAGGTGAAGTCCAAAATTATCTGGAGGGCCAAATTTTGGAACCACTGTTCTAGATCAATGGACGTAATAGTGCCACTATATTATGCTTGGGTCATATTGTGCAGCATGATAGAATGAATGACCAGACATCAGGTGCTATGCCAGGGGGAGAATTTTTTTTCAGGTTTTTTTTCCACAGAAATATTTGGTGAGTAGCCCTGGACAGTTACTTTGATTATCCAATGTCCCTGGCAGTGACATTTGTAAAAAGGTAAATAAACAATAAGAAAAAACAGAGAAGTACATATCTGTAACAGTTGGCTACCTATGACTATGAATTATTATCAGAGGGGCATGTGAACACCAGAAGACTTGTTAGTGAAAGTTATGTTGATGCTCATGTGATGCTTGCTGACCAGTATAGTAGAATTCTGTAAGTGGAGATAGAACTCGAGGAAGGGGAGAGAGTATATGTAAAAGGGAAAGGGGGCTGTTCTGTACCTTAACTGCATCCAACTCTCCTTTTTGCTTATGTTTAATAATGAAAGTTCAGATTGATGTTGCAGGTAGTTGAGATTGTTTTGGTGAAACAGCAGAAACTTTTGATGCCTGAGTAAAAGACAACAAGACAGAGGCTGTTCCAAGGATGACTAGTCAGTGGTCTGTGATGATGATAGCAGTAGTCTGACAGTATCTTGAGTCATAGTTTACCTGCCTTTGCTGTATAAGAAAGTAACAGGTATATTAAAGTAAAGCCCATGTTAATTTGCACCGCAGTACTCTGTTTTCAAGCAGTGGCTGGTTGGTTGTTTTCCTGGAATCTTGCAAGAAGAGTATGAAGTAAACTGAGTATTCCAATATTTTTTCTACCAGGAACTGGCATTCATTTAAACTGTGGGGTAGCCAAATCTACTGCCTTCCAGATGGACCTTATCTCCTACCAATCCAAGACACAATGGCCAGTAGTCCAGGATTAAAGGAGCTGAAGTCCAACATAGATTGAGGATAGCATGTTGCAAACCTCTGATTTAGAAAATACAAGTTTGTCTTTTAGAAGTTTGTGTAGATCCCTTTAAAACCCATTGACCCTCATATATGAGTCTCATTGGTTAATTTTACAATGGAGTGACTTTGTTCAGTATTCAAATATGTTTTGGTTGTGTTCCCCCCCTCCCCGTTATAGACAAACAAGCATGGGGACCCCTCTCTCTAATGTGATACAAATTGTTGGTATGAGTGCTACCATTCCTAACCTGGGTCTGCTGGCCTCCTGGTTAAATGCAGAGCTATACCACACAGACTTCCGTCCAGTACCACTTGTGGAACAGGTGAAAATTGGCAGCAAGATTTATGATGATTCAATTACAGCTTTGAGAGAAATTCAGCCTCTGATGCATATAAAGGTAAGTTGATAGCACAAAGAATCAGGCTATTTAAAAAATACTGCTTTTTAAATGTGATGTTTTATTAATAGATATGTAAGGTTTTAAGACAGCTAGCATGGCATGGTACTTTGAGTAGTTTGGACTACAACTCTAGAGACCAGGTTTCAAATCACAGCTCAGCCATGGAAATCCACTAGGTGACCTCGTATTTTCTTAGCCTCAGAGGAAGGCAAATGCAAACTTTCTCTGAACAAATCTTGCAAAGAAAACACTGTGATAGAGTCATCTGATGGTTACCATAATTCGGAAGTGTCTTGAAGGCATATTGCAAAAACAACAAAAATTGGGTTTAAGATTGAAACTGAAGCTTTTGACTGGATAACATATCACCCAAGCTTAGAAAAATACTTGTTCAAACAAAATAAACTATAGTATTCCTACTTTCTTCAGAAAATTTCAAATAGCGGAGTTCAGTAAACTGAATTAATCCAATTGTGATTAATTAAAAGGTTATTGGATTGGTGAGAAACGTGCAAAGTGTGACAAATTACCTATTAGCAGAATGTGTGTTGTGTGGTGGTGGTGGTGGTAGTGGTGTTGGTGTTTCAAGGCTGGGTTCCCTGAGCCAAGAACAGGCACAGAAAATTTACAGTGCAATTCTGAATTCAGTCTATTGTGTTCAGTGGTGTCTGTTGTGACTGTGAGTGAATATAAGATAGCAGTTTTAATAATTAATTTTTACTGGGAGTGGAAACTCAAATGGAGACTTTTATGTCATGCAGAAAGGCACTACTAACATTTTTAATATGCATATTTATTTCAGTTATAAAATATTATGATGTGTGTATTTTAAAAATATTTAATATTATTAATATTATGTTGTTATTTCAAAAAATAATTCTTAAAATGCTCAGAAAAATGTTATTACAAAATCTTACTAACATAAATTTCCGATAGACTTATAAACATATACATCAGCTTTTACATTTTCCCCGTTAAATATTTGTACTTTTTGCCTACATAGCAGTAGCAGTGATTCTTTCAAGTTGGAAGTCTGTGAAGAAGTCCATGAAGGGGTTGAAGAGGCTGCAAAAGCATCACTTCCACATGAATACAAAACTCACTTGCTAAAAATATTGTCTGTTTCCATTTAGAATGATGAGGATCATGTGGTGACTCTGTGTTATGAGACAGTTCAAGATGGTCATTCTGTTCTTGTTTTCTGCCCATCAAAGAACTGGTGTGAGAAACTAGCAGACATCATTGCCAGGGAGTTTTATAATCTCCAGCAGAAATGTAAGTTAAAGAAGGGGTTAAGAAAAAGAAGGCAATTAGAGTCCATACTCAAAATTTTAAGGTTTTTTTTTCCTATCCAAAGATCTTCAGAAGATGTCTGCCCTTGCACCAGTTACACTAGACATGCAGAGGATAGATGTGTTGCTGGGCCAGCTAAAGAATTCTCCTTCTGGTTTGGACTGTGTGCTTCAGCGAACAATAAAATGGGGAGTTGCTTTTCACCATGCAGGTATATTTTTTGTTATCATATATTATATAACTATGCCCATCAGTATACATATGTCTGAGAGAGGATATACATGCACTCCTATGACTCATGGGAGTAACTGACACATTCATGACTTCTCTCAGTGATGTCATTACTGACTGAATTATGCATCATGCATTAAACACTGTAGAATTTTGTATTGCTTCAGATGTGGTGCTTGTCTGTGTAGAAAATTCATACATTCAGACTGCATCCTGCTAATAGATGTCAGTTCAGCATGACGAAGGCCTAGCAATATACTCTGTCAAGTATGAACATTAAAGTTGTGTATAGATAGAACTGCTTTAAAATACTGTAAATCAATATTCAGTTTTGTTGTTCGGTTATGTTTTGCTGCAAGAAAATGGCAGAACTCAATGATGCTGTTTCTGTTATAGCATCTTCAAAAAAATTAGCCAGGAAGAGTTTGACTGATTTTGGGTTTGAACCCTGTTCCAAGATCTCAAATTATTTAACTGATTTTTCTGTTATTAGTATTGGTGGATACCGCCAGTGTTTAATCAGTATTAATTTTAATTGCATTTCAGGCCTTACATTTGATGAACGAGATATAATTGAAGTAGCTTTTCGTCAAGGAGTGCTTCGAGTATTAGTAGCAACTTCTACTCTTTCTTCTGGAGTGAATCTGCCAGCCCGTCGTGTAATTATCCGAACTCCTATGTTTGGTAACAGATTGTTGGATGTCTTGACATACAAACAGATGGCTGGGAGAGCAGGAAGAAAGGGTGTAGATACCATAGGTGTGTGCAATGAAAGACTGAACAAATTATGCCATAAAATTTCTAATTCCCATTTTATCAAAAGGTTAATATTGATTTGGAGGAATACTCAAAGTCTTAAAAAATGAGTAAAATAATAATAGATATGCCACAGTTAGAATAGAAGATTCCATGCCTCCAAACACAATAAGGGAAATACTAATGGTTCCTTAAAATAGAAATATTAGGTAGAAAAGTTCAAAAGTTTCCCAGCATAACATTCTGAGGCAAAACCTGAATGCATATCAAATAATAAAATATAAAGCTGTTTTCTCTATTAACAGAGAAAATAATAAAATTTAAAAGGAATATTTTTTGTTTTAACTCAAACTTTATCAGATTTTGTCACATTTTTGCATACATTGCTTGTTTTTCTTTGTAGGATTTGCATTCCACTCTTGCCCTCCCAACACCTTGGGCAGTTTGTCATGTGTGTAAGCATTAATTCATTAGAACAATAACAAAAAAGCATTCAGAGACCTAGTTCTGTTAATATGGAAAACTAGTATTCCGGTATCAGTAGTAGATCTCTTTGCAAGTGAAAAGGAGTTACATTAATAATTCCAAGAAGATGTCAGGTCTAGTTTTATCCAGAAGCTGTACTGTTTGAAACTGCTTCTTCTTACCACAAACAGAATTGACTAAATAATAATAATAATATATATATTTATTTATTTATATCCCACTCTTTAGCCAAAATGTTATCAGAGCGGCTTACAAACTGATTAATTAGACATGTCCCTACTCTCAGGCTTACAATTGTCTTAATTCCTGAACAGTTTTGATCTATGCCATTGTTATAACTGTTTCCATCCTCCAACTTCTGACTCTGACATTGGCCCTGTTCTGAAATGCCTAGAAGTGCAGCATATATTTGGCAGAAGAATCTAGGCTGTATGTCTTAAATGAGCAGGCAGAAACTTTTTGATGGGAGTAGCTGGTCTACAGGGACATGGCCCTGACTCCTATGAAGGGAAGGCAGATAACAAATATAATAGAAGAGGAAAAAGATAGCATATTTGATCATGGCTAAACAAAAGGAGGTTGGTAGAACAAGCCATTCACCATGTTTGATTTGTTCCTTTTCTAGTGTCCACACTGTCACTTTGTGCTGCAATGGTATTCAAAGCAAGATGAACTGAATATACAGTCAGTACTAGTGTGCCCGTTACCTACTATAGTTGAACACTCCAAGTTGTGCCCAACCTAAATTCCAAATGATAAATCTACCAAGGCTTTGCCATATGTTACTTGCTTTGCAAATGGTATCAGTAGGAGCCAGTTTTCTTATGAGATAAAATACTAAACTATAGCAGGGATCATAGAGGATATATGCGTCTCTTCTCTTTACACTGGGGATCTCTTTCGGCTGGACAGATTTTCCTGCAGTCCTTTATACCCTTCTGATCTTTTCTAACATTAATTTGGTAGTGAGGCTGCTTAGTTGTTAAAAATGCACATTATGATCTCTGCATGCGCTTGTTATTAAATCAATACAAATTTCCTGTGTCATAGTTTCAAATGGTTTGTGTTGCTAGGTGAAAGCATTCTGGTTTGCAAGCCTGCTGAGAAATCAAAAGGCATTACTCTACTTCAGGGCCATCTCAAGCCAGTGCGCAGCTGTTTGTTCAGTTATGAAGGAGAAGGGATTACTTCCAGTATGTTACGGGCAATCCTTGAGGTATGTAATACATATGGCAATAGAATACATCTTTACTTACAGAACACACATGAATATACATGAAATCTCTACTTACATAACATACATGAATCCCCTCTCTTCTCCAGATCCACTGTCAATATAAAGATTTATTGCTGCTGAAAATTAGTTTCCAGTTTACTTTCAAGCTTTTTGGTTGTGGGGCCACTGAAGGTTTCTGGAAATCCTCCCTTTTCTCCAGATCCACTGTCAATATAAAATTTTACTGCTGCTGAAAATTAGTTTCCAGTTTAAATCTATTAAGCTTTTTCAATAAGCTAGTCATAGTAATCAGAAAAAAATGTTGGTGTGCTTGTGTGACCTGCAGTGCACACCGCTGAAGCTTTGTGCCTGGAACACATGCCACAGAAGCCACTGAAGTTTAGCGCAGGCTGGAGAACTCCTTCTCCCACGCACAGAAGCTGCAAACATGACAGCACACAGTTCTTTCAAGGAGGCTTTAAATTTTTGTTCCACTGTTTACAAATCTTGCTCGCATCTACAGAATGTCTCAGCATTACTATACACCACACACCAACCACACCAGGTATGGATTATGGAAGCTCCTCCCTTAGATACATGTCCAGTGCTGGAGCTTCTAGCCCAACCCCTTGCTGGTGTGTTACACTTATTTCCTGTCCCCCATGTGGCATGAACAATGGATGCAACAATAGATGCAAGCTACAGGAAAGGAGATTCCACTTCACCATTAGAAGGAACTTCCTGACAGTAAGAGCTGTTCAGCAGTGAAACACACTCCCTTGGAGTGTGGTGGGGTCTCCTTTGGAGGTCTTTAAACAGAGGCTAGATGGCCATCTGTCGAGGATGCCTTGATTGAAAGTTTCTGCATGAAAGGGGATTGGACTAGATGGCCCTTGTGGTCTCTTCCAACTCTAAGATTCTATAACTCTGCAAGTTTGCCACCTGGTAACTTCATGTCCTGCCAGTCCAGCTTCCTATGACACAGCGGGCTTCAAATGCTGAATCATCATAGTTCCTTCCTGAACCAGAGTTACCTTTCACCTTTTCCCCACATCCTGGACATTTTCCCTGGATGCTGCCATCCTGACATTTCCTCCAAAATGTCCAGATGTTCAGATGTTCTCAATATGCTTACTTTGCATGAAGTGTTTCTCAGTGACTATCTAGTTACAGTCTCAGACTGAAGAGACATCCTCTCATGTCTTTCCACTGGAAGTGCCTTCATGAGAATGTCTGCCACACTGTCTTCCGAGCTAATGTACTGTAGACTCAGAACCTGTTCTGTACCATCTGTCACAAATACCTGACACCTATGTATTTGATCCTGCACTACATGTTCTTTGATTTTGCCACTGCTATACATGCTTGGGAATCTTCATGTATTATTGTTGGTGTTGTGCATTCCTCACCCAGATCCAACAACGACTGCCTCACTCACTGAATCTTGCTAGCCATCTCAGACAATGCTGCAAATTCCACTTCACTGGGGCTTTCTAGATTGGCAAAAAGAAGTGTGTTCATGGCTGCATGAAAGTCTAGCCTTTAGATGAGAAAAAGGGAAAGTGTGCCATGCAAATGCTTTTTTTTTTTTTTTTGCGTTTTAGGGGAGAAGAAGCGCCTTTAAAAAGGTGTGGTTTTCCCAGCTTCTTTTTTAAAAACTGCAGAACAGCGCAGCTCCATCTAAAGGCTGTGGTGCAGCTGCTAAGTATTAAGGAAAATGCAACTTCATGTCACACTTTCCTGCCAATCTAGAAAGCCCCAGTGTTGCTCAGGGCAACACAGATTTGTATCCCAGATCTCCAGACTGCAGGGCTATCAGCATACTTGATGATCAAACTTGTCACTGACTTCCTGTCAGTCACTTCCAAAGCAAAAGAACTGTCCACAAAACATTCTAGCTGTGTCATGTTCCCATGTACCACCAGCTTCCTGTCTCTGTTTCTTTTCAAGTACCTTACAACATATTTCAGTGCAGTCCAATCCTCAACTCTAGGCTTGGAAACCTTTCTACTCAGTAGACCAACAGCACAGGAGTTGTTAGCAATGAACAGCAAGCTGTGTTCATTGTCTGTGTACAAGTCTGTGTGCAAAAAGCTCCTATTTGACTCTGCTTGGAAATATATGTGAAAGATATGATGAAAATATGGCGAATCATATGCATGGTATATCAGTGATATAAATGTAAAAAATGTAATTAAAAATCACTTGAACACTTAATCAAACATATAAAAGAGTACAAAAGAATGTTAAAGATAACAAGATACAAATAATAATAATAATAATAACAACAATAATAATAATAATGTGAGAGTCCCAGTCAGATCATATTCCTAATTCCACAACTCCTTAAAGTCATTTATGACTTTAATGAGGTGTCTTGGTTTATGAGGTAGAGCTGCCAAATGGATTTTTAAATTGCTGATATGATTTATTGCCTTTGTCCTGATGCTGCTATCTCTACATTAGAAGGACTAGTAAATGCTATTCCTTATGTAGTAAAAGCTTGCCTTTTGTAATTAAGTGCATATCATTTGATCTAGAATTGTCTTGGAGAAATCTTACAGTTAGGTTCCCTTAATGCATAACTGGCTCAGAATGCTCAAGAACCTCAGGACAGGTTTGGGTGGTTTAAACCAGGTTGGTTTAAACCTGGGTTTAAACTAAATGACTTTTTTTAAAATCTTTTTTTAATTTTTTAAAAATTGGCTATTATTACTATTTTCCAGTCCTCTCATGTAACAATAGTGCAAGAAATGCCATTTATAGTGCAAGAAATTTCTTTTATAGTGCAAGAAATGCCATTTAGAAACAAATATCCAATTAACAGTTTCAACCAAAACATCTTGCTTTAAACAGGCACTTTATAAAGAACAATTATTTTAGTTACTATAACATTTTAAAGGCCTCTAAATTAGTATTTTTATTCAAGGCGTTCAATACCAGTGGTAACGCTTAACTTCTTTTTTGTGTGTGTTTCTCTGAAAATGCTTTTGCATTTTTGTATTACTATTTGTTCAGATTTAATTATAAGTAGTAAGTAGGACTAATGCTTAACATTAACATTCCTTTTTTCATCTATCTCTGAGAATACTTTGTATGTTTTATTATACAGTATATAGTCTCCTTATATTCAGATTTAATAGAAATGATAAGCAGTAAAAATTGGTGTTTTATTGAGATGTAATCATATCAAAGTCTAAAAACTTTGGATTGTTAATGTTAGAAAGCATTAAAGCATGGTTGATAATGCAAAAACCTAGTTTAAACCAAAAAGCCCAGGGTTTTTTTTGGTATTTTCTTCCAACCTACTTTAGACATGTGTGACAATGTGAAGCAACAACTATCCCCCGCTTTTAGCATACCGCTGATATTCACTGGTATGCTACTTCTGAAGATGAAATGTACATTTAATTATCATTTCTAATAGTTGACAAACCATGTTAACTTATCAACCCTTTTTCTAAAGCAAAGATCCAGTGAATTCTATAACTGTTTTAAGACAAGTTATCTGTTACTCATTATTCTGGAAAAATAAATAATGCGGAGCCATTGTTCCATGGGTGTAATGTATGTGTTCCTTATAAGTTTGAGTGAATATCACAGCAGCTTCATTATTCACAATTATTATTGGTGCACCAATTTTTTAGAAGGGCACCATGTCTGTCATCCCTATCCCAAAAGAGTCCCACTTCAAATGGGCTGCTGTATCATTTTACAAGTATGATGATTATTTTAAATTCTTATTCTAACAGATCATAGTAAATGGCGTAGCTAACTCTCCAGATGATATCAAGCATTATGCTTCTTGTACACTTCTTGGAGCTAGTTTGAAAGATTTCCAGGATACTGAGAGAGAGCAAGAGGGAACTTGTCTTGGGTCTATCGATGCTTGTGTGAAGTGGCTACTTGAAAATGAATTCATCTTTATTTCAGTCACTGATGTCGGCAAAGGTAAAAACGCTGATTTGCATTTGAATCACATGTTCTTGTTTTTACTGTAAATATGTAGATTAAGCATATTTGTGGTGAATTAAGTTCCTGATTCATATTACATTGCTATGTGTGTCTCTTGTGAAGCCATGCATATGTCAACACATTTCATTGGACTCATTTGAGATTTCAGTTTCTTGTTCATCCTACTGTCATAGTTTTCTGTTATGAACATTTAGAAAAACTTGATATTCAAAGAGTTGACATATTAGTCTGTTGCAGAAAAAGCACAAATTAATGTTTTAAGCAAATGAACAGTAAAACATTTAAATATGATGACAAATATGTCATGTTTCTCTTGACAGAAATTTATTCTGCAACACAGCTTGGCCGTGCTACTCTGTTCTCCTCATTTTCACCTACAGCAGCACTAGAAATTTTTGCTGACCTTCAGAGAGCGATGAAGAGCTTTGTCCTAGAGAATGATCTGCACAGTCTCTATTTGGTAAGTTTTTTGTTATAAAGTCTGAAGCCTAAGAAGACAACTCCTTCCTGGCATCAGTGGTTCTTTCGATTTAATCCAGTCTGGAAGTTAAGTATTTACTTCTGTAGCCAGCCCAGATATACTGGTGTATAGCTAAAGTTATTTATAGTTTATCCTCATTTATGTTCTAATACTGCATGTACAAACTAAATGCTGAGTGAAGATCTGCCCTGTTACTTGTGGATAATTTGGTTCACCTACTACCTGAAATAGTGTACAAATAGTTTCATAGAGGCCTTTCTTGGATATGCTCCTTTTGCCACTCTACTCAGAGAAGTGGATGGTTCCTTTGTCATGTAGTATACTGGCTCACGTCATTTCATAGACACAAGGTTCTGTAAAACCGAAAGATTATTCTAGAAACAAGGTGTTCACAGCATGGCGCTATTATCAGGACTGAGGTACGTTTGGTTGCAATGCAGGGATTGCCACCCACATCTTTCTCATCTGCTTCAAGAAAAGTGAACATTCTTTTCATATAGTATCACCATTTCTGTAGCATAACCCACCATTTAGTATTACAAGTAAATCATTTGCATAATATCTAGCCAGCAATCATGGCTATGATTCTATGATCCTGACAGCCTTGGAAGGTGGTGGACTCTCCTTTTTTAGCAATAGCAAGTACATTTCTGTACCTCTTACCAATGTACTGAGTGATTTACAAAATGTAAGCTAATTGTCCCCAACAAGCTGGGTACTCATTTTAGCAACCTACAGAAGGATGCCAGGCTGAGTCGACCTGTAGCCTCCGGCTGGTATTAAACTCACAACCTTGTGGTTTGTGAGTGAGTGGATGCAGTACAGGCATTTATCCACTGCACCACTTGGGCTCCAAGATGCATATCCAACCACTGTTTACAGATCTCCATTTTTGAAGATTTTTAAACCATGGTTGGATATCCATCTTTCAGGAGTATTTTACTAGTGTCTTCCTGCATGGCAAGGTTAAACTAGATGGACCTTGTAGCCCCTTCGAACTCTAAGGTTAATTTATTCTAATGAAATTTTCATTTGTCTTGTTCTTGCATGTAAGAACAAGAAGATGCAGAGGGTATTTTTTTCCTCACAAGTTATTACATTTGCATAAAACATTTTGTGAGTTTAATAGCTAAACTATGATAGCTGTTGCCTTGTTGCATGGACGTTTCACATCCCTAAGCAATGGGGGCCAGCATGGCATAGTGGTTTGAGTTTTGGACTAAGACTCTGGAGACGAGGGTTCAAATCTTGGCTCAGCCATGTAACCCACTGGGTGACCTTAAGCAAGTCACACCCTCTTAGCCCCAGAAGATGACAATGGCAAGCCCCCTTTGCATAAATAAGCCAAGAAAAATTCATGATAGTTTTGCCTTAGGGTTGCTATAAGTTGGAAACAACTTGAAGGCACCCAACAACAACAACAAAGTAATGGAGTATGCATTAATTCTGTTATCTACTCCCAGGATATTGATATCAGCAGTAAATGATTTGCAGATGGACAGTATTAATAATTTAATTTTTGCTGTTAGTAGTTTGTTCATTTTAATTTCTCTCTGACCTCACTTGCATTCAATCTCCTGTATGGATGATTACAAAATAATGGTACAAAACTGAATAAGGTCAGCTTTACTTTTGCACCATTAACTCTGTATATGTGCCATTCTGGTAATTCTTTGCAGCCAGAACTCTTCTCTAAAGAAGTCTACAAAATGTTATGTCTTTAAAAATATTTGGTTGTTAAGAACTCATTGTTTTTATATGTCTGTATGTTTTAATGCATTTATTCTGATAGCACCACTCTTGTGGGAAAAAAGTGTTGTAGTTGCCATCCATTGCAACCATTGGATACTCTGTATTTTTTTTGTGGAGCTTTCGGGCTATGTGGCCATGTTCTAGAAGAGTTCCTTTCTGATGTTTCGCCAGCATCTGTGGCTGGCATCTTTCTCTGAAGATGCCAGCTACAGATGCTGGCGAAACATCAGAAAGGAACTCTTCTAGAACATGGCCACATAGCCCGAAAGCGCCACAAAAAAAAACTATGGATGCCAGCCATGAAAGCCTTCGACTCCACACAGGATACTCTGCTCTTCAATAGGACTTCTGTTAGTAGATAGCAATTTTAAGTAAAGAGAAGAAAAGTCAATCTTGGGAGACTTGGCCTAGAAAAGCTTGTGTTGAGAAAAGAACTATATTTTGAACAGCATGCAGGAGTAATTTTGTGTGTTTCTTTGTTCTTGTTTCTTTAGGTTACTCCTCTTTATGATGATTGGGCTAAAATAGATTGGTATCGATTCTTTTGCTTATGGGAAAAGTTGCCTTCCTCGATGAGGAGAGTAGCAGAGTTGGTTGGGATTGAAGAAAGCTTTTTAGCCTGTTCTGTGAAAGGCAAAGTTATTACTAAAACTGAGAAACAGCAGAGGCAAATGGCCATCCACAAAAGGTAATGAGTGACCAGTAAAAAGTGTAAACTATGTGATAATGGACTGTCAGATAATCTGCTCTGCCTGCATGACCTGATTCCTCAACTCTGAGTGATGTCCAAGTAATGGGATCATGTTTAATAACATGTTTTCCCCTAGAACATTTTATAGGACTCGTTTGTCAGTACAAAATGAAGAAAGAGTACCATTTTAAATTTTGTATTATTTATAATGCCCATTATAAATGTATTTATATTATTATAAATTTATTTAAAGTCCTCTTGATCAGATTTTTCAAACTCTTTGGAAAATGTTCCTAGCAGTTGCTGTGAAGTGCAATCCATCCCTTGCCAGAGGTTCATCTTCATGACACTAAAGACAAAAAGCCAAATCATTCTCAGCAGCACAGTCTGTGGAGCCAGTTGTTCACTCCCACAATTATTCTTTTCCTTCCTGCGCTGTTCCTTTTTACCTATAGGACAGATAAAATGAGAACCTGTAGTTCCATGTCCTTTGGCTTCATACCAGAGCCTTATGATATCCTGAAGGTTATGGCTTGCAGTGACATTGTTTCTCACATGAACCAAAAGGAAAGCATAATGGCCAACTTGATGAATCTTGTCAGCTTCTCTGTTCCGTCATGGATTTTTGCCCAAGAGAGATAGTGCACCTGTGGTACAGTTTGAAACAATTTTTTTTAAAAAAAATTGTGAAATATATGCCTTTCTAGCAATGACATCTTTAAAATTCATCTATTCTTTAACTGTTTGCTTCATAAATAAGAAAATTTATTTATAATTACAGTTAAACCATTATTCATGGTTTGTTTGTGTTTTGTTTTGTTTAGGCCAATATTACACTTAGCTGTTTTAAACACCAAAAACATAGGGCATTTTGACTCAACTTTTATAGTGTGCAGTTTATTGAGGGACATTTTGTGAGATCTGGGGTCAGAATTACAGTTGGCCCTCCTTACTCACGGATTTTTTTATCCACGGATTTGAGCATACATGTCTTGAAAATATTCCCAAAAAGTATAAATTCCAAATAGCAAACCTTGATTTTCCATTTTATATATGGGACACCATTTTGTTGTGCCATTATATTTAATGGGACTTGAGCATACACGGATTTTGTTATCCATGGAGGGACCTGGAACCAAACCCTAGCAGATAACAAGGGCCCACTGTAAGTTTAAAAAATAAAAAGTCCTTTGTTTGAACAAAATGTTTATTGAGAAACTTCCATTAACACATTTAAGCAGTCTTTGAAGAACCGAAACCTTTCCCCCAGTTAACTGTCTACAGACACACTTCTTCCCATTTCTCTCCCCTTCAGCCTCTAACCGGCCCAGTGCATGTCTGCAACTTTGAGCTCACATTCCAGTAAGATAATAATCTCCACAACTGCTCCCCTGCCCCACAACCGTTCTAGAAACTACTACCCTTACCAACCGCTTTGAACTACCAACATTTTTCACTACTAACAAACCCAGTTGCCATTCTGGATGAACCATAGAAGCTGGTTCTAACACATTTATACACATTAATTTACATTTTTTGTAATTTATTGTCAATTATATTTTGACAAAATTGTTCTAAAATGTTCTTTAAGGGCGCTATACTATTTATTAGATCAGAAAGCAGTAACAACACATCCTCTGCGTGTTAATTAGTTTAATGAGTTTTCCCCCCTTTTGAAAGTTATACTTTGGCTTTCCTGATGCCTTCTGATTATTCTATGGGGCAGCTGCATTAGTATCAGAAATAGGAGAGGTGATTATAAGCATCTCTGTCTGGTGTTTCTATATAAATTATTTTTTTCCTGGTCCTGGTTTAACAATGTTACTGGCCTAAATGCTGACACTTGGGTGACATCATCTCATTAATGGAACTTTTGTTCAGTTTCATTTTTACTGTTAGTTGGCAGTTAAAAAATCTTACTGCGTTCATCATAAGCTCTTCTTAGACATATCATAGCTGTGTCCGGTGTCCCTAGTTCTTCTTCGTGATCTCTGTGCCTCACACAATAGGGTTTGCGCCTGCGCAGAAGCTCCATCCGGAATGCTGAAAAGCTGAGCAGATTGGTGGAAGCCCGGCCCCTCCCACTCCCTGAGCATGCCCAATCCCACCAATCTAGCTCCTCCTTCAGTTCTCTTTCGTCCACCGCAGGAATAACATCTCCTTCGGGTTGCTGAACGTTCCTTCGGAACGGCTGAGTAGATTTCTCCTTTGAAAAATTTATTTTACTTTTCATTTTACTTTTATTCTCTCTTTCTCTTCCTTGAGCTGCCCTTCTTGTTTTTACTTGGGGTCTTAGCTGATTCCTAACCACTTTAGGTTTCCTCTCCTCCTTGGGCCTCTCATGGCCTCCAAAAAAAAAAAAAAAAAAAAAAAAAAGAAGAAGAAGAAGAAAAGAAGAAAGAAGAGGAGAAGAACATAACCTAGTACAAAGACAGGTAGCGCTGACAGACTTGCGTTTACAGTACTGCCCTTTTGTTGCTATCTACCACATGGATATTTTTACCCTAATGGCTCTCGCAGACTTTCCACAGGGAAATCCTTCGACATCGACACCGACATCGACGTCGACACTTTTGAGTCTGTTTCGCTACGTTGGATGGTGTCCCTACCATGGCCTTTCTGATGCATCGGCATCTGGCCTTCCTGCCCCGATCCCGGTCACCTTACTAGACTTGGCATTGGAGGCTTTTATCCCGATGAGTCAATGGAGACTCTTGATGCCACGGCTTGCAACCGATGCCTCCTTGGTTGTCGGCATCTGGCCTTCCTGCCCCGATCCCGGTCACCTTACTAGACTCGGCATCGGAGGCTTTCGTCGCAGCACGCCAATGGAGTCCGTTTCTCTTCTCAGGGTCTTCCTGATCCTCTAATGCCAGCATTTGGCCCTTCTGCCCCGATCCCGGTCACTATACTAGGCTCGGCATCGGAGGCTTTCATCGCAGCAAATCAATGGAGACAGTTGCTGCTGTGCCCTTCCTGGTACCTCCTCTAATGTCGGCACCAGGCCTTCCGGCCCCGATCCCGGTCGCTGTATTACACTCGGCATCGGAGGCTTCCATCTCGACAAGTCAATGGAAACTACTGCTGCCAGGGCTTCTCTGATGCCTCCTCTCAAGTAGACATCTGACCTTCCTGTCCCGGTCCCGGTCACTGTTTCGACTCGGCACTGGAGACCTTCAACCGACAAGGCGAAGATGGCTGTTACTGTCACTCGGCATCGGAGGCTTTCATCTCGACATGTCAGTGGAGACTGCTGCTACCATGGCTTTCCCGATGCCTCCTCTGAAGTTGGCATCTGTCCTTCCTGCCCCGATACCAGTCACTGTCTCGACTCGGTACCGGAGACCTTCGACTGACAAGGCGAAGATGGCTGTTCCCATCACCGGAGGCCATCATGGATTTCTGATGCCTCCTTCGACGTCGTTATCTGACATTCATACCCCGATTCCGGTCACTGTTTGGACTCGACATCGGAGGCTTTCGATTCAATTTGGTGAAGTTGGCCTTTATACCAACCAAACCGTTCTAGCTGCTGTTTTAACTTTGATGGCAATAACGGCAACCCCATAGAGCCCTCCTGACACGTCTGGCGCCAGCATTGGTCCCGGTCATGGCACCGAGGACTTTCGACTTAGGCAGGTGAAGGAGGCCATTGTCACCACATTGTGGCCTCTGTTCTAGCCTCGCTGTCGCTGACGGCTACTGCCTCTTCGATGTCGACATCCGGCCCTCCTGCCCCTATCCGGCCATTGTCTTGGACTTGATATCAGAGGGTTTCTACTTGACGAAGCTGTGATCGGTATAACCCTCACTACCAAATTCTGGTCGCTGCCCCACCGGGGTCTATGACGATGGCCCAGACGGCCCCGCTGTGGTCTTATGATCTCTCTCTCGACGTCGACATCTGGCTTCTTGGTCTATTCCAATTACCCCTTTGGCCTTCTTGGCCCCGCGGGCTCCCTGCTAAGACCATGGTGTCTATGACATCGTCGTACCGTTTCAGTTGTGTCACTACTGGCACCTACGACCTTACTTAGCCTCAACCTTGGAGATGGTTCCTCAGGGGATTTGGATGCTCCGGTAGGAACTGGACCCCTGTCTCCCCTTTGGGGGATGCCTCCTTGAGGGTTGCCTGTGCCGCCCTAGTGGTACTTCCTTGGATTTGACCTCATATACTGCTTGACGTCGAGCTGAAGATCGCCGGAGAGGAGGACAACCCTTTGATTGCCCTTACTCCCCATGCGGAGACAAGCCTCACTTAGGGATCCACATCCCGAATCAATGCCGCTCCGTCTCTATCCCTAATGGGAAACCATTTAGGCTATAGAGCCCTTCAATACTACCTCGCCACTGCTACGGGATGATGAGCCAACAAATTCACTACTAATGTGATTGCACTGTCGACGTCAACGTCGACATGGAAGCTGGTGGTCATTCCACTTGCCTCCATGACTTTGATGACCTAGGCCTTGGTCCCGGATTCCTTCACCCTTATAATCTCCTCTCTTTAGGTCGAGGTGGAAGGTTCAGCCTCGCACCCTCTTGCCAAGGAGGTCAATTCTTCTCAAGTATTGTTGATAGGTTGACCAATTTGGCAGACCGTTGGACAGATCAGGTCTCTCGCCACCTGGAGGCTTAGAACGGCCATATCTGCGAGACCCGCACAGCTTCTGTCTCTGTCCCCATTTCTGCAGAAGGACTTAGCCTCCTGCTTTCTCGGTGCCAGAGTTGCTAGCGTGCAGATCAGCATCTCAGCCTGTAGGTCCCTCAGGGACAAGAGGGTGTTGTTCCGTACATTGGTATGAACCTCTCTACCCTCTCTCTCTGTTGTTAGAGTTTGTTCAGTCAAGGCCATTGCCATGGCAGTTGTGCATTTTGGATTTACTTGGCTGCGGCCCACTGGCCTCTTGGAAGAGGCTACCTCGGGTCTCTATAGATGCAATTTATGTATGGGATCTATTGCCTACGGCAGATGACTCCTTGGTCCCTTTGAACTACTGAGAAAAGTAGTTTCTTAGACTATAATGTCACAGAAGATCCTTTTCTCCTAAACATGGCGTTTTCTCCTTCTGGCTAAAATAGTGATACCTACATTGGCAGTCCCTTTCCATTCTGGTGGGACTTCAGAGGCAGATCCAATGTCCCACCTGTCATCTCCCATTATGTTAAGAAGATCTTTCCCTTCTCGACCCCCCAAGGAACGCTCCCTCTACGTTCGACCACCTTTGAGACACCCAGTCCAAGAGGATCTCTGTCCCCTTACATTGGGATTTCTCGCATGTTGGTTTACTATTCTGTGTCCTAGGGGTGCCCTCTCAGGCCCTGGAACCCACTACGGTAATCACCTAGGTTACGTCTTGACAGGGTGGGACGCCATCACAAGGCTTGCATGTGCAGGATCGAGGTCTCTGAGGAGCCAGAGCTACATGTCAACACTTGGGAGCTCTTGGCCACCATAAGGTTTTCCGAGCTCTTGGATACCGCCTCCTTCACAGGATGGGTCGGATAGTGACGGACTTACAGCCGTTTGATCGTCGTCTAATAGAAGGAGTACACTCTCTCTCTTCCCACATTACGGTAATCTGATGTGGTGCTGATGTCCACCACCTCAGGCGAGGACGATACCTTCGCAGATCCCATCTGCAGGGAGAAGGTCCTTCAGTCTGAGGTTTGCCTCTCTGAGAGATGCAAGATTAGCGACTCTACATCAAGTGAGTAGAGACCCGGGATTCATAGAGGATGTCTTCCCTTGCTGCTAAAACCGGGACCTCTTGTATGTTCCACTTCCCTGTCATGATCTCCAGAGCTTGGCTGAGGAAATTCTAGTCGACTTACTCTCCTCGTCACAGTATCTAGCTGAGGACTTCCACTCATTGACGGGCCTTCACACTTGATATGTGGTAGCTTGATAGACCAAGCTTGACCTATCTAAGGTGCTTTGTCCTCCAGACAGGATCTGTTTAACATTCTCATGGTCACGAATGAGAGTGCTTCTCTACCTTGCAAGTCTGTATGGAACCGTCATCTCTGCTCCTCTTTATGGTGCTACTACTCTGCTCCACTGTCGGTCTGCAGCCTACCCTTCTTCGCTTGAAGGTATACCTTTCTGCTGTTGCTGCTAATTAACCACCTGGCCTGCATCGGCTTGCCTCTTCACCGACTCCTGAGATTCTTCCAGGCCCCCTTGGCCTTGCCTGGTTTTTCTCTTGGTTACACTACCATAGACATTCCATTGTGCCTTCAGCTTGGCCTTTTTGGATTGCTGTCACCTATAGTGTTTTTTTCTTCGTACAGCCTTACCTTAGCCACACTTGCTTCTGAGCTGATAGCCCTCCCTTTTGTTCCACAGAGGTAGGATGATCCTGTCACAGGACACTTCCCTCCTTTCCGTCCTCCGTTCTCGGGACACTGTGTTGTTGTATTTCTCCTAACCGTTGCCTCACCCTGGTTGAGGCTGTGCACACCCGGATGTTCATCATGGTTTCAGTTGTTGTTCATTCTAATGGATCTTGGGAAGGCTAACCTAGTTCCCTCCTGTTTTCCTCTGTGGCTTGCTGGACTATTCTCCAGCCCACGGTCGGCTTTGCCTTTCTCCAGGTTGGTGTTGTTACCACGATACCAGGACCATTGTTTCACTTGCCACCCCTTTTCTGGGTGTTCACCTGTCAGGGATTTGCAGGGTGACTGCGTGGTCGCACCCTTTTACGGCTGCTCACTACTGCAATTGGGACATTTGCCCAGCCATGATGTCAGTTTTTATATGCTCTCTTGTCTTGTTGAGCAGTGACCTTCCCACCTCCTTGGGAAGCTTTTTAGTCACCCTATTGTGTGAGGCACAGAGACCACGAAGAAGAAGTACAGGTTGCTTACCTGTTACTGTGTTTCTTCGAGTGGTCATCTGTGCCCTCACACAAATCTCGCCCTACCTCCCCTCGGTCAGGTCCCTGCTCTTTGCGGCGGACTTGAACTGAAGGAGGAGCTAGATTGGTGGGATTGGGCATGCTCAGGGAGTGGGAGGGGCCGGGCTTCCACCAATCTGCTCAGCTTTTCAGCATTCCGGATGGAGCTTCTGCGCAGGCGCAAACCCTATTGTGTGAGGGCACAGATGACCACTCGAAGAAACACAGTTACAGGTAAGCAACCTGTACTTCTGCTCTTATCACAGCTAATTCTGCCCATACTCTCCCCTCTCTGTCCTTTGATTTGCTGCATCTGCTTGTAGAGAGTTACCTTCTGATAGTGTTCTTAGTACAATTTAAAAAAAGTTCTACGGTATTTCTTTTGCAGCTCACAGAATTTTTTTGTCCCTTCACCTGGGGTTGCCAGGTGAAATAAAGGACAGAGCTCTTGCCCTATTAATGGTGTTGTATAAGAGGGAATATCAGTAAGTGTTGCTTGCCGTGAAACTAAGTAACAACGAGCACCTGCTGAAATTCCCTTTTCTACACCACCTGGCAACCTTATGTTCACCTTATGTTAATTTTTACTTATACAGGTTTTTTACAAGCCTGGCTCTCTTGGATTTAATAAATGAGGTTCCTTTAAAGGATGTTGCTAAGAAATATAGTTGTAATCGTGGACAGCTTCAGTCTTTACAACAGTCTGCTGCTACTTATGCAGGTGAGAAACTACTTGTATATTATTTAAACACTACTAGTCAATACTGAACAGCAGTTGGGGCTCAAGATGAGTTGGTACATTTCTAAATTAAGCATTGTGTTTTCGCCAGTTTAATCTATTGAATTATAACATGCATATTATTTTAGGCATATCTTTTTTCTTTAACAAGCAAGACTGTGAACAGATTAGCATTTTCATGTGATTATAGTTTCTAAAACTAGTAAATAACAAAAACTGCACCAGCACATTTTAAAAGGGAACCAGTATGTAATTTCCAAAGTTACGTGTGACAAAAGAATCTAAAGAAATTATAGGAATGCTAGTAAAACAAACAATAAAAGTAAGTTCTGTGAAAACAAGACTTGAGTTTAAAAATGTGCATAAAACTTCACCACTGAATACACTAATGGCTTGTGAATTGTTCCAATTTATGTGTACTGTAGTCTCAACTAATAATATATATGAGAGTGAATGTGGTCTATGAAATTCAAATCCCAGCTTGGCAATGGAAACCCACTGGGCAACCTGGGGAAAGTCACAGTCTCTCTTCCTCAGAGGAGGTAGTGGCAACCCCCTCTGACGAAACTTGCCAAGAAACTCCATAAGGATTGCCATAAGTCAGAAAACAACTAAGACACAACAACAGCAACAACTAGAGAGAGAAAGAGAGAGAGCACACATGGGATTAAAACAAGGGATCCAGGCAGCGTCTTCACACTATTTTGTTTTATACACACATACAGAGTGGGCTCATGATATAACACAGTTTGTACACACACACACACAGCCCTCTGTATCCATGGATTGTGTGTCCACAGATTCAACCACCCACAGATTGAAAATATTTTAAGAAATAAATCCCCAAAAAACCAATACCAGGTTTTGCCCCATTTTACATAAGGGACACCATTTTACCATGCCATTGTGTTTAATGGGATTCGTGCATCCACAGATTTTAGTATCCAAGGAGCAAGCCCCCAGCAGATACCAAAGGCCCACCATATCTGTTTGTAACAAAGTAGTATGAGCAAATTGCCTGGATCCTTTGTTTAGTGATTTTTCAAAATGAGCCTTTGTGATTTTTCAGCTATTTGGACAGAAATATTTAATCATTGTTCTCTTTTCCAGGAATGATCACCATTTTCTGTAACCGACTGGGGTGGCACAATATGGAACAACTGCTCTCTCAGTTTCAGAGTCGCCTGACTTTTGGAATTCAGAGAGAGCTCTGTGATCTTGTCCGTATATCTCTGCTAAATGCACAGTTTGCCAGAGCACTTTATGATGCTGGTTTCATCACAGTAGCTGATGTGGCTAATGGGAAAATCACTGAAGTGGAAAATGCCATCAGGAATGCAGCACCGTTCAGAAGGTTGGCACTCATACCAGTATGGCTGAAAGTCAGGTTTCTGAAATAGTGTTGTTGAGTTTGTGTTAGATAAACAGAATCTAACTCTCCAAATATTCTAATAATGATTACATATAACAGTTGGCAATACTGAATCTTTTTTTCATACAACATTCCCTATGATTTATCTAGTCAAGGGTTAAGATGCAATCTGAACATTTTAAAATTCCATGGTCCTGACCTATGAATAGCCATACTAATGGGGTAATACGTTAATTCACAAGGTGCCTAAGATATTCTGAAGCTGTCTTCTGGTTGCTCTCTCCCCTGAAGTAATGTTGGTGGTGACTGCATAAATTGTCCCTTTGCTCAAAAATTATGTCATAATATTTCATCTGGGAGTTTCATCTGGAACTGATGTTGTTGTTCTTTGGTGACAGAGGATGATCTTTATTTAGTTATTTCGACAGCTGTTGCACTTCCTTTCTTAATAATTATTTTACTCCTTTACTTCCTTTTTATGTATTTTATTCCTTCTGGAACTGCCGTTGAAAAATGTTTGAAAGCTAGTGTTTTTTTGTTTTGTTTTGTTGTTTGTTTTAAATAAAGACGTGTTTCTTCTCAGGATGCAAAATTGTTGAAGAGTAACCTCTTCTGAGGAGGGTTGTCTGTGTTTTCTCAGACTTTTCTACTTCTCTTAAGGAGAACTCCTACTGGGAAAGAAGGTTTTTGTTCTGTGCTTCAATCCATTCCTCCCATTCTTTCTCTTTTGTGGTTGTGCACCCTTCATATGACCTAATTTCCTCCCAGACTAACACAAACTCTGAACCAATTCAGGCTGTCACTCCTGCTCTATTTCTCCCTCCTTCCTCCCCCTCCTTGCCAGCTGCATTCTACTATCTTTGGTAATCTTACCTGTTCGTATTGGCTTCAATATTACCTTAATGCTGATGATACTCAATTGTATCTGTCTACTTCTGAACTTTCTTCAGATAGTGACCATCTCATCACAGCAAGTCATTCCAGTATCTCAGCAGTGATGCTTCATTGCCACCTTAAATTTAATATGGCAAAGACTGAACTACTCATATTCTCCCCCAAATCTTCTTTACATTATACAGTTTCCATCACTGTCAGTAATGTTCCCATCTATCCAATCAAGGATGTATAGAGTCTTTGCTTTGTCTTTGACTCTTCTTTGTCCTTTGTTCCTCATATTGAGATTGTAGCAAAGTCATGTCATTTTTCCTTTGTAGCTTCCCTAAAATTAGACCTTTTCTCTCTGCCTCCTCCTCCTCCAAGACTTTAGTCCATGCTTTAGTTATTTCCTGCCTCAGTTATTGCAATCTTCTATTAACTGGTCTTCCATTATCTTATCTTAGCCTTTTGAATTCTATTCTTCATTCTGCTGCTAAGATTATCTTTTTGGCTTGTCACTTTGATCATGTTACTCCACTCTTGACATCCCTTCATTGGTTACCTATTCCCTGTAGGATTCAGTATAAGCTGCTTCTTCTGACCTTTAAGGCCCTGCATAACCTAGTTCCTCCTTATCTTGCAGGTCTTATCTCCTCTTAACCAGCTTGTTAGAAATCTGTGCTCTTGGAATATTGGGCTGCTCACCCAGCCAAGGATTTCTTCCTGTTTGGCTCAGCATCCTCCTTTTTCTCTTACTGCCCCCTTATTCCTGGAATCACCTCCCTGCAAACTTGTGGACTGCTCTTCCCCTCTCTGTTTTTAAATCCAAATTGAAAACTTTTTTGTTTTCTAAAACTTGGAATTTTGGATTGTTTTCTGTCTTTACGATATTCAATTATTTGTACAGCCTATTTTGTTTTATTGCACTATGTCTGTGAATATGTGGATTTTTTTTCTCATTGTATTTTCATATTGTATTACAGCATTTTATATTACTGAATAGTTTTATGTTTTATTTTGTAACTGTAAAGTGCCATGTACATGGATGGTGCTATATAACTACTACTACTACTACTAATGATACTACAAAAACTATTGTTAAACCATTCATTTTGTGCACCATCTCTGTTAGTTGACCACAGGAATGGCAAGCTATCACTTCCTCAATTTGAAAAAAACTTAAGCATAATTGCTGGTTAATTTTTGTTTGTGTACCTTGTTTTAGTACTCGTAAGGCTGTGGATGAAGATGAAGAAGCTGCTCAGGAACGCCTTAGTACTCGATGTATCTGGATGTCTGGGCTGAAGGGCTTAACTGAGAGCGAAGCAGCTCAACTGATTGTGGAGGAAGCCAAAACTCTTTTGAAGCAGGATTTGGCTGTTTGGGGAGTGCAGTGGAAGCCCAATGCCTCTCTTTTATCAGATGCATCTGACATATCTTCCATAATAGAGGGTGCCCTTGAAGAAGAAATCCACGGATTGAATCACAAACCGATATTCAGAACAAGGCACAGAATAACTTCATCCGGCAACTGTGTCAATTCTCAACCTGCATCATGTGTAAAACAAAAAAATAAGAGACTCTTAGATGTTAGTCCCAGAGATGAAGAGAAGACTCTGGTAGATGGGAATAAAGCAAAAACAGGAAATGCTGATATTTATTCTAGTGCAAGTAAACGGCTTAATCTCGACAGATATAGCAAAAATATAAATGACGCCTCGGACAACACGGAAATCAAGTCGAGCACTGAACAGATGGTAAAGCCAGAACTGAACTCTACTTCTGAAAGGGCTCACATAAGGACTAAATTTAAGAGAAAGGTTGAAATTAACTTGAAAGAAAGTAGGAGTGAAAGCAGCATTGCAAAATCAAATGGGATGTCACAAGCTGCAAACATGGCTGAAGCACATAATCATACTGATAATGCTGTGAAGTATTCTGAACATATTGAAAACTGTCACTGCCCAGAATTTGAAGAAAGTTTTCAGCTGGATACACAAACAGATAAGATATTGCAATTGCAGATGGACGCTGAAATTCCTAATGAACAAAGGATCAGGGAGAGAGAGTTGGTAGCAAAACCAACAGAGACAGATTTTATTTATACAAAGTCTGCCAGCATTTCAGAACTAGCAGGGAAGGATTTTATTTGTACAAGTTCTGCTAGTACTTCAGGAACTGATATTTCAGATGTTAAGGACAAACTATTGTGCAGAAAAGCATATATAAATACAAAAAGTATGGCAGGAAGCACAAATGAATTGCATAGGATAGATTCTAACAAATCCCAAATAAAACCTGCTGAAAAAAACCCAGAAACACTAGGACACATTGAAAAAGACAGTTTTTATGTCCTGGACTCACAGTTAGATAGTTTTTTACGACAGTATCAAACTCCAGATCTAGCAAAAGAAGGTGTATCTGTTCTAAAGAAGGATTCTTTTTTTCTTAGTGAGAATCCTCTCGCTTTGGATGTTAATGAACAAAATCTGAATAACAGTGATAGTTTGCTATTTGATGAAACCTTTAGTGACGTTAATGTCCCCCAGGCTGTTCACACTGGTGAAGCTGTTGCCATGGAGGCCTTTCCACCACAGCAGGTTATTTCTTCTCCTTTCAAATGTACTTCAGAATATGATTTCTTAGGTGAACAGGATATGTTGTCAGATGAGGATGTATTAAATGCCGCAGTAAACCAGGGAAAGTCAGCAGGATGTAACAAGGGAAATTCTGTAGTGTTGGACAATGATGTTTTCCATGTTGTAGAAAGGTTAGATACAATGGTTGTGCCTCCTTTTTGTACAAATACTAGCAAATTGAAAAATTCAAATGGCATAGTTAATGTCAGAACTGATATGATTGAAAATGGTGCAGGAGAAAATCTACTGAAAGATGCTGTGCAAAATTATGCTAACCTAGCAGTAAAGTGTGATACTCTGTTTGATTTAAGCCCAGGAATGAAAGAGCTTTTAGATGGATGGCCAAGTCCATCAGGAGGTGAACCAGAAATGGGTAAAAAAAACCCTATAAAAGTGATGTTGTCCAAGAATAATGATTCAGGTACAATCTCTGCCCCCTGCCACGGTAAATGCGAATTATCCTTTTGCAAGGCTTTTGAGAGCAACCACATACCTACAGAGGTAGATGATCAGGCTAAGACTTGTTCATCTTTGGTAATCAACAGAAATGGAGCATCTGCCTTTTTGACAGGTGGGAACAGGAGGTCTCCTTCTCCAGTAAACCTCAATAAGCCTGCTTCAGCATGTTTGGAACAGCCCTTTGTGATACAAGGAAGACATTCAAATCCTATGAAGAAAGAGCCATGTCTTCAGCTTGTACAGGATGCTACACTTGAGTCACACCTGCAGGCAGAAATCTTGCAGCAAAAAATTGAAGCTGGAGAACAAGTTGAGATTTTATTTGAGGAGGATAACTCAATTATAGCTGAAGATTTTTCACTTCAGTTATCTCAAGATAAAGTTCTGCCACCATCGTGCAGTGCTGAAAATTTCACTATAATTGATGTGGCAAATAATAAGACCCTCTTTCAAACTTTCATTAAAGAATGGAAAACAAAGAAAAGATTTGCAATCTCGGTAGCTTGTGAAAGAACCAATGGGTCCAAATCCCACGGCTCAGGTATTGGTTCTAAGTTTAAAACAGGTAAGTGTGTGTCCTGTGTTCCTCGTCTAAATTACATGAAAAGGCATGAGACAGGAATATCCTATATTTCTTTCTTAGGATTTGTGTTAATATAGCAAGTAGTGGCAGCTATTTAAAGGAGTATATATTACTGATTAGTCAAAATATTGGAAGGAAACACATTCAGAATTTGTATTTTTGGGTATATAATATGGCGATGTATAGAAAACGTGTGTGTGTGTGATTTTAGTATAACACTTTCATCTAGTAAAATCTATTCAGAATGTTGAGTAAGATGTCAAAGTGAACACATGCACAATATTTTGTTTAACTGGTGTAATTATTCTTTTCTACCTGATGTGTTCCATACCAGCATTCTCACTGGCAGACTTTTGTTTTTTTAGCGCAAGCACTAGTTGGTTATCATCATATATCCCTTGAAAGACCCATTCCGTAGTGAGTGCAGGGGAAAGCCAAATAAATTTTAAAAAGACAAGACAGGTGGAGGATCCAAAACTCCAAAAGAGCAATCACATTCTTCCATACCCCTAACACAACCTTCCCACTCTCAGTTTCATACCATCCCACTCATGTAATATTTAAAAGCCTGAATATATAAAATTAAATGTTCACTCAGTAATTAATACTTGCTCTGTATACCAAAGTGTACCAAAATGATGGTAGCAATAATTCAAGTGAGCTACCGGCAATAAATAGGCAGATTTATTTGGGATAGTTTCTAGCAGTTGTAACTTGCAGAAACATCTAGTTGGCATCCAAGACTAAACTGGCAGGTGAAACCATCCAGTATTCCTTTTGTGGCGGCCCAACTTTCTGGAAGGCACTAGGAGCAGTTAAGTGAAATAGAAGGCTGTTCCTGCTTTAAAGATAGGTAACAAAAGGACAGGCAACAGCCTTTTCACATTGGCATATCGAGAGGCTTTCCGTGATCTTAGTACAGATCGTTTCCAGAAGCATACATGCTAGTAATTGAGTTAAACAGTATCCTTCTCAGTGACCTCTTCCAAAGGAATCAAACATATTCTAATGCTTGTAGGTCCTTAATGCCCTAGGTTAGACCTGTGTGTTTGGTTGTGTGTGTGAGAGAGAGATCCAGTCCTGGAGAGAGAGATCCAGGACTTCCTATAACTCTACAAGCCAACTAGCCAAAAGGGCTAAATCCAAATACTTTAAAAAGGCAGGCAACAATTATTAACACCATAAGTTCCTCTGGAGTTCTGGAAAACAGAAATTCACAGTAAAAATCTCTGTTTCATTCATGACCTAAGGAGTTTAAATGAAACAGATAAAGAAAGTTTGCTTTCTATATTAATTGCATAGATGGCTGGAAGTTAAAGGGCCACACAGATTTTAATCTTTATTTGTGTGTTTGTAGGAAGCACTTTAAAGAAAAGTGCCCACAAAGATGATGGATTTGCCATTAAACCCCATGAAGACACATTGGTGGTTGGATTAGCTGTATGTTGGGGTGGAAAGGATGCTTACTATGTCTCATTGCAGCAGAAACTCAAAGAAGAGATTGGTAAGAAATTCACTTCAGAGCAGGCTGTGCTTATATTATTCTACCACATGATTAAGTACACAGTAACTAAATTGAAAAGTAGCATTTGTGTAAGTAAAGTGTTACAGTTCTATTATAGGAACAGCAGCTAAGGATGGTTACAGCTAGTGTAAAATATTTGGAAAACGACCTGTGTAGGGATCTAGAGAAAAGAAGTGTGAGAAGCCTTGGATATAGTATATATAGATTTCAGTAAGGCCTTTGACAAGGTTCCCTATGACATTCTTGCAAGCAAGCTTGTAAAATGTGGGCTAGACAAGGTAACCATTACATGAATTTGTAATTGGTGGACTGGCCGCACCCAAAGGGTGCTCAACAATGGTTCCTTTTCATCCTGGAGAGAAGTAACAAGTGGGGTGCCACAGGGTTCTGTCCTGGACCCTGTGCTATTCAATATCTTTATTAATGACTTGGATGACAGTATTGGGCCATAGTTATCAAATTTGCAAATGACACCAAATTAGGAGGAATAGCTAATACCCCAGAGGACAGGATCAAAATTCAAAATGACATGAATAGACTAGAAAGCTGGGCCAAAGCTAACAAAATGAAAATCATCACAGAGAAATGTAAGGTTCTGCACTTAGGGCGGAAAAATAGGATGGGGGACACCTGGCTGAAAGAAACCACGTGCAAAAGAGATCTAAGAGTCCATGTACTCAACAGTATGATGCGGCAGCTAAAAAGGCCAATGCAATTTTAGACTGCATCAATAGAAGTATAGTGTCTAGATCAAGGGAAGTAATAGTGCCACTCTATTCTGCTTTGGTCAGGCCCCACCTGGAATACTGTGTCCAGTTCTGGGCACCACAATTCAAAAAGGATGCGGAGAAACTGGAGTGTGTCCAAAGGAGGGCAACTATGATGGTGAAGAGTCTGGAGACAACCAAGTCCTCTGAGTAACAGTTTAGGGAGCTGGGTATGTTTGGCCTGGAGAAGAGAAGGTTAAGAGGTGATATGATAGCCCTGTTTAAATATTTGAAGGGATGTCATATTGAGGAGGGAGCAAGCTTGTTTTCTGCTGCACCAGAGACTAGAATGTGGAACAATGGATGCAAACTGCAGGAAAAGAGATTCCACCTGAACATTAGGAGGAATTTCCTGACAATAAGGGCTGTTTGACAGTGGAACACACTCCCTCAGAGGGTGGTGGAGTCCCTTCCTTGGAGGTCTTTAAGCAGAGGCTGGATGGCCATCTGTCAGGGATGTTTCAATTGGGAGTTCCTGCATGGCAGGGGGTTGGACTGGATGCCTCTTGTGGTCTCTTCCAACTCTATGCTGCTATGATTCTTTGATTTGAAAGGCAGCCTTGAGTGTCACAGAGAAGAATATGGGCTGAGAACTTTAAGCCACCAGAAATAGTAGGATGAGGTGAGGAAAGAACTGAAAAACACAAGTGGATAATTGGGGATATTAAAGAGAGGAGGCAGAATAAAGTAAATGGGTATGAGATTAGACTTTTGATTTGTGAATAGGTTGATACAGTACACCTACTGAGAAGGGCTGCAAAATAAGGGACCAGCGCGACATGTAGTGTGAATTCAAGAGGCAAAGTTGAGTGCCTTCTCTGTAGAAGGAAGCATACTACACATATAGACATAGACTCTCACACTAACACCTCTTTCTCTCTCCCTTAGAAATTACTGCCAGCTTGGCACCGCCTCCACTGGATCAGAATTTGACTGTAGAAGAGAGGTTAGAGCACCTTCAGTCATGTCTGCAGAATCCCAAGAGAGAATTTTCACTTGCTGTGTATGAATTCATTCAGCACTACAAGACGCTCCTGAAAGCCTGTGGCATTTCTTTGGCAGGATGTTTTGAAGACCCAAAGGTTTAATAATTTTAAAAATCATTCTTGTTGTACAGTAGGGATGATTTATGTTTAAAGGAAGCACGATAGAAGAAAAATGTTTTCTGAGGTCAAAACGTGAGAACACTACATCTACAGAAGATGAGAGGTGCACAGTCTTGCTACCTGTACACTGTTAAAACATTCTTTTAACTGTAGGAAGCAGAATTATGATAGAGATTGCCCTGAAAGTGTGACAGTCTGCTGCTTGCTTTTCTTCTGCCTAGAACCTAAAAGAATTGGGAGGAACTCAAAGAGAATGTCCCCCCTTCCCTAACTCCATTTTTTTTAAATTTTAAAATTTTATTAAAAACAAAAGAATTACATCTTAATTCCAAATACATCAATACATAATACATGGCAACTTTCTGCAGCCAAGTTTATATCTCTATGTAATCCAGTTTGGAATTATACTTATTTAGCAGTAGACTGATTAAATTGATTATCTGATTCTAGAGTTTCTCATTTCTATGGCCTTCTTAATTCTCCCATTTCTTCAAAAATTGTTGTTCCATTTTCCCACTTATAATCATTGTTAATTTATCCATAATTGATAAATCATTCAGTTTTACAATCCAATTTTCATTTAATTCAGTGTTTCTTTCCTTCCAATACCTGGCATGTACAATCATATAAAAGGGTTACAGATACAAAGTCAACATTTTAAAATAAAGGTATTTGCGGATGATATCGCAATTTTTCTAGATAACCCCATAGAAAGGATTGGAAATTAAATAAAATCTTAGAATAATTCAGCATTATGGCAGGTATAAAAATTAATAAAAAGAAAAGCGGAATGCTTACAAAAAATTACTAAAAAAATGAGAAGGATTAGAAAGTAAGACCGAAATCAAAATTGTACAAAAAGTAAAATATCTAGGAATTGTAATCACAAATAGAAATTTAGATCTTTATGATAATATTTATATTACTATGTGGAATAAAGTGAAAGAAGATTTAAGAAAATGGAAGCACCACAACTATCTCTAATTGGTAGAATAGCCCTCCTGAAAATGAATATTTTACCAAGAATGATATTTTTAATTCAGACTATACCTGTAATTACAACAAATAAACAATTTAGACTGTGGATTAAAGATCTTCAAGAATTTATTTGGCAGGGTAGGAAGCCTAGGATAAAGATGAAAGCATTACAGGACTGGAAAGAAAAAGGAGGACTGGGTCTACCTAACCTACAAATTTATTATAGTGCTTGTGTCTTTACTTGGATTAAACATTGGATTAATCTAAAAGAAAAAAGATTAATGACTTTAGAAAGTGATGGCCTTGAAAAGGAGTGGCATGCTTATCTGAACTATGAAGAGGCCATGAATGATAAACAGTTTAACAAACATATAATTAGGAAGGTTTTATATAAAATCTGTAACACTTATAAAAGATATCTCTATAATCAGATCCTGAGATGGACTGATGTTCTGGAAACTTTCCACAAAACAAGGAAATTTGTTAAAGATACAGGGATCACCTATAATGTTATTCTAATCTACTGTAGGAAAAGAAGAGAGAATTAAAACAATAAAAGAACTGCAGGAAGCAGGGATAGTAATACAATGGCTAACATATTATCAAATCAGAGAAGGATTTTAAAAAGATACTAAGAATGGAGGAATTGAAGGGGAAACAGACGAACTAGATAAAATCTTGTCCCATGGCAAGAGGAAAATGATAACCAAAATATACAAAATATTGTTAGATATAGACCTAGAAGAAGAATCAATAAAGACAAATATGATTAAGTGGATGCAAGACACTTGCACTTGAGGGTTGGGAGAAAGTGTGGACGAGGAATCTAAAGTTTACCAAAAGTGTGCATCTAATAGAAAACTATTACAAAATGTTCTATAGATGGCATCTGTCACCTCAAAAATTGGCTAAGATGAAGAAAAATAATGAGAGCCATTGTTGA
This sequence comes from Urosaurus nigricauda, assembly GCA_034509955.1. NCBI lineage: Eukaryota > Metazoa > Chordata > Lepidosauria > Squamata > Phrynosomatidae > Urosaurus > Urosaurus nigricauda. Next base: position 136,238,476 of record JAOEGL010000002.1, read on the forward strand.
AAGTGCAAGCAAGCTAATACTACATATTACCACATGTGGAAGTGCAATGAAGTGGGTAATTTTTTAACTCAATTCATGTTAAGTTAAAAGATGTTATGTAAATTGATTATTAATTAAATCCCAAACTATTTTTGTTAAATTTTATGGAGGATCTGAAAATGAATCAAGATGAAAAGAGTGTTATTATACACACCACATCCCACCGAACTCCAATTTATTGATGTGGGGGGAAGTCCAATTCCTGCTGATTTTTGTTGGTGGTGTTACTTTTTTGTTTTGTTTTCCTGGGTTCTATGGGGCACTAAGTTCAGTTGCTTTCCTTGGGGGTAATTACTTGTGAGTGTGTTTATTTCTTTCTTTATTTGTTGTCCTCTTATTTGTTTGAAGTCCATATTTACTTGCTGTATTTTGTTTGCTAGATTAGTAGATTTAAAATAAAGAATTTCTCTTTACAATTTATTTCATTTTTTTTTTAGAATAGTGTTTTTTTTTAGAGTAGTTCTTGTTGGTCCACCAGATGTTTTGACTTCAACTCTCAGAAGCCCCAGCTAGCACAGCCAATGGTAAAGGATTCTTAAAGTTGAAGTCTAGAACAAATTGTGAGAACTATGTGTTTCTGACATCCATTTTGCATTGTGCTTAACATACTTTTATATAAAATTTATTTAAAATATGATTTACTAATTTTTATCCAAAATGTAAACATAGAATCAATAGTTAATTGTCAGAATCCTTGTAGTATTCTTCCAGATATAGGTTTGTAGTTGTAGTTGGGGATGATAGGTATGTAATTAGTTGCTAGATAGGAGGGAGGAGTGCATAACGGTGCCTGGAGGATTTATCAGTTGACCTTGGAGCTGCTCTGCTCGAGGTTTGGTATGTAGCAGTTTCTGGTGGGAAGTGTACAGATAAGGGGGGAGCCAGGGGGAAAATGAAACTAATGGAAAATAACTGGAATGGGCTATTTTGCGGGCTTTTGTGAGAAGAGGGGAGATGCAGCCCTTTTGGGATGTATAGGGGTGCTGGGCGGGAACTGGTCAGTCTCAGCTAAGAAGCTGAATGGTGTGGTACTGCTGATCCTGGAGCATAAATAAAGTTCTGTTTATTCAGCTTAAAGCTGACTGGTTGATTGTCTGGGATTCTGGACCCCTGTTCTGACAGTTAGCTGCTGAAACCGGACCGGAGCACGGGTCGATGGAAACAAGACACGAAACCACCCCTTCCCTGTTCTGACATTAATAAATGCAAAGAACTGCAAAATGCTGAATATGCCCTCTTCCCTTCAATGAGGAAAGCAAGCTACATGGCAGGGGGTTGGACTGGATGGCCCTTGTGGTCTCTTCCAACTCTATGATTCTATGATCTCATGGCCTATTCCCATGGCCTACTCCTTCAGAGAACCTTTGTACTGTGCTTGGTGAGATTTGGAATAGTTTTGAGATACCTCTTCTAGAGTCTGCTTCAAGAAACTCAGTTCTGCTGTATACAAAGGCGAGGATGCAAAAATGAAGCAGAAACAGGGATGAACACTGGCCAAGATCAGCCTCTCATTCCAGAGCCCAACCAGTCAAAAGGTTCATTGAGCCTGATGAACACCAGTGTGTTCTGGAATACAATTAAATCCATATATCCCTCCAATAAAATAAGTTGGGTGTGAACACCTGCTATCTTGTCAAGGACTCTTGTTCCAAAATCTTCTTGCATTCTTGTGAAAAATGTGCCTTTTGTCTTATGTGTTCTTGTATTTCCCTCATTCTAGGTGGCATGCTGGTTGCTGGATCCTGGATCTAATGAGCGCTCCCTTCATAGCATGGTTGCCAGTTTCCTTCCTGAGGAATTGTTCTTGCTGGACAAAATTGGAACAGGCCAGGGCAATCAGAGCCTAGGGCTCAATGCCACTGCAAATCATTCTGGGCGGTACAGAGCAGCTATAGAGTCTGTTCTTGTCTTCCACCTCATGGATAGACTCCGTATTCTGTTGCAAAAGGATAACTTACAAGGTAACAATGCAAAGTGGTAAATCTTTTATTGACAGAGACCTAAAATAAAAAAATGGCGAAAGTAAGTTGTGGAGAGGAGTACAGTAACCAGATGTCATTATTACATTGTGGACATTTTTCTAGCAATCATATGAAGCACAACTCAGTTCTCTCTGAATCAGACCCAGTGCAATACCTTTCATGTCTACAAAGCACAACTCACTTCTGTGCAGGAGATTTTAAGTTAAAATATCCTCTTATGTAACTCTAATCACTCATTGGAGTTAATAGTGGAAGAAAGTTATAAGTGGAATAGCGAAGTCAAAAACAAAACACAAACAGCTTCATTTATATACCGCTTCATACCCTTAAGGAGTGTCTAAGCGGTTTACAATTGTAAGCTATTTGGCCCCCAACAATCTGGGTACTCATTATAGCGACCTCGGAAGGATGCAAGCCTGAGTCGAGCTTCAGCCCTTTGCTGGTCTTGAACTCGCCACCTTATGGTTTTGAGTGAGTGGCTGCAGTACAGGCATTTAACCACTGCGCCACCAGGGTCAGAAGTTCCCAGTCTTGTTCTAAGCCTATATAGGCTGTATGTACAATGCAAAATGAATGCAGTTTGATACCACTTTAACTGTCATGCACCAGTGCTGTAGAATTCTGGGATCTGTAGTTTTGTGAGATAGCCTTCTCTGTCAAAGCGCCCTGGTGCCATAGTAAACTACAAATCTCAGGAGTCCATAGGATGGAGCCATGAAAGTTAAAGCAGTGTCAAATTACATTAATACTTCTGTGTGGAGCAGCCTATGGTTTAATGTATGGCATGGAGGATTTATATTACTATCCTAGTTCAGTTTGAAATGGACATTAGAAAAATCGTATGCAAATGTTGCCTGTTATTCTTTAAAACTCTGTATTTTACAGTAATTAATTATGTTTGGGAGCAGCAGTGATTTCCAAACCATAGAATCATATGGTTTCCTGTTAATTAAGTCTGTTTGTTTCAATCAGGATGCCTCTTCTTGAATTCAGTTGTGCTATGATAGTAATACTAACTTTATGGATTTTAAGTACTTACTGGCTTTTAAAATCCTTTCTAATTCAAATATATTTCAATTTGTATTTCTTACCATTCGTTTGACCATAACATCTGTTCATCACTCAGAACTTTACATACACTCTCTGCGGAGTATATTATTAGGAAGTAATGAAGAATTCTGGGGTGGAGTGCAGATAAGATATGTGTGGATGGGACTAAGGAACGTCTTTTTTTTAAACTTCTTTTAATCAAATAAATTAAAATTTTATTTATACTTTGTGTTTTGTGACATTGAACTAATATTGAGTTTTGTTTTATTTATCACCATTTATTGCAGATATTTTTCAAAAAGTAGAGATGCCAAATCAATATTGTTTGGCCTTGCTGGAACTCAATGGTATAGGTTTTAGTACTGCAGAGTGTGAGACCCAGAAACATGTTATGGAAGCGAAACTGAGTGAGATTGAAAATCGAATATACCAGCTGGCGGGCCACAGTTTCTCTTTGACCTGTCCTGATGATATTGCTGAGGTATTGCACTTACAACTCCTTTCAATAGAGCAAATCCTATCAGCTTTTTGTGATTGCTTTATAAAATTGGAACTAGAAGTTTCCATGTAGAAACCATCAACAAATCTGATTGGGATATAGACTTTTTCAACATAGGGTTATATCTGAGGATGTTGAACACTAGATTAGACTTTTAGATGTGAAAAGCTGTTTTTGTATATTTGTAACTTCAGCTCTTAATGTTTGTGGGTAATGGGAAGAGACAGAATTGGGAAAAACTTCAAACTTAAATATAATTTAGCCGGAGGGGAAAAATACATTTATTTGAATGTATTTTGCAGTGATTAATCGAGTTTGGATGCTGCTTCAAATAGGGCTTCCAGCATTCAGAGAATCATGGCAAAATTACAGATCCAGAGAGGGCCTTGCAAAGTATCTACATTCTTTGTGCATGGAAGTCAAGACCTAGGGCATTCCCAAGATCTGAAGATTTCTACAAAGGGAAAGCCTACAATTCCCTAGATAATTGTTTTCATTGACGAATTATGTGGTATATGCAGATGTTTCTCCTGATATTCAGCCAGAATATACCTGACTGCAAGTTAAATCTGTTATGTCTACTTATGTCCTCTGGGTCAGTTGTTATTAACTGCCCTTGAGTCATGGCAGGGGCTCGACCTGGCCCTTGAGGTCTTTTCCAACGCTATGATCTTATAGATTCATGTTTATGACTTCCCTAATTGAGTCTAGCCATTTGGTGTGTGGTCTTCCTCTCTTTCTTCTGCTCCCAATTTTTTTGTCACATGTCAAAAATTGTGTGAGAGCATTTCACAAAGAAGCCATATGTGGCCGCAGCTCCAGTCGATCTTAGTTTCTTTTCATGATGCATAATATTTCAGTTGCACAACTTTCAGACTAGAAAAGTCTGCAGCCACAATGTCAAGCCCTTCAATGTTTGTATAGCGGAATGGTGTGACATTTAGTTGTGAATTTTGTGCACTTTCCCCAAGAACATAGCAAAAAACAATTGAAGGGAGTGAGGTTTTTTTCCCCTTAGGAACATGAAGTTTTCTGTGTGTATTTTTTAAAGAACTGTGAATGTAGGTTTTTACTGCAGAGTTGTGCAGTTTCTCGAGCCCTTGCTTAGCTCTCAAAAAGTGTGCAGTTTATGTCGTGTTAGGAACAGTTTGCAAGAACTTTTAACATGCTATTTTTCTTCCTAAATTTCTCAAGGGGATTAAGAACTCCAAATTCGACCCCAGTCAGGAAATTGACAAATTTCCATTCCATCCCTAATTCATGGTTATGCTTGGCTGTTAAATCCACTAATATTCTTTCCTTTTTTGGGTAGGACTGAGTTTTGCACTTTTCTTGTTAACTATGTTTTGAAAGCACTTTCCCTCTTTCTTGATACAGTGAAATTACTCATCAGAATATCTGTATCACAGTAATCAAAGCAGATTGTAGTGTTTTCTGTAGGTTCAGAATTGAAAGACAGGCTCTGTTTAATTGTTAGTTGTTACTAAATGTAATACTGGTGCATTTTGTTAATTCACTTTTTAATTATTTTGTCTCAGAAATGCCAGTATTAATAACCTGTGTCAATAAAATATGATATAGTATAGGTTGTCTTTTACATAAGAGAGAAAATGTTGCTTGCTAAATCACATTTGAGTTAGAATTAGGATGGTCCTACTTCATCTTGAGAGCCAGCATGGTGTAGTGGTTTAAATGTTGGACTATGACTTTGGAGAGCAGGGTTCAATTCCCTGCGCGGCTGTGGAAACCTGCTGGGTGGCCTTGGGTGAATCACACGCTCTCAGCCTCAGAAAACCCCTTAGGGCTACCATACGTCAGAAATACTTTGAAGGCACACAACAACACGTCTTCTTTGGATGAAGGGCTGGGAAAGAGAAGAGTCTGACAGGTTAATTCTTAGTTATACAATAAAATACACTGCAACTAACTGAAGTTTTAACCTCTTTCAGGTCTTATTTTTGGAGCAAAAACTTCCATCGGATGTAGAACCAAAAATACAAAGAGGCAAGAAAACTTTAGGTTATACTGGAAGAACAGCAGCAAATGGCAACAGGGTCAGATTGAGCAAGCAGTTCAGTACAACCAAGGTACAAAATACCCAGATATTTTTTCATTTGTGTGCTTTCAGTCAAAAGAAGCATCAGAGTACTACCTTGTGTTTGTTTCAGTGATGGCACCTAATTGGAGTTTTTTTGACATCTTCCAGAACTTTGTGAAAGAAGACAAGTATAGAATAACAGTGCTGAAATTTTGGTTCATACTTCTCAGTTTTGAACACCTTATTTGCATGAAAAATCCCAATAGCTTTCTTGAATTTTGGTGGATTACAGTTGTGTGCTACTTGATTCAGTGTTATCAATTCCATCCTGAAAGGCACCAAGTGATTTAACACTTGAATATCTATTTCTGTGGCTTCCCTCTCTTTCCAATATGTCACTTCGGGAAGGAGAGGTGGTTGTAAATTTAGCAAAGTTTCAACATGTTTAACCTGCCTTCCTGCTCAGTTTATAACTTTAAACACCAACACAGATTTACATAAGTCTGTGAGCCTATAAAACAAAGGGTCCAGGGAGAGAAAATGCATTTATTACCAATATTATTATATTGCCTTTCAGAACTAGAAGTTTTCATGGCACCTTTCATGCAAAATTAAACATAAATACAATACAGTTTGCTAAAAAAAAATCAATTTCCCCAAATTACAAAAGGAGAAACTTTCCAAATTATTCCTTCAAAAAAATAAAGGATCAATGAGAGAATAACCAGTGACTAACCTTCCCAGCACATCTCTAACAGCACCTCCGTGTGGACAGTAGGTGTTTTTTCCCCATCCATAACAACAGTTGCTTCTCCTGCCCACTCTGGACCCTAGTCAAAGTAGCATGTCAGGATGAACATATAATTTATTTGTTATATTTATTTATTTATTTGCATTTAAGCCCTTTTTTTCCATCACAAGACCTAAAGTGACTTACAGTACTTTAAAACAAAATTGAGCTAAAATCCTATTTTACAAAAATTTAAAAATCTATTAATTCTATTTAAAAAGTACAGTTAAGAAAAATTATTCTTAACGGTGTGCTTTTTAAATAGAATTAACAGGTTTTTAAAGCTTTAATAAAATAAGATTTTAGCACAATTTGGCTCCACATACATATATCACAGGATTCTTGACACCATACTAGTCTGGCTAAACCTCCAGGATATTCAGGGGTTGACCCTAGGGTATGGCAATGAAAATCTACATAGGAGCAATGTGAACAAAAACAGCTAATTTGTTTTTTCTCTTGGTAATTCCTACAGGATGTTCTAGAGAAACTGAAGGTGTTGCATCCATTACCAGGCCTGATTTTAGAATGGAGAAAGATCACTAATGCAATAACCAAGGTGGTATTTCCACTGCAGAGAGAGAAGCTTTTGAACCCTGTACTTGGAATGGAGAGGATCTATCCTATTTCTCAGACTCACAGTGCTACAGGTAGTAGGGCTTTTTAATTCAAAAAGTATTTCTGCTAGTTTATGAAAATTTGATTAAAAGGGAACTAAGTTGGACACACATTTTTTGTAGTTGCTGCTGACTGCACTGCTATAGAAAAAGTTCTGTTCTGCTTATTTGGTTTTCATATAATGACCTTTATTTTTCAACTAGACTTGAAGACTTATATTCATATATAAAAACAAGATTTTCCCTTTTCTCCAGAAGACTTTTTTCAAGTGTGAACCTTATCTCAAGTCTTCAATATTAATTTATTTAAAGTTTGGTTTCTTTCGTATTAGTTCTACAGTAGTTTTAATGGTTTAGGCATCCACAGCAGATGAATCTATGTGTGTGGATTGCTCTTCAGAAATGACCATGAATGATAAATTTCAATCTCTCATTCTTACCATGATGGGACTAGGAGAGTAGAACATGGACTGACACACTAAGATGTTCAAGCCGTCTCATGCCACCTGGGATTATAAACATTTTATGGTATCAAAAAGATACAAGAGAAAAACCTATAATATTTTATTACCTCCTCTTCTGGAAAGGGATTACTATTAGGAATTAATATGCATGCAGAAAGTGCTATTTCCATTTAGATAAGATTATTATTTTAAGATTGCAACACTTTTTCTTTGTTTTAATTATCTCAGAAATCTTGTATTTCAAGAACAACAAAGCTTGTTGGTCAAGTCTACTTTGTTTCTAACTTTTAAAAACATTTTGTGCTTTAGTTTACTTTTAATCTTCATTCAGCGGTATGCTGTGTGTGCCCTGCCTTTAGCCATATGCCATGCTTGCTTTTAGGTCGCATAAGCTTCAGAGAACCAAATATACAGAACGTGCCTAAAGATTTTGAAATTGAAATGCCAAGTCTGGTTGAAGAAAGCCCACCTTCCCAGAAACAATATAATATGTTCAGTGTTCCAAGAAACAGGTAAAAATTATTGATTTTTTTTGTTCTAGTTCTAGTCATTCATCTTAGTTTTAGTTCTGCTCTTTAATCTAGTGGTCACATTTCAAAAAAGACACAGGTATGTCAAAGATTTGAAACTGTGCCTCTATTTGTCTAGTAAATTTATATCCTACTTTTTCTCCCTGCCACAGAACTCAAGGTAGGGTACATGAGGTCTCTTGATTGTAGGTGGACACCTTCTGTGATTCTGAGGTCCATCTCCTCTATCCCAGATACCTGTGGGCAACTGTACCACATTACTGGAATTATCACGGATTCTGCCACTAAAATTCATCAACTCAAAAAGCAATGCTTTATATTTAAAGGGGCCATTTTACTGTGGAACAAGACACATATTCTATTTGAATCTTGTTCCACAGCAAAATAGGTTAGTCCTTCCAGGAGCATGAGTCAGGCATAAGCAAGATAGGTAGAGAGCAGACACTGGTTAGAGGCAAAACACCACTTTAATCCCAAGTACATCAAAACTGCAGTAATAATCAATAATGAACAGGAACCTTTATATTTAATCACTACAGATATTGTATTTAATTATCCCATCTTGTTTAATTATGTAAAAATCAACTGAATGTCTAATTTTCCATTTTATTTTGCAGAGGCAGAAAGCATTCAGTACTACCATGTGAGACTAAGACGCTGACTGAAATCTTATCCAGTGGAAAAAGAATTCCATTTGCTGTTAGCATGAGACATGCCTTTGTACCATTTCCAGGTACAGAATTATTTTATTACAAGATTTGTTTTGTTACTATCACTTCCTTAGATATGTGGTTGGAGAAAATCTAGTTGGAAGGCGACAGCATGTCACTCTGAGCAGTTTTTTGTGGAAAACAAAAAAAAAAATGTAATTGCATGAAAATTACTGTATATCATAACTAAAAGGGAGAGGTGGGATGTGCTGAATTACACAATGCTTTCCTTTAGAGTCAAGGCCAAACCTAGGATTTGGAGTTAAATGAGTAAACCCTAGGAGTCTTAGTTTCATGAAATGCCATTCCCTATTCTCCTTGTCTCCACAGCTTCTGGTGGCGCAGTGGTTAAATGCCTGTACTGCAGCCACTCACTCAAAACCAGAAGGTGGCGAGTTCAAGACCAGCAAAGGGCTGAAGCTTGACTCAGGCTTGCATCCTTCTGAGGTCGCTAAAATGAGTACCCAGATTGTTGGGGGCAAATAGCTTACAATTGTAAATGAAGCTGTTTGTTTAACAAATTGTAAGCCGCTCTGATAGTCTTGGCTGAAGAGCGGGGTATAAATAAAACATTATTATTATTATTATTCTAGTCATTGTGCCTAACATATTGTAATTTATTTCTATATAGACATCTGTAGTTTGTATTTCCCCAAAACTAGGATCTGAGACATGAGCCAAGGTTTTGCCCATTCAAATGAACTGGTAAATTTTTTTTAGCAAAAAGGACCCTTGGGCTTATTCACTGCCCAGTGTTTTTAAACTGTATGCAGTCACCCACAAAGACATACAGAATTGTTTTTGAATCAGCTGGATGAGCCATCATTAAAAGAAACAAAGCACTGAGTTACTGTGTAATGTATACTTTAGAAATGAATCTTTATTATTGGCTGTAGGTGGTTTGATCTTGGCAGCGGATTACTCCCAACTTGAATTGCGGATCCTTGCTCATTTGTGTTGTGATCGGCGGCTTCTACAGGCATTAAATGATGGTGCCGATGTATTCCGAAGCATTGCAGCTGAGTGGAAGATGATTGACCCTGAAGCAGTTGGAGATGATTTAAGGCAACAAGCCAAGCAGGTAGTCTTGAACAGACAGGGTCTTCGGAGACATTTTAACACAGTTGAAATTTTGATAGAAAAGTGAGTGTGATCTCACTATCCTCTTTGGAAAATAAATTAATTGTAATGAATCTTCCTGTTCAAAGTAATTTTGATTTCCACATATATGTTTCTTTTTACAAACGGACAAAGGCAGTTTGCTCTTATTGTCTTTCTTAATTTGTGTCTAGACTATAACACCACTCCACTGTTTGTTCTCTGCATCCAATGGTTTGCTTCACCTTTTTCCTTTGATTTTTTTATTGTACCTTCAAGTTGAATCCAACTTATGGCAACCCTGTTTCCCAGCAGAGAAGGGCCTAAACATCCTAACATCAGGTAGCTCCTCCCACTCAGCTCCTGATAGGCAGGGAGAAAGAATCAAAGAAAAGGGGTCCCTGTTCCCCCCAATGGGAGGAGCGACCCTCTGAAACTCAGTCTTTTTCCTGCCTTGCTCTTGGTAGGACGTGCGTAGAGTTTTTTAAAAATAAGATACACCGACAGACTAGACTAGATCTGTTCAAACAGAAAATGTGGCATTGCTTTTCCCAAAAGTTGAGAGAGTGAGACTTGCCCAAGGTCATCCAGTAGGTTTCCATGTCTGACTCGGGATTCAAATCCTGCTGTTTCTGTCCTAGTATGATGCTCAGACCACTACATCACATTGGCTCATTGGTAACTGTGACTTTCTATTGTAACAGCCCCCCCAGATGAGCTGCTTGGAGTATTACCATCGAACATCAGCATTGGGTCGATAATGTTTTTATCTATTTGTTTAGTTTTATTGTATTGGAATGTTTTTAACTGTAAATATGTTGTTCACCGCCCTGATCACAGGAAGGGCGGTATATAAATAAAGATTATTATTATTATTATTATTATTATCATTATTACAGTGCAAATCTATTTTCTAGACCCAACTAAAGTGACTAAACATTTTCTAATTCACACTGATTCAATGGCTCTGTTTTAGTTGGAACTGTTTCCAATATTATATGATGTGAGCTATCATGATATCTTTAGAAGAAAGGCTGTTTATAAATTATGTAAATATAAATGGATCAGGTTTTCTCAGAAAGTGAATTGAAATGCATTTGTACTAGCATAGCAAGTCTGATCAAGAAGGCTTTAAACTAAATCCTTGAGGGCTGGTGATGGTAGGTCAAACAACAGTCCAAAGGCAAGCACTATAAAAACAAGGGTGCATATTCTAGAGGAGAAGCTGAGAGAGAGAATGGGATCCACAGTAATTGAATAGGTGAGAACAAACAAGGCTTCAGATGTCTATTCTCAAGTGCAAACTTTGGAAATAAACCAGATGAACTTGAAGTCCTAGTACAGGAAGATAAATATGACTTTATAGGTGTAACAAAGACCTGGTGGGATGACTCTCATGATTGGAATATAACAAGTGAAGGATGTAATCTTCAAATATAAGAGACATGACACAAAAGGAGGAGTAGCATTATATGTCAAAGATAAATTCACTTCAGCGTGATGGATAAATCCATCAGCGTGATCAGAGTGGACCAGTCAAGAGCATTTAGGTAAAAAAACCCCAAAGAAATAAACAAAAGCAACATTATGGCAGGAGTCTACTACAGGCCAGCAAACCAAAAAGGGGTGATGGATGATGCTTTTCAGAAACAAATCTCAGAGATCTCCAAAGATGCAAGAATTAATAGTGTGTGTGTGTGGGGGGGGGGCGCTTCAATTATCCTAATATTTGCTGGTAGACTAAATTGGCTAAACATAAGCTGTTAAATATATTCCCCATGTACCATGTAGATAATTTCCTATTTCCAAAAGTAGACAAAGGAGCAAGAGGGTCGACAATCATGGACTTGATCCTAACCAATTACGAGGAGTTTGTCACTGGAATTTGGAATGTATACATTTTTAAAATATTTACAAGCTGTAGATGCTTGAATCTGTGGGTAAAGAATCAGTGGATACAGAGGGCCAACTGTATTTGGTATATAGTCAAACACAGGCACTGGATTTCAGGAAAGCTGATGTTGGCAAGCTCAAGGTACTGCAGATATTCCAGGAAGACAAAACCAGGAGGACCCATAAGTGAATGAAAATTTCAGCATTTTATTCAAAAGTCAGCTTTGGCCTCAGTGGAGTAATCTCCCTGGTATGCTGCAAAGGTATATATGTGACATATCCTTTTATAGGAATTCAGACAAAGAACCTACAGGCCATACATCTCTTATCAGGACTGTTTCAGTCACTGTCTAACATAGTCTCAGCCTGGCATTCCTTATTTTAGGCCAATGGAGACACTAAGGCACCACTAAGATCAATAAAGAGGCCCTGGATACTAGGAGGAGACCTCTATGAGACCTCTATCATGCAGACAGTTCTGCTTTCTAACTCATTCTAACCTATTTTTTCTATTAGGCATTCTAGCTAGTATTTTGCTATTTTGTTAATTTTTGTCTTCCTCAAGGGAAGTACTAGGTAGAATCCCATGGCTAGAAATGCTAAAGAAAAAAAAAATCCAGAAAGTGGAGGAGTTCATGAAGAAGGAGTTGCAAAAAGTACAATTACAAACAATCTCATAGAAAAAGAAAAATAGGAAATGGAAAGACTCTGTAGACTAAATTCATGACACTTAAAATGGTGTCAAACCGCTTTAATTCTGCAGTGTGGATACACTCCTGGTCAATATAGTCAAACTGTGTCTAGTTGTGAGCATCACAGTTCAAGAAGGATATCACAAAGCCAGAATGTGCCAGGAGAAGTGCAACCAAGATGATAAAGAATCTGGAAACCTAGCTTATGAGGAATGAGTAAAGGAGCTGGGTATGTTTAGCTTAATAAGAGAACACATGATAGGTATATCTAAATCAAAAGTTATATACAAGATGGAGCAAGCTTGTTTTCTGCCACTCCAGAAGTCAGTACATAAACCAATGTGTTCAAATTGCAAGAAAACAGATTCTGTCTAAACATTAGGAAGAACTTAAAAAAAAAAAGATCTATTCAAACAGAGAAATATATGGTCTTGGAGGGTGATGGGTTCTCTATCTTTGGAGACCTTTAAACAGATGGAAATCTTTCAGGTCTGCTTTAGTTGTGTATTTTTTCATGGCAGGGGGTGTGAGCCCTCCCAGCCCTGTGATTCTCTGATTCCCTGTGTCTTCCTTTCTCTAGAGGTAGGTCTGGAGGCTGTCAAAAAGAAACTGAACCACGAGGCACTTGCATTGCTTTTTTCCATTATGCAGTTTCTGCATTTAGAGGGTTTGCATTTAGAGTAGGACAAAGCTAAACATCAGTTCACTGTTAAAGCTCTCAAACACCTAATTCAACATATGTGTGATGATTTGAATGACCTTGCAGCACAACCAAGAAGAATTACCAGTACTTTTAAAAATAAAATCAGTTATAGCTATGCAACCTGTCCTTTGTATGCTTGAATCTCATTGAAAGTAATAAATTATGATGTCATTGTTTTTCTAGATTTGCTATGGAATGATTTATGGAATAGGAGCTAAATCCTTAGGAGAGCAGATGGGTGTTGAGGAAACAGATGCTTCCCACTACATTGAATCTTTCAAATCAAGATATCCAGGTAAAATTTACTAATATTGATGGCTATGGCTTTTTTTCATGATTTGGTGTTTTAACTATTATACCTATGTCAGTTCACTAATATCCTATATGTATCTTTGCAGTCTTTTTGGTGTGTGTTTAAAACGGAGTCCAAATGTAAATCAAAAATTTGCGGACAATTTATTTAGGAATGGTAAGAACTTAAAGGTCCCTTTGTCTTTTACCTTAAGATAAAATTAAATCTTAGAAACACACTGTGCTGGTTTGATCTGGCATGTTTAGTCTTCTGAATGAAAGATCGTGAACCAATTTAATCATGACTGAACAAACATGCAGTTATTAGAAAAAAATTTCAGAACTTGAAAATTAGATACATGTACTATACCTTGATTAACAAAGTAAATATGTTCTTTAACAGAAAATTGGGTACCAGAGGCAAATTTGGTACAGATAGTTCCTACACCACAAAAGGAGAAGACCAGTTTCTGCAAACGTTAAATTCAAAATATGTACACATGAAATGGAAAAAAACAAAACAAAAAACAGGCAAGAGTTGTTGCTTGCCTTCAAATCATTTCCGGTTTACAGTGACACTAAGGCAAACCTATTACAAAGTTTTCTGAGGACTGGGAATGTGTGACTCACCCACGGTCTCCCAGTGGGTTTCCATGTCCAAGCAGTTCGACTCGAACCCTGATCTCCAGAGTCGTAGTCTAACACTCAAAGCACTACACCACATTGGCTCTTATGCCGTGCATAGATAAACAAAAAACATGTTGACTACTTGAAAACCTTTTTCAAAATTGATCAAAGGGTGATTTTTTTAAAAAAAAAATCAGAAGGTATTTATAATCATACTGTAGATCTATTTTTTAAGTGCTTGGGATTGTTGGTGAAGCAGGCTTATCTACGGTACCCATTTCTGTCTGTTTTCTGTTCACACATGTTTAGGAAGGGATTCTGGAGGCAGCTGTTTCACATTGTAAGCAAGCACAGACAGCTACAGTAGGATTGCCTAGAGTAGAATTCCATTCTTTCTGGGCTCAAGTTTTATTTCATTGTTCACTACAGACACACTGTTGGAACCCACAATAAAATTCTGTGTTTCTACATTCCTTTTTCACCATCCTCCCAGTGCTGATGGTGCTAAAAACATCCAGCTAAACAGAGAACAATGACTCCCTGGCAAGCTAGGTAGCTGTAAAAAACACTTGTAAAAAGAAGTTTCTTTGTCAGAGGCTTTTAAAACTTGAAATATACCATTATTTCATAAATCATTGTTTAGTAGCTATGTGATTATTAGTTGAGGAAACTTTCAAGTTCTTGTACTTAGAAACAAAAATCTGTGCGATTCTGTATCATAAGTTATTAAAACATTAATTGATAGGTAACATACAGTCTCACTTTCCTTCCAATAATCATCCCATCAGTTGTATGTATTCAAGAAGAGATTTATTACATGGTGATTTGTTCTAGTATCTGAAATATTTGTAATGTTTTCCTCAGGGATTTCTCTGGATTTATGTTGGGAGAATGTTAGATTCATTTGATTGGTTGTTCTCTTGATAAAAATATAGCAACCTCTTGCAATCATTAGGACAGAGATGTAAAATTCTGGAAATTTTGAATCCTTGAGGGAGGGGAGATGGGAAGGATCACAGACTATTTGCTTCCTGCAGTCCTTTACTGCAAGAGCAGGTCTAATGCCCAGGATCTTCACTTAGCCAGGCAGGCTTACCAAATCCTATTTTAGTTGGCTTACATCTGCAAAGATTTTCCATCTCCCTACTGGAACATGTTCAGGGTGACTTAGTGTTCAAGCATCACAAACTCCATCCTCTTGAAACATTCCTACACAAAGTCCAAGGGGTTGCTGGTGATCCAGACTGTGACATCCTGCTCTGAAGTGGGGATTTTGTAGACTGTTTCATAAACTTCTCATTAAAAAGATTTCACACTAGATGTTCTGCCTATGCTTGCTTGACACATTGCCCAGTCTCAATCACAGTCAGGACAAGGAACAGTGGATATATTTGCCTCATTTGAGGCATCCTTTGCTCTTTGTTTAAGATGAATTATGTTTTAGATAAGGGTCGCTCAGCAAGAGTTGTAGCGATCTGCTTGGCCCACCAGTTAGGGGTTCCTCTTCTGCTCCACTCCCTGACTAAGAATGGAAAGTTGGATTTCATGTTAAGTATTCTTCTAGTCAGCAAGGTGTGAAGGCCCATCCATGGAGTGCAGGAGCATTTGAACAATATCCTATGTAGATAGAGATTCCACTGACATTCTTCTGTTTTTTGTTTTCATTTTTTACTTGTTGAACCTAAGGCAAGATACAATTGCTGATTGTAGCCTTTTCCCCATAACTTTTGGCAAACCCTGAACAGGTTCCTTCCTTTGTGGTGGACAAATGTTTCCACAGAAATGGGATTTGTTTTTGAAATATTGAAATGATACATAAGTTGCAGATGTATTGTTTGATTATTTATTTGTGTTGAGTTGTGTTTCATAGAATCATAGAATCACAGAGTTGGAAGAGACCACAAGGGCCATCCAGTCCACCCCCTGCCATGCAGGAACTCTCCATCAAAGCATCCCCATTGACAGATGGCCATCCAGCCTCTGCTTAAAGACCTTTAAGGAAGGAGACTTCACCACCCTCTGAGGGAGTGTGTTCCACTGTCGAATAGCCCTTACTGTCAGGAAGTTCCTCCTAATGTTGAGGTGGAATCTCTTTTCCTGGAGCTTGCATCCATTGTTCCGGGTCCTTTTCTCTGGAGCAGCAGAAAACAAGCTTGCTCCCTCCTCAATATGACATCCCTGTATTTAAACAGGGCTATCAAAGCACTTCGTAACCTTCTCTTAAGTTAAAAGCAAATGCAGAAAAGCTTTATTCAGTAAGCAGAGTTAATCAGAGTACATAGATGTCAGGACTGAAAGCCCCCCGCTACACTATATACATAGAGTTCAAACAATTCATCCATTACAAAAGCCTTTGTTCTATTTGTTGGCAACTCAAAACATACTGTCTTCCCAGATCTCAACCCTTCTTCCCATCCACCCCCAACTGACAGTTTCCCACCAGAATGACCAAAGGTCATTCCCACTTATGCAATCCCCATCTTCTTATTTTGAGTAACCCTTCATACCTTAGATATTAGGTTGGTACTTCTATTCTCTGTATCTCCGATAAAGCAATTTAGGAAGTCTACTCAGCTGTCTGTTGCCTATGGTACACAAAAGAAAGGGAAGGTGATCTTGTCTCACCATATCTTCCTACTTGGATGAGTGATCTTATCTCACTTTCTTGGTGATCTTGTCTCTTCCCACCTTCTCTTTGCTGGGAAACTTCTTCCACAAGAGGTTCAAAGTTCACTCAACTCAAGAGGTTTAGGGTTTCTTTCAAAACTCTGCTGAGCAGATACATCTAAATTCCTGTCTCATTACAGACTGGATGTTTGATCTCAAGCTGATGCTGCATATAGTAAAGTGCTACTGTTGTCGGTCCTGGCATGATCCATTGTCCTTAGTGAGTTTAGGTTACTATGCTCCCATATGTGTGAGTCATAGAGACCACAAAGAAGAACAGGTTGCCTATCTGTAACTGGTTCTTCAAGTGGTCATCTGTTAACTCACAAAACCCACCCTCCTCCCCTCTTCATATCATCCCTGTCTCCTGGTCTCTCGATGGCAGACTTGGAACTGGGTTTTGGTGGCTTATATGTGTGCAACTGAGGAGGTAATATTACTGCCAAAATGCAGCTCTAGAAGCTTCCAAATATCTCTGTGCAGACACAGAATGGCCAGTATGTGTGAATTCACATATTGATGACCACAAGGACCATAGTTATAGATAGTCAACCTATTAGTTTTTTGTTTGGAAATTATGACTTGACAGCTGAATTGGTAATTGTGCAGCATCATTTCGTGTTTTATAGGTATTCAGAAATTCCTAAGGGAGACAGTAAAGAAATGCAGCCAAGATGGATATGTGCAGACACTCATGGGGCGGCGTAGATACCTTCCATCAATTAGAGAGTCAAACCCTTACAAGAAGGCACAGGTATGCTGGGAAACATTTTGTAAAATTGGTAAGATATAGTTGAGAAGAAACACATACTTTGTTCTCTTGCTCTCTTAGTGTATTGACCTTTTGTTAGATTAATGTGCCTACTCATCCTTTATTGGGATATTCTGTCCAACATTTAGTTTGCAACTAATTCTGTCTGGATTTTCCATTTCTTGTACATATTGGATCCTTTTTGTACTGCACTGGCTGTTCTGAACAACTATGCCTTAACCTTTTTAAGTGTTACTATGTAAATCTGATTTTAATTTTGTTGTTATTGGTATTGAAATTGCTATTAGTGGTGTGTATATGCCTAATAAAGGTTGGATGATGATGATGATGATGATGATGATGATGATGATGCCTTAACCATGATTTCCAGATTGCAAGCAATATCATATGAAAACACTTCTAACATTTCCAGTTGAAATGTTCAGACACACTACTTGGTCTCTGTATTTGTGTCACTGTTGTACCAGGGAGCTTTTGTTTTGGAATGAGATTTCATGCTCTTTAAAACATGCATTTTGGGGACACAGAAGCATAGAGTTGGAAAGGGACCCCGTGAGCCATCAGTTTACTTATTCTAATATACAGTGGGCCCTTGCTATCTCCTGTGGGTTGGCTTCAGGACACCCACCCACCCATCCTGGACACCAAAATCTATGGATGTTGAAGTCCCATTAAATACAGTGGCATAGTAAAATGCTGTCCTTTATATGAAATGGCAAAATCAAGGTTTGCTTTTTGGAATTTATATAGTTTTAAAATATTTTCACACCATGGATTCTTGAATCCATGGTTAAAATAATCTGTGGATTTGGAGGGCAGACTGTACTACAAACCCTCCAGCCATTTTAACTTGGCATTTTTTCTTCCCAAACATTCTACCCCTCACACACCTGAAAATGCCTCCTTCCTCTTACTGAAATATTTGCTCAATCCACCAAGGAAGTCCTCTCCACCTTCTGTGCAGCCACAGTTCCATAACACAGCTCATTACCAGGGTTCCTTCATGTTCCTTGCTTTTTACAAAGCTTTTCTTCCCATCTCATGTCTTGTCCTGTTAAACCCAGGGTTGAGGTCCAGAGGAGAGGATACACAACTAGGATTTTCCTTCACCTAAATATTATTTCTTGCTTTCAGAAAGCGAGAAAGACTTTGTGTTGTTCGCTTCTTTTCCTACAGCAAAATAAGCCTTTCTAATTTTAAAAGCTAATTGTGCTGCATGCTTGGCAGCAAACTAGTCTTTATTCTTCTGTGTTTTTGTAAATATCAGGCAGAGAGATCTTGTGACACCTTTGAGGCTAACTGAAAGAGAGAAGTGGGTAGCATGAGCTTTCATAGACTTGAGCCTAATTCTTCAGAAACAGGGTTAATCAGGTAAATGTGAGTAAAGGCACCTTTGAGAGTAACTGAAAGAGAGAAGTTGGCAGCAGGAGCTTTTGTGGACTTCAGTCTACTTCCTCAGATGTATGTTTGGAGTGGAGAACCCAGAGACAGACCTATATAAGCTGTTTGTGTGTGAGAATGTCAATTCAAATTCAAAACCTTGTGGATATGGAGATGAGGTAACAAGTGCAGTTTTAATGATGGTTTTTGCAGGACAAAGGCAAGGCTGAAGGCTGTTGTGTAAAGACAAGGAGAGTAAAATAACTATATGGTAAAGGGCACCTTCATGAGGGATGGGAGTTAGAGAGTGTTGAAATGTGTGTATTGTGCTGGGAAACCATTATCTCTGTTCCCATTGCTGATGGATTTGAAATGTTCTGCCACTGGTTTTTGTGTATTCCCATTCCTAATGCTTGATTTTTGCCCCTTTATCCTCTAGTGCAGGGACTGGCTTGTTTGTCCAATGTTAACTGCTGAAGGGCATTACTTTCAGTTAGTCTCAAAGGTGCTACATGATCCTTTTGCATACTGATTTTCCAGACTAACGTGGCTTTGTCTTTTGAATCAGGCAGAGAGGCAGGCTGTGAACACTGTGGTCCAGGGATCTGCAGCAGATATTGTTAAAACAGCCACAGTGAATATTCAGAAACAGCTAGAAGCTTTACCTGCAGCAGTAAAGTCTTTTGGACACTTGGACAGCTCCTTCCAGAAAAAATGGTCAGGTATGTATTTTTTCCTGTTTAGTTTTTTATTTGGTGGCAAATGTTCCTAATCCGAAAATGTTTGTTAGTAGCAATACAAAAAGGATTAACACAACTGAAATTTATGCCAGAGAATTCAGAACTATTCTGAGCAAGTTCTTCCCAAATTGCCATACTGTATCTATTTGCCTATAAGTCAATCTCTTGTATAAGTTGATGGCAGGTTTTGGAGCCAAAATTATGGCTTTTGATATGGTCCATGGATAAGTTGAGGGTAAAACTTAAGGACATGTAACAAATGATGAAGAGTATGAACCAAAGAAAAATGATGCCAAAGAACTTACAAAATTCTGGCAGGCATATCTGTGCTCATCCTGACATGGCTAAGAAACAGAGGCTGCTCATGTGTGGGTTAAAGTTGTATTTTCGCTTGTCCATTTGGCAGGTTGCCTTTTAGCACATCCATCCCACCCAAAGGGTTGTCTCTGTAAGATACATAGTATGGGAAACAAGAGCTTTTTTCATGAGAAATGGCTCTATGCCACACCAGAGGCAACAAGACAGAGTCCCTCATCAGTGTAGATCTAGATGGGACAGTGGTGAATGTATTTGACTTCCAAGCAGCTGGCCTAGGTTTGCTTCCCAGGCAACATACCAGTATAAATCTGGATTTAAAATTACTCCCCAGTAGGTAAAGCTGAACCAATAGTGGGGGAAACCACAGTTAAAATTGTAATGAAAGAAATCAAACCATTTCTTTAAAGTACAATACTTAATATAGAGCTATTGGAGAAGTAAAAATTGAATTAGACTGAATGAAACTCATATATCAGGGGATGGAACTTAACAAGAATAAAGTTTTGATTAATAAAATAAAGTGACTAGTAAGAACTAAATCAGAATCCAATTCTGCATTTTCTGTTCTATGCCTTCCAGCAATTTTAATGTAACAGTAGGCCTAAAAATGGAATGGCGTGGTGCACAAATATTCACATAATGAAGGAACAAAGCTACAATAGCAGAACAACAGGGAACAAATTCAAATTATAAAGTCAGGCTTTTGTATATATTAAATTCCATCTGAAATGCTCTCCAGTCCAGGCACCCAAGAGGTAATAGTTGGT
Organism: Urosaurus nigricauda; assembly: GCA_034509955.1. Taxonomy (NCBI): domain Eukaryota; kingdom Metazoa; phylum Chordata; class Lepidosauria; order Squamata; family Phrynosomatidae; genus Urosaurus; species Urosaurus nigricauda. Next base: position 136,259,143 of record JAOEGL010000002.1, read on the forward strand.
ATCCTGTTGGTTAGTTCTAATTATAGTAGATTCATTGAATCAAATGTTGAATGGTGAGTCAACATATAGATAAATCTAATGGATACAGTAGGTCTATTCTAGCACTAAATCCTATTTTAGTACTGTATTTTTCTTACGTTTTCGTAGAATCTATCTGTAACCTAGTTACATCCAAGTTGGGCTACTATAAGGTATTCTACTTGGACTGCCTCTGAAGATGACTCAGAAACCTCAGCTTGTACAGAATGCATCTTTGTTGAGGCTACATTGTACAGACTACATCTTTGTTGAGGCTAGACAAGATTATACAATAACCATTTTTCTGTGTTATGCATAACCTAGTTAGGTACTATGCATTCGTATCAGATGTTCCTTGTTAGTCTTTTGTGACATTTAAAACTCTAAATTGTCTGAGGTCTAGGTTACTGCCATGGATGGATGGATGGATAGATAATAGATAGATAGATAGATAGATAGATAGATAGCATTAAGGGAAGACCTGAGGGAAGAAGTTCTGGTGGAAATTTAGTTTGGGTTTGAGATGCTCATATTGCCAAGGGCTGTTCAGATATGTTTGCTTTCAATGACTAGAGTCTATGCAATAATAATAATAATTGTTTGGGTGACCTTAAAGCTTTTCTCTGGGCATTGTTGGTTTCTGCTGTGATGGTTTCTAAGATTTTAGGTTTTATTCCCTCTAGGAAAATCAGTGAGGGCAGAAAAGAGGCAGATAACCTATCCTAGACATGGAGGGTTCTTCATACTCCAGCTGCATGATGAACTTCTTTATGAGGTTGCAGAAGACAGCATGATTCAGGTATGAGAATGCAGTTCTTCTGGAATAATTTAAATTATGGGTAGTGTTTTGGCTTGCCAGTGTTGCCTGTATGAAAGGGAAGACATTTGCTGCTTAAATATGTTGGGGAACTTAAATCCACAGTATCCCATTGTGTTTAGATATAGTTCTCCCATTCTTACTTTATACCAGAATTAGCCTCACGGAAGTAACCATGTGAAGTGGCACCTTTTTTAAAACTTAGCTTGAAAGGCTCAGTTTACTTTTGTCTTGTATACAGGCCTATACTATTGATCATAAGTTGTCAAGACACAGTGAGTACATGTTTTATTGGGGTCACTTGCTCAAGTACAGTTACTAAATAGAGAGATATGTAAATGAGACTTTGCTGAATGTTTTGATTCCCCAAACAGTATCAGCTTAGCTTCTCTGGGTATTTGCATTTCCTTAGGACTATTATTACCCTCTTGGTTTAGGGGCATTCTGGTCAATTTCAGTGACTTGAAATGTTGCTCTACTCTGACACTGATTTTTCCTTGTTTGTATTTTTTTGTAGGTAGCACAGATTGTTAAGCATGAAATGGAAAATGCTGTGAAACTTTCAGTGAAGCTCTCAGTAAAAGTGAAAGCTGGGTCAAGCTGGGGAGACTTGCAAGAGCTGAATTTGTGAATGAACATGAAACAGAGAGTTGTGCTGTTAGTACCCATTTCTACAGGAAAATTCATGGCTTCTGCCACTAGATTCAATAACTGGACAACTGGATGCATTTTAAAACACTGATATTGTACTACAATTTATTTCCCAGCTGAATCTTGACCTATAAATGGATTTATTAAAAGAGCATTCAGCTGTTGTCACTGCACATCTAGAAATGACAATAACATTTTTAAACAAAGTATAATTCCTTTTGAAATTCACAATGAATTTAAAGCCTAGTAATGTATTGTTTCTTAATGGACTTGTCAAAAAATGGCTCTAAGTGTTTTTAATGAAATGTATATAACGTCAGGCTTTTTTGTATATAATACAGCTGCCATCCTCAGGGGGGAACGTCTTATTTTGTCACCATAAATGCCTCTTTCTTGACATACGATGTTGTTTCAGAAAAGTTACAATTACAAAAGTGTAATTGAATAAATGATACAGGGTTTTGGTTTGTAGGGGCGATGTTAGCAATATGTGGACATGACTCCTCATGTTGCACTGCAGGCACAGTGGAATGTGCAATACTTGTGTAGCAAGTGTGTGAAATAATCCGTTACTAGTTCTCCTTGCTTGATGTAAGGTGAGATGGGGTGGGTCTCTTGATCTTATAGTAAATATTCACTAGCCAGAATCCTGTTAATGGCATACACACATTTTCCTTACACTGTGTAAGGAATTTTACAATTTCTCTTATACTGTCTGTTGGTTTTTGGGTGGTGTGGAGGTTGGTTTTCTCTTCCTCTCTCTGTGGCACCAAAGCCCCCCCCCCCCCGACTTACCCTAGAGCGTTTGAAGCTACCCACCTTGCAAGAGCATTTGGTGCCTCATAAGGAATTGACAGTATTGGGTAAGAATTTGGTTATGTCCTCATAGTCAACGGTGAAAATTTTACAGCTGTACTGAGACCTCCAGATCTCCGCGCTGATATAAATTATTTTGCATCTCACTGTGGGAACATAGCTTGATGGTTCTCTGATCCTACTCACTTCCTATGAGGCATGGGATGGCCATGTGGCGGGGGTGTGTGTGTGAGAGGAATTGGAGGTTGTAGGGTAAGTTGGGGACAGTCTAGATCCTCATGTAACACTACTATGCTGTGCTGAAACATACAGGATTGTAGCCTTTGTCGTGTTGGACTAAAACTCTGTAAGATGCTCCACTTAGGTTTGTTGTGCCTTGATACTTGCTCTAAGAAAATGAAGATCAGCTTTGATGTATTTTTGCTACTGGTTTTTAAACCAATGAATTAAGCTGTTTGAGTTGTGAACATTCAGGAGATAATTTAATTCATAACTATGTGTGTAATAAAAAATATCTGTCTGTCACATTACTGCTCCTGTGCTGCCTTTGAAAAGTGCTGACTTGACAAAGAAATAATCTAATCAAGCTGTGTATTGGAAATGCTAACTCTGAATGTCAAAGGTGAATCTGGAACTTTTAGGAAATCTGTACACAGCTGCTTGCTACAGGTTCAGTGTCCTAGCTGCAAATGCAACATGTGGAAGAAATGCAGATGTCTTTTTTCTCCGCTTCCCACTTCTTCTGGCTCACTTTCTTAGAACTTGCACTGAACCTACTGTCTTTCACAGAGCTCAGGAAAGCCAAGCCTGGACACTCGGAACTCAAACACTTAGTATGAACAGTGGCAACTATGCCAGCAAGCTGGAGGTGATGGCCAAGCACCAGGGAGTAGCCGAGTCGTCCTCCACGCCTCACGCTTGAGAAGGTAATGCCTAAATGGCCAGCTACTTTCCCTGTTCCCCCCCCCCCCAAAAAAAAATCTTAATACTGTAATACCTAGCATGGGTACAGAACACATTTCCCTCTGTCTTCCCCACTAGCTTGATGCTCTTGAGAGAGCATTTTAAACAGCAGTGCCACCTCTTTCTGGAGGCAGAACCCAAGCTGCAACTGGCACTGGCAGGCATCTTCCCTCCCCTGCCTCGGAGGGTGGTGGAGTCTCCTTGGGAGATTTTTAAGCAGAGGTTGGGTGGTCATCTGTAATTAGGAGTGCTTGGATTGTGTGTTCCTGCTTGAGGATGAGGCTGGGTGGATTGGATGGCCCTTGAGGTCTCTTTCAACTCTAGGATGGCCCTTGAGGTCTCTTCTAACGCTAGATTCCCCTGCCTGCTTGCCTGCCTTTGTACCTAGCTTGGCAGTGACTCTCCACTCACACTCATGGAGGCAGGCTAGCTTTTTTCCTTTTGTTCCACCCTTCCTTCCTTGCTAAGTCACTGTGCTGGGTGTGTGCAAGGTGCATTCTTGATGCTGCCACTGCCATTTCTTGGTACTGCTTGGGTCTGGGCCAGATTTGTCCCACTCCTGGCAAGGAACAAATTCTCTCCACTATACTTCTATTGATGCAGCCTATAATCACATTGGCTTTTTTAGCTGCTCCATCATACTGTTGACTTATAAACTTGCTCCTGCTCCTGTATTGATTGTCTGGATTTGTTTTCTCATTTTATCTCTCATAGTTGAGGTCTGCCTATGATGTCAATTATAGGCCTCTCTCATCTTTTTAAGTCAGAGAACTTGCACAGTTGGTGGCTGACTAAATACTTTTTTGCCCCACTTTAAATTTAGATCAATGGATGTGGAAGCAACAAATTAAATATACATGTAGCCAGGATCTAAAAAAATGATTATAAAATGTTTTTAAGATGGCACTTGTCTCCAAATAGAATAGCAAAGATATATAGAGGTGCGAAAAGTAAATGTTGGAAATGTGTACAGGAGCCAGGGACATACTATCATGTTTGGTGGACATGCCCTCAAGCTAAAAAATACTGGATTTCTTTATGCAAAGTGATAGAGGAATAGTTAAATATAAACATTTCCTTTAAACTAGAAGTGATGTTATTAGGGATGATTGAGGACAAAGTGGAAAAAACATATGACAGACCTATTTTCCATTTTTATTCTTAACCATTTTTAATAATCAATAGGTTGCAATATTTTTTTTAACTCTCTAGGGAACATTTTTTGATGACAGCTACATCCAAGAATAGTAGACGCATATACACGAAAAGATTTTCAAAAGACCAATAATCTTAAATAAATGCATTGTCAATGTGCTTGATAGTTAACATGGAGCAATTTTTCCTTTTAAAAAAAGCAGTGTTTAGCACAGGAAACTAAAAGTATAGTAAATTTTCCTCTTGTTGCTAGAGCGTTGAAACAGGTGGAATGACAGAAGATCATCACAGGGAAAGATGGCAGATCTGACAGCAACAAGACCAACTATTGCAAACCATGGGGAAAAGTTCAGGGGATTTTATGACTGGCATCCTGCTGGTGACATGCACACGCAATTCCAGATTACATTGCATGTATGTCCCTTTTTGAAGGGGGTGAAGGGGGCTGATCTTTCCCTGGTATGTGTGGAGCCCAGGAGGGTCTGCCACTGCTGCTTCTAACCAGCGGGAAGGCCAGTTCAGATTATGTCTGCTCTGGACTCCCAGGGAAGAAAAAAAGATGGGTGCACTCCATCTGTGAGACTCTGCCACTCTTCAAAGGAGTGTCTTCCATTGTTAAACAGCTCTTACTCTCAGGAAGTTCTTCCTAATGTTGAAGTGAAATCTCTGCTTGTAGTTCGAGTCCATTGCTCCAGGTCCTATTCTCTGGAGTAGCAGAAAACAAGCTTGCTCCTTCTTCCGTATGACATCCTTTCAGATACTTAAGTAGAGCTATCATGTCGTGTCTTCACCTTCTCTTCTCCAGGAGAAACATACCCAGATCCCTAAACTGTTACTCAGAGGACTTGGTTGTCTCCAGACCTTTCACCATTTTAGTTGCTTGACTCTGAACATGCTCCCGCTTATCAACATTCACTTTGAACTGTGTTGCCCAAAACTGCACAGAGTATTCCAGGTAAGGCATGATCAAAACAGAATAGAGTGGCACTATTAATTCCCGTGATCTACTGTAAACAATTTACTTCTATTGATGCAGCCTAGCATTGCATTGGCCTTTTTAGCTGATGCATCACACTGATGACTCATAAATCACCTCCGGCTTCCCTGACCACTGGTAAAAAGCAGCAGCCACCTCTCCACAGGCATGACAACTTCCAGGGAAGGGGGAGAGGGATAGAACTGAATGGGCAGTTTCATCTAGAATCTCAGCCGATCCTTTGTTCCAGAGGCTTTGAGATAACTTATTAACACACATTAATGATCCACATTAAGATTTTTAAAGGGCATGAAAATATAAAACATTTTATCAAATGTGAAAGCTCTACAGGAAAAGAGATTCCATTTCAACATTAGGAAGAACTTCCTGACAGTAAGAGCTGTTCAACAGTGGAACACATTCCCTCGGTGGGTGGTGGAATCTCCTTTGGAGGTTTTTAAACAGAGGATGAATGGCCACCTGTCAGGGGTGCTTTTTTTCTTGAATGACCTACATTTTGTGGTGCCTTCTCCTCCTTTGCAGTTACAGAATCATAGAATCATGTGAGTTCCTGCATGGTAGAATGAGGATGGACTGGGTGGCCCTTGTGCTCTCTTCCAACTCTATGAATCTTTGATTCTGTAACTGTAAATGAGGACAAGGCACAGCAAAATGTAGGCCATTCAAGAAAAATTATAGGACATTACAAAATAAAAGCTCAAAACACTAATATAAATATAAATTCATTCCACACAGTTTATTTACAGCTATATTACATATAGTAGGTTTTTAAAATTATGTACATTGTATTTTTCTGATGAACTTACCTTCATTAAAATCACCCCTTTCCATTCCTGGTTTTTGCCCCTCTTGCATCTTCCAACATCCCAAGCTCCTTCTTCCTCCTCTCTCCTTCTCATTTGAGCTCCTGAAACAGAGAAAACTGCAATCCTAGCTGTTTCCCATACTGACGCTGGGCCCTTTGCACATGCTTCTCCTTTCCTGTCACACAGACAACTTGTTTTCTGTGCAAGCCACTTTTTCCTAGGACAGAGGCTAGGTTTTTTTTAAAATGGGGATTCTGTGCCAGTTACAGGATAGGGACAATTATTGGCGACTGGCAGCCCACATCCCAGGTTTATCTTCTTGGGCCATTAGATGCAAAACAAAACAAAAAAACAAGGGTCTTAAAGCCTTGGGAAAGCATGGGAGACCAAGAAAGTAGCCACTTCAGCCAGGATGCCCCCAGCATCCACTTTAACAAAAAGATAAGGGCCAAGGTTGGCCCACTATGTGGACATCTTGTCCCTGCTAAAGCCTGAGGGTGAGGAAGGGCTGTCTTCTAAATCTGAAAGGAAGAAGAACAGGGTGGTTAGAGACAGTTGAACATTTGTTCAACAACTGGCTGGCAGGATACACTGTCCTCATGGAGGTGGTTCAGGCTGCAAGGACAGGAGTTGGCATCTACCCAAGCACTTGGCCACTGTACTTGGGGCCACAGTATGAGTGGGTGGGTGAAGCAGCTGCCATTGAGTACAAAACAATACCTTCAGCTGTGCCCAGCATGAATTCCAGGAACTACAAGCTCTGCAATGGAATTAATGAACTCTTGGTATGGCTGACAAGGAAAATATGACTGAATTGTTGCTGTGGTTATCCGTGGCTATATCACTTTAGTTAACTGCCTTAAGAACCAAGCAAATAATTTCCTTCTTCTCCCTTATAACAGAGACTGACTATTTAATACATTGTTGTTTTGTGCCTCCAAGTCAGTTATGATGACCCTAAGGAGAACCTATCATGGGAGTTTTCTGGGCAAGTTTCTTCAGAGAGGTCTGCCATTGCCATTCTCTGAGAGAGGCTGAGATATAAGTTGCCCAAGGTGTGACTTGGGTTTACATGGCTGAGTTGGGATTCAAACCCTGCTCTCCAGAGTCATAGTCCAACATCAAATCACTATGCCACACTGGCTCTTTTTAATGGTATGATAAACTTAATGCTGATGCCAATTTTAGTAATTATTTTATTAGAAAAACTTTGTTGTTTCTGGGTGAAACATAAACCTAGAATATGTCCTGAACTATCGTTTTGGGTCTCGCCACATGGAGCATTGTTCAATAAGGAACTTAAATATCATGATACATGGTTTGAAAAATTTGAAAAACTCCTGTGTTCCAATTGATATCGGAAATGTGTAAAATGCTATTGAAAATGGAAAATAAGGAGGAACAGTTAAAAGAATGTATGATTAAACGGGCACAAAATGTGGGTCATAGTATATGGAAGAAGGTGTGGAAAAAAGGCTCGAAATTTACTCTTAGTCTGGATCTTAGGGAAGTTTTTTATAAAATGATGTCTCATTGGTATTTGATACCAGAAATGATTGCTAAAAGTTCTTTGAATTTGTGTTGGAAATGTAGAAAAGCGAAATAATAAGAAAAAAAGCAGGAACTTTTTACCCCATGTGGTGGACCTGTGAACAAACTCAAAACTTTTGGACTCAAACTCCTAAACTGATGAGAGATGTTTTGAAAAATAAACTTCAGTTGGATCCTGCTATATTTCTGTTGCGACACTACAAAAACCGCCATGGAATGAATGTTATGATATTTGACAACAGCAGCAAAACTGATTTATGCAAAGAGATGGAAAGACCCAACAGCACTTTCATGTAAACATTTGTTAAAATTATATGAGATAGCTGAAATGGAAAAGATTGCTATGTTAATATATGAAAAGACTTTGAAGAGCTTTAAGAAAGAGTGGAGGGTGTTGATTGAATACGTGGTTTTATTATGACTTTAGGATTGTAATAAGTAGAGGCATTGTTTTTTTCCTTTTAATAAAATGTTTTAGAGCTTTATTAGGCCCTACGTAAGGGCTTTTACTTCATCTAAAATAGATTGATTAAGTTTATTTAGTTACAATTTTAACTTTTGCATAAACTTGAGTTACACAAGTAATTTTAAATAACTGTTTTTAGGTAGACTGGAAACCCCATATTTTGTGTTCTGTGTATATTCTGTGTATATTTTGTATATAGTATTCTGTTTATATTTTCATTAGGTTTTTAAAGATGTTAATTATTTGTCTCACACACACACACAAGCACACACCCATATGTTGTTTTTTACCTATGGAAATGTTGTATGTATTTGTTCAACTGTTTGAATAAAAATACATATTTTAAAAAAATGTCCCTTTGTTTCTGGTCCCATTGACTTTGCCTTTGTCTAGAAATTCACCTCTTTTGCCAAAAATGGTTCCCCACCCTGAGCCCCCGGACTTTTGACTACAACACAAAGAAAGCACCATAATGTAAATTTTAAAGTTATTTTATTTTTCTACTAATGAAATGCATGAGTGTTTTAAACCTAAGATTGTCTACAGAAAGGAATGTCAGATGTGAGAAATGCAGCTCATCCGTCGAAGGCAACATGCTTGAGATGTACCAACTTATTTTAAAAACACAAGTGTTTCCTGTTTGTTTTTGTTTTTTCCTTTGTGGACCTTGAAATCCCTTTCCTTCAATCACAGCATGCTTTGCTTTTGTCTTGTCATATAAGAAGTCAGTTAGTCATGCAAAGTTTTGTTCATTTTAAATGCATTGACAGTCTAGTTTGTACAGTATATTTTAAACCAGGAGAATTCCTCCCCAGAGTTCATACCTAAAGCCATTGAAATTACCTGTTGACGACAATTGTTCATTGGAAAATATTCAACATAAATTAATTGTAATGGTCCACCAGATGTAGAAACCTGAAAACCTTCTTCCTTGATCAACTGGTGTGCTGAAAGAGGGAAAGTTTTCCAAAGAGATCAACTGCTTCTGTCCTGGGCCTGATTTTTGAGAATAAGGCCTCCTTTACCTTCTGTTCTTGAAACTCTAAGGTGCAACTTCATACTCAAAAGTCAAAACTGATACCATTTCTTGTCTTTGTATTTCAGCATTACCTGCAGGGAAAGATAAATAACATTATTTAAGTGACATAGTGGGAGGCACTAAAAGGATGAAGGAGGCACTCCCATGAGCCTCCTATGGGCATAGGAAACTACAGTTAGCCCTCCTTATCCACTCATTTTTTAATTCATGTATTCAACCATCCACAGGTTTGATAATATTATATATATGAGGGGGTATTCAAAAGTTTTAATGATCACCTTTTTAAAAAATTGACAGAAAGTTGGTTTTGATTTGTAGTTGTTAACTTATTTCTACCAGTCACTATCTAGATTTGTACATTTTTCCCAGCGTATCTTGACCCTCCGAATACCTGATATTGTAGAAGTCTGCAGATTGCACTTTACGAGGGGGTATCGTAAAGTAATAATGATCACCCGGAAGTTATTATGGCATATTGATGAAATTTTGTCAGTGTTATAATTGGTCCCTAAGTACACGTTGCTGAGAAAATCAGCTCATTGCGTCCTTTATTTTTGTGACTGGCTGTGCCAAAAGTGACTAAAGTGTAAAATCCTCATCAGGCGCAATCTGCAGGCTTCTACAGTATCAGGTATTCGGAGAGTCAAGATATGCTGGGGAAAATGTATAAATCTAGATGGTGACTACACAGAGATAAGTTAACAAATACAAATCAAAACAAACTTTCTGTCAATTTTTTTAAAAGGTGATCATTAAAACTTTTGGATACCCCCTCATGTATGTATGTATGTAAAAAGTAAACCTTGATTTTGCCATTTTGTATAAAGGATACAATTTTACCATGCCATTGTATTTAATGGAACTTGAGAATTTTGGTATCCACGGAGGGTCCTGGAACTAAACTCCTGTGGATACCAACGGTCCACTGTATTGCATTTGTAAAAATATGGTTCTTTTTGGGTTCTGATTTCTTGCAGCATGGTCTCTTATGCACCCACATTCAGGGTGGATCGGTAGTTGCCACAAACTATTAGGGGCCAGGATTCTGACTTCCAGAAAAGTCACTTCATACATGCATTTGATGAAGTAAACTGAAGTCTACAAAAGCTCATACTACCAAGTTCTTTCCATTAGTCTCAAAGGTGCTACAAGACCTTTGCATGCTGATTTTCCAGACTAACACAGCTATATCTTTGAATGCACTTCATACACTAAGCCCCATGTCCTGTTCCCTGCCTGAGGCCAACACTCACCTCGTGTGCATGTTTGGAAAAAGCTTCTGCACTGGCCATCATTCTTGCTGTCCTCTCATCGAGTTCTCCCAGCTTCTGTCCCCTTTCATCAAGAGCAAGACGTGCACGAGCCAGATCTCCGATAGCTCCCCCTGCAGCTCCTTTCACACCTTCAACACCACCGGATCCAGGGATATGCTGAGCAAGGCTGCGAGATGCTTTTCCTGCTGTAGCCTCGCCAACTGGAATTGGAAACCAGAATGAAATTAGAAGTATTTTTTTATATGTGCTTCCTGGTCCCCCGCCCAGCATCTAACAATTTTGAAAATGGAGGTTAGAATTAATATTTAGAAGGATTTCCCATCCAAACATCTATTCAATACAGACAGCAAGGTGTGATTTCACATTCTTTCACTGAAAGGTACGGGGGATTATATGATATTTAAGCCTGGCTACTATGTGATAGAAGACCCATCATATGAGACGATAATTAAGAATTCTCAATAGACAGAGTATCCCACCAACACAGCTTTGTTCTCTTAGAGCAGTGGTCCTCAGACTGTGCTCTTTAAGAGATTTTGGACTTCAGCTCCCAGAATCCCATACTACTGGCCAACATGGCTGAGGCTTCTGGGAGCTGAAGTCCAAAATCTGTTAAAGAGCACAGTTTGGAGACAACTGTCAAGAGGGTAAATTTTCTCATTCCACTCTCCCAGTCTTAGGGGAAATTGTTAACTCAGGAGAGACAGGCAAGAAAAGATCGACAAAAGAAGCCAAAAAGCAGCCATCAGCTTGTCTTTCAGTGTGCATTATCCTGATGGACTAATTCAGGGAAGGCCATTGCCTTTTCCTGCCTATTCAGGACATCCACCATACTTCAGCATTGTACATACAAATGCATAACAACTTTTAATGGTGTTAAATATGGAATAATTTAAATTATATGTTTCATTAATATCTTCCTTATTCTCCCTAACAATCAGAGTCCCTATTGGGAGGAGGAGGACAGCTATGCTTCAGAAAAGACTATTCAACAAGTGTTCTTATGAGCATCAATCTCCTTTCAGTTTTATAGATACACCTTGTCCTCCCCATGTGGTACTTTTCCTATCTTTTGTCTTCTTCTATCTGTGATATGAGTGTGAAAGATGACTTACAGAGCTCTTCTCTGTCGAGTGTTCCACCACTCCCACCAAACAGCCCCTTCAGAAACCCTCGGTATTGAGCCTCAGGAGTTTCTACAGGCGTAAACAACTCCCCGAGCATGTCCTGGCCAAAGGTAAAGTGAAACAAAACCATTTTCAGCAAGATGATATAAGATATACAGATAAGTAGATTGATTTTATCTGTGGTATACTTCCATGCAGAATGGGATGGTTTCTCCCTCTAATTTATTTTACATACTGATCTTGCACTTTTACAATCACTCCTTTTTGTACTGAAGGCTTACTTGACAATGTGATACCTTTTCCTCCAAATAGAACACATTAGCCACTAGGCAACGTGCACATGTGTTGTGGGGAGAGATTGGCCATCTGATTTCATGTGGAACAGCATTTATTGTAACGTTCAGTTCAAATTAGCTCAGTATTTTCCAGAATGAAATATACCTGCATGGGTGTCTGTAACTAAGATGGCCATCACTAGTAAAGAAAGCTATTGTTTCCAGGATAGAGATTCAATAGGGATCAAGCAAGAGAAAGAATAATGGCCACACCAAAACAAAATGATCCTAATGTTTAACTAGTATAATACTGCTAAAGTGTTTTACACTTTGACAGTTGGCTCTCCATATCCACAGATTCTGCATCCATGGATTCAACTATCCATGGGCTTGAAATATATTTTAAATATTCAAAAATAAAAGCTTGATTTGCCTTTTTATATAAGGGGCATCGTTTTACTACATATAATGGAACTTAAGCATCCATGGATTCTGGTATCTAGATGGGGTGGGGTGAGCGCTGGATACAACAGTGGATACCAAGTGCTCACTGTTAACTCCTGTATAATTAAAAAAAGAAGGCTCAGTTGAAATTGGTGAAAATCCATTTCTGGAATCTTGCATGAGTCTTGATAAGACACAAGATCAGCAGGAAAGGGAGGAGGAAGAACACAAGGGAAGAGAGTGAGGGAAACCCAGGATATTTCAAGGAGGAGTTTGGATGCAAACCGAAGAATATGTAAAATCAAAAGAAAAAGCATTGTGAGCTTTTGATACTTCTGGAGACTTTTCCCTCTTTTGGATGAGTGCAATGATGCTCCATGCTGATTCTGACATGCCATCACCATCACTATATGCTGATTTGTGGCAAAAAGAATTGTTACCCAAATAAAGTTGATTATATGACATAAACTGGACCGGCTGATAGTTGGATAATCCCTCCGGATTATCCGACATTTTCGGTTATCCGCCTATCAGTCGGTCCCATTTATGTCGGATAATCGAAACTCTACTGTATCTGTACTACCACCTTTCATTCAACAAAAAGTGAGAACAAGCTTTATGCACATACAACTGTACACATGAAGGGCCCATACTTACAAACTGAAAGCCATAGTGCTCCAGTAGGGCAGATTCTGGGTGGACAACCAAGTTAGTCTCTTGCTCCAGAAGAGTCTTGTGCACCTTAAAAACTTATAGATTTTATTCACATAGGTTTTTATGGACTCCAGCCCACCTCCTCGGATGCATGAAGCACTCCCTCAGTTGACAATTATACACATACACAAACACATATGAGTGGGGTCAGAGGGAACTGAAAGACAAAAAAAGTGATAATAATTGACTTCGCAACTATTAAGGTAATTTAAACTTCTCATATTTCAATTCCCTCTGACCCCAACTGATATAATCAGTGGGACCCACCTATGTGTATAACAGTCTACCAACTGGGCTAACATGTTATGCTGCACTTCATGCAGGAGATGGCCTGCAGTCCACAAAAGCATAATAAAAGTCTATAAGGTGCCATAAATACTCTCTGTTGTTGTGGTACATGAATGTTCATCATTCTGATTGATTCTGATACATCATTCTGAGTAAAGAGTGGTACTACACTACAGCTCTGTTGCATACTTGTGACCATTTACTGCATTGCTTATACATGTCAAAAGGAACCCAATCCTCCCTTTGTTACTGGAGTCAGTTGAAAAGTGACTGTTTGCTGAGAAAAGCCTCTACCACCTATGGAGATTCTCCCTGTGAGCCAGATCTCTCTGTGGATTTTCTAGGTTCACATGAAGATACATCACTCCTAGAAGCTATCCTATTCAGAACTGACACTTTCCCATGTGATCAGTGTGACTGTGCTGGGGGCTAGCTTGTATTTTGATTTAACACCTTTTCCCATGCTTGAAAAATGATAAAGTCAAGAAGCTACAACATGTCTTCATGATTTTCAGACTTTGTTGCTGGGATTTTCCAACGTAGTATATTAAAATCAGTAAAAGGAGACAATTTTTATTGAAAAAATTAACAGCATGAGGTCATAGAGAAGAATGTTTGACAGTGTTTCAAGACTCACCTGCAGATTGTCAAACATTTCCTGGCTATAGTTCAGTCGCTGAATTTCTGTGGGAGAGCCAAGATACAAAGCTTGTCCTTCATTGGTAAAACAAAAGGTCCGGGCAATCCTCATGTCTGTTACAGGCAAATAATTAACATCGAGCAATGGCCGTAGACTGGGTACACTAAAGAAAAATAGTCATATTTTATACATTTGAAATAAGAACATGGTATTGTATGCAGTATGCATTGTCAGCTGAACCCTCAACACTATTGCATCTGCATGCAACCAAAATGACCAAGGCTGCTTTTCTGGGTATAACTATTTTAGAATAAGTCCTACTCAATGCAGCAGGACTGACTCCTGGGTATCATTAACCATTCACTGGTACTATTCAGCCACTATAGTGGAATTTCATCATTTGATCAATATTTTGCACAATGGTGCCCAAATAGTATATAAAGTATTGTATGGCAATACAGAATGCTATGATCTGTGAGACTGTAAAATTGCATATATAGTGCATTCCGTGAAACACAGAATAAGACAAGGAACTATGCTTGGGCACTGTTGCCATTTCACAGCAGCTTTTGATTTTTCACAAATTGAAATACTTTCAAATGTACATGTGTAGCCATCAATACAGGGGTGGAAACTTCATAACTATCTACATGTCTGTTCTCTAACTATAGGCTAAGCTGGCTGGGACTGATAGCAGATCTAGTCCAAAACCATCAGAAGGGGCACTGACATAAAGACTAGATTTTTATGTCCCCCAAGACCACCTTTTTTTTCTCTGCAGAACCAGGGATTTAGTTAGGTTTTGCTTCAAAGAGATCATAGGGCCAAAGCAGACGGCCCACAAGGAATGGCCAGAGGACACTCTGGCCCCGATTGGGCCAGGACTGCGGTGACCGCACAGCCATTCCTGAAGTGGGCCACCACTGCAGTCCCAAATGGGCAGCTGGCAGGAGCAGATTTAATCTGCTCCTGAAAAGTCCAGCTCCTGCCATCTTGGCACAGCCTCAGA
Source organism: Urosaurus nigricauda (assembly GCA_034509955.1). Classification (NCBI taxonomy): domain Eukaryota; kingdom Metazoa; phylum Chordata; class Lepidosauria; order Squamata; family Phrynosomatidae; genus Urosaurus; species Urosaurus nigricauda. The sequence continues at coordinate 136,274,193 of JAOEGL010000002.1, forward strand.
AAGACTTCAGGGAGCATGTGTCATGTAAACGCCACACTGCTGAAGTTGCCGGAGGCTGCTTCTTTTGGTCCATCTGTTTTGGGCCACAGATAGATAGATAGATAGATAGATAGTCTTTGTATGTCTTCAAGTCATTTCTAACTTATGGCTACCCTAAGGCCCTATTTTCATGACAAGTTTCTTCAGAGAGGGTTTGCCATTACCATCCCCGCCCCCACTTATATATGACCGACAGACACACACACACAACACTACCATTTCCTGAGTTTGACAAGCAAGCAAGCAAGCAAGCAAATTAACAAAGAATATAATTCACAGTGACATCAAAATATTGAAAGGCTCCCTTGATGGGATGTAAATTTGAGTACAGAGCAAATAAGCAAAACATTTTGAAACAAAATCCCATATGCATATCTTCTGAAAAGGAGAATTAAGATTTTTATTTGACTCCTTGCTCTCAGAGATTTGTTTGATAAGCAAATGCATTCTAAAGTTTCCTTGTTTAGCAGTGAACCAAACCTCCCCCCTGGCTGTTCCCTCGGAGGTCCTTCAGATGTTTTGTTTGGGACTAGGAAAGAGTGGTAAATACCTCAGGATCATGATGCGCCCACTGGCACAGAAACATGCCAGGCATGCACTATTACACAGAGTCACCACGTCTGCTCGCAATAGGAAGGATGTGTCTGTGATGTTGTGAACATAGAGGCATATCTGGGAAGGCAGTGAAAATACTTTGGCTTGTTTGTCTGAGCAGATAATGGCAAACTGGTGGTCTCCTGTGTCCTGGGAACATGAAGAATGCAGGACAAGTTTCCTTTTCTTTGTTCTTTCACTCTCCTCAGTACTGTTTGGATCACTCCATGCTTCATATGGAGGGTGTATTAATGTCCCCGAGCAATCCAAACAAGCAAAAGTTAACACTGCTCCCTTCAATGATAGAAATGTACCTATAAAATAAAATTGGATCATGTTATATTTTTCAGTTCTCTTTGTTGATTGCTTCAATAAATACATAAAATAAATTAATCTCTCCAAACTACTCATCACGGTGCCCTACACACATTACCTATGTTACGCAGTGATAAGATGAAGTTGTTACTTAACTGTGTCTCTTTCTTTTCTGTCCACCTACGGCACTGCTAAATCATGTTATAAAAACCGCTGTGCTGGTTAAAACTCTGTGTCTAGAGACACTCCCTCCCAACTCACCAAATTCTCTGAATATTCTCCCCCTTAACATTAACTTTTCAAATGCAGTGTTGTCATTTCCTAGTTGGAAAAAATGATAAAACTGATGGTATTAACATTCCCTGGGCTAAAAGAGGAATAGATCTTAAGTTACTTCCAGATTTAATAACTCGAATTCTATACTGTGGCATCATTGAACAGAATGTTATGCTTTCACTTTCTTTCTTGAGATAATCATATCAACTGAAGGATCAAGATTATGAGATACACTGAAAATCAATGTGCTGCATATGATAGGTTTATTAACAACATGTGCAAAATGACAAGAAGAAATAAGCTCAGTTAAATCTAAAAAAATGATAAAAGTGTGAAACACTCCTTATGTTTTAAAGAATGGTTATTCACCCCATTTTTAAAAATAATTGTTAGCTATGGTATACATGGCTGTTGGCCTACAGAGGTATTCTCTTAGCAGTTACACTTCACCTTCATGTACACATGTGCAAACGAATATACAACAAGGCATCACATGTAGCCCTTGGGGTAAAAAGGTTGTCTATCCTTGCTCCAGCTAAACGTGTGTGTGCATAGAAGCAAAACCGTGTATTAATAAAGTTATGAAAGTGATTTTCAGACTGTGCTTTCAGGGAGCCTGAAGAAGGTACCCCAGGAAGAGCAAGAAGGTCAGTAAAAGGAACAAACTTCACTTATGGAACCTTCTCCATCACTGTCTATTTTTCTTCCAAGGTGCAGCTGTGAGGTTTTTCTCCAAGAAGTGATCACTCACAGCATCAAGCTGCAGACTGTTCTGCAAATACTGGTGAAAAGAGTTACCTGACGGTGGGAAATCTAAATGCAATTTGGAAATTGGATTTCAGAGGTACTTCAAGAATACAGGTAAGATGACAACAGCTGAATGAAAGGTACTTAGCATCTTTCCCCAACAACACTCATCCTTGTATTAGAAGCCTTGTATTAGAATGCTGTGTGTATAGTCAGAGTAAATTGCAGCTAGAAGTGATCTGTAGATGGAGCTATTTGACTGCAGTTTCCAAAAGAAGTAATAATTAATCTAACTTAATTTCATATTTGGTTTTATAAGAGACCTGCCACTTCAGACTGTATACTGAATACTAAAGGGAGAATTCATGTGAGTGAATGCTGTTCCATACATAAACAGTATCATCTTGCACATTGTTGTTGTTATGTTAACCATCTCCAAGTCAACCTTGACTTATATTGACTCTATGAATGAGACATCTCCAGGACACCCTGCTATCAATAGCTCTGCTCAGGTCTTGCAGATTCATGGCAATGGCTTCTCTGATTAAATCTATTCATCTTGTGTGTGGTCTTCCTTTTTTCTTATTGCCCTCCACTTTGTGAAGAATTATTGTCTTTTCTAGTGAGTTATTTTTTCTAATGATATGGCCAAATTTTGATAGACTCAATTTAGGTAATTTGGCTTCTAAAGAGAATTCAGGCTTGATCTGTTCTAGGACCCATTTGTTTGTCTTTCTAGTAGTCCACAGTATCCACAAAACTCTTCTCCAGCACCACATCTCAAATGAATTTATTTTCTTTCTGTCTGCTTTCTTCATCATTTGGCTCTCACAACCAGACAACCAGTGATGAAAAATACGATGGTATAGACAATTCTAACTTTAGTATTCAGTTATATATGCACATGAGCAATTTGTTGAACCTTATACTATACTTCATTTTAGGATTGCCACTTCAGAAAAAAAACTTGACGGCATGCAACAACAACTTCATAAGGTTCTTCTTCAACTGAGTCTTTCATGCTTTCTTCTCTTTTATATAGCTCCGTTTGCATTATTTCAATCTTTTTATTTCAACTTGGTCATGTATTCGGTTCCCCTGCTTGTCATAGAGCAATTCCCTACCCTTTTAAAAAATTCCCTTTGATTTATCTGATCTTGTGGAAGACATCCCTTGTTCTTCCCTTTTTGTTGTCATTTCTGTGCAATGATTATTATGGTAATTCTCTTAATTCCTAAGCACTAGTCATTGGACAGGTGCATTCAGAGTTCTGGTTCTATTTCTGTTTCCTTTTACTTTTGCTTCTTGTCTGTCCTTTAATGCTTGAAGAGTTTCATCTGTCATCCATTGATGCTTCTCTTTCTTTTTGGTACTCATAAGTCTGATCTAGATGGGCAAAAAGAAGTGTGTTCATGGCTGCATGAAAGTCTAGCCTTTAGATGAGAAAAAGGGAGTGTGTGCCATGAAAACGCTTTTTTTGCGTTTTAGGGGAGAAGAAGCGCCTTTAAAAGGTGCTGGTTTTCCCAGCTTCTTTTTTAAAAACTGAGGAACAGCGCAGCTCCATCTAAAGGCTATAATTCATCTGCTTTCTGAGCAATTCAGTTTAATATTGCAAATATATATTTCACATTATCTTTAAATTCTACAGGGGTATTCTTCGGATTATATTTCAGTATTCTGGTTGGCTAGTGTTTTTCTTTAGCTTAACTCTAATTTTCTATGGTCTGTGACACACTCTGCGCCTGAGATTTGCCACAAGAATAAAGCTTCTCCATCTTCTGCTTCTAATTATGTAGTCTATCTAATTTTTATATTGGCCATCTGGTAATGTCAATGTGACAGTCGTCTCTTGGGTTGCTTGAAGAATGTGTTTGCGATTTGTTGGCCTTACAAAATTGCATCAGTTGCTCTCCTGCTTCATTTCTTAGTCTGAATTTCGCTGCAGTCTTTGACTCTGCTTTTGAGATTTGCACACAGTAAACTGCTACCTAATGGAGCAAAGTTCTAGGGAAGCTTTATGCCTGATATGCTAATTTTTTATATGCAAGAAGTGTCTTTTCAACCATTTGTGCCTTCCCTATATCTAAAGTAGCACCACCTCTGTGTTAAACCTAAATCTTAAAAAAATCTCACAGTATTCTAAATACTAAAACAGTATTCTAAAACAGTATTCTAAATACTAAATCAGTATTCTAAATCTTTTGCTAATTGCAAGTCAGTAAAGAAGCCTGGAAAGACACATCCTGAGCTCAATAAGCTTAGTAGCCTATTTCTACATTTTAAAAATAAGACATTAAGGAAATCAAGTACTGTATTCTTACCACTTGGAGAAGCTGTTATAGGCTCGGTGTGTCTTAATTCATCTGCATTGGGCAGATTAAGGGACACAGTTAAGACTACTCCCAGGCCTGTACCAACCCAAAGGCAAGGAGATACTGTTGTGTCATTTTTCCGTGCAAATGATTCTGTGAAATATAAAGCTGTAATTGTTTCTTTTGTCTCCTTATCAATGCTGGAAACACTAGAGCTTCGAGAATGACTGAGGGAATTTTCTCTGTTATCTGTTTGAAGAAAGCAAGAAATATTTTATTTTATTCATTCATTCATTCATTCATTCAAGTTATATGCTGCCTTTCTCCTGGAATGGGACCCAAAACAGCTCATAGATAAAATTGTTTTAAAACTTTACAATAAATATTTTTAAAACAATTAAAATCAAACATAATAATAATAATAATAATATGATTTATTTCTATACCGCCCTTCCATAGATCAGGGCGGTGTACAGCATATAAAAACAGTAAGACATAAAAACCATGTAAATTAAAAACAAGCCAGATACAATAAAACAATAAAACAGTAAAATCACAAATCTCAGTACAAGTGCAAGAGCATGTGCGGCAGCAGAACAGTGGGCGGCATTACAACAGGCTAATAAATAAAAAATCCATTCAGCGATATGCCTGGTTAAATAAGTAGGTCTTTAGGTCCTTTTTATATTGAGCAAGGGAGGGGGACAAGCGGAGATCGATAGGTAGAGAGTTCCAGAGACAGGGGGCAGAGATGGAATATGCCCTCTTCATCGTACTCGCTAATCTGGTCTCCGGAACTCTCAGGAACCGCTGTCCAGAGGATCTAAGTGTGCGGGGCGGATTATATGGGGAGAGACGGTCCTTCAGGTACCCTGGACCCAAGCCATATAGGGCTTTGTAGGTGATAACCAGCACTTTGTACTGAGCCCGGAAGCGAATCGGCAGCCAGTGAAGATCCTTCAGAATTGGTGTTATATGGGCGGCCCTGGGAGCACCAGTGACCACCCGTGCTGCCATATTTTGCACCAGTTGTAGCTTCCAAGTATGATACAAAGGCTGCCCCATGTAGAGCGCATTGCAGAAGTCCAACCGAGAGGTTACTAGAGCATGTACTACGGTTTCAAGGTCCCTCCGGTCCAGGTAGGGACGCAGCTGGCGTATCAGCCGAAGCTGATAACAGGTGCTCCTGACCGTCGCGTCCACCTGAGAAGTCAGATGGAGCGACGAATCAAGGAGCACCCCCAGACTGCGTACTGTGTCCTTCACGGGGAGCGTGACCCCGTTCAGGACAGGTGGAACCACCTCCATCCCTGGACCGGGAGAACCTATCACCAGTACTTCCGTTTTCTCTGGATTCAGGCTGAGTCTATTTTCCCTCATCCAGTCCATTACCGATTCCAGACAGGCCACGAGAGGAGCGACGCCATCCCTGGTCACTGCATCAGTCGGAGACATAGAGAAGACTATTTGGGTGTCATCAGAGTACTGATAACACCGCGCCCCATGCCTCCGGATGATCTCTCCCAGCGGTTTCATGTAAATGTTAAAGAGCATGGGGGACAGAATAGCTCCTTGAGGAACCCCAGATGTAAGGGCCCTCTTATCGGAGCAAACGTCCCCCAGCTGCACCATCTGGAACCTCCCAGAGAGGTAGGATCTGAACCACTGGAGCGCAGTGCCTCCGATTCCCACCTCTACCAGGCGTTCCAGAAGGATACCATGGTCGATGGTATCGAAAGCCGCTGAGATGTCCAAGAGCACCAACAGGGACACGCTACCCCTGTCGATGCCCAGACGGAGATCATCGACCAGGGCGACCATGGCAGTCTCAACCCCGCACGCAAATTGGCCTTATACCAAGACAGGCTTTTTGTTCATCTGGCCAAGTGTTACTCTGTTTAGCAATAGCTCTGGCTTACTACTGGAAATCCTTGTAAGTGAAGATGCCTTTCAAACCAAGGTTGGCTCCCACTTATGTCAAAACCTTTGTTTAACCATCTGAATGGGATTCAGCTTCAATTTACTGGGACCCATTCAGCCCATTACATTCCGCAGGCACTAATCCAGCACCTGCAGAGCCCCAGACAAATTCGATGATGGAGAGACACAGTGATAAGGAGATGATAAGGAGAAACACTACCGTCAGAATGCTAAGGCCACCTAACCACAGGACTGCAGTTAGCTCACCCAGTGTCTTCAAACAGATATTAAATAATATGGGGGATAGGATAGAAACCTACAACACCCCAGATAGCCAAAATACCAATGCAACTTTCTGGAACCAGCCATGTATAGACAGGAGTGGCATCATTATAATACACTGCCTCCTACTTCAGTCCTGAAAGTCAATGGTATCAATAGTCACCAAGAGATCCAGGAAAACAAACAGAGGAACACTTTTTTAACTTGGGTTAGATCATCAAGGGTTGTGCTGTAGGATTCTCCCCAGGGGTCATTACTCTTTGATATTTTTATCAAGGGATGACGGGGTGGAGGGAATCCTTGTCAAGTTTGTGTGCGACACAAAATTGGGAGCAGTGGCTAATACTTTGTAAAATAGGAACAGAATTCAAAAGGACCTTCATAAACTAGAAAATTGCACTGAAACTAAAAGAATGAAATTCAACAAAGACAAATGCAAAATTATTCATTTAGGTCACAAAAACCAACTGCACAGGTATAGGATGGAGGATACTTGACTAAGCAGTACTACATAGGAAAAGGGGCCTGGGATTATGATTGATCATAAGCTGAATATGACATAGCAGTATGATACTGCAGCAAAGAAGGCAAATACTATTTTAGTCTGTATTGGCAAAAAGAAGTGTGTTCATGGCTGCATGAAAGTCTAGCCTTTAGATGAGAAAAAGGGAAAGTGTGCCATGAAAACGCTTTTTTTTGCATTTTAGGGGAGAAGAAGCGCCTTTAAATAGGTGCTGGTTTTCCCAGCTTCTTTTTTAAAAACTGCGGAACAGCGCAGTTCCATCTAAAGGTTGTGGTGCAGCTGCTAAGCATTAAGGAAAAGGCAACTTCATGTCACACTTTCCTGCCAATCTAGAAAGCCCCATAGTTTCCAAGTCAAGAGAAGTTCCAATATATTCTGCATGAGCCAGACCTCATCTGGAGTTGTCAGCTCTGCATGCATTCTTTTAAGAGGAGTATGTACGAGTTGGAGCAGGTTCAGAGAAGGGCTACAAGGATGATACAAAACATGGAGAACAAAATATATGAGGAAAGATTGAAGGAGCTATGTGCGTTCAGCTTCGTGAAGAGAGGACTTTGGAGTAACATAACCAAACTTTTTAAATACATCAAGGAATGCCACAGAGAGGCCTCTTCTCTGCTGGCCCAGAGGGGCACTTCCCTATGGTCACATCCAACTCTGTGACTCACAGAAGGGGAGCCACCTCTGATCTGAAAGTTATTTTCAGTTAGACCATTAGATCAGGTCTAATGGTTCCAAGTTATAGGAGAGCAGATTTTGATTGAGCATAATAAGGAATGTCTTGAAAGTAAAGAGTGGTTAGGCAAGGAAACCAATTGTTTAGAGAAGTGGTGCCATCTACTTCCTTGGACAACTTCAAAATTAGGCTGGACAGCTACCTGCTGGCAAAGGTTTGCTGGAGAGCCTTCATTGAGAAGGGGGTTGAACTCAATGGCCCATGAGGTTCCTTCCAACTCTATGAATCTACGACTCTGTGGAAGACCCCACTGTTGTTCTCTGACCAGGTGGATTTTAGATGGATTTAGAACTGGTTGACAGATCAAAGTGATTAATGGGGTGCCACAGGATTTTGTCCTGATTCTGATGTTGTTCAACAACTTTACAAATGACTTGGATGACTGAATACAAGATACACTTATCAAATTTACAGATGACACCAAATTAAGCAGAGGAGTTCATACTGCAAAGTATAGAAACAGGATCAATAATAATAATAATACTAATAATAATAATTTGTATTTCCCGTCTCGAGGTGGGATTATAGCAAAAATAAACAACAATATAAAATGGCTTTGACAGACCAGAAAACTAAGCCAAAACTAAAAAAATGAATTGCAACGGGGATCAAGGTAAGCACTACTGTTAGGCAAGAAAAAATTAAATGCACAGATATAAGACAGGAGGCACTTGGCTTGAAAATAGTTCATGTGAAAAGTATCTAGGGATCTTAGTAGACCCAGAAGCTAAACATGAGTCAACAGTGTGATGCAACAGCCAAAACAGCCAATGCAATTCTAGGCTGCATAGAGAGAAATAAAACGTTCAGATCAAACTGTCTTTTGATTCAGCCAGACCTCACTTGGAATCCATGGAATTAAGTTCTGGGCACCACTGCTCAAGAAGGTTACTGACAAGCTGGACTATGTCTGGAGGAGGGTCCAGAAGATGGTAAAAACCTGGAAATCAAATCCTATGAGGAATATTTGAGACAGCTGGGTATGTTTAACCTAGAGAAGAGAGGTGGCAGGATAGCTATCGTTAGCTAAGACAGAGATGGAGCGGGCTTGTTTTCTGCTGCTGGAGAGGGCAAAACGCAAAGGAATGGATTCAAAGTACAAGTTAGTAAGATCCTGACTAAACATTAGAAAGAATTTCTTGTCAGTAACATCTGTTCGATAATACAATAGCCTTGAAAGATGAGACTCCCCTTCATTGGACATTTTTAGACATTCATTAAAGGGCAATCTCTCATGGATACTGTAGCAACGGATTCTTCTGTGGTAGTGGTTGGAACAGATAGCCCTTGTGGTTCCTTCCAACTTTGATTTTGATTGATTGATTGACTGACTGACTGATTCTCAGTCTTCTTTGCACTTATCTTCGCCCTTTGCCTACTTTTTCTAATATATGACTGATGAGCTGAAATCAAAGGTTTACACATATTTTTGAGTCTTCTTGATTAGAAAGTATGGATTTTGGAATTACCAGAATATGGGAATGTGAGTAACAGCAGATCATAAATGTATATATCCAAGGACACTCACCTTCTGTTGTGACAGGCAAAGAAACTTCCATGCATGCTGCAGATTGTGCTTTCCTAAATGGAGGTTTTCCAGGACCCCAGCGATTGATTTTTGTAATATCTGCGCTGGATAGCCGTTTTCCAGAGCTGCAACTGTGGGAAGTTGGGCTTGTACAGTGCCCATTTACTGGATCTGTAATAAGATATTTTAAAAAATTAAAAGAGGAATGTGCATTCAGATCACATGTGGATTGCACATTGTTGTTAAACCTGCAACCATTATCCCCCAAGATTCTACAATTATTTTCTGCATAAAAAATTAGGCACAGAAATTATTCATACTGCCAGCTGGAGAAAGGTCGCTTTTTACTGTAAATACGTGTTTTTTGTACTTTTGGGGCAGGGAATATTTCAAAATCTTGGGGAAGTAATACTATTCCTTGATTTTCTAGAAATGTGTCTGCCTTAGATGATTCTATTCGTTCTACAAATGATTAAGTTATGGTACGCCCTCCTCTGGCAATATCCCCAGTAGAAAATGACATGCATCTTATGGTGCAGGGGTAATAAGATCTCTGCTTGGTCATGAAAGTCATTGGGTGACCTTGGGCATGCCATACTTTCTCATCATGAGAGGATGGAAAAGGCAAAGCCCCTCTGTACAAATCTTACCAAGAAAACGTGTTATAGGGTTTTAGGGTCACCATAAGTCAAAAATGACTTGAAGGCACACAACAAGTAGTTGTTTGAGACCTAAACTCTAACTCCCAGCCAGGGTGGCCAATGATCAACTCATCCAAAATATCTAGAAGGTGCCAAGTGGCCTGTCACTGTTACAGTGCTTTGTGACATTGTGCAAAGGAAACTTCCAGGTCTCACTCAGGTACTCTTGGAGGAATCTATTGCAACCCTTAACCACAACCTCCCAGAGGACTTTTTCTGCAACCACTCCCAGTTGGCAGGCCTTTCTGGAACAAAGTTCCATGCATGCTAGTTCCATGGCAGCTAAAAAGGCCAATGCTATTTTAGGCTGCATCAATAGAAGTGTAGTGTCTAGATCAAGGGAAGTAATAGTGCCACTCTATTCTGCTTTGGTCAGGCCCCACCTGGAATACTGTGTCCAGTTCTGGGCACCACAATTCAAAAAGGATGTGGAGAAACTGGAGCGGGTCCAAAGGAGGGCAACTAAGATGGTGAAGGGTCTGGAAACCATGCCGTATGAGGAACGACTTAGAGAGCGGGGATGTTTAGCCTGGAGAAGAGAAGGTTAAGAGGTGATATGATAGCCCTGTTCAAATATTTGAAGGGATGTCATATTGAAGAGGGAGCAAGCTTGTTTTCTGCTGCTGCAGAGACTAGAACGCGGAACAATGGATGCAAGCTGCAGGAAAAGAGATTCCACTTCAACATTAGGAGGAACTTCCTGACAGTAAGGGCTGTTCGATGGTGGAACACACTCCCTCGAAGTGTAGTGGAGTCTCCATCCTTGGAGGTCTTTAAGCAGAGGCTGGATGGCCATCTGTCGGGGATGCTATGATTGGGAGTTCCTGCATGGCAGGGGGTTGGAGTGGATGGCCCTTGTGGTCTCTTCCAACTGTATGATTCTATGATTCTATGATTCTAAGTACTCGGCCATACAACGATCACTCCCATACACCAGGGGTACCTTGGTTTATGTTATGATGCTGCCCACCATTATTAGATTTTGATGTTTATTTAAATAATTTTAATCTTAACTTGCTTAATTCTTTTTTAAGGGGGGATACTGTGTATATTATTGTGTGATTTTAAATGTTGTTCGCCGCTTTCATTGTTTTTACAAAAAGCAGGATACAAATAAAAGTTTTATAATTATTATTTTTATTAAGTTATATTATTCCCTAACAAATAAAACGTCTCACATTCAAACATTAAAGATGTCCTTCATTGGAAACCCTCCCACCTGAAGAATCTAAAAAATAAAACAAAACAAAAAAAAGGTTCCTGTTAAGATCCTGAATTACATTTACCTGAGGTTGTGGGGGACTTGCACCTCTCCAGCTCCAATGAAACTGGACCATCTGATAGCTCAGTTAGGCCTGAAAAAATGGAGTAAGAAAAAAAAATCCGTTTCAGTTTGGACTTTATTTCAAAAACTCAATCACTTGAAGTAACAGGCATCATCACGCTTCAGAAATGCAGTACAATAAATTCTCCTAAATTATGAATACAGGATTTTACTGATAGAGGCCTTTCTTAGTAAGGAACATCCTTCTGTTTGGGCAGAAGAGGCAGCTGGATCCTAAGTAATCCAGGATGGTGTCCTTGTCATCTCTCCCTTCCCAGCCACAAGGCTGTGGTATGAGATTCCTGCTGCATTTAGCCCTGCCTATTATGTGATTGCAGCTGCTATAAAACCGGTGGAAGGGGGTGCTCTGGGAATATATGATGGATCCAAAGGTTCAGAAGAGAACCTTATAGATTCTGCACTCTGGGCTGGCTGGAGTTGTCAGAAGTTAAATAAAGATTCTACATCATTCTCATGACTCAATATAGCTAACAGAAAGCAGATATTTTCTGCCATGCCAATGCCTACTGACCAATTATCATTTCCCTCATTGTGCAGAATTAAAGACTGGCTGACGCTACTTTCTTTAGGGGTGGGGTGGGGTGGGTTGTGCTCTGGAGAAAGAATGCAGCAGCATGCTACATGGAAATCTCAGACCCAGGCAACAAGGTTCTTTTCTGATCTCCTAAGCTGATCCTCAACAATTAGTTTTACTTTCTTGGTTGAGACCCAAATACAGTTAATATTAGGGGAACGAAAAGTATCACAAAGATCTTCAGGCCTATCTTGGTTTGACCTTCTCTGGGAATCAACAGCGAGAAAATGAAAGGGAATATACAATATATCATCCAGCACCTCAGAGCTATTAAGACAAAGCAACACTGTCACAGCACAAAGTCAGAGGCAAGATATGTCTGAAGCTTTGCTTTCTGAAGTGCTCTTACGTGTTTACTTATTATCTTTTAAATGTGAACAAACTTTTCTTGTTCACATTGGTTGGCTGGCTGATGAAGAGCATTTATATGATGTTTTTTATCGTTTCCAGACCCCCCCCCCCCAATTTCTACTCTTTTCTCCTTAATTTCTCCTTCCTGTCTCTCCCCATTTTTGTCAGTTTTGTCTTTCTAAGCAATATCCCTGACGGATTTGCTTAGCTTCTGAAGATGTAAATAACGTCATCCTCACCATCAGCATATCATCACTGCTATCCTACCTACCTCCAGCCCCCTTCTTCACATCCCTGCAGTTAAGGTTAATGTGCTCACATCCCAAACAATGCAGTCCTGGTTAGTTAGTAGATACTAATATTGTCCTGTCACCATCATACCCACTCGCTCCATCTCACACTATACTGTACAGTACTCTTCTGCTGGTGGACTCTCAAAGGCCTCACATACTCTTTTCCTCTTTCTGTGACATGAGCTGCTGCCTTCTATGTTGTTCCAAGGATACTTTTGCCACTATAATTCCATGATTATTCCATGAGCACCCTCTGAATAGTTTCTAAACATGCCTTTAAAATTCCTCTGCCTCAGTTTCCACTTTTGCTAAGGGTTGTGGTCTTTAAAAAGAGGTTTTAGAAATTCCCCATCCCAACCCTCTCTTGCTGTTGTTTTGACAGGGCCTTAGATTTAGGTGGCCACACCTTGCATTCCTGCTGTGGATGACAAAGGCTGAGGATCAAATTACAGCATTAATGATACAGCAACTAGACTAAAGTGTGATCAATTGTGCCAAAGACTAAGGGATAATAAGGGACCAGAGAAATGAAGTGAATGATCAAAAATCTTATTAGAGGACAAAAGCCACAGAGACCTTTGAAGGTGTTTGTTTTATCTTTATAACTCAAATCAGTATATCCGACTCTCCTAGAAATCCTACTCAAACACACAGACAAACGCACAAAGAACAGAACAGATGTTAATCTTTGTCACATACAGAAATCCTGGAACTCTGTTAAAAGCCACTTCAAGTATGTTCTAATTATTCTTGATTACTCATTAAAGGCTGTAAAACTGTATACTTTCAATTCTACTTTATGTCCACTTTCAAAATAAATGGTTGGCCAATCAGTGCTGTGCAAATACACTTTCTGAAGACCATTTTTCCAGGATCTGAATGATCTTATCTGAGTGATAAGATGGCATATTGTGGTATGTGTGCATCCACAGTGGGCTAATCTCCCAAATTATATACATAGTTTCTGTATTATTATTATTTTTTACTGCTTCTGATTTTGTGATTTGCAAACCATAGTTTTCCCAGTTCATGTGTAACAGCAAACAATGGTTTATCCTTCATTTAGCAATGAAGGGGAGGGATCAGAGCATCACAGAGGAGGGAGGGAGAAGAGGAGACAGCAAGCACAAGACTCTTCATATTGTACCAAACATACATGAACAGACCCAAAGTGTGGGAAACATGCACAAACCTTTTAAACATCCATGTAAACATGTCCTGGAACCATGGATTGGGCCAGTGTTCTCAGACACAAGTCCATACATGTATGTTTAATTTTAAAAATATTAAAGATGGTCCCACACTTTATGCAATAGCCCAAGGCTATGTCTGTGGCATGGTGGATCATTTGCTGGTCTCCAGACCTTTGCAAATGTCCAGGTTTTACAGCTTCTGACTCTTACCATGAAACAGGTAGTAGAAAATCCATCGTTCTTATATTAATTTAAATATGCTTCAGCTAATATAGTGTGGTGGAATAATCTACTCCATATTCTCATGGCAGTCCATTTTTTCTTCACTGTTTTAACAGGAAACACAACCAGAGCTAAAGATGATGTAATGAACACCACTACCACAACAAAATGTGTGTTCACATTTCATCCCAAAGGGGAAAGGTAGCATGCAAGCTGAACAAAAACAGATTCACATCACTCACATACCAGTTTTGATACGGTACCAATCTTGACACGGCACCATCTTAATAGAAACTTACTCTGGTAGGAAGTACGGATCCGTTTCGTTAAATCAGGATAAAAGTTAGACAGGCCACGCATGCAAAAGTTGTCTGTGGAACATGCCAGAACATCAGCAGCAGGCAGAAGAAAGAGAAAAATTTAAAATAATCCGAAGTGGAAGGAAATGATACTACAACCAGCATCTATTTAGGCCCGGGTGAAGGGGCCTTCACATATGCTTGTGACTTCTGACCTCCTAGTCAGAAGACAAATTGAATAAAATATGCTAAAGACCAAAAAAAAAAAGTGGGATGAATTAGAAAGAAATGACAAGAGAGTGTGAGCATGTTAAAAGAATAATTCGGAGAGGTTTAAGTAAATATAATTGTGTTATTTTTTTTCCGCAGTCAAAATGTTTTTCTAAAGAGTCATTCAAGATTTTAACCAAGTAATTTGGCTTCACTTAGGATACTTTAAAGCAATTCTTCCATTGTTGTTGTTATGTGACTTCAAGTTGACTCTATATGTGATTTTATCGGAGAGAATGTGACTTGCCCAAGATTATCCAGTGAGTTTTTACGGGTGAACAAGGATTTGAACCCTGGCCTCACAGAATCCTAGTCCAGCACCCAAATTACACCACACTTGCCCACCCTATCTTCTACAGTATCTTCTAAATCTATCTTCCACAACTCTCGAATTTATTCTGCATAACCCTGCAACTTTTCATAGATGAAAGCAAAAAGATGCAACTGAATAACCTTAGTGTGTGATCAAAAGAGCATGGCAGGCAACACGTAGGCAAATGATATTAAAGAAGAAGAACGAATTAAAATATTTCAAACAAAGAAACCTTGGAATTTAGGTTCTGTGTTTAGAAAAGTGTGAAAAATGAGAAATACCCAGATCAATAAATATTCTGTGTGTGTGTGTGTGCGTGCAGCAAGATTAACAAAGAAATCTAATGTTATGTAACACATTGTTTAAAATTTTAATACCTTTATCAGACTCTGCTTAAAATCATCACTTTCTCTCAGATCTACAGCTCTATACTCAGAGTCTCTCCCCAATGTACATTATATAACGCAAGAAATCCCAGTTTACCCATAACACTCATGTGAGCCAATAGGCTCTCTGTCCAACGATGTGAGCCAAGAGGCTCTCTGTCAAACCTACTTAGGTTGTTGTCAGGACACAAATGGGGGTGTGGGGAAAAATACAATGCGAGGAGATAAAGGGAGGAATTAGTGAATAAAGATATTGCCAGAAAAAACATGATTGGTATAAAGAAAACCTTGCATTCCAGTAGCATCATATAATGTCTTGCTAAGGCTACAATCCTGTACATACATACCTAGAAATAAGTCTCTCTGAATTCATTGGGGATTATTTTTTAGTAGATACATGCATGATTACTTTGGAGGTATTCACACATTCACATTCTTTTTCTTTCTTTTCTTTTCTTTTCTTTTTGTCTCAAGGAAGTGCAACTCTCCACACTGATACATATTGGGTTTATTTTTCCCATTTTGTTTTGGGATGGTGAATCTCTTTGAGTCATTGTAGCCCCTTTGTTACTCACACATGCCATCGTTTCAGGTTAAAATGGAGCTGCCTCCATTCCTTTGAATCATACAGAGTGATCTGAATCCATTCAGAAGCATATTCATACTGCTGAAGATGTGGATCAATGTTTTCAGGAAAACTCAGAAAAAACTTGGTATCGAATATTCTGGGTTAAGTGGATTTTTTGCCAGCCCCCTCCCCCCAAAGTACATCAAGTGCATTCAGGATGTGTGTGAAAAACAAGGATTCAACCCATATTATTTTCTTAGTGCGAATGGGACTTTAGTTAATGTAAGCAGAACACTGCTCTGTAGAACAGGATTAGAATCATCTCAAAGTAATTAGCTAGTAAAGATGCCCAAATCCTGAACCTCTACAAGTTATATTTTATTTTATATGGCAGTGTGTAATCCTAGCATACATGCACATACAGAGAGAGAGAATGGATAAATCCAAACAAAGGAGGGTGCAGAGTAGAAAAATAGTAAAAATAAGCCTTAAAATCATTTCCCACAAATCTCAAAAACAGATAGATTTTCAGACAGAACTGTAAGGCTACAGAAAAAAATATTTCAAAATAAGGATTGCATCTCTACAATAATACTACTATTTTAGGAAATTTAAAAATAGAGGGTGAATCTAAAATCCATTAAAAGGGGGAAATTTGTGTGGCTGTGAGAGAAAGAGAGACTACGAGACAGTGTGGTGCATATTTCTTTGGGGAGAGGGCATGATGTCCTCACAGGAGATCCACAAAGGCTTGAAGAGCTGGAAGAGGTGCAGAAAAAGGAGAAACCAAGAGGATCCAGAGGGTCAGTTAACTCACCTATGAGAAAAGGTGACAACATATTGAGCTTTTGCACTTGAGAGGGAAAAACAATTGGCAGGGGGAAATGATAGAAGAATATATAGTTCTACGAGATATGGAAAAAACAGATGGGAGAAATTTCTCTTCCTCTCATGATATTATTATGAACACAGGATCACCCACTGAAATTGAATGGTGGGAGGAGATTCAGAACAGACAAAAAGAGATACGTCTTTATCTAGCACATGGTTAAACTTGAATTCCCACAAGAGGCAGTGATGGTTGTCAACTGGACTGGTTTTTTATAAGGTGAGTAGATAATTTAATGCAAAGAAGAGCCACAAATGACTTCTAGCTGGGATGGCTATTTATCACCTCCAACATCAGAAGAAGCGTATCACTTGCTGTGGAACATGAAGCAGAGAATGCAATTGCAGTAATGTCCTCTTTTGTGCGCTTTCGATAGGTAGACGGTTGGGCACTCTAGGAACAGAGGCTAGATATAGATAATAAGCCTTTTGTCTGAGCCAGCAAATCTCGTACATTTTTATTATAGAAAGTTTATTATAGAAAGTTTAAGAAGCAAGCTTTCAGCAGACACAATCTTTTGTTACCACAAAAGAATCAGTATTTGGCAAGCAGTCAGGTATCTCTAACATAGTTTTCTCCCAAACAGCATTCAGACATGCATTTCAAACCCATTCCAAAAGCTGCAGGCATTAAGAGGAAAGGCTGTCAAAGGTTATTCCAACCAAATTTTATTTCCTACCTGCAGTAAATTGTTTGCTTCTACGGGGAGAACGAGGCTGGTGTTGATGCAAATCATTTGATCCATAAAGTTCAAAGCTTCCCATGCTTAGCAGTGTAGTCTTCTGTATAAAATCCACAACAACCAAACCATTGCAGTTTCCAAATGCAACTCTGTGAAAAGAAGCATTCCTCAAGGGCATTGTCTTTTGGTATTATCTCCTCCAAAATGGAAATGTGGCAAGAACTGGAACATATTACAATCAAGATGGGATCTCATTTCTCTCTCTTTACATCAGGGGAAGAACTGTTTACCCCTCCACATGAGTTGGACTACAACTCCCAGCATTCCTTATCCATGCATTCCTAGCTATGGTGGCTAGGGTAGCTGTAAGGGTCAGTCCAACACAGTCCACAAAATTTTCATCCCTGCTTTACATGCTCACATAACCCCTTCATCTCATTTACAGGGATTCCTAGTCATTTGTTCCTCAGCACAACACTTCACATCTCATTCAGTTCACACAGCAATGCTACCAGTTATGTTGTTCACATGACCTGTTTTATACACACATGGACACAAGCTCATGCAGACTAATTCATGGTTACAGGGGAACAAAAATTCTAACATGCATTGCCACTGTATTTCAGTATCTTGTTCGCGACCTCTAGAGGATGCTGCATAAGGAGGAATCCAGTACCAGGTGCAGCTTTGTTCCCTCCTCACAACACAGAATGCCTGTGTTGCATTCAGCTGACACAACCAAAGATGAAGGAGCAGCCCTTCTTCTTGTCCACAGGACAAAAATGCACCCAAAATGCACCCTGGCTGCACAGCAGAAATTAGATGGTGTCTTGGACCACCACTGCAATCAGCGGTGGTCATGGAACAGAACTGCACTCATGACCTAGAAAATATATCCATTTCTCTAAAAACAGGGGTAAGGATCCTAGTAGACCATTAAAGAAGATAACTCCTTCTTCCCCAATTGTACAAGGGTAGCCAGATGACCACCAATATGCCTCAGAGGTGCACCCAGTTACCATCTAGCTGGGGATGCAGGAACAGTGTTCTCCATTAGGCCGGTGGAATCAACCCATCTTTGGAGACCTGAATTTTTTTTTCTAGCAATCCCCCTCCAGTATTGGTTTTTGTCATGTTAATTATATACTTTCAAGTGTCCTGCATAATTCAATTTATGTTGAATGTATCTAGCCTAGTTTTGAATACTCGTGAAATGTTTCAGTTGCCTAAACGGTGCATTAAATATTTTTAAAATACACCATCTACCTTAATATAAAAACAAAAATAAAGTATAAAATAAGTATATAGGCTACACTATTGCAGCCCTAGCTTGCCACACTAATGAAACAATTCAAGAATCAAATCTGATTCTTGGCACTTCTACAAAAGATAAAGCTGTGCCAGTTCACAGAACTTGGACAGGCAAAGAATGGTATGATATTGCATAAGTGTTTGATGATAATTAGCTCTGTGGAAGAAGGTAACCTAATCAATTTCTACAAAATTCATCATCACACTCTTGGTTTTTCATTTAGTCACCTAGTTTGAAGCTTACAGATTGTGATAAAGTTTTTTTTAGTTTTTTAAAATCTCTGTCCAGTCAATAATAAATGAAATATTATGACAGTAAGAGGCCCAGTGTACAACTGCTTGTTATACTCAGCCTCAGTTTAAATACCACACAATCAAATGTGTTCTGCTCCTTCAAAAAGAAGCTTCCTATTCTGTTCCAGTCTTTAATATATTTACCCTAGAAGCAGAGCTTAGAAATAATGCATTGAAAGTTATGGTGCTACTTTGAAGAGTAACATCAAACACTCCTTTGGCAAAATAGTGCCATTCATTAATCATGCTGGAAAGGAAAATGCTGAGAAAGGAGGTTTTGTTTCCTCCAAATTTTAAGCCTTTTAAAAATATTTTTAAAGGAAAAATCAAAATAGCTTAAAAGCCATGTATTATATACAGAGAAAAACAGCAATGAGGAAAATAGGATAACTCTAATGATTCCTTTGACATTTTTTTTTCAATTTTCCACAAGCCTGTGCAAATGAACCTCCCCTGCTCTGTCCACCACAAGCACCATATAGTCTCCTGGAAGTGTGCACTTCATGCATGTGTTTCTCTCCACTCGCATGCATGCCTCTGTACACATGTGTGCTGCTCCTTTGCCCCTGCATGTGAGAGGGACCGTGTGTTGTCCCTGGAAGCTCTGCCCCCAGAAGCCCTGTCCTAGAAGTCCTGCCCTCGCACAGGTGACACCCGGTGCAGGAATGCTACTGCTATGAATACTAGACAAGTCTAAATATGAAATATTTTAAGATTGGTTGCTCAAACATTTAAACAAATGTGAACAATTAACTTATAATAGCCAGAAGCACAGTTAATGGTTAGGATGTTTTACCAGTTTCCCCTTCAACCCACAGTGAACTGTTGCAATGCTCACAAAATGTAATAAGCTGATTTTATTTATACTGCTGTAATACTTTTTTGCTGTGCAGCTTTTAAAACTTATTAGTTCAGGGCCCACTATCCCTTTGTATAAATGTTACTCCTTCATGAGCAGAAAACAGTTGGCCCTCCATATCCACAGATTCTTTACTGATTCTTTATCCAGGAATTCAACCATCCACGACTTGACAATATTCCAAAAATATATAACTCCTCAAAAGCAAACCTTGATTTTGCCATTTTATATAAAGAAAACAATTTTACTATGCCATTATGTTTAATGGGACTTGAGCGTCTATTAATTTTGTTATCCATGGGGATCCTGGAACCAAATCCCAGGAGATACCAAGGGCCCACTGTATTTGAATGAGACCAGAACCTGGCTTATATATGACCACTTTTTAATGATGCAAGTAAAGCATAACTCACCTGTCAGAAAAGTAAAAGCAGAACCCACTAAAGAAGAAGGGCACTGAAGCACAACTGGGGGAGATGCAGAACCTCAGCTCCCAACTGTTAATGATACTTTTAATCAGCAAACACATCCAGTTATTCACCCCAAGTCTAATTACAGTATCTCATTTTGTATCCCATTCAGAGACTTTCCCCCAATAATTCTTCTGCTCTATAGTAATATGTTGTATCTTGATTCTTTTATCATGAGCTTTCATTCCCATGGGTCATCATCATTTTGGGTAATGCCAAATATGTCCCCCAATAACCCTTGATAAATGCTAATGTATATGGGCTTGTCACCTATGCGACAGCTTTGATTTCATTAGTTATGAGCCATGCTTTGGATACACAATAATAATGTACTGGACAATTAGGGATTTTTTAAAAAAATGATCCCTTTAATCTTGAATCAGATGTTTATTTCCTTGGATTAATTATTTCTGGTTTTACATATATTGTATTCTTTGACTAGTACTGTAATGGTCAGTGGCTACAAACAAGCAAAGAGGACTGGCTGAATTACTTTATAGTCATTTTTTTATTCCCACAAACTTGCCTGGGTGTGGTAAGGGTGGATTAGAAACACACACACATCCATTAGTGAGGCACAGAAAAAGACATCTTTCATGTCAGTCTTTAAGTGTAAGTAAGGTACCCCAATCATAGTGGAACAAATGTAATCTTTTTCTATGCAATGTAACCTATTACCTGAAAATATATTGGGTTAACTTACAATCCATATGCTGAGTTTGCAGCTAGGCTGGTTATTTGCTGAGGAGGCTCTCCTTCTGTCCACACCAACTGAATAACAAGGTCTGCTTGGTAACCAGGAGGCATCCTCACAGGACGCGTCTTAACACTAAGGATTAAAAGAGAAATTTGAATCAGTATGACTGGGCAATGCAAGCAGAAACGATTTCATGGATGATAAAACTACCTGGAGAGGAGTAGATGTTACATAACCTCAAGAGAAGGGAAGAAACCCTAGAGGATAACTAGGAGGAGGAGGGGAGGAGGAATTATGGCCCTTTCTTCTATACTGATTTTCTGATATGAAGGTAATCTCCCTCTCCACCTCAGAATCAATTTTTCCTGTTTAAACAGAGTCCTCATCGTAACAATATACACACATTGTTATGGTATTTCTAGTTTGATACTTAAGGCAAGGTTGAAATAGAAATGGTTGAAATGCAAGTGCCTTTTTCTTACAAAGTGTACCCATGTTACCAATTACTGTATGCAAGACTGAACCTGAACTGATCTCTCGAGTTTTCTATTTTCTGTATTTGATCCATTAAAGAAAATTATATGACAACACAAACCTCTGTGCTCTCATCTAAAAACACAAAGATTTTGTAAGGTTGAATACAGTCATGAAAACAAACAGTTGTATTTTGCAATCTAGTTAATTTCAGAACAGTGTACATGTTTTGTTTCTTTCGCCCACACACATGTAAGATTGTCTTATGCCTTCATTTTAATCATTTTTATAAACTGGACATGAAATACTACAGCAACTTTACTTTTAATTTTATATTGGTTCTGTTCATCATTTAGGGAAATGTGAGATCTGAACTAAGTTTTATAACAAGGGTTTAGCTACCTCAAGAACTCTGTTTCTTGAGCTTTACTGTTATCTGCTACATATCCCAATTTTGTTTCTTTATAATACAGTATTCCACTATAAAACAGAGTTCCTATAGTTTCCATTTCAGTAATGTTCAAATAATGTTGACACTGGGGCATTGATTTAAGTTATATCACTAAGCTACATGGAAATACTGAATATAATTTATTTAGATATTATTCATATTCATATTCATTTATTTGGATACTATCAAAGGGTGTGAGATGTTCTTCAGCATCAGTAGAAAAGTTTCTGCTTACCTTGAGGTTTCCACATTCTATATTTTAACAAAGAACAGACTAAAGAGGGAAAAACAAGATTTTGAAGAAGGCTAAAATTCCTTACCTGAGACACGGGATACTATCCTTCACCATTCCTTCAGATGCTACAGTATTTGTACTGCCTGAGAGATCTTTTAAAGATGAAAGGTGAGAGGAGGCATTTGGAAATGGAGGAATCACTTCTGCCTCAGGACTAATGTTATCTTCTATCTCACTTTGAAGTTGCACCTCTAAAGACTTGAGAGAAAAAAGTTAAAAACCAAGGTTATTTTGTGAAATTAAAAAAAAAAGGAATCAAATTGAGTAGTTTTAGGAAATAGGTCTATAGGCTGTCTCCCTTATTCAAAATGCTTGGAACCAGATGTGTTTTGGATTTTGAATTTTCAGATTCTGGAATATTTGTATATTCTTAATGAGGTATCTTGGAGATGGGACTCATGCCTAAACATACCATCAAACTTTATTACAGCCATTTGGCCAGCATAATTACAACATTCATTTATGTTTCATATCCGCAATTGATTCATGTAGAATCCCACTTCCTGGCAAACATTTAAGGTATATGGTGAAGTGTCCTTGCAACTGACAGGTTAAGGAGGAAACCAGAATAGCAATAACTTGATCAAAATAAAACAAAATATAAATGAGAAGTAAAATGTCAAGTCTGAAGACATGTGCAGGCACAAGGATGGTGAATCATGCTGAGCATACTCCATTTGCTTGCTCTCTTATTAAATGTAAAAGCTAACAGAAACAAGATCTTCCAGGACAAAATCTAAAAAAAAATGTGTGACATGTAGCCTGAAAAAAGACTTTATGAATTGTCTACTACAACAGATAAATTCCATAAACAGGTGGTACGGTTAGGGGACAGGGGATACATTTGGGATAGTTGTTTTATGAGGTGTTTAATTTTGGGAGGCAAAATCTTGGAAGAACTATCAACATCCATAGCAGAAATCATTCCTAAAATCGTATTAACTGATAGAGTTTGTGAACTTCTGCTTTGAAAAGAGACTAACTCCAAAAAAAGTAAGCAGGTCTTTCTGTGTGAGTGCATGACTGTGCAATACACTTCCCGAAGGCTTTTTATTTTGCTATATATGATGTCCTGTTTGATATTTTGTGGGTGACCTGTCGAACTACTTTAGAAAATAAGCATGCCATGGCT
Source organism: Urosaurus nigricauda (assembly GCA_034509955.1). Taxonomy (NCBI): domain Eukaryota; kingdom Metazoa; phylum Chordata; class Lepidosauria; order Squamata; family Phrynosomatidae; genus Urosaurus; species Urosaurus nigricauda. Next base: position 136,297,534 of record JAOEGL010000002.1, read on the forward strand.
CCAGTTCTAAGACAGTAGCCTCTGCATTTTCTATTCTTGCTTTTGCAATTATATTCATGAAAGAGAGTATCACAACAGTACGAAGGAAGATCATTGCACACATCATTAGGGAATATTTATAGATGCTCTGAGGGCCTCTTCTTACCATATCAGTCAAAACACTGTTTTACCCCACAAGGTAGAAAGCACTAGAATTCACTCTATACAGGATATTCCACTTCAAGCACTCCAGTGTTAGGCTCAGGGGAGTTTGCTCAAATAATAGGCCACAACAAGCCTGTGGTGATATGTGACAACATTCTGTCATGTACACGATAGTAAAAAATGTTTAGCACAGAGCGAGCAGCTCCAAGGAACTGATATGGAGGTTTATCACCACAGAAGAGTGGGGCACTGCTGTGGATATGCTTGCAGTATCCACTAGGATGTATGGTTTATAACCACAACCAAGGGACTGAAGGGAAGAAATGAAAGAAAGTTGTGAAGATCCACCCACTTCAGTGACCAAGCAAAAGTTAACAGTTTGGATGAAGAGCTGAACAAAGAAGGAAATGGACGCACAGATTGTCATCTCGTCTCTTCTGCCAGTTGAAGGGCATGGTTCAGGAAGAGAGAGGAAAATAGCAGATGTCAACAACTGGCTCCGCAGGTGGTGTTACAGAGAACGATTTGGATTCTTAGATCATGGGCTGCGGTTCCATGAGGGGGAACTTCTGGCAAGGGATAGGCTTCGTCTCACCGCCAGTTGGCAGAAACATTTTTGCCAACAGTGTGAAGAATCTGATCAGGAGGGCTTTAATCTGAGTTATATGAGGAAGGGAGACAGCATTCTGGAAGGCAAAAGGGCTGGAAAAAATAGTCAAAGTGACATAGAGGGAACAAGGCAAACAGTGCAAGGACCCAAGAGTAGGAGGCTAAACATTTTTGCACAGGCAGCAAGTAATAGGGACACATGGTATTAGATGTCTCTACACTAATGCACAGAGCATGGGAAATAAACAAGATGAACTTGAACTCCTAGCACAACAAGGGAAATATAATAGGCATCACTGAAACCTGGTAGGGTGAGTCTCATGATTGGATTGTAGAAATAGAGGGATATAACCTTTTTAAGAGAAACAGGCCAAACAAGAAAGGAGGAGGAATAGCATTATATGTGAGAGATATTTACACCAGTGAAGAAATCTAGGACATCAATACTGGAAGCCAGGAGGAGAGCATCTGGATAAAAATTAAGGGAGAAGGAAACATCAGGGATGTTACTGTGCGAGTCTACTTCAGACCCTCAATTCAGGCAGAGGATTTGGATGATGCCTTTCTAGAACAGATGACCACACACTCGGATAGGAGAAATATAATAGTAATGGGTGACTTCAACTATCCTGATATTTGCTGGAATTCAAATTCTGGCAAATCCTTAAGGTCTAGCAAATTCCTCACTTGCCTGGAAGACAATTTCATTGTCCAAAAGGTGGAAGAGGCAACAAGGGAGTCAGCTATTTTTGATCTGATCATAACCAACAGGGATGACCTAGTTAATGGAGGCAAATGGTTGAAACGTTAGGTGGGAGTGACATGTTCTCCTGGAGTTTGCTATACAATGGAAAGGAGAAGGCAGGCACAGTCAGACACAAATTCTAGACCTTAGGAGAGCTGATTTCTATAAACTTAGAGAAATACTGGGGGTGATCCCATGGTCAGGTATACTAAAACAGAAGGGAGTTCAAAATGGATGGGAGTTCTCAAAAGGGAGATACAGAAGGCACAATTTCAAACAGTTCCAATGAGGAAGAAAAATGGGAGACATCTCAAGAAACCAGCATGGATGACTAAGGGACTTACAATTGAGCTAAGTTTCAAACAGAACATGTATAAGAAATGGAAGACTGGGGAAACACCAAAGAGGAATTCAAACAAATAGCTAGCATGTGTAGGGTAAAGTCAGAAAAGCTAAAGCAAAGAATGAACTCAGGCTTGCTAGAGAGGTTAAGAAAAGGGCTTTTTGGGGTATGTCTGGAGCCAAAGGAAGCAGAAGGAAATGGCAGGACCACTATATGGAGAAGATGACAAACTGCTATCAGAGGACAGAGAAAAGGCAGAATTACTCAACACCTTTGTTTCAGTCTTCTCAGAAAATGCAAAGGGTGCTCAACCTGAGGACAGTGGAGGAGGGGACAGAATAGGAGAATTTCAGCACAGAATAATCAAACCAGGTTAAAGTTAAGGAAAACCTGGTTAATCTAAATGAATACAAGTCTTGGATGACAGTATTGAAGGCCTAGTTATCAAATTTGCATATGACACCAAATTAGGAGGAGTAATACCCCAGAGGACAAGATCAAAATTCAAAATGACCTGAATAGACTAGAAAACTGGGGCAAAGCTTACAAAATGAAATTCAACACAGAGAAATGTAAGGTTCTGCAATTAGGGCGGAAAAATGAAATGCACAGATATAGGATGGGGGACACCTGGCTCAACGAGACCACATGTAAAAAGGATCTAGGAGTTCAAGTAGACCACAACTTGAACATGAGTCAACAGTGCAATGCAGCAGATAAAAAGGTCAATGCAATTTTAGGCTGCATCATTAGAAGTATAGTGTCTAGATCAAGGGAAGTAATAATGTCACTTTATTCTGCTTTGTCTGGCCCCACCTGGAATACTGTGTCCAGTTCTGGACACCACAATTCAAAAAGGATGTGGAGAAATTGGAGCATGTCCAAAGGAGGGCAAGTAAAATGGTGAAGGGTCTAGAAACCATGCCCTATGAGGAACGACTTAGGGAGCTGGGGATGTTTAGCCTGGAGAAGAGAAGGTTAAGAGATGATATGATAGCCCGAGGGAGCAAGCTTGTTTTTTGCTGCTCCAGAGAACATGACCTGGAACAATGGATGCAAGCTCCAGGAAAAGAGATTCCACCTCAACATTAGGAGGAACTTCCTGACAGTAAGGGCTGTTCGACAGTGGAACACACTCCCTTGGAGTGTGGTGGAGTCTCCTTCCTTGGAAATCTTTAAGCAGAGGCTGGATGGCCCTCTATCGGGGATACTTTGCATGGCAGGGTGTTGGACTGGATGGCCCTTGTGGTTTCTTCCAACTCTATGATTCTATGAAGTGCTACAACAATTTCATGCCTAAATATGTAAGGTGGCTGCCGTATGCCTGTAAATCTCTGCACTTGAAGCACCTTCATACTTTGGACACCAAAAACAATAATGTATACCAGCCTGAAATAGATCATGAATCTGACTTCAAGAAAGAATGTCTGGCTGATGACCAATACTGCCCCAATAAATTAAAATTTATCATATGGGTTTTTCTCGGGTCTAAAGCAAATTTTCCCTGATGGTATTTCTCCTTGGAAGGCAGGAGCCACACCATACAATTAGAGCATGGGTGCAAGTTTCTCATTCTGAAAGGAGCTCTGCAGAACCAGTGTGTGAAATTGCATAGAAAACATAAAGAAGAGCACAAAATCCAGGAAATGTATTGTTGTCACAAGTGCTCTGTGGCTTAGATCTTGGAAATGAGCATTATTTTGTAGCATCAAATTAATCAAACTGGTTCAAAACCAGTTTGTATTGAGATTCTTCTCACACAGCTAGTCAATTTGATCAGCATAAAATAAGTTTATCACTTCTTTCAGTTCACGAGTAACAATGCATTAAGAAACAAGAAAAGGATCATCTATGGCCTGAAACAGACGGACCAAAAAAGAGCAGCTTCCAGCTGTTTCAGGGACATGGTGTGGAGATGATGTACTCCCCTGAATTGGTGAAAGTCTGCTCCTTGCCAGTGTCCTGTTTGGGACTGTGGCGGTGGCCCACTTTCAGAGCGGGCTGTGTGGTTGCTGTGGTCTGTGGCCAATTGGGACTGGAGTGGCCAGAGGCTACTCCAAGCCACTGGTCTGCTTCACCCCTATTTTAGTGTTTTGTTTCAAATGATAAGGCTCAGCTACTTAGCTAATGTAACCATTATGATGTACTTGATTAGAACATACTTTTCACCTTTCCTTTAATCTATTTCTATGCTAATTTGGAATTTTAACTACATTTAAAAAGTAGAATTTTAAATAAATAAATAAAAAGAAATAATATAGAATAATAAAATAATTATTTTTTCTTATATACTATTTGGCTATTTTATTATGATCTCAAATATGTGATTTTGATATAAGATATTTTATATATAATTATGTGTACTTTCTTATTACTATTTTTTATTCTGTAAACTTTATTCTATTTAATAAAGCAAAATTTAAAATGTAGAATTTTAGTTACAGTACATCAAAACTTCAAAACAGCTAATCAATAATAAAACAAAAGCAAACTTACTGATATTTCAGTGTTAACTTCATGTTTGCTGAATCTATAAACAATAACATATGCGGAGACGCCTGCTATACAAAATATTCTACTTTCAGGACACCAGTACATCAGCTGGATGGCAAAAGGATCCTCTTCTACAATTTCTGCTGTCGGTTTCCCTTCCAACTTCTGTTTTTCAAACACCTTTGAGGTTTTCAACTTGTACAACATCTGTAGTGTAACTAGAAAATATTGAAGTCACCTACCATATCTCTTCAGAAAAAATAAATTCATAATAATTTGTAAAGACATAGCTCCTGTTTTTCCCAGTATGGAAAAATAGAAAGGTGAAATATCACACCTTGTAATAAAACAGAGTATATCACTAGGATAGGATTTGCCGTTTTCTAATTTGGAGTATGTTCAAAAGCTGACTCAAATCATAACAGCAGGACAGACCCCTGATGCCCATGTTCTAGAAAAAGATGGCATCCTTTTGACATAAGGAGTTCTGTACCTTTTTAAAGCATTGAGAACATTCTTACAGGTCCATAATGCAATGCAGAAATAATTCAGTTTGAGACCACTTTAACTGTCCTGGCTCAATGCTAATGAATCCTGAGAATTGTAGTTTATTGTGGCATCAAAGCTCTCTGATAATAAAGGCTACGCAGCTCACAAAACTACAGTTCCGAGAATTCTCTAGCATTGAGCCAGGGCAGTTAAAAGGGTTTCAAACTGGATTATTTCTGCAGTGTGTTTTATACCACAGCTCCAAGTTCACTGAAGGGAACCAATTTGCATTCACATTTGTCTCACACATTCATTCTTTCTTACAAGCACATTAAGTCAGGCCTCTTTTGTAAAGGTTGACCAGCTTAGAATTCTTGTCTTCCATTTTAGATGTGGGGAAATTGGATGTGGGGAAACTTTTTGTAAGTCCTATTTGCACTTTTCTAGGAAGAAACTTGCTGCTTCATTCCACATTTTCTTTCTAGGCTTTCCTGGCAGAAGTCATTTCCTTTCTTCCCATGAAGTCCCCTTATCTATGCCTGACACTGATTAAAAATAACAATAATAAGGATCATAATCCCACCTTCTCCTTTTTCCCATTCTGCTACCTTACCAATTGATGCTCTCTTCTTAACCTAGCCCTGCTCCCTCCTTGCTCTTCTCCATCCCACATCCCGCCCTGATCAGCTCATCACCAAATATACCCCTCCACAATCACAATATTTTGTGGCGCATTGAGAAATAAGCTGTTTTGTTTTAAACAGATGGGTTTATTGCAGCATTTAAAAAAACAACAAAAAACAACAACAACAACCTACTGCTGGTTTCAAGAACTAATGCTGAAGGACAAGGAATTCACCATTAAGATAGCCAGTGAAAAAGCACAATATCTCTATACAAACAAGCCTCTTTCCCTCATCCCATTTCCCCCTTATTGTATATTCCTATTTTCAAGGGAAGCAGGAGGCCAGTCAATATCTTTCAAGAATATCCCTTAGTAGCTCCTAAAATCAATAGACAGGACCAAATGCTATCTTGACTTTGCCAGGAACAGGATGTTTTTTCTCCTGCAATGTGGAAGAAAGAAATATCCCTAAAAACTAGGCAAGATGAGTGACCATCCAGAAAACAAAGGAAATATGAAACTAGGGCAAATAGAGGAGGAACATCTCAAGAGACTGAGCTCTGGAGCAGATGATCATGGAAACAACCAGAGGACAAGTAACCTAGGACATCCATTCTAAGTCAGGTATGGATAAAGTGTTGCTGCTGATCTTTCTAGAGTGCTTGTCTCAAATTCTTTGGCAGGATTATTACATTATTCAAGCACAGCACAAATACCCTCAGCCCAGAAACTCCTTCTTCCAAAAACACAAGGCTCCACGGAATCGTTTAGATGCTTTTAGCAAAATGTAGAATGAAGGTAGAGAATACTTTTTAACCTGAGGGTTGACTCCCTCATAGGTAACCTTCCAGGTACAGCACGCCATCAGTAAGCAGGGCTGTAATCCATTATAGATAGGGCCACCCCATTTCTCTTCTCAATTCTCTGCCACATGCTTTTCTCTCTGCTATATTTACTCCTTGCTTATCTATATTCTCATATCTACACATCACCCATACAAATACATCCATATGCACACACCCCATTTACACACAGTCCTCCAAACTTATCTCTTTCCCCTTCCTGTTCACTTACTTGTTCTCTCCTTTCTTCCCAATCCTTTCTCCATTCTCTCTTGCTTTATCCCCCCTTCCCTTCCAGACACATGCCAAACAGGTTTAGAACCAAAATGCTAACAAGCTTCCTACCATATTTACACCCTTTAGCCCATTTTGAAAAGCCTATATAACACTTTTTATTCATTTCCCCCTTCTAAAAGCTATGGTAAGGTTGTTAATGAAAAACTGGATCCAACTCTATGAGATCTCTACTCTATGCAAGCTATCATAAACTGCCTAAACCCTGCTTTGGTCTGTAGTGCCAGATAGTTAAGCATCAAAGCAAGCATTTCTATTTCCACTTCTCCGCTTTTTTCTTTTGCAGATTTGATTATTTGCAGCTTTGATTCATTTGTTCTCTCTAGGAATCTCTAGGTCCTCCAGCACAACTCTGCCAGAGGTTGGCAATACAGTTGTGATGCAGAACCTAGAAATTCTTAGAGAAAACACTTCTCTAGGCATTTGTAGGTCCTACAGCATGAGTCTGTGATCAACTTCTGGCAGATGTTGACCACAGAGTTGCACTGGAGGACCCGGAGATTCCTAGAGAGGTGTTTTATTTGGTATAGTGTTGTTTTTATCTGCAGTTTTTCCACATTCATGGGGCTCCTTCACCCCTAACCCCAACGAATGTGGAGGGACCACTATATGTGGTTACACCTTCAAGAGGTCATTGCATCACAATGATACATTCTGGGATAAAGATAACTGATCACATAAAGACAAGACCATAAGACTAAGAATGATGTGGTCATTAGTTGTTATTTTAGCATATTTTTCAGACACATGTCAATTCCATCTTTTCATTATTAATGTATATTCTACTATCAATTTTCCCCCTTTGGACAGTTTTCTATAGTTAATAATTATTATTACAGAAACCTATTCCATGGTACAAGTACACTAATCCATACAGTTCAAAAATTATCCATATATTTCAACAGTTGTAATTAACTGTGTTTCTTTGAATATGTAACATGTAATTATTTATCTGTAACATTAAAAATTACGTTTAGAAACTTACTTGCAGAAGCATCCCAAAATTTTACAGATCCATCTGCATGACTTGGAAAAAAAGATTAAAAGTAAATTTAAAAATGGAAGTACAGCATTGTTAATGTGAACAATCTCAAATGTTTTATTTGCAAGGCTGTAGAATTCCAATACGCACCCAGCAACCTGAACACACAAAGAAGAACAGTCCAAATTTGTAAAATGCAGATGTGAGGAAGGAACTGGACCCATTCAAATGACTATTTGAACAATTTTTGCTAGACAGGGAAGGTGTCTAGCAAATAGTGTTTGTAGTGGAAGAAAGGAAAGATGGGGAGGAATCAATGTTAGCCACCCCAGAACACACCTGTGCACAGGGCTTAGCTACCCTCTGTAGGAAGTAGGTTTGCATGTGTGTACTCTAGTACATCAGTAGTTGGCTAGGCCTTGAGAACCTCAAGAAAAGAGGACACAGATTAGCAGCTTGACCAAAAGCTTGGTCTGAGAAGAACAGAAGTGCATATGCAACCTCTCCAAGCCCCAGAAAGCTTGGAGGGAGCCCTAATGTTCCAAAGAAAACAGGGAACTGGAATACTGTATGGGGCTGGGAAGAGATTTCTTCCCCTGTTTATTTAATCAGTTAAAACATCTAATTTTGCCAGTGCTCATTTCCTGCTTTATATATTACACAAATTACACTATATAAAGCAGACTGTATAAATAAGACAGCCTTGTTATGTACTGTCTTTCTATGTACTAAATTTAATATTATGTTTTGATGCTGTTGGACCACAACTCCCATCAGCTGTAGCAGTGAGGGCTCATGGGATTTGCAATCTACCAATTCTGAGAGTTGTAGTATCGTTAGACATTTAGCCTTCTCTGTCAGAAAGCTCTGGTGTCACAATAAACTACAATTCCCAGAATTCCACAGCATTCAGCTATAGCAGTTCAAGTCATGTCAACTTGGATTATTCATTGTAGATGCAGCTTATGTTTCAAATGAGAGCCAGCAAGAGAAGTTTGCACAATAAATTTCCAGGGATGGGCTATCTCAATAGATTGATCATTGCCAAAATGACTAGTGTCTTATAATAATACCTTCCTTACCCTGTAATAATTATTTCAGGATATGTCTGTGCACCCAGGTTCCATGCTCCACCACTGATTGGCCACTCCTAAACACAAGTGGAACAGTTACATTATGCAAGTTACACTATACAATTACATAATACAAGTAGCATACTGAAATGTTACATTTCATTTTTATAAATTTTTCTCTCTGTTCTAGAGATATGGCAGAAACATGGACAAAATATTATGTACATATTAAGAAATGAAAACAGATACTGGCATCTTATATAGCACCAACCTCCGGAATAAATTCTCTACATCACAGGTTAATAGTGTATCCTTGGCACAATGTTTCAGTTTCCAACACAGCAGCCCTGTGTTTGAGTCTAGGGACAATCCACATCAACATTTTTATCAATGTCTTAGTTGACACGGTGGAGGGAAACCTTATCAGGTTTGCAGATGACACAGAAAGAGAAGGCTAACACATGGGAAGATAGGGACAGAATTCAAAAAGATCTAGTTGAACTAGAAAAACTGGCCAGAAATCAATATAATGTAATTCAATAGAGACAAATGTAAAATTCTATATTTGGGCCATAAAAAAACCAAATGCACAGGCATAGGGTGGGGGATATTTGGCTCAGCAGTACTACATGTGATAAGGACTAACACAGCAGTATAATGCTGCAGCAAAGAAGGCAAGTTCTATTTTAGCCTGTATTGATAAAACCATACCGTGTTTCCCTGAAAATAAGTCAGTATCTTATATTAATTTTTGCTCCCAAAGATGTGCTAGGTGTTATTTTCAGGGGATGTCTTATTTTTCCATGAAGAAGAATTCACTTTTATTATTGAACAAAAAAAAGATCATTTATTATATACTGTATATATATTTATATACAAAAAACTTTGCTAGGTCTTACTTTCGGGGAAGGCCTTATATTTAGCAATTCTGCAAAACCTCTATTAGGTCTTATTTTCTGGGGATGTCTTATTTGGGGGGAAACAGGCAGTTTCCAGATCAAAGCAAGTAATAATTCCACTATATTCTGCACAAGTCAGGACTCATCTGGACTTGTCAGCTCTCAGCTCCTCATTTTAAGAAAGATATGTACAAGTTGGAATGGGTTCATCTGTGACCCAAAGCTCCCTTTCCCTGCCAATGGGAAAAATAGCGGGTAGAAAAACAGCAATATCAGGAATTAAGGAACAGTAAGTGGGATTCTGCCAGCTTCAGAGGTTGCATAGGGAACAGCCAAGAATCTTGTGCATTACATCAGAGAATGGAAACCTTTATGGGACTGGTGGGCAATTTTGGGGATGCTCTGCAGTTGCACAGATTGCCAGAAAGGCATAAATGTGAGTGAGGGGACCCCAAGATGGCTAGAGGTTTACTTCTGGTTTTTAGAGACAGAGAAATAGACTGGGGGGGGGGGGGGCTCACCTCTGCATTATCAGTTTCTCATCACAGAATTCCATTTCTTCTTGAAGGCCATTACTAGCATTTTTTAAAAATGTTTTTTCTCTAAAGCAGGCCTGGTTGTCTGAAGTAGCCTTTAAATGACAAACTGTGCCCCTAGACTTTTCTGAAGCTGTACTTCGGGAGTTGAGGTGGGAAATGGTGGAGCTTCTTTCTGTCCACAAGCTGCAAAATTCCCACCCTTACTCAACACCGAATAAGAACATACAATAGATATGATAGACTGCAGCTTCCACAGCCAATGGATACAAAGGGATGACCATAGGGTATAAGAGAGCTCATTTCCCCTTCCTCATTCTCCTTTGGGGACCACATTCGACTGTTCTATGATTCCCATATCCCCACTGTCTAAACAAGGAATGATTATGTCTAGAACAGGACTACTCAACATGCTGATCCATGGCCTGGTGGGCCCTGCAAGATATTGGCTCTCAGTCTACAGTAAAAGGTCTGGAAGCCACTCTCAATGACAAGACACATATGGAGCTGGGAAGATTTAGTCTGGAGATTCTTAATGACAGCCATGAGGTGACATGACAGTTATGTTTAAATATATGAAAAGCTGTCATGTTGAAGAAGGAGCAAGTTTGATTTCTGCTGATCCAGAGACTAGGGCATGGAGCAATGTATTCAAACTACAGGAAGAGATTCTACCTACATATAAGGAAAAACTTTCTGATGGTAAGAGCTGTTTCACAGTGGAAGATGCTGCCATGAAGAGTTGGTGGAGTCTCTTTCTTTGGAGATTTTTTAAACAGAGGCTGGATGGCCATCTGTCAAGACGGCTTTGATTGTGCATTCCTGCACGGCAGAATGATGTTGGACTGGATTCTAAGATTCTTAGTTTCCAGGAAAGAAAAACAGTTGTAGCCAATATGGTGCTCGTCCTGGCTTTGGGGAAAACCCTCTGCTAATCTCATGTATCAGACAGCATAAAAAGTGCTGGTTTAGAACACTTTGAGCTCATTATGCCTTGGCTTAAGGCACGTTCTTGCACAGGGCCATTGGATATGGCAAACTGAATGGGCCACTGTGTTTTCCACACATCAAATTGTTTATTAGCTCAAATAACTAAACAAAACAGTATACAGCAGGTCCTTGTTATCTGCTGAGGTTTGGTTCCAGGTATCTCTCATAGATACCAAAATCTGTGGATGCTCAAGTCCCATTAAAAACAATGAACAGTAAAATGGTCTACCCTTATATAAAATGGCAACATCAATGTTTCATTTTGGAATATATATATATATATATATATAAAAGATATAGATGCTTGAATCCATGGATAAAGAATCCGTAGATCCAACTGTACAACAATAATCTAATTTTAAAAAATCAAATACACTGAAATCCAAATATAGGTTACAGCTAGAGTAAACCCACTAAATTTCATAAGCACTGATTTACCAAATTTCCATCGATTCAAAGTGTCTACTCCAGCTGGGACTAACAATTGGATTTAGCACATTAAGATTAAACAATAAATAAAAAGTTAATAATCTTACTACTTCTGATTCAATAAATCTTTCCTAACTGGTTTTGTTTTGTTTGTTTGTTTACCTTATTGCTGTATCCTTGCTTCTTATGTTTAGCTCCTACAGAATATAGCACGGGAATCAATTCTGGAGGACAGTCAGCAAAATATTGCGTGCAGGTAACTGGTGATTCATGAATGTCCATGGGATAAGGGTTTTCAAAAATTGGAAAACTAATTGAGAGAGATATTTTGTGGTATTAGCATATTATTTATATAGAAATGTATGCAACAAATCAAGTTAAAATGTAACATACCACAAGCAATGAGTGTTATTTATATTCTTGAAATTCTTGAAATATATATTCTTGAAATTTATATTCTTGACATTTAAAAAAATTTCAGGTGTACCACTTTGTTTGAAACAAACCTCATAATATACAATAGAAAAATCATAATTTCGGATACTTCCACGTTTAAAAATGACTTCACATGAAAAGTGTAAATGGTGTCCAAGCTACTGAATAATGATTTCTGGGGAATGATGTCAGTTCTTTGTTAATTACATTATTTCAATTCTTGCCAGTTCTTGCTGATGTAGTAAACCTGTTCGCATTGAGAAAAGGCCAACCAGACTCTGTTTAAATGTCTCCAGCAACTGAGATGATGGAAGGTTAATTTGTACAAAAAATCCCTGTACACAGATTTCAAAGATAAGAATTCTACCGAGCTGTTTTATAGGCAGAGGGAGGTAGGGTTGTGTTGTTGTGATTGTTACTTGCTGGAACATTCAATCATGTAAGACTTCCCCTGGGAATCTTAAATCGTATAGTCCACACACAGGCTTACCGCTTCGGTAAGAGGTAGGCCCTCTGATCACTTTGATTACTACAACTTTATGAGTGTTTTAATATTTTAAGAGGATTGTACTGGTATTTTTCTGTAATTCATCTTGTAAACTATCTTAGGTTTGGACCAAATAACAGGGTGTAATTACTGATGAATGAAATAGTTTCTGCCGCATAACTGTAATCCCTTGGTGTCTTGATTGAGAGCCATAAAAGTTAATCAGATTTTAAAATGGTGGGTAGAACTGAATCAGTACATTAATCTTCTGAAACTTTAATACCCAAATAACGTTTCCTCCCTACCATAACCTATTTCAGTCAGCAAAAATGTAAACAAAAAATATTGGAAGAGTGTGCTAATCCCAGGCAGCTAAAGCTATAATGTTAAATGTGGATTTTACTCTGCACTGATGGTCAATAAATATACTTATTTTAAATAAATTTTGGATTTGATTTGTTCATGATATTCTATACAACCCAATTCGATTAAAAAGGGAGAAAAGTTGCATTTTCTTCCAATTATTAAGTGGTAGTGCCATAAGGAATTTATACTTACTGGCTTTGAGTCAGGTCAACGACAATGAGGTCTTTTTCCAACAGTATAACTACCGCATAGGGTTCTTGAATCTCTAAGAATCAAGAATAAGGACCAATATTACTGAACTAGAACATTAAATAAAAGCAAATTATATAGTAGGGATGTGCTGTTTTATATTATTTGTTTGCAGAGAAGTGAACAAACAATTTAATCAACTTTTCCCTGCTGCAAGACCATTTTGAAAAGTGAAGCATTTTTTAAAGAGTTCTCTCACTCACCTTTTTCCTGTCCTCCCCAGCCCGTGACTGGGGAGTGAGGGTTATGGAGGCTGTTGCCTTTCACAATATTTCTTTCTTTCTTTCTTTCTTTCTTTCTTTTTTTTTGGGGGGGGGGGCTACTTCTTCTCTATGCACTGCCGGGAACATGGTGGAAAGCCGAGGAAGGACTACCATGGCTATAGCCTTTGATAATCCTTGCTCAGATCCCCTCTGGCTACTTTCCACATGACATGGGAGGGCAAGTGAGGTTCATGGAGACGATAGCCTTTGATGATCCTTGCTCAGTTCCTCATGGGGAGGAGGAATTTATTTATTTATATCCCGCTTTCCCCCCAAACCGAGTTTCAAATTGGCTTACAGTACAAAACATATAAAGGTGATACATTAAAGGAGAATTAAATTATTACAATATTAAAACAGATGGCTCGCTAAAAGAATAAAATACAGTTTAAAAGGGTAGAAGTGTTTAAAACTGTACAATTTAAAACAATAGAATGCCTCAGCACATTGTTGAAAGACGTTCTGTTTTAAAAGCCTGTCTGAACAAAAAGGTTTTAGCTTGTTGACGGAAGGGCAACAAACAGGAAGCCGTCCTGGCCTCCCTGGGAAGGGAGTTCCAGAGCCTGTGGGGCAGCCACCAAGAACCACTCTCTTGTGTCCCCTACAACTGTGTTTGAGATGGTGGCAGGACTGAGAGGAGAGTTTCTCCTGATGATCTCAGAGCCCAGGCTGGTTCACATAGGGAGATATGGTCTGCCAAAGAGCCTGGATCTGAGCCAGGTCAGGAAGCCAAGCAAGATGGATTTTGGAGACTACAGCCTTCCAGAATCCAGGCTCGACTCCCCATCTTGATGTTGTGGGGAGCAAAGGGCAGCCTAGAGAGAATTGTCTTGCTATCTGCAAAAATCCTTCTTGATAAGGTACCACTATGCTGACCACTGGTCTTGCTGTGGGAGAGACAGGAAATGGACTGGGGATGGATGGGAGTGTCCTTGGGTCTATTTGAGGACTGTGGGGGAAAATAATAAAAACGTGTGAAGAGGATTCTCCTCAAGAACTCCCTTTCTTGGATTTTTTCCCCCCTCCACTTTTCAAATATCTTTTCATCCCTATTAGATAACCGTAGTTCTGAATAGTTTCAAAATGAAAGATTTTGAACAGAAACCTGAACAGTAACCTTTCTAAACTGGGAAACATCATATTTAATTACATTTCTACCGATATGGACAGACGTCTGCAGCAACGAGCTTAAAGACTGCAGTTTGAGATTTATTTTTTTAAAAAAAATCAATTTCCTGCCTATCTTGTTATTAGAAAGATGAAGTAGTTCAAGCTGTTAAGCCTGCAGGGAACACTGATGAAACTGCCTGGAACTTATGTCATTTTGGTAATACATTTAATGCCATGTTCCACAAGAGTCTCTTCTTATAAATATAGCTTCAACCTTTAATTAGTGTGAGAATGTACAATCTGTTCTGGGACCAGGGATGAAATAGAAATTCATTGGGTTCATATTTCTTACGAAAATATCTATTTCACACTTCTCAGCACTGGTAGCAAGATGAAGTTTATCTTCCCTTGGAAATCTGAGACTTATAAAGTGTTTTGGTGACAATAAAGGTGCACAAACCATCATTTGAAAAACATAAATAAAAATGTATGCAGACCTGATTTAGTCAATGAAACATCGATTGCTTCTTTGCAAGTGGGTTTATATCCCGGTAAGTTCATGCCAAAACAAAAATACATCCCTTCTCCTCCCACTTTCAATGGAACCCATGCATACAAAACTGTGCAGTTTAGAAAAACATACAAAAATTGTATTATATAGACACAAATTTCCATACAGGAAGCAAAAACAGGCCCAAAACCAAGTAAAGAATTTAGATAGGAACAGAATTCTTTTGGGATTTTTGAAAAACATAATCAGAAGAAGCCTGAAAATTTTGCACATCTCTGTCTGGGAATATGGTGCTGCAAAAGCATTTACAATCAACAAAAATGAAAAACACTTCTGGTGTTCCCATTGCTACCTGTGCTTGGAATACACACCCTGCTATGGGTATGTATGAAACAGAGGTGTTGTTGTTGTTGCTGTTCAAAACCTCTCCATTCCACAAAGAGGCATAGCTTATGCTCAGGGGATCAAAGGCAAGCAAAGCACAATACTTTGGTCTGCTTGTTACATTAGAAGTACAAATGCAGCATTCAGTGTCAAATCAGTGACTCAGAGTTTCACATACACTTACCATTTGGGTATGGAGTTTCACAGAGTGTTAAAAAGTCAACAATGGGGTGATCCATTTCAAGCACTGTAATTGCTTTCCCATGCATGATCGTCAGACTTGGTCTCCGCCAAGGTTTGTCATAAGAAAGCCCGCCAGAAAAAATTATAAAAGGTTCACTGTATTGGAAAAATAATAACAAAGAGGATGTATTTACTTTAACTCCAAAGACGTTTGCAAGCTAGAAAAAATAAACCCTACTACTATATTTTAAAGACTTGCATTGACATTCATAGTATCACGAACTGAAAACACTGAACTCCTATTTAAATAGGAATTAAAGACGTTGCATGAATCAGATTACTGAATAAATCTTTTCCTTTCATGGCTGGAAAATAATGGGATACATAAGCTCATGGAATAAAGAGTGCACGGAATAAAGGTTAACAACCCTTATCTGAGAGGGTATCATGTAAGGGAGCTCTTATCACTTGTTTGTGCATTCATTCACTAGCGCTTTTTCTTCCCAAAGGCTCCTAGGACAAATATTTCCCCAAAATATAGCAATAAAAGCTGAAATTATAAACAAACAATTACAAAAATTACAAAACATAATATTAATGGCAAGAAGATACACAACAAATAAGAAAAAGCTGAGAGCCACCATTAGTGTGATCCTATTCAGTACCTAGATGTTGCACCTCCAAAGACATGGGAATCAGGACAAGTTCAGACTGGTATGGAAGAGTACAGTTAAACAAATATCTGGGCAACCAGTTTTCTAAGAGTATGAAGTTGGTTTGTACTGTTGTTCTCATGATCCACATCCTCACTCTAAAGTGGTATAACCCAGGTTCACCATCTCAATGATGGTGGTGGTGGTGATGATGATGATAACACTTATCATCATCCTGCCTTTTAGGTGGCTTACAATATTCTTTTTAAATGTATTTTAAAATTCACAAAATACAAATATTAAAATGTGATTAAATTATTGGTAGATGAAGGGAATGTTGTGGATATAGTATATCTTGATTTCAGAAAGGCATTTGACAAGGCTTCCCATGACTTTCTTGCTAATAAGCTTGTAAAATCTGGGCTAGACAAGATCACCGTTACATGGATTTGTAACTGGTTGACTGGCCAAACTGAAACGGTGCTCAACAATAGTTCCTTTTCATCCTGGAGAGAAGTGACCAGTGGGGTCCCACAGGGTTCCGTCCTGGGCCCAGTGCTATTCAATATCTTTATTAATGACTTGGATGACAGTATTGGGTGATAGTTATCAAATTTGCAGAAGATACCAAATTAGGAGGAATAGCTAATACCAGAGAGGACAGGTTCAAAATTCAAAATGATCTGAATAGACTACGTAGAAAGCTTGGCTAAAGCTTACAAGATGAAATTCAACACGGAGAAATGTAAGGTTCTGCACTTAGGATGGAAAAATGAAATGCACAGATATAGGATGGGGGACACCTGCCTGAACGAGACCACATGTGAAAGGAGTCCAAGTAGACCACAACTTGAACATGAGTCAACAGTACTATGCAGCAGCTAAAAAGGTCAATGCAATTTTAGGCTGCATCAATAGAAGTATAGTGTCTAGATCAAGGGAAATAATAGTGCCACTCTATTCTGCTTTGTTCAGGCCCCAATTGGAATACTGTGTCCAGTTCTGGGCACCACAATTCAAAAAGGATGTGGAGAAACTGGAGCGTGTGCAAAGGAGGACAACTAAAATGGTGAAGGGTCTGGAAACCATGCTTTATGAGGAAAGACTTAGGGAGCTGAGTATGTTTAGCCTGGAGAAGAGAAAGTTAAGAGGTGATATGATAGCCTTGTTTAAATATTTGAAGGGATGTCATATTGAGGAGGGAGCAAGCTTGTTTTCTGCTGCTCCAGAGAACAGGACCTGGAACAATGGAGGTAAGCTACTGTATAGGAAAAGAGATTCCACCTCAACATTAGGAGAACTTCCAGATAGTAAGGGCTGTTTGACAGTGGAATACACTCCCTCGGAGTGTGGTGGAATCTCCTTCCTTAGAGGTCTTTAAGCAGAGGCTGGATGGCCATCTGTCAGGGATGCTTTGATTGGGAGTTCCTGAATGGCAGGGGGTTGGACCGGATGGTCTTTGTGGTCTCTTCCAACTCTATGATTCTATGGTTAAAAATAAATAAAATAACACCAGTTAAAAATGAGCAATTAAAAAAAATCCCAGCACAACAAAGTAGAAATCCAACACATTATACAAGCTTTCTACCATCTAAACAATCAGTTCTCAAACACCTGTCAAAGGAAGCTCTTCTTTCTGTTTATAGAAAGAAAATAGAGAAGGTGCCAGTCTAACTTCTCTGGGAAGGGAGTTCCAGAGCCTGGGACTACCTGCTAAGACGGCCTCATCTACCATGTACCAGTCAGTGTGGTGAGACAGAGAAAAGGGCCTGCCAGGAGGTTCATAAGGGAAAATACAGTCCTTCAAATAACTTGGACTTGAACCACATAGGGCTTCATAGGTAAAAACCAGCATAATGATCTGTGCCCAGAAATGGACCAGCAGGCAGTGGAGCTGCATGTTCCCTACTGCCAGGGACAAGAGAACTAGGGTAGTTAGAGTCCCGAGACCGTAGTCAAAGCTCATGCCTCCTTCCACTACACCACAGAAACATAGTCATGTGTGGGCTCCTCTTTTTAAAAACTAGTGGTTTCCCCCCACTATACCCTTTTCTTGTGGGCCCTGCATGATAAATACTCTTTTGACCTACTTACTAAAAGCATCATAAACTTTTTAAATAGACAAATGCCTTGTCTGCACTGGCCAGGGCAACTGCCCCAACCTGCCCCTGTTACTGTATATACTCAACTTTGAGGTCAAGTTTTGGGACTAAAATTATGGATTTTGCAATGACGCATGCATAGGACAAGGGTAAAACTTGGAGGCTCCTTCAGTGTGCATATGTGTGCATATGGCAAGAGAGACTCTCATTGAGGCTTTTTGCTTCATTATTTCAGTCAAACATGCGGGCGGGAAAGGACTCTTAAACAAACAGCAATATCAATCAATCACCTAGGACTCTGCTTGGCTCCAGAGAGAAATAACCTCCTTCCTTCACTGCATGGTGAAATCTGAAAAAGCTGCAATCACATTACCATAGTGACCCGTAAATAAGTCGACCTGGGATTTTGGGGTCAAATTTTGGGCATACATTTTTAGACTTATTGACAGGGATATACGGTACCTCACCCTCCATTTCTGCACCGTACCATGGCAGCAGCTGACATACCTCTAAGGTCAGAGGATGTGCCCAGCAATGATCACATGCTGAGTGCCCCATTCTGATTTCAGAACT
Source organism: Urosaurus nigricauda (assembly GCA_034509955.1). Lineage (NCBI taxonomy): Eukaryota > Metazoa > Chordata > Lepidosauria > Squamata > Phrynosomatidae > Urosaurus > Urosaurus nigricauda. The sequence goes on from JAOEGL010000002.1 coordinate 136,316,343, forward strand.
AATGACCAGCATCAGCAGTGGATGCACTAGGCAGCCCATGGGAGACTCTTGCAGACAGCTACTGTGCCATAGAAATGGAGCAACAGGTAAGTTATTTTACTTTGTTTTAACCATGTTATGCCCTGGTTCTAGTGTGGAACAGGATGACACCAGAATGGGGGAGTGAGGGAATGGACATTTTGGGCTGTGTAGACAAGGCCATGGAGAGATTAACATAATGATAAAAATATATCTATACAACTTTTACAGAAACTAGGTAGCAAAGAGTTATTATTTCCATCACTTTCAGATGGCAAATAAAGAAACCTACCTGTTTTTACAGGTCTTGTACTCCACTTTAAGAATTGGTTTACAAGATTCTGTTTTTTTTCCATCTCGTTGAATCTTACCTGTGGAAAGATAGTCCTAAACATTTATATAGAAAATACAATCTTGTTCTCTTTTAAGGCTGGTGCATTCGAAAACAATATACTGTACACACTCATATATAACTCTAGAAATTTTGGAATCAAAAAATTGCTCCAAAACCCTGGGTCAACTTATCTATGGGTTAATGTAAGTACTGTACTTTAACACTTATAAAAAAAAGAACCATCCCCTTCTCTAAGTAGAGTGGCAAAAGGAAAGAGTTTAGTCCATACTGAGAGCAACTCGAAGCAGCACCAACCCCCTTTATTCTCTCTGCCACAGTGTTGCATCTAGAATTATAGAATCATAGAGTTGGAAAAGACCACAAGAGCCATCCAGTCCAACCCCTGCAATGCAGGAACTCCCACTCAGAGCCATCAAGCCTCTGTTTAAAGACCTCTAAGGAAGGAGACTCCACCACACTCCGAGGGAGTGTGTTCCACTGTCGAACAGCCCTTACTGTCAGGAAGTTCCTCCTAATTTTGAGGTGGAATCTCTTCTCCTGCAGTTTGCATCCACTGTTCTACTTTCTAGTCTCTGGAGCAGCAGAAAACAAGCTTGCTCCCTCCTCAATATGATATCCCTTCAAATATTTAAACCGGGCTAACCTTTTTGAATGCCTGGATAGGAAAATGGCAGTGGTGGCAGTAGAAGCATTGAAAGGAATCAGGTTTTGAAGGATATGAATAAGTCATTTATGCAAGTTTTTCAGCTCTTCTGGGTTAAAATCTGGCAAAGTTGTCGCATTAAAGTGAAAGGCTATAATCACTGCTAACGTAGTTGCTATTTTCTTTGCTCTGGCTTTTCATCCTTTTCGACATGTGCATATTTTCTTAGCCTAGCCCTGCCCACACCTGGTTGCTTACTGCATAGTCACAATATTCCCTCCTCATCCATCCAGCCTTTAGGGCGAACACAAGGAGTTATCACTATTAGGATGTTTTATATTCTTCAGCATCGTTTTTCTTTGCTTCATCTTTTATATCTTTTGTTATATGCTCCTAAGTTTCACTCTCAACTTATCTAGTGATCATATCAAAATAAATAACTTTGGTCCCCAAACCTACTCTTGGTTTACATTAGAGATCAACTTATAATCGAGTACAGACCACAAGGACCATCCAGTCCAACCCCCCTGCCATGCAGGAATTCCCAATCAAAGCACCCCGACAGATGGTCATTCAGGCTCTACTTAAAGACCCCTAAGGAAGGAGACTCCACCACACTCTGAGGGAGTGTGTTCCACTGTTGAACAGCCCTTACTATCAGGAAGTTCCTCCTAATGTTGAGGTGGAATCTCTTTTCCTGCAGCTTGCATCCATTGTTCCGGGTCCTTTTCTCTGGAGCAGCAGAAAACAAGCTTGCTCCCTTATGCAATGGAAGAGCCCTCCTCCTTCCATCCACCATCTTGAGGGAGAGAAAGGCAAGCCAGCTCCAACAGGCCTTGCCTAAAAAGAAGAAGACTCTTTTTAGAAGAGCCCTCCCTCTATCCACCATCTTGAGAGAGAGAAAGGCAAGCCAGCTCCAACAGGCCTTGCCTGATAGCAAGAAGAGCCCTCCTTCCATCCACGATCTTGAGGGAGAGAAAGGCAAGCCAGCTCCAACAGGCCTTGCCTGATAGCAAAGGGCCCTCCCTCCATCCACCATGATGAGGGAGAGAAAGAAAAGCCAGCTCCAACAGGCCTTGCCTGATAGCAAGAAGAGCCCTCCCTCCATCCACCATGATGAGGGAGAGAAAGACAAGCCAGCTCCAACAGGCCTTGCCTAAAAAGAAGAAGACTCTTTTTAGAAGAGCCCTCTCTCTATCCACCCTCTTGAGGGAGAGAAAGGCAAGCCAGCTCCAACAGGCCTTGCCTAAAAAAGAGGAAGAGCCCTCCCTCCAGTCCATCTGCCTTGGTCCAGGCCTCCAAGGGAGAGAAATCTGCTGGACTTTCCCCCTTCCCCACCACCTCTCCCTTCTCCTTTTGTGTCGTTTCTTTTTAGATTGTAAGCCCGAGGGCAGGGAAATGTCTAATTAACAAATTGTAAGCCGCTCTGATAGCCTTGGCTGAAGAGATGGGTATAAACAAAACATTGTTGTTGTTGTTGTTGTTGTTGTTGTCATCTCTGGAGCAGCAGAAAACAAGCTTGCTCCCTCCTCAATATTCCCTTCAAATATTTAAACAGGGCTATCATATCATTTTTTAACCTTCTCTTCTCCAGGCTAAACACCTCCAGCTCCCATTTTCCCTAAGAACCACAGAGGAAACAAACTTTTAGCTATTACATGTAATGGCAATACTCTTTTGCACTACACATTATCCACAGATTTGAACCATTCAGTATTACAATCTTATCCTCCTCCTGTAACCTCTGGGAAACCCAGGGAAGAACTGATCACTGTGTCGCTACACTCACTGTGTTGCTGGAGGTGACAGTCATCTCTCTAAAGCAAATACAGCCACTTCAAAAATCACTTTTATTCTGACTTTTATTTTCAACCACGGCAGTAATTTGCATGTTTCATACAGAAGCAATCCTTGAGAGCCACACTGTAATCCTTTGCCTGGGGTTCAGTGCATAAGTGGAATGTATTTCTCAACAGTTTTCATCACGTCACCAAATAACTGTTTACAGTCAATTAGTTCTTATTCTTCTCTATAGCCAATGGAGCATCAGAACCCGGGATCTTGCAGTACCTAGCATCCTTTAGGGAATGGAACCTCATCCACAAAACAATGGCCAATCATCTGCTTATTTAACAAGGCCTAAGGATTTCCAAATCCCTTTCTGCCTCAGAAGGTCTTAGAGGACTGGTGTAGGATGGCCCTTCTTCAGTCAAACCCAAAGAAGCGAATTTAGTTTCACTCACTGTCCAGAATTATTAAAATTCTGCCCAAGGTTTTCTGCTATTTTGTTGTGGGGTTTGAAGCTATGCTGTTCTCGGGCTGGAATTCTTTGGAGGAGTTTAAGGGTGAGCAAATTGACTGTGGCTGAATCTACACTGCAGAATTAATGCAGTTTGATGTCACCTTGAAAGGGAAGGGTAAATATCTCACAAAACTACAAATCCCAGAATTCCATAGCATTGAGCCATAGCAGTTAGTGGTGTAAAACTGCATTATTTCTGTACTGCAGATTCAGCCTGTGTCATCTAAATGAGATCACTCTTCGCGAGCAACGAATTTGGGCAATGTCTTGCTATGATCCTTAAAGGTCCACATCATTGTCAAGTAGTCAAATGGCTTTTGAGCAAAGCAGTTGGCATGCCTACATTCACTTCAAGGCCTACCTCTGCCCAACTTGAACTCTCATAATTGTATGCCTTGGCTGGTTCCTTTCTAATGAATATGACTTGCGTACCAGATCATTCTCTCAGGCAGCATGGTTCAATGGAGTAGAGAACAGTAAACTCAGTTAACTCCACCAGACAATCAAATCTCCTAGGGTGAAACTGAGGGGAATTGAAGCCATAATTAAGGGAGAAACACTACAGCCTGACCTGCACTCTCATTGACTGTAATGGATATCAGCAACCCTTTATGCATCTTACCATGTGGAATGATTATCTGGAAAGGTCTACTGGGACTTTTTAGATTCCAAAAAGTCAAACTTCCATCAGAATGGCTGCACATAAACTGCTTTCCTTCATTGTGCCATCCAATAGAATGAATAGCCTAAAAGAAATAACACACTTTATATAAGTGACACTTGGCTAACATTTAATAAATCCACTTCTCTTCCTGATTTTTAAAGCTCTGCCTACATTAGCCCAAGTGAGCAAAAGCATGGCCATTCTGAAGCATGCTTAACCCCCCCCCTCAAAAATATGTTGAGTTGCTATGGGCTATAAGGATCTCAGAAAGAACATATCCAGCCTATGCACCAATCTTTGCTCATCTCTGCTTTAAGATAACTAGATTAACTTTAACAACACCTCCCTCTATACCAGTATTTCCCAAGTGGGTGTTACCAACCCCTCCGGTCAATGAATAGATCCTGGGGGCATTGAGGAAAAGGGGGTTGGGTGGGGCTTCAGTCAAAGTATTGGCACACAAGAAAGACATGGGGAATCAATGGCCTTTCGGACCATGGTAGGGATAAGGCTTCCATGAAACTTCTCTTTTAAAGTCCCTGAAAACCACTGCACAGCCTTGTTGATTGCTTTGTGTGATGATGTCTCCCACTCTTCATCTGCCTGAGCAAGTTACTACAGCCTAGCTCAATTGCCATGGATAGTTGGTGTGACCACCCTAGTTTGTTTCTAGAGTGACTCATATTCTGTAACAATCTGAAATGGCATATCTGAGACAAAAAACCCCCCATTGTTTTATATATGATAGAAACCAGACGTAGTTGAACCACATGTATTTTTCAAAACATCTACATGAATCATGCTTTTAGAGAAAGCAGAATTAGCTTACCTCATCATAGTATACTCTTAGATCTGCTCTTTTTGATCTCAAGTCCCAGAGTACTACAGTCCCATTTTCATAGCCCATTAACAGCTGAGGATTAAAAAAAGCCAAACAGACCAGGTTATCACATCTGAGTCTTTTTTTTAAACATTCTTTTTAAAGCTGGCAATGTTAAACTTCAGGTGTGCATTTTTTCTCTCTCTTTCATACATCAATAGCATATTTGCAAAGAAAATCAGTCAGCATTTAAGCAGAGGTTTAGTCAACAGTTTAATCAATTTAAAATGTCTAGTATAAATATTTACTGTGCCATTTTCCTCCATTAAATTCAACAGAAGCTTAGTACTTGATTTCAACTGGAGTAATATGGCTTTCTATACTAATATAATTTGCTTGAGTTTTCCTTTACTTCCTATTCTATTTTTCAAAAGTCCTGTGATACTTTCCTGCTTATTTTCCCCTTATTACAGTGTTTGCACAAGATGGCTTTGGAGACAAACAATAGGGTTTTTCTTAGGGAGGGGAAGATAGCACTGTACAGCCCTTTTCCCTTGTACTTAATATTTTCCTTTCCTTTTTCACTTCTTTTCCAGCCTGGCACCCCTCCAGATGTGCCAGAAAGCAATTCTCAGCATCACAACCAATATAGCCATTGTTGTCCAACACATCTAGAGGGCTCTGGTTTGGGGAAACAGCACTATTGTTACTTGCCCAATCTAGACATGATGTTAAGAGAGTCTACATTTAATATGAAGGTTTTTTTAAAATAATTCTTTCATTTCTTGCTTCATTCCCATGGAAAATACTACACCTGAAGCCAGGATATGCTTTGGGAAGAAATACCCCATTGGCACAAATAAAGATTTCCTCCCCATAAAAATGGCATATTCTTTGAGAGAACAGATATTCCTCAGGGGTGAAGCAGAGAAAGAAGCAGTTAAATTTCCTCCTCAACAACTGCTGCAGATCTTTCTGTTTCTGTGGAAATTTAAGTTGGTCCCTGAGAGGACAATTATATTTTGATACAGACTTTCTTAGAGGATTCAAGTTTCAATAACTTTTAAAAAGTAAGAAAAGACAAAGGGGAATATGTTCTGACTCACACTCTACAGTTTAATCCTCTGAACAGCTTCAGATTGATGAATTGTTACAACTGCAAGAACTGGTAGCTGACTTCTCTGATTTTGACTCCTCTAATAAGACCCTAAAAAGTAACCTAGGAGCTAACTTAGAAACTGACCTAGAAATTCATTCTATTGTTGATCAACATCTTCCTATAACTGGTCAGTTTAATGAAGGAAATTAGCTGTCTAGCTCTCAACCAGGTTTTCCATCTGGTTCTGAAGGGTATCCTTCTTCAATTACAAAATATGGTGAAGATTTCCCAAAAGGACTTCTTTTGTATTTCATCAGCTATTACTGCCTGTTTACAGAAGAAACAGGTGTCTATTGTTCAACAATCACAACATATTCCTAAGGAACTGGACTCACTCAAGAATTTGATGTATTCAATCAGAAAGTTATTAATTCTATATCACTTTTGGCTGTACAATGAGCAGATACAGAAAAAGAGCTATAATCAAAAGTTACTAAAAGACCGATCTAATTTTCTAGAAGACGGTTAATAGTCAGAGAAATGAGAAAATCAGGTCTGTGCGTCAGCTGCCAAATAACTGTATTGGGTTACACTGTAAATAATCATCTGAAAAGAGGCTGTTTATCTAGAAGAGCTATTATAAACATAGCCCCAGATAGTAAGACTGGAACCTTGCTTTATTGATTTAAACAAAGTCAAAAGGCTTCCAGGAACATGGTGTGGGGTAAGAATTCTTTTAACCTTCAACTAGCCAATAATCCCATAGATGTTAATAAGAATGCAGAGGTTTTTCTTTTTTCCTCCTCCAAACTATCTGTAACAAGAGTCCTTTCAAGATGAATTCATCAGAAATTTTGATTAAAAAATATAGATAATGCAGCCCCTACAAGCTTTGAAACTATGGAACTTGCTGGCTCTACCACTCACATAGTAGTCTTGCATCAACAAACTGACAAAAAGAGCAGCTGAATCTCCAAATGTTCTTGGCAAACAGGTAACTGTCTATACCAACACAAGAGTTCTTTTAACCCTCTAAGGATATCTCTTTCAAAAGAGGGTAATAATATTTCATTTACACTGGAAGATCTTATGAACTTACTACAAAGTTTATATATCAGAATCTGCTTTGACCCAGCCACAACAATGGACAAAGTTAGCTGTGGAATCTTTTTCTGGCAAAACTACTGTTTCAAAAAAGGGAGTTTCACTCAAATCTAAAAAAAAAAAAAACATTTAAGGGGAAGTTGGTAAGATAAAAGAGGATGGTACTACAGAGGATCACACAGGGATTCAGTGTTAGCAAGCCTTGGTGAGGCTAGAACGAACTTGGGATGCATCTCAACTACAGAATTAATGCAGTTTGACACCACTGTAACTGCCATGGCTCACTGCTGTGAATTCTGGGATTCTGTAGTTTTGTGAGATAGCCTTATCGGTGTCACAGCAGACTATAAACCCCAGGATTCCATAGGATGGATCCAGATGTAACCTTTGTTCAAGCAACCCACCTAAATAAAAATGTTACAACAGTCTTTTGTATAACTGGAGATTATTCAACCCTGTCTTCAATGCATGTTTAGATGTTTAGAAAACTTTGAAAAATAGCTGCCAAAATGTGTTAAGGGATGCTAGCTGCAGCTGGGCTGTACTTGGATGGCAGATTGGGAGACAAAAGCCATGCAATAGGAACAAGATACAATTTGGGAGCGGAAAGTCACATTATAAAGCTGTGTGAAAAGCCCCATAATTTGGAAGATAATCATGAAAGGAGAAAAGCCAAACACGTGCACTAACATCTATTTAGAAAAACTATGTGCAAAGACATTTAACGAAACTGGTTCAGTCACAAATTGGAAGTATATATTAAGAAGTATATATATTTCTAGTTGCACCACACTTCTTTCTTGAATGTTTCTGTACCTATGTGACGGGGAAATGGTTTGTAGTTATTCTGAAAGAGAACATTTTAAAAACCCACTTATTTATGTATCCCCCAGGGGACAGACCATCAAATCTTTTTAAAAGCCTAGCAAAATTACTGTATTGAGCCCAGAAGTAATGTTTATATGAACTCTGTAAGTTCAGACACATAAATTTTTAACATATATTGTTTTAATTGACTATAACTATATTTTATATTTATATATTTTTTATTTTGAGAGTTACCCTAGGGAAACCTTTCCTCACAGGATAATATAAAAATATTTAAATAAATAAACACGCACACAATATTTGGATTGGGAATACTGTAGTACTTGTATTGGTTAAGCAAATAACTGGAAAATAAATTGGTCAAAAACAACATTTATGAAGTATTAACACAAAGCTAAATCCACAAATATTTGTTGTATTTGCATATTACAACTCAATAAAAGCTTCCAGTTAAACAAGATTGTGTTTTACTCCAAAGATCAGGGGAATGGATGACTTTATTCTATATACTGCATACAATTATTCAATAATTTGTACAGAAAGCGTATTTGAGCAACTCTGTTCTTTGGAGCAAAAGGACAAACTTCTAACAGAAGCATATTGAGAATTTTAAAAGCTCCTTTTACTCACCTTCCCTTCATCTCTTGGGCTATCACTTAGGTGCACAACAGGTCCAGGGTGGGTCTTGGTGGACCTGCAAATGAAAAGCAAAAATAAGTGGATTTTTTGAAGCCAACCAGGTAATATTAGAGAAAATCACCCCAAAACCTACAGATTTGTCATGTAACAGACATGAATGTGATTTACCTGGTAAAGGGAAGTGGGAAATGTGCTAACATTTGCTAAAATCAGGTCAAAGAACATGAAGATAATCAGTATAACACTGTTTTTAAAAACTGGCCATGGGGCATGGCAAGGATTGTTACATAAAGAAAAGTAATCCCCGTTAAGAAAGATTCAGCATAGCTTCTGCAAAGAGAAATAATCTCACCCAGCCTTTTAGAATTCATTGGAAAGTATCAAAATTTGTCTCACAGTCAAACTACTTTAATCACAGGCATTTGTGTCTATTACTTATATAGCCAATAAATCTTAAGTGTGACTTTCTCAAATCTATAGATAGTTGTTTGAAAGGACTGGAATTATAGTGCTTCAGTGAAATAGCACCTTTGCACTAGTATTGTGAAAACCACCACAGCTCCTCTCAATAATGCAATCAGAACTTCTGCTCTCTTCCTCACTTTCCCTTAACCCTGCCTCCCAGAATCCTTTTAGAGTTTTGTTTGTATATTTATTTTTCAACTTCTTTGCACAATTCTGGAATTCTGCTACTAAAGTAAAAAAAAAAAAAGAAGAAGAAGAAGAAATAGAAAACCTGTAGTGCTGCAATTAAAAACCTGTGCTAAGGACAGCTTCCAAACCAGTATTTATGTGTTTCATAGCATCATAGAATCATACAGTTGGACCCCAAGGGTCATCCAGTCCAACCCCATTCTGCCTTACAAGAAGACACAAATCACTCCTGACAGATGGCCATCCAGCCTCTGTTTAAAAACCTCCAAGGAAGGAGATCCCACCACAATCTGAGACAGTAGCATATTCCACTGTTGAACTGCTCTTACCATCAGGAAGTTCTCCCTCATATTGAGGCATAATTTCTTTTCCTGTAGTTTGAATCCATTGCTCCAGGTCCTATTCTCTAGAGCTGTAGAAAACAAGCTTGCCCCATCCTCTGTATGAAATCCCTTCAAATATGTAAACATGGCCATTGCCTTAACCTTCCCTTCTCCAGGCTAAACATAACCCAGCTCCCTAACCCCCTCCTCATAGGGCTTTACAGTTTCCAGAGTTTTCACCAGTTTGGTTGCCCTAATCCAAACACATTTCCTATCATTAACACAACTGCAGCAAGAATAAGGGCTCATGTGATAAAGTCCCCAGTTGCCCCCATATCCCAGCTTTGCTGCGGATGTTAGGAGACAAATGACAAGCATCCATTTCCAGTTTTAAACAAACCATAACTTTTCTTGTATTCCTAGAACCCCACCCCCACCAAGAGCATTATTCTGTTCAAAATCCATCCTCTTGCTTTAGTTTTCAAATTTAAAAGTGCTCCTCTGGGAATACTTGAACCTCAAAACAAGCCCCTGCCTCATTTGTTTTAAAGGAGAATTGTCACTTCTTGTCACTGTCAAATGTGGGGGTGATCACCATAAAAAACATGTGCCAGCTATGTATTGAGCTAAAGAACTTAAAAATAGGCTTCTTCGTGTGCATCACTTGCAAGATCAGGAACCATGCGACTAAAGATTTGAGAGAGACTAGGAAGTCTGTGGAGAATGACTGAAAGCATCATCCAGAGAAGAGAGTGGGGAAAACTTGCAGGCTTTTTCTTCACACATCAGCCATTCAGTATCAACTCTACAGCCAAGGATTGCTTCTAATGTTAGTATTTTGCCTCCCATAGGACTATGTTGCTTTACTTCTAACGTGCTTTCAAATATACAGTGCAGTATGCACTGTCAAATGCAAATACCCTTTTAAAGTGCAAGTACATTTGATCAGAGATGAGAGCAATTAAAACTGAATCCCAAACTATTTTTTACATTGAACATCTGGTTTTCATTTTTAAAAAGAATGAAAAATATTCACAATATATGCAATTGACATTTGATAATAAACTCACAGTTCTATTGCCTTGTTCCACATGATAACATATCCAGAAAGTATGAAGGATTCTATATTTACAATGTGAGTGTTTCCTCTCTCTGTACCAACGTAGAGCCATTTGCTTTGGAAAGGTAAGTGACAGAAGGTAATCCTGCATGAAGGAAACATACAACCAAGTTATACAGACACAGTGACAACATTTATACTTTCTCATGCATCAGTCACACTCAACAATAGTTGCTAAACTTGAGCTTATACAGTTAATGTAGAAACAACTGACGTTATTATTGTGGACAACCTGTTTTCCTGGAGAATCAATAGTTATTCAACATTTTTCGCCTATTAGAAGACATTAAACTGTCAGTGGAATCTCTACATTTTTAGTTAATAAACTATCGCACCTGTGTTAAACTAACTACTAATAGGCTCTTTCAGATGGGCAATTGTGTTGAGAAACAACTGGACTTGGTGGTCACAACAGCTGGCAAAACTCAAGGAGGTATATTGGTAGAATACGCACTTCATTTGATGAATTAGTAAGAACTCAGTATGTGTGGAATTAAAAACTGATATGAGAACTTCAAAATATAAAAGAACAGAAATGAAGGATAAGAGTGATGGGAGCAATTAGACTAATATGATCATTTAATCATGACAGTTCTCAGGCGCTCAAGATAACTAACATAGCATTCTCACTTATGGCCTGTACAGATGGGCACTTTGCACCAGTCTGGGCCCAAACTAGGGTTGCACAAGGGCTGAGCATTTAAATGCATCAATCCATACAGGGCACGCCAAGATGATGTCCACATGGCGCAGCACCGAAATAGCACCACACTAGTGGCATTCTGCACATGGCTTAAAAAGAATCCATCAGGGAGTAGGTTCTTTTTAGGCTTCAAGGAAGTCGTGGCGTTTGATTGCTGCAGTCTCCATCCAGGGCAGAAAAGGGCAGCGTGTCGCTGCCCCTTTAATCTTTATAATACGCCAACAAAATCAATCAAGCAGAGAGATTAGTTACTGGTCCAAAGACACTTAAACTGGCTTCATAGCTGATAAAGGATTTAAACCTCTCTCTTCCTGAGCTAAGCCCAAAAGTGTTTCAGCTAAAACAGGTATCCACAAATTTTTAATACTCCTTTAAATTACAGACTACAACATGGGACCAATCATCTTTATTTTGTGTGTCTAACCACATAAGCCTCCTTTTTTTAGAGTGTCCTAATACAGATGATGTGCTGTGATTTTAATAGTTAAGTTAAAGATTTAGACATTCCCATCACACATTTTTCCCAGCTAATCCACATGCATTTTGAAGAATTACGACTGAATTTCTTAACAGTTTTTAAAACCTTTTAACATGAGTAGGAGATCCAAAGTAATGCTGCTAGAGAAGGAAACATTCAGTCTTTTCCCTTGCGGTTTCTCTTTCCTGCTCTTCCCCCTTTGTCCTCAGTTTACCTATATTGCTGAAAACTGAGTTCAGATTGCAAAAACTATTCTCACTCACTCAGATGGGGGGGGGGATTTAGCCCTTTCCTGTTGACTTAAGCAAAAGCAACTGCTGCAGCATCTCCTAGCTTGTCCCTAGGTGTTCTTCCTCATTTATAACTTCCATCATATTGAACACGTTCTGATGCTGCTTGGCCATGCTGTCCTGATTTTCTTCTGCGAAATGTTGGAGGGTTTGTGATGGTGGTTAGTTATCTGTATTGTGGCTGCCTTTTCTCCAGTGGTGGATCTTAAAGCAGTTCATGGGGACTTGGTGTATGGGTAGAAAGACTAAGCAACTCCCAGCCTAACCCCATACTGCTCCACTAAGAACTGGCCACTCTGCGCATGAACTTAAATTTTTGAGTTTAAAAGGAGGAAAGAGGCAGTCACAGACCTCTCACATAAACCATCATTTGCTGCTGTGTCCCTTATGTGATTTATTGTCAATCTGTCTTCTTTTTGGAATGTTCTGGCTGATGACAAGATTGCCTAATCTCAAAATCTTGCCCAAAATTTGGTCTATAGTTCATTGGTCCTAATGAATGCTAGGTACTTGTGGATTTGGAATTTTCTTTCTTTTATGTTGTCAAAGTTACACAAAAAGCAAAGGTTCTGGTGATTAATTCAAAAAATCATGCTGATGTAATACCTCTGGGCAACCTGTTAAATAATGTGTTTCATTAAGAGTAGGAGGAATTCAAATGAGATTTCTCCATATCACCTGAAGAAGTGTCCTTTTCTCCAGCCACAATGTATTCACACCCAGTTTTGCTTCTAATTCTTTTTAGGCAACCTTTTGGAAACCTCAGTGCACCATCTAAAATTAACCTTCATTTTTACTGGAATGAAGTTGTTCTTTATTTTTTTTAGCTGGCTTGTAAAAAACTTGAATGTTTTTTATTAGGTTGTAGATAAACCTGAGCTAACCCCCTCTGATTTTATGTTTTCAGAAGCGGAAAACTCATCCACTATTTATCTGATCATCCTTGATATGGCGTGGTGCCTACTCCTGTATCATGGAGCCAAATTCATGCCTGTGCTTCTTCCTCTTCTCTCTTTTAAGAATCTGTCTACACAACTCAATATTTTCAGCCTTGCTTTTGCTCCAACCTTCCCACATCTCACCTGATGAAGAGCTCTGGGCCTAATTCATACTACCCAATTATAGTACTATTATTCCACTTAAACTGCCATGGTTCCCTTCTATGGATTCCTGGGACTGGCAGTTTCGAAGGATGCATAAAATTCTCATCAAGATTGCTCCGACAGAGCTTCATCAAACTACAAACCTCAGGATTCCATAGGATAATTAAAGTGGAATAATAGCAGTATAATTGTGTAGCGTGGATGAGCCCCTGAACACCTTTTCCATAATTCTGTACACATTTGATTTTTTTAAATAAAGCTGTATGTTTTAGGCATGGATGCAAACAGATACAAGTAATTGGATTAGATTCTCTGTTTTAAATTAAAATATTAAATCTCCCTCTCTGCCTAGGCTTTTAAGCACGCATGAAGCTTCAGCATCTAAATCTAAGAAATGTACACAACATCCTGGTCAACATCAACACCAACTCCCTTGGAGGCAATTAACTGAAAAATCTCCACAACCATTTTTAATGGTGTTGCACAACTAAATGAAAGAGAAGAGATGAAATGGGAGAAAGAAGGGATGTGAAGGAAAATTTCAGACTGAGAAGTATGACTATTACTGCATAAAAAGATGAGCCTGATATTAACGGACTTGATACGTGGAGGGATTTGATGGAGAGAGATGAAGTGGTATTGTGACATATGAAGTAGTATCAAACTGCATTCATTTTGTAGTGTGGCAGCAGCCAAAAGTCTCTGTCACAGTCTCTGTTAAAGATTTCAGTTTGTTTCCATTCCCATTTGAATGCTGCTCATATTATTATAATTTCTTTTTCAAAAATAAACTATCTATTTTGAGTACTTTGACTCTGACTTTTATTTTTTTACTTTTACATGTGAATTACTTTTACATGAGTATGCCCTAATTCTTTCCTCAGGACATCATAGTTTGGGGTTTTTTAAAATTAAAATCCTAACAGATTTGCTTGGATACCAGCGCATAATTAGACATATATACATGAGGACATATGGTAACAGTGGCTACTAAATGATGTGAACTACAATCAGTTTATTATCTTCCTAGATATGTTAAGTGCCACATATAAACTTTTAGCTAAATCTGCAGGCAAGAAGACATTGTCCTTCTTTGAGATTCTGTTGATATGCAACCAATTCATTGCCTTGGTAACTAAAGGCAGAATGAGCAGGAAATGGGTTGTGTGGGTGTGCGTCTTCTAACAGCATAGGAGCTCATCATTGTCACTGAGACTCAGAAAATACCTTGCCTGGCTTAATAGAAATATTAACAAATGTGTGGAACAAACTGCTGAATATTAGAGAAAAAAAGAACATGAATTTTACAGTGTCGTTATGTACTTTCACAAATGATAAATTCTTGCTGGCGGTGAAGGGGGTGGGGGAATTAAATGAAACAAAACTGGGCATGGCTTATATTTTTATGATGGAAATTTGACTGGCTCATACAGTGTGCTTTCCTTTTCCCTGAAAATAGGCTTATTCCCCAAGGGAAGTTATTTCCCCATCAAAGCCAGCAGGCAAGCAGCTGAGTGGGGAATCAGAAAAAGGCAGGTTTCAGGAAGGATAGGACAGTGAAGTCCCACTGTCTCCAACGATGGTTGGCGTAGCACCAGGAGGAGAAGGAGAAGGAGGGAAGAAAAGAGGAAGAGATGGAAGTGCGGCAGCAGTGCGGCAGGAGAGGAGGAGGAGGTGGCGAGTAAGAGGAGGATGAAGAGGCACCCCCCCACGACAGTGAGAGTGGCAAGGCAGGCTTCAGGGGGGATGGGACAGCGAAGTCCCATTGTCTCCAATGATGGCGCAGCCGCATGGCCGCACTACCATTGAAGACAATGAGATTTTGATATCTGCGGGGGAGATCCTCGAATCAGGTGGGAACACACAAGAGGGTCTTTTTGGAGGCTGCTCCCAGGTTTCAGAACCTCCTCCCGAGGACAAGACAATTTTTTGCTGACAAGAATATATTGCAAATGAAGATGGCGAGAAGGAGAGACAGAGATAAGAACAATTCAGATAGCTATATAATTTATGTCTCAAAAGAAAAGAAGAAGCAGGAGTTAAGGAAGGTCAAATAAAGGTCTAATAAATATAATAAATAAAACGTAGGATCTCAGGCCTGTCTTCTGATACTATACTCTTGGCCGGGTTGCAGCTTTAGGTCTCGTTTTCTGACCTCAAAGCTATTGCTGAATGACTACTTAAAATGTGTGTACGTAACAATGTGAAAACACATAGAGTTTAATATGTAAACATTCCTGTACAGAAATGGTGCAATTTCACCTAGCAGTAGCCACTGCCTCATTTCTGTGTAGGACTTCCTCAGATTTTTTTTTGCATTCCAATATCCAACAGGGAAGGCAACAGGAAAATCTGTATGATTAAATCTGAAAACGTGTCATGCCTTACCGTTCTCGGTTAAATTTCAGAGAATGGAGAATTGCTGGACGTTTCTGTCTTAGATTCCACAAATGGAGCATGTCATCTGAACTTGCACTGACCAAAGCACCCTGTGAGAATGACAAAATAGAATAAGAAGTATTATAACATTAGTGATTTTGTTGTTGACTATTTAAAACATTGATTTGAATCTCAGTGTCCTACTGTGCTATGATACTCCATTTCAGACCACTGTGGGTTCTGCACTTGTGGAGAACCTCATTTCAGAAATGTCTACAGTGAGGCCAGCATTTTGGTGGGCAGTATATCCAACATGCTACATGTGTACTGTACATTCGAGAGTCTTAAGTCTTGTCTACATGGATCAAAAGGTCTGTCCCCTACCACCATTCTGGAATTGTCCAGTTCTCGTGTAGTCAGTCCGGGTGACATCTGGCATGTCCCACACATCTCACACCAGAACTGGGGTATAACCAGGTTAATATGAACTTTAAAAACTTACCTTTAAAAACTTTACTTTCATTTCTGCATCATGGTGGCAGTCTGGATGGGCACCCAGTGAATCTGCCACTACCACAGGGCACTCCTTCTGAGATGAGAACAATGAGCCCTGCATGTGACCATCTCAAGGCAACTTGTTCTGACTTCTGACCTGAGTGTCCATGGCAGCAGTGGACACACCAGGTTGCCAGCAGGATGCCTGTGCAGACAGTCACTGCAGGTCAAGGTGATGGGGATAGTCTAGGTTGCCCCTGGAGTATTCTGGCCAGTGTGGACAAGGCCTGAATTCCTTTTGACCACCACAAAAGCAGCCTCACTATGGGTATTCTCCTCATTAATTTTCAGAACTCAACAATGCAAAAATAGAACAACTTCTCCTATCACATCGGTTTATCTGCCACAGCTGAATGCTACAGAATCCTGGTATTTGTAATTTTGTGAGATCCTTGTCAGAGCGCTCTGGTGCCACAACAAACTACAAATCCCATGATTCCACAGCATTGGGCCATGACAGTTAAAATGTTATCAAACTCCATTATTTCTGCAGTGCAGATGCATCCTATGTATTCTTAAATACAATGGTACCCCGGGTTATGAATCCCCTGGGGTACGAAAACCCTGGGGTACGAAAGAGCCGGGGCCGCAAAAACGGCCCCGGCTTACGAAAAAAACCCCGGGGTACAAAAAAAAAACTCCGCATGGCCCCTTTAAATTTGCCACGTGGTCCGGCAAACAAAGCGGTCCCCCGGGTTACGAACACTTCCGGGTTACGAAAGTAATCCCGGAACAGATTACTTTCGTAACCTGGGGGACCACTGTATTTGTAAGTTTTCTAAATGTCACGAGACAGACCATCTAAAGTTCTAGTGCATTATAGCACTACGATAGCCCTTTAACTGCTTTGGCTATGTCCTATGAAATAATGGAATTTATAGTGTGATAACAGTTATCTGGGAGAGACATCCAATACTGCAGTTCTAGAAAGCGGGTAAGAGCTCCCTGACAGAGAATTCTGAGTACCTCACCAACTAACATGGGAGTTAGAGACAGCTTTGGTCACCTTTGAGAATGACTTATGATGGGAACTGAACAGGGAGAATGTGTCCCATCAACCAGGGTATCCTTCTGGGTTGCATCATTGGCATGGGATTTGGAGGCACTGTTTGATAGCAGCTCTGTTCCTTCCTGGAGAGGTGAACCCAGAAGATGGTGCCAGGGGACTCCTGTTCAACCCCATGGCCTACGAGACCCCTCAGGGCTACAGTATCTATTATATAGATGAAACCATTGGAATGGGTCATCTAGAATTTTGGGTTGCAGTGTCATTAATATACACATAACACCCACCTTCACACCCCTAACCAAGCAGACTGCTTTGGTCCTAAAGCTGTGTTTGTCATCAGTAATAGATTAGATGAGGGCAAATAAACTACAACTTAATCCAGATACAATAGAGGTGAACCCGGTCAGTTGAAAGACAGATCAGGGAATAGGGATTCAGCCTGTGTTAGATGGGGTGACACTCCCCGTGAAGACTCTTCTCAGTTTGGGGGTACTCTTGGAACCAACCTTGAACCTGGAGGCTCAGGTTTTTGAAGTGACCAGGACTGTTGATGCACTTTTAAAGACTTGTGCCAGTTGTTCTTTGTGACACTTGATCTGGCAAAAAAGGGTACATGTCTTAGTTACGTCCCATTTAGACTACATGGGGCTGCCTTTCAAGAATGTTCAAAAACTTCAGTCAGTACAAGAAACTGCAGCTGCAAGAGAGGTGCAAGCATGACACTCAAGTAAATATAGTGGTACATATTGCCACCTGGGAGGAAGAGGTGGAGGAGAACTTTAAGACCACCAATTTCAAAGTCCAAAAATTTCTAACTCCATCACTGGAAGAAGTCTACATAACAATCTGTTGAAATGACTCATGGTAAGAAACACTATTTTGGAGAGAGAGAGAAAATCTGGATTTAAAATACATTAAATGAAAAATACATTTATACAGTTGAATTTAAATGCAAAAAAAATTAGAGACACAAAAATTATTTCAAATTCAGTGGTATCTAGGATTCCCAGATCTTAATCTTAGGGCTTTCAACTTCTTCTCTAGTTCTCAGGGTGAAGAGGAGTCATCTCAGGACAAGAGCACTGCCTTGAAAAGATATGTGTGTGTCTGTGTGTTCTTTACATGTAAAACTTGGTATTTTGTCTGATTGATGTCCTGTGCAATTGTAGCTGATGCTTAATATACCACGCCCAATGGCACCATCACCAGTGGAACACCCCTTGTGACGTCACCCGAACCCAACTCACATTACATCACAAAGGGCTGTCCCAAGGTCTCAGGTTTGGCAATAGAGGAGATTATCACACAAGGCTAAAAAGAGGAAGCTTAACAGAATAAAAGTGGTTGGCCAGTACAAATCACTTGATGTCCTGCATAAGGTATATTTTTTTCTGTGGCAGTTCCACTTCGCAGGGAGTTATGCGGTGTTATGGAAATAATTCTGCTCCTCTCCTACTCTCTCCCTCCTCCTTGCAGTGATTGGGATTGACAAGGCAGACAGCCATCCCACCGATAATGCACTATGGATTTGTGTAAATAGAGCTTTACCTCATTAATTAAAAACTGAAGCTGCAGAACTGCAGCACCACTTTCATGTTCACAGTAACAGTCAACACCCGGTCTGCCCAATCTGTTAAGAGTGAAAGTCAAGGATCAGTTTGCTCTGGTTGATAGCTGGAATAAGAGCAACACAAAATCGATGACAGTTACATGTTTTTTCACACTTTGAGAAAACAACACACAAAAGCAATCCACTGAAACATGTAAACAAAATTTAACCATTTCTGAAGTTAAGTGAGGGTGTTCTCACCCAGAGAGGTTAAGTTGTGGGGTGACTAACGAATATATAAAAACAGCTATAGATACTGCAAACCAAACACATTCAGTTTTTTTCCCCTGAAATATTGTCCATGAAGTTCCTAACTGCCTTCCAAATCTTCCAATACATCTGATGATATATTTTAGTATAGATTTCTGGTTTAAACTGTAATGATTTGATTATATTTTACATTTGAAGACCTGCTGGCATTCCTTGAAATTTAAAAAAAAGACCTTCTAAAGATAATGCAGGAATTTGGACACAAGAGCATAGCATGATCTATACCTTTGTGCTTTTAAAAAAGAGCAATCTAATGATGCCACAGTATAATTCATCTGCTAATTATTGTGTATTATCATACCTTGATAAACATCCTATTCACTCCAAGCAAAGTTGAGAAGAAAATGAGACAACCCGCTCCACCCATACCACCAAAATATGGAGGCCGCAGCAAATAATCTGTGAATAATCAAATCCCCATAGTTAAAAACGCTAATGTGGAGAGTCAATTATGTATCTTAGGGCCCGCATGTGCCTAGAGCCTTATGGCACCAGGCAGGGAAACTAGAACTAAAGCAAGATAACTGCACCTTTGGTTGGGGCTTCCCACATGGTGCTGTTGCTCTCCTGCTATTCTCCCATCCATAACCATCTTGAATATGTTTCTTTTTATTGACACATACAAAATCAATTAATGACCTGCTTTCCTACAACTATCCTGCTAAGATTTGCAGTGCAAAAGTTAAATTCTGTTTTAGTGGCATTTGGTTGGTCAGAAGTGGTTAGTGGGTGTGCTGTGGGTGGGAAATGTGATCAGGGGAGATTGATTTCCTTTCAATTGGCAAAGTAACTGCAAGAAACTTTTAAACTGAAGCAGCTGAAACTTAGCTCAACTGCCCCCCCCCCATTCCTTCTCAGCCCCATTCTGTTGCTAGATTATAATGCCATGGTGTGCTAATGGTGCCCTCATTCTCTCTCACAGACACAGTCAGAGTCACCCCTCATGGGTCATTCTGCCATATTAATGTTAGGTCAGTTTAGTCATGCTATAGCCATGTTGGCAGCTTGGGTGTGAGGGGAGAGAGAAAAACATCTGCAGAGAATTGTGTGTGAACCAAGGTTGAATAGTGCCTGGCTTTTCATGAGAATGGAGTATGAAAGGAGAGGAGGGTGGTGAATCTGGAGAGGGTCTAGGAGTGATACCGTGCTTGTTAGCAATCTGACAAAGATGTGCCACTGTGCTGATCTTTTTCAATAAACTCTTTCTGGTTTCATACATGAAGTATGCTCATAGAGACAGAGCATTACACACTTACATACACACACAAACCTGGAAATGTAAGGGAAAACAAAAATTGTCTTTGTTATTGTTGTTGTTGCGGTGTGCCTTCAAGTTGTTTCCGCTTTATGGCGACCTAAGGCAAACCTTTCATGGGGTTTTCTTGGCAAGATTTCTTCAAAGGAGGTTTGGCATCCTCTTAGACTAAAAGAGTGGGACTTTCCCAAGGTCACCCAGTGGATTTTCATGGCTGAACCAGGATTTGAACTCTGGTCTCCAGGGCCATAGTCCAGTGCTCAAAATACTAACCACAATGGCTCTCAGTTTAATAAAATAATTCATTTTCCCATCTCTTTATGGCCATTTCTTCCTTCCCTATGAATCAGCACATGTGGATGAATCAGATAGATAGATCAGTACCTGCAGACTTTCATCTGCCATTACTTTAAATTGCTGAGGTTTAATCTATTCTGATTGGGGGACATGGTGGGTGGCAGACACACAACACACACAAACACCTGGAAATGTAATTTTTTAAAAGGTAAGCCTGATTTGGATTTATATTTCCATGGATCTGTGTGTGTTTCTGTGCATGCTAAACTAGAAACAGGGATGGTACTTGGCGGGCAGTGTCAAATGCTGTGGGTGATAAGGTTTTTAGTGCAAATGGGGGCTGGAATATGAGGAAGATACTGAAAACTGGACTCCCTTTGGAGCTGAGTACAAATGATGAGCCAGTCCTGGTCTGGATGTGAAGATGGCAAGGGTCACTGCATGAAGTCTGAGGGTAACCCTGAAGACATCTGGGGCAAGCAATAAGCATGGAGGCATGGTGGAGGGACCTCCATTCCCACAAGACCACACAGGCACAACTGCAGTTGTTAAATTTGTGAATGGAAGCCAGTTAAAGTGAGGGGTGGATGTGGGAAGAGGAGCAGGTGCATGTGCTCCTCTTTCCCTCCTGCCCTCTGTCCCTTTAACTGCCACCCTGCCCTTTTCATGGGCACATAGCTGCTTGCCTTTCCCAGGCAGCCATCCACCAGGGAGAAGGACTGGGAGTGGGGAGGGATCCATCCCTTCCACTTTCCTGGGCAGATCAGTGCCTGGGTAAGGTACTGATCAGACCGGGAAATGGCCGGGGTTGGCACATGGACGCTTCATGGCTTCTCCTTTCTGGGCTTTCCCCCTCAAGGGAAAAGCATGTGAGGAAGGAAAAGGAGGAGTGGTGTTGACCTTGTGCATAATCGAAACCGTGAGTGTCAAAGCCATTTGGAGAGGGTCTAGAAGGCTGAGAGTGTGTGACTCATCTAATGGTTCTCCATGGCAAAGCAGGGAATCAAACCCTGAATTCCAGAGTCGTAGTTCAATGCTCAAACCACTACAACATGTTATATGGCCAACACAGCTACCCCTGAATATTTTCTGGATTTCAAGATACAGTACTGCATTCTAGCTGGAACAGAGGAATCCTAAAGAGAGAGCCAGTGGACCTTTCTATGTAAGGTTTCTGTATTCAACAAAGGTAAAACGTTCCCCCCCCCCCCCCAAATTGGGACTGAATTGGCATGTTTTACCTCAACACCACCTAAAGTTTTCCTGATGTAAAAGCATGAAGACTTCTTGAGAAATTCAGCGTCCTCTGCCTAACAAAAGGCCTGTGGCCTAACAAAGATAAAGATTGCAAAGGAAGTATCTTTTTGGGTGACAAATAGATGTTAAATTTCCTGGACTTCTCAGTAGCCACATGGCCGGGAGAGGAGGTGCCAGCCTGCAAGTAATACTCCTCCACACCATCTGGATTTAGAACAGAAACCGCAAAATGCAGGCCAATGACTAACATCTTCAGTTTTTATTTCCTGTATGGTCTTTAACACTTCACCTGATGAAGAAGCCAGTGGAGCTTTGAAAGCTTGCAACGTTTTGTGCATTTTGATTGGCCCCATAAAGGTATCACTGTTTGGTGGATTATTGATGTTATTGGATTTGCTATATGGCCAACATAGCTACCCCTGGATGTTTTTTTTAGTTATTCCTTGGCTGCTGGAAGAGGAATGAATTCCCAGTAAGTATAACCCAGAGACCCACAGTCTGCATGTGGTGTCAAGCACCCCTGTATAGCTAGCTATTCAGGGTTCCCATCTCACATACCAATATTAATTGCGGTGTGAAAATAGCTAATTGCATCCCCAAAAGCTTCTTAGGGCCATAATTGGCTGTTTGGCTGACTGAATGTTCTTTGTGTCATGCTGGACCTCTTTTTGACACAGCAGTCTTTTTAAAAAAAAAGAAGTGACAGCCAAGTTAACTTCTTTTTTTAAAAGGCTCAATTGGACCTTTAAATGTCCATCCCACCAGGAGCATCATTAGGGGAGTGCAGAGATGTGAGCCTCATCAAGTGACACCAGTACTCTCCAAACACTTGCCTTTAGGCACAAACAAACCGTAACATTCGCTTTTGTCCCTTTAAAACATTGAACAGATGGCGTGAGTGGAGCAAGGCACAGTTGGAGGAGAAAGGAGAGACCTCAGGTTTCTTTTTTAAAAAAGTATTATTTTAAAATTTTCTTTTAAAACATCCCACTTTAAATGTTTACTTTAACCACATGAAACAAGGCACATGTAAATACATTAATGCTGTCCTATACTATTGTAATTTAAAGGTATAATTTTAATTAAGCTAGTTGTTTATGTCATAACTATTGTCATTGCATCCAGTGATACATGGGAATTAATGAGTCACATTAGTACAAAAAACATTGGGACTAAGCAGATGGGCCAAAAGGAGTGGCCAGAGACTGCTCCGGTCCCAATCACTCTGGGGCCATAACAACCGGACAGCCCACTTCCAAAGCGGGCTGCCACCATGGTCCCAAATGGGCCACCGGCAGGAACAGATTAAATCCGCTCCTTTTCACAGCAGCTTTGGGCCGCCTTAGCTGGTCTCAGAGCGGCTTCCGTCTGCATTGGAGTACACATCATCTAAGTCATGCGCCCAAAGCAGTTGGAAGCTGCCTCATTTGGTCTGTCTGTTTCAAGCCAAAGTTAAGGATTCTATATGGTGTGGTATGAGAGGAGCAAAATGAAGCGGGGGAGGTGACACCTTGAGTTACCGAACCACATGATGCCAAGCCTTGTGGTGCCCATCCTACAGAATAGCCGGTAAGTGGCTAATCATGCCCACCAGCGTGTTCTGGGGGCACAACTGGCAAGTTTCATGTTTGATATTTTACCTATGTATGTATGAAAAACTGGAGGGGGGGATTTAGGGACAGAAATATGGCTTACTAGCAGAGAGTAAAAATGGCTCCTACACCTCATGGAGTTACCCAGTCCCTTCTCAATACAAGATCCTATGTCCATTTCATAAGATAGTTATGGCTAGGTACTGTTTAAAATATTTGGATCCCACATTTCGAATTCAGTAAATTTCTAAGAGGCTCATAATACATCCTTTTCTTCTCAGCAAGTAAATTCCATTGATGTTTGTCATTCTATACAGTACAGTTTATTCGTGACAACAAATACAGGTTATAGCCATCAAATTACAAAAACGATTAAAACCTTTTCAAACTTTGACAGTCAGTCAGCTGTATAATATATAAAACAAAATGTTTACACTAAAATTACAAAAATACAAAATATCACAATTTTTCATAATCCATTCAAATTAATATAATCTATTTATTGCAGATTCCCATGCAGGTCTTTACCCGCAAAATCTAATCTAGATTTAGCTGCTTTTACAGCGAATCTGGCAGCGTTAAACATAATAGGCTTAGCTGTATTAGCTAACAACGAAGTGGTTTTCTCCAGGCCATATTTGTTAGTTACAAGTTCTAAAACTTTTCTTCAGAAACTTATCTCTTGGGGTTTTATATATCCTACAATGTAGCATATAGTGAATCATTTTAGTACTGTATCTCCACTTCCACAAATGCAAATACGTTGCTCCTTGAGAATCACAGGGCTGTAAAAGCCCTACAAAGAAGAGGTTGAGTTATTGCTGATAAATATTTTTCCTTTCCAAAGCCTATTTTTAGAAAAGGAAAGCTAGAAGACAACTTTGAAGCTCTAATAGCATCAATATCCTGCAGAGCATAAAACTCTTGCATCCTTTTTTTTGAGGGGTTTCCTACCATGCTGTATATCACCAGATTTTAGAACTGTAGGGTCCAGACTACATTCTTCATTCTATACCAGTGGTGTCACTACAGGAGTTGGACCACACCAGGTGACACCCTAAGGAGGAATAACACCACTTCTGCTTGAACACCTGTATTTTGGCAGAAACATTGTGGCATGTGCCTGTATCTCTTTAAAATGCTTTAAGAGATGGCGGGAGTGAGATGAACCTCAGTGGTAGAAGAAAGGAGGGCCCCCAGAATTTTACAAATTTAAATTTAAAATTTTTAATTTGTAAAAAAATAATTTTTAAAAATTTTCTTTAACAAACAGCTTCATTTATATACGGCTTAATACCGCCTAAGGAGTGTCTAAGCGGTTTACAACTGTAAGCTACTTGCCCCCAACAATCTGGGTACTCATTTTAGCAACCTCGGAAGGATGCAAGCCTGAGTCGAGCTTGGGCCCTTTTGCTGGTATTGAACTCGCAACCTTATGGTTTTGAGTGAGCGGCTGCAGTACAGGCATTTAACCACTGCGCCACCAGGGCACCATGAGTAAGCGCACCAGGTGACACCAACCTTAGGGACATCACTGTTCTATACACATTGTATACACATAATCTCTATGAATATAGAACTGATAGATTCAAGAGATAACCTGTTCTGCTGATAAAGTACAATGAGAATATCACATACTCAAACAGTCAGAAGATTACTGGAACAGTTCAGTGATTACAGTAATTAAAATTATTCAAAATTAACTCTGAGAAAAAATAAAATAAAATCATGCTTTTAGCAGAGGGCCCTGCTCCACAAATGTCTTCTGTCAGTATCTTGGACCCTGCATAACAATTATGCTAAAAGAAACTTGAAAAAGTTATGTTTGGCACCCTCAGATTCTGCAGAACTATAGGAGACTGCTTGGTTTCCCTAACTTTGGAAATTTTAAAAATGAAACATCCATACATGTCATACAGAGTTGCACTTTGGGGGAATGGTGAATTGCAATCCTTAGACACTAATAAGAAAAAAACACCTATCCATATACACTATATTAAAATGGTATCAGTTACAGAAGTAAACAAAACTGACAGCTGGACCAGGTATTTCAATTATTAAGTCTAAGTCAAATTTATAATGTGAGATTAATGTTCTTTTGCTGTTTTAAGGTACTGTTTTAATACTATACACATATATAATGTGTTTTAACTCATTATAGAAATTTTTAGTGTGTTTTATTGTATTGCAATATTTTGTTTGCTTTTTTCTTGTACTAAAACAATAAAATTAAAAATTGAATTGAACTGATAAATCACAATAACAGTAACTGAAGAACAGGATAACCATTGAAGAACAGGAAAACAAACAAAACTGAGTGATAACCAGGCTTGCCCTGATGCAAAGAAGGAAAATGATGTGTATAAAACATTTGAAGGTACATTTTACCTGAACAGAGGTATAAGATAACAAATGCATGGAACAAAATTTAAAATGCAGATATAACTGTAAACCTGTTTTACACAATAGCAAAGGATACATGCGAATGGCACCTGTTCTTGTCCCAATAGCCAGAATCTTCTGAACTGGGTCAAAAGCTAAGGCAGTGGGTAGATATGGAAACCCGTGGCGAACCGTCTGCAACAGAAAAATAATAATAAACCTGATTAAGAAAGAATAGTGGCAGTGTTTCTGCCAACAGAAATGCCTTTAATAGTTTGATTAACTTTATTTCGCTGGATTCATCTAGATAATAGGCTACCAATCAAGTCAAAATAAGCAGTTAACAGTCAAGCTTTTAACAGATTAACCAGATAAATTCAACCATATTTAAACACCTAAATCCAGATGGAAACTCATGGCAGATTATCTTGAGGAACAGAAATTAAGATCAAGGTAAAATAAAACCAGAGGCAGTAGAAACTTTGAATGAAAAGAGCAAGAGACCCACTGACAGCAAACCTTTGAGCAGAGTTACTGTCAGTGGGGATACTGTGGCACTGTTTGGCCACCTCTTCTCCTACTCAACATTAGTCATAATTTGGTCTCACTGAAATCAGAAGAACGAATTAGTCATGGTTACCTAACAATGTACTGCATTCAATAACACTTAACAGCTAGTTTAGCGAGTATCACAATGGGTAATGTTTTCACTGGGCTTTGGTTGATCCTGAGGTTCAGGCTGTACTACTGGAGTGGAAGATGGAGAAGCAGAACATCTGAGCTCGGGGTCAACCCATGGCAACTTTAGTTAAAATAAGTGTGGGGAACATCTGGGCATTTACATGTTGTGGGAGTATGCTTCCCTCCAGCTCTGGCCAACGTAGCTATTGACGATATATCATATTTTCCCCATCCCTAATTTTGTAGAATCTCAGGTAGTGGGGCTACCAGCTAGCGTAAGTACTACTGAACTAGGTAATACTCTCTGTGTATCCCTTGGGAAGATCTCATCATCATAAATTTGCAAAGTAGAAACACTAGCTACATATTTATGGTTAAATGTTTAAAACCTTTTTAATTATAAAAAAAAATATGGCAATTTACAAAGACTCAAACAATACACTCTTAACAAAGATGTTTTCAAATACCTGTAACAGCAAATTAGATTTGGGTCCAAAACACACTGCAGAAATAATCCAGTTTGAGACCACTTTAACTGCCCTGGCTCAATGCTAGAGAATTCTGGAAATTGTAGTTTTATGAGACATTTAGCCTTCTCTGTCAGAGAGCAGCGGTGCCACAATAAACTAGTTCCCAAGATTCCCTAGCACTGAGCCAGGGCAGTTAAAGCAGTCTCAGACTCGATTATTTCTGCAGTGTGTTTTGAATCTTGGAGATTGTATCAATGGAATCTTTTAGTCATCAACGTCAATAGTGAGAAAAAAAGAGGACCAGAAACAACTATAAAAGCCAGACATCAAAACGAGAAAGACAGCTGCACCAATCTAACTCTCAACACATTTCTAAATGTGCTTCTTCATCAGATACATCTTGAAAAAAATAACAATGTATTTTAAAAACTAAAAAAAGCACACTAATTAAAATAATTAATTAGGTTATAAATTGTTGGAAATTTACTAACAAAACCAATTTGCTATTCCATTGATTTGTTGTTGTTTTTTAACTAACACGATTGACTTAAATTGTATTTTCAGCATAGAAGCATAAGTTGAAAGGGACCCCAAGTGCCATCTGCTCCTATCCAGTGTCAGTGCAGGAACCTACCACTAAGTATTCCTGATAGGTGACCATCTGCTTAAAACCATCCAGTGAGGGAGAGCTCAACACCCACTGAGGCAGTCTGTTCTATGGTGAATTTTCTTTATCAATATTTTAAATCACATTATGGAAGAAAAACAAGATATATTTCCTTGTCTCCAAAGCTCTAAACCAGGGCAATGGTGGGGAAGAGGAGCAAATTAATGAATAATAATAATAATAATAATAACAACAACAACAACATTAATAATGTTTATTTATAATGCCCTTTCCACCAAAGGGCAGGGCATCAAACATATATAAGCAAAAACATACATTAAAACACAGACAATAAAAATGCTAAAGTAACATGCTAATATACTCATTATACATATACTAATATACTCATTATCCGTCACTGCCCATCTGGGCATCCTTAGGCACACTCAGCAACTCAGCAACCTGGCGATTTGAAGAGGAAGATCTTCAGTCCTTTGCAAAAGTGGGTATGATCCTTCTCTAGCCAGGTGCAAAGGAACACTGTTCCACAGACGCAGAGCCAGATCCTGAAAGACTAGCAGTCTTGACAGAGCTGTATGCGTTGGTGGAACCACCAATACTCCTTTGACACCAGATCTTAAATTTCTAGATCATAGAATCACAGAATCATAGAGTTGGAAGAGACCACAAGGGCCATCTAGTCCAACCCCCTGCCATGCAGGAACTCCCAATCAAAGCATCCCCGACAGATGGGACATACTCTGCCAGCTGAGCTAGATGGAACTGTTCACCTCCATTCGAGTAGGCATATAAACATTTTGACCGGTGTATAATAATGCAGTAACATACATTTAAATGCCAATTGAACATCAATTTAATCTAATTTAATGTAATTTAATATAAATGTCATTGAATTAAATTGTATAGTATTAAAGAGTAACTCAATGGGTTAGCACCTTTCTACTAATTTTCCAGTCTGTTCAACTTTATATATTTTCTAAAAAGCAATGACATTACTAGGTAATAACAGTTTCTGCACAGCACAATAAATTTGTCATAATTCACAAGGAGAGGACAGAAGCTGCATGGGAAATTAGCAATCGAGAGCTCAAGAAGTGTGTGCGAAAGAATAGTCAGGGTCCAATTGCAAGGGTCTACAAAGCAGGGAAGAGTCTCTGAGCTTGCATAAATGTCTTTTCCACAGAATGAGGACAGACTTTGCTTCCAACAGGTTAATGTTTGCTACCTTCTTTATCTCGGCAGTCTGATTGTTCAGGGATAATGGCTAAGGCAGCACCACCCAAGCTCTCAATTCTATCAGTGGATATCCTCCATTCATTTTATTACAGTATTTTAAAACCTTCAATATCATCAAAATAATTCTAAAAGAAAATCTTGTTTCTGAAAATTTCTGAAACAGCTGATTAGAACAATTTCTCATTCATTATGTCACTGTCGTTGTTGTTGTATGCCTTCAAGTTGTTATATACTCATTTATAATCATCCTTTTCAAATATATGTAAAGTTCTCTCTTGGTCTCCACACCATGTGACTGTTGGAAGATTGTTGCATTCTCTCTTCCCCTCCTCAGATACATAGGGTTTTCCTGCATGCAAACTCTGATCTCTCTCCCCTCATTCAAACATCCCATTTGTTCTACGGAATCACAGGGCAATGACTTTGCAAATCGGTAAACTCCCCCTTTTGGGAAGTATTATCTCACACACAAAGGATTTTCTCCTGCCCTATTTCATTTCTGATTTAAAGCTAGAACCTAATAGGCCTGGCTTTGATATGATTGATATTTAAATATTTTTGGTTCCTTAACAAAGGCCTTGGGAAACTTGAATTGCCCAGCAATGACTGCCCAAGAAATGGAACTGTAGCGGGAGGCACTTATCACAGGGAAAGTCATAATGGAAAAGTAGCACAATCGGGAGGCGCTGACAGATTTTACTCATCAATGAAAATGATCGCTCCAGAAATGGATGGAATGTACAGAAGCAGCAGGATGGACACTACATTATAAGTACCAGCCAAAGGTGCTTTGTCAGCCTGGTGTGAATTTCATGTGAAATTCTGCTTTCTTGGCTTCATGTGATGAAGTCCAATATTAGCATTTAATTCTTTGGCAGGTAAAAATTAAAATGTATGTTGTTCTTTCTAAGTAATTCATTTGTTATAGCAGTATGTTATGCACCCTAAAACATGATGCCTATTTCTTTATGTATATTCTGTACCTAATTTTAAATAGGGAATGGATTTTGTTTCATATTTTTTAAATACTATCATAATTTTCTCCAGTTTTTATCTTCAGTTTGCAGATAAACATTCCCTATATGTGTTAAATCCATGTCTTGGCTAGCTTGAGTACTTAGAACCTGTAAACAACAGTCTCATTAATTATTTGAATCACAAAAAGGTCAGCACATTGGCCTGCATCCAGGTCTAGCCCCAGCATAAGTAGGCCTTCTCGGTCAATGGAATTTACATTGTCGATTTGTCACTCATTTAAAGCATTTGGCCTTGCCCTTAAACCAAAAAAGCTTCCAAAGTATCTTAGAAAGAAAGAGTTAAATTGACATTTCCTCCCCTCAAGCTTATAATCTAAATAAGGCAATATGTAGCGTGTCCATAGTGATGATAGGATGGGTTATACATAGTAAAATTCTGGCAACTGTCTCCCTTCTGTCTCTCATTTTGGTACCATTGGCATCCCACATTGGTATATTTTATATTTTATACTACAACATACTAATATTTCAACATACTTCTTTTATGCATTTAGTTATTTTATTTAATACTAAAATATGTATTTACAAATATATAAAATAATATTTGTAAGCCGCTCTGATAGCCTTTAGGGCTGAAGAGCGGGGTATAAATAAATAAATATTATTATTATTATTATTATTAGTGTATTGCTCTGTATTGATTACTTGTCTGTCTAATCTGTCATAGTTACAGTTGCAAACATAAAAAATAACACATAGTCACAATGTTAAGATAGCACACACATTGATTATTAGTTTAAAAAAATATGTATTTTTCAATAAAATATTGTTCTCATAGTATCTAGATCAGTAACTGTATGCACAATCTCATTTTTGCTGCTCCTGGAAGATATGAGAGCTTTGGGGAAACCATTGCTGGAGAGCGAGACTGAGGGGAGAGAAAAGCTTTTAGACCTGCTTAGGATTAATTCTCCCTGGAGTATGGTGACCCAGGTTCAGAGTCGCCTTTTATTAACATTGGGTGTCCAAGACAGAGTAATGACAGATGGCTTCAATGTGCAATAATCAACTGCAAATGCTTCAGTTTCTGGAACCATATCAAGAATCTTTAACATTTGCAATCTTTACCCATTGGATCCTGAAGGACTGAAGCTGTCCAATCCACTTAAGCCCTTAATGGCTGAAAGTCTTTTTCTCTGACATGTCTATGTTTAAGAGGGATGTATATGGTTGCATATTTATGACTATATATAATAAAGAGCTTAAATATTACTACAGGGCTAGGCCATTATCCCATCTTGAGATTCCAATACTTATGCTTAAATGGAATGTTGATGTTAATTCTGCCAGTCTGGTTTTCACCACTATTATGAGTTGGATTCCTAGGCGGTCAAAAGGTAATAATGGGACCCCAGAAAGAATTCAGATTAGCTGACAAATTGCAAAGGACCCTAAATCGCTAATTCAAAAAAAGATAAGGATAGGGAAACACATCTGTTTCATGAGTCCTCAAGAAATGAAAAGGTTTCACAGCTTGGCTGTTGTACCAAATGTGTTTTTGAAGTTTACCTGACGGAATTCAGTTGTATGTGCCTCATGCCTCTACTGGTTACCCCAGAATGGGCATCTCTGTTAGTAAAAAGGTAAAAGTAGTCCCTTGACATGAATGTCTAGTTGTAACCAACTGTAGGTTGTGGTGCTCATCTCCATTTCTAAGCCAAAGCGCCAGCATTGTCCAAGGATTGCTTTGGTGGTCATGTGGCCAGCATGACTGCGCCAAACACTGTTACTTTCCCACTGAGAAGTGGTACCTATCTATCTACTTGCACTGGCATGTTTTCGAACTGCTAGGTTGGCAGAAGCTGGGACTAGTGACAGGAGATCATGAAGCACTCGGGCCTCAATCTGCCAACCTTCTCATCTTCCAATCATCAGAACTGGCATCAGCCACTAAGCCACTGCATCTCTGTTAGTGCAGACGGACAATAAAGAGGCGTTTGAGATTAGAACAGACTGCTTTGGGGAGAGGTGGACTCTCCTTTGGATATTTTTAAACAGAGGTGGGATGGCCATCTGGCAGGAGTGCTTTAGGTATGTATGACAGGGGGCTGGATTAGATGGCTCTTGTCATCCCTTCCAACCTTAAGGTTATAGGATTCTAGGAAACAATTTGAGGAATGGCTTTGTGTGAAATGTGACATTTGTTTTCAGGACCACCCAACATGAGAGAGAAGAATTTGTAGTTCTTACAACAAGGGAGACGTGACATTCTGAAGTCTAGTATTTGACATTAACAAGGATGAAGCTGTTTGTAAGGGAACAATATTCTATATCTCATTTTGTAAGTACCTTTCATTTTGTCTGAAAATGAGAGAGAGCTAGCTAAGGGTGCGTCCAGATGGATTTAAAAAACAAACAAAAAACAAACAGAAAATTCCAGATTTAACTATTGTATTCTCCATCACAATGTATGGATGTGCGGGTGAAGTGAAGAAAATGGATGAAGTGAAGAAAATAGATAAAAAGAAAATCAATTCATTTCAGATGTGGTGCTGGGGAAGAGTGCTGAGGATTCTGTGAATAGTCAAAAATACAAACAAATGGGTCCTCGAAGATCAAGCCTGATCTCTCCCTGGAAGCCAAGTTGAGTAAACTGAGACTGGCATGACTCATTTTCTAATTCCAATAAGGTAGAAGGCAGTAGAAAGAAAGGAAGACCACATGCCAATTGCACAGAGTAAGTCAGGGAGGTAACAGGCTTGAATCTACAAAACCTAAGGAGAGCAATGGAGAACTGGGGTCTTGGAGATATCTCATCCATAGGATTGCTGTGAGTTAAGGTTGACTTGAGGGCAGCTAACAACAACTAAACGGAGCAAAATGTACTTCATAGTTCCTGCCAAACCTTTCAGTGGAAATGAACAAGTGTCCATAGCATCTGTATAGTGATGCGAGACTGCCTCAAACATTTAACATTCAGTCGTCCTCCAGTCTGCAATCGAATCAAATCAATAATACATTCCCTGTCTATTGAAACCTTAAAATTTCAAGAAACTTTTAAAATAAGGACTTTAAAAGTTCATTTAAACCCTAGAGATTGCTCCTTTGCCTCTTTTTCATTAAGCAGGAAAAGACAACAAGCTGTCTTTTCGGCATCTGGGAACTGGTCATCCAGGACCACTCCACTGTGTTTCTGTTTTTGTAATCTTCATAATCAAAGGCCCTAACTGCCATACAAGTCCGGACCTTAGTCAGTTATTCTGCAAATGCCCAAGCTAATGGTAGAAAATCTGTCTAGATTTTGGGGGCTCTTGAGTGGGTGTCTCTCTTTCCTGCCTCTCATACCTGAACCTTCTATTCCCAGAGGAAAATGTATTCACCAAGCGAGAAAGGTACCCTGACTTTGAGCACTTTTTCTCTGCACTCGCACTTGCTCTGAAAGCCACCCAGTAAAGCCATGCTGTGTCTCAGGGAAAGCTGCTCTTATTTATCTTTGTTGGGTTCATGCTTACGATAACTTGGGTTCTTCATTGTGGTCTCTGTGAATCACACAAATGGGTTATTCTGTGCAGGTGCAGGATAGCCCATTTGTATGAATTCACAGATGACCACCCAAAGAACTACAGTTACAGGTAAGCAACCTGTCCTTCTTTCTCGTAGTCTCTGTGAATCACACAAACTGGTTATCCTGCGCCTGTGCAGAATAACCCATTTGTGAGAATTCACAGATAACTACTCAAAGAACTAGAATCATAGAATTGTAGACTTGGAAGAGACCACAAGGTTCATCCAGTCCAACCCCCTGCCATGCAGGAACTGGATCAGGGCATACCAGACAGATGGCCATCCAGCCTTTGCTTGAAGACCTCCAAAGAAGGAGACTATACCACCCTCTGAGGGAGTGTGTTCCACTGTCAAACAGCCCTTACTGTCAGGAAGTTCTTCCTAATGTTGAGGTGGAATCTCTTTTCCTGCAATTTGCATCCATTGTTCCAGGTCCTGTTCTCTGGAGCAGCACAGAAAAAAAGGCTTGCTCCCTGCTCAATATGACATCCCTTCAAATATTTTAAACAGGGCTATCATATCACCTCTTAATCTTCTCTCCTCCAGGCTAAACATACCCAGCTCCCTAAATATTTCCTCATAAGGCATGGTTTCCAGACCCTTCACCATTTTAGGTGCCCTCCTTTGCACACCCTCCAGTTTCTCCACATCATTTTAGAATTGTGGTGCCCAGAACTGGACACAGTATTCCAGGTGAGGCCTGACCAAAGCAGAATAGAGTGGCACTATTACTTCCCTTGATCTAGACACTATACTTCTATTAATGCAGCCTAAAATTTCACTGGCCTTTTTAGCTGCTGCATCACACTGTTGGCTCATGTTCAAATTGTGGTCTACTTGGACTCCTAGATCCCTTTCACATGTATTTTCCTTCAGCCACATGTCCCCCATCCCATATCTGTGCATTTCATTTTTCCTCCCCAAGTGCAATACCTTACATTTCTCCGTATTGAATTTCTTTTTGTTAGCATTGGCCCAGCTTTCTAGTCTATTCAAGTCATTTTGAATTTGATCCTCTCCTCTGGACATTAGTTACTCCTCCTAATTTGGTGTCATCTGCAAATTTGATAAGTATGCCCCCAATTCTATCATCCAAGTCATTGATAAAGATGTTGAATAGCACTTGGCCCAGTACCTTACCCTGTGGCACCCCACTTGTCACTTCTTTCCAGGATGAAAAGGAACCATTGTTGAGCACCTTTGAGTTCGGCTAGTCAACCAATTACAAATCCATGTAGCAGTTACCTTGTCTAGCCCACATTTTACAAGCTTGTTTGCTAGAATGTCATGGGGAATCTTGTCAAAGGGCTTACTGAAATCAAGATATGCTATATATCCACAGCATTCCCTTTGTCTACCAAGCTGGTAATTGTATTTAAAAAAGAGATCAGATTTGTCTGGCATGACTTGTTTCTCTGAAACCTGTGTTGACTTTTTGTGATTGTGACATCACCTTCTAGATCTTCACAGACTAAAGAAAATAATAATTCCTCTGAAAATTCCTGACAGTAAGGGCTGTTCGACAGTGGAATACACTCCCTCGGAGGGTGGTGGAGTCTCCTTCCTTAGAGGTCTTTAAGCAGAGGCTGGATGGCCATCTGTCGGGGGTGCTTTGATTTGGAGTTCCTGCATGGCAGGGGGTTGGACTGGATGGCCCTTGTGGTCTCTTCCAACTCTATGATTCTATGATTCTATGAAAAGCTTCAGGTACAGTTACAGGTAAGCAACCTGTCCTTCTTGCTCCTCATCCCTTTGTTTTGATCACAACAAAAGAATCTTCTACTGCAGATGTGATGGTAAAAAGCTAATGAGATTATAATTCCCAAATGGGGTGAGGAAAAGCTGGCTTTGGATCCATGTCCATTTGGGCACCTCATCAATGCCAGCCTGGAATGGATGTCAGACACCTGCTTTTTGCACCAATAGGCTGAATGCACTGCCACCTTCTGTCCCAACTGGCACCAGGCAGCAGAACAACAGATGGGGCAGCAGATTCAATTTGTTGCTCTCCCACCCACTGGGCCTCCCCTTAAGTGTCTCTTGACTGCCTTGATCCAATGCATGCAGAGGGCCAAAGCCACACCCGGCAGTAAATCCAAAAATCCTAACAATTTTATCTCCGAGATGATCCTTTATGCTTAGGAAGAAATCCAACCAGAATGAGTCTATTCTTCACCCATTCTGTGGCTTAGCAAATAATGTGGAATGAAATACACTGAAAAAAAATCCCTTCCGTCTCTTACATAATAGCTGTACAAATGTGCCATTAAACTGCTGATTAATCCTGAAGCTTCTTTCAGAGGAATTATTTTCTTCTTATTCAATAAAAAGCCTATATTGGTGATGTTTTCCATTTCTGTTCCACATTAGTAGGGGGAAAAAACAATGTAGTAAAACCATTGCTTTGGCCTCAGGTCTGTTACTTTTGCAATGGACAGCTAGATCATCTTTTACCATAATATAACCTAAGGATAAATTAACTAGAATCAGCACAGCTGTTAAAATATCCAAATACCCACAAAAATCTCCAAATCAAATAAAGAGATGCTTTTCTTCTCAGAATTTATCTAATGGGTGTTCTGGCTAGCAAATATGGAAAGACAACAATTTGGGTACTTGATTTGTTGTTGTTGTTGTTGTGTGCACCTTCAAATCATTTCTGACTTAACAGTGACCCTAAGGCAAACCTCTGACAGCATCTTTGTGGCAAAAAATTGAGCTGAGGAGATGTCCCTTTGCTTTCCTCTGAGTCTGACAGAGTGTGATTTTCCACATTTCAGATGCTGACATTACTGCAACATTTATACACAGTAAATGGAATTTTGTGTTTTACCCTTAAAAAATTTAAAAACCTTATAGCACAAATTTTTCGCTGCAATAATACTACTAAGTTTTGATTACATAAATCTGCTATCCACTCTCAAATAAAGTTGAAAGAAAATCCACAATTTATGTCAGCAAGTTAAATATGGATTCCTGTTGTTCACCATTATAGTTCCCAGTGCAAATAAGTGGCTTATTGTTATACGACTAGTCATAGGTACTGTACTGGGTTTCTAGTCCTGACTTCATTATACAAAGACTGGAGCAGTTTTTCAAAAGGAAGTGGATGAAATAATAGAACACACTCTTATGTGTAACATCTCAGTAATATTTCTATTAAATTATCATGCTTATATGCAAGATAATAGGGAACCTTCTGATTGATGATATTAGCTGTCAGTTAGCCCATGGCCAGCAAAGAAGGAGGCAAGTGTTTAGAGAATTAACACACAGATAAATTATGATAAAAATAATATTTGCGACTTAACACTTTTAAACGTGTTTCTTTCAAAACACTATGCTCCTGATTAGAGAGCTAGCAGTGTAGTGGTTTGGGTGTTGCACTACAACTCTGGAGACCAGAGTTTGAATCCTTGCTCAGTCATGGCTGATCTTAGACACTCTCTCAGCCTCAGAGCATGCAAATCTCTGAACACATCTTGTCGAGAAAACCCTGTGAAAAGTTTGCCTTAGGGTGGTCATAAGTCAGAAACAATGCGAAGGCGCAAAACAAATACCATGCTCCTGCTAACAACTACTTTCACAAAACTGTTTTATATGATCGTATCCTTAATGATGAAATCTGGCTCTTTAAAATTTAAGATTTTTGTCATTCTGCATAAGGAAAAGTAACAAGGTTTGGATCCAGCCTCTAATGGAACCATAACCACTGAGTGAAATGTGCTTTGATACTCTCTCATTGAAACTTCTTGACTCACTGTTAACCCCTTACAGCATCTCTGACTTGTCGGCACACAACAAGTAAAAACACCACAGAAATAATCCAGTTTGAGACTACTTGAATTACCGTTCAAGTTCAATGCTATGGAATTTCAGGAGCCAGACAAAGGTAACCTGGTTTCCAAAATGTCCAAAGAAGAAAAGCCTAATTGTACAAGTCATTGGACCATATGGTAAAGGTCAGCTGGATGAGCACATGCAGCAGATTCAGATTCAGACTTCAGCAAAGAAATAAAAACCATCATTCTCATGGAACAGGCCTTTCTGTAGTCTCCAAAGGAAGTTTAGCTGGCTCCTCTTGGGTCGAAAACACACTGCACAAATAATCCAGTTCGAGACTGCTTTAACTGCCCTGGCTCAGTGCTAGGGAATCCTGGGAATTTTAGTCTACTGTGGCACCAGAGCTCTCTGATAGAGAAGGCTAAATATCTAACAAAACTACAGTTCCCAGAATTCCCTAGCGCTGAGCCAGGGCAGTTAAAGTGGTCTCCAACTGGATTATTTCTGCAGTGTGTTTGGGACCTTTTTTTGCACCTCCACTCAAATCATCCTTGTTTACCACCTTGTCACCTTTAATTCATTATTAAAACAGAGGAACCACACGGTTCTGACAAATGGGGCAGACATATATTACTGTGAGAACCATCTGAAACGACTCTCCATTTGAAAAGACACTTTGGCTGCGTCCACAGTGTGGAAACAATCTGGTTCGATGCCACTTTGACTGCTTTGGATCACTGTTAGGGAATTCTGGGAACTGTAGTTTTGTGAGTTAGCCTTCTCTGTCAGAGAGCCACATAGGCTACAACAAACTACAGTGTTCCAGAATTCCACAGCACTGAGCCATGGCAGTTCAAGTGGCATCAAAGCAGATTATTTCTGCAGTGTGGATGCAGCCCTAGTTTTAAAAGACACCTCCTCTTACCTTGCACAGCTGAAAATAGTCTGAAGTGAGTCTCTCTTGGACCTCCTCTCTCGGGGTCCCGGGGGTCCCTCCGGCAAGGCCAGAGCCACTTCCAGGCCCACTACTGCTGTTTCCACTCGTGGATGAAGTTAAGCCATCTAAAACTTTGTGAAAAGGAAATTTCTTCATTTTGAAAGAAGTGTCCTGGGAAAGCTCTTGCAAGTGAGAAAAACTCTTTGGCTGTGACAGGGTCACATTCAGGACAAATAAAGGGCTTCTCAGGTTTCCCACTGAGGTGGCAAAAGTGTCCTTTGCATTAACTGGAATGAAGTATATGAAGAAGACTCCATTTCCTGTTTGAAAGAAGAGGAGGCATCTTGGAAAGAGATGCTGCAAAAGGAAACCTTGGGTGGGGAAGAAGGACCCCACGGTCAGGATTCACGTTTCATAAATATGCTCCTTGTCAGAGGTCAAACAGTCAAGAGTTGGAGTTCTGTCGGTTCTGAACACTTCTGCTGACAAAAAATACTCATATATCACTGTGATGAAAACAGAGTTACCTCCTGGAAAAGGAGTCTTCTCCTTGAGTCTCCATTTTGCTCCTACTGTTCTTCTTTGAAGCTCCTATTTCTGGTTCCACCAACCTGGTCTGCCCTTATACACTAACTGAGGACCTTCTTTCCTATTCCCTCTTTTCTCCTTACGTCTCTTTGCTGTTCTTTAAAGCTCCAACCAACCTGCCCTGCCCTGTATTCATTAACTGAGGACCTTCTTTCCTCCCCCTCCTCCTGTTGTTATTCTTTAAAGACCTATATGCTGACAGCAGGTCTTCTTTCCCTTTTTCCCTCAGGTCTAACTGCTGTTAATGTTTTTATTCTTTAAAGCTCCACGTTTGCCATTTACTTTTGGTCTTTTTAAAGCTCCGATTTTTTGCTCCACCAACCTGGTCTGTCCTTATAGGTTAACTGAGGAACCTCTGTCTTTTTTCCCCCAGGTCTGTTTGCTGTTACTGTTTTTACTCTTTAAATCCCTGTATGCTGACTTTGGGTTTTCTTTCCCTTTGCCTTTTTCTCCTCAGGTCTATTTGCTGTGACTGTTGTTCTCCTTTAAAGCTCCACTTTCAGCTCCAACAGCTGGTCTGCTCTTTATACATTAACTGGGGACCTTCTTTCCTT
Organism: Urosaurus nigricauda; assembly: GCA_034509955.1. Taxonomy (NCBI): domain Eukaryota; kingdom Metazoa; phylum Chordata; class Lepidosauria; order Squamata; family Phrynosomatidae; genus Urosaurus; species Urosaurus nigricauda. The sequence continues at coordinate 136,355,509 of JAOEGL010000002.1, forward strand.
TTCCCCCTTATCTCCTCAGGTCTATTTGCCGTTACTGTTTTTATTCTTTAAAGCCCTATATGTGGGTTTTCTTTTCCTTTCCCCCTTTTTTCCTCCTCAGGTATCTGCTGTGACTGTTATTCTTCTTTCAATCCCTATATGCTGACTGAGGGCGTTCTTTCCTTTTCTCCCTTTTTCTCCTCAGCTCTATTTGCTGTGACTGTTTTTTTTTTCTTTTTCTTTAAAGCTCCACTTTCGGCTCCACTGGCCAGTAGGACTTTCTTCCCTTTCTCCCTTTTTCTCCTCAGGTCTCTTCGCTGCTGTTGTTCTCCTTTCAATCCCTATATGCTGAATGTGGGTCTTCTTTTCCTTTCCTTTTTTTCCCTCAGGTCTCTTTGCTGTTACTGTTCTTTCAATCCTTATATGCTGACTGAGGGATCTTCTTTCCTTTTTCCTCCTCAGGTCTCTTTGCTGTGACTGTTCTTCTTCTTCTTCCAATCCCTATATGTGGGTTTTCTTTCCCTTTCCCTTTTTTCTCCTCAGCTCTCTTTGCTGTGGCTGTTGCTTTTCTTTAAAGCCCTATATGTTGACTGAGGGTCTTCTTTCCTTTTCTCCCTTTTTCTCCTAAGCTCTATTTGCTGTGACTGTTTTTATTCTTTAAAGCTCCACTTTTGGCTCCACTGACCAGTCTGCCCTTTATACATTAACTGAAGACTTTCTTTCCTTTACTTTAGGTCTCTTTGCTGTGACTCTTCTTCTTCTTTAAATCCCTGTATGTTGGTTTACTTTCCCTTTCCCTTTTTTTTCTCCTCAGCTCTCTTTGCTGTGAGTGTTCTTCTTTTAAAGCTCCACTTTCAGCTCCATGGAGCTGTCTGCCCTTTATATGTTAACTGAGGACCTTCTTTCTTTTCCCTCTTTTTTCCTCCTCAGGTCTCTTTACTGTGGCTGTCCTTCTTCTTTCAATCCTTATAAGCTGAATGTGGGTCTTCTTCTTTTCCTTTCCCCCCTTTTCTCCTCAGCTCTCTTTGCTGTGTCCTGCTCTTCTTAATTCAATCCCTATATGCTGGATTTCGGTCTTCTTTTCCTTTCCCCTTTTTTCCTCCTCAGCTCTCTTTACTGTGCCTGTTTTCCTTCTTTCAATCCCTATAAGCTGACTGAGGGTCTTCTTTTCCTTTCCCCTTTTCTCCTCAGGTCTCTTTGCTGTAACTATTCTTCTTCTTTCAATCTCTATATGCTGAAGGTGGGTCCTCTTTTCCTTTCCCCTTTTCCTCCTCAGCTCTCTTTGCTGTGCCTGCTCTTCTTAATTCAATCCCTATATGCTGAATTTGGGTCTTCTTCTTTTCCTTTCCTCTTTTTTCCTCCTCAGCTCTCTTTACTGTGCCTGTTCTTCTCCTTTCAATCCCTATACATATATGGGTTTCTTTTCCCTTTCCCTTTTTTCTCCTCAGCTCTTTGCTGTGCCTGCTCTTCTTCTTTCAATCCTTATATGTTGACTGAGGGTCCTCTTTTCTTTTCCTTTCCCCTCTTTTCCTTCCTCAGCTCTCTTTGCTGTGGCTGCCGCTCTTCTTTAAACCTCCACCGACCGGTCTGTCCTTATAGAAGGGCCTAACTATGGCCCTTCTTTCCTTCTTCTCCCCTCCTTTCCCCCCTTCTGGTCTTTGCAGGGGGTATCCCAGGTCGTCGTCGTGGCCCCTCTTTCCCGGGCCTTCTCCTCCACAGCTGCTCGGTCTCCCCTCCAGGGACCGTCCCCAGGCCTCTTGGTTCTGCTTGGAGCCTGGAAGGAGAGGTCCTTATTCCTTAATTCCTGGGAGAAGGGAGGAATCTCCTCCTCCTCCCTCTTCCCTCTCAGGGAGGGTCCCTTGGGGGATGCTCCTGTCCCTGAGGCAGAAGGAGCCAGAGCAGGGAAGGCCAGGGAAGAAGGGACCGGGGCCTGGGCCTCCTCCTCCTTCTCCTCCTTTTCCGCAGTCCCTCCGCCGCTCTCCGAAGTGCTGAAGCCGCCGCCTCCTCCTCCTCAGCTCTGACTCTGAGGGAGGCTCCAAGGGCCCTCCTCCTTCCCTTGACTAAGAAGAAGGGAGGAGGCCTCACTGCGGCCTCTGAGTCTCTCACTTCCGGCCGGAGACTAGGAGGAAGGAAGGAAGGAAGGAAGGAGGAAGGGACAAGGAAGAAGAAAGAAGAGGGGAGGAAAGGGGCGCTGCTGCGGCGGCGGCGCTCTACAAAATGGCCGCAGGAAGATGGAGGGCGCGCATGCGCAGAATATACCCCTCTCGCTACTCCACCCAAGGCCTGTGGCAGGGTGTCTAGGCCCTGACTGAGGAGGAAAGCAAAGGGCCTCAGTGTGTGTCTGTGTGAGGGACCTTCCACTCCCCCAACTGTTTCTGACTTCAGCTCCCAGAATCCCAGGCCATTGGCCAACATGGCTGAGGCTTCTGGGAAATGTAGTCCAAAAAAACTCCTGAAGGGACAGAGTGGGAGAAAAGAAAGGAGTCAGGCTGGAACCCTATGAAGATACAGTGAACTCTGGCCTTCCAGTTTGGGGGTTTGGACTCCACCTCCCAGAATCCCAAGCCATTGGCCAACATGGCTGAGGCTTCTTGGAAATGAAGTCCAAAACACCTGGAAGGACATAGTGGGAGAAAGGAAAGGAGTCAGGCTGGAAGTCTATGAAGATACAGTGAACTCTGGCCCTCCAGTTTGGGGGTTTGGAGTCCACCTCCCAGAATCCCAAGCCATTGGCCAACATGGCTGAGGCTTCTGGGAAATGAAGTCCAAAAGTCCCTGTAAGGCCATTGTTTGGGGATCACTGCCTGAAGCGAAGGAAAAAAGGCAGGCTGGGCTCTGTGGTCTTGGTGCCTAACTGGGTTTGTTGTGTGTGTGTCGCATGACCTCAAGCCATTTCTGACTTACAGCAGACCCTATCATGGGGTTTTCTTGGCAAGATTCATCAGAATTTGGCATTGGCTTCCCCTGAGGCTGAGAGAGTGTGACTTGGCCAGGGTCACACAATGGGTTTACATGGATGAACCAGGATTCGAACCCTGGTCTCCAGAGACACAAAAGATTGCAAACAAAACTCCACCAGTGGCCAACTGAAATGCACAATATACTTGTGGCAAGCTTTCGAAGCTCCATGGGCTTCTTTATCAGGCAAGATGTTAACAAACCAAACAGGAGTAAAAACAATTGGAGATGTTACATGCCTGCATGTTGTTTCAGTCCTTGGTAAAGATGATGATTTAGTGTACTTGGGAGGATATCTTTGGCAAGCAGGTGCCTCCTCCTCCTTCTGGCCATAGAGCAATAGGGAGATTTTCAAAAAGACTTTTTCAGATTGAAAGTCCATTTGCATCTCAACAGGGACCCTTCTTTTGCAAAGATTGCAGTAACTTGAGAGAGAAGGACCAGGGAGGCAGAGGAGGAGGGACAAGGGACTCCCCTCAGGGACTCAGGCTGGAACCCTGAACCAACTCTCTAAAGCAAAGGAAGGCAGGGTGAGCCTTCTTGGGTCTCAGTGGCCAACCAGGTTTGTTGTTGTTGTGTGCCTTATAAGCCCTTCTTGACTCATGTCAACCCTAAGCAGAGCCTATCACGGGTTTTCTTGGCAAGGTTTGTTCAGAGCAGGTTTGCCATGGTCATCTGAGGCTGAGAGAAAGTGATTTGCCCAAATTCACCCAGTGGATTTCCATAGCTGAGCCAGGTTTCAAACCCTGTTCTCCAGAGGCACAAAAGATGGCAGTATCTGCAGGACCAACACACTGATTTTCCATGCAAGCAAAACTATGCTTAAAATCCCACAGCAAAAATTCCTATCATACCTGGAATGAAAAATCCCAGAGGGACAAGCAGGGTTCAGGAAAGGAAGAGGCAGCAGGGATCATGTTACAAACATACTATGGCTAATGGGGCACACCAGGGACTTCCAAAAGGAAATCAGCATGTGCTTTATTGACTACAGCAAAGGCTTTGCATAGATCATACACAAACAAACAAACTATGGAACATTTTCAAAGACAACCAAGTGCCAATACACTTGATTGTCCTGATGCATAACCTGTACTCATGACAAGAGGTTGCTGTCAGGACTGAATACAAAGAAGGGGGATGCTTCCCAACCAGCAAAGGCATCAGGCTTAGACTCAGAGGCAGAAGGTGTGAAGGTGGAAGAAAGGAACCTTAAGAACCTAAGGTACACAGACAACACAATGCTACTAGGAGAAACCAACAAAGACTTGGAGCAAGTATTGAAGAGGGGCAAAGAGGAAAGTGCCAATGTAGGCTTAATGCTGAACATCAAGCAGACAAAAATAATGACCACAAAAGATCTACAAGAATTCAACCATATAGTGAGAAAATTTAACCAGTCAAAGAGGACTCATACCTTGGATCAAATATGGATAGGAACAGTGACTGCAGTCAAGAAATTAGAAGAAGACTTGGATTGGGAAAAGCAGCCATGAAAAGGCTTGATAAGATACTAAAATATAAAGATATAAATCGGAACATTAAAATGAGGATTGTCTATTCTATTCCCCATTACCATGCATGGCTGTGAGAGATGGACAATAAAAAAGTGGAGAGGAAGAAAATCTCCAACAGGTATGTTGGAGAAGGTGGCTGAGGATGCCACAGACAGCCAAAAAGACAAACAAATGGATCCTTGAACAGATCAAGCCAGAACTCTCACTAGAGACCAAGATGACCAAGTTGAGGCTGTCATACTCTGACCACATCATAAGAAGGCACAGTTCATTGGAAAAGACAATAATGCTTGGAAAGGTGAAGGGAAGTAGAAAGAGAGGAAGACCCTACACTAGTTGGATAGAGTCATTTAGGGAGGTCACTCATGGAAATGGATTTGCAGGACCTGAGCCAGAGAAGTGCTTTGAGGACAAGGGGTCTTGGAGATGTCATCCAAGCCTCAACTGATCAGGTGGTGAGTTCTAGTTCGAAAGGACAGGCCAAAAGGGGCCAACAGGAGGGTATCCGCATAATCCTGGAATCCCAAAGCCTGTAAAGATAACATATGATTTGGGAGAGGAATCCCCAAAAGGCAACTCTCTTCCCAGACTAGACAAATAAGGGCTGAGCATGCACTGTAGACAAAGAATGTTGTGGTCAACTAGAATGGAAAACAACAACAACAACAACAACAACACAATTTTTGTCATTAATGTTGTTGTTGTGTTGAGAGAGCTCTCTCTACTCTTCCTGTATCTCTGTCTTTTGGACTGTCCTTCTCTTCCAGAATATCCTATCCTATCTGCCCTCCCACCTGGTGTTTATGTGTATGTGTGTGTGTTTGTATTTTAAATCATTCAGCATTCTGTGACCACTGAGCATGCTCAGTCCTAATTTTCTCCTTTAAAGTGGTCTCCACCCCCCCTCCCTTTTAAAAACATTATCCATTGCGCTCTTGGTATCCTCTGGGGTTTTATTCCAAAAACCCTTGTGAATATCAAAATCCATGGATGCTCAAGTCCCATTATATACAATGACATAGTAAAATGGTGTCCCTTATATATAAAATGGCAAAATCGAGGTTTGCTTTTTGGAATTTATATCTTTGGGATACTTTCAAACTGTGGATGCTTGAATCCATGGATAAAGAATCCGTGGATACAGAAGACTGACAGTATTTTGAAAGCAATAGAGCATCCCAAACTTGACAACAATTCCCTGTTCAATACATGTGGTGCCACTTTGCCAGAATAAGGATGAACTTTGAAAAAGCCGCAATCCTGATCCATGTAAATGAGTGGAACATAAAATACTGAGTGTTCTTGCTCTACCATGTTCCCCTTCCAGGTTGTTCCAATTCTTCCTCCCCTGCCTTTATGAATCTTCCTGGGTTCCCAGCCTATACAGTCAGCTTTCCGTTCTCATTGAAAATGTTCTGTCCTTACTGAGGCTGCAGCCTCACTGCAGAAATATTCCAGTTTAACACCACTTTAAATGCCATGGCTCAATGTTATGGAATTCTAGGATTTGTACTTTTGCGTGATATTCAGCCTTCTCTATCAGATAGGTCTGGTGCCACAAAAAAACTGCAGATCCCAGAATTCCATTGCATTGAACCTTGGCAGTTAAAGTGGGATCAAACCAGACTATTTCTGCAGTGCACATGCAGCCTCAGCTAGACTTTTCCCCTCCCCAAGTTACTTTTTCTAAAGATCTTTTGCACTCCTGCTTGCAAATGGGGCAGCTAGGTAAGCCTGGGCAGAGCCCAGCCAGTCACAGCCCATGGAGTGCTTCTGTGGAGCCTATGGGGAATTACCTGAAATAGATGGTGGCCTGTTGAACAGAACCAGTTAGGAGTAAAATTTGTAGGATTTTGGTGAGCTGACACTGCGGAGAGGTCGAGGAGTTAATTGTTATCTTGCATGTTATACAATCAGAGGACGACTAAGTTTATCAGACGACGGAAATTGGAAGTATAATCTAATGGCAATCCGAACGCAATCATGGGGTTTCACGTTACTGTGTATGAGTGTATCTCACACAATTTCGGGCAAAAGGGAAGTCATTCTGAATGCAATAACGGGTTTTACATTATTTCCTATTAAAGCATCTCAGGCAATTTCGGGAAATGAGCAGTCATTTTGGGGTAATGGGAAGTCATTCTGAATGCATTCCGAACACAATTGGAATTCACGTGAATTCGAATTAGCTCCAATTGGCTCCATTTGAAATAAAGAGAAATTCCTCCCGTCTGATAAACTCTTAAGAATGAGGAGGCAGTCATGAAAGTTCAAGAAAAGATCCTAACCTGTGAAGATATACAAATCTTCATACAGATCTTCTGAGACTTCAGTGTTCATTACTCAAGAAACCTGACGCCATATTGGAAGAGGTAATAATCAAATTGAGAAATGGACCAGTGTTGTTCCCGTTAGATCAGTAACTTTCACCCAAAACGACATGACTGACACAGACATGATTTGAATTACTTTGGATTTCACAGCATTAGCTGGAAAGGTATGGTAGAAAGGCATTTTCCTTAGGAAACATTGAACCTGGCACTTCTGGGACACAGGCATTACTCCCAACTATTGTGGGTGTTGATGTGAGTCCAGTGGGCTGGATTTCACTGACAGACATGACAGGGTCTCTTTTAGACCAAACCAAGGAGGACCTGGCCAAACCACAAAACCAAAAGTGTCGGATAATGAGATTCTAATCTGCTAAAAGTTAGGATTCAGAAGGAACTTCTTGTTTCAACTACATCATCAGTAGATAATTTATTAGCTGGTGTTCCCAGTTTTCCCGAGGTTTTCGTTTATTACTATAGTTTTGTGTGTATAATATCCAATGCACAACTGTTTTTTCCAGAGTATGAAGTAGGTCCTGGACATAGTTAACAATATAATGCCATCACAGCCTTGGTTTCACCCAGTAACCAAAAGCAAAGATAAAATCTAGTAGTTTTTTTTTTTTTGTGCCAAAGAATGTGGTGGCAGCACTGTGACCCTAAGAGCCAGCCATAGCTTTTTTGTGATCCATGCAGTCAAATGCTTTGCTATATTCTATAAAGAACATAGGAGGGCCTGTGTAGAGTAGTGGCTTGAGCGTTGGTTGTGCCTCTGGACACTAGAGGCTGAATCCCCATTTGAGCATAAAAACCCACTGGGTGACTTTGGGCAAACAACACACACTCAGCTTCAGAGAATGGCAATGGCAACTCTTCCCCCAAAGAAATTTGCTAAGAAAAACCCTATGACAGGTTCATTATAAGAGTCGTCATAAGTCAACAACAATAAAGCACATGATGATTTCCTCCCCCTCCCCCCCCCCCCCGGAATTCCTTGGTACATTCCATTAGCCATCATATCTTTGCAGTATGACCCCTAGTGCATCTTCCTTTTCGGAACCCTGCTTGCCCCTCTGGTATTTCTTTCTCCATGTATGATTGGAGTCTATTTTGGAGAATTTTCAGCATAAATTTGTTTGCAAGGAGGATTCATGTTATTGTCCTATAGTGGCTGCAGCCTTTTGTGTCTCTTTTTTGTTGGCTAGCAGCATATATTGTTTCCAATCTGTTGGTCACCATTTAATTTTCCATATTTATTTATATATTAGCATTAGAGCTGTTTGTGTGGATTGTAGCAGTTCAATTGGAATTATCATCTGTTCCAGGTGATTTATTTTTCCCATTTTTCCACCTCGTTAGCATTTGGAGTTCTTCTTCATATGTATCTTCATATCTTCACTTGATGCATCCTTCTTTTTTTCTTCTCATTTATGTAACTCTTCTGTGTATTGCATCCAATTCTTCTTGATCTTGTAGTATGTTCTTTTTTGTTATAGAGCATCCCATCCCTTGGTTTAAACTTCCCTTTGAGTTCCCAGATTTTGCGGAAGAAGTCTCTTGTTCTTCCCTTTTGTTGTCTTGTTTCTCTATATTGATCATTATAATTGTTCTCTATATCCTTGTGCATTAATCATTGTACACTTGCATTCATGGTTCTGGTTTTGTTCCTATTTCCCTTTACTTTTGCCTCTCTTCTTTTCTTTACTACTTGAGATGTTTCATCTGTTATCATTTTCTTCTTATTAGTGCCTTTCTGCATTACTCTTCAATTATGTCCTTGGATTCGGCCCATAGTTCCTTCAGGTTCTCGGTCAATTATACGTAATAGCACAAATCTATTTCAAACATTGTTAGTAAATTCTACTGGAATATTATTCAAATGATATTTTGGTATAATGATTGTTTTCTTCATCAGCTTTATTCTAATTTTTGATATAAGTAGTTCATGATCTGTGCCACAATCAGCGCTTAGTCTAGTTTTGGCTGCAACAATAGAGCTTCTCCATCTTCTGCTTCCAATTATGAAGTCTATCTGCTTTTTTATATTAACCATCTGGTGAAGTCCATGTGTATAGTCTCCTCTCTGGTTGTATGAAGGTGTTTGCAATGAATAGGTTATTGGCCTCACAAAATTCTATCAATCGTTCTCCTGCTTTATTTCTTATAAATAATTCTCCTAATGTTTTTTATTCTTCTTTGCTACCTACTTTAGCTTTTCCCTTGGGCTTGCTTATTTATTTTTCCACAATCAAGGTATGAGGACAAAGCATATAAATTGTGGAATGTTTGTTTGCCCAATCGTGGTTAGCTAAGACATTTCAACAGAACTTGTCTAAGCTGTCCAGGATATCCAAGTCAAAACTGGTACTGAATCCAGTGTTTACCATCACCCATTGGTTCCCGAGGGCCTTTAATGAGCAGATGGAGATGGTGTTTCAGGCAAATAAGAATGGAGACATACTTTAGCACTGTGTGGAGATAGCTTTGAACAGTTCAAAAAAAGGAAGCCAAGAGTTCTTCACAAGCATCATCCATTAAGTTAAATAAAAATGGCCATTCTCATTTATAAATAAAAAATGAATGATATTTAATGGAAGTGTCATATTATCAGTTATTTTTTTTATTTTAGACTTTATCTGTGAGAGTCTCTGAAAAGAAATCCATAAGAAACCTCACAGTCACAGCAAAACATACATGGTCAATATACAATAGTTTTACAATTTAGAGGCTTGATAACTTGTACCATTCCTGGAAACTAAATCAAGAATCTGCAACAGATGCTAGACCTTTGAAATACACAACCAATTTGCTCCACTCTAATGGTAAAGAAGAAAAACACAATGATTTTTAAAGGTTATATTGTAACCTTTTTAAATATAAAAATTACAAAATTTAGTTTGCTTGTAGAGGCACTGCTGAAAATAATAAAATAGGCTGTGGCATGCTAAATACTGGCATCTAACAAAATTCTGCATAATCTTTTTTAAAAATGGTAAAACAAAATATTTCCACCCTCTTAAGTGACTTGGATGAGACTCCTAATTCATGGCAAATGAACTCTGCAGCAATGTTCATGAATAAGAAAAGGTATCCATGCTGCATTCCTAGTACTTTCATGGTAGATTAGTCAAGAAGAGACAACAGTTTGCTCAGTTAGCATAGACTATGTAGCTTGGACATAAATGTGTCTTTGAAAGTTTTGATCCAGTTTCGATCATAACTAATTCAGTGCTGATTCTAAGATGCTGCTCATCCACCAATGGTAAGTATATGGGAATCTCTGGGATAGACAGAATAACTAAAGTCATGTTTTGAAAGTAAAATTCCCTCATTTGAAAAGTATAATACTGCACAATTTGCTCACACTTGGCAAAGAAAATAGTATTACTGACCTACAAAAGAAATCTGAAAAAGGACAAGATTAGCAAGACTGTTTTACCAGGACTCTACCAAAAGACATTCTGATGTCTGTTCCTTGTGCATGTTTTTCTCAAAGCAACTATTTTTAAACATTGATGACAAATACCCACTTGTTAACACGATAGTACAAATACAGATACAGATTACATAGAAAAGAGAACATGGTGGTGGTGGGGGGGGAACGACTGTATGTATGTATGTATGTATGTATGTGTGTTGTCCCCACACGTGTGTTTATCCTTATGTATGTGTATCCATATCTTGTTTGCAAAACAGCTAACTATTTACAAATGGATCATATGTTATTTGAAAGCAGCAATCTCTTGATGAAATCTGAAAGGTACTGCTCTCAGTTGCTCTCAGAAGCTAATACATTCTAGGTATTGGCTTAATAATACTGTTCCAAAACAAGCAACCAGAAAAGAAAAACAAATTTTTTAGGTCAAAACAAAAATCAATTATAATATAATGAAGAGGATATGGAAACCTGTATATAAGATACAGGTTTGAGTCAGCTGGCTCTCTCTTTACTTCTCACTGAAGGTTCATCTGGGATTGTCTGAGTGACCCTAAACAATTTGAAGCAACTGTATTGTTTTGGTTTTTTTTTTTCTCTAAAGAGTGTCTGAAGTAAATGAAATGGCAGAAGATTTAATTCAGACTTTTGCTCTGTTGCAAAATTTCCAGGTCAAGATCATCTGTAACTGCTGTCTAGCCAGAGGGAAGCTAATCAAACATGTCCTCAAACATACGTTGGCCCATAGCGATATACTGCTCCTTCTCCTCCAGAGTCATTTGAGCCACAAGCTCAGGCCGCTGGTTTACTTGACTGTAAGAAAATGGACGTCCTGCCACCATGACAGTGGGGTCCTCTGTCACGACCTCAAACTCATCATCATCGTCATCTTCCTCTATTAGCCCACTGACTCTTGTGGCAGCTGTGGCTGCATGGGGAGGGGAGTCCTCATCTGATTCACTTGTTTCACTTTCAGAATCACTGGCATTGGGATTAGACAATGGAGCAAATCCTCCCATGCCACCCACAGCGGTAGAAGAGGTTTTCTTTTCATGGATGAGCAGAGCACGCATCACTTCCTCATTACTGTCTAGAACAGCCTGACCCTCTTCCCCTTCCTGTAACATACCCATGTCTTGACCACCTGCAAGAAAGGAATGGATATTATGAGAAACGGAAGGAATAAACAGCTAATATCCCGGGGTATCCTATTCGTATAAAGCACATAAAAACATCAAAGAATTTCTATAATAAGCTCATAAAGAAGAGCCTAATACCCATTAAACTGGTCAATTTTGTGTCTAGAATATATTACTTCAACCTGCAGATGGGGACATCTGATGGAATCAGAGGCCCGATACAAACGGGCACTATGAGGCACCTAGGCAGCGCCATTAGGGTTAGGGAGCGTGTAGCGTTTGCATGCTCCCTGACCCTAGTATGTGATGACGCCTGCGTCATCAAGCTAAGGCCTTTAGACAGTGTGCGTAAGCACACCAAAGCAACTGTGCAACTTCTAGATGTAGCTGTGTAGTTGCGGCAAAGTAAAGGTGCCAAATGGCGCCTTTTCTTTTAGGAGAGGGTTTGCCCGCTCCTTTTTTGCTGTGTAGCTTCACCGCTGCATCTAGCTGCTGTGGTGAAGCTGCGCAGCAAAAAAAGGTGGCAACAGACTGCCCTTTTGGGGCGGTCTGTATTGCCCCATAGAATCATAGAGCTGGAAAAGACCACAAGGGCCATCCAGTCCAAACCCCTGCCATGCAGGAACTCTCAATCAAAGCATCCCTGACAGATGGCCGTCCACCCTTTGTTTAAAGACCTCTAAGGAAGGAGACTCCACTACACTCCAAGGGAGTATGTTCCACTGTCGAACAGCCCTTACTGTCAGGAAGTTCCTCCTAATGTTGAGGTGGAATATCCATACATACAAAAAGAGGGGAAACCCCACTACACAAGATGCTTAGACTCCCATTGCTTCTCCAATATTCTAGCTTTAGACATACGAGCTATGCAAGTCTCAGGCTGAAGAGACACAATGAGAACTACACCCAGGTGTCTGCTTGAAGTGATATACTTTTCATTTTCAATTTGAACTGCCTTTGGTAGCCAAGAATAGCACAGTTTTAAAACCTTTAGGACATCACACTAGGTTAGGGAGTCCTGGTGGCGCAGTTGTTAAATGCCTGTACTGCAGCCATTCATAGCCACAAGATTGTTAGTTCATAGAATCATAGAATCATAGAATCATAGAGTTGGAAGAGACCACAAGGGCCATCCAGTCCAAGCCCCTGCCATGCAGGAACTCCAAGTCAAAGCATCCCTGACAGATGGCCATCCAGCCTCTGCTTAAAGACCCCTAAGGAAGGAGACTCCACTACACTCCGAGGGAGTGTGTTCCACTGTCGAACAGCCCTTACTGTCAGAAAGTTCCTCCTAATGTTGAGGTGGAATCTCTTTTCCTGCAGTTTGCATCCATTGTTCCGCGTTCTAGTCTCTGCAGCAGCAGAAAACAAGCTTGCTCCCTCCTCAATATGACATCCCTTCAAATATTTAAACAGGGCTATCATATCACCTCTTAACCTTCTCTTCTCCAGGCTAAACATCCCCAGCTCCCTAAGGCGTTCTTCATAGGGCAAGGTTTCCAGACCCTTCACCATCTTAGTTGCCCTCCTTTGGACATGCTCCAGTTTCTCCACATCTTTTTTGAATTGTGGTGCCCAGAACTGGACACAGTATTCCAGGTGGGGCCTGACCAAAGCAGAATAGAGTGGCACTATAACTTCCCTTGATCTAGAAACTATACTTCTATTGATGCAGCCTAAAATTGCATTGGCTTTTTTAGCTGCCGCATCACACTGTTGACTCATGTTCAGCTTATGGTCTACTTGGACTCCTAGATCCCTTTCACATGTGGTCTCATTCAGCCAGGTGTCCCCCATCCTATATCTGTGCATTTCATTTTTCCGCCCTAAGTGCAGAACTTACATTTCTCTGCATTGAATTTCATTTTGTTAGCACTGGCCCAGCTTTCTAGTCTATTCAGGTCATTTTGAATTTTGATCCTGTCCTCTGGGGTATTAGCTACTCCTCCCAGTTTAGTTTCATCTGCAAATTTGATAAGTATGCCCCCAATTCTGTCATCCAAATCGTTATTAAAGATGTTGAATAGCACTGGGCCCAGGACAGAGCCCTGTGGGACCCCACTGGTCACTTCTCTCCAGGATGAAAAGGAGCCATTGTTGAGCACCCTTTGAGTTCGGCCACTCAACCAATTACAAATCCATGTAACAGTTAACTTGTCTATCCCACATTTTGCAAGCTTGTTTGCAAGAATGTCATGGGGAACCTTGTCAAAGGCCTTACTGAAATCGAGGTATACTATATCCACAGCATTCCCTTCATCTACCAAGCTGGTAATTTTATCAAAAAAAGAGATCAGGTTCATTTGGCATGACTTGTTTCTCTGAAACCCATGTTGGCTTTTTGTGATTATGGCATTGGCCTCTAAGTGTTCACAGACTCTCTGCTTAATGATCTGCTCTAGAACCTTTCCTGGAATTGATGTCAGACTAACTGGACGATAATTGTTGGGATCCTCTTTTTTTCCCTTTTTGAAGATGGGGACAACGTTTGCCCTCCTCCAGTCTGCTGGGACTTCTCCTGTTCTCCAGGAGTTCTCAAAGATTATTGCCAATGGCTCTGATATTACATTTGCCAGTTCTTTTAATACTCTAGGATGTAGTTCATCTGGTCCTGGAGATTTATATTCATTTAGGTTAACCAGGTATTCCTGTACTACCTCTTTACTTATTCTGTGCTGAATTTCCTCTATTCTGTCTCCATTATCCTTAGGTTGAGCACCCTTTGCCTTTTCTGAGAAGACTGAAGCAAAGAAGGTGTTGAGTAATTCTGCCTTTTCTCTGTCCCCTGTTAGCATTTTGCCATCTTCTGCACGCAGTGGCCCCACTGTTTCCTTCTTCTTCCTTTTGCTGCGGACATATCCAAAAAAGCCCTTTTTATTGTTCTTAACCTCTCTAGCAAGCCTGAGTTCATTCTGCGCTTTAGCTTTTCTGACTTTACCCCTACATGTGCTGGCTATTTGTTTGAATTCCTCTTTCGTGATTTCTCCATTTTCCCATTTCTTATACATGTTCCGTTTAAAACTTAGCTCATTTGAAAGTTTCTTAGTCATCCATCCTGGCTTCTTGAGACATCTTCCATTTTTCTTCCTCATTGGAACTGTTTGAAATTGTGCCTTCAATATCTCCCTTTTGAGAAACTCCCATCCGTCTTGAACTCCCTTTTCTTTTAGTATTCCTGACCATGGGATCACTCCCAGTATTTCTCTAAGTTTATTGAAATTAGCTCTCCTAAAGTCTAGAGTGCGTGTCTGACTATGCCTAGCTTCTCCCTTCCACTGTATTACAAACTCCAGGAGAACATGGTCACTTCCACCTAAGGATCCAACCACTTGCACCCCATCAACTAGGTCTTCCCTGTTGGTTAAGATCAGATCTAAAATGGCTGATCCCCTTGTTGCCTCTTCCACCTTTTGGACAATGAAATTGTCTTCCAGGCAAGTGAGGAATTTGCTAGACTTTGAGGATTTGGCTGAGTTTGACTTCCAGCAAATATCAGGATAGTTGAAGTCACCCATCACTACTACATCTCTCTTTTCTGAGTATGTGATTATCTGTTCTAGAAAGGCATCATCCAATTCCTCTGCCTGAGTCGGGGGTCTGTAGTAGACTCCCACAGTAACATCCCTGTTATTTCCCTCTCCTTTAATTTTTATCCAGATGCTCTCCACCTGGCTTCCAGTATTGACTTCCTGCATCTCTTCACTGGTGTAAATATCCCTGACATATAATGCTATTCCTCCTCCTTTCCTGCTTGGCCTGTTTCTCTTAAAAAGGTTATATCCCTCTATTTCTACATTCCAATCATGAGACTCATCCCACCAGGTTTCAGTGATGCCTATTATATCATATATCCCTTGTTGTGCTGTTCAATCCCAGGGCTCCAGGTCTCAGCCTGGCATCCTCCTCTAGGTCACTAAAATTAGCACCCAGCTTGTTGGGGCGATTAGCTTACAAACTGTAAACCGCTCAGGGAGTGCACTGATAGGCGGTATAGAAATGTACTTGCTATTGCTATATTCCAAGAGCTCTTTGAAATTGCAAAACCCATCCCTCTCCCTTTAAATTTCTTACCTTCTTTAATCTCATCAGGATCATAATCGCCTTGCACTGTGCTCTCCCGCAGCCAAACTGGTCTCTCTCTGGGTGGCTTCCCTTCACTGGTTGGCTGATGCAGATCCTCCTGGTCCTCCATGCTGATGATCACATTCTGGGTGTACAAATCCTCATAAGAAGGTCCCTTAACAGCCCAGGCTTCCCTGTGCTGTCCACTTGGTAGACCACTGCTTCCCAGTGCACCGGTAGTCCGCTCCTTGCTGCATTCAATGATACAACAGTACATATGTTGCTAATCACCATCACAACAACACTAAAATGATTTTACATTTGTATAGCAATCAAATCTATAAGGGCAAGACTGCTTCAGGTTTGCCCAGTCTTGTAAGTTTTGTATTCATAAGCCATATGGCCAAATCATACTTTCTCTTTATTGCAGACAAAGTTCTCAAAACATGAAAAAGCCATAATAGAGAGTTAGCAGCTCAAAGTTTGTATTTTTAAATGAGAATAGATTCTATGTAAAGAAAATAAAGAGTTTGGCTAGATGTATGCATGTTAAAGATGAAATGGAGGGGGGAAGAGGCAGCAAGAGAATGGAGAGAAAGGCAGAAATAGACCCTTAACATTTCTTTCTTTCTGGACATAAGTAGAGACACAGATAAAACACAGTAGAACAGGGAAGAAACTCCCTCTCATAATAAGGCAAGGTGATGCATGTTGCTGATGCTCTAATACTTTATTAGGCCAATGTCTTGGAGAATGGACTTTCTTTGCCCCATAACTCAGTGAAGAGCAGGCTATAGTTTGGTCCATGGAGTGAATACCAATAGAAAGCCAAGGAACATGGCATCACACCAAACTTGAGCATAGATACATATCTGATGTTTCACATAACAGCTTATGAAAATACACAAATCCAGGCTTTGGCAGGTCAACTTAATTAGGAGGACAGTCCTCTGTTCTCTGGTGGATGAAAAGGGTTGTTTTTGATTCATATTTGAAAGACAGTGAGACAGAGGAAGCTGAATCTGTCACTTTGTACCACAAAGAATGTACAATCTATAGACTTTATAAAAATGTGGCTCATATCACTTCTGCCCAATGAGACCAGTGTGACTGGTAAAGGCTAGTAAAGCCTTCCTAGCCTAGCTGAAAAAAAGCATAGCCTTTATAAAAACTTGCTACATTTAGTGTTTATTTAAATTCAGGGGGAAAAAAATCACTGATTTTTTTCAAGAGAGTTGTATCACAGAACTGCAGTCATGCCATTTAAAAAAAGTTTAGATTTTAAGATATCAAAAGAATCTTTTTGGAAAATCAAAGTTATTCTTCCCTTAAATTTCTAGTAAAATCTCTTAAACAAAATCCACAGATTCACACATTTTATAGTTTGTATAAAGGAACATCAATATAAATAGTGCTTAATATTTCAGGTTATATAAATTATGTAAGTACTGAGATTGTGGAGGAGTCTTAAAATAGAGAAAGGCAGAAAGGTTACCAAGATACATGGAATGAAACACAGATCAAAATATATGCAGTCCCATATATTTCTAGTCAGAAGCCCCATTCAATTAAATAGTAGTGTACAGAATGGAAGCCTGGTTTATATAACTTTTATCAGGAAGTATCTGTATTATAAACACACAGTGGGCTTCACTTCATAGCTGGTCAACAGAACCCTTGGCTACCAAACCTAGCCATAGTTTCTATATCCCAGGACAAATCGTGCAGTTCACCAAAAAAACATCCAGCAGCACATCTTAAATATGTTTGGTAAGACTACCAACTTTTCAGGAGCAGATGCGGAGATTTTAATATCCTAACCCACCTTTGCTTCAGTGCAAGAATTTCCATTGGCTCAGGCTCAAGCAGTTCATGGGCTAAGTTAACATCCTCAGTCTCACGCAACAATGCATAGATAGGTTCTATCTGTTCATTAAATCGTGCCACAAGTGTCCGAGCATCCTTTTTGGGCATTGCTGACTCATCTTCTTCCACCTCAGTTTCACAAAAGGTACAGCGAAAAATTCCTGATGAAAAGAGAAACAGATAACAACTAAAATATAAGCAGCATTTTAAATATAACTACTTATGGTAAAAATACTAGCTTTCCCTCATATTACCGACTTCTGTACAACAACGAAAATTGAATGGATTTGATGTTAAGGCCTTATGTCATCTACACAACCTAGGCAACAGAGTGACATTAATCAAAGGTTTATTATACAAAGTTTCCACAATCCAAATTGTGTTTTAACAAAGCCACATTCCCCAAATGGCCAGCTCCACAGTGACAGAAATCAAAGATCTTGGGTGTTTTCTCTTCTAAGAAGCTGTCAGGTAGAGTTTGTCTTCTGCATTATGATCAATCTGACCATTTCTGGCATAAAAACTTATCTTTTACTCTATAAAGCATTTCTTATTTTTTAATTGCAATGCACCTAAAATGGCATTAACGGGCATCTTCTCTAGGCCATCTGCTATGATTTTAACTAGAGAGACACAAAACAGCTTATTCTTCAGTTGCCACCATTAATTCCTTCTATGTGTCATAGAATTTGAGCATGATAGTGCTCAAATGTCAAAAGGAATGGATGCCTGACTGACTTCAGAAAATGTAGAAAAACCTCTCCTCAGCATTGTTACATCTGTTCCAAATTTATTTACTAAAATATTTCTATCCCAACTATAAGCTGAGGTATTCCTACATCCAGAACCTTGCAGTGAGGTGCAAACAATGAAAATAACTTAAAACAATTGCAATACAATTTAAAATAAATTTATGCTATCTAAATAATCTCAAAACTTGCTGAAAAAAATGTTTTCATTCAAATAGCTCCCACAAAAACAGTGATTAAAGAAAAAACATGGAATAAGTTGTTTCAGTACAACTGAGTGATTGATACCTGCTCAGAATGATCATTTTTGGGAGGCTGAAGGAACAATCCACAACACATGGGTTATTCCTCATGTCAACAAAGTCAGGCAGGATCTTCAAAATTCGAAGATGTTATAACCATTGCTTCCAACCCCGCTTTCATCAATTTTATTTTCTAGTCTTGTCAATGGTTCCAACAACTTTTTGGCCATCGCATTATTTATTTATTTATTCTTTCCTCCCTCTTCTCTGGGTGGGGATGGACTGTTCATTCTGCCTCCCAAGAATTGCCATTCTCACTAAGTATCAACCACTCATTCTCAGTGAGATCAAAGGAACAGTAAACAACACATGGGATAAACCCAAGCCACAATTAACAGGGAGGCTATATTCAGTATGATAATTCACAGCCACCTGAAATACAGTTCCACCAAAGGCCGCCTGACTAGCTCTGAATTTGTCAACTTTATAGTATCTCACAAAAGCTGATGGCACTTTTCATCATTGTCATGGATCTGGTGGACTATGCCCGAACATGCTTAGGTCTAGGAACTTTTGCCAAGTCATAACACTGATACATACAGCCTTTCAACCACCTAGACTGTATTTTCTTAGATGCCTTTTGGACCAAAGACTAGTGCTTCTGTTCTTCTAAATCACCTTATTCTTTTAAAGTAGATTCTTACAGCACATTTCATTGCTGTCTAATGATGAAGTAACTCCTGCTTGGATTTCTGTTCTAATTCTCATAAAACATTTGATGAATCCCCGCAATGTTGATTACTGCTGCTTTGAAAGTTTTGCTATGGTAAAGACGATGGCATTGATAAAATTGCTATAGTCTTTGGAGTGAAGCAATTTCACAAGCAGAATTAGAAGATTCTTCTACCACACAAACTAGATAATTTAGAAACTGGTTCAGAATTTTGCAGTTTGAAACATTTCTATTCATTACTGTAGCCTGCTGCTCTTGTCAGTGTGCCTCATTAATCCTATCCATCTCAGCCCCTTGCTGCCCTGTGCTTACACAAGACTGACTATCACCTTTCTTTGTATCCGTCTTTTTCTTTTGAGCAGAATTTCCACTTTCAAAATGGCAACTGGAAGTTAATTCTGTATTTTTGCTCTCTGTTTCACCTATGCCACTTTTAACCAACGTGCAAGCTAAGATTTTGGCTTTAATCTTCACTGTGCTTTTATCCTTCTTTACCTTCCTGCCTTGTGATGACTCATTTTCCTGTATTATTACTGGAGTTACCTGTTGCTGCAGAGACTGGTTTTCTGCTTTACTCTTGCTTGATGAGAGATTTTTTTAAAATAGCTGGCTCATAATTTGGATTTCATAATGACCTGCTTATTCTCAGTCTTGGGATAGGTAAAGCCATGTAGCCTCCTTCTGCCTGATGGCACCACTTCTTGGAAAGTAACCGTCTCCTTTGGAGGCGTCCTTTTTGCTTTCTCTTCTTATGTCCTAATTCTGATAGCACTATCCCCCTAGTTTTGTTTTAATTAATTGATTTCTTAACTGATATTTTGACCAGTTGGCACAGTGGAAAGTTAAAAACTGAGAAGAGAGGGGTTGGAAGCAACAGTAATAAAGTCCAACAATTTTGAGGATCCTGCCTGAGTTGGTTGGCATGAGGGATAAGCCCATATGTTGTAAACTGTTCCTTCAGCCTCACTGAGAATGGCATTATAACTGTTGCTTCCAACCCCTCTCTTCTCAGTTTTAAATTTCCCATCTAGAGCAGGTTTTTGGCATGACAGAGGGCAGGAGAGTGGTGGATCCTGACACTACTTCTAAACACAGTGCTAGATTTCACTTTCTTACCTTGCAATTACTAATCACTTTTCTTTCGCTCCTTCAGCCACAGTGAACTTTAGTAGTGCCCTTAACTATGCTCACCTGCTTCCTCTGTTTCAACTTTTCATTCTGTTGTTTAAGATCTTTTCTATTCCACCAACATATTTATTGTGCAACGCTCAGAATGGTATTCATCTAGAAATAAACTGTATTTTTAACAAACAGAAGTGCTAGCAAAGTCACAGAAGTGTTCTTCCTTTTTTGTGAAGCACAAAGGACTGAGCTTGAATGTCAAGGATGCCAGTTGAAAGCATACTGATCTGAAGCACAGAATGGGAGAAAGACTGAAAGAAAAGCTTAGTTATAGTTCAAAGTGGAGTGGCTAACATTCTCTGGAATATAATCAGCTCCTTCATGCATATAGATTACTGTGCTCTTTAAATTACTTTCCCAAGGAGGTGGAAAATAATCTGCCCACACTAACTGCTACTATGTGCTCACCACTATTATCATGGCACATACACGGGCCAGAATACTTCAAGAGACTCACTCCCTGCTTCGCTCACTACACAGTGGAACCATGGAGGATATAATGACAGTTTGTAAGCCTTAAGGGGATCAGACAGCACAATAAAATGGCTAAGAGTAGAAAGTGCATAAATGGCAGGAGCTCTTGGAGAAGAAAAGGGTGGGACTCTGACTCAGATCTGTAAATTACACATAATTTTTAGGATTAGAAGTTGAAAATCCAGGTCTATATGGAATGTTTAAAATAAAAAAACTTGATTTATGAAGAATACACATGAAATATGTATTAGATTTAAGAAATATCATGTCCACAGGTTTCACAAATAATACACAATGGTATGATAGAGACTGCAGTTCATCTTATAACACATATGGGCTTGTAGCCCATATACAACTCTTGGGAATCTTCAGTGAGGTCCACACAAGCGCTCAAGATGCCACTGCCAAATTCTGCCCTCACCTCTTGGTTTTCCTGTAGGCCTTGTATAAACTGGGCTTCCCCTATCCAACTGAACAGAACTCTGGCTGTGGGAGTGTGACTGTGACCAGTGAGATGGCATGTGTGAAGACTACTGGATCACAGTTGTCTTCCCAATTAAAATACTTTGCACTATATCCTGTAAAGCAACTGTTTTTGTAGGCTGCATGGAGTGCAAATTTCATGGAGAGAACACAATATATTTGGGGAGAATCCACCAAGAAAAAGGCAGGTTTAATTTGATAATGCACATTACTCATGTAAGCACTACTGTATCAGCTTGCTCCCCTTTCCAATGGATGACTAAAAAGGAGAATGTGTGAAAGAGACTAGAGCGAACACTGTGTGTGGAAGTGGAGGAGATAGTTCTATCTTTACTCATAAGCGGGGGGGGGGGGGGGGGGGGAGGTTGCAAAAAAGCTGGTCACCCCATCTCATATGACAAATTGGCAATTTAGCCCACTCTTGACAGGACTACAGTCTGCCTCAACAAAGAACACTCTCTGAGGTCTGTCGCATACAGGAACAATTGAGGTCCGAAATCCATGCTTTGAGTTGCAAAACTTTCCCCCTTCTTTCCATGGTGCTCCTCCTCCTGCTTTCACTCCATCCGTTCTCAAGAGGTTGATCTTGGATCTCCCCCACAGCCTCAACTCCCTTCCCTCCTGCTTGTTAACAGCAAGGGGATGCAGGTAACAGTCTTAGCAATTAACTACTAGATGTCCCATCATGCAGTAAAAGTACTCTACAATACATTGTGAACAAGCAAAGCAAAACTATGGCCAACAAATCCAACTCTTGTAAACATGATAGGCAAGCTGAAGGAATCAACTCCTGACAACAGTTTATGCAGAACAGTTTGATACCATTTTAACTGTCATGGCTCAATGCTATGGAATTCTAGGATTTGTAGTTTTGATATATTCAGTCTTCTCTGTCAGAGAACTCTGGTGCCACAACAAACTATCAATCATGGGATTCCACAAAATTGAGCCATGGCAGTTCAAGCAATGTCAAACTGCATTATTTCTACAGTGCAGATTAGACCAAGATCTTCCCTCTGTTATAATTCTTCAAGTTTTCTAACACTTATATGAGTATTGAAGCTGCATGCTGGCTACACATTATGTTTTTGTTGGATTTTCTTTAATGTGAAATATATTTCTCAGTAACTATTCACATTTTTAATTCTCAGTTCATGTTATAATCATGTTATAATAATTATTGTAAGCCGCTCTGATAGCCTTTAGGGCTGAAGAGCGGGGTATAAATAATAATAATAATAATAATAATAATAATAATTATTATTATTATTTTATTCAACTGGCATTAGAGCTGCTCCTCTGTGTTCTGGTCCCTTGAGAACACCTGTTAGGAGAAGACAACCAAGTTATTGTTCCCTTACCAACATTGACCCTTCTTGAGAAGGAACTACACAATCTGTCTATTTGGGTTGTTCAAAGGTGAACACTTGTACCGTACCTCTTTTAATATCAAACAGTTGATTTGCCTCTAAGTCTGTGAAAGTGCTGAAGCAAATGGGACATCTGAAGGAGGCTCGGTTGGTGGAGTCTCTCTCATCTGTTTCAATCCTCCTCCTCATATGGTCCAGCTTATACTTCACCACATTGACCAGTAAACGATAATTGATAAAATAGAAGTTATGCCGTGTGGTCTTGCCATCTGGGGCTGTTTCCACTCTCATTCTACATTTGATGAACTTGTCACCTTTAAGAGTGTTGAGAACAGCTCGCAGCTGCTTTCGATCAAACTTCAGTAACTCCAGCATGTCCTCCTCTTTTACACATGGGTTCCGAATTAGTATGTCCAGGGCCAAAGCATGTTCAGTACCATAGAAGCCACGTACCACATACTTGGCAAGACGCTTCAGGGCAGCTGGGACTTCAGTGAGAACATCTGGGTCTGTCATATCAAGTGTACTAGAAAACAGACATAAAGGAAAAAAAAGAGTGGATAATAATATTAATTATTGCAACTGTGTGAAGTCAAAGGCTTTTATGGCCAGCACCCATAGTTTTTTTGTGGGTTTTTCTGGCTATGTGGCCATGTCTAGAAGAGTTTATTCCTAACGTTTCACCAGCAACCATGCAACTGTGTTTTTCCTTTCCACTACCCTGTCACTTAATTCCAGTTAAACCACTATCACTCCAATTAGCACGCAGTCTTTCCTATCAAATAAGAGAAATACTAGGCTCAACAGCTGGTATTTAAACACCTACCTAGGAATCAAAATAGCACTTAATACTAAACATCCTCTAGTATGACCTGTGTAGCTTGTTGAGCTATGCATCCTTGAGCATTTTTGTGTAAAGAGAAAATTAGGCCAAGTTGATTATCTTCAGGCATCTTCAGTTTTAAATTGGCAAAATATTAACTAAAATCAAACTGATTTTTGCAGGCTTAGCTAATTACTGAAGCAGTAGTGTAATAATCCTGTCTTGTTGCAATTTTAACATGAACATGCCCATGTCTTGAACCAGTAACAACTGACACTGTGGGAACAGGATATATAAGGATTCTACTGTGCAATGCTTTCTCGGTTCTAAACTTCATTTTGTGGTAGAACAGCTGCGTATGCCTCAATTTCATCACTAGGCTCCCCTCCCCGCACTGTTTCTTTGAAACTGGGTACCCAGTTATTTGCTTTGGAGAGCTATGCAACTGCCTAAGACCTCCCACCTATTGCTCTCTACCAGAAGTGCTGCCATTATGGTGTTCAAAGCTGCTCTGCTAGACCAATTCAATAACCTACTCCCAGTTTTCATTCTTCCTGGTACCTCTACCAAGCTCTAATGGCTTCATCCCATTTGTTGACCATATAGTACTTTTACTCTTCAAGACACCTGTCTTCCCCTTCTAATTTTCAGCTGGCATTTCCCTCATCATTTTTTCTCACTGTCTTTATTTCACATCTAACTAAGGTCAGTTTGGGTTTTTACTTTTCTGGCTTTACACTTTCTATATCGGCTCACTAATTCTTACCAAATGGTAAAAAATCTCAGATATCTGCTTGAAATATATTTCTACCCTTCACTTCTGCCATGCCTTTAAAAGTATCCCAGATCAAATGTTAATCTTCATGTTTGCTTTCTTTCTGCAGATTTAAAAAGCAGCTGAGATACGGAAGAAAATGCCATATGATCTTAGGCCAGCAATTCGCAAACTTTGACCCTTAAGATTTTGGGAGTCCCAGCTCCCAGAATTCCTTATTGTTGGACAAGATGGCTGGGCTTTCTGGGAGCTGAAGTCCCTAACACCTGGAGGACCAAAGTTTGTGAACCGCTGTCTTAGATGATCTCATTTTGTCACTGGTTCTTCTTTAAGTGGACTCCCAGTAGAGTAAAATGGAAATGGAATTGCTATGAGTATCAGTGGGTACCCTGGGTCAGCTTTTTATGAGCCCCTTCAAGGCACTAAATTGGATGTTACGGTGACAGTGATAATTCACATATAAAGATAGGAGAAGTGTGCCTAGTTTTTGCACAAGAGGGCCAAACAAATGAGAGGGGCCGATGAACCATCCTCCCTGGACATTCCCCCTTCCCCAACCCAGGTCACTTCTGCTGGGTGGAAAGGAATTGTGTAAAACATTGCAAAAGTCCTTTTGCCTTTCTCCTTTCCTACTTTCACCATAAAACTTAAGATCCTCCTGCATTACAGGTGGCAATCTGAAGTAAACAAGCCTTTGATCTCTACCCTGAAGATTGCAGACAGAGACTCAAGGAACTAAGGAATATTTTACACAGAGCTTTTCTCTTGTTACACAGCTGATATGTGCAGGCTTCCTGCCCCTGCATTTCACTTTTGCTCTGTGTCCGATTCTCTGGAGCAGCAGAAAACAAGATTGTTCCATCCTCAGCAGGACACCCCTTCAAATATTAAAACAGGGTTATCATATCACCTCTTAACCGTCTCTTCTCCAGGCTAAACGTACCCAGGTCTCTAAGGCCTAAACAGACTGGCACTTCTGTGCTGGCCTGGGTTTGATTCCTTCCTTCCTTGAATGGGTCTATATACCCCTCAGATACTGGGTTTGCATCCAGACTGGAGAAATAACCCGGTTTCATGCCGCTTTAACTTGTTGTCTGACTCACTCGCTATGGAATTCTGGGAGTTGGAGTGTGTTGTGGGGCCTTAAGGCCCCACAACAGACTCCAACTCCCAGAATTCCATAGCCTTGAGCCACAGAGAGAGTTAAGACTTGAGCTCTGGGCCCCACAACAGACTCCAACTCCCAGAATTCCATAGCCTTGAGTCAGAATAAGAGTTAAGCCTTGAGCTCTGGGCCCCACAACAGACTCCAACTCCCAGAATTCCATAGCCTTGAGCCACAGAGAGAGTTAAGACTTGTGCTCTGGGTCCCACAACAGTCTCCAACTCCCAGAATTCCATAGCCTTGAGCCACAGAGAGAGTTAAGACTTGTGCTCTGGGTCCCACAACAGTCTCCAACTCCCAGAATTCCATAGCCTTGAGCCACAGACAGAGTTAAGACTTGAGTTCTGGGTCCCACAACAGTCTCCAACTCCCAGAATTCCATAGCCTTGAGCCACAGAGAGAGTTAAGACTTGAGTTCTGGGCCCCACAACAGACTCCAGCTCCCAGAACTCCATAGCCTTGAGCCACAGAAAGAGTTAAAGCGGTATGAAACCGGGTTATTTCTCCAGTCTGGAGGCAGCCATAGAGTCCAGGGCCTCAAAAAGACCCAGAAACAGCCCAAATAGACCCCAAGCCGAGAAGGACCGACCTGCAGCAAACCCTTCCTTCCACCGAGACTGTAGTAGTTCCTTCTAGACCTTCTTCTAATGGACTCCAACCCAGCGCCGTCGCTCTTACGTGACGTCACTGCTGCGCGACGCCTTTATCCGCCCACGCCCCGCCCCTCCCTTTCCAAGCACCAATCAACGAACCGCGACGGGGTAAGTGGCGTGCGTCTCAGCCAATAGGAACGGAGGTGACAGTCCTCGCTCTCCGGTGATTGGCCCGAGGGTGAAGAGTGAGTGAGTGAGAGAAAATGGCCGCCTTGGAGCGGGTGAAGGTGCTGGTCCTGGGCGACTCAGGTGAGATCCCGGAAGTGCGAAAACAGGGTTTTTTTTAATCTCGTAGAACTCCTCTCTAGGAATTTCTATACGTCTTCCAGCGCAACTCTATGGTCACTATAGAAGCTGGGCATAGAATCCTACAAATGCCCAGAGAAGTGTTTTGTCTAGGGATCTCTGGGTCCTCCAGTGCAACTCTATGGTCAACATGTACTATAAGATGGAGGACCATAACTTGAACATGGGTCAGCTTCCAACAATGGCTCCTTTTCATCCTGGAGGGAAGTGACCAGTGGGGTGCCACAGAGCTCTGTCCTGGGCCCAGTGCTATTCAATGTCTTTATTAACGATTTGGATGACAGAATTGGGGAAATACTTATCAAATTTGCAGATGACACCAAATTAGGAGGAGCAGCCAATACTCCAGAAGACAGGATCAAAATTCAAAATGACCTGAATGGACTAGAAAGCTGGGCCAATGCTAACAAAATGAAATTCATAGCTGAAAAATGTAAGATACTGCACTTAGGATGCAAAAATGAAATGCACAGATATAGGATGGGGGACATCTGGCTGAATGAGACAACATATGAAAAGGATCTAGGAGTCCAAGTAGACCACAATTTGAACATGAGTCAACAGTGCGATGCAGCAGCTAAAAAGGCCGATGCAATTTTAGGCTGCATCAATAGAAGTATAGTGTCTAGATCAAGGGAAGTAATAGTGCCACTCTATTCTGCTTTGGTCAGGCCCCACCTGGAATACTGTGTCCAGTTCTGGGCACCACAATTCAAAAAAGATGTGGAGAAACTGGAGCATGTCCAAAGGAGGGCGACTAACATGGTGAAGGGTCTGGAAACTGTGCCCTATGAGGAACGCCTTAGGGAACTGGGGATGTTTAGCCTGGAGAAGAGAAGGTTAAGAGGTGATATGATAGCCCTGTTCAAATATTTGAAAGGATGCCATATTGAGGAGGGAGCAAGCTTGTTTTCTGCTGCTCCAGAGACTAGAACGCGGAACAATGGATACAAATTGCAGGAAAAGAGATTCCATCTCAACATTAGGAGGAACTTCCTGACAGTAAGGGCTGTTCGACAGTGGAACACTCTCCTTCCTCAGATATTATGGTGGAGTCTCCTTCCTTGGAAGTCTTTAAGCAGAGGCTGGATGGCCATCTGTCAGCGATACTTTGATTGGGAGTTCCTGCATGGCAGAATGGACTTGGCTTGGATGTCCTTTGAGGTCTCTTCTAGCTGTAGGACTTTATGACTCTATGGTCAGCTTCCCCCACATCACACTGCAGGACTTAGAGGAGGCCTGCATAACTTGGCTGTACATAGGGGCCAAAATTCAAATAGACTAAACTTCTACAGGCCGCAGGTCTTAATAAATAAATAAATAAAAGCTAATGATTAATAATTGATATAATTAATATTAATTCCATCCTCCTCCACCTGGCCTTCTCCTCAGGAAAAGGTTGAGCAGCACGGGAGCCTTGAAGTCATTCCATATCCTGTTGGGCCACCCAAAATTCTTTGGCAGGCCACAGGTGGCCCGCAGGGCATATGTTGTTCAGGCCTGACCTAGAGAGACCATATTAATCAAATCCATAAATAATAAAAATCTGCAAAACTGAAGGCCACAAATATGGAAGTCTCATTGCACTTCCTTTTAACAAGATGGGCAGATACTCAAGAAACCGGATCCCTGCTTCCGAACTGACATTTTTTGAGTCTGTTTGGGATTTTACATCCTTCGTTACCTGCATGCATAAGACACCCTTTTAAAAACTGGTATGGTAACACCAGCAGGTGCACATTCCACTACATAAATATTCCATACATTACATTTCACTGTGTAATTAGCTGACACGTTATATCATATATACAGTTGGGCCTCCATATTTCCAACTTTGACTTTTGCAATTTGATTATTTGTATTTTTGATTACCCGTATATACCCAACTATAAATCAACCTCATGTATAAACTGAGGTCAGGTTTTGGAGCTAAAATTGTGGATTTTGTCATGACCCATGCAAAGGTCAAGGGTAAAACTTGGAGACTTCTTCAATGTGTGTATGTGTGCATCATCATTTCAGCTTTCATTTCAGCCAGGTGCCGGGCAGGAGAAGGACTCTTAAACAAATAACCATATCAATCAGTCACCTAGGAGACTTTCTGCTTGGCTCCAGAGAAAAATAAACTCCTCTCCACACTGCATGGAGAAATCTGAAAGAGCTACTATCACATTACCATTGTGACCCATAAATAAGTCAACCTGGGATTCTGGGGTCAATTTTTGGGAATAAATTTTTAGACGTATTGACGAGTTATATAAGGTAATTTGTCCTCTCTAGGAATCTCTACTTCCTCCAGCACAACTCTGCCAGAAGTTGACCATAGAGTTGTGCTGGAGAACCTAGAAGTTCCTAGAGAAAATACTTATCTAGGCATATGTAGGTCCGCCAGCATGGTTCTGTGTTCAACATCTGGCAGGCATTGTCCATAGAGTTGCACTGAAGGACCTGGAGTTCTCTTAGGTACAAAGAATAGTGTTTTTTTTATTTGTGGTTTTTCCACATTCACGGGGATCCTTCACCCCAACTCCAGTGAATGTAGAGGGACCATTGTAGAATGTTCTCACCTTAACATATTCTTGGGCAGTGGTGTCCCTAGCATTAGTGTCACACAGTTTGGGTGCCTAGCACTGCTGAGGGAGGGTGCCAGCTGCCCAAATTCCCACTGAAGGACCTGGGTGGCCAGGGGGAACAACCAGGTAAGTGAGGTGCTGTGTGCACTTACTCCCCCTTCTCTATTGCCTTGGCATGCTGGACCCAGAGCACTGGGGCAGTGGGGAAAGAGGGAGGAGCGTGTGCTTGCCCCTCTTTCTCTGCCGCCTTGGCTCCCTCAAGAGCCACTGCAGCTGAGAAGTGGCAGAGCTGCAGTCTACACACACAGCAGGAGGAAGGACCAACTGGGTGTCACCCCTCTTCTGAGATGTCTCCTAGTGCCACTGCTCTCATGTAGGATTAGCATGGTTACATATTAGCTGCTTAGGCCATTGGGATGCTAATGCTGCATATGCCTATCAGAGTTTGTGTGATGTGTATATTTTTTGTGGGAAACATTTGTATTTGAAAGAGTGCTATCGCTAGGATACATGCATTTGCATGTACAATTTCTATCTTGATGGCTTTTTTAAATATAAAATTGATCCAGTACTTAATCAAGCAAGAGCTCCAGTGACTGCTTTAACCTGAGTGCCTGGTTGCAGCATCAAAATATATATGAAATTTCTGCCTCTTCATTCTTTAACTTCTCATTGCTTTTTGACTTCTCCTTGCAGACTTGAGTTTTTAGTAATTATTCAATACACATTCAACATGGATGTGCACAGTCAATATTCACAATCTGATATCAGTATGTAAGTCAGGTTTTACAGATGGATAAGTTGAAATATATGGCATCGTACATAGAATCACTAAGCATAGATAGTAAGTCCCATGAGTTATCTAAGAGTGGGAAGTAAGGCCCACTGAGCTTGACAGGATTTAATGTTTAAGAAGCTGCCTCCTAGGTATATCTGCTCAAATACATTTAAAATTTCACATAAAAGGCTGCACCCAAGTAGCATATTTCTGGGAAAATATGTTATGTAAGAGTTGTAAAGAAATTACATGTGGATGTTGAAAATTAGTTACCGATAATTTCCCCAGCTGCACCCCTAACAGGATTGTTTCTAATGCTAGCACTGGACAAGTAGAAAACAGATAAGATGAGGCATTTGATTTTCCTAACTCCCCTTCCATATTGTTCTGGAAGATTTCCCAAACTTCAGGAACAGCTTTTTTACTTCTAATTATTATGAGATGATTGTGGACTTCATTGTATATGAGTGACTACAGAAAACTGAGTGCATTACTTGGAAGTTGAAGTACTTTCTGCAGCCCTAGAACCACTCTGGGAAGCATCCTGTCAATTTTAGATAGTAAATTATGTGCCTTAACTTTATACAGATATTTGTGTACACTTTATATGTTTCCGTATATACTCGACTATAAGTTGACCCCATGTATAAGTTGAGGGCAAGTTTTGTAGGCAGAATTTTGGATTTTGATATGACCCTTGGATAAGTTGAAGGTAAAACTTAGGGACTTGCAACAAAGGATCTAAACGATGAAGCAAAGGAAAACAACGGCAAAGAACCTACAAAATTATGGCAGACATAACTCTTTGTGCTCACTCTTAAATCTGGGTGGAAGAGAGAGTAGGGTGAGATCAGTGCTTCCAGGACCGATTACACTCTTGCCTTTCACCAGGGGATGGTTCCCTTTTAAAAAAAAAGTTAAAGTATACTATTTACACTGACCCATGGATAAGTTGACCTAGCTTTTTGGGATCAATTTTTTGACTAAAATTTCTAGACTTATACATGAGTATATACAGTACTTACAGTGTTCTTTAAAACTGCATTTGCCCACCAAATGGTTATATAATCAGTTGTATTCAGTAGAATCTTTTTCCTATGTAGTGCTATATTGTTCTAACAGTTGGATTCAAAAGTTTAGACAAATAGAAGACTGCTTTTGCAAGAGTTTAGCCCCAGACTTTTTCCTTTTGTAGTTGTTCTTTTTCCCGCCAGTTCCACTTCTTTGAGACTCTATGTGTAAGACAAATTATGATAAAATTTGCTTTAAGTGCCCTCATTTTTTCTCTTAAAATCTAAATAATGCAAAAGAATAATAGAATCTTAGACTTGGGCCATTCAGTCCAATTGGATGCAAAAGCAGTCTTTTATTTGTCTAAACTTTTGAATCCAACTGTTAGAACAATATAGCACTACATAAGAAAAAGATTCTACTGAACTGATTATATAACCATTTGGTGGGCAAATGTAGTTTTAAAGAACACTGTAAGTACTGTATATACTCATGTATAAGTCTAGAAATTTTGGTCAAAAAACAGACTCCTGAAAGATGCCCATCCAACTTCTGTGGGAGATGGAGAGTCTACCACCCTCCAAGCCAGTCTATTTCACTGTTAAACAGGTCATAGAGTAAAAAGGGTTTTCCTGATGTTTGGGTGGAATCTTTTTTCTTGTATTTTGAATCCGTTTGAATCCATTGGTTTGTGTTCTAGTGTCTAGAGCAACAGAAAATAAGCTCGCTTTATCTTCTACATGTGATCCCATCAGAATTTAAAGATAGCTACCATGTCATGTCTGTGTCTTTTCTTCTCCAAACAACATATGTAGCTTCTTCAGTCGTTTCTCATATTAGTGTGTTAAAGAAACTGATGATAATAATATGTTGTGTCTTAAAATATCTACAAATGTGATAAAATAATATACAGGTAAAGATTTGATTCCAAACCACACTGAGTGTGCATTATTAAAGTTATTTTCCTAATTATATATTTTAGTTCAATTCTTCTTAGCTACTGCAAAAAATTGGGGAATATTTGAGACACTTGCAAATTATCATACTGTATTTTTACTCTGTTCACTGAATAAAAGTAATGCACATTCAATCAAACTGCAGTCAATTTTGGAAAATGCAAAATGTTACCCTTCAAAATTTTCCTGGAAATCTGCATGATTGCCCAAGAAACATGGCTTTTTCTGAGCCTATGCATATGGATTGTTTATCCCTTTTCTAAAGACTGTCTGTTTGTTTCTCTCTCTTAATTAAAATGTGCAAAACAATTGCACCAAGAGGAAATACATTGTTATTTGCATTTACTCTGAAGGTTTAGTTTGTGATTGTCTTGCAGGTGTGGGGAAGTCATCACTTGTTCACTTGTTGTGTCACAATCAAATGTTGGGAAATCCATCTTGGACTGTGGGGTGCTCCGTTGACGTTCGAGTAGGTAAAAATAAGTTCCTAACGCTGAATATTATTGTATTTCATGGACCATAAGACAGGGTGACCAGATGTCATAACCTTAAAGGAGGACATGGCACTGTAAAATGTAGGACGTTCAAGGGAATGTAGGACATTTACACAATAAAAGTAAAAAACAACAACACCACATAGATATAAATTCATGTTTCTTTGGTCATGCTCAAAATGGAGGACATTTGGGGATGCCTCCCAGACATTGAAGTGTAGGATATGTCATGGAAAAGGAGGACATCTGGTCACCCTGCCATGAGATTTTTTTTTAAAGTAGATATTACTGGAGAAAAATAGCAAACTGTCATTTAGACAAGAAGCTTACTCAGTGGGATCTTGACCCAGTCTCTCACACACGCTCCCTATGCGTAGTTCCACTAGGCATGTGGCTTCACGAAAGAGGAAGGCATCAGCACATTCTCTTGTATGCCAGGTACAATTTGTCTGTGTCTCCTGTGCAATAAGTGCAAATTAAGGTGCTGGGTGTTATCCATAAAACCCTTATTTGTCATGTTTTTACAAACCGTAGGATAGGAGTGCAGAAAATGTGGCCAGTGGACTGCATGTGGCCCTTAGTTCCACCAAAAATTGAAAAACATGTTATTGTCCCAGTTGTTCTCCAATGTATGTGGGGGCAGTTTTGCAATGTTTTTGACATTGCCTGAGTTGTTTTATGGCTAGTGGGCAGCAGTTTAACAGGAAGTAAATTGGAAGTTGAATTCTTGTTAACTTTCTTTTGTAAAAAAAAAAAAAGCTCTCCTGGGCTTAAAATGTCCTGGGAGGTGGGGAAAAATGCAGAATTTCCCTTCATGTCTCCTACAGTACAGTGGGGGAGCATCCCCCACACCAGGCTGAGCTACCTCAAGGACTCCCGGGGGCTTAATGAAGTTTAATAGCACGTGGCAGTTGTCCATCCCTGCCTTACACCATACATCACTTTGAACAAAAGCAGTCATCCTTTAAGGTAGAAATCCCTACACTTTTTGGGACATGGAATTTTGAGAGAGTGCTGTGAGTCACAAAGTGACAAGTAGCTAAAATATTGTGACTAATATTGTAAAATGTTTGTTTTAATTCTCATGAGATCTGCCATCAAATGAAAACCAATTTTGGCCTAAATCCAGTTGCTGATCTCAGCTAATGTAGTCCCATTGAATCTGTGCCCAAATGCGAAGTAAGCACTTAAGTAAATCACATTAATTTCATGGGTCTATTTCTGGACTTTGCAGAAGAGTTGTTGAGGAGTATTAGCTCTTGCATTCACCCTATACACATATTGTATATACTTAAGGCTATGTACATAGGCTAATTATCCCTTATCCAGAATTTCTAAATATTCCAAAACTGTCCACATGAGTGACGGGAATAGTGAGACCTTAGCTTTCTGATAGTTCAGTGTCCAAACTTGGTTTAATGCACAAAATTATTTAAAATATTGTGTATAAAATTACCGTAAGGCTATGTTTATAAAGTGCATACAAAATGAATTTCACGTTTAGAGTCAGATCCCATCTCTAAGGTATCTCATTATGTATATCTAAATACTCCAAAATCTGAAATCCCAAACGCTTCTGGTCCCAAGCATTTTGGATAAGGGAGACTCATCCTGTTATAATCACTGGGGATTTGCTAGTTAATCAATCATGCCTGTAACAAAAATTATAATGCTGCTTTCAATTCTTGCAGTTTCTCTAGCAGGCTGTGCAAAAGGTCAGCTCATGCTGTAGAAATAAATAAAAATGTTCCTATCTTATAATGCGTGGGAGACTGTTCCTCATTAGGATGGGGTGATTTTGGCCCCCTTTGCCTGGGAAAGTGTCAGCACTTTCTAGAACAAGAGAGAAATATGTTTAAAGGTCAGGAAAAAATCAGATTATTTGATTTTGTCCTGAGGTCTGTGCTCCAGGCCAGGGAACTGGTCCATTGAGGTGGCATCTATTTTATCACACTAATGATAGTATTTATTTATTTATTGGGTTTATATCCCACCTTTCTCCCCAAACTTAGGCCATGGATACCATGGATATATAAATAAAACAAACAGATTTAGCACTTGTTAGTGGTGGTGTTTTACATGGAAAGCCAGCAAAAGCACTGTTGAATCAGAGAATGCATTTGTGGAAAACATCTGTGACAAACCTATGTGTTTGTACCTCTGGTCTTACAAACTAAGGCTGCATTTACACTGGAGAAATAACCTGGTTTGGCACTGCTTCAAGTGCTCTGGCTCAAGGCTATGGAATTCTGGGAGTTGGAGTATGTTGTGGAGTCCAGAGCGGAGCACCCTTTGTCTGGTATCACACCTTTATTGAGTGATTAATAGCAATTGTTAAACTCTTTGCCAACCAGGTGAGTGCCAACCCTCAGATGAGGCAAGATAGTCAAAGCTGCTCCAGTTTCCAGTTCAGTGCATTCATTAGCCCTCCTGTTCCACAGTTTGAGCTGGATGCAAACTGCAGGAAAAGAGATTCCACCTCAACATTAGGAGGAACTTCCTGACAGTAAGGGCTGTTCGACAGTGGAACACACTCCCTCGGAGTGTAGTGGAGTCTCCTTCCTTGGAGGTCTTTAAGCAGAGGCTGGATGGCCATCTGTCAGGGATGCTTTGACTTGGAGTTCCTGCATGGCAGGGGGTTGGACTGGATGGCCCTTGTGGTCTCTTCCAACTCTATGATTCTATGATTCTATTATTCTTTTAGTATTGAAAACTGACATATATCATTATTATAAGACAAGCTATGTTGGTGTGAAATGATGGAGTGGGTGGTTTCCACATTTGTTCCCTAACTGCTCTTAACAACCATCTGAAACTGATTTTGTCATCCATCATCATGTGGGACTGTTTTGCATTTCTATTGCTATTCACACTCCCGCCCCCTGCCCATTTGTTGGTATAAATGTCTGTCCACCAGTGCTTCACTCCATGCACCTGATGAAATAGACTGAGTCTACAAAAGTTTATGCTGCCAATATTTTTTCCAGTTAGTTTTAAAGATGCTACAAGATCCCTTTGTAAGCAGAGAAAATGGCACATTCCTTTATGTGAAGGGGTCTGGCATTCCCTTACACCATGACTCTAACAAGACCCTAAAACCAATGTGTTTTATGTCAAACATCCAACTCATTACTGTTTAGGATTTTTTAAAAACTTGCATTGCATTAAGCCGGGGAGTATTTATTGATTCCAGTGAGTACTGGAGAGCTTCATAGAATCATATAGTTGGAAGATACCACAGGGGCCATCCAGTCCAACCCCTGACATGTAGGAATACACAATCAAAGCACCCCCAACAGATGGCTATCCAGCCTCTGTTTAAAAACCTCCAAAGAAGGAGACTCCACCATTTTCTGAGGCAGCATCTTCCATTGTTGAACAGCTCTTACTGTCAGAAAGTTCTTCCTAATACTGAATCTTTTTTCCTGTACAGTAGTTTGAATCCATTGTTCCAGGTCTGTTCTCTAGTGCAGCAGAAAACAAGCTTTCTCCATCCTCACTATGACATCCCTTCAAATATTTAAACAGGGGAATTATTCTATCACCTCTTAACCTTTTCTCCAGGCTAAATATATCCAGCTCGCTAAGTCTCTCCTCATAGGGCTTGATGGTTTCCAGATCTTTCACCATTTTGATGGCCCTCCTCTGGACACACTCCAGCTTGTCCACATCCTTTTTGACTTGAGGCGCACAGAACTGAACATGGTATTTAAGGGGAGGTCTGACCAAAGCAGAGTGGTACTATTAGTTCATTCGATCTATACAATGTATTTCCATTGATGCAGCCTAGAATTGCATTGGCTGTTTAAGCTGATGCATCACATTGTTGACTCATGTTCAAAACACTCCATGACCAAAGGATTGGTTGTATCTGCAATCAAGCATCTTCTGTTCCAAGCCAGAGAACAAAAGATGGAATAAAAGTAAAATTAAGTCATATACATAAAACAAAACAAAACATATACTCTTTGGATTATGGGTGTTTCCTAACTCCAAAGAATGTCTGTCTTGTCCCAGCAGAAAGAAATTTGACATGTCAAATGCATATCCAGCACACTCTGTGCATGTCACTTCTGTTCCAGTGTGTGTCATGGTTTGTGCAAAAGTAGCAGGGAAACATGGACTAAAAAGTTCCAGTCATTTTGCCTTGGAATTAAAGAATCAAGGGTATAGAAATTCAGAAACAAACTGTTGCTTTAAAAAAAATGACCCTAACGAAAAATTCACCAAAGTAGCTTTTGAGGGAAGGAGACTCTGGTCTGCCTTGCCATGGCTTTAGGTTAGTCTTGCATCTTCACTGACTTATCCCCTCCCCACACAAAAGGAGATCAAGTGTTCCTGTGAGGCTGACTAGCTCAAGAATAATGACATTCAGACTTACCAGTCCATAGCCTGGGATGATCTGCGAACAACTACAAGAACCCCTTTACACTACAGAGTTATAGAGCTGTTGTCCCAGCTTAACTGTCATCGTGACATCCTCTGGAATCCTGGGACTCACACTTGAGGAAGGGGCCTTTAGACTCCTCAGCCAGGGAGGTCCTCTAGTCCCTCTGACCAAACTACAAACCCAGGGTTGCATGGGATACAGCCATGGTAGTTGAGGTGGCATCACAGCACTATAATTGTATAGTATGGAAAGATCCCAAGTGTCTTCTGTGAGGCTAACCTGCCTGAACTGTGCATAGAAGTACCAACGTTGCTCCTTCTGATCACAATTCCCACCCACCCCCCGGAACTTCCTGGGGTAGCACTTTGTTGTTCAGTTGATTGTACTTTGTATAGTGTATGGAACTCTATAAGAGAAATTGTTATGTGCAGCCTTGTACAATGTGGGTTGCCTGTTTGCAACTACATTCACTTCAAGTAGTTTCTTGTTTGGTTTACTTTCTACTTTGGGTTTCTTTTGTTAGATTCATGACTACAAGGAAGGAACTCCAGAAGAAAAAACATATTACATTGAATTATGGGATGTTGGTGGCTCAGTGGGCAGTGCCAGCAGCGTGAAAAGCACACGTGTAATGTTCTACAACTCAGTTAATGGTAATGTATGCCTGTAGTTAGACCTGTTTCTGTTTCCCAGTGTTTTCTCCAATCTGTGGCTGGAGATAATTGGATAATGTTCCCATTTTGGGGAGGGGGATCCTTAGTGAGCAGGGCTTGGAGGGTGGGAAAGGTGTCCCCTCCACTGACTTGAGCCTTTGTAAGCTTGGTTAGGCTCATTGTCCAAAGATTCTGTTCCCCTGAGACTTGGAAGTTCTCAGAGTGAAGAGTCAGAGATACAATTTGGCACATAGAAGATTTGGAATCAGTGCAGCGCAAAGAATAAGAAGCCAGCTTCTACTCAAAAATGCTTCTAGAAGTATGTTTTAGCATAAATATCAATCTTGGTAGCCTGTAGCTATATTTTTGATGCTGTCAAAAGGAGCAATAAGAGCCAAAATAATTAAGTGGATTGCACTCTTGTGATGTCTTCCTTGTGGAGGTCATCTTTTGGGTGAGCGAGACCATCTT
Organism: Urosaurus nigricauda; assembly: GCA_034509955.1. Taxonomy (NCBI): domain Eukaryota; kingdom Metazoa; phylum Chordata; class Lepidosauria; order Squamata; family Phrynosomatidae; genus Urosaurus; species Urosaurus nigricauda. The sequence goes on from JAOEGL010000002.1 coordinate 136,393,077, forward strand.
GGTGCCAAAACCAGGACTGAAATAAGATTGGAATTCAATACTAGCATTTCACATTAGTGTTTTCGTAGCTGTTCTAGTCAATGAAGAAGGCTAGCTATGTTTTTTAAATTTTATTTTAATTTTTTAATATTCTTTCAGTGTGCCATCATTTTCAAATGTTTCTTTAGTAATTCTGTTTTTAAAAAAGTTTTTCCAGCCTCCTCTTTTAGCAGATTAAATAACTGTTCACTCACATCTTATAATTTAAACACTGAAGGATTTTTCTCTGGACAATACACTGAAATGCTCCTAGGCATCTTGGAAAGATTAATTCTATGATCTGGCTGCATTCATATCATTTGAAAACATGTACTAATTAATGGCAGTCATGATCCAGAGCAAATTGTATTCCCAAATGTGTTGTTTTTGTGACAGAATTTATTGTGTAGCCTTGTTTGCCACGCAGAACCGTTTCTTCTGTGGTATTCAGCTGGTAATTACACCTGTCTTTTTCTGCCTATACCCTAATCCTGTTCTTAGTGCAAAAGACTAAGTGAACAGCCTCACTGTCAGCAAGGGTTGGCCCTTGCTTTTCTGCAATGCAGCTGACAACCGTGTTGCCTTAGCAGAAGACCTTGCACCAGTCAAAATCAGCTTGGGAGAGTTGGCACACTCAATAATTTGTGCAGCATGGCAAAGTGCCAGTCTTGCAGAAGCCAAACAGTTTATAGTTCACTTGCTGTTTGCAAAGCTGGATAGCTTATTTGCCGTTTTCAGTAAACCTAGTAATAAGAATTCTGAAAAACTAGGATCTATTATTTCTTTAGAAGAAGTCAGAATTTGTTTTTACAGGCATTCGCTTTGCTCAAAAGTACTTACAACCCCCTTTGAAATTATATTTTCCTCACAGGAGTAACATCAGGGGTGCAATGAATAATTGTATAACTCTTGATGTTAGAACATTGTTTGAGCTATGCAGATGTCAGCCTTTAATGGGAGACTACTGGGAGCCTTCATGTCTTTTAAAAAAAGGGCTATGAGGTATATTATGTACATGTATATTTGTGGGTGGTACTTTCAGGTGGCTTAAAGTTATATACTACATTCTTCAGTCTCACACAAAATTCACTGCCCTCTAATATTGCTCTAAGAAGTAAGTGATATCCTGTTATTGTAACAGGTAAATAGATTTATTTGTTTGCATATCGGACAGATCAGTTCATACTTAAAACTTGACTCTGTTTTAAGAATGTGGTCAAATTTCCTATATATCTCTTCCGCCTCCTTCTGCTGTCCCCAATAATGTGTGCAGTGGAAAAGTTTCTGCTAAATTGTGACTGAAACCATTGTACACTGAACAATTGAAATAACTTGCCTCACATAGATGGAAATTATTTTCCTTTCAGTGTATACAGAAATCACTAAATTGCTTATGTAGACACATTTTTCTTTTGAGAAGAAATTCATATACTGTTGTAAAAAATGAACGGAGTGAAGTCCTGTGATCAGGAATATAATAAACCATTTCAGGTGTGCCCAATGAATCTTCTGTGTCAAAAACTGACTGAAAAGTCCTTGGAAAAGATTTCAAAAGATTGACTGAAAAAGATTTCAAAATCATGTTGCTGCTTGAGCTTGGGACAAGCTCTTTTTTGAGAAAAATAGGATGCAAGCTGCCGTGGCTGCATAGAACAAATTATGCTCATGTACTCCATTTAATGTATCTTTCCCTTTGATGTTGATGATATTAAGAAAAAGCCATTTTATTCATGAGTGGTTTTTTACTTACTTAGGCATAATTTTAGTACATGACTTAACCAACAAGAAGTCCTCCCAGAACTTGTATAGATGGTCTTTGGAAGCTCTCAACCGGGATACAGCTCCATCTGGAGTCCTTGTGACAAATGGGTAAGTGCAGAAGACTCAGCTGATCACTGTCTTTGTGGTGGCTCTTTTTTTATCATCAGCTATACATCAGCACTTAGAAGAATGAAATAGAAGCAGGTGTGAGGCAAAAGAATGGGAGGAAGGAATGTTTTATTACCACTGATAATAAGAGACTTCTTTTGTGCCTCAGCATTGTTAATCAGCCGATTCTCCACTTTCCAGAGTCAACAAACAATTAGTAAAATTGTCATTTGGGACACTCCTAGATCCTCATCTAGGATCTTCAATGGATGTGTGAAATTCACACAGTTCCAGTATGAATAATACAATGAATAATGGAGCTAACCCACAGTGGGGAGAACAGAAGTGGCAACATACCAAACTCCCACAATGTTTAAATAATAATAATAATAATAATAATAATAATAATGTTTATTTCTTACCCGTCCCTCTGTAACAACAATCGACGCGGGGTACAGCAAAGTTAAAAAACAATTGCATTAAAATAATTCAGTGCTCCCATTCCCAACCTCCCACCCCTTAAAATAAAATTAGATTAGCTGGGTTTAAAATTAAATTTCTAACAATAAAATAGAACCAACATATTACACAAATAAAACCAGATTGCTGGCCACAGTATGGGTAGAACAAAGTATGGGGGGAGGGAGGGCAGGGAATTGGCTGGGAGATTTTAGAAGCCGGGTGAATCATACAGTTTCTGGGAAGGCCTGCCAGAAGAGATACGTCTTTAGAGCTGTTTTGAAACAGTCTAGCGTTGTAATGAGACGTATGTCGTCCGGCAGGTCATTCCACAGCCTGGGAGCAGAAGCAGAAAAGGCCTTCTGGGAGGTCTGTGCCAACCTGGTCTTCATAGGCTGTAGTAGGTTCCTCCCAGAGGACTGAAGCATGAGGCAGGGTTCATATGGGAAGAGGCGGTCCCTAAGGTAAGATGGATCCAAGCCATGTAGGGCTTTAAAGGTTAAAACCAACACCTTGTACTGTGCCCGGAAACTAATCGGAAGCCAGTGGAGAGCTTTAAGCACAGGTGTAATGTGTTCTCTCCTAGATGTTCCACTGACTAGCCTGGCTGCCATATTTTGGACTAGTTGGAGTTTCCGGGTTAGGCACAAGGGTAGCCCCATGTAGAGCACGTTGCAGAAATCCAAACGTGAGGTTACCAAGGCATGTACTACTGTTTCCAGGTCCCTCAGATCCAGGTAGGGGCGCAGCTGGCGTATCAGCCGAAGCTGATAACAGGCACTCCTGACCACCGCATTCACCTGATTCGTCATGTGGAGCAACAAATCAAGGAGCACCCCCAGACTGCGAACAGAGTCCTTCGAGGAGAGTGTGACTCCATCGAGGACTGAAGATTGTATTCCCGAACCTGTAGCAGCTAGTACCTCCGTTTTGTCTGGATTAAGTTTCAACCTGTTTTTCCTCATCCAATCCATTACCGCTGCAAGACAGCCATTAAGAGGAGAGACGCCATCAGAAGTCTGGGCCGATGATCTGGTCATGGAGAGATATATCTGAGTGTCATCAGCGTACTGAAGACACTGAACTCCATGCCTCCGAATGATCTCACCCAGCGACTTCATGTAGATATTGAATAGCATCTGGGACAGGATGGCACCCTGAGGGATGCCACAATTAAACTCAATCTTGGAAGAGCAACTGTCCCCGAGCCTCACCCTTTGAGATCTCCTGGAGAGAAAGGACCGGAACCACCGGAGTGCGGTGCCCCCGATCCCTAACTCCCTCAGTCGATTCAAGAGGATGGAGTGATCTACAGTATCAAAAGCCGCCGAGAGATTCAAGAGCACCAGCAGGGTCACACTACCCCTGTCTATACTCAAGCGGAGGTCGTCGGTCAGAGCGACTAAGGGAGTCTCAACTCCATGTCCTGTCCTGAAGCCAGTTTGAAATGGATTAAGATACTCGGTTTCATCCAAGACAACCTGGAGTTGAGAGGCGACTGCTCTCTCGATCACCTTGCTCTAAAAAGGGAGCAAGGATACTGGTCTATAGTTGTTCCTGTCCAGGGGGTCAAGGGAAGGCTTCTTCAGGAGGGGCCACCTCCTTCAGACAGGATGGTAAGCAGCCTTCTCTGAGGGACGCATTGATTGTATCCCGGAGGAATACCCTCAATGCATCCTCTCCCTGGGCTACCAGCCAAGATGGACAAGGATCGAGGGAGCAGGTCGTCTTTCTCATACTTCCAAGGAGCTTGTCCACATCATTGGTACTCACAGGTTGGAACTTATCCAGTAAAGTAACAGCAACAGAGTTTTTGGACACCTCATCTATGGGTTCTGATGGAAAATTGGCATCTAAGTTGGCCCTTATCTGAGAGATTTTGTCTGCAAAGTAGGTGTTAAACGCATCACAGCAGACTGTCGTATGGTCAAGTAGGGGATTTGGTACAGGGGGAACCTGCATCAGCTCCTCCACCACCCTAAACAGTTCTGCTGGGCGAGACTCTGCAGATGCAATGCGTGCAGAGCAGAAGGATCTCCGCGCTGCACACAAAGCCTCCCGATAGACGCGAAGATGCTGCCTATGGCGAGTCTTATCGGATAGGAGCCGAGTTTTCCGCCACTTGAACTCTAGTTGTCATCCAACCTGCTTCAACTCCCTGAGTTCCTCTGAGAACCAGGGTTTGCGGTTAGGAGCGGGTTGGAGAGGATGCTCGGGGGTGATCGCGTTGAGAGCCTTGGGAAGATTGGTGTTCCAGGTGGTAACCAAGGTTTCAATGGGATCACCGGTGCTGCCAACCATTAAACCCTCTAGGGCCTTCTGGAAACCAATTGGCCCCATCAGCCTTCGAGAGCGGACCGATCTAATAGGTCCACCACCCCCGGGGGGGGGGCGCATAGCGGCTTTTAGTTCCATCTTGGTCAAGAAATGGCCCGTCCATGACAAGGCAGAGGTTTTGGTTACCTCTGCCCACAGATATTCCTGTTCCGTACTAAAAATCCCATCGAGTGTATGACCTGCACAATGGGTCAACTTGTTGACCAATTGGGATAGGTTCATGCCTGTCATGGTATCCATGAACTCCCGAGCTGCTCCAGATAACTCAGATGGGCTGGTCTCAAGAGGGATGTTGATCTCTATCCTGTCAGTAGATGAGTTGAAGGAAAAGGTTTTTGTTTGTGACCTTATATTGGGTCTCTCCCAAGATCTAGCAAAACTACAGAGAGAGGCCCACACCCCTTTCCTAGTTCTAAATTTGGTAACGGGGCAGTGGTCTCTGTTGCAATGCACCTTCTTGAGACTCCAGAAAGAAATTGGGACAGTAGTCAGAGGGGTTTTTTTTAATGCAGCAAATACATGTATGTATTGTAAATGAAGTGAGTCATTTTTCTGTAGAAACCACAAGCCTTTCAGCATTATTATTGAAAACTGTATACACTTACTTGAATTTCCAAATACAGCTCATAAAGAATGGATGGATTTGTCTGTCTACCTTTAGCAACTGAGACATTTGTATACTACAGCAGTTGTCATTAAAGCTGTTTTATTTGTACTTGTTTTCTATAGGCTTAAGTGTACTTAAGAGAATTATAGAGCTTGAGAGGCTGTGTTATCCTTCTGGTCCTACCCCTACTCAGTGCAGAACATCTAGAGCTGCAGCATTTTCAGCAGATTGATTAATCCTCTGCTTGAAAAAAGGAAGTATTTACAAATGTATGAAGTATTACATATTTTTAAAAAATGAATTTTATGTTAAGATAACTGAGTATAATATAAATAACAACGTTTGTATCTTATAATGTGAAATTTCCCCCCATGCTTGCATGCAGTCCTCCTCACCATGTACCCCTCCATCCCTCCCCACATATCAGCATGTTCCCAAAAGCACCCCTTTACACATACACACACAGAACCATGGGTTCCTGACTTCTAGAAAGGAGCTTTGAGCAGCATACATAGTTCCTGCTTCCTCCACATTTCGTCCTAACTGCAACACTGTCAGGTAGAAAGAAAAACTTACTATAGTTTCCCCCTAATTTTGGTGGCAATTGAAGCAAGCAAAGGGTGCAGCCCCAAAGGTTTGTGGTACAGCCACTGTGCCTGCAACAACGTTCCCCCTCCTGGATTATAGCCCACTTCATCAGATGCAATCATCTACTATCAGTTTACACTGAGAGGTAATGCCTGGCCTATCTAGAGAGCTCTATATGAGCTGAGCAGAGATGCAAATCCATTATTCTTAGTTGGTTATGATCTTTACTCCTTCATTAGCCCTTTTTTCTTCCCATGATCTCTTCAAGTTTACCTTAAAATTTCCTCAGTATCTACCACACTTACAGAAATAGCATTGCATGTTGTGGATGATGGGAGGTGATGCACATTACCCAGGCTCAGGTCCTCACCATCTGTTCAAACTGGGCTGATCAGAACTGATCAATGGTGTGATGTGTTGCAGGTAGCAGAGTTGCCCATGAAGCGGCTCAGGAACAAAACATCAGCTCTGGAACTTCTGGAATCACTGTTGCTGCTTCCCCTTCTTCATGCAGTCAACAAACCACGCGAGCTGTGCACTAAACTATCTTTATTGACTACTTGAATAATACAATCTCTATAGTAAAACAATAAACATCTTTGCAACACATTTCTTGCTCTTGCTAAACACACTTTGGCTATGCTAATCAAGCTATATACATACTCATCTCCTCCTGCACAAAAGCTTAGTTACAAGTTCAGGTTCACCTTCTAGTTCACATTGTTGATGTTGTGGAGGATGGTGCAGTGCTGGGGGTGCAGAGAACAATGGCTCACCGGAACAATACTGAAATAGTTCAACTTTTGTTACCACCCACTGGGTGTGCACTGGGTGTGTCCTGGGTGTGTACAATCAATACTATTGGTTACTTCCACACTTTCCCATACTATAGTCCAACCTCTTACTATGACCTAAACACTCATGTGATGTTTTCAATGATGTCGTTGTTTACCTTTCCCATGACCTTCCTTTCCGGAACTTGTGTTGCTATTCCATGTGTGTTATGGCTATACCCACATCTGTTGTTATTGTGTACGTGTCTCACTACACTATCTCACCTCGTGCTGGAAATTTACAGACTTTGGTTCTCACATACAGCTTTGCATTTCTATGACTATAATTCCCATGCTCCTTGCCTTAACATTGCATACATTTCAGATGACTTTTTGGGTGCTTCCTTCTAGGTAATGTTAATGTCATAGAAAATATTACTGACACAAACAACCTTACATTACTTACTGACACAAACAACTTCTTTCACTTCATAGGGACTATGACCGTGAACAGTTTGCTGATAACCAGATTCCACTCCTTGTCATAGGAACAAAACTAGACCAGATTCCAGAGATGAAACGTAATGATGTCTTGACCAGAACTGCTTTTCTTGCGGAAGATTTTGGCGCAGAAGAAATTAATCTTGTGTGTACTTACTTATATCTTATTTTGTCAGTTTGGGTTAAATTTGTTTTTATTGAATATGAACATCATAAAGACATAGATGTTGTGTGTCAATAAGTACAACAATGCCTTCCCACTAAGTTTCTGGTATCCTCCTGTGGAGCCAGCTGGCATAAAGGGGGCTTCTACTTGTATTCTTCCTGCGATCAAGAACCTTGTTTGATCATCTGGAGCAGTGATCCCTAAACTGTGCCCTTTAAGAGTTTTTGGACTTCAACTCCCAGAAGCCTAAGTCATGTTGGACAATAGTCAGGGATTCTGGGAGCTTAATAATAATAATAATAATAATAATAATAATAATAATAATTTATTTATACCCCGCTCTTCAGCTCTAAAGGCTATCAGAGCAGCTTACAAATATTATTTTAATTAGATGGTTCAAAATCCCTTAAATAAATTAAATTAAAATAAAAAATTAGAAGTTCAAAATCCCTTAAAGAGCACTGTTTGGGGACCAATTTATTCTCATGAGTGGTACCAGTTCTTCCTGCTCAACATGGGTAGCTCAGCAAGACCAGATGTTTGGGAGAAGGAGTCTATGATCTCCACGTAAATAAGATTGAAAGACTTAGGTCCAAAACGCACTGCAGAAATAATCCATTTCGACACCACTTTAACTGCCCTGGCTCAATGCTAGGGAATCCTGGAAACTGTAGTTTTGTGAGACATTTAGCTTTCTCTGTCAGAGAGCTCTTGTGCCACAATGAGCTACAATTCCCAGGATTCCCTAGCACTGAGTCAGGACAGTTAAAGCGCTCTCAAACTGGATTATTTCTGCAATGTGTTTTGGATCATTGTACAGGGATTCAGACTTGTGGAAAAGTAATGCCAAACTTTTATAAAATTCTTCCTCATGGTTGTTCATGAGAGAGGCAAGGTAGTTTATGTTTGTTCAAAGTACAAAGGAAGGACATGTTGCACAGGCATCCTTTTGTTGTATTCTTTCTAGCTGGTAAAAATAATTGTTGACTAGTAACCTAGACACAGAAGAGCCAGCATGGTGTAGTTGTTTAAGTGCTGGACTACAACTCTGGAGACCAGGGTTCAATTCCCATTTCGGCCATGGAAACCCACTGGATGACCTTAGGCAAGTCCCACTGTCAGCCTCAAAGGAAGGCAATGGCAAACATCATCTGAACAAATCATGATAGGGGTCACCTTAGGGTTGCCATAAGTTGGGAACAACTTGAAGGTACACATCAACAACCACCTAGACACAATGTATTGACACTTGCCTTTCTATATGACAGTGGAGGCTCATATAGTAAACCTGCTTTGTTTGAAGTGTCCCCAGTATTCAGCCATTACAGCTGTGACCTATTTGAATTTGATTTGTCTTGAACTTCAGAACTGCTGAGTTTCTTAGGGAATATGATTTGAGTGGGTCCTAAAAGAAGATTACCTTTTGGTGTTTCAGGATTGCACCAGCCCTCGGTACCTAGCTGCAGGCTCCTCCAACGCTGTCAAGTTGAGTAGATTCTTTGATAAGGTAAGTTTTTCATTTAAATTTATTTATTATTTCTGACTGTTTGGAGCACTGAACCAGGGGAACTGAAGGGTATTATATCTTAATTGCCCAAGCAAATTCTCTTGATTGCTCAAGCACAGCTCAAGCAGAGCTAAATGGTAAATGCTCAGGCAAAAGTCAGGATACGTGTCTGTGAGTGAGAGAGAGATCAATGCAGACAAACTGGGTGGGTGTGAAATAGATAGGTTGGCAGGCCTGGAGAGAAAGAGAGATCAAGCAGTTTTTTTTTTAAAGCAAAAGACAATGAGTGCAGAGCAGTAGCACACTCACAGTATTTTGCCACACAAACAAGAGCTGAAGGGAGGTAGGCAGAAGTTACATGTACAAGGAGTCAGAGACCATTTCTGTTTAAATCTGCTTCTGATTTTCAGTTCAAGCTGAGATTATTCCATCTGTGTGGCTATGTGACAGCTGTACGTAGGAGGCACTGAGGAACATGCTGTGCTTTTTCATTACTGGCTGGCAACATCATGCCCTCTTCTGTCACTCCAAAAAACCAGAAACAATCCGAGAACTTAATGCATCTTCAAACTAAGGCCCTTTGCTCTTTGATACTTTATTACATACAACTAGAAACTGATTCCAGCATTAGTTTTGTTAATTTTAATTTTGGAAATCTTTGAAACTTACCTTGAAATGTTTTTCAAGCTCACAGTGGAGACACTATGTTACCTTTTAGTTTTGTCAGCTATTTTTCTTAAATAAGACTCTGTTGTTATACACAAGCCTATGTAAGCATATTTACATATTTGTATATAAATAGCAGTGTTCATACAGTATATTACTGTATTCCCTCCTTTAAAAACAACAACATCTCTATTGAAACATGTCACAATTGAAAGCCCTAATTGACATTGCCTTACAAGAATAAGTTTGCCTTGGGCAGTCCTGTGGAGAAGATCCGCAGTTTTTATAAGCATCAGTTGCTTGGTGTGTATAAATGTAAAATACTATTCAAGGTGTAAATACAGTTAATTGTTTCCTGAATAGCACTTACCCTGGGTTATAACCATGTCTGAACTTTATACTCTCCTGTAGTCCTGGGGTAGTTTGACAGGCAGGGTAGCAGTCTCATCTTGATCAGTGAACTGTTGTCATGTTATATAAGGACCAATGAGAAGGGTTGCATTTCCTAAAGGGACCCTGCCCAGTTGGCAAAGTCTTGCTTGACTCATCTTACAACTGCATTCAGAAAAATCAAGTCTCTTTGCCCCACATCGTTGTCCTTGTCTCCCATTCTAGATTGGGCTTAGGCTGGATACAAAGAGGCCCTGGGAACAAAATTGAGGATTGTGGGGAGGAGAATGGGGGCATTGACAGGGTATCTTTATTTTTATGAAGCTGTTGGTTCAGAAAGACTTTGCTGTGTAACTGGGGTCGAATTTTAGAGCTGTTGCATGAAAACAGGATTTCTACACATGCTGCACTTAATGTGCTCTTCCCTTTTATTTTTTTTTCAGGTCATTGAAAAAAGATACTCTTTAAGAGATGGTAATCAGGTATGTGTCCATTCTTTTTTAAAAAAAAAAATCTTGAACAATGTAGGTTCAATTTACATTTAAAACTCTTTAACAGTGAGCCTGATGTATTTCCTTTGAATAGATTTTAAACTGTAAACTTTTCTATTTATCATTTAATACCTAAAATGTGATAGCAGTTGTCATAGCCTCCTATTTGTGGTATGACACTTTACAATTTTTACGTTCTATCCCAAATATACACTATAGAATTACTTTCCTTTTGAACAATTGAGTCATTAAGGCAACTGGCTAAAGCAGGACTTGAAAATTTAGGCTGCATCAATAGAAGTATAGTTTCTAGATCAAGGGAAGTAATAGTGCCACTCTATTCTGCTTTGGTCAGGCCCCACCTGGAATACTGTGTCCAGTTCTGGGCACCACAATTCAAAAAGGATGTGGAGAAACTGGAGCATGTCCAAAGGAGGGCAACTAAGATGGTGAAGGGTCTGGAAACCATGCCCTATGAGGAACACCTCAGGGAACTGGGGATGTTTAGCCTGGAGAAGAGAAGGTTAAGAGGTGATATGATAGCCCTGTTTAAATATTTGAAGGGATGTCATATTGAGGAGGGAGCAAGCTTGTTTTCTGCTGCTGCAGAGACTAGAACGCGGAACAATGGATGCAAACTGCAGGAAAAGAGATTCCACCTCAACATTAGGAGGAACTTCCTGACAGTAAGGGCTGTTCGACAGTGGAATACACTCCCTCGGAGTGTGGTGGAGTCTCCTTCCTTAGGGGTCTTTAAGCAGAGGCTGGATGGCCATCTGTCAGGGATGCTTTGATTTGGAGTTCCTGCATGGCAGGGGGTTGGACTGGATGGCCCTTGTGGTCTCTTCCAACTCTATGATTCTATGATTCTATGAAAGAATTGTATTTCTTCTTTCTTGAGCACACTTCCTACATAAATCTTTTATGCTGTTTTATGTCCTCTCGAGCTTTGGTGATCTCTCTCTAACCTGGGAGATAATTAGGCTGATTATGATCCTCTGCTACTTGCACAGGACTTCAGTTATGTTTTTTACAACCTCTGTTTCTGTTTCTACCAATAGCATAGAGATCAAGAGGTTGCTAGCATCCTAGTTAGCTTTTTGCTATTATGGAGTGGTTTGCTATAAGAGAAACAGGAAAGAGGTTTTTTAAATCATGCATTGCTTTGCACTAATTAAACGAGAAGAGGCAATAAATGCTTCTAGAGTAAGCTATTTTTGCCAATTCTAATGGTGTGTGTGTGTGTTTGTCTGTTCACAGATTCCTAGCTTTTCAGAGAGAAAGAGAATTGGCGGTGGCTTTGTCAAGAGTGTCCACTATGACTGAGCATCATTTATCATCCAGAGGCTATGGGAAATTAATTATCTTGCCTTTATTGCAATATTCCTTTTGTGCTAAACCAGGTTCTCCAGCACATAAATCGACAGGGCACATCAAATACAAAGTTGTTTGAATGTACATAGAAAGGTACCTTCCTAGATCTTTTTGAAAAGAATCATTTGGAAACTGCAGAATAAGATAATTACATTATGAATTTCACTGTGTGATGCACTGTCTCATACCAACAAGTTTTTGATGTTTTAAAGGTGTTTTAAAGATCTGTAAACCCAAACCATGGCCCCTTAAAGAATAGTGATGCTAAAAATAATTTAGAAATCAGAGATAGTCAATTAATTGAAACAACAGCATTCCAGTTTACCATATAACATTCCATCATATACTATATCAATGATTGAAACCTATTGCTAAGGACTCTGATTTTAAATAATTATGAACAAGAATGGAAACTGAATAGTGATTGGGGGGTGGGAGATTAAAAGTATATGTCACTGGTTAAAGTAAATTTTATTCTGAACCAATTATCTGGATGCTGTTGCTTTTGCAACCAAGGCAGCACAAAAAACCTGGCATAAGGTAGAAGAACTGGTAGATTTGCAATAGATAGAAGAACTGGTAGATTTGCAGTAGGGGAGAGGAATGCATGTCTGCAGAAGCAATCATAATGGACAGCAATCCACTCCCCAAAACAGAGACTAACATGAACAGTAAGTAAATCCTTAATGGTCACGGAACACTGACTACTGCAGTAATATGAAAAGGGGAGATAGAGGCAGAGGGACTTAGATACTGAAGACCAGAGAGAACCACTTCACTTTGAGTCATTCATATCATAGTTCTAAATGAGAAGATTTATTTTTAAATGTTTTGAGAGAGCTGTCCTTAAAAATCTTAGGCAGCTCAAGAAATCTTAACATTTTAATGAGACCAGAGGTGGACATAAATCACTTCCCCACTTCTAAACACCCTCTGGTGCTAGCAACAAAGAATTTGTGTTCTTTCTAACTTGGTTTTTGTTTGGTGTGAAACATTTTTTTAAAATCCTACTGATAAAATTCCAGAGCGAACATAGTTCACTGTATCCATAGTGCAAACTAGGAAGGACTGTGGCAGATTTTTGCTGTACTTCATGCTTAATACACTGAGTGGTCCACAGCAGTCTTACCTATCCCAACTGCATGTTAAGGATTGTGCTGAAACTGAAAGAGTAGCTTACAGTAGTCCCACACTATTACCTACTGCTATTATTTGTTTAAAAAAATCATTTTATTATTATTAATAAAAAACACACACATATTTTATCTATATATCTAAGACATACAGGCATAAACAACAACAAAACTATAAAACTACAGAACAACAAAACAAAAATAAAAAACAAAAAACCAACACTAGTGACTTCCTATCCCCTAACTGATAAATATATTCCCCTATGTGCTATACGTCTTTAAATGATAATATATTTATGCTTCTGTATCATACAAACTCTGTGTAATTTAAAAAACCTAAGACTGATATATGGCCCGAGTGGGACTCTAAAAAAAGGAATAAACAATTCCCAGTTTTTCTTTAAAATATTCAGTGCTTTCTTCTTAATCAACATTGTCCGTTTGTCCATCTCAGCAAGTTCAGTTATCTCCACCAACCAATCTTGTTTTGTTGGAATGACAGTAACCTATCAATTTGGGGCATAAACTATTCTTGGTGCAGTTACCATACATTGTAAAGTCCTCCATGTTTTTCTCAGTTTGTTCATCTAACATTCCCAACAGAAACATTTCTGATTTCAACTGTAATTTTAAAAATGTCCTCCAACATTACATGTTTTTGAGTCCAGTAATTCTGTGCTTCAACACATATCTACTACATATGGCAAAAGGTCCTGATATTATGTTTACATTTCCAACACTGATCTATTTTTCAACATTTTGATAACCTTTCTGGAAACAGATATCATCTTATAGAAATTTCCCTTAAATCATAACTTTCAAACTCTTTGTCCACATCTTTTTTCCTATTCTTCCATTAGAACTACAGAACTGTTATTTTGAGCCCATTTCACCATACAGACTAACCTGTTCCCCTATCCCTTGCTTTTATTCCTACGTTGGAAGTTGAACTACTAGAATAATAGCAGTGAAAAGTAATGAAGTATACAAAACAGCAATTTTAAATAGTTCACTCTTTTTTTAACCTATACAGTTGGCCCTCCTTATCTACAGATTCCATGGTTTGAAAATACCCCCACTCCCACAAAAAAATTCCAAAAAGCAAACCTTGATTTTGCCATTTTATCTAAGGAACACTGTGATACTGTGCCATTGTATATAACTGGACTTGGGCACTCACAGATTTTGGTATCCATGGAGGGTCCTGGAACCAAACCCCAGTGAATACTGAGGGCCCACTGTAATAGCAAGTTTGAGGCCTGTGCAGAAAGAAAATTGCTTATAGCAGGCCTGTGGTGTAATCTGTTATTAATATTAGAGGCTGAAGGTGTCTCAGAAGCTGATTTGGGTATCGAGTAAAAAATCTTAGGTGCTTCTGATCAATTACTTAAAATGCACTCCCTGACTCTTACCAGGCCAAATCAAGAATTCAGGTGCATGCAAAAGTCTCATATTCAAACTGAAGATTTGTATGCAGACTGCTTAGACCTTTAAATGTCCAAAACCCCTTTTTAATTGAACTTGAAATAAGACCTAAGAATTGGGACTTCAGCCTTTCTGGCTGCTCTGTAATGGCAGGAAATGCACTTGTAGGGTGCAGTTGGTCCAGCTCCCTAGATTTGGGTAATGGCAGTCCAGAGAGCTGCACCACCTGCTTTCCTGAGCCATTAATGCTACTGCACAGAAACAGCTGGCACAGAGCCCTCCAAAGCTGCCCAGGCCCCAGATACCTGGCTTTGGGAAGGAGGCATTTGGGAAGGAGGCAGGGTGAGGCATTTGGGCAGAACAATGGCAGCTGTGTTGTATGGCTGAGGCTGCTTGGTGCAGAGCTTCCCTGCCCTCTGGCTCACACTGAAAGCAAGATGGCATGCTTATAAAATTTGCAGATGACATCAAATTAAGAGGAGTAGCTAATACCCCAGAGAACAGGATCAACATTCAAAAGGATCTCAGGAAATTAGAAAACTGGGCCAAAACTAACAAAATGAACTTCAGCAGGGAGAAATATAAGATACTGTACTGCACTTAGGCAGAAAAAAATGAAAGGCACGGATATAGGATGGGAACACCTGGCTTAACAAGACAACATATGAAAGGGATCTAAAAGTCCTAGTAGACCACAGGTTGAACATGAGTCAACAGTGTGATGCTGCAGTGTGAAGTCAATGCAATTCTAGGCGGCATCAATAGAAGTATAGTCTCTAGATTGAGAGAAGCAGTACTGCCACTATAATCTGCTTTGGTCAGGCCTGACGTGGAATACTGTGTACTGTTCTGGGCATCACTATTCAAAAAGGATGTTGGCAACCTGGAACATATCCAAAATGGTTAAAGGTCTGGAAACCATAAATCCCTGTGAGAAGGGACTTAGACTCAGGGAGCTGAGCTGAGCTTGGAGAAGAGAAGGTTAAGACGTGATATGATATCCCTATTTAAATATTTGAAGGAGTGTCACATTGAAGATGGAACAAGCTTGTTTTCTGAAGCTCCAGAGACTAGGAGACAGAGCAATGGATGCAAACTATAGAAAAAGAGGTTCCACCTCAGCATTACAAAGACATTCCTGACAGTAAGAGCTGTTTGACAGTGGAAGATGTTCCCTCGAAGTGTGGTGGAGTCTCCTTCTCTGGAGGTTTTTAAACAGATCTGTCAGGGGTTGGACTTGTGGTCTCTTCCAATTTTAGGAGGGAATGTGAGTGGCTGTAGCAGGAGCTGTAGTAGGCTCTAGGAAACAGGATGGTGATGCTTTTCCTCCAGCATCAGGCACTGGGAGAACTGAGGCCACCACTGCACTGGGGAATAGCCATTATGGTCACTAATTTTTATTGCCTAAAAATCCCAGAACAAACAAAAGCATGTAGACTCCAAGAGCTGGAAGGGGCCTTATAGATTTATCTTATCCAACCCAGAGCCTGCAACTTTAGAGGGAAAATCATTTGTTATCTCAGTAGTCATATTTATTTAATTCAGTTAACAATAATTAGGAGTGTTTTTATGTTAATTATTAAGTTGAACATAAGGATTTTAATCAGGAATAGGCACGGAGTGATCCTCCAGATGATGCTGGACTGCACCTCCCAACATTCTTCTCCACTTGCTTTTTTGGGTAGGGCTAAGGGGAGCTGCAGTTCAACAACATCTTGATAGTCCATTAGAATCAATCACTGGATGGTGGATCAACTGTTATTCCATTGAAGTAATGGCTCCACCCTAATTGGCATTAGCAAATAGATTTCTCCCTATATTATATTTAATTATTAAAAGAAGCCAAGGGATTAATAGGCAATGCTAGACATTCAGTGCTTTTACTCCAGTGGACGTTCCACTGTTGGTTCCTTCAAAAGTAATATTTTGATAGTTACCTTTGCCATCCTGAAACAAATTGTCTTTGCCAACCTGGTGTTTTCCAGATACATTTAACTACAAATCCCACAGTGCAGTTCCTGACAGAGAGAGGGTGGTAGGATAGGAAGTCAAATGCATCTGGTACCACAACAAACTACAGTTCTCATATTTCAATAGTATTGGGCTGTGGCAGTTAAACTGGTGACAAACTGGATTATTTCTGCAGTGCAGATGCAGGTTAAGAGTCATGAAAGTAAGAATCTGGGGTTATACAAAGCTTGGAATATGTAGCGTTTGTTTTATTTTATTGATGTTTACACTCTTTCATTTTGTTTGTGCTACATCACATGACATATGTTAAATGTTTGCAGCAAAGGAACTGAGAAGGAATTGAGGCAACCCAGGACACAAGCAAATGCATGATCATTAAAACAGTTCAAAACACCTAATCTGAAGACTTAACATATTTATGATGACACACAAATTAATGAGATAAAATTATGTTTACACTCTCATTTTGTTTGTGCTTCACATGACACATGTTAAATGTTTGCAGCAAAGCTCTGGGAAGGAATTGAAACAACCCAAGGATTTGTGAATGCATGATCATTAAAAAAAGAAGAAGCTCAAAACACCTTACCTAACATATGTATGCTAACAAAAATTCCTGGATTAATTTTCCTTGGACATAAGGACTGTAAACAGAGGGATTATATAATGAAACCTGTCCATTAAAAAAAAGTTCTTCATAATAGAGGCCTCCCAGCACTTCATCGCTTGAGTTTGTGCCCTGCATCTGGGCAAAACAAGTAGCACCTATTTGAATGTATGTCTTTTACAAAGAACAGGAGGGCAGCAAGAAGAGAAATGCAAATGAAAACTCATTCAGCATTAACACCTTGAACGGTAAGGTGTTGAACGTACATTGTTGAATGCCTTACTATGGGCTATACTGGCTAGGGTCAATAGGAATTGCAGTCCAACAATGACTATAGGGCTGCAT
Source organism: Urosaurus nigricauda (assembly GCA_034509955.1). NCBI lineage: Eukaryota > Metazoa > Chordata > Lepidosauria > Squamata > Phrynosomatidae > Urosaurus > Urosaurus nigricauda. The sequence goes on from JAOEGL010000002.1 coordinate 136,410,304, forward strand.
GATCCATACCCCTGACCTAGGATGCTGCCACATTGCAGAAATACTGCAGTTTGACACTGCACTAACTTCTGTGGCTCCATGGTATTGAATTCTGGGATGGGTAATTTTGTGACTTATTGATCCTTCCCTGTCAGAGAGCTCTGAGGCCACAACAAGCTACAAATCCTACACTTCTGTAGCAGTAGTGATGAAACAGTTAAAGTGGTATGAAACAGTTATTTCTATAGTGTGGCAGCAGCCCTAGAGTGACCCTTTCAAGAAAAGACCTTTTGCTGACAGCAGCCCATATTACCTCAGATGCATAAAGTGTTATACAAACAATAAGTAGAGGATGGGAATTAACCAAAAGGTCCAGTACGTTTGTGTGTGTCATATTTGAGCACAATTAAACTGGTGGGATGCTTGCAGGAGCAATACTGCATTGCAGTGCTTATTAGACCATGGATTACTAAGCACCAAAAAGCAGCACATTACATGACTTAGTGAATTGGATTCTAGTGTGAGAAAACCAGATTCAAAGCAAGCAAAGTAAATCATGCCAAACTGAAATTTGCATGGTTCATATAAGTTGCAGAATTCAGTTTTGTCTGGCAAGATACTGATAGACTGAAGCTGAGCCTTTGTTGTTGTGTAACTTCCAGTTGTTTCTGACATACGATGACATACAGATTTTGGTATCCATGAGGAGTCCTGGAACCAAACCCCAGCGAATACCAAAGGCCAGTATAAATAACAACAACAACAACAACAACAACAATAATAATAACAACAACAGTAGCAATACCCCCAATTGTATATAACAGGACTTGAGCATCCACAGATTTTGGTATCCATGGGGCGTTCTGGAACCAAACGCCAGTGGATACCAAGGGCCCATTGTAATTTCTCATATTTATAACAGGCTGAGAGTTCATAAGAGACTGCATGAGGAACATAACAAGAATGCTCAGAGCCTCGCCTGAGGTATTGATCTACTATTTGGTCTCTTCACATTTCCCCTTCCAGAGCTGGTGTCAGGTTTGAAAGGGCACCATTGCCCATCCTATCCCATTAGCTTACCAGGGATAGAGGGTTGGGCAGCAGTAACAAGGCAGATAGTGGTGGGGAGCATCCCCAAAGACTATGCCCTGCTGTTTTTCTGCATTCCTCATAACAATGATGGAAGACACCATAGTTTTTGGGTGCTCCAATGATGTGTTAATAATGCTCAAAATTCTTCAGCATAGACTCCAACTGTAGTGAGCAGGGCGAGGAAACAGCGAATCACAGAGCTCCAGGAGTCCAGCCAATGAGAAGCTGGTTGGGCAGGGCTATAAAAGAGCCTCGAAAGGGGGTTTATTTTGTTGGAGTTTGGAAGGGAAGAGACACCTCGGAGGGAGGGTGTGCTCTTAGGGTTCCTGAGGGAACATTTGTAGGGTAGTTTATAGACCAGGGAAGGGTGTGAGGAGTCCAGTAGGGACTAGATAGGCTTGAGGGAGTCTAGGAAAGGGAGGCTCAGACCAAACCAGAGGTTTAAGGAAGAGTTTGGCCTTAAGACTGGTGATAAGGTTGCCTGAGTGGCTGTAGTATTATTGTTTTAAGGAACTTCTGTAACTAAGGAACAAAACAAACAAAGCTTTAATTATATTTTATAATTTATTTCTTTGTTTCATAAATAAACTTCATTCATGTTTTGAAGTACTGCTTAGCCTCTGTTGAACTTTTGAAACACGCTACCAAAGATATCAGTGCCTCAGTAGGAGATAGGTGGTGGGCGAACAAAGAGAGTTATCACGTTCGGTTCAGTTCGCACCACACCAACTAACTATACATGGAGAGAGAAATCCCAGAAGTTCAAGCAGGATTTAAAAAAGAGGGGGGCACTAAGGACCACATTGCAAACATACAATGGCTAATGGAAAGCACCAAAGAATTCCAAAAAAGAATCAGCATGTGTTTCATAGACTACAGCAAAGCATTTGATTGTATAGATCATGAAACGCTATGGAACACTCTCAAAGACATGGGGGTGCTTCTACATCTAATAGTCCTAATGAGGAATCTGTACCAAGATAAAGAAGCCACCGTCAGAACAAAATTTGCAGAAATAAATTCTGGAGTAACATAAATTACAGTGAAGTTCCCTATAGACAAAGAAGTCAGGCAAAGCTGCATCCTATCACCCTATTTGTAAACCTTAGCCTTGTTCTTGTTACGTTTTTAAAGAAATGTTCACTGGGAAGCAAATGCATATGCTGAAAACATCATAAGAAAAGCAGAATTAGAATCAGAAAAAGGAGGAGTGAAGATAGAAGGAAGCAACATTAACAACCAAAGATATGGGGACAACACCATAATATCAGCAGAAGACATTCAGGAATTGGAACAGTTATTAAGGAAGGTCAAAGATGAAAGTGCAAAGGCAGGTCTGATGCTGAACATAAAGAAAACAAAAATAATGACTACAAAGGAAATACACAGATTCAAACTAGACAACGAGGAAATTGAAATAGTTAAAAGAATTCCCATATCTAGGATCAAACATTGACCAGAATGGAGACTGCAGTCAAGAAATAAGAAGACTAGGAATGGGAAGGGCAGCTATGAAAGAACTGGAGAAGCTACTGAAGAGCTAAGACATACAACTGAGCACTAAAGTCAGAATCATTCAGGTTATTGTAATCCCAGTTACCATGTATGGATGTGAGAGCTGGGCAGTGAAGGAAACAAGACAGAAAGAAAATCAACTCATTTGAAATGTGGTGCTGGAGAAAAGTACTTAAGATACTATGGACAGCCAAACAGACAAACAAACAGGTTGTTGAACAGATTAGAGCAGGGCTGTCCTTGGAAGCAAAGATGATCAAGCTGAGACTATCGTACTTTGTCCATATCATGAGAAGGCATGGATCATTGAAAAAACAATAATGCTAGGAAAGATAGAGGGTAGAAGAAAGAGAGGAAGACCATAAACCAGATGGATAGACTCAATCAGGAGAGATAAGGGCAAAAGCTTGCAGGTTCTGGGCAAGACTGCAATGGAAGAGAGGGATTCTTGGAGATGTCTTATCCACAGGGTCGCCATGAGTATGAACTGACTCGAGGGCAGCTAACAACAACAATAGAGATCCTTTCAGAAAGGCGTTGTGTAATGTTGCTTCACTGTTTCCAAAGCTTAGGACCAGAAGTCCAGCTTGGTGCTATGGTATGGGTGTTGGACTAGGGCACTGGAGGACCAGAATTTGAATCCTGGCTTGAATCCTTGAATGAGACCCACTGGGTGACCTTGGGCAAGTCATATCCTCAGTTCACCTTAGGGTTGCCATAAGTTGGAAAGGACTTGAAGGCATACAACAACAAAACCAGGTTCCTTACCCAACTCCACAGTCTTGCCCAAATATTTGTTTCTGACTTTGGCCGTTCCACCCATTTCCATAGATAGTGCTTATATTTTGCAGACTCTTCATTTTTATGGGAGGGGAGGGCATGGGTCATTGAGTTGTTCTCAGATTTCAGCTACTTTGACTGAACAATGAGTGCATGGCCTATTTAATGTTAGTATTACAACTTACTGGATTTTTGTCTTATTTGTTTTTAATCATGTGGGTTCCAGTACTGCAGGAGAGGGGGGGATACTAAACAAAGTTACTGCCCTGAACTTTAAAGGTGGGAGTAAATGGACTGAGGTATAGATGGAAGGAGGTTTTGGATTTGCAGGTTCCTAAAATCCACTGCTCCAAAAATGTCCCCCTAATATGGGGGACATTTATACCTGTTCTCAAGCAGCAGCCATAAATAGTTTTTTAAAACTTGTTTGCAATGGGAAGGACATTATTTTAAGGAAGACAACTGAAGTGTGCTTGTTATTAAAATGTCATAATCTTCCATATCTTCTTCCCTGCTGATAGGATAGAGCTTCAAATGTGACAGTTCATCCACTTTTGGACTGTTCTCTGTTCCACCTTGTTCTGCCCAGAGTTCATTATAACATACAGTTAGCCCTCCATATCCATGGATTTTTCATCCACGGATTCAAGCATCCACAGCTTGAAAATACTTTAAAAATATATACATTCCAAAACGCAAACCTTGATTTTGCCATTTTTATAAGGCACACCATTTTACTATGCCACTGTATTTAATGGGACTTAAGCCTCCCTGGATCTTGGTATCCAAAGGGGTCCCTAGAAACAAACCCCGGCAGATACCAAGGGTCCACTGTATAATCCGGGGGTCTCCAACATGGTACTTGTGGGCACCCACATGCCCACAGACAGCTCCTTTGGCACCCATCAGGTTCCCTTTCATCCTGATTTTCAAGAATAAAATAAATATGTACTGCAATCCCTTAGGATTGCCATAAATCAAAAATAGTCTCCATAAGATTTAAAGACACACAACAGCAACAAAACCCTCAAAAGGCTGAAATGCTGCAAAGCCTTGTGCTGGATGAAAATGGTCATAACTAGATTAATGAAGTTGCTGCTAGTTAAAAATATAGTTTGGAGGGGTGAAGAATCAAGCTTTTCACAACGTAGCCAACAGGTAACTGAAAGTAACATGTTTTAATTACTAATGATAGTTTTTTGAGAAATAACTCATTATTTATTACAATATAAAAAAGTAGTTGCAGCACTACTTGTTGTGTTGATCATTCCCCTTTTGCTGCTGGTGGAGAAGGGAATGGAACCCTTTGGGGCTGATAAAAGAATAGCAAGAACCAACAAGTCAAAATGACTGGGAGCCCTTAAAAGTAACTTTAGTGTGTTGGTGCCTTCAAGTTATTTGTTGATTTATGGAAACCCCATTAATTTTATAAGGTTTTCTTAGGCAAGGAATCCTCACAGTTTACTTTTTCCACTTCCCGCCTCTGAAATACAGCCTACAGCACCTGGAATTCATTGGCAGTCTTCTCTCCAAATACTAACCAGGGCTGACCCTGCTTAGTTTCCAAGATCAGAAAGGATTTGGTGACTTTAGGGTATATAACCCAACTAGAAAACATTAGTCATTTCACCAGCAATGTCCTTCCATTCCCACTCCTTATTATTACTTAAGAAATGGAACTTCATCACAATCTGGCCACTTTCTAAAGGTAACTCATTACAGGTAACACAGTTACTTATCACTCATTCCATCCAATTTCTGGTTAGAATGGATCATGTACTTATTTGTTGGCACAGCATTGCCATGTTTCAGCCGAGATATAAGGAAATGATGTCTCAGTAAACAAAATTCTCTTTTTAAAATTTCATGGGCAAGAAATCTGAAAGCATCCCTTTAAAACTGAGACAAATTAGGATTTTATGCACATCACAATTACTTCTAAATGCTTCTTTTTATTTTTAAATACTATTAAAAACTCATTTATTTGAACTTAAGAGTTAATTTCTCTGAAATTAGACCCCAAACTGCTGAAAAATTGACCCCTGGCCCCAGCCTTTTTTGGGTTGTTCATCAACCCTTCAGTAGCTTCCAGAAAAGAAGCCTGTTGTTGATTAAACCATGGCTCACTTGTGCAAACAGTGAGAAGCTTCCCTTGGACTTTCTCACTCTCAGGGCTCAGAGTATGCAATCCCACTGGCTTCGCTGTCTCCAGAACAATCCTTGAAAAATCAGTTTTTAAAATTCTGCACAAAAGATCTTGCTTGGTTTTTGCAGCTACCCCACCAACATGGAAAGAGTAGCAGAACTGAAGGTAAGATCTCCATGAGAGGCTGGAGCGTCTGCTTCAAAATTACCTCCGAAAATTCCTCCCAATTGATTTTGAACAGTCTTTCTGACTATTGGAGTATTAGAAGGATTTTTTCCTGGGGTGTATGGAGGAAGGGAATCCTTTCTTATTTTGAAGACTGGCTCCAAAATGTTTTCAATGTGTGGATGGAAACCAGCACCAGATGTTTTTCCAGGAGCCTTGAATGCTGGCATATGTGGTAGCGGGGACGGAAATCTTTTGGGGCCAAGCAAAACCTGTTATTTGTCTTAGACAGAGAGTCCCTATTTATTTTATTTTAGTTTTATTCTATTCTCCTCTGTCTGTTTATTTTTAATATATTTAAATTACTCTTCATCTGTGAGCTAGTGTGGTGCGCTGGTTTGAATGTTGGACTACAGTGGAGGCCAGGGTCTGATTCCCAGCTCAACCATGTAACCCATTCTGTGACCTTGGGCAAGTCACACTTTCTCAACCTCAGGGGAAGGCAATGGCAAACCCCCTCTGAACAAATCTTGCCAAGAAAACACCAGTATAGGTTCTCCTTAGAGTCACCATAAGTCGGAAACAACGTGAAGGCACAAACTTGAAGGCACACAACTTCGACTCCACAAACTTGAAGGCACACAACACACACACACATATTTTCACACACAATGCATGCTCCTTTTTTAAATTTTGAAATATACAGACAAATTTAGAGATATGAAAACTCTTAAAGCAGCCAGGAACACTCATTGATTTAAAAAAGTCAAAACGGATGTTATAATGTAAAATTTATTGATGTCTCGATCAATTAATTGCAGGGTTTTAAAAAGTGTTTTAAATGTTCCCTTCTGATCACTATTTAAAATGTCAGACTTTATTTTGAACTGATGGCTTCTGCAGATTCAGATTGTGGGGACTATTTTGAGGCCGGAGCTGAGTGTAGAGAGCCAGTGAGGCATAGTGGTTTGGGTGCTGGGACTAAAACTCTGGAGTCTCTCAGCCTCAGGAGAAGGCAGTGCCAAATCCCCTCTGAGCAAATCTTGCCAAGAAAACTCCATGATAGGTTCACCTTAAGGTGGCCATAAGCTGGTAACAATTTGAAGGCACACAACACAGAGAGTTAAGTTTTTAAAAAGACTCTAAGTGCAGCTCTGAACCGGACAAATTTCTGGCTAAAGCCAGGAGAGTTTTACAGGAAAAGAGATTCCAGTTAAATATTCAGAAGAATCTCTTGACAGTAAGAGCCGTTTGACAGTGGAAGACGCTCCCTTGGAGAGTGGTGGAGTCTCCTTCTTTGGAGGTTTTTTGACTAGATTGCCCTTGAGGTCTCTTCCAACTCTAGGATTCTATGATTCTACTACATAGTGGCCTGGCACCTTCCCAGCAGTGGCCTTTCTTTGCATCTGCAACTCTTCTCCATTTGGCACCCCTCCCTACATCTAACATCTCCCTGGCTATGTGATGCAGGGGGTGTTCCTCAGTTAGCCAATCACACTGATGGTCTGCTTTACTCTTGCATACTTTTTCTGAGTTAACTCTAAAGGTCCAAACAAAAGCTTTCCAGCCAGACTTTTGGCTTTCCTCCACCCACTCTTCATTACCGTAAAATGAATTGCTGTACAGTACCGTAAAAAATTGCATATCACCGAACCCTTGGGACACCTTTAATTTTTGTTGCTGCTGTTTCACTTTATTAAAATTGGGGAGGAGAGGGGGCAGTTCAATTTCAGTGTTTCACAGTTGTTGTTGTTCCTTGAGTTGATCTTGACTCATGGCGATCCTGTGAATGAGACATCTCAAAGAGTTGACATCTTCCATTACTCTGCTTACTTCCTGAAGATTCACACCCATTACCTCCTTAACAGAGTCCATCCATCTGCCTTGTGTTCTTCCTCTCTTTCTACATCCCTTTACCTTTTCCAGCATTATTGTCTTTTCCAATGAGTTGTGCCTTTTCATGATGTTCCCAAAGTACAACAATCTCAATTTGATCATCTTGGCTTCTAGGGGTATTTCATGCTTGATCTGTTCAAGGACCCTTTTTTAGTCTTCTTATCTATCTGTGTGTAAAGAGATCTTGTAGAATCTTTGAGACTAACTGAAAAAAAAGAAAAGAAAAGAAATGGGCAGCATGAGTTTTCATAGACTTCAGTCCATGGTATCTTGAGCACTCTTCTCCAGCACCACATCTCAACTGAGTTGATTTTCTTTCTGTCTGCTACCTTCACTGTCCAGCTCTCACATAAATCCATGGTGATGGGGAAAACCATGGCTTGGAGTATTCTAACTTCAGTTGTATATCTTTATTATTTAAGATCCTGTCTAGTTTCACAGCACTCTGCTCAAAAGGTTGCTTTCTATTACAGGGTGCTGGGCCTCCAGATGCACAAGACTCGTCTGGAAATTTTTTAAAAAATTGTGAGCATTGAAACTGGGGTGCCCTCATCCAGCCCTTTCTGTAGTTCCTGCTATGGTTTTGAGGCCTATAGCTCCTTCCCCACAAACAAACTGCAGGTTTGCCACTGAAAATCCATGCAGAAGGCAAGAGGTGCCATTTCAATCAGGAAAACAGCACAGGGGAAACCTCTTATCTTTCTATGAAACCTTCTGTTCCCTATTATAACACAACTATCCTGGACATCAGCAGGGAGTTACAGCTAATCATGACTCCCCTCTGAGAGCACCTGAATCATAAATGTGTTTATTTTTTTAAAAAAATCTCTAGCATCCCTGCCTCAGTTTTTACATTAACATCTTGAGTGTACACTTTAAAATGTGTGGTGTGACTAAAAGACCTTGGGTAGGTTGACAGGAGACTGTTCTGGAGGATTGTGACCAGGCCTAGCATGAAACACAGCTAATTTTAATCCCAATATTCTTTGTCTCAAGGGGGGAAATGCTTAAAAGTGAGCTATTCAGCTTGAAACACTTTGTAGAGATAGCAATCCAATTTAGGAGAATCTGTCGACATCCTTCTCAGGGGCTGTTACTTAGGGGGCATTCACACTACAGAAATAAACTGGTGTGGAACTGGTTTATTTCAATGAAGTTTGCACTCACCCCAACTGCAATTAGTGCAGTTTGTGGGGGCGGGGGGAGCACAAAGTCCACTTAAACCGGTGCATTTGGCATTGGGTCCCTTAGCAGTTTTTTTAAAGAGCCACAATGATTTGCAGCTTCACTAGTGTGAACACACTGCCGAATTGATTCAGATCATGCTGCATTGTTCCTGGAGATGGAGGCGCCTCCATTTTAAATCAATATGGTTGTAAATGTGAATTGCAACTAGGTTAAAATGGCATAGAGAGATTCAGTTATGGTAAATGTAGTGGGAACATCAAACTGATTCTGAATTGGTACGGAGATGCGAATCTCTTTGTTCAAAAAAGTAAGAGTGAATGGCCCCATAGTGTTCGATAAAAGGCCAGATGTCTTCCCACATTTACATACAACTTGCCTGGCCGGGGGAGGGGGGTGTAAAGAAAATTCATTTAGTACAGGAGATGCCTCAGTTGTTTCCTATCTTGTTCTCCTGATGCTTGCCTCTCCAACACCCCACAGTGGTGTTCAATATATTCCATAGAATGGTAGGGTTGGAAGGGGCTCTCATGGGCCACCAGGTCCAACCCCCTGCTCAATGCAGGATCTCCAGTGAACACACTACACAATTGATTCATATCACACTGCATCAGTCCCAGAAATGGCGGGACCTCCATTTTAAATTGATATGGTGGCAAATATGAACAGCAACAGAGTTTAAATGGCACAGAGAGATTTGATCGTATTGATGTAGTGGGAACACTGAACCACTTCTGAATCTATTCTGAATTGTTTCTGAATCGGCGCAGAGATGAAAATCTCTTCATTCAAAAAAGTGTGAATGACCCTTAGAATCATAGAATCATAGAGCATAGAAGCTGAGCCTGAACCTAATCAGGTAGTGATATATGATGCAAAAGTACAAGAATGAATGGTAATATTGAATCATAGAATCATAGAAACTTAGAGTTGGAAGAGACCACAAGGGCCATCCAGTCCAACCCCCTGCCATGCAGGAACTCCACATCAAAGCATACCCAACAGATGGCCATCCAGCCTCTGCTTAAAGACCTCCAAAGAAGGAGACCACACTCCTTAAACAGGGCTATCATGCCATTTCTTAACCGTAGTTTCTCCAGGCTAAGCATACTCGGCTTCCTAAGTCACTCTTCATAGGGCATGGTTTTCAGACCTTTTACCATTTTGCTTGCCCTCCTCTGGACACATTCAACTTTGTCAATATCCTTCTTGAACTGTGGTGCTCAAACTGGAGTTCAAGTTCATCATGTTTATTTCCCATGCTCTGTGCATTAGTGTAGAGACATCCAAGACATTTCCCCAACTGCTTATTTAAGGTATTTTTGCTCCCACTGTTGGGTTGTTGCACTATTGGCCTAGTCTCTCTATAACATTTAGGGTGTTCTCCAGCACTTCATGAATTCCTGTCTTCAACATCATAACTCCCCATCATAACTCAGTTTAAAGCTGGTGTGGATAGTGCTCTGAAACTACAGTTTAAAGGATCTGGGCTCATTTATAAGCAGATTTTCTGAAAGTATCAGAAGGCTATGAAAGTGTTTATGTCTTTGGTAATGATATACTTGTATAAAAATAATTTTCTGCTCTGGTTCATTTTAAAAATAAGTATAGAAACAACTGGAAAAATGTAGAGTCTGAGTCTGAACTTAGAATATACATTTCAACTATTAATCCCAATATGAGAAGGCTTGTAAGTAAAATGCAGCACCAGCCTTCTCATCGATTAAATAATTAAAATTCACAAGTGATATTAGGCAATGATTCAGATATTACCACCACCACCATTACTACTACTACCACTACTATTACTACTACAGTAAACCCTTCCCATCCATATGAGTTTGGTTCCAGGAACGCTGCAGATGGGAAAAAAATATGAATGGTCATACCCCATATTATTAATGGATGGTAACACGCACATGCTGCCATTGAATAATATGGGTCATGGCGATCTGTGGGTGGTCAAATTTACAGATCGCTAGTAGGCTGACTGCAGGACATGGCTTCAGGGCAGGACATGGAGTTGAGACCGCCATGGTTGCACTGGCTGACGACCTCCGCTTGAGCATTGACAGGGGTAGTGTGACCCTGTTGGTGCTCTTGGATCTCTCCACGGCTTTTGACACTATAGATCACTCCATCCTTTTGGATCGGCTGAGGGAGGTAGGGATCGGGGGCACCGCTCTTCAGTGGTTCCGGTCCTTCCTCTCTGGCAGATCCCAAAGGGTGAGGCTCGGGGACAGTTGCTCTTCCAAAATTGAGCTTAATTATGGCGTCCCTCAGGGCGCCATCCTGTCCCCGATGCTATTTAACATTTATATGAAGCCGCTGGGTGAGGTCATTCGGAGGCATGGAGCTCAGTGTCTTCAGTACGCTGATGACACTCAGATATACCTCTCCATGTCCAGATCGTCAGCACAGACTTCAGATGGCGTCTCTCCTCTTAATGACTGTCTTGCGGCGGTAATGGATTGGATGAGGGAAAACAAATTGAAACTGAATCCAGACAAAACGGAGGTACTAACAGTCACAGGCCCAAAACCAGGCTTGGGAATACAGTCTCCAGTCCTGGACGGAGTCACACTCTCCTCTAAGGACTGTGTTCGCAGTCTGGGGGTACTCCTAGATTCGTCGCTCCACATGACCTGTCAGGTGAATGCGACGGTCAGGAGTGCCTGTTATCAGCTTCGGCTGATACACCAGCTGCGCCCTTTCCTGGACATGAGGGACCTGCAAACTGTGGTACATGCTCTGGTAGCCTCACGCCTGGATTTCTGTAATGCGCTCTACATGGGGCTACCCTTGTGCTTAACCCGGAAACTTCAACTGGTCCAAAATATGGCAGCCAGGCTTGTAACTGGAACATCAAGGAGAGAGCACATAACACCGGTGCTCAAGGCTCTCCACTGGCTGCCAATTAGTTTCCGGGCGCAGTACAAGGTGCTGGTTTTAACCTTTAAAGCCCTACATGGCTTGGGTCCACCTTATCTCAGGGACCGCCTCTCCCCGTATGAACCCCCCCGCACACTCCGATCCTCTGGGAGGAACCTGCTACAGCCTGTGAAAACTCGGCTGTCGCAGACCTCCCAGAGGACTTTTTCCGCGACCGCTCCCAAACTTTGGAATGGTCTGCCGGATGAGATGCGCCTTATAACATCTCTTGATTGCTTTAAAAAAGCTCTGAAGACGCATCTCTTCCAGCAGGCCTTCCCTGACACCTCTTAGATCCCAGCTCCAAATGGGACCTATAAATTGAATTTGACCCCTTGTCTGGTGCTATTTTTTTCCTCAATGTAAGAACTATGGAGGATGAATCATGTTTTTAATGTTGTTGATTTTAAATTATTGCTAATTTAATTTATTTTTAAGGGGTGGGTGGCTGGGAATGGGTCAATGAAGTGTTTTAATTTGTATGTTTTAATCTTGTTGTACCCCGCTCTGATTGTACTCACAGAGGAGCGCGCTAGAAATAAAGATTATTATTATTATTATTATTATTATTATTATTTTAAAATTTGCATGAAATCATTCCAATTAAAATATTATGATACGAATGTGTACATTTACTTATTTTCCCTTCTCTCCAAATCTGAAGAGCCTAAATGAGTAATGTTAAATAAATATATGATGCACTTTAGGGTTTTAAATCTTGAGTTAAGTCTTGGTGGTCTACAGTGACAAAGTATATTGAAAATTAGTCCATGATGAAGAAAATATTAAGAAACATTGCTCAAAATCATTGAGACACTTCCCTTGAGACCTCCTTCTGAATGGAAGCATAGCCACTGATGACAACTCTTTGAGATGGTTTTCCAACCAATTATGGATCCATCTGATGGTGTTTCCATCTGTTCCATATTTAGTCAGGTCTAGTCCATATTTCCATATTTTCCCTAATGTCTGACAGTTGCCTTCCTGTCATATGAGATTAAAGGTGCCAAAATCCCATTTGCAAAAGGGTTAAAGTTATAGTGTCAGCATCTCTAGTCTTTTCCCTCTATCTTTTTCTCTGGAAACAAGGAAGCTACAACCAAACTCAGTTATCTCCACTCTTTCTTTTGGTAGAAAAAAATGTTTGGAAAGTCTGAGATCCTCCTCATATGGGCGAAATTAGAACTGAGCTACCTTTCTCTTTCCTATCTTGACACAGAGTGCTTCCAGATGAGGCTTTTATGTATTGTGTGATCATTCTGCGTCATTCATTTAATTTTATGCATCTCTCTGTGTGTACTTAGCTTCCTCCTTCCAGTTGTTGATATGTTGTTGCAACTTGCAAATTCATTATGTATTTAGCTTCCTCTTCCCAGTTGTTGATTTGTTGTTGCAACTTGCAAATACTTTATGTACTTAGCTTCCTCCTTCCAGTAGCTGTGGTGCCAGGGTTCACCCTCTGCTCTGATCTGTCCTGACTAAAAGCAACAGATTATATGTCTAGATAAAATGTTTCTTATCTTGTTTCCCTAAGTAAGTGAAAAGCAATAATTCCCTAATTTCACCTTGATCCATGAACAGCCCATTTAGCAAGATTTTTGACTTTATTTTGAAGCAGGAAAAATATGTTCTGCATGTCTCTGTGCTTGCATTTGAATGATAAGCTGTGGGCAACAGTGGTTGATTCTTAATGCATAATGCTTAGGTCCCTAATCATAACCCTAGGTCTCTTGATCTTGGGTTTTGGCCTGAAAATGTCGGGATTGGGAATGATTCTGAACTAGCAATCTTAGCTTTATGCCTCACTAATTTTTATAAGTGAATAATAAAATAGTTCTTCAAAGCCAGACAACACCAGGGTGGATTGCAGAAAATGCATTATGCAGAGCCTTGAGGAGCAATGCTAATTATATTCCACTTTTTGAATTCTAACTTCAAAAGTATTTATCTGGTCATGCTGTCTAATCTCTTCAGTTAAAGGTCACGATCTGTTTGTCAGCATTAAGCCTCCAGTGAAAACGTTTAACTTTATATACCAGTTTCTCCAGCCTGTGAACATTGTTTTGGTATTTTTCAATATAACCAAAGGATGAAAGCCCAGTGCAGCATTAAGAAATTAAAGATTAAATGTTACTAAATGAAATTTTGCATAGAGTTAACATTATACACTGCAGGAACATAAACAAGCAAAATAAAAACTAGAAGAAGTTACTGTTTTTTCTTTTCACGAAGGAACCTTCTCGGTATTCAAATACCATGCAATCAATTCCAGAGAACATTAGAAATGCCCTAAAAATTCAATCTTACAGCTGTAGAATGTGGTTTTCACCTCAGTGGTGAAAAGTGTTGGGATGGAGCTGCTGAGATTTGGCTTCCTTTGAGTGAGAGATCAGGAGAAGCTTCAGGGATTCCGAAAGAGATCCCTCTAACAATTAAGAAGGATAATTGATGTGATCGTACCATCCTCTTCAAATATATTTTCTGTGGTATGGAAAAAGATGGAAACAGCAGTAGAAGAACAAATGAGAATTATGAATTGACAACATCATATGAATCCCCTTTAAAATTCAGTGAATGACGTAATAAAAGATATTAACCTCTCTTAAATACTTTCTTGGCTGCATTATTTCACACTCATTCCAGACATCTGACATGCACTTAACCAGCCTTTAACTGATTTATCTGCCAGGACATGTAGAAATTTTCTGCTGCAATGATGCTGCAGACTGGTGCTGGTCCAGGAAACATCAGGTGGCAATGCTTGGACAGTTTTCAGAAATACCAACAGCTAGCATGGTGCAGTAGTTTCAGCATTGAACTATGACCCTGGAATCCAGGGTTTTATTCCCTGCTCTGCCATGGAAACCTATGGAGTGATCTTTGGCAAGTCACACTCCCTTAGTCCCAAAAAATCATATGATAGGTTTGCCTTAGTGTTGCCACATATCAAAAACTACTTGAAGACACACACAACAACAACAACAACAACAACAACAACGTGAAGGGGCACAAATATGGTTCCAGTCCCTGGTACAGTGAAAGGGGATTGTTGGTCCCCCACATCAGTGAGCAAGCTGCTCACACCTTGGTATGTCCAGAGTAAAAAGTAGAGAACATGCCTAAATTCAGGTGTAGAAAGAACATCCTAGAGCATCCACTGCCATTGATGGGATGCCCCATTTTGACTATCCACCATTTCACTCCTGATTGGGAGGCTAATTATTTTCCTGAGTCTGCAGGATTCATTTTCCCCACTTCAAATGACTAGTGATGGGCATGATGATATTGGAAACTCTACTCTATTAGTCTGCCATTAATACAACAGTTTCATTTGCTTTGATATGCTGCTTTGTTGATGATGTTGTTAACTGCTCGCAAGTCCACTTCAGCTACCACCAACTTTTTCTAATCCTAAAAAAAATTAACTTTAATTTGAGTTAATATTTTTTGTCTCAGATTTCCTAGTCTCAAAGAACACTCTTCCACACAGCAGACACTTCACACACGCTCAGGAAGGGAGGCCAGTTTAGATTTACCTTGCAATGACTAGGAAATATCAGCCGCCCTGAAGGTGGGATCCTCCTAGGGGTCTAAAGTTAAATAAAGGGATGGGGAAAGTATGGGCCTCCAGGTCCTTCCTAAAGGTGGTCCATGAGTTCATGTAGGCCGGTGTGCTGGAAATACATGGAGCTCTCTCAGCCACAGAGGGAGACAAATGTTGAGAATAAAACCCCACATTAGGTTCAACTTAGGGTTAACATATGTCAAAAATCTGAAGGAACATAACAACAATATTTTGAAGGGAGTCACAGCCTATCTCTTTATTATTCGGGATATGAAATGTCCTTTTGTTTTACAGTACATGTCAGGATTTGGTAATGAGCATAGCTCTGAAGACCCACGCTGCCCTGGAGCCTTGCCAGAAGGACAGGTACTGGTGCAATTTTGGAATATGGGGAGGGGTGGCTAACCTTTATTAGAGCTATCACAGATGACCCTGGGAACAGGGGATTGCTTAGGGAGGCAGCACATAAACTTTCCTTTCTAAATCTTCCCCTCCCAAAAATATTTTTATCCAAAAAGCATAACTGTTGGGTTTCATGCGCATAACGTGTAGTTAACCTCTTCAACTCACTTTGAATCCCATTGTGGGAGAAAGGTGGGATACAAACATTTGAAATAAATAAAATAAATAAATTTCCTTCCTATAAGACAAACATGTATGTTTACAAAAGACATCTACTCACTATGTTTTTTTAAATAAAAACAAAATGTGGGAAAAATGAATTTGTAAGGAAATGTTCAATTGTTGTTTAAAAATTGGTAAATATGAAGATGATGTTTACATGAGTATTGGGAAATAATCTCATCTGTATTTCTCTCTTTGTGTTTATGTGTTCAGGAAATAACATGACAAAAGAAAACATCATTCATATAATCCATGGTCTGTTTCTGTTTTGGTTTAGAATAATCCCCAGGTTTGCCCATATAATCTGTATGCTGAGCAGATCTCAGGCTCAGCATTCACCTGCCCACGATCCACCAACAGGAGAAGGTATGCACAGATGGAAAGGGGGGAATTAGTTACAGGTGGGAGCATATATGATGATGATGATGATGACGATGACGACGATGATGATGATGATGACGACGACAATGATGATGATTTATTTAGAAGGATTTGGGGGGACGGTGGACAGCTAGATGTCATGGGCAATTGACACATGGCTCTTCTTATACCTATGGAAAGAGCATCATCAGGGGACATGAGAATCTGCACTGTCAGTCTCACACACACTCACTTACAAAGATATATTTCTCCTGATACTAGAGGTGATATGTAGCTAATTTGCCAAGTGTATCTGCTCCTTGAGATGTCTGATAAGAGTAACAAATACCTTGATTTTGTTCCAGACAGACTAGTGTACATAAGACTACCTATGAAAAGTGTTTGAAAACTATAGCTGATCCAAAAAGTTGCAGTCTGACTATTGCAGATATTCCAGGAAACAGAAGTCAAGAAAGTTAGCACATTTTATTAGCCGGCTGGCTTCAGAGGAATATATTCCAAAGGTCTGAAGCTATATAGGGATTTAATCAAAGAACTTCCAAGATATACATTAATTGATGCATAGAATTTAAACATGGATACATTTCATTCACTCATTGGTTACAGAAAAATATACATTTTGAAGCCAACATGGGTACCCATCAATCCCCCTTATCAGGACTGTTTTCACTCATTGTCCCAGCATGGCATTCCAGCATTCCTTATTTTGGATAATTGCAGTCATCTAGGCACCAATTTGGAGCAATAAACAAGCCCTAGATGTCATTAAAAACCATGAAAATATCACTCTGACCTGTTCAGTTATCTATCACAAGAACAGTTCTTTCCCCTTATTTCATATTCAGACACTCTAAATAGCATTCTAGTTATTTAACATATTTGGATATTTTTTACTTATTAATTTTGTTAATTTTTGTCCTCCATGTCCTCATCATTGGGATCAATTACCAGGAATCCATGGTTCCCTCTTTACAACACCTTCACGAGATGGTCCTTGCCCTGTTTCTGGGCCCAATTTAAAGGGTTGTTCCTAGTCTAGAAAGCTCTAGAAAACTGCATTCTTCCATATGAGCCTGCCCTGCTTCAAAGTATTCAATGGAATTTCCTACTTGTTTTCCATCTATTCTCAGATACATGTTAGGCAAGTTGCTTGACAAGTTGGATCCATCCTTTTTGTCCTTCTTCTGGCAGACGAAGACATTTCTATAGTTTTTTGTGGAGCTTTCGGGCTATGTGGCCATGTTCTAGACATTTCTAGTCAGACATTTAAGCAGATTTGTTGCTGAAGAAGGTTGCGGTGTTCTCTAAACTGATAAGAGATCCAATAATAAAAAGGGATTAAAAAAAGATCTCAAGTCCCAAATTGTGTTATTCCAGGTCAGGTATGGGAGAATAATTTTAGGTCAATCGTTACAGATATTAATAGTTCTGGGCATGACCTTGATAATTCCCATGAAGTCATACTCTCTATTTTACAGTTTCAAAATGGAAAGGCTCCAGATATCAATTATAACCCCACAGAACGTATTAAAACCAAGAAGTTTTAACTTACCGGTATTAAAACTAATCACAATAGGTGAGCAGTAATGCTCCCTGTTCTTTCGTACTAAAATAAACACTTTGGATAAAATCCCTGCTAGCTGGAAGCAAGTGATTGCGATGCCAATCTACAAGGACAAGCTATTGATCCAATGAATTGCTGACCTATTAGTCTGTTATCAGTAATGGGAAAGTTATACATTCATTTTCTATACAACAGACTGATTTCCTTTTTGAATTCTAACAATATGCTTACTGAGGCACAAGCTGCAATTAATCTATGTTTTATCATTGTTTGGTCCCCTCTCATCTTGCTGAGAAATATTCAAGACCTCTGCAAGGCATGTTGTTTGTTGTTTTTATGGACCTAAAGTCAGCTTTTTTCTCTAGCTCCAGATCCACATTAAGGGAGAAGACGGATAATATTTTGGCTAATGAAAGACTTTGCTGTTTTATTAAGACTTACAGTACAACCAGCTGCAAGTCAGATGTGGCATCCAGGGTCAGCATTCTAGATAAATATCTGTGACCATAAGGGTTAGATAAGGCTGTAATGTTGTGCTAACTTTGTTTAACCTATTTGTAAATGAAGAAGTTTTAATAGATCCCAATAGTCATTTGCCCAAACTTGGAGACAGGAAAATTTCTACTCTACTGTATGCAGATGATGCAGACATTCTTTCATATTCTAGATTGGGCCTAATTATTTACCAAGGAAGTTTGTTTATTTAATTTATACCCTGCTGTTGCAAAAAGGTGTTCTATCTACAAACAACACTACCACTGTGAGTGAAGATGCCTGGATCCTTGCCACAGACAACATAATGAATGTATGGATATTTATGGGGGAGAGGGGGAGACTGAAGTCAAAAACTTCAGGTAGGAGTTACATAAAGTATAGGAATGAAGACTGACTGCAACTGTTCCATCCAGTGTAGAAAGGGAAAAACTCACTTTCCACCAGCCTTGCACCCAAGTCTTTCCATTTAACCTTCATTGCTGGGTTAGGACAAATTGGCTAGCACTCAGTGTGCATGAAAGCCTTGCCTTTTTCCTTCGATGACATTTTTTTACTGGTATCAACTGCCAGACTCTTTTCTTGGAGTTAAAATACCAGCATTCCTGGGATCCTGGAAGCATAAACTAACACGCAAAGAAACCACTACAGATAGGATGGACCAATGATGATTTAGTATATTGTCAGGGCCATGCATTAATTTTTTCCCCTGTCTTCTGTATGGACAGGGGATGCAGCTATAACCAGGAAGTTTCTTTATGTGTAGACATGACAGAAGAGGCCAATAAAGCAATATATGTTACAGGAATGTTTGGTTAACAAATATTTTATCTCATTTCTTGGTTTGTTTTCTCTCAGCTGGTTGTATAGAATTCTGCCTTCTGTTTGCCACAAGCCCTTTCAACCCATGGATCAGGGTTATCTGACACATAACTGGGATGAAGCTGAGCCTGAGCCTAATCAGGTAGTGATATGTGATGCAAAAGTACAAGAATGAATGGTAATATTGGAAAGAAAACTCTTGGTTCTGTTTTATGGGAAAGCCAGTGCTTAAGGGGCCTGGAAGGCATGGACAGAAGCCCTGGTTTCTTGGTCAGAATTCAGAATGCCTCCACAGCACTGATGCTTCTTTGCTTTTTTTTTTTTTTTTTTTTTTTTTTTTTTTTGCCATCAGACAGACAACAACATGTATGGATAGCCACAGAAGGGAAATAAATGTTTTGCTGTTGGCAGGTCTGGGGACACACAAGTCAGAGAGAATAAAGTTGATAAGAGCAAAGACAAAGCAGATCAGCTCTAGGCTACAACCAGTGGCCCAGTGGGCAAGAGCATTGTTGGCAGTTCTGAATAGGGAAGGGATGAATATTAAGGATACTGTATTAAAGATGTGTGTAGTCACTCGTGAGATGTGTGTATGAGACAGACCCTTCTATAAATACACCTTAGCACAATAGACCAATAGGTGAAGGCTTGGGAGTTCTTAGATCCATAAGGAAGGATGTAGCCCAAGCCTCTAGAATCACAGCACCATCAAATCATTGATGACTGAATTGAAAGGGACCACAAGGGCCACCCAGTGCAACCTTGTGCCCTGCACCAGCTTTACAGACAATTTTATTTTACAGAAGGTGGAGGAGGCAACAAGGGAATCAGCCATTTTGGATGACAGTTGGAAGAGACCACAATGGCCACCTAGTCCAACCTCCTGCCTTGCAGGAATACACAACTAAAGCACTTCTGAAATATGGTCATCCAATCTCTGTTTGAAGACCTCCAGAGGTGGAGAGTACACAATTCTTCAGGGCAATCTATTCCACTATCAAACAGTACTTACAGTGGAAACATTCCTAACCTTTAGGTGAAATCTTTTTGTAATTTGAATCCATTGGTTTATGCTCTAGTTTCTGGAACCATTGAAAACAAGTTTACTCTATCTTCTATATGACATCTCTTCAGATATTTAAAGACAGTTGTCACATCTTTATTATTCTAAGGCTTTATGAAAAGAACTCCATTCTAAAATAGGAAAGTTACTTGGGGTGCTAATCTAATCTAGTTTCATCTAGCTCTAGGGAAGATCTGGGAGAAAAGAGGTAGAAAAACATCCCAAAGAATATCAGTTGACTTTATAGAGGGGTCAGGATAGGAAGACAAGGAGGAAGGACACTTTGGGTCACTCAGATTGTCTAACCCTTTGGGATACTGCCCACTCTGAGACAGTCTTTATCCTTTATTGCTAAGTGTTGTTGCACTTCTAACGTTAGCTACCTCCCCTAATTATGTGTCATCTACAAATCTGATAAGCATGCCTTCTATTCCATCGTCTAATTAATTTATAAAGATGTTAAACAGCAGCAGGCCCAGGAGAGAACCCTGAGGTACCCAACTAGTCACTTTCCTCCAGGATGAAAAGCAAGCATTGGTGAGCTCTCTCTGGGTTTGATCTGTCAACCAATATAGAGCCACCTAACTGTAGCTGACCACAGTTCACCAGCTTGCCTGCAAGGATATCATGGAGCAACTTGTCAAAGGCCTTACTGAAATCAAGACACTCTGACTCTGGACACTTGAATTAATTTGGAGTAGCTAGGTATTCTTTTACTATGTTTTTACCTATTCTGGGTTGTAGTCCTCCTTCCCAGACTGTATACCCTTCAACATTTTTCAGATGAACATCAGGACTTGTGCAGCTGAGCAACATCAGAGTGTGGCCAGGTAAAGAGAAGGTAGATACTGCTAATAAAGAAGAACACACAAAACAACTATTTTAAGTAGAAAATCTTTGGAATTTATGTATTCAGTTTAGGAAAGCTTGAAATTTTATTTTAAACCCCTAAAACAATGCATACAGTTACCTGTATCCACACAGTACATCCCTGCATTATTGATCCTATTTTACTGTAATGGGTTTGTATGGTTTTTTGGTCAAATTTGTGTGCCCCTGGGAAAGAGCAATTGAGAAAGAACAACAGTTCTGCAGGTTTTGTAATTCAAAGTGGGTCCCTTCAAGAAAACTTCTCTTAGGGGTTATTCAGACATCGTTGTTGTTTTTTTTAGCATGATGATGTGAATAATCTTACTCATGCATTCTAGGTTTATTATTCATACAATAGAACCACATTGATGCGCATCTCTGCAAGTTCAGTTGCTCACACATGCAAGCAGATGGAATAAAGATGGAGTCAATGATGTGAATGCACTTAGAACACATTCAAGGCATGCAGTTTTATCCTAGGTATATTCACATTGATTATTCAGACTACCAACAATGTGGATCTTTTTTAAAAATTCAGGTAGAAACCCAATATTGATTATCCCGAATTAAGTGGGTTTTTGGCGCACATACATACACACCCAACTAAATCAGGTGCATTTGAGATGCATGTGAACAACAGAGATGCAATCAGAATTCACCCTGGATTATTTTCACCATCTTAACAATCTCCTAGTAGGTTGTTGTGTTTCTTCATTTTCCTTAGAACAGGGGTTTCCAACCCAAGGGTGCATGCAATCCCAAGGGATGTGAGATGGAATTTCAGGGGATGTGACATAAGAGTGGCTTGAGTCATCATTCATTTTCCCCTGAATAAATTAGAATTGAATTGCTCAACTTAACCTTGCATTGTATGCACTGAGTTGAAAGATTAATATAATATAATATAATATATATTAGATTCAGTTTGTTCACCTGCAGCATTGTATGTGGTTCAATTTCTGATTAAAAAATTAGAAATCAGTCTTCTTCATCTTCAAAAGTGATATTTTTTGTAGAGGGTGCAGATATTACTTAAAAATTACTTAGTGGTGCAGGGCATAGAAAAGGTTAGGGACCACTGCCTTAAAAGCAGCTGGAGTCTCATAGGTTAATTCTAATGGCAGCTGCATTACTTTTCTATCTGTACTGCTTCTAATGGGAGAAGAAGATTGGATGTAAAAAGTTCTATTCTTTTGATGATGGCCCAATATATTGAAAGTTGTGTTTCTCTGTTTTGTTCCAGTTGAGATGGAAACCTTTTGAGATCCCTGCAACTTCTCAGAGAAAAGTGGACTTTGTAACTGTAAGTTAAGAAACAGAAGTGTTCCAAGAGTTTCTCACTAGATGTCGCTGTAAAGGTGCTGAGCAGTTTGAAAAATGATTTGCCCCAAATTATGCTTGATTTTTGTTTGTAAATGATTCTGAATGGCGCACGTAGACCTTCTATCCTTCTATTTGACAGAACTGGGGAGGCAGAAGTGAAAAAATAACCCATGCAGATTGGCTTCTGAATAATGAAGCAAGAAGTGGCTGCCTTGACCCCAGAGCCATTCAAAACAGGGAGCATCTGACCATCTGGAAAAACAATTTCCCTAACCATCTGACCTCTATAGAGAGATGTCACTGGGACCCTTCCCATCTTTTTCTGAGAAATTATGCAACACTCAGGTGTGCACAGTTTTCCTCCCAGAAAATCAAAAGACTTCACTGACATTTCCCTAGCTCTTCACTGAACTGAGGTTTGTTTACTACTCCCACTTTTAATTTTAATGGATTTTTGAGACAGGCAACAGACCATGGGCTAGATGCATGGACTCAATTAAGGAGGTCATGGGTATGAATATGCAAGAACTTTGAAGAATAGTGGAGGATACAGAGTCCTGGAGATGTCTCATCCACATGGTTGCCATGAGTCAAGATCAACTCAACGGTGGTTAACAGCAACAACAAAACAGTGTGACACTGCTTCTGTGTTCAAACATACATGTTTTTAAATGCCCCTGGAAAGGAGAACAAAGTGTTTCTCTAAGGGTGAAAACATTTTGTTGATGGCATGAAGACCAATCAAAGGGACTTCTGTGAAAGTGTCAGCTATTTATTCTGAACCTCTGGTGTTTCTTTGTCATAGGGATTGCACACTGTGTGTGGTGCTGGTGATGCCAGGTCTCGGAATGGGCTCGCAATCCATGTCTTCACCTGTAACACCTCCATGACCAACAGGTTTGTGAGTCATGTGCAGACAGTAAAAGGTTCTCAAGGGTTCTGCATAGAGCTCTGGATACCATCACAGATTATTTAGCTGCATTTTATTCTGTGAATTCTAGAAGATTGTACATTTGAAGAGTCACTGGCTGTCAAGCCAACGTCCCTTCATTTCCCAATCCCTTTTCCTCCCCTCCTCCTATTTCATATATTTATGTCACTGATGTATGTGACGATATACATACAGCATTGTAAACATTAGATGGGCTCCCAGATTTCATCTAGTGCAATTTCCTACCAGTGCAGGAATCAACAGTGAAAACACGCTAAGAGATGGCCATATATCCTCTTTTTAAAAGCCTCCAATGAAGGACAGTACACCACCTTCTGGGAACATCCATTTAACATAACTCATAAAAATGGGAAGGTGGGTGCAAACAACTATTTTCCAAACCTCTTCAGCTTCTCCCAGCACATTTTTTAAGGAAGGTTGAAAATCTTGGTAAGACATTGTTCAAGGTTTTCTGATCACCAGTAGAGATGTGTACACTCTCACAGATCTCCACATTCTCTTTAAAAAGCAAATATAAATATTTTTGCCACACCATAGTGCTATTTCCAGATGTATCCAGTTTTTTTTTTAAAAGGAGTTTAAAAAGTAGGAAGAGTGTATGTGTGTAACTCAGAGAATTGGTCCAAGTCCAAGCACAGGTGCAAAGGAAGGAAAACTATGCCCTAGTACCCACAGCTTCAGAAGGACCTGGAACACAACATTATACCCAGATGTGATAAATGGGAGTCCACCAGCACTGCAGGCCATAGTTTAACATCCATGGGTTCTCACTGCCTCTACCCACCTAATATATTCCCAGAACACACTTTGATTTCTCATGTACCCACAGAAGAAGGGAAAGAGGCTTTGCCCCATCAGATACCTAGGTGGCAGAATAAAAGAAACCTGATGGGGTTACAAAGGCAGTGGGTTCTGGGATTAGAATTAAGGTTCCATTCTTTATAACCAACTTTTTGTAAATTCAGGGATCCTTTGCTTGTTCTTCTTCCTCTACAGGTGCTTTTACAATTCTGATGGAGACTTTCTGATTGGTAAGTTGCCATTTTATCCTTACCACTCTGAAGTCTTGTGCACTGCAATGTTTGCTTTATTTAAAGTTGAAACATTAATCCCAAGGAGACTGGAAGCAATTTGAAGTCTTGTCACACATAGAAGGAAAAAGTAAATAATAATAAAATCACAGCTCTGTACAGTAATCTCACATCATCTCCTCCTGAATAGTACAGGATCCTGTACATATCAGTTGTCCTGCATATTAATTCAGGACAGAATCAGTGCCTTCTTCCATGTTAATTCTTGAACACCTGAGGGTGATCTACTAGTCACAATATTACCCATCTACACAAACAGAATTATGCAAGGGAGTGCTGAACATTTCTCGGCCTGACCAAGAAGGAATAACCTAGTACCATGAAACTTACATGCTATTCCACATATTCACTCCAAATCCGATGCACTTGGCACATCATTTCTCAAGTTTCTTTGACCTTCCCCACCAAAGAAAAATCTGGTGTCCGATCATTGAAATATTGTGCTGTTGCTGCTATCACATCTGAATAATTTGAAAATCTCCTTCCTTTCAAAATCTTTTTAAGGTTTGGAAATGAGAAATAGTTCTGGTGAGCAGGGAGCAAATTCTGGTGAACAGGGAGGATGGTTTAAGCACTGAAACCCCAAATTCTTCAAAACATCCATCATCCTGCCAGCCCTGCAAGCAGGTGCATTGTCCTGCAAAAAAATAGAACATATTTCTGCAGCTTCTGCAGCTGGTTTTTCTTCAGTGCCTTCTTTAATCAGCACAGCAAGTTAGACTAGTAATCTACATTAATTTTTTGACCCTTCTGAAGACAGTCATCAAAATATCTTTCTTATTACCCCAAAATGTGGCCATGGCCTTTCCTGCTGACCTTTCAGTTTTGAAATTCTTCAGCCATGGAGAACCTGAGTGCTGCCACTGCAAAGACTGTTGTTTGGTCTCCAGATCATACATATGTAACCCTGTTTCATCAACAGTGATTCCCAAAAATTATTGCTAGATTGTTCAAAACGCTACAAAATCAACTTGGAAGTATCCACTCAATTTCAGTGTGTCAACATTCAAACATTTCAGCACCCAATGACAGCTTCTGCATAATCATGAATTATAAACCAAATGCACTGTCAGAATATCTCTAGTTGTTTCAGCAATTGTTTAAGCTGACTTTTGTTGATCTGCCAAAATCAAGCCATGAACACATTCAACAATTTCAGGAGCTGATACTGTTGAAGGCCTCCCAGACCTTGCTGCATTTTTGGTCTCCATGCTGAAAGTTGGCACACCACTTCTTCACCATTGTCATTCAATGGTTGCATCATACCCTCATGGGTTTCCTTTGGAGATTTCTTCTGCATCAACAGGAATTTCATGATAACCCAGAGTTTAGCACTTGAAAATTTCACACATTTTATTGACATGGTTCTATCAATGATCTGAAAAAATTCAGAAATTAGAGCTATGATGCTGCAAATTGTCAGTTTGCAATGCAAGGGAAGACTCTTTCAAGATACAGTGACAAAATTATGCTCAGATTTTGGGGGGGTAAGCCAGGCCAAGAACATTACTGAAAAGGGCCAATTTGATCAATGGTAGTATCCTTGACATTGCAAAGCAGTGACAGGATCTGGGGGACCCCAAAATGTGTGAACAGGAAGGGTACTTGGGAACGAGCTTATGGGGGAGGATTGCGTCTTTTAGAAAATCCCTTTTACCCCTTGTGTCTAAGCCATCTGCATGTCTTGGGACTCATTCAGGCACTATCTTTTTGGTCATTGCAACCTCCAAACCACATGCTGGCATCCAGAGGTGCAATATAAAGATACAGAAGTATCAAAAATACATTGTGGGGATAACAGGGTGCTTACAATCTGTAGTAAAGAGAATTCTGCTCTCCTATGCAGAGCAGGCAGTGGGAGCAACCATCCAAAGGTTTTATCTTACCCTTGTAGGCTTTTTGAAAAGGTCCACAGAATGGATGAAAAAAAGACACAGAATTCAAGGAACAGAGAAAGGACTAACTACAGAATGATTTTTTAAAGCAGCAGATTTGAGTGTGCATGCTGCAAGTTTGGAAGTGGGATTCCCACTAAAAATACTCAGTTCTAGGGTCTGCCAGACATAGCTCTCCTATGTACAAGATCCATATGAGTGAGTCACAGAGACCAAAAAAGGGGGGAGGAGCAAAATATAGACTACATTAAAAAAAACAACAACACCACAATCATTCAGTGCCTATCATCTATGGCAAGGGCTGCTACAGTCCTTCAACACAACTGTTTTTGTTTCCTTTCTCCAGTACCACAGCAAGGGGAATTGCTCATCACTACAGAGTTTGGAAGGCTGTTGGTGGAACCCAATGAAATCTGTGTCATTCAGGTAAGCACTGGATCTTATTATATAAGTCACTCACCCTTATCTGTTATGCTTGGCCTCCTAGTTCAAATGTCATTTAGAATTCTATACTACAGGACATGTGTAGGATCCTATTACATAATTGGAGACTTTTTTTTCTACAACCATAGGAGATCAGCAATCCCTGTCCATGTAATAGAAATATATACCTGAAGTACACTGGATGCACATTTTTCATGCATGGAGATTATGTCCCTTGTTTTGCTGTTAACTACTGGCTCTAGAGAGGGATTTGCCTCATATGAGCTCTGCAGTGTGTATTCGCATCTCAATTCACCACCAGTCAATGGGACATATATCTCCATTACTGAATTAGGACATGATTCTATGAAAGAGGGAAAACCTGTTTTCAGTGTTCTTATCATCTGAGTTTCTCAAGAGCAATGGGTAATTGGGGCCAGTGGCAGACCAAAAGTGGGGTGGGAGTGTGTTCCCCCAAGTGCAAAACATAAAGGATTGCAATGGTGAAGGCTTGCATTCCTGGAGTGGAGTTAGCTTATACATTAAAAGAAGCCAAAGAACAACTGTTTGAATGTTGTGAGGCCAATAGTTTTTCACTGCAAATACTTTCTTCAGACAACCAAAGAAACAACTGTATACCTGGATCTTGCTGGAGGCCAATAAAGAAATCAGACAGACTGCAAAATTAAAAGCAAAAGATACAGAAACTCCGTTCTCTTTGCAAAAACAAGACCAAATTAGACTAAAGAATACTAAACCAACCATTGTGCCAAAATACAATCTGAAGAACATCTGCAAAATTTAAAGACAAAGTAAAAAGTCAATTTGTACCATTAAGTCTAACTGACTGGGAACCAGAAGATCTTTTGACTGAAATCAAGGACATTGTGCAGGAAGAATGCAAAAAGGCACAATCTTCAACCAAAAAGAAAGAAAACTTGGGACCTATTGGACAACAGATGAAACTTTTCAAACAGTTGAGGGTAGACGAGAAGCAAAAGGTGACAGAAATAGGATAAGAATCCTGAATGCAGCTTTTCAGCAATTTGTGCACAGGGACAACTATAACAGTCAGTGCAGAAAAACAGAAGACAATGAAAAGGTGTAACAAGAGGCTTCTTCTGCGAGATTGCAGGAATCAAAGGAATTTAAACCAAGAGTACTATATGATCAGCAAGGGGCCACTTTGCATGATCGAAGAGAAATTAAAAAGGCAATGGAAACAATACACTGAAGAACTATATGAGTGAGATAAAATGATGACAGATTCATTCAAGGAAGAACCATTTGAAGAGGAAAGCGAAGCTGCACTGTATTAATCTCTAATGGAAGCAAAGTAATCCTTTAAAAAGAGGTCTTTGACCATATGTGATTGTGTGAGAAATGCCAGCTGTCCGAGCTGGGTTCCAAAAAAGAAGAGGCAATGGCAACCATGTTGCAAGCATACATTGGAAAATGGAGTGTATCAAATTTCAGAACAAAATAATTAATTTCAGAACAAAATAAGCCTGTGCTGTATAGATTTTAGCAAAGCCTTTGTTTGTGTAGTTTATGAAAAACAATGGATAGTTCTTAAAAGAATTAGGTGTATAATAATTGTTATTTTCATCATGTATACTCAGGAAAAGAAGCCACTGTCAAGTCAGAATATAGAGAAATAGTTCAGATTGCCATGGGCAAGGGGGTCAGGCAAGGCTGCATTTTATCATCCTATCAAATTTATATGCTAAATATATCATACAGAAAGCTGGATTAGACTTGGGGGAAGGAGACATGAAAATTGAATGTAGGAAGGTCCAGATATGCAGAAGACACTATATTACTAACAAAAAATATTATTAAATTTTTGTCCCCTCTCTCCCTTCCAGCAAGGGATGCGTTTTAGTGTGGAAGTATCTGGGGAAACTCGGGGCTATGTCTTGGAGGTATATGGTGTACATTTTGAGCTGCCTGACTTGGGACCTATTGGTAAATATTCGTTTCTATTCTTACATCCCCAAACGATAGGAATGCAATGCTTTATTTTTTTAGGCTTATCAGAAACATTACAGAATAGCAAGCAAGCTTTTAAATGTTGACTTGTCCTCAAAAGTCAGTCTAAAAGTTCAACAGCACCAAAACATATGTGGAGAGGTGAGATATGTTTCATTGCTGTAATATTCTGAGGGCTGGATCATACATTGATCTCAGGATTATTTCTCATGTTACCAAGTGAGTTTGAGTAGCAAAAGACCGAAAAGAGAATGTTTCTATACTCATATTGTGACCACCAATTTAAGTTTTACAGAGATTGGGCAAAAATTAATGGACGATAAATGTAACAGTACCCTTTGGCATAACAACTAAGCAGAATGTGTAGAGACAGTGTTTCTGTCCCAGATGTAAAAGAGAAGAAAAACTCACCTTTCTGTTCAAGAATGCCCAGACAAATTCTGGGTGGCTATGCGTGCAAACCAAATGTTACATTTTAAAATAGCAGGACAATTCTTACAGCAAGCAGTCCTTTGCCAAATTCTAGCTACTTGAATTTACTATTACACTAGAAGTGTGCCTTATACAGTATTACTAGCTCCTACAGGGTTGCCAGCGAAGCCTTAGTTTTCTAGTGGACATGTAACTTAGTTATACAATTTCTGCCTAGCTGTAATAACTCTATCAAATCTAATATTTTTGACTTGAGCTTCTCATTGCTTAGAGCCCACCAGTTTCTACAACAAAAAGTAATAAAGAGCTTTATGAAATAACTTCTAAATACAGATTATAACATAAAACTTTTAATGCAAAATACAGAGACGCTTTGCAAGTGTAGAATGGTCTACAGTGTTTAAGTATGCAACTGGTGGTGAAGACCTACCCATTGCTTCTTTTTCTTCTAGGAGCCAATGGGTTGGCTAACCCACGGGATTTCCTTGTGCCAGTAGCCTGGTATGAAGATCGCCAAGTAGCTGAGGGTTATACTGTTGTCAACAAGTACCAGGGGAAACTCTTTGCAGGACAGCAGGTTGGGAAATCAGAATTTTAAT
Organism: Urosaurus nigricauda; assembly: GCA_034509955.1. Classification (NCBI taxonomy): domain Eukaryota; kingdom Metazoa; phylum Chordata; class Lepidosauria; order Squamata; family Phrynosomatidae; genus Urosaurus; species Urosaurus nigricauda. The sequence goes on from JAOEGL010000002.1 coordinate 136,440,081, forward strand.
TTGGAAAGTGACAAATTTCATGAAAAATCAGACATGAAGGCCAACAATCTTGTCATACACCCCACAATAGACACTTCTTTCTGTCTAAACTATATACAAGTTCTAAAAACGTCAACTTGAATCTAAGCTAAACTCTTCCAAAATGACAAAGGGGAACCCTAATATTTAGAGTTTCATGTTGGGAGTGACGAGTTTGAGTGATGAAAAAAATCCAAGAGTGATGGCCTTGTTTTTCAAGAAAAATCATGTACCCGTTCCTAAAACACAGGCATCCAGGGAAAACTCCAACCCAAATGGAAAACAAAAGCTGTGGGTACATGCGTCAGCTAAGAGAAGGATTAACAAAGAGTAAGAGGCACAGATGACAAGTCACCAAAGCATGCTTTTTGGCTTGTTCTGGAGTTAGGGGTGACATGAGCAGGTTTGCTGGTGATTTTTTTTAAGGCAAATCAGTGTAATCAAGTGTAAAATTCCTGAAAGTAAAAAAGGTGTTGTTTTTGTTGACTTTCTGTTTGCTTTATTTTCGTGTTAATGCTTTTTGGCACAAACACATCTGAAAAACATTCAACCTTTGTGTCCCCCCCCCCCCCCCACTTTTAAAATCCCGTTTGTGTGCTGGATTCGTCAAGTGTGATAAGGCTCTTAGGAGTTTATCAGAGGGGAAGAATTTCTATTTATTTTGAATGGAGCCAATTGGAGCCAATTCGAATTCACGTGAATTCGCTAGTTTAGCTAATTTACGTGAATTCTAATTATGTTCAGAATGCGTTCAGAATGACTTACCAATACCCGAAAATGACTGACCATTGCCCAAAATTGTGTGAGATGCTTTAATACACAATAATGTGAAACCCATGATTGTGTTCGGATTGCCATTAGATTATACTTCCAATTTCCGTCGTCTGATAAACTCCTTAGTCACCTTAATGGAAGACTTACATCATGAACTGGTTTCTGTTCTACTGACTGCATGTGTCAGCAACATTTGACAATGGTATCCGTCAGAGGAAGTTTACCAGGATAAGATTTGGAGTATTATGCTAGTTCCAGTTCTTTCTCCATTTTTACATGCAAATCCATCAAGTTCCCATCTTTCCCCCATTTTTTTTTTACTTTGATTTTATAAAACCACTTGTGGCAATCTGGGGTTTAATCATTCAGTGTCACCAACATGTGGATGGCATTCAACTCTTGTCCATTCCGGATCTTCACTAGGAACCTTTAAACTGTTGTTGGAAGTAGCAATAGACTAGATGTTGAAAAACAGTTTTGATCAGACAAAAGAGCTTATAGTCAACAGAAGTGCCCTAGCAATTGAGATTCCACCAATGTTAGATGGAACAGCACTCACTTTGAAATTACTGATTCAAAGTTTGTGGATTCTTCTGGACTTAATACTATAGTCCAAAGTTTGTGGATTCTTCTGGACTATAATAATACAGTCTGGACTTAATACGATAATCCAAAACTACTGTCAGGAGTAGCTTTGGCTACTGTTCATCTGTTCTTTTACCTTTGTTATCAGCTGCCTTGAGCAATCCAGAGGAAAGGAGGGGTGGCAGTGTGTTGAATAGGTAAATAATGTCTGTGGAAATCAGACACATTCCATAGAGAAGACAGGTATATTATTCTGCTTTATCTTACAGAACTGCTCTCCATTCAACGTTGTGGCTTGGCATGGAAACTACACACCATACAAGTACAACCTCAGCCATTTTATGGTTATAAACTCTGTGGCTTTTGATCATGCGGTAAGTTTTGACTTTGCTGAATTGGTCTAAAGGGTCCATTCACGTTGTTTGGTACTCCCTTGGTTCAGCCAAAATTGACTGGAATCTATGTTCCAAAACACACTGCAGAAATAGTCCAGTTAGAGAGCGCTTTAACTGTCCTGGCTCAGTGGGAGGGAATCCTAGGAACTGTAGTTTATTGTGGCACCCAGAGAAGGCAAAATGCCTCGCAAAACTACAGTTCCCAGAATTCCCTAGCATTGAGCCAAGGCAGTTAAAGTGGTCTCAAACCGGATTATTTTCTGCAGTATGTTTTGGACCTATGAGGGAGGCACGTGCAGTAAATTCAACTACTGTACTTATTTAGTTGCTTTAACATAAAATAATTAAAGACTTTTGAAGAGTCATCTTATTGTGGACTTGCAGTTCACACTGAAGTCAAGATGATCTTGGATTTTTAGTTTACAACTGTCATAAAATACAGTCATTTTTTTCCAGTTTCATATTCAACTCTTTAAACAGTCTGTCCTTTTTGGCATTTGTAGGATCCATCTATCTTCACTGTCTTGACTGCAAAGTCAACTCGTCCTGGAGTGGCAGTTGCTGATTTTGTTATATTCCCTCCCCGCTGGGCAGTGGCCACCAACACTTTCCGTCCACCTTATTACCACAGTATGTGTGCCATTCTTTCCACTATACTCGGAAAGCAAATATTTCTGTTCTCCAGCAGGTACCTACGACACATTTAATAGAAGGTAGCTGTCAGTCCATAGATGGGAAAATGTACTTCTAGTGACTATATTACTAAACACCAATGTACTTCCAGGTACTATATTGCTAGGAACTGAAAATACAGCCTGCTACTTCAACACAGATATAAAAAAGGTCAACAATGCCACTAAATCAATGGCGGGATTCACTGATGGCATATTTTCTTGGTGTGTGGGAGACTTCCCGTACAAATGTTGGACTTCTCTTTAGATCACCACCCATTCAAAAGGCCTGGGGAATACAATCTGCTTAAAAACTCCAGTTTGGGGTTAAAACCATTAGAGTCACTTAGTGGCCTTGTCATTGATCAGATAGGGTTGTGGAAGTTCTGCAGGAGTGCCTGGATGTTGTAATGGGCTGGATGAGGGTGAGCAAATTGAGGCTGAATTCCAATAAGATGGTGGTTCTGTGGATCGGTGGGAATACTCCTAGATCCATCCTTGTCACTGGAGACCCAGGCAGACTCAGTGGCTTGGAGTACTTGGGGACAGCTGTGATCTTTCATAGGGATGTGGTGGCTCAGCAGTTGAGATGCTGACTCTGATGACTGCAAGATCAATAGGTAGGCAGCCCAAGTGCTGTGTGACAGAGTGACCACCCATCACTAGTCCCAGCTTCTGCCAACCTAGCAGTTCAAAAGCATGTAAAAGTGCAAGTAGATAAATAGGTACCACTTTGGTGAGAAGGTAACAGGGTTCTGTGCAGTCATGCTGGCTGTATGACCACAGAGTTGTCTTTGACAACGCTGGCTCTATGTCATAGTAATGGAGATGAGCACCACCCCCTACAATCTTGTCAAGAGAAACCTTTACCTTGATGATCTTTCCTGGATAGGGATAATTTAGCCAAAATAGTCCATGTATTGGTACCTTCCGAATTAGACTACAGCAATGCACGACATAGAGCTGCCCTTGAAGATGACTTGGAAACTTCAGCTAGTGCAAAATGCAGCATTTAGTCTACTCACTGGGATTCCATTCAAATATCATATCATATAACACCTGTTCTGAAGGAATTGCACTAACTGTCAATACATTTCCATTCTGAATTCAAGGTTCTGGCAATAAATTGTTTTAAATTTATTTTATTTTAAGTCACCCTAAGATCTTCAGATAAAAGGTGGGATATATTTGTTTTAATAAATAAAAATGGGCATGGCTTTGCCTTCAAATGCTGTATCAGCACAACCTTGAAACAGCCAACAATCCTCCTCCCCCCAAGTTTCAGAAAATCATAGAATCTTAGATTTGGAAGGGACGACAAGGGTCATCCAGTCGACCCCCCCTGCCATCTAAGAAGACAACTAAAGTCTTAATGGTAGTAGATACATGGGCACCAACCTTTTCTTCCAGAAGAAAAATCAGTGTGAACTTGCTGTGGTAACTCCTCTGACAAAAAAATAAGCATGGCACACATGTTTTAGGTCACTGCAACAACTATGCCACCATCATGTTTGTCATCTTATGTATGTATGGCACAGGTGTCCAGGCTCTTTCCTCAAAGTCTCCACCACAATGTCCACAAAAATCCCTGTTTTCCTGTTTGCTGTGCTTCAGAGATTGAGTCAGCAGCTATCAGCTGCTCACTCCAACTCAAGCCTAATCTGTGGCTCAGCAGAAGTCCTGCCACCCCTTAGAACATGTGGTCAGGGACAGTATATGCCTCCCAAACAAACCAAAGCACTCCAAAGTCGCCAAAGATCACAGCCAAAGATCAGTGCTGACCCCCAAACTACAGGATCACTTTCTTCTCTCTCTTCAGACTGAGCTCCAAAGGTTGAGGCAGAAGGTATGTAGAGCAAGCATCTAGGACCTCTGCTTGCAACCAAGTCAGTGACTCAACAGAAGCCCTGCCACATAAACCATGTGCTCGGGGACAGTACACACCTTCCAAAAAACAAAAACACCCATAAGTCTCCAAAGATTGCAGAGACTGAACTCCAAAGCCTGAGACAACAGCTATATAGAGTTATCATCTAGGAGCTCTGGTTGCAACCAGGTCAGTGACTCAACAAAAGTCCTACCACATATTCCATGTGCTCAGGAAGAGCACAGAGCCCAAAAACTAACTCAAACACCCATACAAGCATCCAAACAATGCAGCCGAAGAATCAATACTGACCCCCAAAACACAAGCTCACCTTCTTCTCTCTTCTCAGAGAGGAGATGATGGGTATCTATCTACAAGGGGTCAGAAGGATCTGAAAAATTGTCCTTCAGTCCTTCATGCATATGAATCCCTGGACTCACTACATATTAAGGAATATCACAAGTCACAGAATCCGCAGTTCAGACATCTCTGATTCCATATTGGCACTAGATCATTGGAGCATAACTCGTTGGAGTTGCAGAATGACTGATTTTTTTCCAATTTATTTTCATAGGAAACTGCATGAGTGAGTTTATGGGCCTAATTAAAGGTACATATGAGGCAAAGGAACAAGGATTTCTACCCGGAGGGGCCACTCTACACAGTATGATGACACCCCATGGACCAGATGCCGAATGTTTTGAGAAAGCAAGTGCAAGCAAGCTGAAGCCTGAGAGAATTGCAGAAGGAACTATGGTAAGAGTTTCAGGAATCTAAGCCAAGCAGCCAGTTATGGGGAGCTCCTATGTTTTTATCTTGACCTTGTTTTCAGGCTGGAAATGTAAAACAGAAGCAAATGAGAGCCACATATATAGGTTCTAAGAGTCATTCCTAGATTTGTCCAGGGAATGATCCAAATGGAGAAGAGATAATCAGCTTATAATTCTGTGTAAGTAAGTGGAAGACTAGGACTGGAAAATAACATTTTCAACATAGTTTCAGTGATGAGAATGACCTTTGCTTGCTCTCCCATAAATGTTAGCCACCAAATCAGAATAAGATTTGCAAAATGAAACAAATGTATGCAAGTTTGTTTAAATTTCTATAATAGGGAAAAAAAACCTTTCTAAGTGAAGAATTATGGATCATCCATATATGTCAAGAGCTGTAAATTGGAGTGTAGGCAAAGGATAGGAAGGTCAATCTTATTGTTGTGTGCCTTCAAGTCATTTCTGACTTGTGATGATCCCAAGGTCATGAGATTTTCTTGGGAAAATTTTTCAGAGGAGGTTCTGCCTTTGCCTTTCACTGAGACAGAGAGATTGTGGCTTACCCAAGGTCACCCAGTGGGTTTCCATGGCCAAGTGGGCAACCCAGAGTTGTAGGTGAATACTCAAATAGTATACCAAGCTGGCTCTCAATAACAGTTAATGACATAGAGCTCTATGTGCTGGTCTAAACCAAATGCTGTTGCCCACCCTTGAGCGAAAAAAGAGTTAAAGCAATTTGCATTATGTAATTAATATAAAGTATGTAATCAGATTCTTCCCTTTCTGAATGTACCTCTCTTCTTCTTCCAACAGGCCTTCATGTTTGAGACTTCTTTTAGCTTGGCTGTCACCAAGTGGGCTCTGAAAGCCAGCCTAGACAAGAACTATTACAAATGCTGGGAATCCCTAAAAAGCCATTTTAATGCCAAACACAAGTGAAGCGCCTAGATATGAGTATGCTCAGACTTTTCTTGCCAGAGTAACTAAAGCATGTCAAAGGAACTATGCTTTGATCAATCTTACATGCAGATATTCATGAGCATCTGAAAGTAATTGTGAGACAATAAACAAAACTAATTATCTTAATTGTCCAACTGTTTTATATGTGGTATCAGAAAAGACAAAATATTTACCATCATGTACTGCCCAGTGTAACAAAATAGCTATGATTTCAGACAATACTCTTTACGAGTCCTACCTTAGGCTCCTGAAGCCCTTAAACCGGAGCCCTAATTTCTTTTTTAAAAATGTACATTGTTGGGCCTCCAAAAATATCCCCACAGAAGCACCCCAGAATCTCATACTTGATTTATACAGAATCTCAGAATGGGGATAGGAAGTACAACACCACCATATCCTGCCACCATTTTGAGGGACTGCAGAGGAAACATGGTATTCAGGCTTGCTCTGAGTGTGGCCTACAGGAATTCAAGGGGAAATTGGCCCCTGGCCCTCAAAATAGTTGTTCATCCCTGCCCATGGGTGGATAGCTGGTGGTCTCCCATCCAAGTATTAACCAGGCCCTATCCTGTATATTTGATGAATTCAGATTAGACTGAATGTGTTCAGGGTATTAAGTTTCTAGCTGGTGCTCTTTAAACTGGGCAAACTGAATACTCATATTAATGCTGCTTAATTACTGGTTTAAAGATATTTATCCTCCTTGATAATTGCAGCTTTAGAAATACAAAAAAATATACAGTTTTTAACTGGGAACATTTAAAATGAACATCAGATCAAGTTACCATAAATGATTTCATCAAAGATTAAAAGTAAAGGTCTAAATCTGATTGTTACTCTCGGCTGCACTAGTCTCGCCGAATCAGTTGCTGAATGCTAACTCACTTATGCAAATACCATCGACTCAGGATTTAGGTCTGCATGGTCAAGAAAAATAAAAATGACCTAGTATTGGAAATACAACCAGGTAGGTACCCAAAGAGTTTCACTGGAAAGAGCATTCAGCAAGTGAGGCACAGCAAAAAATTTTTTTCCAAACAATTAGAAATAGCAGATTAAAACATTTGGAATTTTTTTAATGACAAAAATATTATGGTGCTGGGTTAACTTCTTTAGAAGCAGTATTCCTTAATTAGAGTACCACTTTACAATAGCAAAATCAGATTCCATGTACATTTTCAGTGTAGTCTGCACTGTTTAGTTCTTTGCAAGTGAAAATGAAGGTAGTCCCTATATAAGAGAAGCAATGAAAACATCTAACAAGACAGCAAAAAACAAGACAGCAATGCTAGGACTCTTACATTTATTTCTATATGCTTATGTACAAGACATCATGAAGTCCTAAAGACATTTTTGCATCAAAGTCAAAAACTCACATGTTGATTTTGAGAACAGTTATCTCTGATAGCCTAATTTAAAATAAAATAACATTGATAAAATGTTCCCAAATTTTACCATATTTCAGTATGCATATGTTCATTTCTGAGGACCTGAAACAATTGTTTTTGCTATCACTCCTTGTTTGCATGAAGAGACTGAGCCTCTCTTTTACTTCTCTTTATCCTTTGTCTTCGCCTTCCCATCTCCACTCCTGTCAATAATTTGTGAGAATATTCTAATTTCTCAGAAACCCAGATTGCAGTAAAATAATTTTAACTTTAATGTTACATGTCTCACTTTCAAAGCCAACAGAATTATAGGTGCTACTCTTGAAAGACAAGGACTATTTACCAGTTTCAAATCAATAAATTTTATTCTGAAAGAGGACCAGTTCTTACAGAGAATAAGCACAGCAGCAGGACTGTCACCACACAGTTGTTAGGAACTTAATAGGCAAGATGGAATGGTCGCTCATACTTGCCTTCCTGTATGAGCTTCTCTTTATAATCCTGCAGAGGAAAAAAAAGGATTGAAAATTACTCTGAAAAAATAATGAATTAGCTCATGTGAGTTATAACCAAGGTACGACTGCAATTGTTATTTTGGAAGAAGATCACAAAACAGGTTTAAAATAATTTATACCACCCTGCAATTAAAAACAAACAAACAAATACAAGAGCAATTTACAATAACTTGTTGTTAACTGTGGTCAAGTCAATTTCTTCTTATGGCAATCCCATGAATGAGAGACCTCCAAGTCCACCCTATCATCAATCACCCTATTCAGGTCTTTCAGACTGAAGGTTGTGGCTTCCTTGATTGAGTTCATCCATCTGGAATGCAGTCTTTCCTCTTTTCCTCCTGCCTTCTGCCTTACCAAGCATTATTGTCTTTTCTAGTGAGTTGTGTCTTCTCATGATATGGCCAAAGTATGACAGCCCAGGTTTAGTCATCTTGGCTACTAGGGAGAGTTCAGCTTTCACAATCACACATGGGAAATACGATGGGTATATATAATCCTCTTTCAATGTCTTCATCACCTACTTTAAAGTTATTTATCAACAAGACTCCAGAACCATTACTTGAAAAAAGTCAAGGAAGAAAGTGCAAAGGCAGGTTGCACAGCAGCTGAAAAGTGGGGGGGGGGGGGGGGGGGGGAGGGTAACCACAGATGACTTACATGACTTTAAAGTAGACAATGAATAAGACATTAAAATAGTTCAAGATCTTCCACACCTTGGCTCAGTCATTAATCGGAATGGAGATTGCAGTCAAGAAATCAGAAGGAGGCTAGAACTTGGAAGGGGCAACCACAAAGGAACTAGACAAGATCCTGAAGTGTAAAGTTGATGATGATGAATGATTTCTCACCTGCCTCTCCCCATGGATTGAGGCAGGGAACAACAACAAATCAATGGTTAACAACATCAATAAAAGGCATTAATTAAGATATGCAACAATTTAAAAGGACAATTAAAACATACACATTTTAAAACATTTAAAATTTCAACATCCTAATTCACAATTTAAGATTATCTGGATAAGCTCATTTGAAGAGACTGGTCTTTAATACTGTTTTAAATTCGGGAGAGCATGTTCAGCTCTCAAATGTCTTCCGGCATCTCATTCCAGTCTGGGTGGCTGAAGAAAATGTCCCCTGGCTGCCAGTTGGCTGAGCATGCTGGCTGAGCATACTGGGTGGATTATATGGGAGGAGGCAATCCAGCAAGTAACCTGGACCCCAAACTATGTAGGGCTTTAAAAGTAATAACCAAAACTTTGTACCTTGCCCGGATCTTCCTCTTCTTCTACTTCTTCTGACCCTGAGTCTGTAAGACCTGAGCAGGATGGCAGATGACAGAGAGACTAAGGTCCAAAACACTTTGCAGAAATATGCCAGTTTTGAGACCACTTTAACTACCCTGGACTCAGTGCTACAGATTCCTGGGGGATTATAGTTTTCTTGTGGCACCCAGAACTCTCTGACAGAGAAGGCTAAATGTCTCACAAAACTACACTTTCCAGAAATTCTCTAACCTTGAGCCAGGGCAGTTAAAGTGGTCTCTTATTTCTGCAGTGTGTTTTCGACCTAGGTCTTTCATTCTGGCGGTTGCCATAAATAGAAGTCAACTAGATGGCAGTTAACAACAACAACAACAACAAAATAATTACTTAAAACTGTATAGCTATAGCCTTACCCTTTCCTTTTTGAAGACATACCACCAGAAAAAAATGGGTCCTAATCCAAAAAGAGCACCCATTAGGGAGGTTTTGGGTGTAGGACGGAAATTGGGATAGATATTGTGTGATCTGGCATAAGTCCAGCGAGTGATGGCAGGGGTCATCCTAAAGCAAAGAAAGAGAAAAGCAAGCATTTCCCAACTGTACATTATAGCAAACACAAACTAAGAGGTAACAAATGCTACAGCAATAAACAAATTAATCTCACATTGAGTTTTGGGTCTCACAGTCCCCCCCCCCCCCCCCAATTGATTCCAACCACTCTCTGCAGCACCACTAGATTGATTTACAGCCTCTGGCTCCCCTGCAAGAGCCCTGGTTGTCTCCTGTGGGGTCCTGGGATTTGTAGAGGAGGAGGACTTTCCAGCTGAGAATCCTGAAAGCCCAGGGGTCCCAATAACCACCAAGGAGGAGGAGGAGGAGATTCAAGAGAAATTTAAGACATGACCAAATAAAAAGATCAAAACACTAATGTGTGCATATATTAACTTCATATGATTTATTTTATTTACTCATGCTGTCACTTCCACCCGCCACTGACAGGGTGGCTAGAAGTCTTGACCGCAAAGGAAGGACAAGGCACCCCAAAAATGGAGGACCTTTGAGACACAAGGAATACATAGCCAAAGAAAAGCTAAAAAACACTCATACAAATATTATTATTATTATTAACCTTTATTTATATAGCACTGTAAGTTTACACAGTGCTGTATATACAATCTTATAGGTTAGATGGTTCGCTGCCCCTCAGGCTTAAATATAAATTCATTTTGTATGTGAATTTCATATGTTTATTTATTTACCCATGGTGTCACCCTACCTGCCACTTATAGAGTGACCAGATGTCCTCCTCACACAAAGGAGGGCAGGGCACTACAAAAATGTAGGGCCTTCAAGGACACATGGAGGACATCGGCAAAATCGGCAAACCAAAGCTAAAAACGCTCATACAAATAAACATAAATTCACTTTATATGGCTTATTTATTAGTCGTGGTGTCACTGCCATCAACCATTGACAGGTTGATTAGATGCTTTAACTGTAAAGGAGGACAAAGCACCACAGCTGTTGGGGATGCTCTGATGGGGAGTTCCTGCATGGCAGGCGGTTGGACTGGATGGCCCTTGTGGTCTCTTCCAACTCTATGATTCTATGAGTCTATGAAAACGTAGGGCCTTCAAGAAAAATGGAGAACCTTCCCAAATAAAATCTAAAAGTACTCATATAAAAAAATATAAATTTCACTTTATGTGGGTTTGTTTATTTATTTACTCATGGTGTCACTCCCACCCACCATTGACAGGCTGATGTTTTTAACTGCAAAAGGAGGACAAGGCACCACAAAAAATGTAGGACCTTCAAGACACATGGCCAAATGAAAGCTGAAAACACTAACATAAACATAGAATCATAGAATTGGAAGAGACCACAAGGGCCATCCAGTCCAACCCCCTGCCATGCAGGAACTCCCAATCAAGGCATCCCTGACAGATGGCCATCCAGCCTCTGATAGCCCATTTATATGAATTCAAAGATGACCACCCAAAGAACTACAGTTATAGGTAAGCAACCTGTTCTTCTTTGTCGTAGTCTATGTGAATCACACAAACTGGTTATCCTGTGCCTGCGCAGAATAACCCATTTGTGTGAATTCACAGGTAACTACTCAAAGAACTAGAATCATAGAATCGTAGACTTGAAGAGACCACAAGGGCCATCCAGTCCAACCCCCTGCCATGCAGGAACTCCCAGTCAAAGCATCCCTGACAGATGGCCATCCAGCCTCTGTTTAAAGACCTCCAAGGATGGAGATTCCACCACCCTCCGAGGGAGTGTGTTCCACTGTCAAACAGCCCTTACTGTCAGGAAGTTCCTCCTAATGTTGAGGTGGAATCTCTTTTCCTGCAATTTGTATCCATTGTTCTGTGTTCTAGTCTCTGCAGCAGCAGAAAACAAGCTTGCTCCCTCCTCAATATGACATCCCTTCAAATATTTGAACAGGGCTATCATATCACCTCTTAACCTTCTCTTCTCCAGGCTAAACATCCCCAGCTCCCTAAGGCGTTCTTCATAGTTTCCAGACCCTTCACCGTTTTAGTTGCCCTCCTTTGGATTCGCTCCAGTTTTTCCACATCCTTTTTGAATTGTGGTGCCCAGAACTGGACACAGTATTCCAGGTGGGGCCTGACCAATGCAGAATAGAGTGGCACTATAACTTCCCTTGATCTAGACGCTATACTTCTATTGATGCAACCTAAAATTGCATTGGCCTTTTTAGCTGCCGCATCACACTGTTGACTCATGTTCAACTTGTGGTCTACTTGGACTCCTAGATCCCTTTCACACGGACTTTCATTCAGCCAGGTGTCTCCCATCCTATATCTGTGCATTTCATTTTTCTTCCCTATGTGCAGAATCTTACATTTCTCTGCATTGAATTTCATCTTGTTAGCTTTGGCCCAGCTTTCTAGTCTATTCAGGTCATTTTGAATTTTGATCCTGTCCTTTGGGGTATTAGCTACTCCTCCTAATTTGGTGTCATCTGTAAATTTGATAACTAGGCCCTCAATTCTGTCATCCAAGTCATTAATAAAGATATTGAATAGCACTGGGCCCAGGACAGAGCCCTGTGGGACCCCACTTGTCACTTCTTTCCAGGATGAAAAGGAACCATTGTTGAGCACCCTTTGGGTTCGGTCAGTCAACCAGTTACAAATCCATGTAACAGTTACCTTGTCTAGCCCACATTTTACAAGCTTGTTTGCAAGAATGTCATGGGGAATGTCATTCACTTCATTTGGTTCCACACACTGAGCCACTGACAGGTGGGCCAGATGTCCTCCTCACTGCAAAGGAGGACCAGGCACCACAAAGATGTAGGACCTTCACAAGAGGAATGGAGACCCTTCCCAAATAAAAGCTGAAAACCACCCATCTAAAACTAAACTCCTGCCACAGTACTTAGTCTTGCTTCAAATGGAGGACATTGAGGAATCCTTCCTGGGTACAGAAAGTTGAAATGTAGGACGCGTCCTGGGAAAGGAGGAGAAGCCCAAGTACCGCCTCCTCCTATTCCTATTGAGTCTTTTAAACCGAGAAGCGTTTTGGACTCCAACTCCCAGAAGCCCTTGCCAGCTTGGCCAAGGGACAGCCCTTCTGGGAGCTGGAGTCCACAAGACCTGTGTGGAGGAGGGTCACGTGACTTTTAACACTCTTCGAGGTCTTTGGACTCCACCTCCCACAATTCCTGCCCGTTGGCCAAGCAGGCAAAGGCTTCTGGGAGTTGGAGTCCCGCAAAGCCTCCCTCTACATCCGGGGACTTGAAAGGGACTGCTGTCTGTCACTCACGATGAGCTGGGTCCGGCGAGGGTCGTTGAGCTGGAGGAGGTACTGGCGCTTGAGGCGGGCGCGGAGGGCCAGGCGCTCCGCCTCGGCGCGGCGCTGCTCCGGCGAGACGTCGTACTGGGCCGGGTCCAGCTGCGGCGGCAACGAGGCCAAAGGCGCCGGGCGGTACTCGGGCCCTGAGGGCGAGGACGCCGCCATCTTGAAGGGCAAAGAGGGACACACTCCGTCCGCAGCGCTCGCCCCGCCCCTTCCGGTTGCGAAGGGAAGAAGCCGGAAGAGGATCCTGGTCCCTCAACACAGAGATAGGAAAAGGTTAGAGGGGAAAGAGAGGGGGAGTTTCCGGGTTCATATCGCTAAGCATTGATTGAGGCAAAGACAGCTTGAAAAGACACACTGCAGGAGTAATAAGCCAATTTGAGACTGCTTTAACTGCCCTGGCCCAATGCTAGGGAATTGTGGGAACTGTAGTTCTGTGAGACATTTGGCCTTCTCTGTCAGAGACAGAGCTCTGGTGCCACAATAAACTACAATTCCAAGGATTCCTTAATAATAAATAATATATATATAATTTATATATATATATATATATATATATATATATTATTTATTTATACGTTATTTATTATTTATATTTTTATCATTTTGTTATTTATATTATATATATATATAAATAATATAATATATTTATATTTTTATTTATTATTTTGTTATTTATATTATTATATAATTTATATTATTTATATATATATATAAATAATATATAATATAAATAATAAAATAATAAATAAAAATATAAATAAATAATGTATAAATAATAAATAAATAAGTCAGTTTATAATAAATTAAAATTATTAAAATAATAATAATAAATAAATTACAGTCAGAATTAAATGAAATATACAATATATCACATACAGTTATAAAAATATATCCCATTATTCCCTCCCTAGTCCCACCATGATGTAAAACTATAAATTTAAAACAATCATACAGCAAATAATCAAGACAGTGATAAAGGGACGGGCCATTTTTGGGTGTTCTACCCAAAAATAATCCACATTCAAGAGACCAAGGCTGCGTTCACACTGGAGAAATAAACCGGTTTAAGTGCCATGGCGCAATGCTGTGGAATTGTTGTAGAAACTACAATTCCCAGAATTCCACAGCATTGAGCCATGGCACTTAAGTCGGTTTATTTCTCCAGTGTGAACGCAACCCAAGTGAGTTAATCAGGGAAGGCCTGCTGGAAAGAGATCCATCTTGACAGCCTCTTAAAATTAATATTAATATTATGCATCTCTTCTCTGACAGGCCGTTCCATAGTTTGGGAGCACTGAACCAGGGCAGTTAAAGCAGTCTCAAACTGGATTATTTCTGCAGCGTGGCCTGCAGTGCAGACTAGCGCCTTCACGCTCTGTGGCTGCATCCGCACTGCAGAAATAATAACCCAGTTTGACACCACTGGAAGTTGAGTTGGAGGTGTTAGGTAGGCCTTTCAAGGTTACCGGGACCATACAGAGTCTATGTAATAATAATGATGATGATGATGAAATTTTATTTGTATCCTGCCTCTCCAACAGGATTGAGGTAGCTTACAATGCTAATGCTAATACAGTAATAATAATAATAATAAAGTAGTAGTGTTTTATTTATACCCCGCTCTTCATCCAAGGCTTACAATTTGTTAATTAGACACTTCCCTGCCCTCTAAAAAGTCTAAAAAGGCACGACACAAAAGGAGAAGGGAGAGGTGGTGGGGAAGGGGGAAAGTCCAGCAGATCTTCTCTCCCTCTGAGGCCTGGACCAAGGCAGAGGGACTGGAGGGAGGGCTCTTCTTCTTTTTAAGGCAAGGCCTGTTGGAGCTCTGGCCTCCCTTTCTCTCCCTCAAGATGGTGGGTGGAGAGAGGGCTCTTCTTGCTTGCAGGCAAGGCCTGTTGGAGCTGGCTCTCACCTCCTCAGAAAAAGGGGTTATTATTTATCATTATCATCAATGTTTTATATTTTATATATGTGTGTGTATAATGTATATTTTAAATATTTTATATATTTTTAAATTTTTATAAATATATTTTCATATTTTAAATTTATAATTTTACACTCCTGTCTTAAATGGAATATAAATAAATACTCTGCGTCTGGAGAGAAGTGACCAGGCCCCTTCTGACATGCAGGAACTCCCCGCCGAAGCCCTCCTCCAGCTTCTGCTTAAGGACCTCTGAGGAAGGAGACCCCAAGGCCCTCTGAGGGAAAGTATGGAAGCCTCTCCTTTCACTCCCTCCTGGGCCAGATGGTGTTGCATGGAGAGAGGGCTACCAAGAGGTCCTACTCCTGCAAGTGGCAGAGGTTTCTTCGTATCCTTGCTTTGAGGAGCCTCTCTCCATCGACACCGATTGTGCTGGAGTTCCTGATGACACTGGTGGAAGCAGGGCTTTGTCTTAATTCCATCCATCACTTGTCTGCCATTTGCTCCCATTTCCAGTTTCAAGGGAAACCTTCCTTCTTCAAGGACCCCCTGTGAGATGTTTAGCTGGATGGCAGGTGGAAACATTTGGGTAAAAATTACAGAAGAGGGAAAAGAACAGGGACATCACAGTACGAGTCTGTTTGAGACATCCAAGCCAGAGGGATGCCTTTCCTTGAACAGAATACCAAACATTCAAAAACGAAAGGTACAGTCAAAATGGGTGACGTCAACTGCCCTGGTATCGGTTGGAGATCAAACTCTGCCAAGCATGTCAGGTCCAATGAATTCTTAATTTACCTTATGGGCCCTTTCATCAGAATCAAGAGTTCTCACCAATGGTGACTCTTCATCCTGGAGACAAGTGACTAGTGGACTAGTCTCAGGTTTTATCCTAGGCAGATGTTTTTCAACACTTTTATAATTGACTTAGATGACGGAAGAAAAGGCACACTTAACAGATTTGCAGATGACACTGAATTAGTGGGGTAGCAAATTTGCAAGAGATCAGAATTAAAAATGACCTTGACAGATTGGAGCGTTGTCTATGCTTGTATAACTTGAGAGGGTAAAAAACTGACTTCTCTATTTTATTCCTCTGATTTTAATTTATTTTACAGATATGGCTATTTATATTAATAATGCATGTTGAATTTACATATAATCAAGAAAATATCAGAACGCATCCTGTTGTATTTGTTCTGACAGATGTGTTGATTGTTACAAAACTTCATACAAAGATACAATGGGGCTTTCTAGATTGCAAAAAGAAGTGTGTTCATGGCTGCATGAAAGTCTAGCCTTTAGATGAGAAAAAGGGAAAGTGTGCCATGAAAACGCTTTTTTTTTTTTTTTTTCATTTTAGGAGAGAAGAAGCGCCTTTAAAAAGGTGCTGGTTTTCCCAGCTTTTTTAAAAACTGTGGAACAGCGCAGCTCCATCTAAAGGCTGTGGTGCAGCTGCTAAGCATTAAGGAAAAGGCAACTTCATGTCACACTTTCCTGCCAATCTAGAAAGCCCCAATGACAAAAGTATTTTACTGTACTATAAAAAATCCTTTCGAATGCCCAGAACTAACAGCAAATATATACAATAAAATTGCTTTAAGAGCTACCAGCAACTCATCAGAATCGTAACTCTTTTCCAGATCAAGATGTGGAATATTTGCTCATTTGCTATTGTAATTCAGTATCCACAAATGAGATGTTCTTCATTTAAAACAGAATGAATGAGATTGGATTGGAGAAAGGAGTAAAACCAAGTTTCTGCCTAAGAAGCCAAATGTGGAATGAGAGGGTGAATAAATATTCTTGGATGTGCAGAGCAGCATTCCATCTCCACACTACATGACGGCAGCCATGAAATTGGGAAGAGTGAGAGTGCACTATGCTTCTGTCTTGGAGATAGCTTCCCACACTATGTCTGTCTGTCTGATTTTTCTCTGCAACTAAGTATGATGGCGAGCAAATATAACAAAAACTGGGAGGGGAGAGATGGAGTTAACAAATTCAGTGAAAGAATACAGGCTTTGTGGTGTCTGCCTCTGGAACTGGCATGGGATAATGTGGATTGCTTCTCTGCATCATCCAGAGAACTAACCTGTGTCTTGAATGCCTGAAAACTGTTGCACTGCAACAAATTTGTAAGATTTATATCTCGCTTTACATTAGCGAGATATTTTGCCTTGTTTTGGCCTCACCAACTTTGTTTTGGCCTTCAGAAACATTTTCCAAATTTGAATTGGCTCCCAGGCAAAATAGGTTACCATCCCAGTTTAGAGTGAGACATGTTTGTACACTTATGTTAATTCAATACAAGTTGAACAATAATATCTTCAACCTAGAAAATCTAGCAGTGGTAGCAAGCTGTAGGTGCAAAAGAAAAAAGAAAAAAAAAGAGACAGACGCAACTACCATCCTGCAGTATATTATGTCCTCAGAAGGAGGAACAGAAGAGAAAGAGAAGGAAATGATGGACTGATACTTTTTAAAAAACCCTCTGATATTGCAGGTTGGGATTAATGTTACACCCTAGGTTGGAAAAGGCTGAAATTTATTCTTTCCAGAGCTGTTTCTTCCTGTTCATATAAAGAAGAAGATTATCTTGAGTTCTATCTTTGTAGAGTTTATAGCCTTTACAAAGTTTTTTTTTTTTAAAAAAAAGAATGACAGGCAAGATTTGCCCAAATCCATCTCTAGAAGAAAGTGCTGGTCTTGACAGGGATAAAAGCAAAAGCTGTTTCACATGCACACACAACATAATCTGAAGATGGACATCTGAACAGTGAAGTAACACCACTGAAAAGCACTGTGTTGCTGGCGATATGTAAGGAATCATCATGATGTTGCTATCATCAAGAGATGGACATTCAAGTCTGAAGTGCTGTTATCCTTTAAAAAGTAACAAGAATGATAGAAATGCTAAGGCTGTTTGGTCAGGACCTCCTGGATTGCTTCACTGCAGCCACTCAGATTCATCTGGTTGAGAACATTACTTATACGCTCCACAGAGGCACCATGGCCTGCCTGCAGCCTCCAGTGTCTCAGCATCTCATATTGTGCTTCTCTCATATGCCGTTGTTCTATAGTGATTCTCTCTATTGTATTTTCATTTAGTTCCAAGTACCGCATAAATTCCTTCCACCGAGACACGGGGACATGATCCACAATGGTATACAAAACTTCAGGACCTGGAAGAAAGGAATAGAGAAGAAACTAAGTGCTGATGAGAGTGTTATTCCCTTCCCCCTATGCTACTGCTTGGTCTATGCAGTACAAAATGTTTGTCACTGACCAACTCCATCAGCCCATACCAGTTCAAATTCTGTGTTTTATTAAGTCCCATCAAACTCAGCAAAAAATATTCCTGAATAAACATGCTTAAGATTTTACTACACAGAACAAACTTGAGGAGGCCTTCTAAACTGTCATAAAACCTATATGGAAATATATTAGCACTTTGGGGTACAGAAGGAGGGCCCATGTGCTGAATATGAGACTCCTAAAAGCTCCACAAATCTGTGGTGGCAATTTTGGCCCACACCCTAAGCTGTTTTAGGCACAGAAAAGACCATTTTTTAAAAAAATATGAAATTAAATAGAAGTCACCCAAAACTGGTGAAATTGCTCTTTATATAACCTCCAAGAGGACTGGAAAGGATTTTGGGTAATAATATTTTAAAATTAAAAGAAATATATATATATATATATATATCACACATATACACAGAGAGAGAGAGAGCACACCTGCTCCATCAGCAGGTGGAGGAGAATGGTGGGATACAGCCCTCCAAGGTCTAGATAGCTGCCCACTTTGGCAATAAATGTTACTAAGCATGGCTTTCAGCATAGGGACATAGAAACACATAGATCATAGCTTCATTCAGACATCATTCCTAACCATGATAAAGCTATACCTACAGTATATTGTAAAACTTTTCTGTTAAACTTTTTAGGATTATATTAATTTTCTAGACCAATAGTTCTTAGCTTTTTGGGCCAGTAGGCATATTTGAAAAGACATTGGTGGTAAAGGTACTGAGCCTGTTGTTTAGATTGATCTTCAGACTCATCATATTTCCATGAGAAAGTGGGGGAAGTAGGTGAATGAAGCTGAATTGTGCCTCCTCTCCTGCCTTACTTCCCCACCTATCCTCCAGCCGAGTTACTCAAAGTTATCTGGACTGAAGGCTTCAGCTTCCTTTCTTTGTGCTCTGCTTTCAATGTATAAAAGTACAATCACACACACTGAAACACACACACAAACTAAGTAAATAAACAAATATGGCTGTCCCCATTACATCTAGTTTCTTCAGCCATTTCCCTGAAAGAGGAGAGTGGAAATGCAGGCTGAAACTGAGACTCACCAGTAACGAGTAAAATACTAACACTTTTGTTTCTTCCTGCAAACTCCCTCTTGCTTTGTCTCTGCCCTGGAAAGAAGATATACTCTGTATCCTTTGGTCCACTCCCTAAATATGCCACACAATTTCATATTATTTATCTGGTTGTCATGTGTACCAACCTAATCATAATGATAATAAAAGAACAGAATTTTGTATGTCCAGACCCTCATGTGAACTTGGGATTCTAAAAGTAGGGAGGGTGGAAGAGAAGAGGTAGTGTATATTAGGAGTTCTTAAATCTCCTTACATTTTTTCATGTGGCAATAGCTGCACACACATTCTCCTGCAGAGATAGCGCACAAAGAAGTCAGCCTTCTCACACACTCACACCCAACTTTGAAATAAGGCTGCACTCACGATCTGGGACCTGTGTCTCTCCTGCAGATTTTACACAATCTGGTAGTGGCACTGTTGGGCTGGCCTGCGATGACTGTTGTACTTCATCATCTCGACACAGAGGGGAGTAATTTCCTTTATCGTCAGTCTAATGAGCAAGAACAACATATAGTTGATACCCAGATTAATTGTCCAATGTGTGTGGAACTAGTTTGGGAGGTCAAAAGTGGAGCAGCATTCCAAAAACTGAAGTAGACAGCACCACTCTGTTGTGGAAGATGTCTTTTGTCACCTCTTCCTCCACTTCATTTCACTCTGGTTGGCTACCTTTAAATGCAGTTTTATTCTTGCTGGTTCTAATTCTTTATAGGCAAAAGATGCTGTTTAAACTGCCCTTTACCAGGCTAAAGGTTTTGCTTCACCTCTGTGGTTTGATCAACATTGAAAAAACTGATATTAGTCTAATACAGTGATGGCAAACCTTTTAGAGACCAAGTACCTAAACCCAAAGGTAGGTGTTACCCAGTGTTGGGGAGGGGGGGACCTCCCAAGGGGTGGGACTTCTGGAGGCGGAACTTCTACCTTCCAGGGGCAGAACTTCTGGGGGGCGGGACTTCCCCAGAGATAGCTGAAGGCCCGGGAGGGTGGGGGTTAGAGGAGGAACAGGTGTGTGCCAGTTCTTCTTCCTCCCACCGTCCCAGGCCTTCAGCTGCCTCCAGGGAATTCAAGGGTGGGGGAAGTGTGCCTGTTCTGACTCTTGCCCTCCCCTCCCGGATCTCTGCGTGCCCTCAGAAATAGCTTTGCATGCCGAAGAGGGCACATATGCCATAGGTTTGCCACCATGGGTTGAATAGATGCTGGGAAAACTATAATATTATGGAGAAGAATCTACCACAGATTAACAAGAAACACATACAGTGGTCCCCCGGGTTACGAAAGTAATCCATTCCGGGATTACTTTCGTAACCCGGAAGCTTTCGTTTCCCGGGGGACCGCTAAACTCAATGGACCGCGCGGCCGATTTAAAGGGGCCGCGCGGTTTTTTCTTTCGTATCCCGGGGGATCTTTCGTATCCCGGGGGATATTGTAGCGGTCCGGCGGCTTTCGGATCCCGGGGTTTTCGCAACCCGGGGGATTCGTAAGCCGGGAGACCACTGTACATCTACAAGCCAGCATTAGGTAAATCCGTTTTCTGTAGCTTTATATAATAATACCAAAATCATGAAAAGTGTATCCTATACAGCAATGTGTTCTATATCTTCAAAATAGTCCACAAAATAAATCAGTGACACTTGTAGTGAAACAAGGCTTCATGCTGGTGGCAATGTCCTTAAGTCCTGGAGGGCAATGTCCTGACGGCTACCTCTGGAGAATTGTGAGGCCGTTTCGACTTGTCAAGGTCTTCATCAGCATTGACAAGTCATGTGAAGCCAGACTGGTATTTCAATTATAATTTCATGCTGCAAAAAAAGATCATCAGACTTAACAATAGTCAAGTTCCTGGTAAGGACTGCTGATTATTTTGTGGACTATTTTGAAGATATAGAACACACTGCTGCATAGGATACACTTTTCATGATTTTGGTATTATATAAAGCTACAAAAAACGGATTTACCTACTGCTGGCTTGGAGATGTATGTGTTTCTTGTTAATCTGTGGTAGATTCTTCTCCACTATATTATAGTTTTCCCAGTGGTTCAACTCCCTTAGGTACTGTAAACCTCCTGCGTGTTTTGTTTCTCTGTTGAATAGATGCTGAACATGTCTGCACTGAAAAACATTGAGAGTTTGATGATGATGATGACCAGTGGCACACTTGAATTAGGTTTAGGGAAAGGATCATATTCAAGTGAATGATTGCATGGATGAAGGAAGGTACAGAGAGGGTCAAAGATGTTGTGGGAGGTAGAAAATAGAATGGATGAATGTCTGAAAATTGAGTATAAGAAATGAAAGATGGGGGAAGCAATTCTGGCCTCACCAATAGCTGGCACCCCCCCCCCATCTGTTGTCCTGAGGGAATATGCACCTTAGTGGCAAGGAGGTGGATTCTTCACTGACTTTGCTGTGTTTTAATCTAGGTACTACTTTGAGGAAAAGCAAAACAGAACTATCACCGAATAAATAAATGTCATATGGGCAAAATATTAGGATAGCACATGATTTCATGAAATGGAAAAAAAATCACCTCTGGGAAGATGATAATGTAGTGAACCATGACACAGAAACTAAGAAGCCATTCATAAATATCACAGACCCTTCATCCCAGCCCACCTATGGAAAAATTACCTTAGAAGTAGGTTCTTCTGTTCTCTCCGGATCCAAAGCTGGGGGAGAAAAGAAATTAATCTTACAGCCATCAAACGAGAGGGTTTTTTTCCCTCTTGGTTTGTCATATTAGGTAACAGATGGTTTTCCTTGATTTGTTTTTGTTGAGTTATTAAATGGTGTTTCCTTAATAGGCATTGACAGCAGGAAGATGTTTGTTTAACAAACTTGGTGGTGACTGCTAGCTTTCAACACAGCCAGAGCTTTGACCATTAGGTATTAAATCTAAATCCTTAATACACCTCATTGGGAAGGGAAAAAAACTTAATTTGCTGATGTTTCTTTTGGACAAGAAGAAATTTAACTTGTATTAATCATTAAATTCATTCACTTAAGTTTTTATATGAATATGGCATTTCTGCATGGAAAGAATGGCAAAATGGGTTTCTGTGATTACCCACTAATAGCAGATTTTATTAATGGTTTTCACCAAAGGTGCTGTTTCATTGTTTCCATGTTGCACTTGCTGACTTGGCACCACAAGAGTAAGAACTTGTTTCTCCTTAAGTGTCCTGTCAAATCTCCCTCAGCCTACACACACTCTACATTTAGTTGCCTTCACCATGAGGATGGGCATTTCTAATCATTAATGCAGATAAAACACATAAACAAAAACAAACAGCTTCATTTATATACCGCTTCAAACTGCTTAAGGAGTGTCTAAGTGGTTTACATCAGTAAGCTACTTGCCCCCAAACAATCTGGGTACTCATTTTAGCAACCTCCTCGGAAGGATGCAAACCTGAGTAGAGCTTGAGCCCTTTTGCTGGTCTTGAACTCGCAACCTTACGGTTTTGAGTGAGTGGCTGCAGTACAGGCATTTAACCACTGCACCACCAGCATTACAGAATTATCATTTTCTGCATTACATCAGCATTACAGAATTATCATTTTCATTCTGCTTCCAACTGAAAATGGAAGAAGAACACATTAGATGCTTCCTATTTGCAGGCTAAAGAAGCCCACCACTTGCTTGATAGTTTGGTATTGTTGCAATTACAATTGTTTTACATGGAAATGGAACTACAACTCCTTCCAGGCTGTGTTTCCAATGCATATCACTCCTCCTGCACCTGCAGTATATATTGCAAAATTGTGGAAAAGTAGTTCACTATTTTTCAATAAAAGGTGCAAGATCATAGTACATATCAAAACCATATTGGCAAGGAAAAGGTTCAATAGAGAGATGATTACAAATCTAAAAACCTGAAACTTCAGGTCAAACACAAGAGTGCTGCTTCCTTGGCCAGGTTTCTCTCTAGCATCTATCCTTGCCCTCTGTGCTCTATACCAGTCCAAAGGAGGGAACTCTGTTGCTTTTCTTCACCTGCATTACTCTGTGATGCTTTATGAACAACTCACAATATGGGCAAGAAGTGGAGTTCTGTTTCTTCTGACAAGGTTGCCACTTTGTCTTCTTTGCCAACAGCAATAGAACACAGCCGAATCCAAAAAGAAAGGCTAATGAGCCAAGGACATATGTGATTTCTGTATTTAAAAAAAAAGAAGAAGCACATTGATGGTAGCTCATTAGGAAGGATTTGAGGAGAGTTGTGATGAAAAATTAAGAGAGGAGCCACAACAATGAATGATCAATAGTGATATCAAGACCTGGTATTAAAGGAATGGCTCCAGTACTCACCTTTGGAATTTGGTGGGTTTGCCACTGGGAAGGACATTGGTTCACAGTGTTCCTTGCAATCTTGATCATTGCAGCTGAAAGAGAGAAATGGAGAGATTCTAGAGTGGATCATCGGACAGAACTTAGAAAAGAATGCTGTGGTCACTGTCAGTCAACATGGGTTTCTCAAAAGCAAGCCATGCCACACTCATCTTAGCTTTTTTCTTTTTTTGACTGCGTTACAAGCTTAGTAGAATGCTGTCGATGTAGTGTATGTTGATTTCAGTAAGCTTTTTGACATGGTACCACATGATATTCTTGCAAACAACAGTAAAATGTGGGTTACACAACGTGACTGCTAGGTGCCTCTGTAATTGGTTGAATGGCTGAACCCAAAGGGCACTCAAGAATGGCTCCTCCTCTTTCTGGAGAGAAGTGGGGTGCCACAGGGTTTTGTCCTGGGCCCAGTGCTATTCAACATCTTTATCAAGACTTGGATGATGGAATAGAAGGCATGCTTATCAAATCTGTGAATGACACCAAATTAGGAGCGGTAAGAAATACCTTGGAGGTCAGGATCATAATTCAAAATTACTTTAACAAAAGGCAAGTTGGGGCAAAACTAACAACATGAATTTCAGCAGGGGGAAACGTAAGGTACTATACTTAGGCAGAAAAAAATGGCAAGACTACATGTGAAAGGGATCTAGGTGTCTTAGTAAACACAAACTGAACATGAGCCAACAATGTAACAAGGCTGCTAAAAAATCTAATGTGATTTAAGGCTGCATCAAGAGGAGTACAGGGTCTATATCAAGAGAAGCAATAGTGCCACTCTATTCTGCTTTGGTCAGACTTCATGTGGAATACTGTGTCCAGTTTTGGCCACTAGAGTTCAATAAGGATATTGACAAGCTGCAGCATGTCCAGAGGAGAGTGACCAAAATGGTGAAAGATCTGGAAGCCAACAAGCCCTATGAAAAGTGGCTTGGGCACTTGGTGTTTTTCACCTGGAGAAGATAAGGTTAAGAGGTGATATGACAGTCCTGTTTAAATATTTGAAGGGGATGGAACAAGTTTGTTTTTGGAGGTTTTTAAACAGAGGCTAGATAACCACTGGTGGTGCTTTGATTGTATATTTCTTCATGGCAAAATAGGGTTGGACTGGATGGCTCTTGTGGTCTCTTCCAAATCGATGATTCTGTGAGAGTTAGGACCAAATGCTGAAAGCATTTAGATCACTCTTCTTTTATTATTCCTGGGGGTCACAGTACACCTCAAAGTACCCAGGTTTGTGTACTTCCTGCATAAGGCCACCAACAATCCAACTTCTCCCACTCTGGCCTCTTCCTGCCTAGTTGAACTTCACCCCTCCAGCCAATCCTTTCTGACTGGAGGGCTTCCCTTCTAGATGCCAGCTAATGAGAGGAGACAGAAAACAATAGAGTGGGGTGGAAATGTTTCTTTGCTGAAAGGGGCAGAAAGGGGGCTGGTGCATCTCCTACAGGTGGCATTAATGGATTGCTGAAGGGACAGGAAGGTCCCAAAGAGCTGCCACCTAGTTTGCATGTGGAAGGAGTTGGGGTCTTTGATTATCAGCACCATGTGTGCAGCCTTTATATAGTGCCCTGTCCTGGAAGAGCAATATGGGCTGGGCAGCTACAATGGAGCATGGGTATGCTCTGTAAACTCCTTGAAGAGCCACCCTTTGGTTCATAAATGGCTTCCAGGCCATTTCTTTGTAGCAGAAGCATGAACAGTTAGGAAAGTGCTCCAAGCAACCACAGCAGGCAGAGCTGAGATCCATCAGAAAGACCAGGCAAAGAAAGTTTTATTTTTTTTCAAACTGGAAGCCAAACCGAAGTATGGCGATTGAAAGGGACTTCTTTCTCTTCCCGCACCCAGCAGCACCCAACAGGGGGCCCAAGTGAAACTGGCAAGGAGCAGTGCCTGGGCTTCCTTCTCAAACAAAGGTTTACACAAAAAGAAAGCTTTCCCATCCACATGTACACACAAATGCTCCCCTACCTCCACAGGTAAATGCCTATCTGAATATGCAAGGAGAAGACAGTGAGTTGAGATCTCCACTGAGATCCTATCCCGTAATGGTGAAGGCACTGCATGCATGCCACGTGTGGCATGCAAAGCCTCCTGGCATCCTCTGAGGCTGAGAGATTATTTTGCATGAGGGTTGTTGTTGGTGTGTGGCTTCAAGCTGTTGTTGTTGTTATTATTATTAGTAGTATTTTCCTGGGGTTTTGTTTGCAAGGTTTGTTAGAGGGAGATTGCTCTTAGAATCATCTGAGGTTGAGAGAGTGTTTTTGCAAGAGGGGTTGTTAGAATCATAGAATCATAGAAATTTAGAGTTGGAAGAGACCACAAGGGCCATCCAGTCCAACTCTCTGCCATGCAGGAACTCCCAATCAAAGCATCCCTGACAGACTCCACCACCCTCTGAGGGAGTGTGTTCCACTGTCGAACAGCCCTTACTGTCAGGAAGTTCCTCCTAATGTTGAGGTGGAATCTTTTTTCCTGCAGTTTGCATCCATTGTTCCAAGTCCTGGTCTCTGCAGCAGCAGAAAACAAGCTTGCTCCCTCCTCAATGTGACATCCCTTCAAGTATTTAAACAGGGCGATCATATCACCTCTCAACCTTCTCTTCTCCAGGCTGAACATCCCCAGCTCCCTAAGGCATTCTTCATAGGGCAAGGTTTCCAAACCCTTTACCATTTTAGTCGCCCTCCTTTGGACACGTTCCAGTTTCTCCACATCCTTTTTGAATTGTGGTGCCCAGAACTGGACACAGTATTCCAGGTGGGGCCTGACCAAAGCAGAATAGAGTGGCACTATTACTTCCCTTGATCTTGACACTATACTTCTATTGATGCAACCTAAAATTGCATTGGCCTTTTTAGCTGCTGCATCACACTGTTGACTCATGTTCAACTTGTGGTCTACTTGGACTCCTAGATCCCTTTCACTTGTGGTCTCATTCAGCCAGGTGTCCCCCATCCTATATCTGTGCATTTCATTTTCCCGCCCTACGTGTAGGACCTTACATTTCTCTGTGTTAAATTTCATTTTGTTAGCTTTGGCCCAGCTTTCTAGTCTATTCAGGTCATTTTGAATTTTGATCCTGTCCTTTGGGGTATTAGCTACTCCTCCTAATTTAGTGTCATCTGCAAATTTGATAACTAGGCTCTCAATACTGTCATCCAAGTCATTAATAAAGATGTTGAATAGCACTGGGCCCAGGACAGAACCCTGTGGCACCCCACTGGTCACTTCTCTCCAGGATGAAAAGGAACCATTGTTGAGCACCCTTTGGGTTCTTGTATGGCTTCAGGTCTTTTCCCAAGGTCTTCTTTGCAAGGTTTGTTAGAGGGAGTTTGCAATTGGCATCAATCACACTCTCTCTGCCTCAAGTCTACATTTGTATATCCTACATTTCAAGCTTTTGTCCAGGAATCATCTCAAAACATCTTCTCTTTTGAGGATGACTAAGAAGCATGAATTCATATTCATACTAAATATTTGTTGCTTAATATAAAATGCTTAAGTTTTATATTAAGTGTTTTTAGTTCAACATTTTTCTTAAATATCCCGCATTTTGTAGTGTCTTATCCTCCTTTGCTCATGACCTACATTTTTTCCTGCATGTCTGACATTTTGTAAGGCCTTCTCCTCCTTTGTGGTTAGGCAACTAGGCATCCTCCTTTTCCAGGACACATACTACATTTTAACCTTCTGCCTAGAAGGAATTTCTGACTAATCCAACACTCAAATAGCTACACCAAAATGGTATCCCAAACACAGCAATTCTATTACAGGATTTTCTTAGCAAGATTTGTTCAGAGGGGGCTGCCATGACCTTCACTGAGGCTGAGAGAGTGTGACCTGCCCAAAGTCAGCCAGTGGGTTTCTTGCCAGAGCAGGAAACCCAGCCCTGGTCTCCTGAGCCATAGACCAACATTCAAACCACTACACTATGCTGATCATTGTTGGCCATATAGCAAAGTACACTAACATCCAAAATCCTCAAGATAGAGCTATTCAGCCACTGGTGTTAAGGCTGCATCCGCACTGCAGACTTGGGTTATTCCCTTGAAGTATCACCCCCAGAAGGCAGAAGTCCCACCCCAGAAATACTCTCCCTGGAAGGTGGAAGCCCTGCCCCCAGGAGGAGGAAGCCCCATCACCTGGAGGGAGGAAGACCCACCCCCAGAGGGAGGAAGTCCCACCCTTGGCACTCGGTGCCACCCAGTGAAGGAATGATTCTGCGTTTGGGCATTTGTTCTCAAAAAGGTTCGCCATCATACCAATCAGTTGGTACGGGCAGCAGGGAAACATTTTTTGTATGCTCAGCAATTCCATAGCACATGCCTCCTCCTCAATCGATTATTCCCAGTAAAAGAGGAGGAATATGTTGATACGCATGCTTTTTCGTTAATTCTGGTGCAAATCAGTTGGGGTAGAATCATAGAGTTGGCAGAGACCACAAGGGCCATCCAGTCCAACCCCCTGCCATGCAGGAACTGGGGTAGGGCCAGCAGGCTTCAGAATTTGGCCATGGTTACCCCTGTGTCTTTTAAAGGGATAAGCAAAGAATTACTCTACCTGCTGCATGGAGAACAGTTGTTTTCACCTGGCCGGAGAAAAAATCCAGGATGACACTCACATATTGTGTCACTCAATTTGGTACCTGGAAAGAAAAGAGAAGTGTGAGAAACATATTGTAAAACAGCAATATGCTAATTTAGATACGATATAGAACATTCAATTTCATCATCTCTTGCTATTTTAAAGAAAACTGATGAGGGTTCAACTGCAGTGCTAAGAGAAAAGAAGGTCTAACTCTCTCCATGCTGACTAAAACTGCAAGGCCATCCTGTGGCAGAAAACAAACAGGTACTTATATAGTACCTGCATGTTTTTTCCCTCCTGAGAAAAATAGTTACTTTAGAGTATTATTTTAATCAGGAAAAGAGGATTGCAAAGGGGAGGAGAGCAGGAGGTCTGTGAAAACCCTCCTTTTCCAGTATCCTGGTACTGATCCAGGACCCAGCTGGCTGTTATTACATTTTAAATAATGTGCAGGAAATCTGGATCACAGACCTCCTGCATCACATCTAGCTGAATTCTTAGCAGAGAGAATGGATGAAATAATTAGCATAACGTTTGGGGGAGAAAGAATCTCTCCTAAACAGTGGTGCAATTAATTGACAGGCAGGAGAGCTCAATATTCTAGGCACCTGGAGGGCAGTGTTTCCAAATGTTAGTATGTGCCATCAAGTCGACTTTGACTATGGCAATCTTATGAGATTCCTGAGAGACCCAGTTACTAAAAGCCCTGTTCAGACTGCACTGGTGAACAGATTGCAATGGCTATAATGAAATAATATGGCAGAAAATTGCTCCAGAACAAATGTCCAGATATTACTAGATACAAACAAAAAAAAAAAGACAGAAATTGTATCTTGGGATAAATAAATGCACAAATAAGATGATAGAAATAAAGGAATGAAGAAACATCTTCAAAATGGGTGATAAGGCAATAGTCACTATAAGTACTTAGAAAAGAATGATGTGATAACAGAGTCAGCAGGAGTTTCTAAAAATCAAGTCAGACTAATTTTTTTTTTTTTTTGATAAAGTTAGATATAGTAAATCAGAGCAATACTTTCAGCAAGGCGTTAGCAAGGTCATCCACAATCTTGTTCCAGACAACTTGCTAAAATATGGACTAAACATCAGTACTGTTGGGTGGATTTAATAATCAATCAACTGACTCTAAAGAGTGCCCCCAAAAGTTCCTCCTGGAGAGAAATGACAGAGGGAAGTGGGATGCTTCAGGGTTCTATCCTGAGAAAATCAAGATTCATCTATATATTAGACAATGAAGCAAAAACTAACAACATGAATTTCAGCAGGGTACAATGTAAAATACTACCCTGGATAGGGGGGAAAATCACACTCACAAACAAAAGGTAGGTGGCTCCTGGTTTGACACCAGTAGATGTAAACAAATTCTAACAGTTTTAATAGATCACAATCTAAACATGTGTCAAAAGAGTAAAGTTGCAGCAGAAGTATAGTGTCTAGATTGAGGGAAGTAACACTCCCATTCTATTCTGCTTTGGTCAGACCTCACCTGGAATTCTGTGTCCAGTTCTAAGTGCTACAGTTCAAGAGGAAAACTGACAAGCTGGAACATGTCCAAGTAAGGATTAGTGAAGATGGTAAAAATTCTGGAAACCAAGTCCTATTAGAAATGGTTGAGGAAACTTGGTATGTTTAGGCTAGAGAAGAATGAGAGGTAACATGACAGAATAGAATACCAAGAGATGTTATGGCAGCTATCTTTGAATATCTGAAATGCATATGGTACAATGAGCATGTTTTCTGCTGCTCTAGAGGTTAAGACCTAAACAAATTCACATTGCAAGAAATGAAATTATGCCTAATCATAAGGAAGCATTTTCTCATAGCAAAAGCTGTTACACAATAGGACAACACACATTGGAAAAAGGTGGACTTTTCTTTATCAGAGATTTATAATCAAAGGTCACTTCTCAAGGATGGATTTCTTCAATGGATTTCTGAATGGCAGGGGGTTGGACTAGGGTGCACATGTGCATAGAAGACTTGTTAGTCCATACTCTTGGATTGCTTGGTATTGATTTGACTTTTTTAAAGAGCCAGAATAAAATGCTGGCCAGTTGGTAGTGAGAGTTTCTAAAATACAAATTCCAGATAAATTAGACTAAATCTGAGTTTAAATTTTACCCAACTCATCATCTTTTTAACATAGCTTCGGCTGACTTGAGAGCTGTGCTTTCTCCTGGGTGACAGAGATTAAAGAGAAACAATGACATTGGAAGTAAAGAGTTAAAGGACAAAAGATTTGCCAGCACACAGAAGTAGCACACAGAAGTTGTACTAAAAACAAACATCATATTGCTGTAGGACAGAGGCACTGTTTTCAGAATGAATAAATGGTGGATAGACAGGACACTAGGTTTGCTCTAATCGTACTCACAACGTTGCCTGATTTTTCCATTCTCACAAGCACTGCAGTTTTTGCAGAAGAACTCAGAGCTGTCACGGGTCTGATACTGGTGGAGTCCACAACCACAGACAGTGTCCTGCTCAGGGGTGCACCTGGATATTACTATCTGTCCAAAACCTAGGAGCAAAAAGAAAGTGGCAGCGAGGGGAGAGGGACAGTGTTAATTCTACACAGATTATAGTGCCCAATGTGATAACAGAGACTTACAGTAAACAAATACTAATCTCTTTCTGATATAGATTTTACTGGTATGCAGGTGAGCTACCTTGGGTCCCTTTTTGGGAGGAAGGCAGCATAAAAATCAAATAAATAAAACCAGGATAATTATTTGTCACTATTTATATTTTCTGTTATTTAAAATTTAGTTGTATATAAATTTCTTTTTGCTTAAAGAAGAAAAAAATATTCACTGCTTCCAAAAGAAATTTTGTACCAGACAACTGTTTATGTTATTAAGTATCCCTCACTTTATGCAATTTCTGACATCAATTTCAACCCTGCTCATTCTATATACAATGTTCCATATGCATGTCTCTTTCCCTGCTACTCAGCCCACATTTAATCACATGAAGACTTACTTGCTCGGCAGCCTGCACATCCAAAACACCGTGGATAAAAATTATCTTGCGACATGAAGGCGCCTGGAGGGCACTCTGAGCAATTGGTTGTCTTCTCTGGCCCTGAACAGTGTTGTGCAACATAAGTTCCTGAAAAAGAATTTCCCAACAGGAAATGAAAGACATGTAGTGGCAGGAGGGGGGTATCAGTCAGGAAGACATGAAATTCAGAGCTAGGCACAGAATAAAATCATCTGGGAGGCAGAGAGAACCCATATGCTGGGGTGCTGCCCCAACAGCCCCAGTACAAACACTGCAACCAGCAGTTAGAATAAATAAACAGAAGATGTAAACACACACACATACACACCTTCTGCTATGAAGACTCCCAGGTGCAGAAATGACAGCTTCATGACTGAGAGGGGATTTGTGTGTGTCCACAATACCCAACTGTCCCTGGCCTGGAGAAGGCAGTAAGGCAGTGGTCCCTGAACTGTGCCCTTCAAGAGATTTTGGACTTCAGTTCCCAGAAGCCTCAACCATATTAGCCTTTGGCTGGGATTCTGGGAACTGAAGTCAAATCCCTTAAAGAGCATGGTTTGGGGTAAAGGATGTCAACAGATAATAACTCTTCCTCCTACTGCACGATGTTCTTCACACCCGACAGGACTCCAAAAAATGCCTCAGGGTGTGAAGGACATCCCAAGAGTCAATCTTCACCTCCTTCCCTTAGAAATGAGATCTCCAATCCCCCTGTCCCCAACTGGTTCAATCTTCCTGTTATGTTTCTGTATAGGCTCTCAAGTTATCCAGATCTTCTGACTGTGTGTATAAACCTGGTGTGGCAACACAGCATGATATGAGTAGTGCCAGGGGGTGGAAGTAGGCTGGGGGTAGCAAGAGGTGTACAGTGGTCCCTCCACTGAAGGACCCGTGTGAATGTGGAAAAACTGCAAATAAAAAAATATCATTGTTTTTATCTAAGAAAATATCTCTCTTGGAATCTCCAGGTCCTCCAGTGCAATTCTGTGGTCAACATCTGTGAGAAGTTGATCACAGAATCATGCTGGAGGACCTAAAGTATTTTCTCTAGGAACTTCTAGGTTCTTCAGCACAACTCTATGGTCAACTTCTGGCAGAGTTGTGTTGGAGAACCTAGAGATGCCTAGGGAGGACATATTAATCAATTCTGCAAATAAAGCCGCAAAAGTCAATGCCGCAAATGTGGAGAGTTGACTGCAATCAGGGGTAGTAAGAGATGCAAGAAGAGGGAGAAAAAAAGCAGTAAGCACAGAATCTGAAGGACCAGGGTAGCATGAAGGCAAGAGTGTCCCAAAGGCTTCTCACAGCCTTTCCTGCTGTGCACAAAGGGCAAGACTTGCTGACTCCAAGCACCTGCTGCCCTGCAGCAACACTTATCAAATCCCTATCTTCTCTCTATCCCTTTTGATGTTACACAAAAACCGAGAGGAAAAGAACTCACAGCACTTCTACTCATACAGTGGGGCAAAAAAGTATTTAGTCAGCCACTAATTGTGCAAGTTCTCCCATTTAAAAAGATGAGAGAGGCCTGTAATTGACATCATACGTAGGTAGACCTCAACTATGAAAGACAAAATGAGAAAACCAATCCAGACAATCACATTGGCCCGATATATACGGGCAAGAAGAGGCGCCCTTGTGCGTGTTTAGAGTTCAGGAGGGTGCAGCATTTAGTCCCTCCTGAACCCTAGCGCATATGAACAGCGCCATCTTGTTTCCACGCTGTCCATACACACGTGCCACAATTACTGCAGATGAGTGGCAGTTTGCCGCTTCTCCGTGGCCTGGAGAAGAGGCAAAATGGGCCTCTGGGGCTGCCAGTGAGGAAGCCCTGGCCCCATCCTGCTGTTTAAAGGGGCGGCTGCAGACCGCCCCAAAAGGTTCTCTCTGGGAGGAGCATGTAGGTGAATTCATACACAATAGTTCAAACTACTGAAAACACAAGCATGTGATTATGTAGCATTTACTGTAATGGCATCCTAAGCACAATTCTGTAGGATAAGTACAGTGGGCCCTCCACATTTGCTGAAGTTAGGGTCTCAGTACCCCAGTGAAAGTGGGAAAACCATAAATACAAAAACACGTTTTTTTTCCATCAGACAATACCTCTCTAGCAATATCTAAGTCCTTCTGTGCAACTCTATGGACAATTTTTGGCAGACATTGACAATATAATCACACCAGAGGACCTAAAAATGTCTACAGAAGTGTCCGCTTTAAGAATTTCTAGGTCCTCTAGCACAACTCTATGCTCA
Source organism: Urosaurus nigricauda (assembly GCA_034509955.1). Classification (NCBI taxonomy): domain Eukaryota; kingdom Metazoa; phylum Chordata; class Lepidosauria; order Squamata; family Phrynosomatidae; genus Urosaurus; species Urosaurus nigricauda. The sequence continues at coordinate 136,473,659 of JAOEGL010000002.1, forward strand.
ACCTCCAGCAGAAGTTAATGACAGTCATGCTAGAGGACCTAGAGATTCCTAGAGAGAACATATTAATCAAATCTGAAAAAGTCAAAGCTGCAGATGTGGATGGCCAACTGTAATTTTCAAAAATATTTTATATTTTATTAACTACATTTCTATCTCAGCTTTCCATTAAACAGCCCAAAATGTCAGACAGTACAAGGCTCTTGTCATCTCCACTTTATTTTCATAACACTCATAAGGCTCAGAGTAAGTGACTGGCCCAAAATAACCCAGTGATTTTCATAGAATCATAGAGTTGGAAGAGACCACAAGGGCCATCCAGTCCAACACCCTGCTATGCAGGAACTCACAATCAAAACACTCTTAACCGATGGCCATCCAGCCTCTGTTTAAAAACCTCCAAAGAAGGAGACTTTGTCACATTGCAAAGGAGCGTCTTCCACTTTCAAACAGCTCTTACTGTCAGGATGGCCTTCTAATGTTGAGGTAGAATCTCTTTCTCTGTAGCTTGCACCCATTATTCTGTGTCGTAATCTCTGGAGCAGCAGAAAACAAGCTTGCAAATAATAAATTTATTTATTTATAGCCTGCTCCTCTGTCAAGACAATGTAGTGGCAATACTCTTGCCCCTACATCACACTGTTTCTAAATGGAAACCTCTGAGAATTGATTCTCCCTATAAAAATATTGTTTTCATTACAGATCTGGGAGACCTAAGCTAAGTATGAACATACAAACTGTCTGCTTTCTGAGCAAGTGCTTTAAAACCTGGGGTCTTCCTCAGTATTATTTTAAATAAAACTTATCTAATGATTATTATGATTGTTATGATGTTGGACTTATTTATAAAAGCCATGGGTAACTCCTCAGAAACTCAGGTTACCACAACCCTATTTTAGGGGAAGTGATGTCTGAAGTCTCATGTTCATTGTTCCAGATCTGTAGTGGAACATCAGATAAGGCTTGTTCATACACAGCCAGGATTCAGACATTTTTCTGTCAAGGAATTGTTCTCTCATTTAGTAGTAACAGAAATGAACAGAATCAGAGGCAAATTAGATTCTCAACCATTCCTATTTTCAGATGACAATATCTCAATAACAACTATGTATTTGATGCACTGTTTTTTTGAAAACGCTCAAATTAATATTTACTGTATTAGTATGATTAGTATAACAACCTATTTAGGCCCTTTGGGCTATTTTGGCCCTCTGGTCATTGATATGTTGTACATATTGTTTATGCAGTAGTGCAGGAAACTCACATTGTCGAACCCAACTCTCTCACACATACAAATGCTTCATTTTGCAACTGTTACACAAATCCTTTTCCTTGTGACATCACAGGGGCTCACTTCTGCTCTCCACTTTTTTAGCCCTCCCATCTCACGAAATGGGAAACTGCTGGTCTGGCAGAAGTTATAGACCCACACTTCCTGAATAAACTTGGTAACTGGAAAGCAAGCCAACTGTTTGCTGAGTTACTTCGTAGTCTGCAAATTAAGGATCCTTTAGGACAAAGGGGCAAAAACTGCAGTTACTGCTCCGCTCACACAGCAAATGTTAATTCCACCCTGGCTCTGGGAATTATTTGAGATCCTCATAAACTATAAATTTCTGGAACAACTTTTGAGCACTTTCAAACATAGCCAGAGTAGATGAGAGCAGGAGGGCTGAGCATCAATGACATGATGAGGGTTCATCCTCTTTTGCTATCATCAAGAGAAGAGTAGTTCATCATTTTCCTGCTCAGTCTTTAAACAACCTTGCAAAATCTTTTGTTCCATCTTAGTCATATTCTTAGTCAAAATCATAGTCTTGTCTTGGTTGATCTTAGAACCTGATAATTTCCCACATTCTTGCAATGTGGTTTTACAAGATAAGTCAGAATTTCATATTGTGAAAAGGGTTAAGTATTGGAGAGTGTATCTCAGAAAAAGATTCAAATTTATTTAAAGATAATTGAATAAAGATCTGGAATAAATTAATAAAGTGTTGCAGAAATGGAAAAAGTTAAATTTGTCATTATTGGGTAGAATATCAACAAGTAAGATAAATATATTGCCTAATTTTGTTTTTGTTTCAAACTGTCCCTATTTTACAAAATGATGCTCCATTCAAATAATGGCAGAAGAATATGTCTTCTTTTATCTGGCAAGGCCAAAAAAAAAAAAAAAAAAAAAAAAAAAAAAAAAAAAAAAAAAGAAAGAAAGAAAGAAAGAAAGAAAGAAAAAGAAATAAAATAAAATGAAATAAAATAAAATAAAAAATAAAATAAAATAAAAGGTAAGATTCAAGATATTGCAAGATGGAAAAAAGGAAGCTTGGGCTTCCCAGATTAAAGAATACATTATTTTGCTTGCTGTATGACATGGCTGAAAGAATGTTTAAAACTGGCAAATGAAAGGTTGACACATTTAGAGAATTCAGATTTGAAATCAGGATTACATGGTTATTTGTATTATGAAAAAGCAGAGGTAGATTCTAATTTGAACAACCATTACGTGAGAAGATCATTACTGCAGATTTGGAATAGATATAAAAACATTTTATTCAAAGTTACCTCTTTGGTGCTCTCCTATAAAAGCATTGTTAAAGAGATAAATAAAGGTAAAAGAAAAATGGATGACAGACATATACAGATTTGTTGAAAACAGAAAATAACGCATGTAGAATTGGGAATCTAAAAGCCTTGCATTAATTTGTTTTTTTAACAAGGAATTAAATGAAAGATTTAAAATTGATAAGAAAATGCAAGGGCTTTAAATGACTAGATCTGAGTTTTAAATCCAACTGCGGACTGATTACAAACATTTAACAGAAGGGGAACAGATAAAAGATGGCCAAACAGGCTCAAAATATTGGTTCTCCAGATAGGGCAATGGGAAAAGATGGGGACAAAGAGTTTGAAATTTAATAATAATAATAATAATAATAATAATAATAACAACAACCCGCTCCTCTAATAAGATACTCGGAGCAGGGTACAGCAGAATAAAAAGATACACAGTAAAAACAACAATCGAAATTTACATTTAATTGTTATCTAAAGGATAATTTTTTATAAAATGATTTAATGCCCGTTGGGTTATCTAAAAGTATAAGAATAGCTCAAACAAATGTTGGAAATATAATGAGAAAATAGGGATTTTTTTGAAATGTGATGGACTTGTGATGAAACAAAGAAATATTGGGCTCAGTTTCATTCTATGATAGAATATATTTTTAAAGTAAAGATACAGTTTAAACCAGAGATTTTCTTGCTTGGATTGTTGAATTATCAAATTAAGAAGTATTAATATATGCTAACTGTTGAAAGAATATCATATGCTCAAAGATGTAAGACTACTGTTATTCCTATACAAGATGTCTGGCAGATGAAGTGATTGAACTGACTGAAATGAACAGAAGACAGTGTTGATCTTTGAATACTTTTTCAAAAGATTGGGAAATGATTATTGCTTATTTGCAACTATATTGGGGATAGAAATAAAACAGAGTTTGTTATTGTGGAACCACAAATATAATATCATATAAAGGAAGTATACTAAGTAGTGGTATATATCCACAAGTTAGGCAGGGGAGGTCAGTAATATTTGTTAGTTTTAATTTAGTACAGTAGTTCAAATTTATATTGTATTTGTTCTAGTTCATTTTAATTTGTTTGTTTTAGCTATATATACATTTCTGTCTGTGTTTGTGCTTTTATTTAATAAAAAAGACTTTTAAAAGTATTTAAATAGCCAAGAAAGACCCCCTTCCATTGTTCAAGAGAAGACATAAGTCCAGCCCCCAGAGCTGTGTACGCAATTTAACATTCATCTAGCTTACTATCTAGATTTGCTTTCATTGAATTTATGATGAAAGGGTCATTATTCTTGCAAAGTGACTACCTTTATTCTTTTCCATCTAGGCTACTATTAACTGTTGCAAAACTTCACCCATTAACAGTGTATCCCATATTTCCAGGTACTCCTTTTAGTGGGCAACAGCTTACGTTTAAGTGGCAATACAAAAAAAGGGGCATTACAAATGTTTAAAATCAAGAAAAACTGACAGTGATATAAGTGTAGCAAAATATGTAATTGAAACTGATAGATTTTCTACACCACATTAATCATACCTTTGTGGCATTTTATGCAGCAGTGGGTGCCATTTGGGTGGGGATAATATCCCTTCTGGCACACCAGCTCCCTCCTTTCTCTTCCACTAGAATGGAAGGATTCCTGTTTGTGGAAATCTTCTCCATGTATGGTTTCAGGGATGACAGCTACTCCCAAGGATTCCCCAGTCTTCATCTGAATCAGGATCACTTTGACCTGCAAAGAAAACCAGTAAGAGGAAATTACTTTTCTTCAAGGAGATTTCTCAGCTGAGTTTTTTTTAAAAGTCAAACTGCAATAGCCAGCCCTTCCAGACAGCAGGCAATGTCTCTCAAAGATTTCAGATCAATTATCAATGCGTCGTGGAGTAAGGACAGGCAACAAAAAAGAAAGCAATTATGTTTTTCTTTTTTCTATGTGAAAGATCCCACACTGTCTGAACAGAAACATCAGGGTTCCCTCAAACTGGGTGTATCGCCAGCAATGTGAACTTGCGTTGGATCCCACCATTGTAGTCTCTTGCTAATCAATGAATCTATAGACAAAAAAAGATGCATCAACCAAAGTAAGAGTATTCCCTTACTGGAATGATACCAGGCTTTCTTCTAATTTTCTAGGATGACCAAAGGTAGTGTTTGAGCATGGAAATGTTACCTTTTAGGAGTATATCGGCCAAAATCCCCCCACTAGCCATACTCACTGCTGGGCTCTAAGAGTTGTAGTCAAAAACAGTAACTTTTTCATGTTCTGGATCATTTATATTTCAATATAGTAGAATGAAAGCCATGAAACAACAACTCAAAGATATAGCCGTGTTAGTCTATGGAATTGGTATGTAGAGAGATCTAGTTGTAACACCTTTTGAGACTAACTGAAAGAAAGAAGTTGACAGCATGAGCTTTTGTTGACTTGAGCCTACATCCTCAGATTCATGACAAAAGCTCATGCTGCCAACTTCTTTCTTTCAGTTAGTCTCACAGGTACTACAAGATCTCTCTACATAATGAAACAACAATAACTGCAATAGGAAGAATACCAACAAAATTCAAGTTGTTTTCCTACTTCCTTATTTGTATGAAACTTCAAAATACAGCTCACTCATCCAACTGAATAAGGATCTGAGGTTCCCATGGCCCCAAAATCCAAATTTAGGCTTTAGTTATTCCATATTGTATATTGTCAGGAATGAAAAACTCTCCACTTAAACTCTCCAGAATTAACAAAAAAGATTTCCAATGTATATAAAGGCACATCAACAAATGATGATATTAGCTGACAATAAAGAAGTGGCCTTCTGCAAGTATAGCAGGACACCAAGTTCAGAAAATCAGGATTCAGTAGTTAAAACTCAATAAACCTTTATTCAATAACTATAGCTGCAATCCGGAGATGTCAGAACCAAACAGCAAGTATTAGCATTGCCTAAATAAACTATGCACAATTTCAAATTTATGGTGGGCTCAGTTCTCATTTGTTATAATTAATAAGCACATTTGCCCCTCTCATTCTGCCTCTTTTGTTTTGTTCCATTGGATTCTTTTAACAGGAGTGATTCGTGGCCAGTATTATCTTACAGTATTATCTTGCCACCTGTGTCTGAGATCACCAAGTTTCTGCAGTAGCCAATTCTGCTGTACAACCCATCACAACAACTTCCCAATATGTTATGGCAGGAAAGGTGCATGTGCAAGTCCTGACAATTCCAAAATAAGATCTAGGCCAGATTACATCAAAAGTGCATCACCTCAGGAATGCAACAGAATCTACTCAGACTCAGCATTTTTGTATACTCGGGGCACTGTCAAGTTTGTCAACTTATTCCAGTATATATGTGTGTGTGTGAGAGAGAGAGATTATATGTATGTACAGTATTTAAGGAGAGCCAGTGTGATGTAGTGATTTGAGTGTTGGACTATGACTCTGGAGACCAGAGTCTGATTCCCTGCTCAGCCATGAAATCCACTGGGTGACCTCAGGGTAGTCACACTCTTTCAGCCTCAGGGGAAGGCAATGGCAAACTTCCTCTGAACAAATCTTGTTAAGAAAACTCCATGATAGGTTCACCATAGGGTTGCTATAAGTCAGAAATGACCTGAAGGCACACAACAACAACAACAACATGTATTTAAGTACTTGTGTACCACGAAATAAGCTTTATGCCATCCAAAATCATAAACCCTTGCATCCTAGCCTATTCATGGGAATTCAATATTCACGATGAGCAAGAACTGTTCCTCAGTTCAGGGTGGGACTGGATGTCTCTGCTTTCAATGTTGAAAAGCAACATCTCACAGATAAAGCCAATGTTCCTTTTTCCAGCGATGGAAGTGGAGGTATCTTCATGTGAGACATACCACAGCCCCCTCTCCCCTTTTCCTTGGGTGGGCGAAGTGTGGCAAACTGACTATTTTGGCACTATCACTTTTAGCACCCGTCTCCTGGACGATGCTTCTGCCAATCTGAACCCCTTCAAATGATACTAGTGCACAAATGTGGAAGGGGATGCCAAAGTGGCCACCCTACAGATGTCAGTGATAGGTGAATTTGTGGCCAGGGCAGTTGAAGTGGTAGCACTACAAGTAGAACTAGTGACAACTGTCCCTGGTAGGGGTGTCCCTGAGATTGAATGGCAGTGGGTGATACAGGCTCTAATCCACTGGGATAATGGTGACATACATGCCTTCTTCTCCACTGAATACAATTGGAACAAGACAAACACGCAATCCAATGTTCTGATTGATTTTGTGCGGCTAATGTAAATTTTGAATGCTGAGCAGACATTGAGGGTATGCTAAGACCACTCTAATTCCTTAAAAAGTTGTGGGCAAAAGGATGGTAACACGATCTCTTGAGCTCTATGGAAGAGTGAGTTGGATAAATGTAGGATGTAATCAGATTATTACTAAATTCTGATGGAAGATGTCTTTGGCACCTAACTCTGACTCTTGTCTAACCAAAGTAATTGCTTAGAAGCAGTACCTTTCATGTCAGGAACTTCAAGGAGGGGGCTTGAAGGGGCTCATACCGATACTTCATCAGAGCCGAGAGTATCACATATAAATCCCAATTTGAGAACTTGTGTACTGCAGAAGGCTTCATTAGTGTCACTGTCCTCAGAAAGCTCTTAATGTAAAGGTGACATTTGCTTCTGATAGGGGAAGAACTGAGAATATTGCTGTTACTTGTCCCCTGAAGGTATTTAGATAAAGACCTTTGTCCAAGCCTTTCTGCAGGAACCCTATTCACGATGGCCACTTCATAGTTCGGGCCCTTTCCTTTGTTCCATCTTATGAATATTCAGTCTAAACATAATATTCATAGAACCACCTTGTTGACACCTAGCTTTTATTTTTGTGTCTGCCACCTCTGAGTCAGTGCCCTTTTACGGTAGTAAATTTTCCCATTCAACCTCCTGGCGTGTAGGTTGAGCCAAACAAAGTCCGGATGATATACCTGCCCTTGGATAAGCCAATCTGTTCTCAATGGGAGCTGGAAGTGTTTGTGGCATAGAGTCATGATCTCCGCTAATCACAGCCTCCTGAGGCATTTCAATATCATGCCCATTGGGGTAAATACATATAGGAAGCCCTCCAGCCATGACGCCCCTCAAGATGCCTGAATCTAGTCTTGGAGGCTACCAGTGGAGAGGATAATTAGATGAAATAAATAAATAAATTAGACCACTAATAGAGCAAGGGGTGGGAAATGCTTGCCTGTCCAAATGTGGTTTAACTACAACTCCCATCATCCCTCACCATGGCCATGTTGGCTGGACCCAAACTCTAAAATGGGTCCTAGTTTGTTCTCAAGACAAGCTTCTGGCATAACTGAAAAAGCTAAGAAGATCAGTAAATATAAAAGTTGAGGAGGAAAGAAGAAAATGAATATTCCTTAAGGATAGTAGCGATGGCCCGAAACACACTAAAGAAATAATAATCCAGTTTGAGACTGCTTTAACTGCCCTGGCTCAATGCTAGGGGATTCTGGGAACTGTAGTTTTGTGAGACATTTAGCCGCCTCTGTCAGAGAGCTCTTGTGCCACAATAAACAACAATTCCCAGGATTCCCTAGCATTGAGCCAGGGCATTTAAAGCAGTCTCAAACTGGATTATGCAGTGTGTTTTGGACCTTTAAGTTGCCATGACTCCATGCTGTGGAATTCTGGGAAATGTAGTTTGTCTAGGCACCAGCTCCTCAACAAACTTAATTTCTAAGAATTCCTCAACATGTAGCCATGGCAAGTTAAAGTGCAATCAAACCGGATTAAAGTCCTGCTCTGGTCCCTCAGCAAACTACATTCCTGAGAATTCCTGAGCAAGGAGCCATGGAGAGTTAAAGCGGAATCAAACCGGATTAAAACCCAGCTCTGGTTTCTCAACAAACTCCATTTCCCAAAACTCCACATCATGGAGCCATGGAGAGTTAAAGTGGAATCAAACCGAATTAAAGCCGCACTCTGGTCCGTCCACAAAGTACATTTCCCAGAATTCCACATCACAGAGCCATGGCAATTTGCCAGACATTTCCCAGACTTCCAAAGGCCACGGCAAACTAAAGCGGAGTCAAACCGCATTAAAGCCGAGCTCTGGTTTCTCAACAAATTCCATTTCCCAGAATCCCTCAGCATGGAGCCAGGGTGAGTTGAAGCGCAATTAAACCGGATTAAAGCTCCACTCTCTGGTCCCTCAACAAACTACATTTCTAATGAGGTTATCACACTAGGGCCAATTCCAGAACCATCCCACAATTATCCCATTGCCAACAATGGGGTATTCATTGCCAATAACGGGATGATTGTGGGATGGCACTGGAATTGACCCTAGTGTGATAATCAATTCTTCAACGTGGAGCCATGGCAGGTTGAAGCGGGATCAAACCGGATTAAAGCCCAGCTGGGCCCCCACAACATACTCCAACTCCCAGAATTCCATAGCTTTGAGCCAGAATAAGAGTTAAGCCTTGAACTCTGGGCCCCACAACAGACTCCAGCTCCCAGAATTCCATAGCTTTGAGCCAGAATAAGAGCTCTGGGCCCCACAACAGACTCCAGCTCCCAGAATTCCATAGCTTTGAGCCAGAATAAGAGTTAAGCCTTGAGCTCTGGGCCCCACAGCATACTCCAGCTCCCAGAATTCCATAGCTTTGAGCCAGAATCAGAGTGAAGCCTTGAGTTCTGGGCCCCACAACAGACTCCAGCTCCCAGAATTCCATAGCTTTGAGCCAGAATAAGAGTTAGGCCTTGAGCTCTGGGCCCCACAACATACTCTAACTCCCAGAATTCCATAGCCTTGAGCTCTGGGCCCCACAACAGACTCCAGCTCCCAGAATTCCATAGCTCTTAGCAAGAATAAGAGTTAAGCCTTGAGCTCTGGGCCCCCAACATACTCCAGCACCCAGAATTCCATAGCCTTGAGCCAGAATCAGAGTGAAGCCTTGAGTTCTGGGCCCCACAACAGACTCCAGCTCCCAGAGTTCCATAGCTTTGAGCCAGAATCAGAGTGAAGCCTTGAGTTCTGGGCCCCACAACAGACTCCAGCTCCCAGAGTTCCATAGCTTTGAGCCAGAATCAGAGTTAAGCCTTGAGTTCTGGGCCCCACAACATACTCCAGCTCCCAGAATTCCTTAGCTTTGAGCCAGAATAAGAGTTAAGCCTTGAGCTCTGGGCCCCACAACAGACTCTAGCTCCCAGAATTCCATAGCTTTGAGCCAGAATAAGAGTGAAGCCTTGAGCTCTGGGCCCCACAACATACTCCAGCTCCCAGAATTCCATAGCTTTGAGCCAGAATCAGAGTGAAGCCTTGAGCTTTGGGCCCCACAACATACTCTAGCTCCCAGAATTCCATAGCCTTGAGCTCTGGGCCCCACAACAAACTCCAGCTCCCAGAATTCCATAGCCTTGAGCCAGAATAAGAGTTAGCCCTTGAGCTCTGGGCCCCACAACAGACTCCAGCTCCCAGAATTCCATAGCTTTGAACCAGAATAATAAGAGTGAAGAGCCACTCACTCACCAAAGCGGCGAGGAGGAGTGGGACTAGCCCCCTGGGGACCATCCTCCTTGGGCCTGCGAGGCCCTCGCTGCATCTCCGGCCTAGGATAGGAACCACTGGCCTAGGCCCTCTCACTCTCAATCTCCTCTCTCTCCAGTAGTCCTCCTCCCAAAACAGGAAGCCCTGAAGGGAAAGGGAAAGGAAGGAGGAGGCAAGCCCTTCTTCTACGGGAAAAGGGTGGAGAGAGGCCGCCATTCCCGCCCACACATGGATTCATCACTGTTCTTCTCCTCCTGGGTTGTTATTATTATTCTTAACCCATTGGCACCCAGACACTTTGGGCCTCCAAGGCTGCCTCATCCACACTGGAGGAATAACAACAACAACAACAACAACAACAACAACCCAGTTTGGGCCCCACTTTAACTCTTCTTCTGGCTCAAGGCTATGGAATTCTGGGAGCTGGAGTTTGTTGTGGGCCCAGAGCTAAACTAGCGAATTCACGTGAATTTGAATTGGCTCCAATTGGCTCCATTCACAATAAAGAGAAATTCCTCCCATCTGATAGGAAAGCAACAGGACAGAGGAGTCTCAGGAAGCTGGGAGTGAGGCTGAATAAACAAAATAAATATACCAGTTCAGTTATAGGTTTTGATTATATTTTTCTGTATTGCTTCCCCCCAGAAAGAGGGATGTGGTTGTCTCTCTAGGAAAGAAATGAATGATTTAATGACAGCTATGACTGGGCAGCAGTGCATAATCTTTACCCATCTCAAAGTGCAAGCATGTGCTTTTACTTACTTATGCCTTATTATGTATGGGCTGTTGTGTGGACTGCATTTTTAAAAGCAAAAGCTGCAACTAGAAATGCAGCCCATAGTCATTACTGTATTCCCATTTTGGTCCTCATGTTGTAGGCTGGGAAGATGTAGGTGGGCAATTCTTCAGGGTATCTCCACATTGAGTGGGAGGAGAAGGAAGGCCGGCGAAGGCTACATCCACATGACAGAAATAATCCAGTTTAACACCACTTTAACTGCCATGGCTCAATACTATGGAATACTGGGAATTATTGTGGCACCAGAGCGAAGGCTAAATGTCATTCTGAACGCATTCTGAGCTACAGAAGTTAAAATGGTGTTATTTATGAAGTGCGAATGCAGACTGAGAAAGCCAGTGCACTAACATCAGAATTGTTGTTTCCACATATAAGGAGTGCATGTGTTTAGGATGAGTGTTGTTTAAAACATAACCCTGTAGTGTAGTCCTGTGCTCTAGTACTTGAGAACCAGCATGGCGTGGTGGTTTGTTGGACTCTGGTATCCAAAAATTCTACTTGTTTATATCTATAATTATTTCTTTTCCTTGTTGTGTGCCTTCAAGTCATTTCCCACTTATGGCAACCCTAAGGTGAACCTATCCTGGGTTTTTCCCCGGCAGGATTTGTTCTGAGGAGGATCGCCAATGCCTTCCCCTGAGGCTGAGAGCATGTGACTTGCCAAAAGTCACCCAGTGGGTTTCATGGCTGAGCAGGCCAACACTCAAACCACTACTGAACCTTATTTTTTAAACACTGTTAGTAACTTCAGTGTAGTTGGGAAAAACATATGATAAATGGAACACTGTCTTCACTTTAAATTAAGTGGCCAACTGTACAAGGTTAAAAGGCTGCATTAGGGACACCCCCCCAGAAAACCCTGAAGGGTTGTAACCCCCCCCCCAATAAATTTGCTCTCCTACACACACAAAAATTACTCCAATTGCTCTCTAGGGACATGGAGGTGTTCACGTCATGATTTGGGGCCTTCCTGGGTCCCTAGAGCAAATTTTGGGGACATTTTGAGAGTGGAAATTCTTTCTTTAAAATTTGTGCAAAAAAAAAAAAGTTTTGAAACGTGTAGGGGGGCACAGAAAGAAAATCAACTCATTTGAAATGTGGTGCTGTAGAAGACTACAGTACTTAGGATACCATGGACAACCAAGAAGACAAACAAATGGGTTCTTGAGCAGATAAGACCAAGGCTTTTCTTGGAAGCAGAGATGATCAACTTGAGACTATCATCCTTTGGTCACATAATGAGAAGGCAAGGATCACTAGAAAAAACAATAATGCTAGGAAAGGCAGAGGGTAGAAAAAAGAGAAGAAGACCACAAACCAGATACATAGACTCCATCGGGGGTTGTGGACAAGGGCTGGCAAAATCAGGGCAGGGCAGTGGAGTACAGGGATTCTTGGAGATGTCTCATCCATAGGGTCACCATGAGTCGGAACTGACTCAAAGGCAGCTAACAATAAGGGTGAAAAGGGGCACCAAAGATGGTACAAATGCTCTCCTTTACCCCAATGGTCACTCTGGGGCCTTGGGGGCTACATGTGGACCACTAGCTGTACTTTGCCCAACCCTGTTTTAAATGCTTTTATAACTGTACTGTATATAACTGTACTGATACTCTTGTCATCTTGGATATAATGAAAACAAACAAATGCAGATATGCACAATTCAAGCACTTGTTGGTTTTGTAAGTTCCATTTAGGATTGTGCTGAGTTTGGACCCCTAACTCCTTCTCTCTTCCAATGTTTATTAAAACCTTTCCCAAGGAAAATCTAAGTCTTACAAAAGGTATGGTCAGTAAATTCTTATCACAATCTGAAAAGAATATCTTAAGAGTATTAGAAAAACTGCAGACTGCTCATCTTTCCAGGAAAAAAATGTTTATTGACAATTGCTTTGTACAGAAAGAGAAAGGAAAGATAAAGATGTAAGAGTACAACAAACACACCTAGGCCAATCTTATCATTAAACAAGAGGGTTTACGGTATATAGACCAAAGAACAAGACTACTTCAAAAGCACATTCTCCCATCTAGTAGTTAAACAGAGGGAAGCAAATGAAGTGAGCACTAATGGACTGGCCCTTGTAATGCAGCAGAATTTGGGTATGATTTCCCACCTCTGCCTTCAGTTCACTGTGTGGAGCCAGGAGGTCACTCTTACTTTGAATCTAGAAAATGGAAATTAGGGCCCTGACTCCAAAGCTCCTGTAATAAGCAGCAAAAAGAATAATGTATTAAAAAGCATACACCCATATATGCCAAAAGATATTCAGAAACTCTAAGGAGCCACAAACAGTACAATCTATGTGTATATACTCAGCAATTCCACTGAGGTGAATGGGACTTGCTTCCAAATAAATGAGTGTATAGGGTTACTTCTGAAAGGCTTTAAGGAATCAGTGACCAGGCTGTTCTTTTCATTAAATATGGCAAATAGTGGTGGTGTGTGCCTTCAAGTTATTTTTGACTTATGGCAACTCTGTGATGAACTTATTCTTGGGTTTTCTTGGCAAGATTTGTTCAGAGGAGGTTTGTCATTGCCTTCCCCTGTGGCTGAGTAGATGTGACTCATCCAAGGTCACCCAGCAGGTTTCATGGCTGAGTAGAGAATCAAACCATGGTCTCCAGAGTCATAGTTCAATGTTCAAACCACTAAGCCACACCAGCTTTCACAGTAGGGTATCATAAAACATAAGGTTTCCAGAAAAAAGAAAAAGCCAGTAAGTTTTGTTTTTGAAGCGGGAGTAAAAGTTTACCTAATTTAGCACAATCCAACCAATGACTGGGTATAGTTTCATGGAATCTGGAGCGAAGGTGGCAGCCACAGATGGCCGTGGTCCATCATCTTTCACTACAATACTCTGAAGGCACCCAGAGCATCTAGTGAGTGCCGTGTACAAGAGTATAATACTTGTGGGGATATGTTTACAGCCACTGATCTGTTCTGAATTTTTAGAATCATCCCTCACATAAATTGAGGAGGTTGATGCTGGGTGAAAGAACAAGGACTTAATCGGTGAGATATCCACCTGGCTGGAGGAAACACCAGTTGCCCTGCTGGTTCTATAAAGTAATGGCTGATTCTTATCCCAGCCACTAATTTCAATCAGATTGTCTGCAGATTTCTCAAAACGGATAAATTGAGGAGCATCAACCAGAACATGGACTGCAGTCAATGATGCTTCCGGTTTTGTACTTTAGAAAATAAATTCTGCAGTAAGAACAAAGTAAGATGGGAACAGAGGGGCAGAGTTCCACCTACAGACTGTCCAGGTGCATCGCTATAAAAGCCAAATTCACACCTGTGCAGATAACACAAGCCAGGTTGCACAGAGAAGACAGGCCGTGAAATTTGAAGAATTTCTGACGCAGGCCCCGATACTTGGCATCCTTTTCCTTCAGGAGCTGGTAAGCCTCCTTCTTGGCTGAGAGTCCCACTTCTGCCCCCAGTCCGTGCTCCCTTTCAATCTCTTGCATCTTGAACATGGTCTTGGTGGTGACTTGGGAAAACCAGGAAACATTAACCACAGTCAAGACGAGGCAAGCAAAAAAAAGCACAATCTACAGAGGAGACAAGAAGGCATGAGGATCATTTCTAGAACACAACAGAAGGACTGTACAATGCTTTCACTAGTGAAGAGCATGCAAAAACAGGAGATGGATCTGTTTCCCAATTTGGGATTTAAGTACAGTTTGGCCTACTTAGTTCCAAACAGAATTATTATAACAAATGTTGCAAATGTGGAGGCATGACTGTCTGCAGAAGCTTCACAGCCTTTGTCAGGGCAATTGAGCTGAACAGTTGTCTTCAGCCACAAACCTCCACTGACCTGAGAAGAACATCATGGAAAGTTGTACGAATCAAGTAAGAGTGGTCTATAAAGAATGCAGTGACAAATTGTTTAAAACCAGGTTGCTAATGTTATGGTAGGGCGCCAAAACATGTTGTGATTTCTACAGAATGGGCCTCAGAGGATGCTTTTCCCATTGTAACATTTTCAGGATTTTTTTTTATTACAGTGGTCTCCTGGTTTACGAATACCCCGGCCTACGAAAACCCCGGTCTAAGAAAGAGCCGGGGCCGGAAAAACAGCCCCGGTTAACGGAAAAAAAAAACGGTTTAAGAAAAGAAAGAGGCGGGAAATTCAAATGGTGCGGGGGCTGGTTTAAGGGGCCCCGGTTTACGAACTTTTCGGTTTAAGAAAGGGGTGCTGGAACGAATTAATTTCGTAAACCGGGGGACCACTGTATATTTTTTTCAAAAAGAAAAATGTAGAATACATATACAATTCCATGTATCCATCAATTCCTTGTTCCCCTCTATCCCATTCACATAGTCAACCAGTTTCTCCAAATTTCTGCTCCACACATCTTTATTTGTGCAACTTTTAATAACTGGTTTATTAGATATACTTCTTATCAATCCAATGTTTTTGCAATATTTTCAGGAATTATTCATCTTTGAGATGCACATGCAAAAGACAGCAGGGTAGCAAAAATCAAACAAAGATATTCTAGAGTCAGGCCAAGATCCAGTGCACTTTGAGCATAACATATCTCTCCATCTATATCTCGTATATACTTGATTGTAAATCAACCTCATGTGTAAATTAGGGGTAGGTTTGGGGGCCAAAATTTTGATAGGTCCTGTGGATAAATCGAGAGTAAAACTTAGGGGCATGTAAAAACCAGATCTAAAGGATGAAGCAAAGGAAAACCATGCCAAAGAACTCATAAAATTCCAGGAGGCAAAACTGTTTGTGTTCACAATAGAGTCTGGATGGATGAAAGACCAAGGTTGGGGCAGTGCTTCAAGGACAGATCTTGCCTTTTTCCAGGGTATGGTTTCTTTATTTAATAAGAATACAGTATAGTAAGTTTATAAAGATGGGCTAATGGTCTGGGACCTCACATCTTTCAATGGTATATAGGTTGGTGACTTCAGCTCTTCAGTTGTGATAAACTCCAAAATCTTTCAGAAAATACCTACGTAAGCAACAATTCTTGTTCATACACTGGTTGCCTCCACCTGATCCCAAAATTTGGCGCTCAATCACCAATTGGTACCCACCTGGACAGTCTCCCTGATATCCAGAAGCTCCCGTGGGTGGTATGTAGCAAAGATGGCAAGGTTCATGAAAGTGCAGCCAAGCAAGGTGAAGAAATAGAAGGGAAACAGTTTGCTTTGTACCAGGCCAAAGGTATGCCGACTCACACCTCGGAAAAGGACAAACCCTAAGAGAGAGAAGGGGTGTCGTTAAAATAGGGTTTTCCTAAAAGATTGGCATTGTCAGCTGTGTGAATAACTGATGCAAATAGACTTGGTATAAAACTCTGCATGCCTTGAACGTGTTTCAAATACATCCACATCATTGGACTCTTTCAGACGTGGGAAATTGGAAATATAATCCAAGGGCAATCCAAATGCAATCCTGGGGTTTCACGTTATTGCGAATTAATTCTTCTCACACAAATTCGGGCAAAAGGGAAGTCACTCCGAATGCAATCATGGGTTTTGCGTTATTGCGCATTAAAGGTTCTCACGCAATTTCGGGCAAGGGGGGGTTATTTTCGGATACTAGGAAGACATTCCGAATGCCTTCCGAACGCAATGGGGATTCATGTAAATTCGCTAAACTAGCGAATTTACATGAATCCGAATGGGCTCCATTCAGATTTGGGAGAAATTCCTCCCGTTTGAAAGAGTCCATTGACTCCATCTTTATTCGCAGTGCTGACATGTCTGAGCAAGAAAACATGCAGAGATGCACATAGATGCGGTTCCAATAAAAAAGACAACAGTGAAAACAGCAACATCTCAATGTGTGAGTGAGATTATGCATATAGTTGCACTAAAAGAAACAATGGAGTTTATCACACAGGACAGATCCCTGCAGAAACCTGGTTCAAAGTGAAAAAAACCCCGCAAAAGCAGGTTGTTTTTCACACGATGTTCAGGGCTAACCTGAACAGAAATTAGAAATAACCCGCAAAAGCAGGTCGTTTTTCAGACAACATTTGTGTCAATGAGCAATAATGCAACATTAATCCAAATGCAAAATTGACAAAACCCATTCCTTTTTACTTTCGGGAACTTCCTGAAAGTAAAAAGGACTTTGTTTTGTCAACTTTACATTTCGATTAATGTTGCGTTATTTCTCATTGATGCCAATGTGTGTGAAAAACAACCTGAAAAAGCAGGTGTTTTGCCGATTTTAAAATCCTGTTTCTGCATGGGATTTAACCAGTTTGACTCCAAGTGATAAAGTCCAATGTCTGAATGACCCTTCAGATATAAGAGAAAGTGATTTATGGAGGACTCACAGCATATCCCATAGAAAGTCTTTTCCCCCCTCCTGCATCCCCTCACCCTTCTTAAATATACCCTTTGGGTTTAGGATTGGTTACTGGAAATCTGAGTGAGCCTTCTCACTGCATAAACAAACGCACCGGCAATAAATGTCACCCATATCTGCATCCCCCAGGCTGTAGAGAGGATAAAAAGCTGGATGACTTTGATAAGGCTGCTTGGCTCGCCTTCGGCTACCATCTTAGTCACAAGAGACCTGGAAGTAAACAAAAAGAAAGAAGAACTGAGAACAAAAAGGCATCCCCAAGAGACTCCACAAATCTGTTTGCCCTCTTGCTTCCTCCACTTATTTAGGCCGGAAACATATTGGTAATCCCAACCATAGCAGATCCATTGGATCAGCTGTTGAGTCAACACACATGTGAATTCTTCTGATTCAATAGGTCTATTCTAGGTTGGACAACCAAGAGGATTTGAGCAATAGGTCAATGACAGGCTGAGTGCAGTACAGAAGACATCTGGACTTTGCCCAGAGGACTGGTAGTGACAGGCCATCCCAGGGTGTCTGCTGGCATCATGTTGTTCATAGAGGGATGGTCAGTGATAGAAATCCACAGGGTGAAAAGAGACTCAGTCACACAGGATAAAAGCAGCCCCTTTCCTTTCTTTAAGAAAGAAATATGGAACAAATAAAATATAAATGATTCTGGAGACCAGGGCTCAACTCCCAGGTCGGCCATGGAAACCCACTGGGTGACCTTGGTCAAGTCACACACTCTCAGCCTCAAGGCAAGGCCATGGCAAGCCTCTCTGAACAAATCCTGCCAAGAAAACCCCATGATAGGTTTGCCTTATGGTCGCCATAAATCAGAAACAATTTGAAGGCACACAACTACAAAACATAAAGGTTGTGGTCATGAACAGAAACTATGCAAGGGGAAGGGAACCAGTCAGTCCAGTCTTATGCTTTTTGACAACCTCTGCAGAATATTGACATGGTTGCTTTTAACAAAATCACATCATGGGATTTGTGCCTTTTTCTCCCTCCTCCCTGCCCCTAAAGCAAAACCTGATCTGATCATATCACATTTTAATAGCATTAAAACTATACAATACAGAAAAAAGTATTGGAGAACCAATACTCTGCCTCCTTGGGAGAGTTTACATCAACAGCTGGTAGAAGGAGATAAGGGAGTGGGAGAGGCAGGCAGGCAGGCTCAACCCAAGAGTCAAATGCAGGCCGATCCCATGTGTGTTTACCAAAAGAATGATCACAAAACAGCCATGAGACTGGTTTGGATTTTATTTCAACCATGAACCTACTAAATGGACTTATTTTGATGCTTGAAGAACAGCAACAAAAGGTGTCCTCCACTCATCCAGGGCAAGGTACACAGTATTCAAAGCCAGGTTATTGTGAAACATGTTTCAGATAATCCCACAGCAGCCTCTCCTCCCTCCTCCCTGGCAGTAAAACAGCAAGTTAAGTAACAATTTGATAGCTTTCCAGGACAGAAAAATGTGCCACAGGGCAGCCATCACACTTTTTCTCAAGAGTGAGCCAAATACAATCCAATAGGTGTTGTTGAAGGACTACACCTAGCAGCCCTGGGCAGCATAGTCCAATGGGGAAGACTGCTGGGAGTTACAGTCCAACAACACCTGAAGAGCTACAGTACCTTCTGCCCATCTGTATTGTACCTAACGTAGGGTCCCCATCCTCCTCCAACATTATTTATTCCCATATACTGTACAGTCAGCCCTCTTTATCCATGGATTTCTTATCCACGGATTCAAGCATCCACGGCTTGATATTCAAAAAAAGTATAAATTCCAAATAGCAAACAATTTTATGTAAGAGTCATCATTTTGCTCTGCCATTATGTTTAACAGGACATGAGCATCCACGGATTTTGTTATCCACACGGGATCCTGGAACCAAACCTCAGTGGATAACAAGGTCCCACTGTATGAGGACAATAAGATTGACCTGTACAGCATCATCCAAAATCCAGAAAACAGTGATACTTTTATTGGGCCAACAAAAATGCCCATTATACATGTTGCAAGTTTTCAAAGCTCCACTGGCTTTTTCCTCAGGTGAAGGTGTTAAAAATGATACAGGCAAACAAAACACTGACAATGTTAGCCCTAGCTGTGCATTTCGTCAAGTTGTTGTGGTTGTTCTTCTCAGTTCAGTTGGTACTGAAGGGCGTTCATCCAGGTGGTCTTCTCCTTCTTCTGGTGATGTGGGTACTGGGAGATTCAGTCCAGGAAACAAACTAAATTCTACTTGCGAGACAAAAATCTACCACCTTTGAGATCCAGTTTGTCTCAAATCCTCTGCACGCACAGGGTATGCGAAGCAGATTTCACAATCAAAAGTGCTCCACAGGTAGTACTAAATCCTACTGAAACAGATATGATTCACTTGCAAAAGTGGTTGTGTGTGTGTGTAGTCTACAGCTGCCTGGGAAAGCCAGTCATCCTAGAAATGCAGTTTTCATTGGCCAGCCCCCTCACTCAAGGGAGCTCAGAGCCAGAGACATGCTGCTTGCTCAACCACAATCTGAGATTCAAACACCCCTTCCTTAGTTCTTGGTTCATTCCCAAATCAAACAGATTATGCAAGTTCACCGGAAGTCAGCCCTTACTGACACCAACAGTACGCCAACCCAGCAGGACCCCAACCCAGAGTAGTTGCAGATGCAAAGCTCCAAAAAATTACTTTTGCGTTTGACAAGAACGCCCTGAATTCCCACAGTTCCCTGGGAAATTTGGCAGAGTGATTGTCCAAAATAATAATTTTTCCCAGAGCTGGGATAGTTGCTGCCTTTTTCCTCCTCCTCCTCTTCCTTCATCTGCTGCGATGAGAAACCAAGCACTTTCTCATCTCCCCACATTCTTTGTTGCTGTTACCTGCTGTCAAGCTGACCCCAACTCATGGTGACCCTGCGGATGAGACATCTCCAAGATCCCCTGCCCTCCACTGCTCTGCTTAGGTCCTGCAAATCCACACCCGTGGTCTCCGATTCCTCTTTCTACTATCTTCAATCTTTCCTGCCATTATTGTCTTTTCCAGTGAGTCTTGCCTTCTCACGATGTGGCCAAAGTACGACAGCCTCAGCTTGACCATCTTGGCTTCCAGAGAGATTTCAGGTTTGATCCATTTGTTTTGTCTTTTTGGCCATCCGCCGTATCCTCAGCACTCTTCTCCAGCACCACATCGCAAATGCATTGATTTACTTCCTATCTACAGTACTTGATTCACTGTCCAGCTTTCATATCTATACATAGGGAATACAATGGTTTGGACAGCTCTTTGGACCCCCATCTTTTCTGTCTTTCCATATTCTGTCCTTATATGGAGCCATCACTGTATATGGAGGTGAGAGCCAGAGAGTGAAGAAAGCAGATGGGAAGAAAATCAATTCTTTGGAGATGTGGTGTCAATCAGCATTGTTTCTTCAGTGTAGAAGCACCTTTATTGTAGCCAGCTACTCTGGACTAGGACTCTGGAGACCAAGGTTCGAATCTCCTCTAGGCCATATAAACTCACTGCGTGACCCTGGGTAAGTCACACTCTTTCAACCTCTGAAAGGATGGCAAGGAACAAGTCCCTCTGAAGAAATCTGCCCAAAACCTCTGTGATAAGTTCGCTTTAGGGTTACCATAAGTCAATAAACAACAATCAACAACAATAAAGATGCACTTTTAAAAGGATGGAGGAGTTCAAGACCCAAGTAGTGGGCATAAGGTCACTAAGGAAGAGAGAAGATCCTGCAAAAAGTCTCAAGTCAGGGAGAAGGAGAGACTTTCTTCCTTTCAGAAATCCAAAAAAGGACCCTGCTAACCTTGGACATTTCCAGTGGAGGGAATTTCCTCCAAAATAATGCAGTTTTTTGGACACTCCTTTAAGTGCTTTCGCTCCAATCCTGGGATTTGTTGTTTTACAAGGTCTTCAAGACCCCCTGGAGTGTGCGAAAAGTCAGGGAAGAAGAAATTCCCAAGTCAGAGAGGAGGAGGAGAGATGCAACCTGGCACCACAGGGATTGATAGTTTCCCAAGGCCCTTTGCCTTCTTTTTGCCCTCACAAAACTACAGATTCTGCAAAAAGGACAGCACACAACATTTTATAGTGGGTGCCCAAAAGACTGCATTCCTGTATTTCTACAGTGTAGATGAACCTCGAAAGTGGGGCTTGGAGAGAGGAGTGCTAATGTAACCAGGAACTGATAGAGTCCCAAGGTCCTTTGCCTTCTCCGTGCCCTCACAAAACTACACATCCCAGGCTTGTACAGCACAGCATTTTACAGTGGTGCCGAAAGGCTGCGTCCCTGTATTTCTACATTACAGAGGCACATTGAAAGGGGTCTTGGAGTGCAACCTGGCACTGATAGTTTTCCAAGTGCCCTCACAAAACTACAGATCACAGGTTTGTACAGCACAGCATTTTACAGTGGTGCCCAAATAGAGCATTCCTCTATTTCTACAGTGTAGATGCACCTTTAAAGGGGGGCTTGGAGGAAGGAGTGCTAATGCAACCTGGCACTGATATAGTTTCCCAAATGCCCTCACAAAACTACAAATCCCAGGCTTGTATAGCACAAAACTTTGTAGTGCTTTCCTGTATTTCTACAATGTAGATGCACTTTTAAAGGGGGGGCTTGCAGGGAGGAGTGCTAGTGCAACCTGGCACTGATATAGTTCCCCAAGGTCTTTCGCCTTTTCTGTGCCCTCACAAAACTACACATCCCAGGCTTGTACAGCACAGCATTTTACAGTGGTGCCCAAAGGCTGCATCCCTGTATTTCTAAAGCGTAGATGCACCTTGAAAGGGGGCTTGGAGTGCAACCTGCTGGCACTGATAGTTTTCCAAGTGCCCTCACAAAACTACACATCCCAGAGCACAGCATTTTACAGTAGAGCACAGCATTTTACAGTGGTGCCCAAAGGCTGCATTCCCTGTATTTCTACACTACAGATGCACCTGTAAAGGGGGGCTTGGAGTGCAACCTGGCACTGACAGCTTCCCAAGTGCCCTCACAAAACTACAAATCCCAGGCTTTGTACAGCACAACATTTGATAAGTGGTGTCCAAAGGCTGCATTATTATTTCTGCAAGAAGAGAAGAATTGCACCCTTCAAAGAAAGGGGGGGGGGTAAAAATGCATTTGCAGAAAACATGCTCACCCCAAAAAAGAAACCCAGCAGCAGCACCCACCTCCTGCTTTTCCTGCCTCTCTGCTGCTCAGCACCAACCCAATGATGATGACTAGTGCCTTAGTCCCGCCCCAATCAGCTGAAAGGAGGCTGGAGAGAGGGGTGACGTCATCAAAGGAGGCGTGGCCTGTCCAGGACACGCCCCTTTGTTTCACCTGGGGAAGGAGGCAGGCATGATCTCACCTGGAGGCCAGCAGGGAGCCCAGGTGGAGGCAGGCAGGGGCTCCCAGGCAGGGATGGAGGCTCTGGATGGGAGGCTCTTGGCCCCAAAGGTAGAGTGGAGGGGGAGGGAGGGAGGACACTGGCACCCCACCAGCCCTGTCCTCCATTTCCAGGACCCTGTCCTCCATTTCCAGGACCCCTGTCCTCCTTTTCAGCCTTCTCTCCATGGGGAGGTTCCAAAGTGGCTAAGTTTTCCTTTACATTGCATTGAATAATACAATCATCCAAACCAATATTATCCACAATACATCCACAAGGAGACATATAACATACTAAAAGAACATACCACACACTGTACATTTTTTAAAAAAATACAAAGTGGCCTCCCTTTTTCCAAAATTGTTTTATTTTAAATAAAATAAATATTTAAATATTTAAATGATTATTATTATTAAATTATTAAATTAAATAATAATTTAAATAATTTATTTATTTAAATAAAATATTTAAATAAAATATTTAAAGGTTAAATAAATATTTAAATAAAATAAAATAAAAATAAAGATTTTTTCCCCAAAAAATACAAACCAACATTGCACATGATACATCAGAAAGAAAGATGTAACATAGTAAAGAACATACAACATATATTTTTAAATGTACTATACAAAGTGACCTCCCTTTTGTTGTTCTGTTTTAGTTTTGCCTTATTTTTATTTAATAATACAACAATGCAAACCAACTTTACACACAACATGTCACAAAGAAACATATAACATACTAAAGAACAAACAACGTACATTTTAATACAACGTGGCCTCGTTTTTTGCTGGTTCTGTCTTAATTTTATTTAATAATACAATAATACAAACCAACATTATACACAATATATCACAAAGAAACATATAACATACTAAAGAACATACAACATACTTTTTAAGTACAAAAGTGGCCTCCCTATTGTTTTGTTTTTAGTTCTGTTTTAATTTTATTTAATATAAAATAATAAAAAAAACTTTATGCACAATATATCACAAGGAAACACATAACATATTAAAGAACAAACAACATGCATTTTTTAAAAATACAAAGTGGCCTCCCTTTTTTTCTTTTGCTTTAATTTTATTTAATAATACGATGATACAAATCAACATTATGCACAATACATCACAAAGAAACATATACTAAAGAACATACAACATACATTTTAATACAAAGTGGTCTCTTTTTTTAGTTTTGTTTTTAAAAGTTTTTATAATTTTTTTTTATAATACAAACCAACATTATACACAATACATCACAAAGAGACATATAACATACTAAAGAACATAGAACATACATTTTTAATACAAAGCTGCCTCCCTTTTTTGTTAGTTCTGTCTTAATTTTATTTAATAATACAATACTACAAACCAACATTATACACAATACATCACAAAGAAACATATAACATACTAAACAACATACGACATACTTTAAAAAAAAAAAACTCCTAAGGTTTCACCATATGGTAGAAATGACTTGAAGGCACACACCACCAACACTAAGGTCTTAGCCTTCTCTGCCAAGAAGTGCTGATGCCTTGTTGTTGTTGTTGTTGTTGTTGTGTGCCTTCAAGTAATTTCTGACTTAAGGCGAACCTATTACTGGGTTTTCTTGGCAAGATTTGTTCAGAGGAGGTTTGCCATGGCCATCCTCTGAGGCTAAGAGAGTGTGACTTGCCCAAGGTCACCCAGTAGGTTTCCATGGCCAAACAGGGATTGAAGCCTGTTTTCGAGAGCTGTAGTTCAGTGCTCAAAGTACTGCTCTCCTAGACATTCATTTTAAAATTTTATATTATTAAATTCTACTTTACTCATGCTTAGTGCAAAGTCGAAATTAATAGGATAAAATTTTAAAATAAGTGTCTAGGGGTATAGTGGTTTGAGTGTTGGAATTCCACTTCGTTAATACTACTTGGAATACTACTTTACTACTACTTTACAGTACAGAAGCCAGCATGGCATAGGACCTTATCAGACGTTGGAAATTGGAAGTATAATCTAATGGCAATCCGAACGCAATCATGGCGTTTCACGTTATTGCGAATTAAAGGGGCTTTCTTTCCTTAATGCTTAGCAGCTGCACCACAGCCTTTAGATGGAGCTGCGCTGTTCCGCAGTTTTTAAAAAAGAAGCTGGGAAAACCAGCACCTTTTTAAAGGCGCTTCTTCTCCCCTAAAACGCAAAAAAAAAAAAAAAAAAAAAAAAAAAAAAAAAAAAAAAGCATTTTCATGGCACACTTTCCCTTTTTCTCATCTAAAGGCTACACTTTCATGCAGCCATGAACACACCTCTTTTTGCCAATCTAGATCAGGCCAAAGTATCTCACGCAATTTCGAGCAAAAGGAAAGTCATTCCAAACGCAATCATGGGTTTTATGTTATTGCGAATTAAAGCCTCTCACACAATTTCGGGCAATGGGGGGGGTCATTTTCGGGTAATGGGAAGTCATTCTGAACGCATTCCAAACACAATTGGAATTCACGTAAATTTGCTAAACCAGAGAATTCATGTGAGTTCGAATTGGCTCCAATTGGCTCCATTCGCAATAAAGAAAAATTCCTCCCGTCTGATGAGGTCCATAGTGAAGTTGTCCTCTAGATGTTTTGGACTGCAGCTCCCAGGATTCCTAACTGTTGGCCAAGCTGGAAGGGGTTTCTGGAAGCTGAAGTCCAAAATACCTGTGGGACCAAAGTTTGGGAATCACTGATGTAGTGGTTTGTGTGCTGGGCTAGGATTGGAGTTTGAATTTCATGCTCAGCCGCCAAAACCCACTGGGTGACCTTGGGCAAGTCACGGTCTCTCAGCCTCAGGGGAAAGCCATGGGTGGCAAATCCTCTCTGAAGAAATCTTGAAAAAGAAAACTTTGCAATAGGTCTGTCTTAGCATCACCGTAAGCCAGAAAGAACAAAATGTTTAATACATTAATAAAAAATTAAGCAACTTAAAAACCCAACAGGCTATCTGAATTTAGGCCCTACATTGATTCCTTTCCCAATGTTTTTGGAATCCATTGTTCTGTGCTGATTCCTTTCCCTTTGGAACCACAGCCCTCAATTTTTTTGCTGCAGACTTGGCTGCTGTCAAGTTATGCATGAAAGAGGTAGCAAAGGTAGTGATGATACTGCCTTATATCACCATCTCGTGGCCCATCTGTTCATATGCAGGCTATCTGCTTAAAACCAAGCAGCCTGATCCCTGATGCAGGAAAGAGCCAACCTCGTCTTGGACCAAAAGTGGACTAAACATTGACTTACTTCCTTGAGCCACCTAGAGCCTCATGTCCTGTTAATGCTTTTTTGACAGTCTGTCTGCTCTTAGGGAGTGGTGCAGGCCTTACCCAGACAGTCTACCTCAGGGTTGCAATTTAGGCTGCATCCACACTGCAGGTTTGACTCAACTTGAACTGTCATGACTCCATGCTATGGAATTCTAGGAATTGTAGTTTTGTGAGATATTTAGCCTTCTCTGTCAGAGCTCTGAGGGCACAACAAACTACATTTCCCAGAATTCAATAGCATGGAGTCTTGGCAGTTAAAGCAGTGTCAAACTTGATTATTTCTGCAGTGCAGATGCGGCCTTAGGCATTGGCTGCATTCAGGACATGTGTGAACACCAAGGATTCAACCTGGATTCATCCCGGATTATTTTTGTAGTGTGAATGGGGAGTCAGATGAATCCTTCTAACTCTATACCTTTTTTTAAACAATGTCCAACCAGAAACTTCTTGAAGCCTACAGATGGATATGAAACGAACTGGTTTTGTTCACCATTTGCCCTGCCGCTTCCAAAACTTGGAAACATTACTTTTTGTGGACTATAGCTCCCAGAATCATGGAACGTGTAGTTCAAAAAGTGGAGAATGGACCTTCTGGTACTGGTCCATTCTCCATGGTTCACTACAAAGATTTGGGGCTGAGCCCAAGATCTTTCCTAACCTTGGATCCTAAAGGATTTTTTGCTCACATGCCATCCTGACTTCTAGAGGTAATAGGTGTGACAAAAAAAGTGCAGTGGAAAGAAGTAAAAACCTGTACAATACATACCTGAGCTATAAGCAACTCTGAAGAACTGCACAGAACTTAAAATCATTTTTTTTTGGTGTGAAATCCAAGTATAACTAGAGAAATGTACATACGTAATTCTCCTAAATTAAAAGTACCACCGAACTAGATATAACCTGATAGAAAGAAGAAAGGTAGAAAAGAAATCTACTGGTTGTGCTGGCTGGGATTGCTGGGAGCTGTAGTTCAGCAACATCTAGAGGGCTGTGGGAGTCCCACGAGAGCCAACATTCATGGTTTGAGTGATGGGCCATGACTTTGGAGATCAGGGTTCGATTCCTCATTTGGTCATGAAACCCACAGGGTAACCTTGGACTAGTTACAATCTCTCAGCCTTGAGGGGAAGTCAAACCTCCTCTGAACAAATCTTGCCAAGAAAGCTCCATGATAGGTTTGCCTTAGGCTCACCACTAAAATAAATAAATGGGAGCTGGGAGCTGTAGAGGAGTCCCACCTCTAAAATAAATAAATGTAGAATTCAAAGATATAGCTGTGTTAGCCTGTAGAATCAGTAGGTAGAGAAATCTTGTAGCACCTTTGAGACTAACTGGAAGAAAGAAATTGGCAGCATGAGCCAACAGCAAAAACCATAGTCTCTGTTTCTTCCTCCCAGGGGCCAGCTATGATGATGATATCCAAGGACGAGAGAAATGGAATCACTTCGCCTAACTGGTACTTGGCTCGGGCAACCAGCACATCACCCATGGTAAGAGTTCTTGAGGGGGCTATGGGTGGTGGTGGAGGACAGGAGAATTATTTTGGTGTTCTGCTGAGCTGGAGGTGCTTGTGCTCTGCCTCTCTCGAAATGTTGTTGATTCTAGCTTCCACCATCCCTTAGGGATGATAGAGACTGCAGTCTAACAGTGTCCAGAAGGCCACATGTTCCCATCTTTGGCATTACAGAATTACATGTCATCGACTGTAATTCTCAGCAGCCCCATCAGCATAGTCAATGAGAAGGAATGCTGAAACCTGTATGAAAAATGAGAGCAAGACATTCCACTCTCAACATCTGTTCAGAATTTGAAAAACATACCTTTTTTTTTTTTGGAATACAGCTTACCAAATCCTCTACGAATCATAGCCATTGAGCATGTTTGCTGAAGCCAGCATGGCTTGCTAGAGCCTGTGTACCATAGTGGTTTGAGCAACTGGGCTATGACTCAAATCCCAGCTTGGCCATGTAAACCCAGGGGAGTGATCTTGCGCAAGGCACACTGTCTCAGTCTCAAAGGATGGCAATATCCCTCTCTGAACGAATCTTGCCAAAAAGAAATCACAATAGGTTTGCCTTAGAGTTGCCATAAGTCAGAAACAACTTGAAGGCACACAACAGCAACATGCTGTTTGTGTGGATTCTGGAAACCACTGTGGGCAAATTTTTTTTTAAAAGTAAGATTTCCATGTTCCCATTATTAACCAATCTACAATAATGAAAAGAAGACCAGAAAGAGAGAGAGAAAGACCTCATAATCTATTAAACCCTTATACACTGGTTTTCCTTCTTGTCTGGTTAACATACTTTATAAATTATTTCCATATTTCTCTATATGTCTCTATTAGTTTTCCCCTTATTTAATTTGTTAATTTATCAGATTGAGCCATTTCATTACTCTCACCAACCAATATAGATTAGTGACTATATATTTAGATTATGTAAGGATAATGGTATTTAGGAGAGGGTTACAGTGTTTTAAGTAAGTTGACAACCAACTTTTCTTTTCTTTTCTTTTCTTTCCTTCCTTTTCTCTCCCTTACCTCCTTTTTTTCCTCCTGCATTCTTCCTTGTTCCTTTGTCCTCTTTTCCTTTTCTTTCCTTTATGTGGGGGCAGGAAGGGAGGATGAAAATCGTGTTTTTTTTCCTTGGGTGGGGGTTATAAATATGTATTGTCTGTGTCTTTGTGTTCTTTGTGTTTTTAATTATTGAATAAAATAAATATTAATTTAAAAAGTAAGATTTCCAAGTTCTGCATCTGTGCATGTAGTGGAATGGTGGAATAGACAGACTTAGCCTACAGAAGCCTGTCTGATGTTCTGGTTAGACAGAATTTATTGTTGCTAAGTAGTGGGTGGAACTGGAAGGTCCACAGGGCTTGGTGATAAATTTTGCAGACGTGGTCCTGCTTTCAGTGTCAACATGTGATCTAAGCAGGGGGCAATCTCTCCTCACCCTGGCAAGGTGAACCTCTCTTCCCTCCTCTCCTGCCCCACTCTTAGAGCATGGGCTGCTTGCACATGCTTCCTCTGCCACCTATATTAGTGTACACATGAATAAAAACTTTATAACCCCCAGTAGGAAATTGCTCTGAGACCCATTTTGCTCGGTGTGTACCTTCTTTCACAGGTCAGGCTCAGCCAGCAATGAGGGTCAAGTTATGATGGACTGGGGAGTTTATCATACGAAGGAGGTCAGGAGTTTATCCAGTTAATATAGAAAAATTGCGTAATTACACAAAACAATTTCACACAACATTGCACAAAACCCGCCATTAAAGTGGTCACAAAGAATGGGGATGCTTTGACTGGGAATTCCTGCATGGCAGGGGGTTGGACTGGATGGCCCTTGTGGTCTCTTTCAGCTGTATGATTCTATGATCTTTTTACTTTCAGGATTTCAGCAACAATGCATTTCCTATATCACTTTGGAGTTTATCACACGGGAGGAATTTCTCTCAATTGCGAATGGAGCCAATTAGAATTCACGTAAATTCGCTAGTTTACGTGAATTCTAATTGCATTCTGAATGCGTTCAGAATGACTTCCCATTGCCCGAAAATGACTCCCCATTGCCCGAAATTGTGTGAGATACTCTAATACGCAATAACGTGAAAACCCATTGCCTGAAATTGCGTGAAATACACTCATATGCAATAACATGAAACCCTGCGATTGCGTTTGGATTGCCATTGGATTATACTCCCAAATTCCATCGTATGATAAACTCCTTTATTTGCGCAATTGCGTGTGGTAATCATTTGCGTAATTACCTGCCATTTTCACTGTGTTTGCGGGATGTTTTAAATGTGCCTTAATTTCTCTTTAATGCCAAAATTAGCCCCAGTATGATAAACTCCATAGAGAGAGAGGATTCATTGGAAATAACCCCCACAACATCTGGAACACTTACGGGCAAGCGAGGAAAAAAATTCCACTCCTTTGCTGTCAGAATTTCAGGCTCCTTTTAAACCACACAT
This sequence comes from Urosaurus nigricauda, assembly GCA_034509955.1. Taxonomy (NCBI): domain Eukaryota; kingdom Metazoa; phylum Chordata; class Lepidosauria; order Squamata; family Phrynosomatidae; genus Urosaurus; species Urosaurus nigricauda. Next base: position 136,503,574 of record JAOEGL010000002.1, read on the forward strand.
TTATAGTACTGACTCCACTTTAATTGTCATTGCTACATCCTACAGAATCCTGGAATTTGAAGTTTTATTGTTGTTGTTAACTGCCTTCGAGTTGATTTTGACCCATGGTGACCCAGCTGATGATACATCTCCAACACTCCCTGTCCTCCACTGCTCTGCCCAGCTCCTGCAAACTCTAATAGAATCCAGGAGGATCAAAAACCCTCTGGCAGAGAATTCTGAATACCTTTCAAAACTACAAATCCCAGATTCTGTACAGCAGAGCCAAATTGGTATCAAAAATGCTACAGTTGCATGGTATGAAAACTTGAGTGAAACCTTGCTGTTCACACCAGGTGCCCGGAGGCATCTCATAATGCCCTCCCACACAAACAATTGGTCCACCTCTGTCATGTTCAATGGTGTTATTGTGGCTTTCTGTCCCAAGGCTTTTGCAGAAGGGCTAGCTCACTGAAGCACTAATGGTGATATTATCAATTTCCTTGTGCAACAGGGCTCTCTGGAGATCGCTGATGTGAAGCCCTCTGGTAAGTATGATATCTCTTCATCGTTGTATATTAGGGATGCTGGAAAATAATTGTAATGCTTCTCTAAAAATTATTTTCCCTGTTTCTTTGTGAAAAAAATGTTTTGTGCAAGGAAACCTGGGGAGTTTTCAGCAAGAATAATATTTTTTGTGTAGAAAGAGTGCATCTTACAGTGTGCAGTGGTCCCCCGGCTTACGAATCCCCCGGGTTACGAAAACCCCGGGATCCGAAACTGGCGGGACCGCTACAGTATCCCCCGGGATACGAAAGATCCCCCGGGATACGAAAGAAAAAAACCGCCCGGCCCCTTTAAATCGGCCGCGCGGTCCGTTTACAATAGCGGTCCCCCGGGAAACGAAAGCTTCCGGGTTACGAAGGTAATCCTGGAACGGATTACCTTCGTAACCCGGGGGACGACTGTAATCCACTTTTTCTGGACAAAAATATTGATTGATCTTCAGCCCCCACCCCAATCTTTTGTGCAAATAGTTTTTCCTCAAGAAATTCCCAATATGCAAAATAATCTTGGTGTGTGTGTATATGTGTGTAGGCTTCAGCATTTTCTCAACATGGGATCCCACTATGCCAAGGCAACTAAAATGTTCCCTCAGGAACTCTTAAGAGCACACCCTCCCTTTGGCGTAACTCTTTCCCCCAAAAACTAACCCCCCTTTCATTCTCTGCAAGGCCCTTTTATAGCCCTACCCAGCCAGTTTCGCATTGGCTGGTCACATGCTGCTTTGTGATTTGCTGATAGATTGGCCTTTTCACTACATTCAGTCACTCCTGTTCCTGAAGAAGACCTGCATCTAGTAGTCCCACTGGATAGAAGGTCTTCTGTTTGGAAAGCTGGTGGCATTTGCTCTTGTTAACCATGATAGCCTTAGGGTTGCAGTAAGTCAGAAATGACTTGAAGGCACACAACAACAACCACAACCATGAACAACCTCCTTGGCCAGTTCCTGACACCATCTCCCCTAGAGCTAATGCTGTGGTGTTGCCTAGTGCCTGTGTTTCCCTTCACAGTGATGCTCACAGAATCCCAGATGATCCTGAAAAATGACCTGGAACTCATCAAAGCTCAGCTCCATGCCCAAACTAAAGTGAGTACAATGGAAAGGGTAGGCTGGAGAGGGGTGTCAGTGGAATAAGCTGAGATGCATCAGATTTTTCAAAAGGCAGCCACAGTGTGCATTAACCCCCTCTGTGCTGTGTCCTTCTGTCAGGCTTTCCAGGCACTCAGCCACTCCATTACCTTGTTGGAACAGGAGAGCAATCAGCAACAGAACAGGATCAAGGAGCTAGAAGGTGAGGAGTGTGTCACTAAGAAACATCTACTCTTGCTGGCATTTGGTGTTAAAATGTATGTTGCTACTGCCAAAGCTTGGAAATGTAACTGGTGACGAGGGGGAAGCAGTATAACTCTCATTGCTTTCCTAGCTAACATAACCATGGTCATGCTAGTTGGCAGATTCTGGGAGCCATCACCCAATGCAGTAGATTCTTTAAGGACTTTATCACATGAAGTGGAATAAGAACATTGCACCTTATCACATGATGCTGTTTATGTCCCGTAGCTGGCCTGTAGTTTTTCTACTGCTAGAGTGCTCTTTCTCATTGATAGGCAAAACCTGTTAATGCCTCTCAATCCCTTTGCTTTTCCATTTGGATTCATGTGTGATAAGTTCTTCCTGGTGCAGTCTCACAGTCAGTCAGTAACTTGGTACAAGTGGATGTGATTTTGCTCCTCTTCCCCCATTGCCCTCATACCACTCCCAAGCAGTTTTTTTAAAAATCATTTATTCATTCATTTTTTTTACTTAAGGGATTGCCATGATTGAGCAATTGCACTAAAAATAAAAATAAATAAAAATAAATATGGACCAGAAGGTATGCTGGGAAGGAGTTAGGGCAGGGAGGCAGACTATGGAGTCTGGTGTGAGGATGCAGCACCATGGCAGTGTGGAAGAGTCATGCGATAATGATTGTCCTTAACCTGGTATGTTTGCATTTCCAAAACAATAGGGAGAGAATAGCAAATTGTCCCAACACTATGTATGTCAAAGTACTTGTACTAGAAACTAATGAAGATACTGGAAAACCTTTATATATCAAAATATATTCATATGTGTTAACACCAACATCTAATGGTAGACAATGAAGTAGTAAATCACCATACATATAACTACCAATGAAATTGCTAATGAAAAGTCCAATATAGTCCAAATTTTCCAAAGTTCTACTGTAAACTAAATATGGCAGCAGCTACATGTAGAAAGAAATCCTCTTCTTGAGTTCATACAGTTCTGTGGAAACTTTGTCATCAAATATGATTAAAAGAAAATTTATTATGCATGGTAGTCAATATGAGGGAATAATTCAACTAAATGGCAATAATTCAGGTCAGGAAGGAAGCAAGGTAGCACAGGTAGCAGAGGCAGCAAGACTGCATTTCCTACACAGATGCTATTGGGGCACCTTACAAGCATGTTATGATAAGGTCTTAAGTTCCAGGAGCTTGTGGTATTGAGGGACCCAGTACAGCTGTTGATTATTGTTGTCTTTGAGTGAACTTCGACTCATGGAAACTCGGTGAGACACCTTTCCTAGCATTAGTGACTTTTCTAGTGAGTTGTGACTTCTCATGACATGTCCAAAGTATGACAGCCTCAATTTGGCCATCTTGGCTTCCAGTGAGAATCCAGGCTTGATCTTTTCTACGACCTATTTGTTTGTCTTTTTGGACATTCATAGTATCTTCAGCTCTCTTCTCCAGCACCACATCTCACATGAGTAGATTCTCCTTCTGTCAGCCTTCTTCGCCACTCATCTCTCACATCCATACATGATGACGGGGAATATAATATCTTGAACGATCCTAACTTTAGTATTCAGTTTTATGTCTTTGCCCTTAAGCATCATGTCTAGTTCTTTCATGGCTGCCCTTTCCATTCCTAGACTACTTCTGATTTTTTGACTGCAGTCTCTGTTCTCATTAATGATTGATCCAAGATAGGAGAACTCTTACTATTTCTATTCCTTCATCATCTAAATTGAATTTATGTAAATTTTCTGCTGGGATTAATTTTGTTTTCTTAATGTTCAACTTTAATCCTGTGTTAGCAATTTCCTCTTTGACTTTCTTGACTTTCCAAGTTGTTGTTGTTGTGTGCTAGTTGTATGGTGTCATCTGCATACCTTTAATTGATAATATTCCTTCACTCCACTTCCTCTGAGTCTAAATATGCTCTGGGTATCATGTTTTCTGTGCACAAGCTGAGCAAGTCAAGTTCATGGGATACAAGCTTGTCTGATCTCTGCTGCCTGGGAACCATTCTGTTTCTCCATATTCTGTTCTAACAGTTTTTGTCCTGAGTACAGGACAATCAAAGACAATCAAGTGTAGTGCCACTCCCATAATTTTTGATGATCTATGCAGTCAAAGGCGTTACTGTGATCTATAAATCACATATTTTCCTCTGTATGTTTGCAGTGTGATCCCTAGTACCTCTTCTTTTTCTGAATCCATATGATGATATCCTGCCCCAAATCTTTATAGGCCTTCAAAGGTGATGGTAAGATATTCATCTTCTGAGATTCTGACCACTTGGAGTTCTGCATGGAGCCAGTCATTTTATTAAGTTTCTAGCTTGCATGGTTGTAAAAGCCCACTTGAAACAGCATTAGTAGAATATACAGTTTCCATCCTAAGGCCTTCTTCAGAAGCAACATTGGAATTAATTGGAGAAGGTTTGCCCAGTCAAAGTATGTCCAGTTCCTCTTCTGGGCATAACTAATTGCTTTGTCAAGATGGATGGGCATGGGGGAGGGAATAGGAAAGACCAATTCCCTCCCTTGTCCATGTTGGCTGTGGGGTGTCTGGGGATTGTGTGTGCACGCACATACAGACAAACATACCTTCAAGCCACCTGTTGACTTGTGGCAATCTCCTGGATTTCATAGAATTTTCTTAGACAAGGAATACTAAGAGGTGGTTTTGCCAGCTCCAGTTCCACTGAAATATAGCCTACAGCACCTGATATTTATAAAATCCTAGAGCTGGAAGAGACCACAAGGGCCACCTAGTCCAACCCCCTGCCATGCAAGAAGATACAGTTCCTTCCTCTGAAATATAGCCTATAGTACCTGGTTTTCCTTGGCACTCTCCTATCCAAATACTAACCAGGGCTGACCCTCCTCACCTTCCAAGAGCATAGGATCTGGTGCATTTAGAGTATTTAGGCATATATGCTGGGAGTTGTTATCTAACATAATAACATTTCCGTGTCCTGCAAAGACATGATCCTTTTCCAGGCTTAGATTGTATTTTGGATGAGGTGAATTTTAGTAACAGCTGCCATGTCTTTAGTCAGTGAATTGAACTTTTCTTAGGCAGGAAAAGCTCGGTGAAATGGACAATTTAGGACCATCATCCACCTGGGGCAGGATGAAAAGCAGCAAGAAAAAATCCTGCTCTTTCCCAGCCAGATCACTTTGTGCTTGCATACTGTGTGAAGGGCTTGGGGAAATAACCTAAAACCTATAGCTCTTCTGGATTCTTAGAGTTGTATTCCAAAAAGTACTCTTTCCAAGCTTTTGCTGAATGTGACAGCACAGTTTGACTATGTGGAAGCTGTATTCCAGATGTTTTCCAGATGTGCTCACAACCAATTAATATTAATTGGAGAAACGAACTCCCTATTTCAAAGCATATCTGTTAATTAACACCCCCCCCCCAAAAAAAAAACCTGGCACAAAGGATGACCAAATTAATTTCATTTTTACATACATTCTTCTGCTTTTAGCTGATATATTGTGGTGGGGGAAGAATCTTTGTAAAGTTCCCGAACCTCCCTTTTCAGCTCTCATAGCATGTCCAAGACATTTTAAAGCTTATCTGCAAAGCCTTAAAGACTAAAAACCTATCAATTTTTAAAAATGAAAGTATGAGAGCATTAGCATGTTAAATTATTTACCTTTACCTTTTGCTACTTAATCCCTCATTTGCACAGTGTCCTCAAGGATGTTCAGAATAGGTATTCCCTCTTAGAACTCATGTTGGCTGCATCTTCACTGATAGTCTTGTTAAGTCAATCCATCTGTCTGTTTCTATCTAGGAGAAGTACAGTTTGCTTCTTGCTCAACTCATGGGGAGACAGTTGATGACCTAATGCGGAGAAGGATTCAGGAGGTTTGGAGAGCCATGGCCAAAGAAGTGGAGGGACTCCAAGGTTCCATGATCCAGAAGGAAAACGCAGTAGCGAATCTGTCTCAAGAAGTCCTTGAAAGGTGGGAGAAGAGGTGCGGGGCTGAGGAACAAGGGAAGAAAGGAACTATAAACTGGAACACACTGTAGCTGCAATCTTACATGGCTCAGCATGATGTAATATGCAGAACTATATTCTGCACTGAACCATTTAACACCATCCAGACCTACTATAGACCCACTGAAGCCTCCCCCAGCCATTCTGCACCTGAAGGAGACCAGGGGATCATCTCATTATGTCGCTGAAGCCAGATGTGAACCAATTACATAATTTTCCTGAGGATCCCATTTGGGGTTCTCTGTAAGTTTCAGCAGCTAGTGAAATCATTTTGTGTCATGCTACAAGGACATAGTGAAGTGCTTTTGAGATCATCTGCACTCTCCTTCAGGCATGGAATGTCCATAACTCTTCAGCTGCTCTGTGATAGGTCCTTAGGAGAGGGACTTTGATCTCAGTGGAGTGAGGAAGGGAATACCAACATCCTCAGCAACCAAAAATAGATATACACCAGTGTGAAGTTATTTTACACCCATATATGCCTCTAATAGAAGGCCAAAGAGTGCAACAGTTTGTGGTCCTTGACACAAGAGTTTATCACATGAAGGGAATTGGAAGTATAATCCAATGGCAATCTGAATGCAATCATGGGGTTTCGCGTGATTGCGTGAAAGCTGATCACACACATTTTCGGGCAAAGGGAAGTCCTTCCGAACGCAATCATGGGGTTTCACGTTATTGCGTGAGAAACTATCACATGCAATTTCAGACACTGGGAGACAATTTCAGGCAGTTCCGAATGCAATGCAGCTTCAATACGCAATCACATAAATTCGCTGAACTAGTGAATTTACTCAATTCTGAACTGGCCTCACTTCCATTTCTTTCTAAATTGAGAGAAATTCCTCCATGTGATAAACTCCACAGTCATAGAGGAAGACTTTACCTATGGAGGCTAGATGAGAGACTTGCCCAAGGGGTCCCACTCTATTCCTGGCTAAGCTCTTTCTTATAGGCAGGAGGGGAAGTTTTGGCCTCCAGATGTTTAGACCTATAAATCCCATCAGTCCCACCAGCATGACTAGTGGTTTGGAACTTTTGTCATTGCAGTCTCAAATACAGTATTCAAGAGTCAAAGGTCTCCCACATGTGCCAGAGGCCATAATGTCAAATATCCTTTTGGTGCTCTTGCACATAGAGACATAGAATTTTTGAAAATTTGGAAGCCATAAAAATTTTTTTTGGAGGGAAGGTGGAAAAAACAGAGGTTTTTGGAAAAAGTCAAAAGGTGCCATATTATCACCCTTTACAGACTGAGAGTCATGTTGTTAGTTCAGGAACATAAAATTTATGATGTATAATTTGCCTTTCATAGAAATTTCTGAGGTATTAAAAGTACAGTTTATTCTGGAAATAATTACATATTGAATGTACTTTTAAAATATTATCACAAATGGAATGACAATATCATAAACTGTAAGGAACATCTGCACTATAAGGAACCTCTTTGCTTTTGTCAGTTTGCGAGGAGCAGTGTAGACACCATTAAAAACAGTGAAACCATCAACATTAATAAAGCAAACAGAACTATTTTGCCTCCTCTAGTCTCCATAGCATTAATCAGGTATAAAGCATTTGGTCTCTTAAAAAGAACTGAGAAAAGGAAACCAAGACCAGGAGTTATAGTAATGTGAGATGCTGTTTATGTAGCCTGACACTGAAACTTCCCTGCTATGTAGATTTTTAAGAAAGAGTGTGTGTATGTGTTAATATAGAAACACCTTGTCCAACCTTGTCTTAAATATCTTATTCATCATTCTAAAATAAATTATCCCATAATCCATTTTCTGGAGGAAAATGGCTCAGAAAAATGTGGAACCTCCCTGTTTTCACCCCTGAATTTTGTGAAGGCTTTTTCCTGGGAGAGAGGGAGTGTTTCCTCCCATTTATTATTCTGGTTTTGTTTCCCAGGCCTTCAGATTTCTACTCAAGAGACTTATCTGTTATTTGCCTGTTTTGTTTTGCAATGTGGCTATGCGAATAATCTCACTCATGCATTTGCAACTTGTTGTTCACACTATTTTTAATCAAATAATTTCACTCATGCAATTCCAGTTTGTTGCGCGTACTATTTTTTAATCATGTCAGAATCCTTGTAGTATTCTTCCAGATATGTGTTAGTAGGTGTAGTTGGGGATGATGGTACATAGTTAGCTGCTAGATAGAGAGGAGGAGTGCATAACGGTGCCAGGAGGAGTTATCAGTTGACCTTGGTGCTGCTCAGCTCTCAGCTTGGAATGCAGAAGTTTCTGGTGGGAAACGTTCAGCTAAGGGGGGAGATGAGGTGGAAAACGAAACCTATGGAAAAATACTGGAATAGGTTTCGCAGGCTTTGGTGAGAAGGGGGAGGTGTGAGCCTTTGGAAGATATAGGGGTGCTGGGCGGGAACTGGTCAGTCTCAGCTAAGAAGCTGAATGGTGTGGTTTTGCTGATCCTGGAGCATCAATAAAGTTCTGTTTATTCTACATAAAGCTGACTGGTTGATTGTCTGGGATTCTGGACCCCTATTCTGACAGTTAGCTGAGACTCTCCAAACCATCAACTCTTCTCTGAAGCAATGCAGGAGCAGGAGACTTCAGAGGAGCTTCTCACAACTCGGACAGCGGAGGCGGCGGAGGAGGCCAAGACCTCGGCAGCGGGGACAGGCGCGCTACCAAAGGCCATGAGACCCCCAGTGCTACAGACTCCGGTGAGCGGAGGACAGTGGTTTGGACAACCGGTGGCTCCGATGCGGACCCGAGAACGGAGGAGGGCCACTCGGTGGTCGGATTGGGACACGGGTCTCACGCAGCCCCTGAGAGTACAGACGGGCGAGGAGGCAGAGTTGGGCGAGCAGATGGCCTACCTTCGGGCCGATGTGGATATTTTGCAGGACCTCATGAAGGAACTGCTGGCTGCACACAAGGGACGCCCGGACGGGACGAGAGAGGGGCGAGGGGCTGACGTCGCGGCGGCTGCACCAGAGGGCCTAGCACAGGACGAGGCACCGCCACCGGACCAGCAGGTAGTTCGCCCGGCACCAGACCGTCAGGTAGACCCACAGGCCCGGAAGTTGGGGGTGAAGTTTGACGGGGACCCCCAGACCCTCCCATATTTTTTGTCCCAGGTGGCTGACCACATGGAGGAATGGGGGCCTACCTTTCCCTCAGAAGCGGCTAAGGTGAAGTGTGTGGCCAGGCACCTCAAAGGGGAGGCAGCCAACTGGCTGGTGCAGCTGTACGATTGCCAAGCGGCCGAGCTGCGAAATCTGGCGGACTTTATGAGAGCCCTGAGAGCCAGATTCGAAGACCCGTTCAGGGCTGCCACCGCGCTGGCCAGTCTGAAGGCCCTTGACCAGGGCACCAGATCCGTCTCCGAGTACGCGATGGAGTTTCGGAGATTGATTGCCCAAGTGCCAGACTGCACCGAGGGGATGAAGATCCAATATTTTAAGGAGGGACTGCGTCCCGACATTGTGAACAGGGCACTTAACCTGGGCAACCCCCCTACGGCTATGGAGTGGATTCGGCTGGCTGGAGAGGCAGAGGCAGTGCTGCACGAGATTCGGATGTTAACCCAGCGGAGGAATAAAGGGGGCAAGGGAAGAGAAACCCACATCGTTGGGGAGAGAGGCAAAGGCAAGGTTGGGCCGACCGGCGGGGAAGAGAGAGAGCGACGCCGCCGGCTGGGGTTGTGCCTGGGCTGCGGGCGCAAAGGCCACCTGGTTGCCAGCTGCCCGGATCGTATCCAGGAGAAGAAAACGTTCCCCTCCGCGCCCCCTCCAGCGCAGGCTCCCAAGAAAGGGAAGGGGAAGGCAACGGTGAAAAGCCCCGTCGATCGCGGGTTTCAAGTGGTGACGGCGGCCGAGGAGGAAGTCTGGACCGACGACGACAGTGCTGATGGAGAGGAGCCGGCTTTAAACTCCCCGAGCCTGCCTTAAACAGCGGCCAGAGGCAGGCTGGGAGTGGGGACGGCCGCAAACCTATGGTGAGTGGGGGCATTCCCCTCTATACCGTGACTGTGACTTTGGTAGTGGGACGGGGGCAAAGAGCCATGACCCTAACGGCGGCAGTGGACTCGGGTTGCACTAGGTGTTTAGTCAACCCAGAGGTGGTTAATAGTTTGGGCATCAAAACCCAAAACCTACAGGACCCCATCCCTTTCTCCCAGATGGATGGCAGCCTGATGGGGGGGCAAGCCTTGAAGGAGCGTACCACCACAGTGTGGCTGGGAATAGCAGACCACTGGGAAAGGATTCAGTTGGTGGTGGGACCCACGTATCATTATCACATCATGCTGGGGATTGATTGGCTACATCACCACAACCCCCACACTAAGTGGAGGCAGAGACTATTAATTTTTGATGACCCAGGCTGCCAGGGGCACCGGTTGGACCCTACTATTAAAGTTCCTCCAGTGCAACAATCGGTGGTAATACCCCGACCCCAGGCGGGCGAGGCTGCCACGCACCTAGAGCCGGTGAACTGGGGAGGGGACGAAGATGCAGTGGAACCGGGTGGCAGCTCGGAGGAGGCGGTGGCCTCCTACCCGGACTGTTATGCAGATCTTAAGGAGGTGTTTGAATCTAAAGAGAGTGACTTGCTGCCACCGCACCGAGAGACGGACTGTGCCATTGAGATAGAGCCCGGTGCGCCCCTGCCTAAACCAAAGCTGTACCCCATGACCCCCCAGGAGTTAGCCACACTTAAAGAGTTTATTGAAAAGAACTTGGCGAGAGGATTCATCAGACCGTCCACCTCTACTTTTGCCGCACCAGTGTTCTTTCGGGAAAAGAAAGATGGAACGCTGCGGCTGGTCACGGACTATCGAAACCTAAATGGGATTTGTAGCACCAATAAGTACCCTCTACCTTTAATGAAGGACATGCTGGGTCGGTTGGCCACGGGCAAGGTGTTTACTAAACTGGACCTGAGGGACGCTTATTATAGGGTACGGATTAAAGAGGGGGATGAACATAAGACTGCATTTAATTGCCCTCTAGGGGCTTATGAGTATCTGGTCCTCCCCTTTGGACTAGCGGGAGCCCCTGGGGTTTTCATGAGGCTCATAAACGAGGTACTACACGACTTGCTGTTTGAAGGGGTGCTGGTATACTTGGACGATGTTCTAATTTACTCTCAGGACCTGGAGAGCCATGTGCCACTGGTGCGAGAGGTGTTGCAGCGACTGCTTGATAACCAGCTATACGTAAAACTGTCTAAATGCCACTTCCATACTGACAAATTGGATTTTTTAGGGTATCGGGTGTCGGCCCAGGGAATTGAAATGGACCCACAGAAAGTGCACACTGTTCTAAGCTGGGCCCCCCCTAAGACTCGTAAACAAGTACAAAAGTTTCTGGGCTTTGCCAACTTCTACAGGCAGTTCATCCCGGACTTTGCTAGAATAGCGCTGCCAATTACGGATCTTTTGAAAACCAAAACCCAGGAGGGAGGGGGCAAGGGCAAGGAGGTTAATGGAAAGAAACAGCCCAAACCCTCTACCCCGATTCACTGGACAGATCAATGCCAGAGAGCATTTGAGCAGTTGAAGCTCTTGTTTAGTGCAGAGCCCATTTTACTTCACCCTGACCCCGACAAGCCATTTGTCATTCAGGTGGACGCGAGCGACCAAGCAGTAGGGGCCGTGTTGCTACAAAAGGACAATAATGGGCTGTTGAGGCCGTGTGCCTACTTATCTCGCAAATTCCAAAAGGGGGAGCTGGGGTGGCCCACTTGGGAAAAGGAAGCGTTTGCGGTTAAGCATGCTCTGGACAGTTGGAGACAGTTTTTAGAGGGGGCGCCTCACCCTTTTGAAGTTTGGACGGACCATCGTAATTTAGAGGCCCTGCAAACTCCCCGAAAGCTAACTCCTAAACAGAGGAGGTGGGCTAAGGACTTTTACAAGTACAAATTCAAACTAAAGTTCCTCCCAGGAAGACAAAACATTTTAGCGGACGCTTTATCCAGGCTCCCCCAGCATATGGGGAAAGAGCAAGTTCCTCTGCAAGCCATTTTCTCCCCTGAACAGTTGGGACTAGCTGTGGTGACTCGTAGCCAGGCGGAGCAGAAACCGGTCGACCCTTTGCCCCAACTGGATGGGCTGCTGCAAAAGATAAAAGGGGAAGCAGGGAAAGATGAGTGGCTTCAGAGGCACAGAGATCGGTTGGTTTTGAACTCACAAGGGTTGTGGACCAAGGGCTCTCAGATTTATGTCCCTGCATCCATACGGCCTAAAGTTCTTAAATTGTGCCATGATTCGAAGGCAGCAGGTCATTGGGGATATTTAAAGACTTGGCACAAGGTTCGGAAAACTTACTGGTGGGAGGGAGTGAGAGCTGAGGTGGAAGAATATGTGAAGAGCTGTCCTGTGTGTGCCCGTGCCAAACCAGTCGTCGGCAAACCCAGGGGTCTTCTACAGCCACTGCCTACTCCTGGGGGACCATGGAAACACATTGCCATGGACTTTATCACCGATCTGCCTGAGAGCAAGGGGAGAAACACTATTTGGGTGGTTGTGGACCTTTTTTCGAAACAAGCGCACTATGTAGCCTGCAAGGGGATGCCTAGTGCTACCAAACTTGCGGACCTGTTCATAGCACACATTTATAAGTATCATGGGTTGCCAGACAAAATTGTGAGTGACAGGGGTAGCACCTTCACTTCAACCTTTTGGAGGGTGCTACAAAGAAAATTGGGGGTAGAAGTGGCCCTGAGCACCGCCTGGCACCCCCAGTCTGACGGGCAGTGTGAGAAGACGAACCAGGCTCTCGAGAAGTACCTCCGATGTTACACTAATTATTTGCAGGATGATTGGTATGACTTATTGCCCCATGCTGAAGTGGCGTTCAACAGTTCAGTGCACCGGAGCACTGGCAAGTCGCCTTTCAAGGTTGTCTATGGATATGAGCTCAGGACCCTCCCAGCCTTGCAAACTGACCCTTCGGACCCTGTGACTGTGACTCAATGGGTGCAATGGGTACAGGCTGCTTGGTCCCAAGTTGCCAAGGCTTTAGAGGTGGCTAAAACAGACTATAAGAGACATGCTGATCGCAAGAGATCTGTGGGGTGGGACATCAAACCTGGGGATCGGGTGTTTTTGTCCACAAAGAATCTGAAATCTAGGCACCCGTCTAAGAAACTGGGACCCAAATTCATAGGGCCTTTCCTGGTGAAAAGACTTGTCAATTGCTGGTTGAGAATTTGGTCTATTTGCATTATTCGATGATTCCACATTATGTAATTTATCTAATAAGGTTTCTAACCCTTTACCAATGGAGGCACAGTTTTTTAATAATAATTCAAACGTCTTTGAAATTAAAAATGCTTCTTTTGCCAGGAGATCCTTCCATGGGCATTTGGTCGATGATTGCTCTAGCCCACTGTTCTTTCCCTCATCCCTTATTAACAGATCCTCATCCTGCAAGGAGTCCAAGATTTCATATCGATTGTTTAGTTCAATATCAGTTTGAGTGCCGGATGTTCCTGGTCTACTTGCAAAGTGAGAATCAATTTTAGATTGTTTGAGGGTTTATTGTCAGGGTCCTGTGAAACCTTGGAACGGCGACGTTTCCTTAGTTTCATTTTAAAATAGTTTTCACTCAAAATTAGTTAAAACTTATGGCACACTTAAGATAGTGGGTCTGTTGACCAATTTACTATGCTATATCTCTATCCAAACCATAAAACCTCAGAAGTTATGGCTGTAAAAGAGGGCGTGGGGGCTTTGTGGGGCCGGCTAGTCCTTCAACTCCCACTTCGTTTCCTCTGCTCGTCGCCGTCGCCGCCGCCGCCGCAGATGGGGAGGGCGTGGGGGCCTTTATGGGGCCCGGCTGGTCCGGCCTCTTCCTCCTCGCTGCCGCCGCCGCCGCAGATGGGGAGGGCGTGGGGGCCTTTATGGGGCCCGGCTGGTCCGGCCTCTTCCTCCTCGCTGCCGCCGCCGCTGCAAAAGGGGAGGGCGTGGGGGCCTTTATGGGGCCCGGCTGGTCCGGCCTCTTCCTCCTCGCCGCCGCCGCCGCAGATGGGGAGGGCGTGGGGGCCTTTATGGGGCCCGGCTGGTCCGGCCTCTTCCTCCTCGCTGCCGCCGCCGCCGCAGATGGGGAGGGCGTGGGGGCCTTTATGGGGCCCGGCTGGTCCGGCCTCTTCCTCCTCGCTGCCGCCGCCGCCGCAGATGGGGAGGGCGTGGGGGCCTTTATGGGGCCCGGCTGGTCTGGCCGACTTGTCAATGATGTAACTGCGGAATTGGACTTGCCTAAGTCGTATAGACATTTACACCCTGTATTTCATTTTAGTTTGCTGAAACCGGACCGAAGCACAGAAAGATGGAGACAGGACAAAGAACCGCCTCTGCCCATGATGGTTGAGGGGGAGCAGCATTTTGAAGTCGCTAAGATCTTGGACTCTAGAATGCACAGAAACAAGTTGCAGTACCTGATTCGCTGGAAACACTTTTCAGCGGATCATGATGAATGGGTGTTAGCTAAACATGTTAAAGCCCCTGCTTTGGTTATGAAGTTTCATCGTATGTATCCTGACAAGCCTAAATAGTAGAATCATAGAATCATAGAATCATAGAATCGTAGAGTTGGAAGAGACCACTAGGGCCATCCAGTCCAACCCCCTGCCATGCAGGAAATCCAAATCAAAGCATCCCCGACAGATGGCCATCCAGCCTCTGCTTAAAGACCTCCAAGGAAGGAGACTCTATCACCTTCCGAGGAAGTGCGTTCCACTGTCGAACAGCCCTTACTGTCAGGAAGTTCTTCCTAATGTTGAGGTGGAATCTCTTTTCCTGTATCTTGCATCCATTGTTCCGGGTCCTGTTCTCTGGAGCAGCAGAAAACAAGCTTGCTCCCTCCTCAATATGACATCCTTTCAAATATTTAAACAGGGCTATCATATCACCTCTTAACCTTCTTTTCTCCAGGCTAAACATCCCCAGCTCCCTAAGTCGTTCCTCATAGGGCATGGTTTCCAGACCCTTCACCATTTTTGTCGCCCTCCTTTGGACACGCTCCAGTTTCTCAATGTCCTTTCTGAATTGTGGCGCCCAGAACTGGACACAATATTCTAGGTGGGGCCTGACCAAAGCAGAATACAGTGGCACTATTACTTCTCTTGATCTAGACACTATACTTCTATTAATGCAGCCCAAAATAGCATTGGCCTTTTTAGCTGCCGCATCACACTGTTCACTCATGTTCAACTTGTGGTCTACTTGGACTCCTAGATCCCTTTCACATGTAGTTTCATTCAGCCAGGTGTCACCCATCCTATATCTGTGCATTTTATTTTTCCACCCTAAGTGCAATACCTTACATTTCTCTGTGTTGAATTTCATTTTGTTAGCTTTGGCCCAGCTTTCTAGTCTATTCAGGTCATTTTGAATCTTGATCCTGTCCTCTGGGGTATTAGCTATTCCCCCTAATTTGGTGTCATCTGCAAATTTGATTAGTATGCTCCCAATTCTGTCATCCAGGTCATTGATAAAGATGTTGAATAGCACTGGGCCCAGGACAGAGCCCTGTGGGACCCCACTGGTCACTTCTCTCCAGGATAAAAAGGAGCCATTGTTGAGCACCCTTTGGGTTCGGCCAGTCAACCAATTACAGATCCATTTAACAGTTCCTTTGTCTAGCCCACATTTTACAAGCTTGTTTGCAAGAATGTCATGGGAAACCTTGTCAAAGGCCTTACTGAAATCAAGATATACTATATCCACAGCATTCCCTTCATCTACCAAACTGGTAATTTTATCAAAGAAAGAGATTAGATTTGTCTGGCATGACTTGTTTCTCTGAAACCCATGTTGAGTTTTTGTGATTATGGCATTGCCTTCTAGATGTTCACAGACTCTCTGTTTAATGATCTGCTCCAGAATCTTTCCTAGAACTGATGTCAGACTAACTGGACGATAATTGTTGGGATCCTCTTTTTTCCCCTTTTTGAAGATGGGGACAACGTTTGCCCTTCGCCAGTCCGCTGGGATCTCTCCTGTTCTCCAGGAGTTTTCAAATATGATTGCCAATGGCTCCGATATTACTTTTGCCAGTTCTTTTAATACCCTTGGATGGAGTTCATCTGGTCCCGGAGACTTAAATTCATTTAGATTAACAAGGTGTTCCTCTACTATCTCTTTACTTATTCTGTGCTGAAATTCCCCTATTCTGTTCTCTACTCCATTATCCTCAGGTTGAGCACCCTTTGCCTTTTCTGAGAAGACTGAGGCAAAGAAGGTGTTGAGTAATTCTGCCTTTTCTCTATCTCCTGTTAGCATTTTGCCATCTTCTCCACGCAGTGGCCCTACTGTTTCCTTCTTCTTCCTTTTGCTGCGGACATATCCAAAAAAGCCCTTTTTATTGTTCTTAACCTCTCTAGCAAGCCTGAGTTCATTCTGTGCTTTAGCTTTTCTGACTTTACCCCTACACATGCCTGCTATTTCTTTGAATTCCTTTTTCGTGATTTCCCCCTTTTTCCATTTCTTATACATGTTCCGTTTAAAACTTAGCTCAGTTGAAAGTTCCTTAGTCATCCATCCTGGTTTCTTGAGACACCTCCCGTTTTTCTTTCTCACTGGAACTGTTTGAAATTGTGCCTTCAGTATCTCCCTTTTGAGAAAGTCCCATCCGTCCTGAACTCCTTTATCTTTTAGTATTTCTGACCATGGAATCGCCCTCAATACTTCTCTAAGTTTACTGAAATCCGCTCTCCTAAAGTCTAGGATGCGTGTCTGACTCTGCCTGGCTTTTCCTTTCCACTGTATTACAAACTCCAGGAGAACATGGTCACTTCCACCTAATGATCCCACCACTTGCACCCCATTAACCAAGTCATCCTTGTTGGTTAGGATCAGATCTAAAATAGCTGACCCCCTTGTTGCCTCTTCCACCTTTTGGACCATGAAATTATCTTCCAGGCAAGTGAGGAATTTGCTAGACCTTGAGGATTTTGCTGAGTTTGACTTCCAGCAAATATCAGGATAGTTGAAGTCGCCTATCACTACTACATCTCTCTTTTCTGACTGTGTGGTCATCTGTTCTAGAAAGATATCATCCAATTCCTCAGTCTGACTTGGGGGTCTGTAGTAGACTCCCACCGTAACACCCTTGTTGTTTCCCTCCCCTTTGATTCTTATCCAGATGCTCTCCACCTGGCTTCCATGATTGATGTCCAGGATCTCTTCACTGGTGTAAATATCTCTGACATATAGTGCTATTCCTCCTCCTTTCCTGTTTGGCCTATTTCTCTTAATAAGGTTATACCCCTCTATTTCCACATTCCAATCATGAGACTCATCCCACCAGGTTTCAGTGATGCCTATTATATCATATTTGCTTTGTTGTACTAGGAGTTCGAGTTCATCTTGCTTATTTCCCATGCTCTGTGCATTAGTGTAGAGACATCGCAGACCATGGTTCCCTTCTACTTGCTGCCTGTGCAAGTTTTTTTGCCTCCCACTGTTGGGTCCTTGCATTGTTTGCCTTGTTTCCTCTATGTCAGTTTGACTATTTTCGCCATCCCTTTTGCGTTCCTTAAAATTGTCTCCCTTCCCCTCGGAACTCAGTTTAAAGCTCTCCTGATCAAGTTCTTGAGACTGTTGGCAAAAACATTTCTTCCAACTGGCGTGAGATGCAACCCGTCTGTTGCAAGAAGTCCCTCCTCATGGAACCGCAGCCCATGATCCAAGAATCCAAATCCCTCTCGGCGGCACCATCTGCGAAGCCAGTTATTCACATCTGCTATTTTCCTCTCCCTTCCTGGACCATGCCCTTCAACTGGCAGAAGAGACGAGATGACAACCTGTACATCCATTCCTTTCAGCTTCCTACCAAGCGCCTCGTAATCCCTTTTGATGTTCTGAATGCTGTGTCTTGCAGTATCATTAGTTCCCACGTGGACCAAAAGGAAGGGGTATTGGTTAGTAGGCTTGACCAGTCTTGTCAGCCTCTCTGTCACATCCCGGATCTTTGCACCTGGAAGACAACACACCTCTTGAGACATCTTGTCAGGCCTACAAATCACTGCTTCTGTACCCCTCAGCAAGGAGTCCCCCACTACGACCACACGCCTCCTCCGAGGCTTAGCAGCGACTGTTCCCTCGGGTGGGACTCTCAGGCTCCCCTGTTCCGTCCCTGAAGTCTGTCCATGCTGCTCTTCTTCATCCTCCTTGATAAGGGAAAGCGCTTCGAATCGATTCTCTAGCTGCAAGCTCCCCGAACAATTCCTTCTTGGTTTACTTCTCTTTGTGACATTCCTCCAGCTGTCTGCCTCCTCTGTTTGGCAAGTGACCTCTTCCACCCTAGCATCTTCCTCTGCATGGTACTCATCCAAGATGGTTAGTTCTATTGTGTCCAGGAAATCCTCTTGATCCCTAATCTGCTGAAGTGTAGCTACTCTGGACTCCAGCTGCTGCACTTTCTCCTCCAAGAGTGCCACCAACTTGCACTTGGTGCATGTGAAGTTCTCCACTTCTGTGGGCAAGAAGAGAAACAACCTATGGAAAAATACTGGAATAGGTTTCGCGGGCTTTGGTGAGAAGGGGGAGGTGTGAGCCTTTGGAAGATATAGGGGTGCTGGGCGGGAACTGGTCAGTCTCAGCTAAGAAGCTGAATGGTGTGGTTTTGCTGATCCTGGAGCATCAATAAAGTTCTGTTTATTCTACATAAAGCTGACTGGTTGATTGTCTGGGATTCTGGACCCCTATTCTGACATCTCTGCGGGTTCTGTTGCTCAGACCTGTCAGCACTGTGATTAAAGTTGATGATGCGGATGTATTCGAAACACATTTAAGACTTGCAGAGTTTTATCCCAATTTATCCAATATCAATTATTCATACAGCCAACTGTGTGAATATTTCAGGAAAACTAGAACAAAAACTCCTCAAGTTTTGCAGGTTTTTTGACAACCCACTCCCAAACTGAATTGGATGCATTGGAAAGACATGTGAACAACACAGATTCAACCCTGTTCTACTGGAATTATTTACACCAACTGAATAACCCCTTAGTGTTATCTTGGAGGGGAAGGAACATTGCAGAAGATGCTAAATAGACCTGGGGCCAAAAGAGCAGTAATAGCACACTGAGTGTTGCTCCCATGCCTGAAAATTGAAATTACTTTTGAGTCTCCAGCTCTGTGTTCTGAATTTCCTGTTTGCTTCCTCTCCCTTCCTTCTCCGGCAGCAAGAAGTTCCTTTGGGAGGAGCTGGAAGCAGTACAGGGTGAACTACGGCGCATCCATCAGAAACTGAGTATGTCACTACTATGATTATGTTATTTAGTGATATCTGCAGTGCATCTCGTCCATTCCCTTCCCCAACGATAATTTTTCTCCTCCACTCCCCTACCCTCTCCCACATGCCTTCCATGATACAGCGACTCTCCAAACCTCTTGGATCACCTTCTGCTGTAGAATTCCCCCCCCCCCCAAAAGTGACCAGGTGACAAATGCTAAATTTCTTGAATCTCATTGATATTTCTGCCTTTTTGATCAGTTGGTGATACTAGCAGGGAAGCAGAAAGAAAAGGCATTGAGTTATCACTTGATTAGCTTTTGTAGTAGTAGTAATAGTTGTTGATAACAACAACAACAACAACAACAACATCCTGCCCTTATCCCGTCATGAGATCCAAGGTAGTTTACAAAATGTTAAAATAAGATAGGCTTTAAAAATTGATGATAAAGTTAGGACACCTCAATATAGTGAATAGAATTGTGGTCTTCCTGTGTTTTTACAATTAAATCTGGAAAAAAAGTTTCTTTTTTTAAAGACTACAACTTCCAGAATCCTCCCAACAGCATGTCTTTTCCCAACTGCAGTTATCACCTTGTCCAACTCTTCCTCATATCAGATTAATTTAATACCTACACTGATAACCCATTCTCTTTCTTTCAGTTCCATTTTAGATCAGCTGCTAACTTTTCAAGTCTGGCTGTAGCTGTTTTAATTAATGATCCCTCTTACAAGCATTCTTGTAGCTCTACATTTTTTCAGTGTTATAAGAATGTGATGAGTGTCAGAATTATTGACACAATATCTTAAGCCATTCCATTTAAACATTTGGTCTTCTGATGATGGGCCAAGGACCACCCCAGTATGACAGCCCTTTCTAAGGTGGGTTTGCAACACCAGCACTACCACTGTACGAACATATGGTAGAAAACTTAATGTTGGATCCCCAAATATGTGCTTAGCTGCAGGTGGGCTCAAGGTGCAGAAAGCTTCAAGATTGCTGTGTGTTTCAGCAAAAAGTGAGTGCTATCCTTCTGCTTGTAGCTGTTTGATTTGCCATTATCATCATCATTTTTATGCCACCTTTCTCCCAGAAAAGAACCCAAGATGGCTCAGAAATAAAAACATTTTAAAAAACACATTTCATTAAAAACTCTGCCATAGAAGGGATAAAGCAAAATGTCAGGATGACCAGCGACAAAACTTTCACTGGCCATTGAAGAAGGCGAGAATAGGGAAGAAGGTACTGTATTCTGGAAAAAGGTTTGGAAGTAGGGAGCGCAAATGGAGTAATTTTAATACAGGGGTAACTAACAAACTTTTTTCTCCATGCCCCACATGGCCCAGCAACCATGATGAAATCATGGGGACCTTGATATCCTGGACTTTAATGCCCAACAGTCTTTACCAAAGGTTTCACTGGCCATTGATAAGGCTGCTGGGAACTGAGTTCAGCAGCATTGGAGGGGGAAAGAATACATGATTCCCATCCTTGTGTTCTGCTTTTCTGAACATGAGGATGTCTAGAGTCAACATCCCGTGTTTGCCATCTCTCCTGTGCCTGGCAACTTTATCCATTTATAGCTTCCTCTCAACTGATGACCAGCATGCCTTCTCTCTCTCTCACACACACACACATAGAAGTTCTCTTCACTACTTTTCTTCTGACAAAGAGCAATCCAAGGGCTCATGGCCTCAGTGTCTTCTCCCCAGGGACACTCACCAGGCTGTAGGTCTCTCCTGCAGACTTTTTCAGGGCCTATTTGTACAAGAAAGATATGAGTGGCCATTTGTGTCCTGCATTTCATCCAAGAGATGAAAATGGACAGAGCTCATGCACATTGAATAACTTGTTATATAAGCTTTATCTGGTTATATAAGCCTCACCTGCTGAAATTTCCTCTTCCTCAACTATTAAAGGAGCAGTACCCATGGCCTCTTTTTTTAATCTGAATCCTAAGTGGAAAAAACAGTCTGTTTTCAAGTTTCCATGTAGTCTGTGATTTTTTTTCTTCAAAAGCAGAACAGTTTACATTTGCTTTTGTGCAAACTTTTCCATATGCTACACAACTCTTCCTACTGTATATGTGTATAACTGGGTGTGCTTGGGCTCTTATCTTAGAGGACCAGGAAGTTGATATCACAAGGAACCTTGTCAGCATCAAGAAGATGCAGGAGAATCAAATGAAATGCACCAAGGTGAGTCCCTTTGTTCAACTCTGATTTCAGTGGGGATCCCAGTGTCAAACGATGGACGCCTGTACTGTTTTTCTAGAGAACTCCTGTTGCTCATTGTACATGCTCTAAACCAGGGGTGGGTAACCTTCCATTCTCCAGAAATTTTGGACTACAACGGCCACAGTCCCTTGCTGTTGGCCAGACTTGGTAGAGATGTAGGCTATAT
Source organism: Urosaurus nigricauda (assembly GCA_034509955.1). Taxonomy (NCBI): domain Eukaryota; kingdom Metazoa; phylum Chordata; class Lepidosauria; order Squamata; family Phrynosomatidae; genus Urosaurus; species Urosaurus nigricauda. Next base: position 136,525,039 of record JAOEGL010000002.1, read on the forward strand.
ATATATATATATATATATATATATGGAGGGGCAAAAGGTCTTAGTCCTTCCATTGACTACTCCACAGCATATTTGTCAGTCTGAGTGGGATAAGAAAGTCCTGGTCTGTATTTTATGAAAAGTTTCTGCATTGCGACTTGGCCCACAAAACGGTGCCCAACAACAACAGCTGATAGTGTCAGGCCCTCACAGTGTAATCCCCCCTTCATCAACAAAAGACAGCACTTTAGAAAAAGGAACAACCTTTATTGAAAAGAGAGGCATTAGCAGTTGAAAGTCAGCTTTTTTGTCAAGACTGAAGAAAGGTACAAGCATAACACTATTATAATCACAATCAATAATCCCACCCCCCAAGATCAATACAGCAGGTCAATTGGATCAGACTTTCCCGTGTGCAGGCTGAAGCGATGATGTAATACAGATATCCTCTCGTCCTGGATCTTGGCAAGAGTATAAAAAAATTATATTTTCAGCCTCACTATCCCAGCAAAGACACCTGTGACCTTGGGCTTGGCACAGCTCATTATGGTTATGTCTCTAACCAAACTAACCACATATCTGTTCCTATAGGCTAATATATATCAAACCTTTAAAACATAAGCTTAAACACCTTATTCTATATCTATTTAAATGACTATATAAAAATAACAACAGTGCTATCACATCCCCTTATAGTCCTCCTCCCTTCACAGAGACTAACTTTGAAAGTCAAGCCTCTGGAAGACAAACCTCCCTACACATTCCAAACATATGAAACCATCACATTTTAAACTCTAGTCTAGCCCTATATTCCCACCCCTTTTAATAATTGATCTCAATATAACAACTATAAATCCCATCTATCTCTAATCTGTCCCACTTTAAATCTATAACCCTATCTGACATGTAGCCCTGAATAACCAAATAACATTATCCATGACAGATAGCTTGGTTGCATCAGGGACTGATTTATTGGTAGCTTTCCAAGGTACTGAAGACTGTTTTCTAAATAGGGTCAAAAGCATAGACTGCTCCCATAAAACACTCTTGTAAAATCTGGAGCAAGAGGAATTTATGCGAGCCAACATGGTGTAGAGTTTTGAGCTATGATTCTGGAGACCAAGGTTTGATTTTCCACATGGCCATAGAAACCCACTGGGTGTCCTTGGGTATGTCATTCTGTTTCAGCCCCAGAAAAGCACATTATAGGTTCACCTTAGGGTTGCTATAAGACAGAAACAACTTGAAGGAACACCACAACAGCAAGGAGGGACATATACAGGATGAGTATCCCTTTTCTAAAAATGCAAAATACAAAATGTGACAAAATCCCAAATGGATGGCTCAGATAGTGACACTCTTGCTTTCTGATGGTTCAGTGTACACAAACTTTATTTCATACACAAAATATTTTGTATAAAATTACCTTCAGGTCCTGTGTATAATGTGTATATGAAACATACATGAATTTCTTGTTTAGACTTGGGTCTCACCACCAAGCTATCTCATTAAGTATATGCAAACATTCCAAAATTCAAAAAAATTCAGAATACTTCTGTTCCCAAGCATTTTGAATAAGAGATACTCAATCTGTAATAGCGAAATGGTGTGGAGGACAATTTAACTATTTCAAGGGATGGGCCAGTTGACTTTGTTGTATGTTTTAAAGGAGAAGGTATGTATAATATAGCAAAAATCAGGCAGGTCCCTGGCAATGGTTGGGTAAAATCCATTCTGGTTTTAGTCCAAACTTTAAAATAGCTTTCCTTTTTCAGCTGTATCCTATATCCAAATAGAGTCACTACCTTGGATAGTTGCTTTAGGATTTAGACTAAAACCTGGATTTGCTGCCCCTCCAATTTTGAAGCCATCAGCTATTGCCAGTCTCTGGTTTATTGCTGCAGTGCTGATGTTAAACCTTCCAGTCCATGGGCCTGTGTCAGTCCAAACACACTTTGAAAAATTCATCCTGCTTTGTGCAACACAGAATCTTCTACTGGACATCAATGAAACTGATCATTTTTGATTGTGGCCACCCTTTTTTCCCCTCTAGATCCTGAGTCAACTGAGGGGCAAAATCCCAGAAAATACTTCAGAGGCAGTGGATAACAATCCAGTGTCTGAAGAGCTGAATGACATCTGGTAAGGCTCCATGGATGTTCTTGCAGGAGAGGGCCAAGTCACCCTCTTGCTCACCTGAAGCTATTTCATGTTGCTGTGGCCTCCCTCAGAATATGGAAGATTCTTAGGAAGCAGGAAGAAGGTCTTGGAAACTTTAGCATCAGACATCTCAGTGGCATCACTAGGGTTAGCATCACCTGGTATGGTAACTCACAGGGTCACCACCCTCCATTGACCTCTTCGCATACCACACCATACAAAATCCTTAGTTGTTGTTTTTTTTTTTGCATTAATGTTACTCATAAATTACAATTCCCTTATATCACTGAATGCAATGGCAATAGTTGTAACATAAACAACTAGCAAAATTAAAATGATTAATTAAAATTACATTATATACACACCACCCAAATGTATTAACATGTACACAGTTTCATGTGGTTAAAACGAAAATTTGGTAAGATGTGAAAGAAAAATTAAAAATATTATTAAAAAAATAAATTTAAAAATCAGAAAACCGGAGGCCTCTTCTTTTCCCTCTCACTGAGCCTCCTACCATCTCCAGCATTTTAGAGGGATGTAGGTGAACACCACAACTTTTTATGCCAAAAAGGAGTTGCTTGGGGAGCAGTAGTATTAGCTCTCTTAGGCTGTCACCTAGTGCAGTCCGCACCCCCTGCACCCTCCTAGCGATGGCCCTGAGACATTTGTCTCCATTTTACAGAATGCTGGGATTCCTGACATTTTCACACAAGCTGATTCATACCTGAGTATAAAAGCAACTCTTAGCTTAGTAAAATTGATCTTTTGGTTCATAGTTGCTAAAATCACCCAGCCAACATCCCTAAGGGGGATTCTGGGAGTTGTAGTCTAAAATTAGCTAACTTTCTCAAGCTCTGATTCTGGAATTTGAGTTGCAGATATCTAGACATGAAAGGAGCACTTCCCTTCCAGGCATATGGAGGAAACCTGTGTGATTCAGTATCACTGTGCAAAAATAAACATCTTGGATCCCCGTGTATATAACTATAAGATGAGAAATGGGCTAGGGCTGACGGATCGACAAGAAAGTGGTGATCTCAGGTTCAGAACCTGGATGACATTTTTGGCCTTTGTACATCACTTTCTGGACTACCAGCAGGGAAGGAAGACTCAAGAGTGGGTAGGGGGCCTTTTTCCTCTTTAATCTCAGCAGAGGGGATCTGGAGAGGAAGTTGCAAGTTCTCATTGTATCTCCCCCTCTCTCATACACAGGTCAGCTGTCAACACCTTCCATAACTCCTTCCCTGGAGGCATCTGGAGCGACAAGCGAGGGTCTTCAAGAATAAAAGGCAAGTTTAATACAGAAAGGATTAATTAATAATTGGTTCACTTATAGGTAGTTATATGAATGGTTTAAAGTGGACAAGAAAAATCAAGGCTTTGAAGAAGAGGGTAAAAAGAGCAAATTGGGGAAAGCAAATTGGAGCCTCCCCCCCCAAAAAAACTATAGGGTTAATTTATAAAGCACTGTTAAAATTGAGATGGAGGAGGAAATTATTAAGGAGCCAATGTTAAAATGGGCGAGGAGTATGCCACCCAGTTTAGTTGGAACAATGGGGAAATGCTTAATTGAGAGGGATTATTTCACAAAACAGAGGAAATTATTATAAAATATTTTATCAATGGTATCTATATCTGTAGAAGCTACCTAAAATATACAAACTAAAAGAAAATAGATGCTGGAAATGAAGAAAAGAGGAGGGAAATTTTTACTATTGGAGTTTATCACACGAAGGAGATTGGGAGTTTCATAGAATCATAGAATCATAGAGTTGGAAGAGACCACAAGGGCCATCCAGTCCAACCCCCTGCCATGCAGGAACTCCAAGTCAAAGCATCCCTGACAGATGGCCATCCAGCCTCTGCTTAAAGACCTCCAAGGAAGGAGACTCCACCACCCTCCGAGGGAGTGTGTTCCACTGTCGAACAGCCCTTACTGTCAGGAAGTTCCTCCTAATGTTGAGGTGGAATCTCTTTTCCTGCAGTTTGCATCCATTGTTCCGCGTTCTAGTCTCTGCAGCAGCAGAAAACAAGCTTGCTCCCTCCTCAATATGACATCCCTTCAAATATTTAAACAGGGCTATCATATCACCTCTTAACCTTCTCTTCTCCAGGCTAAACATCCCCAGCTCCCTAAGGCGTTCTTCATAGGGCAAGGTTTCCAGACCCTTCACCATCTTAGTTGCCCTCCTTTGGACATGCTCCAGTTTCTCCACATCCTTTTTGAATTGTGGTGCCCAGAACTGGACACAGTATTCCAGGTGGGGCCTGACCAAAGCAGAATAGAGTGGCACTATAACTTCCCTTGATCTAGAAACTATACTTCTATTGATGCAGCCTAAAATTGCATTGGCTTTTTTAGCTGCCGCATCACACTGTTGACTCATGTTCAGCTTATGGTCTACTTGGACTCCTAGATCCCTTTCACATGTGGTCTCGTTCAGCCAGGTGTCCCCCATCCTATATCTGGCATTTCATTTTTCCGCCCTAAGTGCAGAACCTTACATTTCTCCGTATTGAATTTCATTTTGTTAGCACTGGCCCAGCTTTCTAGTCTATTCAGGTCATTTTGAATTTTGATCCTATTCTCTGGGGTATTAGCTACTCCTCCCAGTTTAGTGTCATCTGCAAATTTGATAAGTATGCCCCCAATTCTGTCATCCAAATCGTTAATAAAGATGTTGAATAGCACTGGGCCCAGGACAGAACCCTGTGGCACCCCACTGGTCACTTCTCTCCAGGATGAAAAGGAGCCATTGTTGAGCACCCTTTGAGTTCGGCCACTCAACCAATTACAAATCCATGTAACAGTTAACTTGTCTATCCCACATTTTGCAAGCTTGTTTGCAAGAATGTCATGGGGAACCTTGTCAAAGGCCTTACTGAAATCGAGGTATACTATATCCACAGCATTCCCTTCATCTACCAAGCTGGTAATTTTATCAAAAAAAGAGATCAGGTTCGTTTGGCATGACTTCTTTTTCTGAAACCCATGTTGGCTTTTTGTGATTATGGCATTGGCTTCTAAATGTTCGCAGACTCTCTGCTTAATGATCTGCTCTAGCACCTTTCCTGGAATTGATGTCAGACTAACTGGACGATAATTGTTGGGATCCTCTTTTTTTCCCTTTTTGAAGATGGGGACAACGTTTGCCCTCCTCCAGTCTTCTGGGACTTCTCCTGTTCTCCAGGAGTTCTCAAAGATTATTGCCAATGGCTCTGATATTACATTTGCTAGTTCTTTTAATACTCTAGGATGTAGTTCATCTGGTCCTGGAGATTTATATTCATTTAGGTTAACCAAGTATTCCTGTACTATCTCTTTACTTATTCTGTGCTGAAATTCCCCTATTCTGTCTTCTGCTCCATTATCCTTCGGTTGAGCACCTTTTGCCTTTTCTGAGAAGACTGAAGCAAAGAAGGTGTTGAGTAATTCTGCCTTTTCTCTGTCCCCTGTTAGCATTTTGCCATCTTCTGCACGCAGTGGCCCTACTGTTTCCTTCTTCTTCCTTTTGCTGCAGACATATCCAAAAAAGCCCTTTTTATTGTTCTTAACCTCTCTAGCAAGCCTGAGTTCATTCTGCGCTTTAGCTTTTCTGACTTTACCCCTACATGTGCTGGCTATTTGTTTAAATTCCTCTTTCGTGATTTCTCCATTTTTCCATTTCTTATACATGTTCCGTTTAAAACTTAGCTCATTTGAAAGTTCCTTAGTCATCCATCCTGGCTTCTTGAGACATCTTCCATTTTTCTTCCTCATTGGAACTGTTTGAAATTGTGCCTTCAATATCTCCCTTTTGAGAAACTCCCATCCGTCTTGAACTCCCTTTTCTTTTAGTATTCCTGACCATGGGATCACTCCCAGTATTTCTCTAAGTTTATTGAAATTAGCTCTCCTAAAGTCTAGAGTGCGTGTCTGACTATGCCTAGCTTCTCCCTTCCACTGCATAACAAACTCCAGGAGAACATGGTCACTTCCACCTAAGGATCCAACCACTTGCACCCCATCAACTAGGTCTTCCCTGTTGGTTAAGATAAGATCTAAAATGGCTGATCCCCTTGTTGCCTCTTCCACCTTTTGGACAATGAAATTGTCTTCCAGGCAAGTGAGGAATTTGCTAGACTTTGAGGATTTGGCTGAGTTTGACTTCCAGCAAATATCCGGATAGTTGAAGTCCCCCATCACTACTACATCTCTCTTTTCTGAGTATGTGATTATCTGTTCTAGAAAGGCATCATCCAATTCCTCTGCCTGAGTCGGGGGTCTGTAGTAGACTCCCACAGTAACATCCCTGTTATTTCCCTCTCCTTTAATTTTTATCCAGATGCTCTCCACCTGGCTTCCAGTATTGACTTCCTGGATCTCTTCACTGGTGTAAATATCCCTGACATATAGTGCTATTCCTCCTCCTTTCCTGCTTGGCCTGTTTCTCTTAAAAAGGTTATATCCCTCTATTTCTACATTCCAATCATGAGACTCATCCCACCAGGTTTCAGTGATGCCTATTATATCATATTTCCCTTGTTGTGCTAGGAGTTCAAGTTCATCCTGCTTATTTCCCATACTCTGTGCATTAGTGTAGAGACATTTAAGACCATGTGTCCTCTTTACTTGCTGCTTTTGCACATTTTTTTGCCTCCTACTATTGGGTCCTTGCACTGTTTGCCTTGTTCCCTCTATGCCACTTGGACTATTCTCTCCATCCCTTTTGTCTTCCAGTATAATGTCTCCCTCCCCCACATAACTCAGTTTAAAGCCCTCCTGATCAGATTCTTCAGACTGTTGGCAAAAACGTTTTTGCCAACTGGCGTGAGATGCAGCCCATCCCTTGCCAGAAGTCCCTCCTCATGGAACCGCAGCCCATGATCCAAGAATCCAAACTGTTCTTGGCGGCACCATCTACGGAGCCAGTTATTCACCTCTGCTATTTTCCTCTCCCTTCCTGGACCATGCCCTTCTACCGGGAGTAGAGATGAGATGACAACCTGTGCATCCATCTCTTTCAGCTTCCTTCCCAGAGCCTCATAATCCCTTTTGATATTCTGAAGGCTGTGCCTTGCAGTATCATTGGTTCCCACATGAACCAAAAGAAGGGGATAACGGTCAGTAGGCTTGACAAGTCTTGTCAGCCTCTCCGTCACATGATGGATCTTTGCCCCAGGGAGACAACACACCTCCCGAGACATCTTGTCAGGCCCACAAACCACTGCTTCCGTACCCCTCAGCAAGGAGTCCCCCACCACGACCACGCGCCTCCTCCGAGGCTTAGCAGTGGCTGTTCCTTTTCGTGATACTCTCAGGCTCCCCTGCTCTGTCCCTGATGTCTGTCCCTGCTGCTTTTCCTCATCATCTCTGACAACAGAGAGAGATTCAAAGCGATTCTGTAGCTGCAAGCCGCTCACAGAACGTTCCCTGGTTTCCTTACTTCTGTGTGTGACCTCCCTCCAAGCCTCTACCTCTGTTGTATGTGGAGTGACCTCCTCCACCCCAACAACTTCCTCTGTCTGTTTCCCACCCAAAACATTCTGGCCTGTTCTGTTCAGGAGATTCTCCTGCTCTCTATGATGCTGGAGTGCAGATATCTGCTCCTCTAGCTGCTGTACTTTCTCTTCCAAGAGGACTACCAACTTGCACTTGTGGCAGGTGTAGTTCGCCACCTCTGTAGGCAAGAAGACAAACATCCCACAGGTGTTGCAGGTGACTGCAGCAGGGCCTTCAGTGTCCATACTGAGAAGTTTTAAGGAGGCACTGAAACAAGACTGTGGGCTTCCCTTGCTAGACTTGGCCTTTATTCCCAAGCTCTGTCACTGAGTTCAAGTCACGGGGCCTATAGTTATGTAGAGAGCTCCTGGCTAAAAGCTCCTTCCAAAGGCAAGTCTCTGATTCACTTCCTCTGATGCTTCAGGCCGGCTCCTCTTCTATTCTCTAAAAACCTCCTTGACTAGATAAAAAAAAAAAAAATCAAAATTTGCGCGCCATTAGGCGCGCGCTTCTGCTAGCCTTGAGTAGCCTTAAGTAGCCTCCCAGCACTGGCTCCCAGAATGCAATGGCTCAAGTGTAAATTAAATTAGATCTCACCCAAGCACATGGACTACAGCCTCCTCCTTTTCTTTCTCCTCCTTAAAGGAAATGCAGCTTCTGCTAGCCTGCTAGCCTTGGCTCAAGTGTAAATTAAATTAGATCTCACCCAAGCACATGGACTACAGCCTCCTCCTTTTCTTTCTCCTCCTTAAAGGAAATGCAGCTTCTGCTAGCCTGCTAGCCTTGGCTCAAGTGTAAATTAAATTAGATCTCACCCAAGCACATGGACTACAGCCTCCTCCTTTTCTTTCTCCTCCTTAAAGGAAATGCAGCTTCTGCTAGCCTTGAGTAGCCTTAAGTAGCCTCCCAGCACTCGCTCCCAGAATGCAATGGCTCAAGTGTAAATTAAATTAGATCTCACCCAAGCACATGGACTACAGCCTCCTCCTTTTCTTTCTCCTCCTTAAAGGAAATGCAGCTTCTGCTAGCCTGCTAGCCTTGGCTCAAGTGTAAATTAAATTAGATCTCACCCAAGCACATGGACTACAGCCTCCTCCTTTTCTTTCTCCTCCTTAAAGGAAATGCAGCTTCTGCTAGCCTGCTAGCCTTGGCTCAAGTGTAAATTAAATTAGATCTCACCCAAGCACATGGACTACAGCCTCCTCCTTTTCTTTCTCCTCCTTAAAGGAAATGCAGCTTCTGCTAGCCTTGAGTAGCCTTGAGTTTATCCCGTGAATATCCCAGAAAAATCATGTAATTAAGTGAAACGATTTAACGCAACATTGCACAAAACCCGCCATTAAAGTGGTCACAAAGAAGGACTAACACATATTTTTATTTTTGGGATTTCAGCGACACTGCATTTCCGATATCACTTTATTTGCACAATTGCATGTGATAATAATTTGTGCAATTACTCACCATTTTCGCTTTATTTGCAGGATGTTTTTAATGCACTTTAATCTCTCTTTAATGCTGAAATTAGCCCCAGTGTGATAAACTCCATAGTTGGTGGGTGTGTCCAAGAATTAAAAAATACTTGAAAGGCATAAATGAACTTATAGAAAATATTTTGAGTATTAAACTCCAATTAAAACCAGAACTATTTTTATTAGGAATAGTGGAGGACACTCTAGAAAGAAAATTTGGAAAAGTAATTTTTTATATGATAACCACAGCTAGGATGACATTTGCACAAAAATGGAAAATAGAAGATATCCCCACAAATGAGGATTGGTTGTAAAAATTAAACAAAGCAATCGAGATGGATAGATTAAATTTAACATAATAAAATAATAATATAATATATAGAGAGGCAAAGCTAAACAAAACAGTGATATAAGAGTAAGATGATAAAAAGGAAGTACCAGAAGACGAAGGAACAGGATTGGGAGAATTTTTCCACAAGGATAGGATAAAGGATGAAGCCCATGAAAGGTAGGGATTAGTAAGTAAAGAAAGCCGCAGAGTAAAGGGAAGATAAAAAAAAAATAGTGGCAGATAGGAAGTAGTATGAATGATATGATATGAATGTGAGAATATTGTGTTTGTGAGATGAGTGAAGAATATAGAGGGTGGAAGAAGGAGAAAGAAGGGCGTGAAGAAAGAAATGTATAAGTGAAGAAAGGTATGAAAAGTGTTGGATAAGGAAGGAAGTATCGAGAGGATGTATGGAAGAGAAGGGAATAAGAAAGAAATAAGAAGTAAAATGAAAAGAACAATGAAGAAGTAGAAGGGATGGACATTGAATATCGAAAGCTAAAGGATGAAGAATGATTCAATAAGAGTAGGAAGGGTAAGGAAATGTAGTGAAGGGTTATAGAAGGGATAGGAAAGAAAGTTTGAGTTAGGTGAACGGACGTATGAGTAAAAGGGGAAGAAAGGAGGGGGAAGAGTGTAGTGGGGGTGAGGATGTTATTATTAATTGGTATATTATGATTTACTTAGATGTTATATATGTATATTAAAATTAAAAATATAAAAGATTGGAGTTTCATGGAAAGTAGGAGGGAGAGGATTTATTGTCATTATTACAGTTATTAATTATATAGGAAATGGGATAGTTGGTATGATTGTAAGTAGAAGTAAGTAGAATTTTTTTGGGATGGAAGTGTTATGTTTAATTGGTTGTTTGTAATATTTGTTGCATTATTATTTTTGTTTTTTTAATATTAATTAAAAATTAAAAGAATAAAAGAATAAAAGGCAAATGGTGATCAGTAGGGATAAGGCATTGCTGTTTCATGAGTGTCATCTGTACAGTTTCACTGGGATCTTCAGCCAGAGCAAAGCAACTTTATCACAGTAAGAATTCTGAAAGGACATGTTGGTAGCAGCGAGATGGGAATTGGCCCTGAGTAATAGTAGGCAGTCCTTCATTAGTCTGAACTAAGGGCAACAGAACATGCAAGGTCAGGGAATTGGTCTCCTAATTCGTTTACACAGTACAGTGGACCTTGGTTTCCACTGGGGTTTGGTTCCAGGACCCCCTGTGGATACTAAAATCTCTGGATGATCAAGTTTTGTTAAATACAGTGGCATAGTAAAATGCTCTCCCTTATATAAAATGGTAAAGTCAAGGTTTGCTTTTTGCAATTTAGATATTTTAAAAGGAATAAATGGGTGAAGCATCTGGCCCCAAATGGTTCTGTTGTATCTCCCAACCCAGCACTGACTAGCAAGGTCTTACTTGCTTTCTTTTATAGGCCGTCGTCAACACCGGAAGGTTAGTCTGCCTGGTTCTGTTTCTGACTCAGCCATGCATCAGCGTCGTAGCACTTCAGAGCACAGCTCATAAAAATGAAAAGGTGAGCTTCTGCCCCAGGGATCATTCACCTTTCCTTCCACCCCCAGTTCTTCCAGTGTGCTCCCCACTATGGATGGAAAGAGAATTCATTGTTATTATTTCCTAGCAGAAAATGGTTTTCCCAACACTTGGTAAAGACGATCAGGGAGAGTAAGACTAGGGCAAGAATTCTGTGCTATTTTTACCCAATATTATTGGTTCCTGAATGTTTTAGGAAGTGATTCTGTGCAGAGATATACATGGATTTTTTTTTGCCCAAAATGTAGGATTTGCACAAAAAAATCACTTCTTTTTATATGGTCCTTTTCTTTTGCAAGGTTGCTAATTTTTGTGTAATTAGTTTGTCGAGGGAAAATCCACATGGGCACCTTGAAACTTTATTTTTGTACAAAAAAATGTACTTTTGTGCAGAATAATTTCCTGAAACACTTTGGGTTTGTGAATACCAGGTGAGAAAAGAAACACCTGTTTACTCCTGCAGCAGGGAGAAAATGTGGAAATCATTTGTCTTCACATGCAGGGATGAACTTGTTGAATATTGGCACCCTATATTGACTAATTCCCAACAGGATCTGCATTTCAAGGTGTAACAAGTAGCCAGCCTCCCCAGCTTTCCTTACCCCAGGGTAGACAAAGTGCAACCCTCCAGATGTTGCTGGACCACAACTCCCAGCATTTCTTATCATGGGCTGTCCTGGAGGGGCCACCCTGCCTTTACGCTTTCTTGTCAGGCAACAAGAAAATTAACTGCACCTCTGCTCCTTTCTTCTTAGTTCTGCAATAAGACTCAAGATCTGGACAGAAGCTGAGACTTTCTTCTGAGCTGAATTATTGACTGTGCAGAGGAAATTAAACCAAACTGCTTGTTCTGTACATCATTAACATGGGAAGGTATCTTATCATGATTCAGCTGTCTTGATCCTTCTGGCTTTGTATTGTCATTTTTCACTGGCAATCAGGGTCTTAGATGAGACTCTCCCAGTTATACATGGAAAATCCCTGGAACTGAATGTGAAGCATGTGTTCCACCATAGAGTTGTGGACCTTTATTTGGGGCCACTGGCAAGAGAGAAGCTGGGGTACTCTAGTAACCCTTCACTACCACTCTTACTGAGGAGGGCATGGAGGGAAAAATTAACAAAATCAATTAAGAAAAATAGAAATATGTTTTATAGCTAAAATGCCTGGACATGAAATAAGGGGAAAAGATTGTTCTTGTGATAGATAACCAAACAGATCAGCGAGATCTTTTCATGGCCTTTTCATGACATCTAGGGCTGTTTATGTTCAAATGGTGCTTCGATGTCTGCATTTGTCCAAAGTAAGGAATGCTGGGATGCCAAGCTGAGACAGTGAGTGAAAACAGTCCTGATAAGGGGATTGATGGTGGTACCCACGTGGGCTTCGAAATGTATGCTTTTACGTAACCACTGATTGAATTAAATGTATTCGTGTTTAATTCTATGTACCAATCAATGTATAGCTAGGAAGTTCTTTGTTTGAATCCCTATAAAAGGGTATGTTACCTATTGATCAGGGCTTTGGGCTTCAGACCTTTGGGAGATATTCCTGTGAAGCCAGCCTGTTAATAAAACTTACTAAAATTTCTCACACTTCTGTGTCTCCCTGGTATGGAATTTCTGGAATAGCTGCCTATGTTACCACTTCAGCCCTGCCTGTCGCTCCAGCTATGTCTTGTCTTGGGGCTAGACTTGAAGTGGTCAACTGCGGCAAGTCTAGGGGCCACTTTTCTTCTTTGGTATCTCCAAGTAGCTACAGAGACTGTCAAAAATGCACTACAAAAGAGCAGGGGGAGGGGGGGAATGAAGTGGACAAATTTCTGTTTCTGATTTTGAAAAATGGGTTTTGCTTGTTTCAAGTAGTACACTATCACATGTTTAGGAAAATTCCTTTTCTTGGAGGCTTCTCTTTTAGCCTGAAAAAAGAGCGGTCTGGTTAGATTGGGAGCCACTAAAATCGCTGTGGGAGTGACACATGGGCCCCAAGAGCATATTTTATCCACCCTTTCCTTTGTTATAAACATGGTGTAAATGTTAAAGCTGAATGATCAGACAGCAAAGAAAGAACAGCGAAAAGAGTAGACCACTTGGTTATTCAAGTAATCTTTGCTGTGGGGCACATTTGAGCACAAATGTATGCATAATGTGTTCTCTAAACTCTAGAAAGGCAGAGATGAATTAATCCTCAAATGGTTTTAGTCCATCTTCTCCTTACAAGGCTATGTGCAACTGAGCTATCTCAACTGAGCTTCCTGTCATGTCCTTTCCCAATGGAGAAGTTTTAGTCCTGACAATTCCACAACACCCAACACCAGTGATGTTCAGAGTACCAAGTCTTTAGCTATCTTCGCCTCTGTTCCTTGGATTACTGAAGTCGAATTTCACTCCATTCCTGATCACCACCCAAGATGGGAGAAAAGAAGTCATTTTACTTTAACATCAATGATAATTGTATGTTTTTCCCAGCATATATGTTCATATAAAATATCTGTTGAGAACTGCCTCTTTCCCTGTTATTTCAGTTTTCTTACCTCCAGAATTGTACCTGCAGATATTGGGTTGAATGATGGTTGAATAATCTGGACTTCCGGCTACCTAACACTGCACAAAGAAAAATGGACAAACCTAGAGATAATGAGTTTGTTAGCCGAATGATTATCTAGGAGGCCATCATAAATACAAGTTAATGTGGAAATAAATAAATAATAGAGAGACAGAAGGTCCAAATGTTAGCAGATATACATAACTGCTACAAGGATAATATTTACTAAAAAATGGAAATGTAAAGAGGAACGAAGCTTAAAGGAATGGCTGTACAAATTATATCGACATGTTTATTAACAGTGGAAACTAGAAACAAACATGAGAGAGAATGGACAGGATGAAAAAAGTGTGATTGGGCTAACAGAGTAGAAGCACTAATAGAATCATACCCAATAGAGTTGAAGTATGAGATATTATAAAAGTGCAGAATTAGAGAAAGAGTATTAAGATTGCAAAAGAGAATTTTCTTTGATTGAAGATAAATAAACAATTTGTATATACAAATACCTACATAATTAAAGGATAAATGTAACTGAAAAATGCTGTTATACCAAGAGAGTTAGAGAGAAAAGAAAGAAATGTCAGGAAAGGGAACAATAGCAGAGGGAAACTTTGTTTATATCTTACAAATCCCATATGTTGGTCAAGTGGTATGTTGATATAAGACTAAGAAAGTCAGAAACAAATAAAAAATGATGTAGGGTAGGAGAAAGAAAGTCATTTTATTTGTTTTATTGTTAGATGGGTAGATAGATTTTAAAATATTAGGATGTTAGGATTGTAGGATGTAATTGTTTTGGTCTGTTGGTATGTTTTCATGTTTATAATGAATTTTTTAAATAATAAAATAAAATCCAAATTATAACAGATTTACATCTGAGAGAGAACTGAAATTCTTTACAAACTATAAAGAGAGACATTATTAAGTGTAAGTGGACTATTCCATTCAAATAGTTAATTCCACTGAAAGTAGGTTGCATAATACAGTTTATTAATGATTTATTCAACTGACCATAAGAGTTCAGACAGAAGTACAAATTAATTTAGAAATGTTAGCAACAAAGTTACTTTTATTTATTTCAGTTTTAAGGATAAAATACAGAATGGCAATGCTGAAAGTGATATCAGCTCTGCTATATTCACACACACACACACACACACACATATATTGTAGAATGATGGAATAGATGTTTGATTGGAGGTATGTTCATCCAAATAATTCCTCTGATAACCTACTTCATGCTTCAGGATTCCTAAAATTAAGGTTTGCTTTTTGGAATTTATATATATTTAAAATATTTTGATATTTTAAAAATATTTTCAAACTATGGATGCTTGAATCCATGGATATGGAGGGCTGACTGTATATACTCATATATAAATCTAGAACTTTTTGTCAAAAAGTCAACCAAAAGAGCCTAGCTCAATCTATCCATGGATCAAGTACTCAACCTTAACTCTTATCAAAATAGAAACCACCTTCTTCTCTGTAGAGTGGTGAAAAGAAAGATCTTAGTCCATCCCTGGAGAACCTAAAAGAAGCACAAATTCTCTCCACTTTCTCTGCTGCAGCTCCACTTCTGGACTTTTTGAATGCCTGGGTGGGAAAATTGTGGTGTTCTTTGGCATAGTTTTTCTTTGCTTCATTGTTTATATCCTTCATTACATGGCCCTAAGTTTTACTCTTCACATTTTCATATCAAAATCCATAATTTTGGCCCCAGTACATGGCATACATGAGGTCAATGTATAATTGAGTATATACAATTTGTCCACTACTGGAAAAGTGCATAATAATTTTTTTCTAATGGTTTTACATTTTGGCAGTAAAGAAAGAACAGCAAATACCTCAACATGTAATCAGTGACTTTATTTTTTTATTGACATGGCTTCTCTTCCATTATTCAGGAATAAGTAGGTGATGTTGAACTGAACATTATACAGTACTTACGGATGAACAAATAGAGTCTAAAATTAGTTTAAGAAGGCTAAGCACGAGTGACTTGTGGCCCTTCACATATTGGGCTACAACTCCCATCAGCATTGCTGACTGAGGAATTCAAGGAATCATACTTAAACATAGGAAGGTCTTCTTAGTTCCTACTCTGGTCCAGAATGTTGCTTCGTATGTTGGTCCAAACTACCGGTAAATAAGAGAGAGAAGTGTATCTATCCAGTTCTTTTAGGCAAAAGCAAAGAAAGAACCTTGTGCTACATTATGTGGGATAGGTTTTTATGGATTGCAGCACACTTTATCAGATGCATGATGCATATTTTATGGGACTGTGATGAGTTTTACAGATGAGGTTGTATAGCCACAATATGCATGGGTGGGTACTTAGTGAGCACAGTTCTCTCCAAGTGAGTTAATACTGAAAATGTGCCCCCCCCCCCCATAGCTAAACTCCCTTGGTACACAAGTTCTAGAGGAATCAAAGTGTATGGACCTTATCAGATGGGAGGAATTTTTCTTTACTGCGAATGGAACCAATGGGAGCCAATTCAAATTCACGTGAATTCGCTAGTTTAGCAAATTTACGTGAATTCCAATTGCATTTGGAATGTGTTCAGAATGACTTCCCATTACCTGAAAATGACCCCCCAGTGCCCAAAATTGTGTGAGAGACTTTAATTCGCAATAACGTAAAACCTATGATTGCATTCGGAATGACTTCCCTTTTGCCCAAAATTGTGTGAGATACTTTAATTCGCAATAACGTGAAACCCCATTATTGCGTTCGGATTGCCATTAGATTATACTTCCAATTTCCAACGTCTGATAAGGTCCAAAGCCAGTGCTCCAAAAAACATGCTTCCTTTGCCTTTTTTCCAAAAAATGTTTTTGGTATTTGTGTGTGTGTGTGTGTGTGTTTGAAAGATGCTGCTCCTGCAGCTGTGTTTCTTGTTTCCAGTCTGTTTCCCACTCCTGTGGCAACTTTTTCCTAAAAGAAGTTTTTTTTTTAATCCCTGAGACTTCAAGCTGGCAAAATCGTTTCCCTTCTTCAGCTTCCCATCAGCTATCCATTCCTGGAACACTTTGAGCTGCTCATTGGATTACAACTGCATTGGGAAACTACAGAAGGGGTTGGAGCCATTTTACACAAACACACACACACACGGGTTGCACCAGTGTGCCTGACATGACCAGAAGTATTGTCACATCACTTCTGGCTTCATTTGTGGCCACCTTTTTTTTGCCTTTGGGGGGCATTTTTGTAGAATATGGTAAATCTGGGGGTTGCAAAGGTAAAACTGCTGTGTTTTGGAGCATTTTGACCATATTGAACATTTGGAGGGAGGAAAAACATAATTTTTAAAAACAATTCTGATTGTTGGGTGGGCTTCAAAAGCCACACTTTGACCACCCTCTGGATTAGTGCTTCAATGGCCCCCTAGAGAAAGGAAGACTATTTATTAGTATTGGTTCCAAGCTAAAAACAACCACCACCCAGCTTTCCTAATAGACGAGAACAGAAGAATAATAGACCAAAAAGAACTGTGTCCAGTTTCCCCCATTATTCAGGATTTATTCACTGTAGAAAAACGTCAGCTTTTCTGCAAAAATTGTTTCCTGTGCATAAAACCTGTTAATGTGTTTTCTGCACAAGAAACTGATTTTTCCCTACACAGATAACAGTTTTAAAGAGATTCATGTGTTTTTCCGTGCAGAATAATTCCTACACAATATTTTGGGATGTTTGAGTGTTGGCAGAATACAGTGGAGGAATATTCTTTTTTTTTCTTTCACGGTGGGGAAAAGACTACTACAATTATCCATCTTCGCATGCAGGATGAAATATTTGAGGATTACATCTCCTTCCCATTTTCCCAGGTTGAGTATCCCATAATATCCCAATGAATGGCTGAATTTACCTCCCGCAAATGTTGTTGAAACATATTTTTTAACCTTTAAGTCATTATTTCTGCTTCAAAGAGGGATTTTCTGCTCTACTTAAAGCCTGGTTGGAATCTTCTTCTGTTTGGTCATTTTTCCTGCACACTTCCAACCCTCCTCCCAATTACATTTCTAAATTTAGAACTCTTGGGAGCTATTCGGCTTCTAAATATCTCTTTTAACACCACAGCCATCTTTAGAAAAATCACAGTGATGTTTGCATCATGAGCCAGCTTACTTCAAAACAGGCTGGGCATTACTCCAAAAGATCTTGGTGATGCCCCTGGTCTGGTGTGAACACATCTGGGGGCCTTTACATTTGATCTATTTATTATAGGAGGGTTTAATTAGACTGGCTTCTAATAGTCTTTTCCTCAAATTTATGCTTTTGCTTGTATTTTTTCCCATCACTCAAACGTTCATCCTCCATGTTGATAAGTGTTGCTGTAACTGCTGTAGAGAAGGAACTAGATAAGATCTTGAAGTGTGAGGATCTATCACTGAATGTCAAAGTCAGGATCACCATTCCGTAGTATTTCCACTATCTGTATATGTTTGTGAAAGCTTGACAGTAAGAAAGCTGATAGGAAGATGGCTTCATTTGAAGTGTGGTGCTGGAGGGTGTTTTTAGAGATACCATGGACTGCCAAGAAAGACTAATAGATGCGTTCTAAAGCAAATCAAGCTTGAACAGTTCCTAGAAGCCAAGATGACTAAAGGGAGATTATCATATTTTGGACATGTTATGAGACAACATGACTCATTGGGACAGATGATAAAGCTGGGAAACAGAAGGCAGTAGGAAAAGAAGGAGACTTTTTTATTGTTGCTGTTGTTGTTGTGTTCCTTCCAGTCATTTCCAACTTATGGCAACCCCAAAGTGAACCTATCATGGGGTTTTCTTGACAAGATTTGGTCAGAGGAAGTTTGCCATTGCCTTCGCCTGAGCCTGAGAGAGTGTGACTTGCTGAAGGTCATAGAATCATAGAATCTTAGAGTTGGAAGAGACCACAAGGGCCATCCAGTCCAACCCCCTGCCGTGCAGGAACTCTCCATCAAAGCATCCCTGACAGGTGGCCATCCAACCTCTGCTTAAAGACCTCTAAGGAAGGAGACTCCACTACACTCCGAGGGAGTGTGTTCCACTGTCGAACAGCCCTTACTGTCAGGAAGTTCCTCCTAATGTTGCGGTGGAATCTCTTTTCCTGCAATTTGCATCCATTGTTCTGAGTCCTGTTCTCTGGAGCAGCAGAAAACAAGCTTGCTCCCTCCTCAATGTGACATCCCTTCAAGTATTTAAACAGGGCTATCATAGCACCTCTTAACCTTCTCTTCTCTAGGCTAAACATTCCCAGCTCCCTAAAACATTCCTCATAGGGCATGGTTTCCAGACCCTTCACCATTTTAGTCACCCTCCTTTGGACCTGCTCCAGTTTCTCCACATCCTTTTTGAATTGTGGTGCCCAGAACTGGACACAGTATTCCAGGTGGGGCCTGACCAAAGCAGAATAGAGTGGCACTATTACTTCCCTTGATCTAGACACTATACTTCTGTTGATGCAGCCTAAAATTACATTGGCCTTTTTAGCTGCTGCATCGCACTGTTGACTCATGTTCAACTTGTGGTCTACTTGGACTCCTAGATCCTTTTCACATGTTGTCTCATTCAGCCAGGTATCCTCCATCCTATATCTGTGCATTTCATTTTTCCTCCCTAACTGCAGAACCCTTACATTTGTCTGTGTTGAATTTCATTTTGTTAGCTTTGGCCCAGGTTTCTAGTCTAGTCTACCCAGTGAGTTTCATAGAAAGTGGGGAATCGAACCCTGGTCCCCAGAGTCATAGTCCAACACTCAAACCACTACATCACACAGGCTCTAGGAGACGATACTACACGTGAATAGACTCAATCCAGGAAGCCACAGCATGAATTTGAAAGACCTGAGCTGGGCTGTTAATAGCAGGGGTCTCTTTGAAGTCTCTCAGCAGATTACCACATGTGGCTTTTAAACTGTGATTACACCTGGAAAAAAAACAGTGTAGATGATACTTTTTGCATGCCATCACCTCGCATCCATAGCTTCAGTGTCCCCCATCCACATTCAGGGTGTCCCTTTTCATCGATGGAGGAAACCCTTCAACGAGCTCTCTATAGCACAAGTCCCCAGGTAAGAAATGTTGCTGTAAGGACAGTTGCGAGATTGCTGTGTGTTCCTCCTCTCCCCCTGTCCCCTTCCTCTCGCTATTCCCAAGTAGCCCAATTACATTTTCCCCCATTTTTTAAAAAAAACCTTGCCTTTTAAAACTGACATTGCAGTAACAGAGATTAGAACAGTGTGACTTAAAAGAAATAATAACAACAACAATAACAATAAATATTTATTTATATCCCACATCTTCCATTTCAGGGATTGAGGTGGCTAACAACAAAATATAAACAATACAAAAAATGATAAAACAGCAAACCCTTCCAAAACCCAAGCCTAACCTTCCCTTCCCAATTATAAAATTAAATAAATTAAAAAGAATAGCTTCAGAACATTAACAATTATCAGATGATAAACTTGGTGGGGGATGGAAATAAGAAGGATAGATTCTTCCGTTCTAGTGTCATCAATTAGGGAAAGCCTGCCAGAAGAGAGTTGTCTTTATCGCCTTCTTAAAGAGAGGAGATTTGGCAAATTTCTTCTGGCAGGTCTTTCCAAATTTTTGGAGCCACTACAGAAAAAGTCCTCTGAGATGTTGATATCAATCTAGATCTTCTTGGCTGTAAGAGATTCTTCCCAGAGGAATGGAGAGTGCAAGAAGGATTGTATGGGAGGAGGCGTTACTTCAAGTAAGCTGGACCCAGGCCATATAGGGCTTTACAGGTGACAACCAACACCTTGTACTGTGCCTGGAAGCTAATGTGTAGCCAGTGTAATGATTTTAAAATTGGTGTAATGTGATCGAACTTAGATTTTCCAGCGACCAATCTGGCTGCCATATTTTGAACCAGTTGAAGCTTCCGGACATGACACAAGGGTTGCCCCATATAGAGCGCATTACAGAAATCAAGACAAGAGGTTACCAGTGCATGTACAACTGTTTCAAGGTCCCGCTGCTCCAGGTAGGGTCACAACTAGCGTATCAGCAGAAGCTGATAACAGGCACTCCTGGCCGTCACATCAATCTGTGATGACAGTTGGAGCGACGAATCTAAGAGCACCCCCACGCTGAGAATGTAGTCCTTCAGGGGAAGTGTGACCCCATCCAGGACTGGCAAACTTATCTCCATACTTGGATTGGGGTTACCTATCATGAATACCTCCATTTTAATTGGATTCAGCTTACATCTATTTTCCCTCATCCAAATAAAATACAATTAGGCACAAGGCAGTGGACAAGGCTAAAGGGGACTCAGGAAGGGAGCATGATAGTGGTGGCGGCCTCAGTAGCATAATTCCAAAGACATGCAATATTGAGACTCTGTACACAATACATTTCCATTTTTTGCCCCCAGTGTGATTGCTGTGAGAATGGGGCTCATGTGGTAAAACCCCAATTTATGGGATCACCATAGGTTGAAGCTGACTCGATGACAATTAACAACAAAGCATTACTTTGTCTGAGCTCTTTGCATGTACAGAGAGAGTATTGGACAAAGTAAGCTCTTGGTATATGATAGGGTTTTGGTTCCAGGATTCCCCTCTGGATGCCAAAATTTGTGGATGCTCAAGTCCCATTAAATGGTGTAGTAAAATGGTGTCTTTTATATAAAATGGCAAAATTAGAATTTGCTTTAGGGGTGTGTGTGTGTATATATATATATATATATATACATATAATATTTCTAAACTGTGGATGATTGAATCCGTAGATAAAGAATCCATGGATACAAAGGACCAACTGTACTACAAGCTTCATCTGGGCCTACTGCATGTATATTTTTTTGAGGTTATTAATGACAGATGGCCTGTGTCTGCATGCGGGGATGTTTACACATACACAGAGGCAGACAATTCTATGAAAACTAAATATTTTGTTTTATTTTGATTGTTTGTTGGCTCTCTTCTTTAATTATGTATTGCTAACAGAGCAACCCATATGTCTCTCTAAAAAAAACCCAAAAAAACCCCCCAAGACTCAAAAGTATTGTTATGGTCCTTAACATCACTGTTATTTGCAGCTGGAAAGCTTTCACTTAATTAACATGGCTATATTATTGAATTTTTCCACTTCATTGTTCAGACTCATCTTTTTGGTTTCAGGACTTCTTTGTCTGGCACTTCTCTTTGGAAGTCTAGTTTTTCCCAAACTTAATTGTTCTTAAAATAAAATGTCAGTTTTATTTCTGTTTCTCCTTTCAATTATTCTCTCTTTGGTCATTGCTCCTTGACTTATTATTTCTCTTCTTCCCCCCCTCCCCCCCGACTCCTGTCATGTATCTCTTGAGTCCTCTTTTCTTTTAAATGAATTTCCTCCTAGATCAGTCACCCAGTGTCTCCAGATTTTAGGTGTTTTTGTATTCTACAAAAGAGCAAGACAGTTTTTGTCATCCTTTCTGTGTGAGTCACTCTAAAGCTTTCCTTGTTGCTATACAACCTCTCACCTCAACCCACTTTCTTCTGTTCTTTATGTTGCTGCATTTTGGGTCCCTTTCAGCACATACTTTCAGCCAAAAATCCTACTCTTTTCCTTGCTGATACATTACAGGGGTTGTTGTTGTTGTTGTTGTTGTGTGCCTTGGAGTCATGACATATGCTCGATCCGACGGAGAGGCGGGAAATAGAAATAAATAGTTATTATTATTATATTATTATTATTATATGGTGACCCTAAGACAAAATCATCATGGGATTTTCTTGGCAAGATTTGTTCGAAGGAGGTTTGCCATTGCCCTCCCCTGAGGCTGAGAGAGTGTGACTTGCCCAGGGTTATCCAGTGGATTTCATGGCCAAGTGGAGAATCAAACTCTGGCTTCCAGAATCAGAGTCCAACATTCAAACCACTTTGTCACATTATCCTTGTATAAAATACACAGGGTGAGGGACTGAAGACAAACTGGTTATATATAACTCATTTCACATACAGACTCCTGAGGTCACTAATTTCTATTATTGGTGGTGGTTTTAGTAACATGTTATGTTGCTTGTCTTAAGTTGCTTGTCTCAGTACATTTCCACTTGATCTTAAAAGGTAAGAAAATGTCCTAAACCTGGGGTAACAAGAATTAGGCAGTGGGTAAGTGTTACTTTTCTCTCTCTCTTTCCTTTTCTTACATACAATCATTTTATATCATCACTGGGCACATTATATTGCAAAAGAAACTTCATTATGCTGGTTGCTGGTTAACATAATTACTTGTAATGCATTCCTTCCAAGCTCTGGTGATATGATATGATATGGCAGAGGTCCTGCTATGCCATTGCACTTTCAGAGAAGTCAATGCCACCATGACCAAGATGCTGACATGACTGCTCATAACTGCTGGCAAAACATGCTCGTGGTGCATGTCTCTGTTGCACTAGTGAAGATCTGTCAGCAAAATAGCCAGAATGGACCATAGGTGTAGGTGTGTACAGTGGAGCACATTTAAGTTCTACTCTTCCTTATGTGTCTTCAATTTGACTCCAGTTTATGGTGCCTCTATTCTAGGGTTTTGCTTGGCAAAATTTATTCAGAGGAGATTTGCCTTCCCAAGGCTAAGAAAGTGTGACTTGCCCAAGGTCATTCAGGGGGTTTCCATGGCTGAGTTGGGATTCAAACCCTGGTTCCCCTCAAAAATACTATACCACACTGGCTTGCCATGCTGTATTATTGCTGTTGTTGTATGCCTTCAAGTCGTTTCCGACTTACGGTGACTCAAGATAAACCCATCGTAGGGTTTTCTTGGTAAGATTCGTTCAGAGGAGGCTGGCCATTGCCTCCCTCTGAGTCTGAGAGAGTGTGACTTGCCCAAGGTCACCCAGTGGGCTTCATGGCCAAGCAGGGAATTGAACACAGGTTTCCATTCAAACCACTATGCCATGCCTGACTCTCATCCTTTTTCAAATATTGCAACTTCACATTGAACTGCAGTTAGAGAGGAGAATTTCCACCCCACCAAATGCAATAAAGATGGGAACGTAAGCAATAAATTACCCACCACCATCACTGTTGCCAACACCTATTGTGCAATTAAGCATAAGATATGGCACAATGCAGCACACAATTCACATTTTTAGCACACTACCACCACCAATCCCCCATCGACAGAAAGCCCAGAACTCATGTGATAAGGTGCATGGCATGGAGACTATGATCTGTCTTGCCTGAGAGGGCTCATGCTTAGAACATGTGAGGAAAGGCTCAGGCAAAACAGAAACAGAGAAAGGGCATTTTTCACAGTTTGGGAGTACTCTTGGACTCAGCTTTGAGGCCCAGGTCTCTGCTGTGACCAGGAGTGCTTTTACACATTTAAAGCTTGTGCGCCATCTGTGCCCATTCCTTGAGAAGCCAGATCTGGCCACGGTGGTACATGCCTTGGTTACATCCCGTTTGGACTACTGTAATGGGCTGCCTATGAAAAATGTTCGGAAAATTCATGTCCTGGAAAGGGAGGGCATCTGGTTACCCTGCTCTTCCCTGACCCTCCATAATGAAAGGTCTTTTCTGAAATCCTACATCAAGTCTGACGTGTAAAGTAATAAAAATACAGTTAATTAAAATGAGACAAAACATTTAAAAAGCCAACTATAGAAAGCCAGCATGGTGTCATGGTTTGAGTGCTGGACTACAACTCTGTAGACCAGGGTTCAAATCGTTGCTCAGCTGTGGCAACCTACTGGATGGCCTTGGGCAAAGTCACATGCTCTCAGCCTCAGAGGAAGGCTAACCTCCTCTGAATAAATTTTGCCAAGTAAAACCCCTAGTATTGCTTGCCATTTTATTATTATTTATTATTATTAACCTTTATTTATATAGCGCTGTAAATTTACACAGAGCTGTGCATACAATCTTATAAATTAGACGGTTGTTGTTTTACCAAATTATTATTGTTGTCACTACTACGAATAAGAGTAGTTCCCTGCTTCACAGTTTTATAAACCTGTATTGGTGTGTTAGGTATATAAAATAATTGGGCTGGAGTAGCATACTAAATATTCCTTGGAAGATTGGGCCTGAAAGCCATTATGGTGTACTGGTTTGAGCGTTGGACTATGACTCTGGAGAGCAGAGTTCAAATAGCTCGGCCATGAAACCCACTGGTGACCTTGGCAAGTCACACTCTCTCGGCCTCATAGGAAGGCAATGACTACAAATTTTGCTAAGAAAACTCCGTGATAGGATCACCAAAAGTCACCAAGACCATTCACATCATACAATTATAGGGCTGTCATTCCAGTCTTGGTGCCATGGTTCAATCCTATGGAACGCTGGAACTGAGTTTGGTAGTGAAGCACCAGAAGATCTTTCTGGCTGAGAACGCAAAATACCCCTCCTTAACTACCAGTCTCATGATTCCATAGGACAGGACCATGGTGGTTAAAGTGGAATAATAGCACTATAATTACAGTTGCCCCTCCATGTTCATGGATTTGAAATTTGCGCTCCTCGCGTATCTGCGGGGGGCAAATGGAGGGGGACTAAATGGGGAGTGTGCCCACTGTTTGCACCCACACGTGCTCATGTGCACACCCCGCTATTCAAACCAGGGGCTTGAATATTGGTGAGTTTCCATTTTTGCAGGTGTGTGTGTGTGTGTCCAGAATGGATTCCCTGTGAAAACAGAAGGCCAACTGTACATAGTCCTGCCACAACTGTGCTAGTTTAAGAATAGAAGCATACCAGTTTGCATAATTTCTTATCACACTTTCCCCCATGATAGTGCTTTACGCTGCCTCAGAGTATTATGGGCAAGGTTTTTAAAAAGAGGCTGGATGGTCATCTGTTGTGAATGCTTTGGTTGTGTCTTCCTGCATGGCAGAATGGGGCTGGATTGGATGGCCCTTGGGGTCTCTTCCAACTCTAGGATTTTGCGAGATAGAGTAAAGGCAATGGACTACCTTCTGAATGGCTTAGCTGTTACAGCAATTACCTACTTTACTCTGGACCTTATCTGACGCTGGAAATTGGAAGTATAATCTAATGGCAATCCGAACGCAATCATGGGGTTTCACATTACTGCAAATTAAAGTATCTCACGCAATTTCGGGCAAAAGGGAAGTAATTCCAAATGCAATCATGGGTTTTATGTTATTGCAAATTAAAGCATCTCACACAGTTTCGGGCAATGGTGGTCATTTTCGGGTAATGGGAAGTCATTCTGAACGCATTCCAAATGCAATTGGAAGTCATGTAAATTCGCTAAACTAGCGAATTCACGTGAATTCGAATGGCTCTAATTGGCTCCATTCGCAATAAAGAGAAATTCCTCCCATCTGATAAGGTCCTCTGGAATGCTGATTTTAATTCCTTTGCGTCAAGAGTGGGGATCCTATCGCCTTGCAGATTTTGTTAAACTAACTCCCAGTAGTTTCCACCATACTCTCTGTTGGCAAGGGCTGATGGGAGGTGCAATTCAACAGATTTGGGAGGGCCATATGATTCCCCTTGTTGCATGTTGCTTATTTTAAAAAAGCTAACCACCATGAAGCGGGGATAAACACCAACAAAAATAATTTTTAAAAAATGTTCTAAATGTTATTGTTGAAAGTTCGAACTGTGCCGGTCTTTTTTATACAGGTGCTATTTGCAAAGACTCCAGGAACTTAGCGGTATGGCTGTATTCAATTTTCAGCATATAGTCTTGAAATTGTTGCTGTTTGGCAATGGTGGTATGGTAGCCTGAAAAGTGCTAGTGGCACCACTTGCTCCTGGATAAGTGCTCTCCTACCTGGCTGATAGTGAGTGCCTTGGCTTTCCTATCTGTGAAATGGAAAGAAATACTTGAGCATCACTCAGTGCCTGGGCCTGAGACAGGAGGAGGGGAAGAAGAGGCGATATGGGAATGGCTATTCGGAACCAGAGCAAAAGAGCTGACAGGCTTGTCCAGGGCGGTGAATTTTAGCTTTGATGGATTTTGGCTGCGCCTTCTAGACTGTGTGCAATCTCTCTTTCCCTTCCAGTCCAGAGGAGATACAGGCAGCATCTCAATGAATGCTCCCCCTTGAAGAAGTCTCTTTCCTCCCCCCCCCTTTCTCTTGCTGTGCATGTGTGTGTGTGCATGCTTGCATGCATGTGTGTTTAGTGCCAGCTCTCTCTCTCTTCTCTTGGAAGAGCTCCAGTTGCAAACGTGCAAGAAGGCTTAATCCAGCTGCTAACTGGGATCTTGGCATGATCAGGATGGATTCCCTGTTATGTCCTTTGGGGTGTTAAAATTGCTTAGACAGAAGAGGAGGAGGAGGAGAGGACACAGACGTGGGCTGAGGAAGCCATGGCTGCTGCCTAAAAAAGCACACAATAACACAGAGAGAGAAGGTGAGAGACACAACGCCGGACTGGGGGGAGGATGGTGTTGGCTTGGATTGGGGGAAGAAAGAGATCCTGCCTGCAGAGTCTCCTTGCAAATGTGTCATCATGTGTCAAGTGGGTTTTTCCTCCTTCCAGCTCATCAGTTCCCTTCTTCATCCAGGCATTGTTGGAGCTTTGACAATTGGGATTGCTGTGTGTGGAAGTGGATGCATGTGACAGTCTGTTTAAAGAGCCTTGTTGCTAAGTGACACTCGGGGCGGGGGGGGGGGGTGTTTGTGTGTTTTGTATGTGTCTGTGTACACACACGCACACACAGACACAGATGCTTGTCTGCTGATTTGTCTTTGCAGCAGAATTGGCCCCACTGATTCCGTGGGCCATGGAGACACAGAGGATCCCTTGGCTCATGGAGACACAGAGGACCACTTGGATATGTGACTTGTCCGGGGCTGGTGAGCAATGGGGTGGTTGGCTTCAAAGAGTCAGATGGCAGGAGGATTTTGCCCCTGGATTCACAGGACCCAGTGGCTATGGGGCTAGTAAAGTTGAGCTGGTTGCTTTGAATTGGCCTCCACTTGGAGTGACATGGCTGCCCTGTCCTGGGCATGAAGGTTCACTCCACTTTGGGCTAGCTGAGAACGTGCCAATGGAAAAGAAGAGAGGCTGGTGAGGATGTAACCCTTCCACCACCATGCAGGGAGAAAAATTGGGGGGGGGGGGATGTCCCCAGGTGATTTTTTTACGACTGACAGTTTAGATTAATTGGACCTGTAGTAGAATAACCAGATGTGTCAGGAGAAGCATGTGTCTATATGCTCGTGTACATCTCTTGCTGTTTGGAGCACGGATGTTTCCTTGTCACAAATCTAACCTCCCCCCCCCCCCCCGAAAAGCACCCTGATTATCTGCTCAGAAGGAATTGTACCACTCTGCAGGGTGCGTTGATATCTAGTTATGTTGTGTAAAGTTCAGGATCCCTCATTCATTCCAGACAGAGCACATTAGTTTTAAGATGCCCTTGCCAGAGAGGAACACAGGGATGAGAAAATATAAAAAGAGGAAAGAAGAAAACATTTTGACTAATAGGACTGGCTCCCATGGCAAACACACACACACACACACACAGACCTGTCTGTTGGGGAACACAAATTTTGCCCATGCTGAAGCCAGCACAAGAGTGACACACATTTTTCTCATTCTGCACAAAAATGCAATGATTGAAATAATAATTGCCAGTTAATATTTGTGCATATAAAGCAGCATTATGTAGGATCCTTAGAAACTCACTTTAGAACAAGAGTTCTGTTCCTGGTTTGTTCTTTGATTCTTGAACATGAGTTTAAGGAATGTATTGTCCTAATAAATTTTTTACCGTGATTGAGTCAGCAGTTGTATCACATTGTAATGAGACGGAAACTTGCATTCTTATGTATTTTTTTTCTTAAAGACACCAGTCTATGAAATGTGTAGCATGATCCTTTCCATATTTATTCCAAAGTAAGGATCATTAAGTGTGATGGACTCATTCCCATGTAACAGTAGCTTAAGTGAATTCTCCAAAGATTAGGAAATGGCTGCAGCCATAGCTGATGTGAAAAAAAAAAAAGAACAACACAGCAGTCTGCCTACAACTGATTTAGCCAATCATTACACTCTGTGTCTGTGTACGTGTGTGTGCATACACACACACACAGAGAGGTTTGTGTGTGTGTATAAATGCATTGCCTACTCTGCTCAATGCACTGGACGACCATTATTTCCCTCATGAATACTGGGTGCACTTTTGCAGACATTACTCCTTAAATATTTTCAAGCATCTTAACAATTGTATGGACTGGAAAGGATCTTCTTGAGCAACGTAAACTTGAATTCTGCTCCAGATTTTGTTCCAGAATTTGTACCATTTTTCTTTACATGGGGACAACATAATAATAATAATATAATAATAATAATAGTTGTATTTATAGTCCGCTCCTCTGTCTCCAATCGGAGCAGGTTACATCAATTAAAAAAATGCAAGATAAAATATACATGACCCATACCCAACCTTAAAATTAAATTAAACTAACATCAATTAAAATGACATAATAAAAATTTCAATTTAAAACGGCAACCCATTGCATAGAGATCAGGGTCAAGTTGTTAAAATGCTAATGGGAGAGCATAACCCAAACAGAGCCAGGAGGTTAAGGACTTTCTGGGAAGGCCTGCTGGAAGAGATGCGTCTTCAAGGCTTTTTTAAAGCAATCAGAAGATGTAATAAGATGCATCTCATCCGGCAGGTCATTCCATAGCCTGGGAGCGACAGCCGAGAAGGCCCTCTGGGAGGTCTGTGTCAGCCTAGTCTTCATAGGCTGCAAAAGGTTCCTCCCAGAAGACCGGAGTGTGCGGGGGGGGGGGGGGGTTCGTATGGGAGGAGGCAGTCCCTCAGATAAGATGGACCCAAGCCATGTAGGGCTTTAAAGGTTAAAACCAACACCTTGTACTGCGCTCGGAAACTAATCGGCAGCCAGTGGAGAGATTTGAGCACCGGTGTTATGTGCTCTCTCCTTGATGTTCCCGTGACAAGCCTGGCTACCATATTCTGAACTAATTGAAGTTTCCGAGTTAGGCACAAGGGTAGCCCCATGTAGAGCGCATTACAGAAGTCCAATCGTGAGGTTACCAAAGCGTGTACCATTGACTCCAGGTCCTTCGGCTCCAGGAAAGGGCGCAGCTGGCGGATCAGCCGAAGCTGATAACAGGCACTCCTGACCGCCGCATTCACCTGATTAGTCATGTGAAGCGACGAATCAAGGAGTACCCCCAGGCTGCGAACAGGGTCCTTCGAGGAGAGTGTGACCCCATCTAGGACCGGAAGGTGTATTCCCAATCCTGGCTTCGGTCCTGTGACAGTTAGTACCTCCGTTTTGTCCGGATTGAGCTTCAACCTGTTTTCCCTCATCCAATCCATTACTGCCGTAAGACAGTCATTGAGAGGAGAGACGCCATCTGAAGTCTGGGCCGACAATCTTGTCATGGAGAGGTAAATCTGAGTGTCATCAGCATACTGAAGACACTGAGCTCCATGCCTCTGAATGATCTCACCCAGCGGCTTCATGTAGATGTTAAACAGCATCGGGGACAGGATGGCGCCTTGAGGGACGCCACAATTAAGCTCTATCTTAGAAGAGCAACTGTCCCTGAGCCTCACCCTTTGGGATCTCCCGGAGAGAAAGGACTGGAACCACCGAAGAGCAGTGCCTCCAATCCCCAACTCTCTCAGTCGACCCAAAAGGATGGAATGATCTACTGTGTCAAAGGCCGCTGAGAGATCCAAGAGCACCAGCAGGGTCACACTACCCCTGTCGACGCTCAGGCGGAGGTCATCGGCCAGAGCGACCATGGCAGTCTCAACTCCATGTCCTGTCCTGAAGCCCGTTTGAAATGGATTCAGATAATCGGTTTCATCCAAGACAGCTTGGAGTTGGGAGGCGACTGCTCTCTCGATGACCTTGCTCAAAAATGGGAGCAAGGAAACTGGCCTGTAGTTGTTTTTATCCAGGGGATCAAGGGAGGGTTTCTTCAGGAGGGGTCTAACGGCCGCCTCCTTTAGACAAGATGGTAAAGAACCCTCCCTGAGGGATGCATTGATCACATCCTGAAGGAATGTTCTCACTGCGTCCCCTCCCTGGGTGACCAGCCAAGATGGACAAGGATCGAGAGGGCAAGTCGTCTTTCTCAAACTTCCAAGAAGCTTGTCCATGTCCTCGGTACTTGCAGGTTGAAATTCATCCAGTAAAGAAAAAGCAACTGAGTTATTGGACACCTCACATATGGGAAGAGAAACCAGGCAAATTGGTAGGTGGGTCTCTTCTAAGCCCATTCAAATTGTTGAGCAGACATTTTGCTTCTGTTCCCCAACTTAGGGTCATTCTACTACAGATGATGTCCTCTTACTGATGGAGAAAATGTCAGATAGACCTTCAAATACTTGTCTCTTCCTTAACTCCAGACTCAGAGGTTGTCTGCCTTTATCATAGGACCTTATCAGATGGGAGGAATTTCTCTTTATTGCGAATGGAGCCAATTGGAGCCAATTTGAATTCACGTGAATTCGCTAGTTTAGCGAATTTATGTGAATTCCAATTGCGTTCAGAATGCATCCAGAATGACTTCCATTACCTGAAAATGAGCCCCCATTGCCAAAATTGTGTGAGATGCTTTAATTTGCAATAATGTAAAACCCATGATTGCATTTGGAATGACTTCCCTTTTGCCCAAAATTGCGTGAGATACTTTAATTTGCAATAATGTGAAACCCCATGATTGTGTTCGAACTGCCATTAGATTATACTTCCAATTTCCAATGTCTGATAAGGTCCATAGAAAAGGAGCCAAGTGTATGTTTTTTTTCCTCCTTGTATCCAGGTTTACAAGACAAACCCATACCCATATACCTGTCTAACTGGAAGCAAATCCTATTTTGTTCTGTCGCACATGAAGGGAAATTTATTTGAAGGGAAATATATTTAGGACTGGAGCCTTTAGCCTTGTTGAAAACTGTAGAATGTAATTTTGGAAGTAAGAATGAAAGCAGAGAGCTAGTAAAAACCAAACAGAACAAGGACAGATTTTCTTATTCTGGAGTAACAAAGTAATTCAATATTTTATCCACCGTTAACATTGGTTATCTGTCTTGTTATAACTCACCATGGGATATACTCTGATGAAGTGCATTGTATGTTGGTAATTACCATCAAGTCAAATTCTACAAATCCTGCAAATGAGAGACCTCCAAGTCTCCCTACTATCAACAGCCCTGCTGATGTCTTGCAAAGTCAGGGCTGTGGCTTCCTTTTCTATGCTGTTGTTGTTGTTGTTGTCATGTGACTTCAAGTAGTTTCTAACTTACAGTAACTTACAGAATTTGCTTGGTAAGATTTGTGCGGAGGGGGGGAATGGTTGGCTGAGAGAGTGTGACTCACCCAAGGTCATTGAATGGGTTCATAGAACCTGAGGGGGATTCAGACCCTGGACTCCATAGTCATAGTTCAACATTCAAACCACGACACCACACTGGATCTATGTTATGAAAGTTTTGTTTTTATGTAGGTGCTTGTAGTCACTTTTCAGCTAAATACAGGAGAGTAGAAATCTCCACCACAAAAAATTATTACATAAAGTGGAGCAGGAAAGGTGCCAAAATCAACCAATGAGTTGGTGTCTCATCAATTTGCCAGATTAATAATTTGTAAAGTGCAAACAGGAAGCAAGCATCCACCATGGAGCCATACGCAGTAGCTTCATAATGTTCTCATTACAGAGTTTCTCCCCCTCCTTCAAACTTAAAATGAAACTATATTTCTTACTGTGTTTCCCCGAAAATAAGACAGTGTCTTATATTATTTTTTGCTCCCAAAGATGCACTAGGTCTTATTTTCAGGGGATGTCTTATTTTTCCATGAAGAAGAATTCACATTTATTGTTGAGCAATTTTTTTTAACATTTATTATATATTGTGTATATATTTATATACAAAAACTTTGCTAGGTCTTACTTTCAGGGGATGCCTTATATTTAGCAATTCAGCAAAATCTCTACTAGATCTTATTTTCTGAGGATGTCTTATTTTCGGGGAAACAGGGTACCTTCATCTTTCCCTAACTTAGTGCCCTTCAGATGTGTTGGACTACATATACCCAAGCAGGATGTTCTTACTGGCTGGGATGGTGGGAATTGCAGTCTAAGGTTGCATCTACAATGCAGAATTAATGCAATTTGACACTGCTTTAACTGCCATGACTCAGTGCTATTGAATTCTGGGATCTCTAGTTTTGTGAGATATTTAGCCTTCTCTGTCATAGAATTCTAGTGCAAATGACAAATCCCAGAATTGCATAGGGTGTTGCCCTGACAGTTAAAGCTGTGTCAAATTGCATTAATTCTGTAGTGTAGGAACAGCCTAAGGACCTTATCAGATGGGAGGAATTTCTTTTTATTGCAAATGGAGCCAATTGGAGCCAATTCGAATTCACGTGAATTCGCTAGTTTACCGAATTTACATGAATTCCAGTTGCGTTTGGAATGCGTTCAGAATGACTTCCCATTACCCGAAAATGACCCCCCATTGCCCGAAATTGCATGAGATACTTTAATTCGCAATAACCTGAAACCCCATGATTGTGTTCAGATTGCCATTAGATTATACTTCCAATTTCCAACGTCTGAAAAGATCCTAAGTCTAATACATTTGGAGGGTGACAGGATGAGAAAGGTGCATGGGAAGCAGCAGTTGGCAATATTTTGCATTACAGCTCCCAGAGTCCTCAAGGCAGCATAGCTACTGGTTGAAGAATTTCTGAGAACTCCAGTCCAAATGAATAACTCTCACAAACTCAGATGGGAAAGATGCTATGAGGATGGAGGGAGATTCAAAAACTATGCCCAACACCACAACTATCCATTGCTGAATTCACAGTGCCAAACTTTTAAATGTGCCAGTTGCATCATACAGAAAAGCATGAATGCAAAGCACAAGGGAAGAAATCTGCACATTATTGGCATGGATGCAGGCACACTTATCTTGTGCTTTTAGAGACAACTGATTTCAAATTTGATCTCCAAATATTACCATTCCCCTCTCAGCTCAGTTTAATTTTCACTTCTGTTTCCCAATCAAAATTCTGAATTAAGAAAGGCTGTTCAAAAGGCTTCAGACTGATAACGCAAAAGTGGCAGATTAAGGCTGCTCAGAACATCCGCAAACTAACTGATGTAAGCTTTGCAAAACCTGGGCTGCTAGCATCATCAGCTGCTGACCACTGGAGCTGATAGGACAAAGGAAGGATGATCATAGATGAAGCCACTGGACTCTTTCACACGGGAGGAATTTCTCCCAACTTCGAATGGAGCCAATGTGAATTCACGTGAATTCCTTGGTTTAGCGAATTCACGTGAATCCCCATTGCGTTCGGAAGGCATTCGGAATGACTTTCCATTACCTGAAAATAACCCTCCTTGCCCGAAATTGCATGAGAAGCTTTAATTCGCAATAACGTGAAACCTATGATTGCATTCGGAGTGACTTCCCTTTTGCCCGAAATTGCGTGAGAAGCTCTAATTCGCAATAACGTGAAACCCCATGATTGCGTTTGGATTGCCCTTGGGTTATACTTCCAATTTCCCACGTCTGAAAGAGTCCACTGAGATATTGAGGAAAATCAGTTGTGTGTAGTTTTCTGCCCATCCTTCTCCCTACCAAGGTCTAAATCCCCCTTGTATCCCCTTCTGCCTAACCACCCTCGGCCGCTAGATCAAAACCTGAATTGTGTACAAGCAACTGTAAAAGGTATAGTCAGCTTTGCTAAACATGAGCTTAGTGTAGGAGAGATGTCTCATGGGAGATGCCTAAACTTGAAGTTTGAGAGAAGTGGTGCCTTTCCAAAGTGCCGAAGTCATGACTGTGAACCCAAAACTGGGGCAGGGGGCGGCATCATCCAGGGAAAACAGTCTTGGTTGTCTTTGGACCTTATCAGACGGGAGGAATTTCTCTTTATTGCAAATGAAGCCAATTCGAATTCATGTGAATTCCTATTGCGTTTGGAATGCATTCAGAATGACTTCCCATTTCCTGAAAATGATCCCCCATTGCCCAAAATTGCGTGAGATGCTTTAATTCACAATAACATAAAACCCATGAGTGCATTCAAAATGACTTCCCTTTTGCCCGAAATTGTGTGAGATACTTTAATTCGCAATAACGTGAAACCCCCTGATTGCGTTCGGATTGCCATTGGATTATACTTCCAATTTCTGACATCTGATAAGGTCCTAGAATACACTTGTCACACTTGCTTGTTTCCCTCTGTCTTTTAGGTGAATCCTTTCCTTGTGGAGGGATCCAGCTCTATTGCCATGGCTGGTGGGAAGCAGGAGCTCAAGAGAAGCATCTCCATCATTCCCTGCTTTGTGTTTGTGGAGGTAAGAGTACCAGCAAAATGCAGTCAACTCAACAGGTAGCCAGACCAACTGCTGGCTCTCTCCTGGTTCATTGTCACGTGGAGTTGGCCCCTGGAATTTGATTCCTCTGCATGATCCCTGATAAATGGCAGTCAGCAATGCAGCTGGACATTTACAGCTGGATTTGGGCCCTGGCTGTTTTTTTTCAAGATTTTTTCAGAAATTCAGACTGGTTTCCTTTTTGATTCAGGGCCAGTTCAGAGAGGTTTGATACTGGATCCTGACAAAGGATGATCTTCAGTAGTTTTGCCCAACAGCAAGTGTTGCTATGGTGTTTGGGGGGAGAGATCATATTGGCAGGATGGTCACTGTGACTACATGCAAATATGTTTGTTTTTAAACAAAATAATAAAAACAAATGGTGTTCCATTAAAAGCATCTTTTTCTTCACCCAGCTGAAACTGGTAACAATTTGAGTACCATGAAAACAACAGCAAAAGAATCATAATTTAGTACACTTCTGATGGATAATTCTTCAAGTCTTGGTGGCCCAGTTTTGCCAGATCATTTTAAGGAGAAGTGGGGAATCAGCCCCACTTCAGACTAGTCTTGGCTAGGGAGGGTTGCCCTGTTTGTTCTGGGGCAGTGCCCTGCAGCTAGAATAATTTTGCAACACTTCTAAAAATGGGACTTGTAGGCAAAAGCTAACTGTTGCATCATCTCCTAGCTTGTGTCTTCTTCCTCATTAACAACTTTTGCCATCCTGACCACACTTTCATGTTGCTTGGCCACACGCACCCCGGTTTTCATCTTGTGAAAAGTTGGAGGGTCTGTTAGTATGGTGAGTGAGGGACCTGTTTTCCTTGAAAAGCATCCCTGCCACACTGCTATAACTTTTTAAAACCCCATCATGATGTTGGTGGAGCCAACTGATTGAGTTTTTGTTTTGTTTTTTCTAAACAGAATTATTGGCTATCTGGGAGTAAGGAGAATAATTTAGAGCTCCTTGTTGAGGTGGGCTATGAAATACAAACAGCACCACTCTGGAATGAACTAGACTGAGCCTAGAAATAATAGGGGTTGTTTGAACTATAATTCCCATGCTCCAGCTGGCACTGGGAATAGTGGGAACTGTAGCCTGGAAAGTGCATATTTCCAAACTCTGAAATAAACTCACTGAAAAGCTGTTCCCGCATGAACCGGGAGGTGCATGTGAAAGTTTTATTTGTGTGCATGACAGCATTGCCTATTGATAGGCTGGGAGGCCCCCAGATGTCACATCGTCCTTTTATGTGTTGAGCAGGGACAGCCAAAGAGAGGAAGACTATGCCATGGTTGTTGTTTGTTGTGTGCCTTCAAGTCATTCTTGGTAAGATTTATTCAGAGAGGTTTTGGCCTTTGCTTTCCACTGAAACTGAAAGAGTGTGACTTGCTCAAGTTCACTCAGTGGGTTTCCATGGCCAAGTGGAGATTTAAATCCTAGTCTTGAGAACTGTATTCCAGCTCTCAATCCACTATACCATGCTGTCTTAATGCATATAGACTCCTCAGACACCCATACTCATAGTACAGATGATATTATGCTTACTTAGCAGTAGTGGATCCCTGCATTTATTTAACTCCCTGGCAGTTTGATGGGGGTGTTTCATCTGATCTTTGTTTAGAACCAAACTGTCCTTGGGACCCTTTACATAAGACAATAATGGCAGTACCATTCTATTATGACTGCCATTACATCTGCCTATGGAATCCTGGGACTTGTAGTTTGTTGAGCCACTAGAAGAGCTCTTTGGTTGTGAGTACAGTGGTCCCCCGGTTTACAAATACCCCGGCCTACGAAAACCCCGGTCTACGAAAGAGCCGGGGCCGGAAAAATGGCCCCAGTTTATGGAAAAAAACCCGGTTTACGAAAAGAAAGCAGCAGGAAATTCAAATGGTGCGGGGGCTGGTTTAAGGGCCCCCGGTTTACGAACTTTTCGGTTTAAGAAAGGGGTGCAGAGGAACCGCAATGATAATTTGACGGATCCTTATAAGTATACATTTGTCCTGCGCAACTGCGCAGGTTTGCGAACTGCGCAAACGCAGTTACATCATACAGTCAAGCAGCTGGCAGCCAGCAAACCTGCGCAGGACAAATGTATGCTTATAAGGATCCGTCAAAATATCATTTCGTTTCCTCTGCCTTTTTAAACTGTGTCATTGCACTGGTGCATCATGAATGAACCCCTTTATTTTGTGAATGAATTGACATGTTATCCAGAGTAGAATAACAGTAACGGCATCCCAGAATCCCTACTGCTCCTGTCTAGGGTTTGGATTAGGAGTGGAGCTAGGATTTGGGAGCTTTAAAAAGCTTCGCGGTTAAACCCCAGCTTTTACACCTGCAGGGCATTGAGCGTTTTAATTAGAAGTGAAGTACACACCACGCATGCTCCCAACCTATGATCCATTATGATCCGCACCTGTATCGCTGCCTTTAAATGGGTGCTTTAAAGATACAGAGCCCCATTTAACCGTGCAACTACACCTTAGCCTTTAGATGCAATAGCAATGTTGCACCCTTTTTAAAAAAATAGTGGGGAAATCAAGCTCCTTTTTAAAGGCACTTCTTCTCCCTTAAAACTCCAAAATAGTGTTTTCATGGCACACTTTCCCTTTTTCTCATCTAAAGGCTGGACCTTCATGCAGCCATCAACACACTTCTTTTTGCCAATCTAAAATGGGCCCCAGCTCCTTTTTAAAGGCACTTCTACTCCCTTAAAATGTCAAAATAGTGTTTTCATGGCACACTTTCCCTTTTTCTCATCTAAAGGCTGGGCTTTCATGCAGGCATCAACACACCTCTTTTTGCCAATCTAAAATGGGCCATCATATTTTTAAATTAAATGTGTTTATTACAATCACAGATAAAGGAAGACATGGAAGAGAACAAAGTTCTGTATGAAGGCTTGCATAACGTACATGGGTCATGTTGGAACAGTGTTCCTTTAAACTGTTTGTAAAATATTTTGAGTGGCTAGAATTGCTAAGTAACAGCACTTGGCATGATGCAAAGGCTTGCTACAGAGATTGCATCATGCTAAGTAGCACCAGGTGACGACCCATAGTCAATACTCTATATAACAGCACTGAGAAGCTCAACAAATCATCCTTTTGGAGTGGCTTTCCTCTTCGATCCAGGGCCACAGCAACTACATGCCACAGCCCTGATCTGGCCTTTCCATGGCACAAAAAGAAGCCGCAAAAAGCAGCTTCTTTTTGTGCTGCAGAAAGGGCACCCTAGCTGTGATGGCAGCAGCTTTTCACCACTTCTTTGGTGCAGCGTGTGTAAACACTGCACCAAAGATGCGGCGTGATGCCACCTGCCATCTGGTCAGGCAGGTGGCGTGGGGCCAGAGTAGGGGTGGCCAGTGTGCAGTCACTTCACCCCCACTCCAGCTCTTTATGCCGGTCTGTAGAGGGCCTGAGACTCTGTGCATATATGGGTTGATGAAGAGACCGGGTTGGAGATAGTGGTTGGTGATTGCTGATGGTTGGATTGTTGAACTACAGACAGTAAGTTGATAGAAGTTGTGAGGGGTTTTTGTAGATATCTGTACATATTAAACAGAATAAAGAACTTCCAAGAACCTGGAAGAATATCAACAGTGTCTGTGAGTTTATCCAAGTGGCCAGTGCATTGCCAATACTTAAACTGAACTGGTGCGTCTGTATTCTGCTACTATTAGCTACTTCTGAGAGTGTTTACCTCAGACAGTGCTGTAAGTTGGCATCTCTGGTGGGCCTAGAGTTTTTGTGTTTGTTACTGCACATCAGCAGTACATAGCACATAGAAGAGAGCCAACAATCTTTTCATCCCCAGTTAACCTGTCAAGGGATGAAAGACCTATGTGGTCCACCATCTCATCCTTAAAGAGGCCATACTGGGATGTTCATAAGGCAGTCAGGAGCTCAGTATAGTTTCCCAGTAACTGACACGCAAAAGCATACTCTCTCTGGTACTGGAGTGGAAGAAATATGCATTCCTTGGTAGCTGCTCATGTCCTTATCTTGGATACATTTGGTTAAGCCTTCCAGGTTGGCAGCCATCCTGTGTTAGCAAGATCCATAGTTTAACTACAGTCAGCCCTCCTCATTCACAGGTGTTATGGGTGCAGGAAACCCATCAAAGTGAAAAAAACTGGGAATGTCTGCATAAATAGAAGTATAGTGTTTAGATCAAGGGAAGTAACAGTACCACTCTATTCTGCTTTGCTGAGGCCTCACCTGGAATACTGTGTCTGTCCAGTTCCGGGCACCACAATTCAAAAAGGATGTTGAGAAACTGGAGCATATCCAGAGGAGGGTGATCAAAATGGTGAAGGGTCTGGAAACCATGTCCTTTGAGGAGCGACTTAGGGAGCGGGGTATGTTCAGCCTGGGGAAGAGAAGGCTAAGAGGAGACATGATAGCCCTATTTAAATATTTGAAGGGATGTCATGCTGAGGTTGGAGCAAGTTTGTTTTCTCCTACTCCAGAGAATAGGACCTGGAGCAATGGATTCAAACTATAAGAAAAGAGATTTCACCTCAACATTAGCAAGAACTTCCTAACAGTAAGAGCTGTTTAACACACTACCCTGGAGGATGGTGGAGTCTCCTTCTTTGGCAGTTTTTAAACAGAGGCTGGGTAGCCATCTGTTGGAGGTGCCTTGTGAGTTCCTGCATGGCAGAATGGAGTTGAATTGGATGACTCTTGTGGTCTCTTCCAACTCTGATTCTATGATTATATGATCTCTAGGTCCCCAAACAAGCATGCTACAGACTCCTGTCAACAGCACCAGCCCATGACTCCATTTCCCAGCTGGCTACCAGCATGACTCACTCAGCCAGATTTAACCCATTTTCCTGTCTATTGATCTCCTTACCCCACTTCTGTTGATTCCAGTCCACATCTTCTCAATCTCTTCTCCTTCCAAAAAAAGTCAGCCAGGTTTTAAACCCCTGTCCAGGCCAGTGACTTCCTAACTGGCTCTTTTGGAAGGATGGGAGATTTGAGAGGAAGTGGATTCGGAAGACCAGGAGAGGGGTGTGAGATCTATAGGCTGGAAAGAAGTTTCAAACCTGGCTGGCTCATCTGGAAAGAGGAGAGATTGAGAGGAGGTGCATTGGGAAGAACAGGTGTGGGGTGCAAAGATCTTTGGGCTAGAAAGGGGTTTAGAATGTAATGGTAAAGACTGAGCTAGCTTTTTTTGTAATGATGGGAGATTGAGAGGAGGTGGACTGGGGGATGAACAGGTGTGGGGTGTGGAGATCTTTCGGCTGGAAGAGTGTTTAAAACCTGGCTGGGTCTTTTGGGAGGAGGGGAGACTGAAAAGAAGTAGACTGGGGGTGCGGCGAGGAGGTTAATGGGCTGGAAAGTGGTTTAATCTGTGGCTCTTTTGGAAGGATAAGATTGAGAGGAGGAGGAGAAAGGGGAGAAGGCAAGCTAGCTAAGCAGCAGCTACAAACCTGAAAATAGTCAAAATCATGAATGTTAAACCTGCAAATGGGGGGAGGGGGGACTGTACATGCACATGCACATATAAAAGTCCTGTCCCCTTTTAACCATGGCTCGAAACAGATGGGCAGACAAGGAGCGGCTTCTGGCCGGTCCAGGGGCATGTCGTTTACATAGTGCCAAGAAGCCGCCCCAGGGTTGACTTGACTCAACCGCTCCTTTGTGGCCGTAGGAGGAGGTGCCCTTGGGACCACGACATGTGTTTGCTGTGGCCCCAAGGTGAGCAGACTGGGAGCTTCTAGCTGCTCCTTCTTGCTCATCTGCTTTGACCCTATCCTCAATTGCTCCCTATTCAGCTTTAGTGGGTGCTCCTGAATTCCAGCATACAGCATTCCAGCATTCTTAGAGAGGGTGAAGAGCCTCTCCTTGTCTGACTCTGAATTCCAGTACTGTATTATATGAGAGGGTAAAAAGCTTCTCCTTGCCTGCTTTTGCCACGCCTTTTTCATTCCCCTCCTTGCTCCTGTTTTCTTTAAAGTTAAAAAAAAAAAAACTTCACACTTTGGAGTCTTTTCTCATGGGACAATTGCTCCAGCCCTTTGGTCATTTTGTTTCTCCCTTTCTGCATCTTTTCTAACATGCAATATTATTTTTGCAATATGGTAATTCGATTACAAGTTATTCCAACCCTGGACCCACCAATGATTTTAATAACGGTATGATGAGATTAGCAGTTTTTGATACTTTCCTAATCGTTCCCAGTATGGAATCTCCCTCCCTACAGTAGTCACATGCTAGGCTGACATGTTCATTGAGCTAATCCACCTCCAAGATCTTTTCTGTGGCCAGTTACTGCCAACTCAGCCCCCATCAATATACTTGTGAAGGTAGGATTTTTGGCCCAACCACTTAAAAAACAGAACCAAAGTTTATATATTTACTGTATATATTCATCTATAAGTTTAGCAATTTTAGTCAAAACATCAACCCCAAAAATTGGATCTACTTATTCATGGGTCAATGTAAGTACTATAACTGTTTAAAAAACCCACACAAAAATCTGTTATCAACTGTTATTTAAAAAAAGGAACCATCCCCTTTTCTAAATAGACTGGCAAAAGTTGAGTAGCTTGTTTGTTATGCGGGAATGTGAAAGACTCACTGATCCTCTTCTAACTTTCTTTACCATGGCACTGCTTCTGGCCTTTTTGAGTGCCTGGGTTGGAAAATGGTGGTGGCAGCGGCAGATCTTCGGCACTTTCCTTCAAAGGCGTGCCAAGAAAAATCAGGCTTTTAAGGATTTAAATGGCATTTGTATAGGTTTGTCAGTTTTTCTGCATTAAAATCAGGCAAAGTTATTACATTAAAGTTAAAGGCTGTAATCAATGCTAACATTGCCGTTTTCTTTCCTTTGCCTTTTCATGCTTTTTGACATGTGCACATTATCTTAGCCCTACCTGTGCTTGCTCTTTTCCTTCACACAACACACAGCTACCATTTACTATAGTTCCCTCCTCATCCATCCAGCCTTTAGAGTGAGCACAAACAGTTATGCCTACCAGAATTTTGAAAATTCTTTAGCATTCTTTGCTTTGTCCTTTACATTCTTTGTCACATGCCCCTAAGTTTTACTTGACTTATCCGTAGGTCATGTAAAAATCCACAATTTTGGCCCCAAAACCTGGCCTCGACTTATACGTGAGGTTGATTTATAGTTGAGTATATAGGGAATTTCAAAGAAGTGCTCGCTCAAGTGGCAAAAAGTATTTGTTTGTTCATGAACTTGCTTTGCTTTACTTGCACTTTGCATGCTTGGTTTTCTGAAACAGTTTTCAAATATTTCTGAGGTGCATGTCTCTAAGGAATATTGTGCTGGAAATATGCTGCTGGAAGAACTGCAAGTCTGTTGCATAGGAAAAAAGAAACCAGCCTGTCTGTAATAGTGCTACTATAATAAGCGTTTAGAAACACAGTTTGTTCACTAAATCCCGCAGTCAGGATGGATCCTGGCTGTAGGATTTGGGGAGCTGTAGTCCAAAAAACAAAACAAAGCCCTTTTTAAAACTGTGACCTTGCAAATCTCTGCCACATTAGCAACATGTAAACATAATCTCAGAGATTGGCTGTCTTTCTCCCTGGGATTATTTGCAAGCAAGGAATTCTGGGAAAGATGCTCAAGAAAGCATGCTCAAGAAGCTAGAAAGCAGGGAAATGGAGGGGGGAGGAGAAGTGGCAGGAGGCAACTGTCTGCCTTACTTTGAGTCAGCCATGCTCGATGCTTTCCCTGCCAGCCACAATGATCTGATGCACAGCTACAGTGGGCACCCAAGCGTGAAAAGAAGTACACGAGGAAGCTTGCACAGAGTAGCAGGCGGCAGTGGCAGGGGAGAAGGGTGAAGGTTGCCAGGCTCCTGTGGCTCCAGGGACCTGACTATCCTCCTTACCTCAGTCTCCCATTCCGTTGGTTGTTGTTGCCTGCCTAATGTGCCATGTTCTACTTCCAGCTGGTGATCATGGCAGGGACCGTGGTGCTTGCCTACCACTTTGAATACACGGACACGTTCCCGGTGCATCTCCAAGGCTTCTTCTGCTACGACAGTGCCTATGCCAAGCCCTACCCGGGTCCGGAAGACACCAGCCGAGCCCCTCCGGTCCTGGTCTACTCCCTTGTCACTGCGGTGCCCACTGTAACGGTAAGAGTCCAGCAAGGTCCATTGTGTGTGTGTATGTGTGGGTGGGTGTGAAGAGGAGTGAGCATCTTCTCTCTTGGGAGAAGCAGTGTTGGTGGAGAGACCTAAGGCATGCCAAGGAGATGGTCAGAAGCATTCCCTGCTTTCTGGCTTCTTGGTCTTCTA
Source organism: Urosaurus nigricauda (assembly GCA_034509955.1). Classification (NCBI taxonomy): domain Eukaryota; kingdom Metazoa; phylum Chordata; class Lepidosauria; order Squamata; family Phrynosomatidae; genus Urosaurus; species Urosaurus nigricauda. Next base: position 136,568,177 of record JAOEGL010000002.1, read on the forward strand.
CCCTGACCATTCCTTTACTTCAGGGCTCCTGCCCCATTGTGAATGTTAATTCCCCATATGCTTTGTCTGGTGGTGGTGGTGGTGGTGTTTAAGATCACTGAGAAGTGCAGTTATTAAGATCAAAGTCAAAGTGTACAGAGAAAATGGTGCATGTGTGTGTCCATTCACGCATACATCTGTACATCTAATGCTTCTCTGGCTAATATGTATTTAATGATTTCTTTCACAAAACAGTGGTATTTTTATGGGGCCAACCAAAGTGCACAAAATATATGTTGCAAACCTTTGAGGCTCCACTGGCTTCTTCATCAGGCAAAGATGTTAAAAATCATACAGGAGAAAAAAATTAAGATGTTATCCAAAGTCTCTCTGCCTGCATGAATGTTCCTCCATATCACCTGCACCGAGAACAGCTACATCTTGACAAATACAAGCCTGTGACTAACAGCATCATATTTTTTCTCTCCTGTATGATTTCTAACACCTGACAAAGAATCCAGTGGAGCTTCAAAAACTTGCAACATATATTTTGTGCATTTTGGTTGGCTCAGTAAAGGCACCCCTGTTCTGTAGGTTTTATTGTACTTTGCTACATGGCCAACATGGGTACCCCAGATATATTTGACAATCTGTTTATTTGCCAAGATGTTTAGAACACCGTGGGTGAAGGGGTTCTTTGATTTCTTTTCAGTTCTATTTCTGTCATTTAGAGTAGGCACCATTCTCCATAATCTTCTGAATGTGTCCTCCATCACAGATACACGTCCCCCTATGCTTGTTAGGCACATGTACTGTTTACCCACACATATCCTGATGCAATACATCCACAGTAATGGTTTGAGTATGCCATGCCCCATTTCGAGAAGTTTATGTTTTTAGCCAAGCCTTACCCCAAGAAGCTCCAGAGAACATACATGCGGGTTATTTGTTTTGTTTTGTTTTTGCTCTCTGTTTCCTCCCATCCTCTTAAATTTACAACAGCTCTGTGGGGTGATCAAGGCCAAGTAGGGCTTCTCCAAGCTATACAATTATAGCACTTTGATGTCACATTGTGAATAACCGATGACAATAGACCAGGGATAAACTGGGATAAAACTCTGCATGCCTTGAATATGTTTAGAATACATCTGCATCACTGACTCCATCGTTATTTGCAGTGCTGATACAGAAATTGCAGAGATGTGGATGGATGCAGCGCTGATTTAAAAAAAATAGTGTGAATAACAAACTCGGAATACATGGGTGAGATTATTTGCATAGATGTGCTGACAAAAACAACATCTGAATTACCCTTGGTTTTATAAGTCCTGGAGATAGCTGAGCTGTGAAGAGTAACAAGTGCAGGATGGCTATTTGAAGCCTCTGCCTCATTCTCTTGAGACTGTCCCAGTGGCATTCAGGCGAGCTGGATGCCAGACCCCATTCCAACTGGTAGCCTTGTCCTCACCCATCCCCACTGCCACTTACTCTAGCTGTCATCTTTCACCATCACCAGAATGACAGTACCCTTGAAGGGAAGAAAGTGACCCAGATTACACGGAGGTCTCCAGTGAATGATGACCTGAGTAACTACAAATGAGTCTGGCCTTTTATTACATTCAGGCTCGCAACAGGAGCTCAGGGCAGCAAGGCAGAGGGCATGCTTCAGCACCTAGGAGAGCTCAGCATAGAGCAACATGCTCTGACAAAATATTGGCAATTTTCATAGAATAAGCCCAATGGTTTAGCTTCCAAGCTTGACTTCATAGAAGGAAGCAGTAGAGCAGAAGCTCGAGTGCAGAACAGGGTTGTGAGAAACTTGGGATCAAGAAAACAACATATACTCACTTATATGCATAAGTGCCATACTTCCAGAAATGCAGTTGAGCTTAAACTAAGGGATGATGAGATGCACAAAGGAATTCCTCTTCAGGTTCCAGTTTTTCAAAGCAAAGCTTCTCCTACCATTTGTCCTTTGCACCCAACCAGCAGTATTCCATACTCTATTTTTTTTTTTTTTTTACATTTCCAGAGAACAGCCTCAGCTAGAAACTCACTTTTCAGAATGGTACTTATTTTTGTCTGCTCCTGACTGAATCCAACAAATCTTACATGTTTTTGGCAATAGACACATAGATATAGGGAAATCTCTCAGCCATTAGCTCAGAACCTGGAGAATAAGAGATATTCTTGAGAATGATGTACATTTTAGGCTGTATTTATGTTTCAGAATTAATGCAGTTTGACACTGCTTTAACAGCCATGGCTCACTGACATGGCATTTGTAGTTTTGTGAGATATCTAGCCTTCTCTGCCAGGGAGCTCTGCTGCCACAACAAACTACAAATAACCGGATTTCATAGGATAGAGCCACGACTGTTAAAGTGTCAAACTGCATTAATTCTGCTGTGCAGATCAAGAATATCTCTTATTCTCCATGTGTGGAACTACTGGCTGAGAGATTTCATTGTAGCTAAGTATATTTTACCTAAATCGTGAAAGTTTTGTTGGACCCAATCAGAAGCAGTCCAAAGCATGATTAATTCTGAAGTGTGGCAGCAGCTTAAGTCTTTTTGTTTACTTTGTGGTAGTAAGACTGATGCCTGGATCACCAATCCTTGGATCTCTCGGCCCCATTAAAGCTTACTCCTTTTCTTTTTCCTCTCCTTACTTGGCTCCTGTGGGTTTGCAGTCTGTCCAGGCTCCTCTTGTGTCCTGGTATAGTATTCTTTTTTCCCCCATTCATGCTTGGGTCCTATCAGTACCCAAATTATGAGGGAAGGTGGTGGAATGAAGGAAGGGGCCTTATGAATCCACACCACTTACCCTGCAACTTCCACCAATTTTAGAGAAATAACACTGTCAGAGCCTTTTGTACATAGGAATTATGGGATCCCTTTGGCCATTCTATATTTCCAGCATGTTGTATCTAAATTGGCCCTATAAATTGTCCCACTAGTTGGGCATCCTTCCCCTTTCTCAGGTAAGCCTACCTTACCGAGTTATTATGAGATTAGAACACTCCATTGGGGCTTCTTGGAGGATATTCCCTGTCCCCAGCATTCCCCTCACATGTAAACAGAAGCAGTGATATCATCAAGTCTTTTAGTCCAAGTCTCACATGAAGTCTCTACTTTCAAGTCTCAAGTCAAGTCTCAAGTCCTTGCAAAATACTTTCAAGTCAAGTCTCAAGTTGACTCTCGAATCTGTGCAAGATACTTTCAAATCAAGTCTCAAGTAGAGTTTCAAATCTGTGCAAGATACTTTCAAGTCAAGTCTCAAGTTGAGTCTCAAGCCTGTGCAAGATACTTTCAAGTCAAGTCTCAAGCTGAGGCTCAAGTCTGTGCAAAGTGCTTTCAAGTCAAGTCTCAAGTTGAGTCTCAAGTCTGGGAGCCAGCTTTAACAGAAAAAAAAGGAGACAGGGTATATTTTTGGAGGGGAACAGCAAGGGCGTTAAGCAGTGGGCTTGAGGAGGCGGTTGAGGTCTGCTTGGCAGGCTGTCCCTGCTACACACCAGAGAAGCCTTCTAAAGCTTTTCAAAAGATCAGAAAGACCCTTCTAGTTCAAGACCATTGCCTAATGCATTTGCTGTTCCCTTCTAGAAATGGGTCCTGTGCTCTGGGGCAAGTCTTGCCTGATACTCCAGGTGAATGGAACCAGCAAGCCAGCCACTAAAAATATACAAGTTTCAAATCAAGTCTAGTCAGTGTGCCAAGTCAACTCCAAGCTCGTTACAGAAGTGACTTAAGTCTGACTTAAGTCCAAGTCAGTTGACTCAAGTCAATTGATTACATCACTGTAAAGAGGTAGGTTTGTCTTTGAGAGCCTGGAATTGGGGGGAGCTATCTTGCTGTCAGGTCTTTAGGCCCAGTTTTCCCAATCTGAAGTGTCAGAGGATCGATGGGTCTTCAAGAAGGGAGCCAAACCTCAATGCAATTGGTGTAGGAAGAGGAAAAAACCCCGTTTTTTTTCCTTCTGCGAAGTTGCCTTCAAGGCTAGGTGCTTAGTTCTACCAATTCCCAAAGACTTTCTGACTCAGTTGGATGCTGTTTGCATGTGTATTGCAACTGTTTGCTGTTGACCTAAAAGTCAATAATAGGAAGAGAGGACTGGAGAGAGAAATGAGGATAACTTAGGCCCATTTTGCTATTTTGAACAAGGCAGGGAGTAGAGCACCAGTGAAGTGACTTGTGGTAATTGTAGCACAAACCATGGCAGTAGTAGCACAGGCTGCATTCACACTGCAAAAATAGTCTGGTTTGACACAACTTTAACTGCCATGGCTCAATGCTATGGAATTCTGGGAATTCGTGAGACATTCAGCCTTCTATGTTAGCAAGGTCTGGTGGCCACAACAAAGTACGATTCCCAGAATTCCGTAGCATTGAGCCTTGGCATTTAAAGTGGTGCAAACTGGATTATTTCTGCAGTGTGGATGCAGCCACAGAGACCAGGGTGGGGGGAACCCTTCTTATGGGCTGGTAGTGATTTTGCTCAGCAGTAACTTACAGCCAAGAAAAAAACCAACAACCATGTTGCCAAATCTCAGGACCTGGCCCCATTGATTTATCGTTACAACTTGCAAAGACTTGCCAATGTGTCTATGTACGTACTTATAGCTTCCTGCATCCTTCCCAATCATTGTGGCACCAGACCTCAACCCTTGCAATGCTCTGCATCCATCTTCAGGCTAGAAGCAAGCAGACTAAATTAAATGGACTTTATCTCCTTTCCCTAAATAAGTGAGAAGGAATAATCCCCTAATTCCACCTTGTTCTTAGCCTCTTTAGCTAAGATTTCTCTCTTTCTTTCCAAACAAGAAAAATAGCCCCCCCCCCCCCCGCTCTGTATGTATATATTTGTGTTTAACAACCAGTTGTGGAAAACTGTGGTTGGTATGAGGAGGTATCATAAGGTTTTAATGATCACCTTTTTAAAAACATGACAGAAAGTTTGTTTTGATTTGTAGTTGTTAACTTATCTCTATGTTGTCACTATCTAGATTTATACATTTTACCCAGCGTATCTTGACCCTCCAAATTGTAGAAGTCTGATATTGTAGAAGTCTGCAGATTGCACCTTATGAGGGGGTATCGTAAAGTAATAATTATCACCCGGAAGTTATTATGGCATATTGATGAAATTTTATCAGTGTTATCATTGGTCCCTAAGTGCACATTGCTGAGAAAATAAACTCATTGTGTCCTTTATGTTTGTGACTGGCTGTGCCAGAAGTGACTAAGGTGTAAAATCCTTGTCAGGCGCAATCTGCAGACTTCTACAATAATGGTATTTGGAGGGTCAAGAAACGCTGGGCAAAATGTGTAAATCTGGATGGTGACTATATAGAGGTAAGTTAACAATTACAAATCAGAACAAACTTTCTGTCAATTTTTTTAAAAAGTGATAATTAAAACTTTATGATATCCCTTCATACAGTTGACTCTTCACATCCATGGATTCTTTATACATGGATTCAACTATCCAAGGCTTGAAAATATTCCAAATAGACATACATTCCCAAAGGCAAACCTTGATTTTGCTATTTTATATAAGGGGCACCATTTCACTATGCCATTGTATTTAATGGGACTTGAGCATCCATGGATTTTATTATCCACGGGGGATCCTGGAACCAAACCACAGTGGATACCAAGGGCTCACATTATACATATACTTAATGTATAATGCTTAATGATATCACAAGGGACCATCCCTAAGTCTCAGGTTTTAGCCTGGAAACCCCAAGACCTGTTATGATCTAGAAATGGCAACCTATATGTGTCACAAACAGGGCTATGTCAGATGCAAGACATGGCAGCATGGTTACAACTCTTAGATCTATTGGCTGCATTATATCACCTTGTTGTTCTTTTGTGCCTTCAAGTCATTTTTGACTTAAGGCAACCTATCATGGATTTTAGTTGACAGAATTTGTTCAGCAGGGAGTTGTCTTTGCCTTCCCATGAGGCTGAGAGAGTGTGGCTTACTCCAGGTCACCTGGTGGGTTTAATTAATTGACTTGAGCTGCTCTGCCTTTCTTCTATATCTCAGATTCTTGTTGGGGAACTGGCTGCCTTCTTCCTCCAGCCTGAACGACGTGAAGAGAAAACAATAGTCTCTGGCGAGTGTTGCTATTTCAACCCTCTTCTACGTCGTATCATCCGCTTTTTGGGTAAGTGGCAGATGATCTACCACCCTGTCCACCTGCCTTGTTGCCTCAAGGCCACACCCAAGGATCCTCTACTAACTTGGGGTGCCATCAAGATTGTAGCTACGGGGGAGCCATTGTTCCCATAAAAATTCTAACCTTTCAATTATTTTTTCCTTCACATCCCATTATTTCTAGCACTGCAGAGAGTGAGACAGTGAAATTGTCACCAGGAACTCTTCCACTTGCCGTGTTCCCTTTCCCTTGGTTGCTTTGCCTTCCCATTTTTGTTTGGATGCCTACACCATATTTCTAAATAATCAACAGATGTTTTAAGTTACTGCTGTACTAGAATTGGGGATGAGGCAAAATGCTTAGGGGAAGGCAATGCTTGTTGTTGTTGATAGTGTTGTTGTTGTTGTTTCTTCCTTCCTCACCTCTCCCTCCACACCACCACAGCAATTAAAACAAATCAGTTAAAATACTGATTTTACAATACAATACAAATTACAAATAAGATACACACATATTAAAACAATCTACATTTAAAATTCATCATTTAAATTTTACAATTTAAAAATCATCTTGGTGACCCTGCTGGAAGAAACTGGTCTTAAATTCAGACAATGTATTTAGCTGACAAGTCTCCTGGCAGGTCATTTCACAATCTCAGGGCAACTGAAGAAAAAGTCCTATGGCTGACGATTGCCAACCTAGTCCTGGCTGACCAGAGTAAATGTCCCCCAGAGGACCTGAGTATATGGGGCGGATAACATGGGAGGAGGTGATCTTGAAGGTAACCTGGACTCAAACCATGTAGGGCTTTAAAGATAATAACCAACACTTTGTACCTTGCTGGGAAACTACCAGTAACTGGCAGCCAGTGGAGTGATTTTAATACTGGTGTAATGTGATCACTCCTGGATGTCCCAGTAAACAATCTGGTTGCTGTGTTTTGAACTAGATGAAGTTTCTAAACTTGGTGCATTGGTAGCCTGTAGAGGTACAGCGTGTTGCAGAGGGCCAGCCTTGAGGTTACCAGCATGTGCACTACCATCTTTAGACCCTCAAATTTGAGGAAGCGTCGAAGCTGATAGTAAGCACTCCTGGCCATTGCACCTTTTTGAGCTTATAACTACACCCCTGGATGCTATGTCCCCCAGCTTTGCTACTGCCAGCCCTGTCCTTCCCAGGCTGACCAGATGGTCTCCATTTCCAAGACATGTCTTACATTTCAACCTTCTGTCCAGGATGAATTCCAAAATGTCAATTTTGAGCATGACTAAGAAGCACGGATTTATATTATATTATATGATTATATTAGTGTTTCAAGCTTTTATTTTGTAATGTTCTACATTTTTCTTGAATGTCGTACGTTTTGTGGTGCCTTGTCACCCTGGTGCTTCTTCTCAACCTGGATGGTGACACTTAGTCCACACGCCTCAATTCACTCAAGACTCAACTGTTTCCTTTTCTCCCCACAGGCATCTATTCCTTTGGCCTCTTTACTACCACCATCTTTGCCAATGCGGGCCAAGTGGTGACTGGCAACCAGACTCCACACTTCCTCTCTGTGTGTCGTCCTAACTACACAGCCCTGGGATGCCAGCCCCCTCCAGGAAGCATCTATGTGACCGACAAGGCAGCCTGCACTGGGAACCCTGCCTTGGTTGCAGCTGCCCGCAAGGCCTTCCCCTCTAAGGATGCTGCTCTCAGCGCCTATGCTGTGGCCTACAGTGTGGTACGGGATGGAGAGTGTTGGGCTGAGAGACCAGAGTGGGTGGAGGCAGGACACTGAGGTGCTGAGGGAAGGAGGGAACAAAAATGACTTTGGAAAAAACACTGAGCTTCTTTCCCATTGACCCCTGGCTTGATATCTAGGATGCTTGGGGGATCCTGGGAGTTGTCCAAAAAGGTAAAAGAATCATAAAATCATAGAGTTGGAAGAGACCCCAAGGGCCATCCAACTCCATTCTGTCATGCAGGAAGACACAATCAAAGCACTCCTGACAGATGGCCATTCAGCCTCCGTTTGAAAGCTTAAGAAGAAGACTCCACCACACTCCGAGGAAGTCTTATACTCATGGACAGCTCTTATTGTCAAGAGTTCTTCTTAATGTTGAAATGGAAGAAGGAGACTCCAACATACTCTGAGGCAGCATCTTCCACTGCCCAACATCCAACATCTTTTACTGTTAGGAAGGTCTTTCTAATGTTTAGATGAAATCTCTTTTTCTGTAGATTGAATCCATTTCTCCAGATTCTATTCTCTGGAGCTGTGGAAAACAAACTTTGTTCATCTTCTGTGTGATATCCTTTCAAATATTTAAACAGGGTGATCATCATATCACACCTTAACATTCTCTTCTCCAGGCTAAACATACCTAGCTCCCTAAGTCTCTCTTCATAGGGCTTCATGGCTTCCAGAACCTTCATCATTTTGGTTGTCTTCCTCTGGACACACTTCACCTTGTCCACATCCTTTTTGAATTGTGGTGCCCAGAACTGGATGCAATTTTCCGGTTGAGGTTTGACCAATGCAGAATAGAGTGATACTATTACTTCCCTCGATCTAGACATTTCCATTGGTGCAGCCTAGCATCACATTGGCTTTCTTGGCCACTGCATCATATGGTTGACTACTTTTTCTAGGTCCTGCCTCAGCATCTGTTCCTCCTCTTGTATCACACAGGAGCAAAGTGAGTGAGTGACGCATGTGTGATTTCTTTTTTAAAGGCATCCGCTTCAACCCACCCAAAAAGAATGCAAACAGAGAAGGGGGCCACTAAGTTTTGCTCATCTATGGTATTCTCATTCAGGGGCCTTCTTTGCCCCCTTGTGGAGAGACAGAAAAAGTGAAGAGCAAAGCCTGTTACAAAAGCCAAGGAAATGATTTTGGAGACTAAGCAATTTTACAAAGAAGGGTGAGCAGGGAGCCCACCAGCCAGAAAAATAGAGAGGATTAAGTCATTTGTGTTTGTGTCTCAGGCATACCTTATTCCTTCCTATTACCATCAGTGCTTTCTACTAGTTTTGTATACAAGAGTTGCTAAGAGGCTAATGAAAGTAAGGGCATGACTACATTGAGGGAAGGGTGTGTAACCTGTCCATCCACATGGTGCTGCACTGCAGTTCCCATAATTCTTTCCCATGGGCTAACGAAAGTGGGAAATAGAGTCCCACAACACTCGGAGGCCACAGGTTCCCTGTCCTAGATGGTAGAAAGGACCATCAAAGCCCAGCCGCTCTCCCCTTTCACACCAAGCAGCCCTTGTCCCTTCTCCAACACAACTCTGTACCTTGCCAGTGTGACATTGCCAGTTGCAAAGGGAAAGGTTCTGGAAACTATTTGGAGCTTGGCTGTAAAAGAGATTAAACACAAAAACAGTTTGCTTCACAAAATGGGGCTCAAGGTGGCCCAGTTTGCTTGCCTCCCACAGAACAGTATATACATGTCATACACAGCTGCACAGACAGAGAATATGAAAACTGCAAAAGAAATCTGCTTTAAAATTTTGATTTTAATAATTTATAGTCTGCCATTTAGGCACACTGTCAAAATATTAATTACACCAGCAAATAACTGACAAAAAAAGAGGGAAGAAGCTCAAAACTGCAAGCCTGTGAAACTCGCATAAATGTAAAATGAGTGATCAGATTGTTTCTTTATGGTTGAGACCGATAATACAGAGAGCAACTAACCTGAGGTGCCAGAGAGAGGGGAGGGGAAACTGGTGGCCCTTGAGAGGTTTGAGTTTTTCTTCCTCTTCTTCTTTTTTACTAAAAAATCCCAACAGCCCAGCCACATTCCCAGTGTTCAGAAATCATGGAGGAGCAGCGGTCCACTGCATCTGGGGCACCAGTTACTCACCTCTCACAGAGGAGAAGATGAACCCAGATATGCCACTGACCCACCTGCCTGAGGGATGAAGTCCCTCTTCCCAGCCTAAATGCATGGGTTCAGGCCCTGAACACGAACAAAATTACCTTTCCAAAGGGAAAGGGGAGGTTGCTTTCAGCACAGCATCTTGGCTGATCTGAAGCATGCATGGAGCTGTTCATGGATGGATGAATAGTTAGTTGTGCATGTGAGTGTTGTTGTGGGGTAAGGGAATTGCTGCCTGAGAACTGGGACCCAGCAGCAGCTTCTTAGAGGTTAGAGGAGACATTGGTTGCAATAAAAACAGGGAAGCAGAGAAGGTGAAGCCAATTCTCCATCTTCTGCTTCCCTGTCTTTTTCCTGAGGGTCTCAGGGAGGTGAAAAATTATTTTCGAACCTCTGCAGGCTGAAGAATTCCCCCTGTCTTGCAAATAAGGCATGCTTTAGGGGGAAAGTAAAGCATTGATCTGTCTGTATGTGTCTGTATGTGTTATTGTGTGTGTGTTAATAGGGAGCTAATTGTCCCAGCTGGTCCATGGGAAAGAATGTTTATAATATATAATTGCATTTTTAAAAAAATTACACGCATACACACACACACATGTACTGCAGTGATGTGCACTGTATAGTACTTGCTGCCCTATTGAACACTTTTTAAAGATAAGGTTGCCAGGTATCCATTACTACAAGGGATGTTTCTTGTTCGGAGACCAGAAAGCTTGTCTCTTATACAAATGGGCGTGGGGTGGGGGTGGGTGGGGGTTGCTCCTCATTATAAAGGATGTTCCTTTTTTTGAAAGCTGTAAAGTTTGTCCCTTATGTGAGTGACAGGTTTCCCTTGTTGAAAGCCAGACAGTTTTTTCCTTATAGGGCTACCAGATGTTCTTTATCATAAGAAATGTCCTCTATTTGAGGGTTGGAAACCTTCCCCTTTCATATAGACTGGATGAGATGTCTGCCTTCCAGTTGTATTTTTGAAAGTAGGCCCTTCCTAAACATAGAAATGTGTGCATCATGTAATTTATTGGCCTGCCTGCATGTTAATTTTTCATTGAGAAATGATTAGGTAAAATGGGGTTGCCAGAGTGAAAACTGGAGAGAACTCTTATCCTTTTAAAGGTTGTGTAGAAGAGGGAATTTCAGCAAGTGTTATTTGTTACCTGACCTATGTGCCAAGCAACACGTGCTGAATTTCTTCTTCTACACCACCATTAAAGGTACAGTAATCTTCTCCAGTTTTCACTCTAAAAACCCTAATTTAAAATAAATCCATATTTTCAAATGATATTTAGGTAGAGCATGAATTTTTTAATAGCTACGAATAGTCTGTCAACCCTACATATCATGAATTACAACAGTCTCTTATTGCTATTTTGGAAATGTGGGAACCCCATTCAAAGAAGAGACTCCTCTGTTGCTATTGCCAGTCAGCCTTCCTCAGAGACCTCTCTCATTTCTCCCCATCTTCCTGCAGATGTATGTCACTCTGGTTTTCCGGCTGAAGGGCTCACGCTTGGCCAAGCCATCCTTGTGCTTGGCGCTCCTGTGCCCGGCCTTCCTGGTGGGTGTTGTCCGTGTTGCCGAGTATCGCAACCACTGGGCTGATGTTCTCGCAGGTTTCCTCACCGGTGGAGCCATCGCTGCCTTCCTTGTAAGTGACTCTGGGGTTTACTGTAGAAGCTTGAGGAGGCCCCACTAGTGGGCACCAGAGTGGATTGACCCTGAGCTTGGAGAAAGGCAAAATATAAAATAATAATAATAATAATGATAATTAGCTTTATTTATAAAGCTCCGTAAATGTACATAAAATGGGTTCCAGTCTGTCAAGACTAGAGGTGAAGTATTAACTATGAAGTGAGGATCGTCCAAGTCTTTGTATTCCCCATCACCATACAGATGTGAAAACTGGAGAGTGAAGAAAGCTGATAGAAAGAAAATCAACTCATTTAGGTTGTGTTGCTGGAGAAGAATGTTGAGGATCTAGAACAGGTCAGGTCTGAACTCTCCTTAGAAGCCAAACTGAGGCTGTCGCACTTTGGCCACGGCATGAGAAGGAATGAACCATTTGAAAAGTCAATAAAGCTAAGAAAGGTAGAGGACAGTAGAAAGAGTGGGAGTCCACATACCTGACGGTTGGACTCAATCAGAGAGACCACAGACCTGAGCCTGAAAGATCTGAGTAGAACAATGGAGAGAAAGTGACTTTCCCAGGGTCACCCAGTGGGTTTCCATGGCTAAGTGAGGGCTCGAACCCGGGTCTCCTGGAGTCCTAGTTAAACCCTCAAACCACTGCACCACACTTACGGTACCTATATACAACTTCCCATATCACATCATCTGGCCTTTCCTACAGAAGACAGATGGGAATTCTGTGGTTGTTCCAATGTTGTTGGATTGCGATTCTCAGCTTTTCATAGCATTGCTTATGCTGTCCAGGGCTGATAGGAGATCCAGTAACATCTGGAGAGCCACACAATTCTACTGTAGATTAATCATCAGTGTTAATTTATCAGCACATAAACATGTTTCTTGGAATGACAGTAGGTGGTGCTGCTGAATTAGAGCTAAGTGCCTAAAGGAAAGTAAGAAATGATGGCTTCCCCAGCCCCCTTCTGTTGTGAAGAAACTTGCCAGAAAACAAGCAAACCTTATAATAGATAGACCTTAGGGTTGACATAAGTAAAAAAAATGGCTTGGAAGCACACAACAACGACAACAGCAAAGCATTTACTATCAAAATCATTTGTGCTGGAATTTCTAGCGAACACAGTACAAAACATGTGATATACTAATAAAGCGTGTAACATCTTTGCATACTTACAAACATAGAAACTTTCATCTTGCTTATACCAACCCCCTTTCCCCCGTTTTAAAAGCACAATAACAGCAACAAAAATACAGTCATGCAATCAAATAAATTAACAATATAATAACGTCCCACTTCTCTCAGAATGTATTTTTACATATTAAAACTTAATACCTTTACTATTTTTTGAAATATAAAGCAGTTTCTTACTTTTTTACAACATAAAGTGAATAAGCTGACTACCCATGTAAACTGAGACACCATTATTAAATGATACCATTTTTAAACTTATTTAACGCCATTATTAGTTTTCCTTCACTTCTTTACACATTACTTTCTACAGATAAGGTAGGAAAGTACTGTACTTTCTCCCTCTAAATCCTAAATCCATAAGCACCTTTCCTTGATCCTCCTTCACAAAATTCTCTGTTTTCTTTTTCATTGAATTGGGTAATTTCTCAGTTTCCACAACATTCAATAATTTCCCCAGCCATTCTTTGTAATTTGTTATATTGTTGGTTTTCCATATCGTTCATGTGCTACTCTAGCCACTGTTACTATATATTTAATTAAATTAGCTTGTTTCTTTCTCCTTATATCTTCTTTATTTATCACATTTAATAAATATACTTCTGGTTTCAAAGTCAGGCTAAATCCTACCATCCCATGTGTCCATTTATTTATTTTAAACTAAAACTTCTTGGCATATTTGCAGCTCCACCACATGTGAAAAATGAGCCTGTTTGTTTTCCATACTTCCAGCACATGTTACTAACCCTTTTGTACATTTTCACCAATTTCCCTGAAGCAATATACCATTCGTACATTATTTTGTACAAATTTTCTTTGAGATTTTATGAATATGTAACCCTGTCCACATATTTTCCCATTGGCTCATTTGAATGTTATGGTCTAAGTTCATTGCCCAGCTAATTATAATCAAACAAAGCAAGGGAGTAAATTGATTGGATTGATGCAATGCAGAGAGGGGTAGGTGGGATGGACACTTATGACATGTATCTCTTTCAGCCAGGACCATCTTTCATATCAAACCCACAATCCCCACCCTGAATTTTCTCCCTCTCTTTAAATGGAAAACAAAATAAAACAGTAATCCCATCCATTTCCTTCTGAGGAGGGAAAGCAATTTAGGAGGATTTTAATTAGGGAAAGGACACCACACCTGCTCTTTTCCTTTCATTCATAGATCCAATGTGCAGTCCGCACCTATGAGTCTCCAACATGCTGTCTCTCTCTTAGCTGTAAATTAAGAATGGGGAAAATGTAGCCTTCCAGATATTACAGAATTGTGACTCATATGATCCCTTGCCAGTGGCTCTGCTGTGAAGTGGACTTGTGACTGGGGGCTTATAAAAAAAGCAAATGGAATGGAGACCTGGGCGGGGGGGGGGGGGGGGGGGAATCAGGTTTATTTTTTAAAAAAATTAAATAATATTTATTCAAAACAGTTTCAGTAGTAAAACACATAAAAAACAAAAATACCAAAACATACATACATCAACAAAAACATATCTATAACACTTAACATACCTGTATCTCATAACATACTCATAGCAAGCAAATAAATGTCATAATAATCGTGTTGTCAATAATATTAGCCTTAAAGACTATCTTGCAGCTCACTCTTGTAAGCATCTCTCCACACAGTCACCTTCTACAAACCTTTCTCCAACATACCTTCATTCTTTCTGTTCCACTTTCTACATTATCTTCTACTTTTACATACTCAACCTCCCTAACATGGGACGTTATCACACGGGAGGAATTTCTCTCAATTTCGAAAGAATTGAAAGTAGGGCCAGTTCGGAAATGAATGAATTCGTTAGTTCAGCAAATTTACATGATTACCTATTGACACTGCATTGCATTCAGAATGACTTCCCATTGCCCGAAATTGCCTCCCAGTGCCCAAAATCGCATGTGATAGTTTCTCACGCAATAATGTGAAACCCCATGATTGCGTTCGGAAGGACTTCCCATTGCCCAAAAATGTGTGAGATTGGCTTTCATGCAATAAGGTGAAACCCCATGATTGCGTTCAGATTGACATTGGATTATACTTCCAATTCCCATTGTGTGATAAACTCCATAGAATTAATCCCTCTTGTCCAACGTCTTCTATGCATTCAACACTTCCATGTTTTACTTTCTTACCTTCTTACCTAATTTATCTTTCACTCATCTTCACTTTCATCTTCTCCTTACCATATCACCCTATTCACTCATTTCACATCTTTCTTCAACCATCCTACATTCTCTACAGCCTCTACTGCTTACTCAAACCTTCACTTACTTTCCAAATCCCATCTTTCCATTTACCCTTCTTCCATTCTTGATTTCTTTATTAAAGATACCAGTTGAAGTGAGGTTGGGGAACCTTTGGCTCTTGGACCTAATCTGGTCCTCTTTGGGTTCTAGTCCAGCCCTCTGGAGCTCCCTGGTTTCCCAGCATTTGTACTGTTTCAGGATGAAATATTTCTCCAAAGGAGGGGTGTAGTGGGGTTCCCCCCCCAACCCCTTTGCAGGGCTAATGGGATTTTGTAGCCTTCTGTAGTTGCCGACCCCTGGTCTGAAGGCTCAATTACTGGCAGTCAGAGCTTTAATTTAAAATATGCTGATATTTTAGGTCTCAGTTCTTTTGTCGTCTCTCCCTCCCACTGTTGGGATATGGTCCCCAAGAGCTACTTGAATCCAGCCCTCTGGATGAAAGGGGTTCCCCACGTCATTGGGACCACAAATAGCAGAAGATGCAACGCAAAGAGAAGAAGTGGAACTTGGGTCCTTGGAGAACAATGGTATTGTGCTTCATTTGGCACACAGAGCACCATGTTGCAAGGGAGTAGCAAAAGACGGGTTTCATCCTCCTACCCTCTTTCTCTGGCAGGTGACTTGTGTGGTCAACAATTTCCAGAGTACTCCACCTGCAACCAAGAAAGCACCCCCTCCTGAAAGTCTGCCCAGTGGCCCAGTGATGGGCTTGCCCTGCGTTGACAGTTCCATTGAAAAGTTAAGTGTAGCCCAGGTAAGAGGCCTTCTTTAAATGTTCCTGCATGTCTCCTGCTCTGTGAAGGCCTGAGATGTCTCTTCAGTCTGCATGAGCCTGTGTGCCTGCTCACATACATGTACACACACACACACACACACACACACAGCACCAGTTCCAAGTTTGAGGGTAAAATGCTGTCACATGAACTCTCTCTTTCTAAATGGGCCCTAGTAGTCTTATAGTTGGGGTGGAAGAAGGACAACAACAGTACCACCAGACACCTAGATGCCATTCTAAATTTCCCTCAGTGCCCCAGGGGTTCATAAAATTGGGGCACTGTGGGGAATAAAAACAGAGGGTAGACCTATTATCTAGTCTTATATGAAGAATGCTGAGCCAAAAGATTTTGCGAAGAAACTGATAGTTTGGAGTGAGCCGCATCAATCACAACGGAGGAATTTTAGAGTTCTGTCACCCTCTAAAGCCAAACAATGGTCCCCAGGTAGGTCCTGATTTCCAAGAAAATGTTTTACTGTAGACAGATGATCCAGAGAAAGCAGAAGCTGTGGAAAAATGAAATGGTGGAGCAAAGGGAAGAAACTGAGCAAAAGGAGGAGGACCAGGCTCAACTACACCAACACAATAGGGCCAATCTGTATAAGTGCAACGTATGCCTGTGCATGTCTTTTTGTTCAGAGAAGATGCCAGCCACAGATGCTGGTGAAACGTCAGAAAGGAACTCTTCTAGAACATGGCCACATAGCCCGAAAGCTCCACAAAAAACTATGGATGCCGGCCATGAAAGCCTTCGACTCCACAAACCTAGATTTTCTCCAATACAATCTCCTCTCTATCAGCTACTGAATGGCTATGGAGTGAGGCCTCTTGCAGCAAAACAGTGAGTTGTGGGGTGATGAAGAGGAGCCATAGTACAATTTCCTATGAAACCTTTATATTGTGCTCAGTAATGTACGATCATGACCTCAGTTCACACTTTATTGTTTGGTATAGAGGAAGCAACTAGTCTCAGAATTCCTTCCACAAACCATGGGGAAGATGTTCTGAAGGTACATAATGCAAGAACCTTACTGAAGTGAAGCAGGTCCAGTCCTGGTGGGTATCCCCATGAGAGATTTCATGGGAACCCCATGTGTGGTGGCTTGAACTCCATCATGCAAGAAAAGCAGGGTACAAATTGAAGTGCATAAGCAAATCAAGGAACCAAATAAGGAGAACTTCTTCATTATGTGACTTGCACCCTTGATATGTTGGACATGAGGAACTAGATAGAAGAGGTTAAGGTAATGAATAAGTTGTGGGAGAGGAGTGGAGAGGAGGAATCATAGAATCATAGAGTTGGAAGAGACCACAAGCACCATGCAGGAACTCACAATCAAAGCATACCAGACAGATGGCCATCCAGACTCTGTTTAAAGACCTCCAAGGAAGGAGATTCCACCATACTCTGAGGGAGTGTGTTTCACTGTTGAACTGCCCTTACTGTTAGGACGTTCCTTCTAATGTTTAAGTGGAATCTCTTTTCCTGTAACTGGCATCCATTGTTCTGGGTCCTATTCTCTGGAGCAGCAGAAAACATGCTCTCTCTTCAATATGACATCCTTTCAAATAGGGTCATTGAGCAGTGCACAAGAGATGATGGCTTGGGTACTCTAGGAAAAGTGGGGGTTGCAAGTGCTGGGTTTTAGAAGAGAACATGAGGGGGAAACAGAGATTATCTAAGATGAGCAGAGCAGCTTGACAGTAAATACCAGACTGAGAGAGATGGGCCAAGACGATAGGAACTTACGAGCTATGACTAAGTATCTCAGTTAAGTTGGAAATTTCCTAATGAAAAGAGTCAACTTAATTAAAATTACTGTATTTTTTAAACTAAAGTGATTATGGAACTTCAGCATTAATTTATATACAGAATTACGTTAATTATTGGGTTATTATTAAATGAAAGAAATTTCTATAGACAAACAATTTTCAACTTCTAAATAGCAAGGATAGCTGGGAGGTCATGTGGTCCTCTTTGCATTCATGTGATTCTACTATGGCACTGCGACTCTTCAGCTGTCCCAGAAAACTGAAAAACCCTGCAACATTTGCTGAGTTACATATGGAAATCCAATAAATTTAAATAAATAAATATCACAGGTAGCATTTTCCAGCCTCATTCTTTTTAGGATTTTATTCCAGGCATTTAACTAAATTGAAAAGGCAATTTAACATAAATAAATGTACCCCCTTTCTCATGTAAATGCAATTGGATTAGAGTTCTTTGTTTAAAAAAACCCATTCTTAACAATTAGCTAAACTCATTAACCCTTTTCTACTAATGATCCTGTCTCTGGCGGAAAAGAAGAAAGTAGAAGAAATGAACATGTGCTCAGGGAATCTGGGAAGCTGGGGAAGAAGGGAGGGAGCTTATAAAAACCATAATAAACAGCATTTTCTGAGGAGAGGGGGCATGTTTGCCTGCTCTTTATCGGGTTTATCAGACAGGAAGAATTTCTCTTTATTTTGAATGGAGCCAATTGGAGCCAATTCAAATTCACGTGAATTCGCTAGTTTAGCGAATTTACATGAATACCAATTGTGTTCGGAATGAGTTCAGAATGCCTTCCCATTGCCCAAAAATGACTCCCCATTGCCCGAAATTGCATGAGGTGCTTTAATACGCAATAACGTGAAACCCCATGATTGCGTTTGGATTGCCATTAGCTTATACTTCCAATTTCCGTCGTCTGATAAACTCCTATGAGATGCTAAAAGCAACTATGCAGCAGCCATCCTGTGGCCACTTTGGTTCACTGCAGGGGTGGTTGAACCAAAGGCTGACTAGCCATTGCCAGTTGTGTTCAGTCCAGACAGCTACTGTCAACACTTTCCAACAGCTGCCATTCTAAAGAGGGTGCTCAAAATTTAGTGAAAGGCATTATTCATCAATCCATCGATACCAACAACAGTGGCTGACAAATTCTGTGAATATTTGAAAGTACAGATAGAGAAATGTATTCCCATCCCAGTTTTTAAAAACATTCCAGTGAATGCTGACTTTGGTCCTCCAGATATTTTGGACTACAGCTCCCAGAATTCCTGATTCTTGGCCAAGCTAGCTGTGGCTTCTGGGAACTGAAGTTCAAAACAATTGGAGGACCAAAGTTTGGGACCGCTGTCCCAAGAGTATAGATAGACA
The DNA here is from genome assembly GCA_034509955.1 of Urosaurus nigricauda. Classification (NCBI taxonomy): domain Eukaryota; kingdom Metazoa; phylum Chordata; class Lepidosauria; order Squamata; family Phrynosomatidae; genus Urosaurus; species Urosaurus nigricauda. The sequence goes on from JAOEGL010000002.1 coordinate 136,587,202, forward strand.
ACTGAGCACTACAGCTAGAATCATCCAAGCCATCATATTTCCCGTCATCATGTATGGATGTGGGAGCTGAACAGTGAAGAAGGGAGATAAAAAGAAAATCAACTCATCTGAAATGTGGTGCTGGAGAAGAGTGCTGAGGATACCATGGACAGCCAAAAAGACAAATGAGTCCTTGAACAGATCAAACCTGAACTCTCCTTGGAATCCAAGACAACTAAATTGAGGTTGTCATACTTAGACCACATCATGAGAAGGCATGAATCACTGGAAAATACAGTAATGACAAGGAAAGGTAGAAGGCAACAGAAATAGCGGAAGACCTCATGCCAGATGGATAGACTCAATCAAGGAGGTCACAGGATTGAATCTATAGGACCTAAGCAGAGCAATAGAGGATAGAATGTCTTGGAGATGTCTTATCCACAGGGTTGCCATGAGTCAAAATCAGCTTGAGGCACCTAACAATAACAAAGACTAAACTGGGCCCCAGAGCTATATGTGGCCACCCTGGACTGTTTCTGCAGCTCTCAACTCCTCCAAGACTTACCTTTTTATGTAAAAACAAAACAAAAAACAAACGTATGTATATGTGTGTGACTTGCATCTCCTGGAAACATCCATGACCATGGATAGTATTACACTCATTTACGCTCATCCCTCCACATTCACTAGGGTTAGGGGCACAGGTTCCCGTGAATGTGGAAAAACCAAAAATAAAAAAACACTATGTTTTTACCTGTGAGAACACCTCCTAGGTATCTCTAGGTCCTACATGGCAACTCTCTGGTCAACATCTGCCAGACATTGACCATAGAATTGCAATGGAGGAGCTACCAATGCCTAGTGGAGTGTTCTCTCTAGAAACCTCTAGGTCTTTCAGTGCAACTTTAGGTTAAAGTTATCCATAGAGTTGCACTGGAGGACCTAGATATTGCTAGAGAGAACATAATAAAATCCATGAATAATCACAGCTGCAAAAGTCAAAGCTGCAAATGTGGAGTTATGAGTGTATTTTTAAAACAAAATTAGGGGAAGGGGAAGGGGAAGGGGATGCTTGGGTGTGCGCATGACCAAGAAAAAAATGGACTTTTTCACACACCAAAACATCCTCAAAAGGTTCTGTCCCCCAGCACAAAGCCATCCCCATTCAATGCTGAGGGGCGTCATTTTTGTCTGACGGAAGTTTTCAGTCGGACAAAAATGGCGCTCCTCAGCACTGAATGGGGACGGCTTGGCACCAGGGGATGGAATGGGGCCCTTTTGAGGATGTTTTGGTGTGCGAAAAAGCCCATTTTTTCTCGGTCATGTGCGCACCTGAGCATCCCCTTCCCATTCCCATAATGGGGAAAAGGGGATGCAATAAACTTCAAACACTCAGAATTCTGGTCACTTTCAGTTTTGTTTTCTTCTCCTCATTTTTTGGCATTAGCAGTCTATCAAGCTTGAGGAGAATCTGGGTAGTAAAAAAGTTCCTCATGACAAACCTGCCAGCCCTACCCTAAGTTGACTGTAAACATTTATTTTGTGTGCCTTTGAGATCTCAGACATTCATAACATTAGGCTTTCTGAACTTCACTCTGTGGTCTTTCTCATACTCATACATTCTCAGTCACACTCTCAGACATCATATGTGTGTAAGCTCCTCCATGATTTCTATCTTTTGTACTGCCTTTGCACTTAAAACTGCTCTGTTTATTCCTCATTATTTCTATCATCATTAGTTTATTGATTGTCCATTAATTTACACAAAATTAGATTTAAGATGGTCCCTCTTTACTCCTTTTTGTCTCCTTATTAATGATTACTTTATTCACATCTAGTAAACTACAGTATGTATGCAGCCTGGAAGGGATAGGAGGTGTGTGTTGCACTGTGTATATATTAAATGTTTTCATTCTATTTTGCCTTTGTTTATAGAATCATGCCTTTTATTCATTTGTATTTTTTTCCATATTGCCTTTTACAACCTTGTTCTAAGTTTTGATTACCAGTATTTCTCATTTGAGATTCTCATCATGTTTTGTTTTCCTTCTGCCGCTCTCCCACCTTAAATGTTTAATTTCTGTTCAAAATTCTGCTGCCCGTATAATCCATTTGGTGTGGGTGCTTTGATCATGTCACTCTTCTTTGCTGTTGGACTGGCTTATTATTATTTCTCAGAAACACTTTTGCTTCCTTCTTAACATCCAGGAGAAGTCTTGGCTTCTTTGCACACCTGTGGTTTGTGATCTTTCCTTGTGTTGCATCATGTGCATCCTTTCTTTCTTTCTTTTTCTTTTCTTCTTTCTCTTTCTTTCTTTCTTTCTTTTTCTTTTCTTTTCTTTTTTTGCTCTCTGCATTCCCCTAACAAGGCCATGACTGTGTTCTTTCTTTCTCTACATGCTGGGAGTGCTTTTTCTGCTAATGTCTGACATGACTCCTTTTTTTCCTTTAAAAGAGTTCTATGTATATATATATATATTTACAAAAAGGATGTAGGCAGTATAAATACTATAAATAACTATGGCAAGGGTGGAAGAATGCAGCTTATAACAAGTGTATCAGTTGGCTCTCAATCAGAAGGCAAAACAGTTTTAAAAAGTGTGGACACATTTGAACTTGAGGCAAAGAATCAAAAGGCGTGGGTGCCAAGAAGAGGACAATATAGGTTTGTCAATGGTGAGGAAACAGAGAGATCAAGTGTCATACCCTCAAAGGAGGAAGAGGCACCAAAAATGTAAGACATTCAAGAAAAATGTAGCATGTTCCACAATAAAAGCTAAAAATGCTAAGATAAACATAAATTCATTATTTTTAAAAAATTATTATATTATTTTTATTCTGTCCTAGTATTTGCAGTGAGGACAGGTTGCCATGTAGACATATTTCTCGAAGGGTAATGGCAAACATGATGCTACTCAATGAGCTACTTAGTCATGCTCAAAATGGAGGATATTTTGGAATTCCTCCTGGACAGGAAGTTGAAATGTAGTATGTATCCTGAAAAAGGAGGACATCTGGTCAGTCTGGGAGGAAAGGGGCTGTTGTCTCAGATGTTCTATGTTGATTTGATCAGAGAGAGTATGGGAGGTATGGAAATTTGAAATTAGGAAGAAGAGGAGGAAATGGCACCATAGTGTGGCCCAGATTCTGTGAGCTTTAATCATGATGGTGGGATGGGTCAATGCAGCTCCTCAGCTTCACTTTTGCCCTCCTTGCTGCTTCCCTTGGTGGTACAATGGTACTTGATCCTGTGACTTCCATGTGGAAGGAAGCCACCTCCCAATGAGTGACTGTCATCTCAGGTCCTGATTTCCTTTTGCTTCTGAACATCATCCTGCATTTGGCCTTGCTCAGGATCCATTTACTCCACTCTCTTTCTTCTTCCACTTGCAGATTTTTAAGACGGACACATGTTTTGATCTGGCCAATTTAGTACTTACCTATCACCATCACCATTATCCTACACATGGTCCCAGATCAGCACGGTTGGGTGGGATTGATGGTGTAGACTGGCTTTTCCCAACCTGGGAGAGGTATATTGCGCTACATCTCCTCTGCCATCCATCTTCAGTCAGCGTGGCCAAAGGCAGCTCCACATATCCATAGGACATAAAATTAGAGGGCAAATGGTACACTCCATAGAAGCTTTTGTGGAATAATAAGGCTGAGCATAGACCTGATAGATCCCTTGCTCAAAGAATATCTCATAGACGGGGGCAGTGTATTGCTATATTGAAGACTTGCCAAGAAACCCCCATGAAAGTTTTGCCTTATGATCACCATAGGTTGGAAATGATGTGAAGGCAGACAACAATAGCAACCACAAGCTTACAAGTATCAACATGGAAATTTTAGGACACTTTTCAATACAACAGTTGGTTGGTCTCCTCTCCTCTATCTGAAAATTGGGTTCCTGAAGATTCTGGGGTTCCCGTTCTTTGCCAAAATAAGACACAGTTTCCAAAGGCCCCCCACAGCAAACCTCTACACCTTGCTGTGGAACCAACCACTGATCTGCCTTCTGCATTTTCTCTCCTTCCCCTCTCCAAGTGATGCCTGATAAGCAAGGAGCTAATTGTCTCAATTTCTATGTCATTCTCTCCTATCCATCCATGTCTGCCTCCAACCCTCCCCCTCCCCCAACTTCCTTGCCCTGGTGCTGCTCCCCTTGGGGTGGGGGGGATGTAGCAGGTGAGGGACCCCCCAGAAGAACAAGAGTTCTCTGCACTACTATCGAGAGGCCTGGAAAGGCAACTTGCCCGATCTCTTCGCTTGGCAGCTCCCGGCAGTGCGATGGTGGCCCGCCCGTATGAGTAAGTGCCTACTCCTGAAGGAGGGGATGGGATGGGGTTGCCTTGTGGGTCAAGCATTGGACCACTTGTGAGATACCACCCATTTCTCCACCTCCCTGCTCAAAACTGAGGGAGAAGTGTGAATATGTATGTGTGCCCATGCACACACACTTTCTTCCAAAACAATTGGTGACACCAAGAACTACACTTAAGCAGCCTGTAGGGAAGTTGAACTGCTTGCACAACCCCCTTTTCACTAGTGCCCCAAACAGGAGTCCAGCCTGAAAGTGTAGGGAACTAGGCATGCCTACTAGAACCTGTTACCATATGCACGAAGGTTGTAGATGAGAAAAAATCTCAGTGTCACAAGCACATTAAAAAACAAAAATAGATACTAGAGGAAACATGAACTAAGCTCCAGACGCCTTGGGCAATTTATTTATTTTGGGGTGTTTTTTTTTAATGTGGATTTTCAGCCAGTGTTGTTTTTTGCAGAGTCTTGGTTTTAGGATTGGATCATCTGCCTGAATTTCAAAGCACCCACATTTCCCTTCCTCTTAAAGTGGATGTAATAATAATTTTGAGTTTTCCTTGTGTAAAATAAGGCTAATTAGAAGAAAATCTGGAAATGAAAAGAAATGAAATACACCTCTTCTCCCTCCCCAAGGCAGAATATCAAACAGCTTTTAGTTAGTTTTCCATTCATTTATATCTTGTTCAGTTATACCTGACATTTAAGCTACTGCATGCCTTTGAATGTCAAAAGAAATGGTGTGTTCCAAACCATGCCAATGTGGGTGTACCTGGAAATTTTGTTGAGCCCGTCCTATGATTGTTCAGTGGGCTCCCTGAATACAAGATAGTATGCCTCCACACGTGTTCATCTTTCTGTCTCTGTATGATGTCAAAGCACCTTCATGCTCTTCTAGTTGTAAAAGCATGGGAAAGGGTGGTAAAAATGTCCTTTTTGCCAAACTGATTTTTCCAACTTGGAAAAAGGGACATATCTTTATGATATTTTTACCACCCTCTCCCACACTTTTATGACTGGAAGAGCCCAAAAGTGCTTTAAGATCATGTGAAGACTGGAAGATTAATGCACTTTTCTCCATTTGCCTGCTGGGTTTGTTTTTAATGTGATAAGGCTCTTGGAAAAGTAACCTCCCATTCAGACATGTTGCTGTAACAAGTTAATCTGTGTTAGAACCTTAATAAGATTGGTTCAACATACACAAATTTGCATGAGGTTTTTAAAAAATAACCAAAGGGCTGGGTGATGATAGAAGAGGGGATGGCTTGTATAAATCTGCCCAGATCCCATGGCCAGTGCAAGCCTGGTATCTAGATCCCAGAGAGTTCCATTAGTTTTAGCCTCTCTGGTTTTTGGTGTTTGTTTTTTTTAAAAAAGGTTTTTGTTTTTTTAGATCTTTATGCTGCTGTTGTCCTCTGCTGGTGGTTGTACATTTTGCTTTATGCTGTAACTGTTTCTGTTTGTTTTATGTTCTACATTATGTTTATTCTTGTATTTTACATTATTACCTCTCTTTCGTGGGAACTGCCCAAAAGAGAGGTCCAGGAATTCAGATAGACAGACAGACAGACAGACAGACAGACAGACAGACAATGTTATGGATTGAAATACTCTTCCTTGGGATACAGAGCCTTATTTTGGCAATTCCATGGAAAGCAGGACACCTGGCACCATGGACTAACAAGTGGTAGGTTTGCACCAGTAACCTCTCTATAAACCTTGTCCCACATCAAATGCTTACCCTGCTATCATTATGTGCGAGACTCCATTTTGTCTCTTGAGCTTAAGCATGAGTGTTGATGATAACCTGCTTGCTTTGGCTGCATCATCCTATTCCTGGCACATTGCAGAATGATCAGAACCAGCTGAAATGACACTCTTGACTAAGTCACTGAGGATGTCATCTCCAAAACCAATGGACTACTTGAGAGTGTTAGCACCCCACCATACTCCTACATTTGTGTTCAGCAGCAAAGTCAGGAGTCTGAGTAAACCCAGAGATGAATTTGCAGGGTACAACAGCAACACATCTAATTTTCCTACTTTGGCCTGGGACAGCTCACTACATGCTGAGCTTCTGAGCTTGGAAAGTTAATTTTTTGGACTACAGCTCCTGCAATTCTTCCACCAGCATTGCCAGTTGTGGGGTTGTGATCCAAAAATACAAGTTTTCCAAGTTGTCTTTTAAAGATATTTATCACAAGGTCATCAGTAAAGACTATGTATAGACTTGTGTTCTTAAAGCCAGAAACAGAATATTCAACATGTAAATTGGGAAAAAAATCCATGCAGTCTTGGGGACTAGAAACATGCACACACACAAGCTTAAAAATGTTCACACATACACAAAATGAGAAAATTTTAAAAGAATACTGGATTCTGCCTGTGTTATGTGTTGACCTGCAGGTGTGGTGGCTCTGTTTTTCTTGTTCTCTTTGGCCCTAGTATAACTCAGCAGAAGGCTGTCCTGAGAAAGCAGACCCTTAATCTTTTCCACCCTTGAATTATGTTACAGTGGGACAAGTTAGCTAGCAATTTAGTACTGAGCTGCACAATTTCCTGATATGGGTTGGAAGCTGGACCTGATACTCTTTTCTCTCCCCCCCCCCCTTTTCTCTGTTACAGAATCACAGAACTGTGTCCGCAGAGGTCACCTGATCCTCAGCTGTGTCTCTTCCCCACCACCCCTGATGTCCTCATTCCCTCCCGGTCAGTCACCAGTGAGGTCTGACCCAAGGAGACACTCCTGGTGTTCTTGCCGTGGGACTGGGGTTTTGTTGAGGGTGGGAGCCTAATCTTTTTCTTGCACTCCTAATTTCCCAACCTCTTCCTTGGACTATCCTGGGATCAGGTTTGTTGGTTGTCATTGACATACTTCTGATTCTGTGATAATGAATCTGAAACATAGCTTGGGGATGGGTGAGAACAAAGTGGTGGAGGCAAAAATGAAAACCCAGTGGGGTTTGCGCCACTTACAGGGGATCTATTTTGCTATGAAGACTGGTGTGAGCAACTTTTTGGGGATGAAGCCTCTTGGGACTTCAACCAGAGCTTGGATTCTTTCTTCTTGCAGTGGTCTCTTGCTCATCTGTAAGGTATCTGAGGGATGTACATTGACTTGTAAATCCTCCCCCTTCCCACAACCATGTCTTCTCTGATGAGAAGGTTAGGTGCTTTTTCTGAGAAGCACCTAAATCAAAGTAAGGAGATAGTATCCTGTATACTCTGGTGGAGAGTGAGCGTATGATTAAGAGTAGTGGAGTGAGAGATCTGACCTAGTTTTCCTCCAGACAAAAACTAGTGGCCATGATGTAATGAGAATTTGGGATGAGAATTCAGAATCCAAGGCTAGAAGCATACAAACCTTTCTGAATCCCAATGGTGCTATTTCAGAATTGTTTAAGGAAGTGATGTATTAAGCTGCAGAGTAGCTTTATAGAGACACTAGTGCTCTCTACCAGATCTTTGAAACAATGGATTGTAGACAACTGTGGAACGTCAGGCAATGATGGCTTACAGGCTGAGACCAATAAGTCCACGAGAAGAGAAATAGCTACCAATGGCAGGAATCTAAACTGGTTTCTTTCTTGGAGTTTGTTTACAATCAAGGACAGGACACAAAAGGTGTAGGGATGAGAAATCCCAAGATGGATTCTTCAGGCAGATGCTTTTTACTACATTTTTGCTGAACTAAAACCTGTGGTCCTTTTATACAAAGATGAGGAAGAATCCCACCAGCCTTTCTCTGAGGCTGAGAGAAAGAGTGTAATTGCTGGTTGGAACAGTGTGGTCTAGACAAATTAGTGATCTTACCCATATATTAACATAGCTCTTACCCAGCTTCTTACATTCACTTCATACTCTCCTTACCCTTAATCCCAGGTGGTGTGATTGTTCAGTACTGGAGGAAATACACTCCAAGCCAGCATATCCTCCAGAGTACTTGTTGTTGCTCCCTTGCATATAAAAAGGGGACTGGGATTCTGGTTTAAACTCTAGGACTCTGCCTAAAACAAGTCATGATCAACAACTGCCTTCCCAAGCAGTGCTCTGAGGTTCTATGTTAGTGTCTCCAAGCCTTCTGAATTCTTCCAGCCCTCGATCCTCCATCTTTCCCAGCAGATGTACCCCATTGGCCTTGGTCCATTTACCTGTGGGTATCATAAAGTGGCTTAAGGCAGAACAAGAAGACTCCTTTCTGTCATTCCTAAAGGAGATAATAATAATAATAATAATATTTATTTCTAGTCCGCCCCTCTGAACAAGCAATCGGGGCGGATTACAACAAGGATTAAAACAATATCAAGTAAAATATCCCATCCTTTCCCTTACCACCCCCCTTAAAAAGAGATTAAATCACAATTGAATTAAAACAGTAACTAGCTAAAATAGTAATAAAAACAAGATTAGAGAAGAACGGACCCAGCCAAGGTTATGTAAAAGTAGAAACAGAGAAGGAAGGCTGGAAGAAAAGGCCACTCTAAAGCCTAGATTTGGAGCCGGGGGATGTTTACATTCTCTGGGAAGGCCTGCCGGAAGAGGTGCGTCTTTAGGGCTTTTTTAAAGCCTTCTAAAGATGAAATAAGACGCATCTCATCCAGCAGGTCATTCCACAACCTGGGGGCAACAGCTGAAAAGGCCCTCTGGGAGGTCTGCACCAACCTGGTCTTCATGGGTTGCAGCAAGTTCCTCCCAGAGGACCGAAGTATGCGGGGGGGTTCATATGGGAAGAGGCGGTCCCTTAGATAAGATGGACCCAAGCCATGTAGGGCTTTAAAGGTTAAAACCAACACCTTGTACTGTGCCCGGAAACTGGTCGGCAGCCAGTGGAGAGCTTTAAGCCCAGGAGTGATGTGCTCTCTCCTAGATGTTCCAGTGAGAAGTCTGGCTGCCATATTTTGGACCAGTTGTAGTTTCCCGGTTAGGCACAAGGGTAGCCCCATGTAGAGTGCATTACAGTAGTCCAAACGTGAGGTTACCAGTGCATGTATCACAGTTTCCAGATCCCTCATCTCCAGGAAAGGGCGCAGCTGGCGTATCAGCCGAAGCTGATAGCAGGCGCTCCTAACCGTCGCATTCACCTGACTTGTCATGTGAAGCGACGGGTCAAGGAGTACCCCCAGACTGCGAACAGAGTCCTTTGAGGAGAGTGTGACTCCGTCCAGGACTGGAAGTTGTATTCCCAAGCCTGGTTTCAGGCCTGTGACTGTGAGCACCTCCGTTTTGTCTGGATTGAGCTTCACTCGGTTTTTCCTCATCCAATCCATTACGGCCGCAAGGCAGTCATTGAGAGGGGAGACACCATTGGAGGTCTGAGCAGACGATCTGGTCACGGAGAAGTATATCTGGGTGTCATCAGCGTACTGGTGACACTGAGCTCCGTGCCTCCGGATGATCTCACCCAACGGCTTCATATAGATGTTAAATAACATCGGGGACAGAATGGCGCCCTGGGGGACGCCACAGCTAAGCTCGATCTTAGAGGAGCAACTGTCCCCGAGTCTCACCCTTTGAGATCTGCCAGAGAGGAAGGATCAGAACCATCGGAGTGCGGTGCCACCGATCCCCAACTCTCTCAGCCGATCCAAAAGGATGGAGTGATCGATAGTGTCAAAAGCCGCGGAGAGATCCAAGAGCACCAACAGGGTCACACTACCCCTGTCGATGCTCAAGCGGAGGTCGTCAGTCAGAGCAACCATGGCTGTCTTCACTCCATAACCTGCCCTGAAGCCGGTCTGGAACGGATTGAGATAATCGGTTTCATCCAAGACAGCTTGGAGTTGGGAGGCGACGGCTCTCTCGATCACCTTGCTGAGAAAAGGCAGCAAGGAAACTGGTCTGTAGTTGTTTCTGTCCAGGGGATCAAGGGAAGGCTTCTTCAGGAGGGGCCTAACGGCCGCCTCCTTCAGACAGGATGGAACACTGCCTTCCCTGAGAGACGCATTGATCACCTCCCGAAGGAATGTTCTCAATGTGTCTCCTCCCTGGACGACCAGCCAGGATGGACCTGGATCAAGGGAGCAAGTCGTCCTCCTCACACATCCAAGGAGCTTGTCCACGTCATCGGTACTCACCGATTGGAACTCATCCAGTAAACTGACAGCAACGGAGTTACTGGATACCTCACTCATGGACACTGGACAATGATTGGCGTCCAAGTCGGCTCTTATCCGAGAGATTTTATCTGCAAAGTGGATGTTAAACGCCTCACAGCAGGATGCTGTAGGCTCTAGTAGGGGGTTTGGCGCAGGGGGAACCTGCGTCAACTCCCCCACCACCTTAAACAGCTCTGCTGGGCGGGACTCTGCAGACGCAATGCGTGCAGAGCAGCGGGATCTCCGCGCTGCACGCAAAGCCTCTCCATAGATGCGAAGATGCAGTCTATAGAGAGTTCTGTCGGATAAGAGGCGAGTCCTCCGCCATTTGCACTCTAGTCATTGTCCAGCCCGCTTCATCTCCCTGAGCTCTTCTGTGTACCAGAGTTTCCGGTTAGGAGCGGGCTGGAAAGGACGCTCGGGGGCGATCGTGTTGATGGCTCTGGCTGTGTGTTCATTGTATAGACAAGCAGCTCCTTTCAAATCTGTTCTACAGTCATGGCTTTCCAGCATGGCACTGGTGAACTTTTTAAGCACCCTTGCAAGAAATACAGTTCTTATGGTTCTATGATAGGGAAAGCCATGACAATAATGACACTTCTCTCACTGTTTTAAATGCACAGTCAGATACCTCTTCCCTAACTTCCTTGATTCATCCGATCATCCTATCAACCTCACTCTTCCTGAAACTTGAGGTGTAAGTATCTTGGCAGAGAATGATCTCCCCATACTCCTCTGCCTCCCTGCCCCACTCAGTGGGTGACTCCCTTGTTCTGGAAGATTGAAGTATCCATGCCCCTGAAGGAGCATTTGAGACCCTTCCTATGACTCTGCCTGGTGCTAACAATCACTTGTTTACTGATGCAATGCCATCACTGGGTGGCTGCATAGAACATTTGCAGAGTATCATAGAGGGGTGGGTGGGTGGGTGGGTGGAAGGTTCTTTGAAGAGCGGCATGAGAGGATCTGGACCTAGGCTGCTGTCTCTATGCTTGGAATGAAGGAATGCCCACACATTTCCAAAAACATTGATTTTAATAAAGTGTTGTTCCAACAGACCTTGCTTAGAGGAGTCATTCATTTGAGAAGAAATTCTGGTGTCTTGGTTTGTAGGGGGGGGGGAGGGACTAAGGGATACTACCATATAAACCATCAAAAATGTCTAATTCCAAAGCAGAAATTGTACACAGGAAGACAAGAGTTCTGAATGTCTTGGTAGTCCTGACTAGAGTAGACCCAGTGGGTAACTGTGGAATTATGTTATCCACTGTATCTTTTGGTGCATGAATTTGCCCCCTGCCCCCCTCCCAACATGTCTCTTTGTATTAGTACACCTGTTCTATTTGTCAAAGCATCACATATCAAATACTGTCATGTGATTTGGTGGACACGTGAGCAAGAATGGAGTACCACATCCACTTCAGCAAGTGCATGGATGGGCAGAGACAGCAGGCCCATATATGTGTCCCTTCCTGCCCCATGTTACAGATTGTCTCCCAGGAATTTTGCCTCCCAATCAACCAAAAGTAGACCCAGGAAGTAACTAGAAGTCTAATTTTGGATTTCATTTCTAGGGTATTTGTCCAATTTTCAGTATTGGGTGAAGTATTTAGATCGATACCAGCACTCCAAAAAAGAAAGAAAGAAAGAAAGAAAGAATAGAAAAAAAAATAACCTTTTTTGCACAAAAATAATTTGGAGGTCTTGAGGGGGATGTCACTGTTTCCCAGTCCTGACAGTGAGCACCTTTAGTTCAATCCCATTCCTTGCCTAAGTTGTCTGGAGGCCTCAGTGTTCGTATGCCATGTGGGAGGAATAGAGGGGAATGATTTAGATTTGACAACAGAAGCTGGGAGGAGCATTTGGGGTTCATATCACCTGCTCACGGGCCAGAACAACCTTGGATATATTGGGCTGTTATGATCCCTTAAAGTCCGATGCTGCTCTGTTTTCCAGAAGGTTTCCACAAACAACATTAGCTGTTACAAACACTATAATACTGTTTCCCACATTAAAACCCCTGATTTGTAAGATGGAAATAATTTCCTTCCAGGAAAGAGTTGTGCAAAAGTTGTTATGTGAGCTCAGCTGAAGAGACACATCTAAATAAATAAAAACCCAGTCAATTGCCCCATGGAAAAATGCTAATGGAAGAGAGAGAGAGAGAGAGAAGGCAGAACTGCTCAATAGTGGAACAGACTGTTTTCAAAGATGTTGGGCTCTTATCTGCTGGAGATTTTAAAATGAGGCTTGAATGGCTATCTGCCAGGATTGCTTTAGCTTTGGATTTCCTGCATATCCTTGGCCTACCATATGATTTTGTTATTCTGTTCTTCCTACCATCACCAAATTCAAGATCTCAGCCCTCTTTCCTCCTCTCTCCATTTCACTACGGCCCTCAAAGCTGGCAGGTCTCCTGAATTAAGCAGGACTTATCTAAAGCAAGTTAGTTGATGTCTGGCAACTCTGCTCTACCCGTTTTGCTATTCTTCAAATCCAGTCAGCTATCATGACAGAAAAGGTTAATTTCCTCATTTAGGAGCATTATTGACAATTGGCTTGAAAGTCGGAAGTGTTCTTCCCATCCCTGAAGGCTAACAGTATGAAGAACAGCACAATCTAACCATGGTTGACACCCAGTAGATTAGTACAAACTAGACTTGTTTAGTCAATAGTTGGTAAGTCACATACTGTATCAGTAAATCCATTAATTCAATTGGTCTACTTTATTTAGGACTAACAGTTCATGCATATGTGTTTTATTTAGAAACAGATTTCCTACAAACTCAGTGGGGTTTTACTCCTGGGTAGGCTAATTCAATTTTTGTGTTATTTTGTATTATTTGTCTGAGGAATACAAAACTTCTAATAAAATGAGCAAGAGATAGAATCTGATTTTTCCTGCTTTAGATCTTCAGATGTGTTTAGGTCAGTGGCTGAGATGGCAATCTCATGTGCACACTTACTTGGGAATAAACCTCTCTAAGACTGATGTCCAAAAAACCATAAATGGGATCAAGGTGTAATCACAAATGATGTATGATTCAAACATAATCTGCCCCAGGAAGGTAAGGTAGTCTTATTCTCTCCTTCATCTTATGATGTTATCACACTAGAGGGCAAACAGGATTTAAACAGGAATTAAACAGGAATTAAACAGGAAGAGTGTTCTTTCTATTCCCCCCCCCCCTCCGCACTAGAATATTAGAGGCAGAAAATACAGTGAGCCCTTAGTATCTGCTGTGGTTTGGTTCCCCCTATGGTTTCCCCTATGGATAACAAAATGTATGGATGCTCAACTTCCATTATACAGTTGCCCCTCCTAACACGTTGAACTGGGATCTGTGACCTTGAATACTCATGGAGGGTCAATTTCTGTTGTTTCCATGAGCCGCACAAAGCCTTGGATATGTGTGAGCCTGTTTTTTGGGGGGTGGGGGTCTGGAACATATCCCCTGTGAAAATGGAGGGCCAACCTAATACAGTGAAGTTGTAAAAGGATGTCTCTTATATAAAATGGAGAAATCAAGGTTTGTTTTTTGGAATTTATATATCTTAAAAATATTTTCAAGTCATGGATGCTTGAACTCATTGATAAAAAATGTGTGGATATGGATGGCTGACTATGGGCTGGTACAGACCCTCGTCACATGCTAGGGTTGCCTCGGGGCAGAGCTTACACATGCCCCACAACCCTAGCATGTGATGAGGGCGTCAAGATGGCGGTACCCTGTTTACATGGGCGCCGCCATCATTACATAAGCGCTGTGTGGCATCTGTGGTGCACTCATTATGCCTCGGCTGCATATTGCCACAGCTTAAAAAGAACCTGCTTTTTGCAGGTTGTTTTTCTGCTGGCGGGAAGCCATACAGTTTGGCCGCTATGGCTTCCGTCCGGCAGAAAAACAGGCGCCGGGAGGGCGCCCTTTTGGAACAGTATGTACTGCCCCATTAGTACACAAATTAATCTATATATTTCTACAAGGTGTGCTGATATACAGCCACTTTACTTTTTTAATTATTTTTATTTATTTATACATGTTTCAATATACTAAAATGTGCTGCTTCTCCCTTCTCTTGTATTTGCATCTCTTCCAACATCCTCCAGGGCAGCAGATTCATCTCACCTGGGCACAGATTCCATTGAAACATGGTAGTGTGGCATTGTAATGATGCTGCCCCTTCAGAATAGGGCAAGTTTGGTACCAGCAGATTCTGTGACAGATTTCACTTGCATCCGTAGGAGTTACTCAGGGGCAAATCAATGCCTCTGTTATTATTATTTTTTTAGGGTCACTGTCAAGGTCAGCTTTTTGCTTTCTTTGGTTCACAGTATGTGCTGGACAACTGATGAGCAGCACTGTTGTTGCTACTGTTAAAATTGGTCGCCTGACGAGAGGATTGGAAGGTAGTCATCATAATACCGATTTTCAAGAACTTTCCCCTGGATCTAGGAAATTGCAGTATGTTGGCTTGACTTGGTGGGAGGTATTATTAAATCTGGAATTATTAGGGCTCACTAGGAAAAAAAATCATAGTTTTTGCACAGAGAAGTTTTGCCTTGCTAGTGCTTTGGAACTCTTTGAGATTGTCAGCAGATTTGTAGATGGGGATGAAATGCAGTAGGATGTCCATCATGGCTCTCTCATGAATCTGTCTATATTGGAACCACCCCAGTTTAAATCCCTTGTTTTCTAAGAAGTGTTGTTCCACTATTTTAATCTTTCCATTCCACCTTTCCACTATGTCTTTTTATTTGCACCGATTATCCTCTGTCCATTTCTTTTCTATAGAAAGCTTCTTGTGGAGACAGCCATAATGGAGTTTGTTCATTATTCTGTTCCCCCCCCCCCCTATTCTTTCCCCCAAACCTTTAAAAGAGTCTTCCTTATACAATGGAAGTTAATCATTTGATTCACCTTTTCTTTACCATAGGCCAAATAAGAATGTAGTCCAAATTTTATTCCTTCTCCTTCTAATTCTAGCATTCTTTTATCATCCAGTTTCATTCATTCTTTGATCCAATCTAACACACAGGATTCGAAATATAGACTTAAATCTGGTAAAGCCAGTCCCCCCTCAGAAATGAACAGCCTTTCTAAGGCTAATGATTGGGAATCTTGTTTCTCCAGCTCTCTGGTCATGCCCAGGCTAAAGTTATGTTAAAATGGCTCCTTGGAGTGATGACACAATGGGGTTGTGACACAGTGCTGGAGATGTAGGATGTAAGGAAAGTTCAGACAGGGGCCTCCGGCTTGCATGAAACACCAGGCAAAGCCGGGCTCTTCAACCTGGCCCAACATCAGATTGCCCAAAGCTTCTAGCCATGGCTACACAAAGTGTCTTCATCGTGGCCACCTTGGCTTGGTCCCTCCTGGTTGTGCCACTTTGGTTTGGGGCAGCTGATAGTCTGAAGCCCCCCTGCCAAAAGCAGCCCCGTCACCGCAAACCCCCGCACCCGGACACCCTTCTGTGGCAGGGATATTGGGTACCCCTCATGATCCTTCTAGGTGGATTCTGCGCATTGGCATGGTGCATCCTTTTCGTTGCCTACGACGTCCACCAAAGGGGCTCCAAGGAATTGTCGCAGCTGCCCAGCGAAGAAGAACCGGTGCCTGTGCTCCCTGTGAGTCTTAGGGAAAAGGTGGCATGGGAAAATGAAGCCATGACAAGGATTGGAGAAGAGGAAGAAGTGCCCAGCAGAGAGGGCTGTAAAACTGAGAGGGTATTCAGATGATGGAAATAATCCAGGTAGAATCAGGGGCCTCATTTGCATTAATCTGGATTATTTCCTTGGTGTTCACAGTCACCCCAAATGCACTTTGGTGCACTTTTTTGGATGAGGTACAAAAAACCCCACTTAACCTGGGACAAGTGATATTATTCCACCACCACCACCACCCCAAATTTTCCTGAAAGATCCACATCAGTCTGCATCTTCAGCAGCATGAATACACTTTCAAAAAAATTCTGATCGCTCTGTGTCTTTCATGGGAATGGAGGTGGTTCCATTTCACCCAGAAACAATGGGATGTGTGAATAACACAAGGATTAAAATAATAATACTAATAATATTAATATTAATATTATTTATTTATTTATTTATAGCCCACCCAATCACAAGGAATCCGGGTAAGTTACAGCAACTAAAATACATAGAAAATACAATAAAATTCAGAATAATCCCTCCCCAGCCCCCCAGCCCAATACTAAAAGTACAATTAAATAATCACAATTGGAAAAATTGGTGGACAGAGTAACAAACATCATAATATGCAGCGAGAGGAGATAGGGTGGGAAGGCCTTTTTAAGGCCTTCTGTCTTAAGAGCCTTTTTAAAGGCTGTAAGAGTAGAAATGTGGCAGATATCCTCCAGCAGGTCATTTCATAGCTCCTGAGCAGCAGTGGAGAAGGCCCTCTGAGTACCTGAAGTTAGCCTAGATTTTTTCGGCTGAAGTACATTCTTCCCCAAGGACCTTTCCTCTCCAGTTCCTTAGTATGAGGGATGGACAGTACAGGTATTCTGGGCCTAAGCCATGAAGGGCTTTAAAGGTGATCACCAGCACTTTGTACCTTGCCCGGAAACTAATTGGCAGCCAGTGGAGGGACTTAAATCGGTGTTGTGTGATCATTATGAGAAGTACCATACCTGTGATCAGCCTGGTTGCCATATTTTGTACAAGCTGAAGTTTCTGAACTTGGCATGAGGGTAGCCCCATGTAGAGCGCATTACAGAAGTCCAATCAAGAGGGAACAATGATCCCGATATGCATCAGCACAGTGATCTGCATCTCCTCAGGAGCAAAAAACTGAGTGTGAATGCACCCTGATCGAATCTCTGGGGTCATTCAGACATTGGATTTTTTTAGCAGAACAATGCAAATAATGTCACTCATGCAGTCCAGGTTTGTTCTTCACACTGTGGAACCACATCTGTGCCCACCTCTGCGAGTTCAGCTGTGCACATATCCCAGCTCTCAAATAAGTTATGATGCAAATGTATTCAAAACATGGTCAAGGCATGCAGAGTTTTATCCCGATTTATCCTAGGTCTATTTGCATTGGTCATTCACATGGCTGACAATATGAATCTTTTAGAAAACTTGAGGAAAAGCCTGCTATTGATTATTCAGGGTTAAGTGGATTTTTTGCAGTCCTCCCAATGTAATTGAATGCATTTGGGATGCATATGAACAATGGAGATTCATCCTGGATTGTTCTCACTGTCTGAATAATCCCTTTGTGATTTGGATGGATTTTGAATGCATCTGATTAAGTGCCAAAAATTCATTTAACCCATGATAATCGTTGGATTATCCCCAAGTTTTCCTCCAAGTTTTTATAAAAGATTCACATTCTCAGCTGTGTGAATAACTGATGTGAATTGACCCAGGATAAAACTCTGTATGCTTTGAACATGCTTCGAATCTATTTGCATCTTCGACTCCATCTTTATCTGAGCACTGGGACCTGTGAGCAACAGAACTTGCACAGATGTATAGATGCATTTTCATAGTGTGAACAATAACCTTGAAGTGTGTGAGCAACATTATTCACATTGTCATGCTAAAAAAACTGCAAACTTTCTTTATTTATATCAAGGATTTCAATCTCACCTTTCCCCACAATGGAAACTTAATCAGATGCCTTTGAAATGCATGTGAATACCAAAGTTTCAACCCAGATTATTTTGTGACAAGATCCTTTAGAATAACAAGGAACAAGTTGGGTTATTGAGGTTCTTCTTCTTCTTCTTCTTCTTCTTCTTCTTCTTCTTCTTCTTCTTCTTGCAGTGTTCCAAACACTGGTAAGTTAAGCCTGACCTATTTTCTCCTCTGGACAGGAGGCCCAAAAAGAAACGAGCCGACTTTTGTTCCGAGCAGAGAGCAACATGTCAAGCCTTGGCATCGGGAACTACCCATGGATGGAAAACCAACAAGAGACAAGTGAAGGGTTGAAAAGCATGATTGATCTGGAGAGGAAAAGTAAGAGCAACAACCTGGTGGACGAAAGGACTAGAAGCATTCTCCAACTGGAAACGAAAGCGATGAGCCAGAATCTAGTTCTCGAGAGGTCTAGAAGTATTATCGAACTGCAAAAGAAAGCGACAAGTCAGAGCTTAGCTCTTGAGAGGTCTAAAAGTATCATCCAACTCCAAAAGAAAGCCACCAGCCAGAGTTTAGCTCTTGAGAGGTCTCCAAGCATCATCCAACTGGAGAAGAAAGCCACCAGCAAGAGTTTAGTTTCTGAGAGGTCTCCAAGCACCATCCAACTGGAGAGGAAAGCTACCAGCAAGAGTTTAGTTTCTGAGAGGTCTCCAAGCACCATCCAACTGGAGAGGAAAGCCACCAGCAAGAGTTTAGCCCCTGAGAGGTCTCCAAGCGTCATCCAACTGGAGAGGAAATCCACCAGCAAGAGTCTTGTAAGCCAAAGGATCCCGTCCGTGACCCAACTGGTAAATAACATTACGGTTGAGAAGATTGGGAGTTCCACGCAACTGGAGAGCAACCTCAAAAGACAACTGGAAGGTCCAGTCACAGTGGAGAGGAACAGAGGAGTGACTTTCTTCCAAGAAGAACTTGAGATGGTCCCTCAAAGGTTTGGCCAAGCTGAAGAAGAGAACAACCCGTCGCTGTGGAGCTTCATGGAGAAGGAACTAGAGAATCTCCTGAAGGCCCTTCGCCTTCGCCAACCCGCCCAAAGCATGGCCCCTGTGGAGATGGAGACGCCTGGTCCCTCCACCGAGGATAAGTCAGTGGGACCAGAGATCGAGATGTCGAGTCCCTTGGCTCCGGAGACATCACCAAGGCCTCCAGCTGAGTTGCCTTCAAACTCTCCAAGAATGGAGGAGAACCAATCTGTGATGCAGGTGATCATCTGTGAGATCCCCAGCAGTCGGAGCAGAAGCCGGAGTCCCACCAGGGGCCGTGGCCATGGCCGGAAGCGGAGATGCACCAGCCGAAAGCGCAAATAAACTCTGTAAACAGAGACAGATAGTGGCACATTTGTTCTCAAAGGAAGGCACTGAAAAGGACCCAAGGGTAGTTCTTGTCTTGCGTCCATCTTCTTTCCCAAAACTATTTAAATATTGTGTGTTTGGGAAAAGTTCCTTTTAGGGTCTAGAATCACTCCAGTACTCATGTTTGGAGAGGACACAGTTTTTTGTTGTTGTTGTTGTTGTTGTTGTTGTTGTTGTTGTGTGTCTTCAAGTCTTTTCCGACTTATGCCAGAAAAAAATGATGATTAGACCATAAGATCCTGCAAACACTACCATATTTTTAAATATAACAAAAATAAACACTTTGCAGAGTCTTGTGTGCATCCTGGGCACAGTGCAACATTTCTAAATAAACCATAATAAACTGTGCACTTTGCAAAGTCTTGTGCATGCCCTTCACACAGTACAATATTTCTAAATAAACCATAATAAACTATCCATCTCACAAAGTCCTGTGTGTGTCCTGGACACAGTACAACATTTCTAAATGAACCATAATATACTATGCACTTTGCAAACTCTTGTGTGCGCCCTGCACACAGTATAACATTTCTAAATAAAACATAATAAACTATGCACTTTGCAAAGTCCTGTGTGTGCCCTGCACACAATACAACATTTCTAAATAAAACATAATAAACTATGCACTTTGCAAAGTCTTGCATGTGCCCTGCACACAGTACAACATTTCTAAAGAAACCAAAATAAATTATTGCACACAATACAACATTTTAACGTAAACAATCACAAACTAAATACTTTGTGATGTCTGGAATCCAAAATTATCAATTAACAATCCAAGCTTTTAAAGTTTTAACTAAACAATGAAATTATTGGTCCTGCTGCAGCTCGACTGACTATCACCAACTTTCATGCCAGTCCAGGAGCTCCAGTGCAGTGTTCCCTGCAATACAGGACAGACAAAGCATAACTATTAAATGTATGTGGGCACAGTGATACAGTCAGGTGCACTGTGAAATTTTTTAGAATTTCTGGCACAGCTGCACCATTGAGCTGTTAGTGTGACATAACTTACAAAAGTCTGGAGGTGGAGTATCTGGATGTTGGGAGGGCTGGACAGCACCCAAAAGGTTCTCCACACGGGCAACTCGCTCACTCAGCTGTTTCCCTGCAACACATAACATAATATACTAAATTAATATTTTCTTTCAATCTTTTCTAGTACAGCAGTAGATGTGTGTGCTCGCTTACAAATTTTTGAGGCGCAGTGTCCTCGGGGGGGGGGGGCGGGGGCTGGATTGTGGGGCCCTGCACCCCAGGTGGACCTGGCTGCTCCTCTGGTGGGTTATCATCTGTTAGTTGTGGGAGAAAAAGCATAAAGTATTATTATGTATGTGTTTGGGAGTGTGTAGGTATGAATTCACAAACCTATCTCAAACTCAACATTTCAAGAAGTGGTGTGCTTGTATACATATGTACATATACATACACACGCAGTTAAGATCTATTATTATTATTATTATTATTATTATTATTATTTACATACAGTATATACACACACACATATATGCACTCATGCATATTTACACCATACTATATTTATTAGTTTTGAATAACCTTAATGTGGCTATGCACACTGTCGTATATGTATACACTAATCTAAAGATATGTTATTTATGTATATACGTTTACACAGATACAGATATACAAATATACATATGCACATATGTATATGTATATATGTATGTCTATATAGGTGGACGTACTTCCAAAAGTTCAGAACCATGTTTGTCTATTGTCACATGAGGCTGTACATATATATTATACATATTATTCTATATGTGTAAGCACATACATCTGTGCGTATTTCCTAACAGTTACAGTATATGATATACATTCACTAATAAGGGTACAGGGAGTGTCGCCAGGAGAAAGAGGGTGTCCTTGAGGGGGACGCCCTGCAGTGTCTTCTTCGTGGGAGGTCGAGGATGGGGAGACCTCCTTGCCCCTTCTTCTGTGTCTGGCCCCTTGGACTGTGGAAGTAAGAAATACTGTCTTATTGCATCCTAACAATAAAAATATGCAAGCACACTCAAAATAGCACCCACACCCTCACATATATTTATACATATGCATTGAGAATATATGCAGGCAAGATAGTACGCCAGTATTATTTCAGAAGCAATAGGAGAGGCATCCAGCACCTCTGTCTATACTGTTATACTGAGTTAGTAAGTACTGATGATGTGGACAAGCTGCTTGGCAGTATGAAAAAGACGACCTGTTCTCTTGATCCCTGCCCATCATGGCTGGCTGTCCAGGAAGGAGACACAATCAAGATCTTACTAATGCACATAATCAATACTTCCTTCAGGAACGGCCAATTACCATGGCCGTTCTTGAAGGAAGTATCCCCTGAAGGACTGTGTGTGCAGTTTGGGGGTGCTTGTGGACTCGTCACTTCAATTGACAACACAGATAGATGCGATGGTCAGGAGCACTTGTTACCAGCTTCAACTGATACGCCAACTGCAAACATTCCTGGATCTGGGTGACCTAGAAACAGTGGTACATGCATTGGTAGCCTCTCGACTTGACTTCTGCAATGCTCTCTACATGAGGCTACCCTTGTGTCAAGTTCAAAAACTGCAATTGGTACAAAACATGGCAGCCAGATTGGTCGCTGGGACACCGAGAACTGACCACATAACACCTGTACTGAAATCTCTTCATTGGCTGCCAATTAGTTTCTGGGCATGATACAAGGTGTTGGTTATAACCTTTAAAGCCCTATATGGCTTTGGTCCAGACTACTTGCGGGAGCGCCTTCTTCCACACGATCCTCCTTGCACTCTAAGGTCCTCTGGAAAAAAAAAAAATCTTACAGCCTAAAAAGACCAGATTGGCTACGACAACCCAGAGGGCCTTCTCTTCTGCTGCTCCTAGGCTTTGGAATGACCTGCCAGAGGAAATCCATCACATCACCACCTTAGATGCCTTTAATAGACGGATCTCTTTTGGCAGGTCTTTCCAAATTAGCCTCCCCCTTATTGTCACTATCACTGACACTGATACTGATACCCCAACTACCCCACATAGACAGAAGCTCTCCCTTCAGCCTCCCCACCGTAATTTTAGCTTTTTCCTTTTCTCATTTATATTGTACAGTAATTTTATTTTATATAATTATTTTTTTTTGGTACAACCACTTTTATTGAATTTGGGGGTGGGAGAGGGAGGGTTAGGATTTGGGTATTATTTTAAATGTATATTTTATACACATTGTATTTTATTGTTTCTTTCTTGTAACCAGCCTTGATTCCTTTGGGAAAAGGCGGGATATAAATAAATAAATTATTATTATTATTATTATTATTATTATTAAACCAACACACACACACGATTTCCCCTTGTGGTGGCCTAGAGGGTTGCCTAGCAGGGAACTCTCAGAGAGTGTGCCACTTCCTCCTCAGATGATGAGGTTGGGGAGTCCTCCTGCCTTCTCCTGGTCGTGGTCCTGACACCTTAGATGACGGGGCAAGAAGCAAATCAGCAAAAGCTTTGACCACCCCCCCCCCAAGATAGTGGAACCCCTGCATCTGAAGCATAAATGTCAAACAGAGGTTATACTTGCCTCTGGCCTCCTTTCTCATCAGAAAGGTCTCCTGGTGAGCTCCCACAGTGCCTTCATCCTTGTGAAGAATGGTGGCCTCCTGGATGGTGGAGGATTGCCATTGAAATTCTCCATGGCCTGGAAAAATGTGCCTTTCAGGGTTTTAAACTTCGAACGGCACTCTTCAGCGGTCCGACAGTAACCCTTGAGGCCCAGGCTGTGTGAGGCAGCCTGGTATAAAGTAATGATCTTCCTATTGCTGGGACACATAAACTTCTCAGCAGCACCCCGCTGCTTGGCTATGCTGTCCAGGAGGAGATTAGTCTACTGGGTTCACCAGTACTCGATACGGGCAACAGTCCATCCTGCCATGATGCTCACCAGATTGGAAATCCAGTACAGAGCCTTCCTTTCCAGCTGTTCCATTTTAAAAAAGGCCAATACACTACTGCTGTATGCTTGACAGATGGGTATCTTGCTACTATAACACTTTTAAACTATGGGTGGCTTGTATGCTAAGGGACACATCATTGGCCGGAAAGGAGAGATACGGTAGAGACAATAGAACGGATTGTGATTTGGTTCTGTGGTGTTTTCGCAGTGGATTGGATTTACGATATCTTTATCCCTCCTGCTTAGACAGATACATTAACAATTATTACAGCAATGATCCATGCAATACCTATCACAATATCAGTCACTGCTAGGTATGGTTTATGGCACTGTTCTTGGGACTCAAATGGTGATCTGTTCCCAATCTCTGCACTGGGGAGGTCAGTTCTAGTTCCTACTCAAAGCAGCACACGTGGCACCATTTCCCCTTTCACAACTTATTTGTGAACTGCTAGCCCGCATTTGTTTCATAAATATAGATTGGGTCTTCTGCATTAATACCTCCCAGACAATCTTTGCCATGCCCCCCAAAAATAGGGAAGAGCTGAGAGAGTGTGACCAATTTTGGAGATGTAATGGTGGCTGGAGAGAGGGGGAAAACAGGCAAACAAAATGCAATTCTGAAATATTGGCTGATGCAATCTTACCTTGGGGTCTCGGGGGGGGGGCATGTGTGACACTGAGCCCATGCAAAAGCATACCAGAAAAAAATGACACAATTATAGTACATCATCCTTTCCTAGGATATCTGTGCAGGTAAACATGGACATTTAGGCATGTGTTTGTGTGCATAAAGGTTTTATTTCATTTATGCCTGTCACAGCACTTCAAGGGGAATGTGCATAACCAAATAATTATGGTAAATATATATGGATATACATATCATAATGATGGCACAATAGCATGCAGCAACACCACATGGAAAACAAATTCTCAGGAGACCAGCATTGCAGAGAAATATATTTATTATCTTCCAGAGGAAAGAAAAGCAGCATTGGGTTACCCACAAAGTACATAGCAAATAGTCTTTTATGGCAATTTACCTTTGCATTTTATGGTAATTACCTCTGCATTTAGGATGATCCAAAGAAATAATGACCTACTTTTATACCTTAGTGTAAACATAGTGAATCCACAAATATTCTAATATGTACAATAAAGTTCAAGGAGAAAGGAAAGCATCAATTAGGGACCCAAACATGGAGGCAAGGTTTGAGTTGTTATGCTCTTGCCAGGACAGTGTTCTGGTGGAAACCAAAGCACATACTTTTTAAACATTTGGTATGTACTATTTTGTTTGTAATAGGCATAGCCCATTGATTAAAACGGCTTATTGCTGTTGCTGGCAAAACAAATCTATGAATGCTTCTCCTATAGCTTCCCAGCCCTTGTTTCCTAGTTTTCAGCATGTGGTGCTCTATTTGCAGCATGCACTGTGCTGGTTGAGCTGGGCAGGATGTCAGTACCTCGCCATTGGACTCCACTATATTGTGTAATATTACACATGCCGCAATAACAGACTTGACATTCTCCTCTGCAATCTCTAAGGGGGGCTGTCAGGCATCTTCACCCTGCCTTTAGCTGCCCAAAAGCTCTCTCCATTACATTCTTCACCCTGTTGTGGTGTCTGTTGTACACTGCCTGGCAAGAACACAGTGTACCCTTCAAAGGTGTCATGAATCAAGGCCATGATGGGGTAGGCAGCATCAGCCAACAGCAATGGTTCAACTTGCTGGCCACAGTGGGGTTCCCAGGTACATACATACCCACCCTCAAGGCTTCATAGATCGGTAAGTGACGGAAGACAAAGCTGTCATGATTGCTCCCTGCCCAACCTGTCACAAGGTTTATGAATCTTCCTGCGTGGTCACATGTCCCCTGCAGCAGCATGGAATATCTGTTTGTTTGGTTAATTAATTGGCCACCCCGATGCACTGGTGCAATGATCTCACAGTGGCAGCCATCCACAGCACTGATCACATGTGGAAAATCCATTTCCTCAAATCCAGCCATAAACTATGAACAGGTCAGAAATGATACAGTAGCTGTTAGTACTGCACATAGCAAAGGAGACATGTTAAATGCATATACTTATATACATAAATACACATATACAAATGCTAAAGGAAACTGGAAATGCTCACCTTTCTATAGTCTCCAAGATACACTGCCTTCCGCATCAGGACCAACTCCATGGCAATAACTACCTGGATAAATGCGTCACAGGCTGTGGACTTTCCAACATCAAAGTGAGTTGCAATGGTGGAATAGGAGCCTTGGTGTGCAAGCATATAAATAATGATAACCATCCACTTCTCCACTGGAATTGCTCGGCATAGCTGGGTGTCCTGCCTTTTGAGATGTGACCACAGTTTTTCCACCATCATATGGAAGACTCTGCAGGACATGTGGTACTCCTGCTTCTACTTTCATCGGATCACACAGTAGAGGAAAAAATATCCCAAATCTCCTTTAATTTCAGGAAAACCCACTGCAGATATTCATAGAAGTTCTGCTTAGCACTGCTAAAACTAGTGGCCTCACCAATATATGGGAAAACCATCTGCTGTTCCACAAAGTGATTGTTAATGGCATCTGTTACCAGTGCTGCATCAGATCTCTGCATCTAGTCATCATCACTCTCATCACCTTCATCCACATCCAGGGCTGACAACAAAGCCCCATGCCTCTGTAGAAGAAGATTCCTCATCCAGAGGCAGATGATCAAAGTGGATTGCAAGTAGGTAAGCATTGCTTGCAAAAGGGCAGCTAGAGAGATGGGATCCATGGCTCTCGCTGGCAAACCATGAGGATAGACAAAAGATGACCAGAACTATGACAAGGGATACACGACGGCACACACAGCAATGATTGTGTTGCAGAAATGACGTATGGTTGCGTCATTGGTGACATGATAATGTGATCATTTGGTTGACATTTAAAAAAAAAAAAACCTGCAACAGATCGATTAGAATCAAGCAATCCTCTTCCGCCACAAACTCCAGTGGGAATGACAATCATGCTAAATAAAATATGAATCCACTGGAAAGAGAAATAATTCGATTTCATAATGGGAACAATTCATTTTGTGTAATCGAATCGTTGATTCAATGTCATGTAATTTGTGAACCGATTTAAACCACAAGTGGGAATGACCCCTTTTTTGATCTCCCTTTGCTCTGCACCTTTCACACTTCACATTTAGGTTAAACTTGTAAGAAGTTGCACTTTTCTGATTAGAAATAACACAAATTGGTTTTTAATGGGTTGTTCTGAACGATGTTAAGAAGTCTGAAGTATGAGATTGTTGCTAGCAAAACACAGCAGCTTTGCAGTAATTATGAACTATTGTGGTATTTATTGTCTATAAAGATAGTTAATTTTTTGCTAATTGTTTTCAATAACCGGAAACTTGCCATCTCTTTTTAGGAAGTCCAGTACATGTGAAATGTCATTATTGATTGCTTTATAAATGGAGCAAATCTTTTTCTACTGATGCATTTCCTGTAAATAATCCAAAATGAATTAATGGGTTGATGTTCCACTGGGACTTAGTCCAAAAGGATTCATCTAGATTTTTAAGAGATCATCTAGCTTCACTGATGGGCCTTTGAAGAACTTCACACACTTATGTTGATTTGGACCTGAGGTTTTTCCAGTTATGTTCACCACAACCTTTATGTCTTTTCCATTAAAGTTATTAGTAGTATAATTCTGTTCCCCAGCATAAATGTATTGAGGCAGACTTCTAGAGTTATGACTGTTTCATCTCATTCATCTCTTCCCTACTTATTTGATTGTTGTATCTGGTGATGCCTATGAAGCTATGAAGGACCTGAGGGAATCCTATACTATTTATTTCTACCTATATAGCCCCATTAGTCTGTAGAATCAGTACATAGAGAGACCTGGAAGCACTTTTGAGGTGAAAAAAAGAAGTTGGCAGCATGAGCTTTCATAGAATTAAGTCAACTTCCTCAGATGCATTTGATCAGAGTGGAAGCCAGAGACAGATCTATATATGCCATTAGTGTGTGAGAATGTCAATTCAAATTCAAAATCTTTTGTATATGGAAATGAAGTGGCAAGTCACCAATGAGACCATTGTTAAAACTGAACTTGCCACTTCATTTCCATACACATAGGATTTTGAATTTAAATTTGAATTGACATTCTTACACACTAATGGCATATATAGGTCTTTTCCTAGCTTTCCACTCTACCATATGCATCTGAGTCTAGATGTCTAAGTCTAAGTCTAGGAAAGCTCAAGCTGCTAACTTCTTTCTTTCAGTTAGTCTCAAAGGTGCTGCAAGATCTCACTACATACTAATTTTACAGACTAAAACATGGCTATATCTTTCAATTCTACCAGCAAGTTTACACTTGCCAGTATTTTCTGCCTCTCATCTCCTGTCCTCCTGCAAAGTACAAACTACATTTCCATTTTGAACTTATTTTGCAGCAGTTTGAGTGAGCTGAGGACAGAGAAGGAAAGTGGAAGGAGGAGAGTGTAACTGGGACA
Source organism: Urosaurus nigricauda (assembly GCA_034509955.1). Classification (NCBI taxonomy): domain Eukaryota; kingdom Metazoa; phylum Chordata; class Lepidosauria; order Squamata; family Phrynosomatidae; genus Urosaurus; species Urosaurus nigricauda. Next base: position 136,615,091 of record JAOEGL010000002.1, read on the forward strand.
TCTTAAAAGCAGTTGAAAAAGTGGGATGACAGAGGATTAAGCAGGACTGTCTCTGCCAAATTGGGACAGTTGGAGGGTATGAGGGTGCTTTATAGAACCTGAAAATTCCTATGCGAAGTCTTGCATTTAAAAATGCCTCTTCTAAATATGTGCTACATGAATTATGGACATGGCATGAATGAACTCATAGAAATTGTATTTTGTACAAAATTAATATTTTGAAAACCAATTTGAGCATGTCTAATGTCTTTGTTGCTCCTCCTTCAAGTGGATAATCTGGTCTTGGGCTTCTTCTAGTTTCTTACTGACAGTGTAAGAAATCCTATTTTGGCATCTTTTCCCATGAGTTTCTGTTTCAGCCTAACTATCCCTTTGTTATTCTCTACTTCTTTCATGATTTTTTCATACAAAAGCATACAAAAGTGTTTTCCTTCAATGGCGTGTGCACCAGCACTTCTGCACAATCTGGGCAATTTTGTCTGCAACTTGATCTGAGAGGAGATAGAAAAACCAGAAATTCCAATGACTGCCTGCTGGGAGCAACTTAGTCTAGCTACTGCTGGGGAATTCAGTGATGTGCTTGAAGGATTTTCACCGAACCTATGCTGAAATGTGAGTGTCTACTGAAAATGGAAGATGTCGATACAATCTAACTCTCAAGGCTTGGCTAAGGATGAATATTTGGAATAGGAGTTTGGAGAAAATTCAATTTTAGCATTCCCCAGAGGAAAATACAAAGATACTTTACCATATATAGTTAGCCCTCCATATCCACAGACTTTTTTTACCCACAGACTCAAGCATCCACAGTTGAAAATATTTTTAAAATATGTAAATTCCAAAAGCAAACCTTGAGTTTGCTGTTTTATACCAGGGACACACCTTACTGTGCCACTGTATTTAATGGGACTTGAACATCTATGGATTTTAGCATCCATGTGGGGTATTGGGACCAAACCCCAGCAGATACCAAGGACCTATGCATATATCCATATATCCATTTTTGGTCACTGTATTGGTATTGTCTGTCTCCCTCCAGAGTGACTAAAGCCTACTCTAGTGTTTCCAGCAGCTGCTGAAGCTTTCCACCCATGGTCATTCATGCCTTGAGGTGAGCAGGGAGATCACAGAAGCATCCATGTCCCCATAGCCAGACATAAAATTATTACCTCAGTTTCTGAGATACTCAGAGGACCCTGGTGGAGTTCACCAGACAACGGCCTCATTCCCACATACAAATAAATTGGTTTGCTATCCGGATTGATTCGACAGCAGAGCATGGTTCACACCACATTTGCCCTGATCGCATTTTTTCCCTATAAAATAACCCACTTGTAGTTCACCTTCATGAATGAATCAGTTCAAAATGGACCTGCTCCAGCTGGTCGAAGGGCAAATTTTAATTGATTCTGATCCACATCTGGGTTACACTTGCATGGAATTGATTTATCCAAAAAGACACAGAAAAAATAAGTGCCAAAAAGACGGGATGTAGCTATGATTCCACCCCACCTTCCCCTACCACACTATGCTGAACTGCAGGATTGCAGCTAAAAGGTGTCTAAAACTATTATTTAAGTTTAAAAAGGAATGTAAAAACTTCACTTGTCCCACCCATAAAGTAGCTTTCTTCCCATTCAGTATATTACTTTATAGATACAATGGTCCCTTGGAATCCACTAGGGTTTGGTTACAGGACCACCCATTGATACCATATTATATAAAATGGTATAGTAAAATAGTGTCCCTTAAATAAAATGATAAAATCAAGGTTTGCTTTTGGAAATTTATATATTTTTGGAGTATTTTCAAGCCATGGATAGCTGAATCTGTAGATAAAGTATCTGTGGACATGGAGAGCCAACTGTATAACTTTATTCCACCCTCGTTACAAAAAAAGGAACTCATGATAGGTAACATTATACAAAGAGCATCATTATTTGTAACTTTTTACTTTCAAACTCTGGCATCAGATAATATTGGCAGATCAGGTGGCACAAGAAGAGGAGAAAGAAGTGAGATCAATACAATGTTGGAAGCCATAATGGAAGTAAGGTTTCACTGTTCACTTTGGAACCCATAATCCCTGACAGATTTAAGGCAGAAGCTTGACAAGTCTGTGACAGCACCTCTCTAGAACAAGTAATGCAAGTGTTGGGGGGCCTAGGTTATCCCAACAGAGCAAGAAAAGCAACTCTTGCTGATACTCCTTCTTCTACATTACTCTTCCCTAGTGTCTAGATGTATTGTACTACAGCTCCCATTGTCCCCAGATAATGCAGCCTTACCATCAGTATGCCTCTGGAAGACACTGCGAGTGTATTGGTACGGGAAGCATTTTTAGTTGTTGATTACAAATTAGGGTTCAATACATAAAACACAATAATGAGGGTTGGAGTGTGGTTTTTTTTTCTTTTGTTTTATTTTTACTTTCCTCAGATGTGCCTTGGGTCCTGTCTAAACCCTAAAATGTTTCCATTTTAGAAGGAACCTTCAGGATTATTAGCATGTCTCACACCTTCTGAGATATCAGGTGTATGCCTCTGTATGTCAGGCCCTTCACATTTTGTACAACCATTGCTTTTCCATTATTGTTGTTTTATGACATCTGCTATGAGAAAGAATTATAAGAGTTTTGACAATTTCATTTTGTCTAATCCACATATCTTGCTAAGAATCCTTGTTGCCAGGTCACCTTGTTTCTCTCTGACACAGCTTCCTTGATGTGGAGGAGTAGTTGGGGCCTTTGTTGTTGTTTGCCTTCAAGTCATTTCCAACTTATGGCGACCCTAAGGCAACCCTATCATGGGGCTTTCTTGGCAAGATTTGTTCAGAGGAGGTTTGTCAGTGCCTTCCCCTGAGGCTGAAAGGGTGTGACTTGCCCAAGGTTGTCCAGTGGATTTCATGATCGATGGGGAACTAAACTCTTGATCACCAGAGTTCTAGTCCTATGCTTTGTATCGGGGCCTACAGAAAGCCTTGTCTTGGGACTTTATTGGACACATTTCCCCCCTCCCCCATTATGGGCACTGGAAGGGGACACTCGGGGCTGCAAGAGACTGAGGAAAAAAAATGGATTTTACAGCACACCGAAGTGTTCTCAAAATTCCAGCACCAGGCTGTTTCCATTCAGTGCTGAGGCACGTCCATTGTCTTGAATGGAAGACTTCCGATCCAAACATTTAACACGCCTCAGCACTAAATGGAAATGGCCTGGTTCCAGGCACTAGAATGGGGCCATTTATCACATTCATTTTGGTGGCCAATCTGGACACGGGCTGGGGATGCTTGGGGACACGGGTTGATCAGGGAGAACGGATTTTACCGCACACTGAAACTGTCCTCAAAACAGCCCCATTCCATCCCCGATGCCAGGCTGGCCCCAATCAGTTCTGAGGCGCGTCCTCAGAAATTTCTGGTGGAGCAAAATCATGTGCTTCAGCCCTAAATGGGAATGGCCTAGCAGCAGGGATGGAATGGGGTCATTTTGAGGACAGTTTCAGTGTGCGGTAAAATCCGTTCTCCCTCGTCAAAGTACGTCCCTAAGGATTAATCCAGCATTAACCTATGCAAAAAGTGGCAAAATTACACCACTTTTTAACTTTGGGAAAATCCCGAAGGTAACAAGTGGCACAATTTTGCCGCTTCTTGCATGTGTTAATGCCAACGTGCCTTGATGTGTCTGAAAACAATCCTGCTCTTGCAGGATATTCACGGGATTTAAACCCCATTTATCCACAGGATTTGGGTGCTTTGCCTCCCTTGTGATAAACTCCTTACTTTCAAGACATACTCTTGTGTCTTGGGCAAGACATAGGAGTTTATCACACGAAGGGAATTGGAAGTATAATCCAATGGCAATCTGAATGCAATCGTGAGGTTTCGCATTATTGCATGAAAGCTGATCACACGCATTTTCGGGCATTGGGAAGTCCTTCCAAACGCAATCGTGTGGTTTCACATTATTGCATGAGAAACTATCACACACAATTTTGGGCACTGGGAGGCAATTTCGGACAGTTCCGAACACAATGCGGCGTCAATACGCAATCAATACGCAAATAAATTCGAATTCACCCAACTAGCGAATTCATTCAATTCTGAACTGGCCCCACTTTCATTTCTTTCGAAATTGAGAGAAATTCCTTCCATGTGATAATGTCCATACTCTTGTGTCATGTCTTTTTAGATTTTAAGTCTGAGGGCAGGGAAATGTTTAATTAACAATTTGTAAGCTGCTCTGGGAGCCTTTCTAAAGACCAAGGTATAGGTACAATAAATAAATAAATAAATAAATAAATATACTCTCTCAGCCTCAGAGAACGGCAATGGCAAACCCCTTCTGAAATAACTTGCCAAGAAAATCCCATGATATGTTTTGCCTTAGGGTCATCATAAGTTGCAAATGACTTGAAGGCACACAGCAACAACACAATAACAACAACCTGTATACCAGTTGCTGACAAGATTCCACCACAACTGTGGCATCCCTCTATGGTGTAGGAGGGTGCTAGAGTACCCTCCCACAGCACAGAGCCCTGCAAGACCATGAGATAAAGCCTTCTCTTACTGAAGTTTTAGGACAAGAAGGGAAGACGTTCCCACTATTTCAATGGCAGAGGCCAGAGATTGGAAAGGTATGTTTTAAAATTAATTACAGTTGCTATTTGATGGGCTTGTAGAAGTAGATGCTGTTGTGGTTTTCAAACATTACTTATAAACTACTTTTTTAAAAATCTGAAGGTTGCAAATCGCTGGGCTGTGTTACCAAACACACTCTCCTCTAAGGGCTGACTGCCCCTGAAGGGGAGGCCTACAGCTGCCTCCATCCTCCCTGGATTGGGGCCGCAGTCACTGCATGCCGTGGCCCTGATCTGGCCTTTCCAGAGAGCAAAAAGGAGTCACAAAAAGCGTCTCCTTTTTGCACCCTGGAAAGGGCATGATAGCTGCGACGCTGCAGCTTTAGGCACTTCTTTGGCGCTGTGTCATGTGAACACAGCACCAAAGGAGAACCGTGATGCCGCATGCAATATCAAGCGGTATGCAGTGTCATGTCACCCTGGGAGCAAAGTCGGCATGTGCGTCATGTGGACGCCACACCCTGAATCCACCCCCAGGCTGGCCTTTATGGCTGGTGTGCACAGCCCCTTAGTCTCTTCTTTGCTGCTTCACGAGGTAGCCTTTGAACTATCTGACTACCATTTTGTTAAGCCTCACCCCATAACTATAAAACTAACTGAAAAGTTGCAATAGCCCTGCAAAGGGAATGATGTCATTTATCTTCATATGTGGAATGAAAACAGTGGAAGATGGTGACTCCAGTGCCCATGGAGCAGGGGGTTTCCAAGCTGCTGAATGAGTTAGGGGATAGAATTCAGCACCCTTGATAGTTTGGACTAAAACACAGAGGGGATTCACTTCCCCATTGACTCTGAAGCCATTGCTGCAGGAAAAGGAATCAGTTGCAAGAAACCAGTCATTTGTAACTAGTTAATTCCAAGCTCTTATAGTGCTTAGATCAAAGGAAGTAATAGTACCACTCTGTTTTGCTTGGACAGGCCCCACCTGGAATACTGTGTCCAGTTCTGGGCACCACAATTCAAAAAGGATGTTGACAAGCTGGAGTGTGTCTAAAGGAGGGCAACCCAAATGGTGAAGGGTCTGGAAACCTTAAAGCCCTATGAGGAGTGACTTAGGGAGCTGGGGATGTTTAGCCTGGAGAAGAGAAGGTTAAGAGGTGATTATGATAGCCCTGTTTAAATATTTGAAGGGATGTCATATTGAGAATGGAGCAAGTTTGTTTTCTGCAGCTTCAGAGAACAGGACACAGAGCAATGGATTTAAACTACAGGAAAAGAGATTCCACCTCAACATTAGGAGGAACTTCCTAACAGTAAGAGCTGTTCGACATTGGAACACACTCCATTGGAGAATGTGGAGTCTCCTTCTTTGGAGGTCTTTAAAGAGAGGCTGGATGGCCATCTATCGGGGTGATTTGACTGTGTGTTCCTTCATGGCAAGGGGGTTGGACTGGATGCCCTTGTGGTGTCTCCCAGCCCTGTGGACTTTTGTAGATGGACAAAAATGATGAGAGCATAGCACAATGCTCCCATCAGTGTCACGTGATTTGGCAAAGATTTTCAGATAACGTCACGCAACATTGCGATAATCCCACCGTTATCCCATGAATAAAGAGGAGTTTTCCAGCCACTTTTCATTCATGCGATGCTATGCTCCCATCCTTTTTGCCTGTTTGAAAAAGTCCTATGATTTTATTTATTATTATTTTATTTATTTATTTATTTTATTTATATACCGCCTTTCCAAAAAAGATCAAAGCGGTTTACAAAAGTGGATAAACAAGGGTTCTCTTGCCTCAGGCAAGCCCTGGTGGAGCTGGGCCTGCCTCTTCTCTCCCTCCCTAGGCAGAGGATGGCAGTTGGTATGGAGGGAGAGTCCTCTTGCCTCAGGCAAGCCCTGGTGGAGCTGGGCCTGCCTCTTCTCTCCCTCCCTAGGCAGAGGATGGCAGTTGGTATGGAGGGAGAGTCACTATGTGAGTCACTATGATCCTAGTGACAGTCCATTTTGCAATGGAGGGAGGTACAGGGTATGTGTGAAAATGGGTGTGGGGCTTGCACGCTTCCCATGTGAGGCTCATTCCTGCATTCTGGGAGCTGAGATTGACGAGATCTTTGTCCCACTTTAATATTTGGGGCAACCCTGGCAGTGGCTCCCTGACTGGCCAGGCCTGTCCTTTTCTCCGGGTGATCTCTTCCTCCTGATCATTCCCGCTTTCTTCTTTGCCAGCCTTGGCAGAAACAAGAACCTAGCCACTAATTCTATTGTCACTGATTCAGAGCTTAAATTATTCATGATGAAGCCGAAGGCTGTGAACCGAGCAGCTCCCATTGATTACACACAGATCAAAGGTTGGGGTATGCGCTCCTTGTGCCTCATGCCCACAGATGTTCGCAGTCACAACCCCCCTCCATATACATTTCACAGCACTCTGTGAGCTCGGAGTGTGTTACCTCACACACACCCTAAACCTTTAGGTGACTGGATAGGTTAAGCAGGGGTGGGCAAAGGCCCCATTAGCCTGATGTTCCTCACAACGCTCGGCAGCATGGCGTAATGGTGGCAGTCACCATCCTATAACAGCTGGAAGGCCACAGCCTCCCCACATTTGGCTAAAGAATCTGGAAAAGGGAATTAGGTGGGGGAGCAATGGATGCTTTGACACTCCTCCTTTCCTTCCTCCCCATACACACACCCACGCACAAATCAGAGAGTTCATGTTACAATTCTCTTTAATCATGGATTCAGGAATAATAGTAAATAATAATAATAATAGTAAATAATAATAAAGCTCCATCAGGGCTTGCCTGAGGCAAGAGGACTCTCCCTCCATACCAACTGCCATCCTCTGCCTAGGGAGGGAGAGAAGAGGCAGGCCCAGCTCCATCAGGGCTTGCCTGAGGAAAGAGAACCCTTGTTTATCCACTTTTGTAAACCGCTTTGATCTTTTTTGGAAAGGCGGTATATAAAATAAATAAATAAATAAATAAAAATAAATAATAGGACCTGTGTAATAATAGAGCCAGCATGGCATATTGCTTTGAGCATTGGACCATGACTCTTGAGACCAGGGTTCATATCCTGCTCAGTCACGAAACCCACTGCATCGCCCTGGACAAGTCACACTCTCTCTACTTCAGAAGAAGGCAATGGCAATCCTCCTCTGAACAAATTGTGCCAAGAAAACCCCAGGATAGGGTCACCATAAGTGAGAAACAACCTGAAAGCACACAACAACAACAACAACAACAACAACACACCTGTGCCCAGCCATATATCTAATGCAATATGAAGAACATTCACATGTATGGTTGCCACATACACTGGAATGGGTTCTTGGGAACTAGGGAAGGGCTTCAGGAGTACAGGAGCATCCAGCTCTGCTTTACTCTTGTCTGGATGAGGGCCATTTGCCTGTACATTTAGAGAAATTTCACAAAGGCAGTTTATCGCTGTTTTGCTCAGTGACACTGCCCCTTCTTGGGAGAAAAGCAGGATATAGATATAATGAATCAGCCAGTTAATTAATTGTTGCCATTGATACCAGGTATTTTTCCGAGTTTTCCTGAAAGATCTGCATTGATCCTCATCTTCAGCAGTGTGAATAAGCTTCCGAATCAATTTGGATCACTCATTCAGTGGATTGGAGGCGACTCCATTTTATCCCAAAACTATGGCATGTGTGAATAACAAAGGGGTTACATTGACTCAAAGAGATTCGTGAACCCAAAACAAAATGAGAACAACAAACCCGATATACATCAGCATGATGATATGCATCCCTACAGGACTGAGAGACTGAACGCCCCCCTAGTGAACCCCTTACCCCTACCTTTATTCCATAGGTTGCAGACGAAACCCTTGTCCCATCTATCAGTTATCCAAGATTCTACCGGAGTTTATCACACGGGACGAATTTCTCTCAATTTCGAAAGAAATGGAAGTGAGGCCAGTTCGGAATTGAGTAAATTCACTAGTTCAGCAAATTTACGTGATTGCGTATTGACACTGCATTGTGTTCAGAACTGCCCAAAATTGCCTCCCAGTGCTTGAAATTGCATGTGATAGTTTCTCACGCAATCACATGAAACCCCACAATTGCGTTCAGAACAAATTCCCTTTGCCCGAAAATGTGTGTGATCAGCTTTCACGCAATCACGCGAAACCCCATGAATTGCATTCAGATTTCCATTGGGTTATACTTCCAATTCCCTTCGTGTGATAAACTCCACAGACTCAAGTCTTGACAAAGAAACAAGTAAAGAAGGGGCAAGCATGGAAAGGAAAGTCAATTTAGGTTGTCACTTGGTCAGTCAGTGATCTGAAACTTATTGTCAGTCCAAACCAAGGCTGGAACTTACTCAACCCATTCAGTGTACAGTAGGTACCCTTGCATTGGCTCACCATGCCCCAGCAGATTCAATTGGTTCACTCCAGCTGGGACTCGACCAGTGTGTTGTTGCTGTCATACTTCCCTGCAAGAGTTAAAGCACTGGAAAAAGTAACTTTCCCAAGTTCTGTTTCTATAGAGGTCAACTCCAGTTTCCCGCACCGTGATCATGAATTGGAATCCAGTTTCTCCAACACTTGAGAAACTGATAGTTCATTTGTACCTGCTTGCTTTCTGGGTCTCCTTCCTCCCTCCCTCCCTCCATTCTTTCTAGCATGACCTTTATCCTTCCCTAATTTTCACTGGGAGTAGCCAGTTACGTTTGAGTTCATCTTGTCCCCAGGGAATCTTGAAAATCACAAAATCACCCAATGGGCCAGTCATTTTGTCTCTCAAAGTGAGAAGATAGGCAGCCACATATGCCACCTAGCAAAATGGGACATAAATACTATAAATGCATTTGGAGGTGGAGGGGGGTGGGGGGGACATAAATATAAATCTATTACTATTAGCAATAGCTTGTCACCAAAATGTGTGCATATCTATATCTATAATCAGCCATGTGTCTATCATGTACGCACAACAAAACAGCCACACATTGGATCCCCACATGATCATGAGATGCAAAGGTGTTTTTTCCCCTTGTGGTCTTTTCCATCCATATAGGAAAAATGCAGTGCGCAGAGTGGCCCTGATGCCTGGCAGACCAAATACACGCACAAAGATAGACACACAAAGTAAAATGCAAGACCAGACACAAATAAATACCCAGATATCTCATCTACAAATGCAAATGCATCTCTCTCTCTCTGCATCTCTCATTCCAGAAATACATCCTCGCCCATCAATGCATAGGCATACGTTCCTATTCCACCCGTGGACTTGTGCCTGGGCACCCTGCATGCCCAGATGAGAATAGGGGTCTCTCTGTTTTGGGTCCTCTTGCTAAGCTGTGCCTACCTCACCCTCTGTGCTCTAAGCAACCTCTTCCCCCACCCTGAAATCCATTTGACTGAGCATCTGCAGGCACCAAGAGCAGCCGCCTGCCCTGCCAGCCTCCACCTTCTACTCCCTAAGCCAGCGGCAGCACTGCCTGCCTTGTAAAAGGAGTGCCCCTGGGAAAGGCCCTGATTGAATCATGGTCTGCCCAAGCGATCTGTCTCCTGGACCTGCTTGCAGCTAATGGGAGGCTAATGGGGGGATGGGGGAGGAATGGCTGCCCAGAGGGGGCTCTGAAATATTTATCATTGGGGCACATTGATAAGGTGAAGCACCTGCTCCTTATCAGAAGGGGGGCGGTGTACATAACTGGCTACTCCCAATGAAAATTAGGGAAGGACAAAGGTCATGCTAAAGAGAAGGAAGGAAAGAAGGAGACCCAGGAGTTTATCATACGACGGAATTTGGGGGTATAACGCAATGGCAATCCAAACACAATCATGGAGTTTAACGTAATTGCGTATTAGTGTATCTCACGCAATTTCGGGCAATGGGGGGGGTCATTTTCGGGAAATGGGAAGTCATTCTGAATGCTTTCTGAACGCAATTAGATCACGTAAATTCACTAGTTTAGTGAATTTACGTGAATTCGAATTGGCTCAATTCGAAATTGGGAAAAATTCCTCCCATGTGATAAACTCCCCAGAAAGCAAACAGGTACAGATGAGCTATCAGTTTCTCAAGTGCTGGAGAAACTGGACTCCAATTCACTATCACAGTGTAGGAAACTGGAGTTGACCTCTAGAAGAAACAAGAGCTTAGGAAAGTTCTTTTTCAACCACAACTCAGAAACTTTCAGTCTGCATGATCAGTGGACATTCCTGAGGGATTCTGGAAGATGTAGGGTATTTTGTTTTGTTTTTAAAAGTCCAGCTTTGCTTCCCTTCTAATGCAAACTGCAAATATAGCACAATGCCATCTGGATCAAAATCTATCCCATGGATGCTGAAGTCCCATTAAATACAATGGCATAGTAAAATGGTGCCTCTTACACCATTCCAAATGCAATCATGGGGTTTCACGCAATTGCGTATTAGAGTATTTCATGCAATGGGGGGTCATTTTCAGGAAATGGGATGTCATTCTGAACGCATTCAGAATGCAATCAGATTTCACATAAATTCACTAAACTAGCGAATTCATGTAATTGCGAACAGCTTCCATTCTCAATTGAGAGAAATTCTTCCCATGTGATAAACTCCAGTGAATGGCAATATCAAGGTTTGCTATTTGGAATTAATACTTTTAAAAAATATTTTCAAGTCGTGGATGCATGAATCTGTGGATAAAGAATTCATGGATACAGAGGGCTAACTCTACAGGGCAATTTAACAAAGCGGGTTGAAATGATCAAAAACATATTTTTGCACACCTTCATTTTACTGGGGCTTTGGGTTGGTATTAACTAGAAATACCATATATATGCATCCTCCCATGCTTTGAGATGTACCTTCTCTGGGTCTCACTCCCTCCTGAAAAACCCATTTAGTGGAAATGTGAGAGAAGGCATTCTTGGTGCCTCTCCCAGTATTTGAAACTCCATCCAAGGGGAGGCTAATTTTTTCTCTTACCTGTTAGCAGGTAAATACTTTTTTTAAAAAATCAAGGCAGGCTTTGGGCAAGCTGCTCAGAAGAATGTTTGCTACCAAGTAGGTGCTGTTCTTTTCTTAATGGTGTATTTTTTAAAACTGAGGTTTGTTTGTTTGTTTACAAATCATGTATTTAATTTCACTTTAATTCTGTTTCAGTAGTTTATCTTAGTTTTGTGTTTTGACTGCAAGCTTGGTTTGTTTTTTAAACACATTGCTTTGCATTGCCTTGAGATACATTTCTGGGAGACAGACAGGATTTCAATGGGTGGAAAGAAAGAAAGAAAGAAAGAAAGAACTGATAAATATGTTAAATATTATATGTTGGTGGATGCCAGCAATCAAATGCAGTCATAGATCAATTCTCAATCTCAAACAGAGGCTAGGCAAATGAATTTGTGAGTAGGACCTTCTTTACAGAATTGATCAGCGTTTTACATTTCTATCAGATGAGTGAAACAGTGGGTGCATCTCCACTGTGGAAATAATGTAATTTAACATCACTTTAAATGCTGTAGTTCCATCTATGGGATCCTGGGATCTGTAGTTTTGCAAGGCCTTTAGCCTTCTCTGCCAAAGAGTGCTTGTGCCTCACAAAACTACAAATCCCAGGTTCTGTAAGGTGGAGCCATGGCAGTTAAAGTGGTGTCCAGTTGCATTATTTCTACAGCAGAGATGCACCCAGTATTACCCCACGTGGTCTTGGGTTTTAAAAACTATTTTTATATAAGAGTTTTTAACCTGATTCTAAATAATGTTATGTATATCGTATTGTACATTACTTTTAGAGCCCTGGTGTCCAGAGGAAAGGGGATTGAGCGAGGAAGGGTAGAGACAACCAAATTCCGTCATATGATAAACTCCAGAGAGAGAGAGAAAGAGAGAGTGAAAGAGAACTAGGCTGACCTGTCCAAGTCTGGTAGCAGTTATAGAATATTAGGATAGCCAGTATTCAACATGATAATTGCCAGAAGAGAATTCGCAGAAGAGCTGCTGTAAGCAATAGATTTGTTTTGGCTCCAGAAGCCGAACAAGATTGCCAAAGAGTCCTCACAGGAAGATTGGCCTTGCTTGACCCTTCTCTGGTTCCTTCCTGTCCTGATGCTGCATTAAAGGCCTGAATTGCTGGCCTCCTGTTGGGCATCTTTCCTCTTCATCTTCCCTGTAGTGGCCACAGTCTATTGCTGTTGTTGTGAGTCTTCAAGTCATTTCCGACTTATGGCGGCCCTAAGGCCCTAAGGCCATAAAGCCTAAGGCCATGGGGTTTTCTTGGCAAGATTTGTCCAAAGGAGGTTTTTGTGGAGCTTTCGGCTATGTGGCCATGTTCTAGAAGAGTTCCTTTCTGACATTTTGCCAGCATCTGTAGCTGGCATCTTCAGAGAATGATAGCCTGGAAAAGGATTGGATTCTCTGAAGATGCCAGCCACAGATGCTGGCGAAACATCAGAAAGGAACTCTTCTAGAACATGGCCACATAAGCCTGAAAGCTCCACAAAAAACTATGGATGCCGGCCATGAAAGCCTTCGACTCCACATTGTCCAAAGGAGGTTTGCCATTGCCTTCCCCTGAGTCTGAGAGAGTGTGACTTGCCCAAGGTTACCCAGTGGGTTTCATGCCTGAGCTGGGAATCGAACCCTGGTCTCCAGAGTCGCAGTGCAACACTCAAGCCCCAACAGCACACTGGCTCTCAATGGCCATAGGAGATCCATCAAAAGGATGTGTGACAACAGGGAGAGAGAGGTTTCCTTGACACTTCATTTCCCTCACAATACTGTACTTCCATCCAAAACTTTGAACAGATTTAACAAGGAGGTGGGGAACCTATCCTCTCCCAGTTGTTTTGGCATACAACCTTGGGCCCTGAAGGCTCAACCAGAATGGCCAATGGACAGGAATTGCAGTGGGGAATTGCAATCCAAAATACCTGGAGGACCAGATTTCCCCTTCCCATCTGCTTGTGTATGTGCCTTCAGGTCACATGTTGACCTATGGTAACTCCATGAATTTCATAGGGTTTTCTTAGGCAAAGTGGTTTTGGCAATTCCTTCCACTGAAATATAGCCTATAATAGCACCTGTTATTCATTGGCAACCTTCCATCCAAGCACTAACCAGAGCTGACGCTGCCTTGCTTCCAAGATCTGATAGGATCTGGTGTCTTTAGGTTATTTAGATGTAATTGGTGTAGAAAGAAAAAAGCACTACAGTTTGGGCATGGTCAGGTACAAAAGGAGCACTAGCTATCGTGCAATATACTTGCAGTAATTAAAGGAAGTTAAACTAGTGTAATTGTTTTAATATCATTTATTGTCTCATGTTGAATATTTTAGCGTAACACAGTGGCTAAGACTGAATGCCAAATCAGAGTCCCCAGTTTTCAGGCCTTCAGTATGGGATAATGCTGGCCTACTTCACAAGGGGATTGTAAATTTAGATTATAATGGAAGGCATGATGAAAATATGATGTAGATGAAGAGGAGGAGGAAGAAGAGGGGGAGATGGAAGGGGAGGATTCATAATTGCTGCTATATAATAATAATAATAATAATAATAATAATAATAATAATAATCCCATTCCAAAGGTGAATGGTGCAACTGGAAATTTTGTCCAACGTCATGTTTTTGTGCGGTGTGTCATCCCAGCTCCACCATCTCTATTTTGTTCCTTTGCCTTCTGTTTCATTACTTCTCTGCAACTCTGTGCATTATAGAATGGGTCAGATGTGCCTGTCATGAAAATATCCCAAAAGAATAAAACTAAAACTCAACAATGATCAAAGATGAAGATAATATATCTATGCTTTATTCTATCCATATAGCTGTTTGAAGGACAGTGGGCCCTTGGTATCTGCTGTGGTTTGGTTCCAGGACCACCTGTAGATACCAAAATCCGTGGATGCTCAAGCCACATTGAGTACACCATGGCAGTAAAATGGTGTCCCTTATACAAAATGATAAAATGAAGGTTTGCTTTTTGAAATTTATATTTTTGGAGCTTTTTCAATCTGTGGATGCTTGAATCCACAGATTAAAAAACCCATGGATATGGAACGCAGACTGCATATGGTTTTTTATGGTACTTTTCATTATGTATCAATGTGTTTGTTAGTATGACTACAGTGTGGTTATTTACATAATAATTATGTTCATCTTTAATAATTGTTGAGTTTTGGTTTCAGTCCTTTGGGATATTTTCATAATGGAGCGTCATTACCATTGTTAGAGTCTCCCTAGCTATCTTTCAATATTTTCGGTGAAACCTTCCTGTTGTGTATTTCAGATCTGCCTGTCCGCAGCTCCTCTGGGGCAGTGCCAGTCCAAAGCCTATTCCCATTACCTTTTAAACTAGATCGAAATTCAGTTTGAACTGGTTCAAATGACCCTGGTTCCCACTTAAATCAATCTGCTAAATCGATTCAGTGAGAGGGCCCTTGCACCAGACCCATTTAACCTGCATCTTTTTTTATGCTGATATTTTCCGTGTCTTTTTCACTAAATCGATTCAATGCAAGTGTGAACCACAAGCCAATCGGAATCGATTCAAATTTGCCCTTTGGCCAGCTGGAACCGAATCATTTTGAATCGATTCGTTTGTGAATGGGAACCACATGTGGGAATGGGAGCCACAAGTGGGTTATTTTAATGCCAGAAAATGACAGATCAGGGCAAATGTAGTGG
Source organism: Urosaurus nigricauda (assembly GCA_034509955.1). Lineage (NCBI taxonomy): Eukaryota > Metazoa > Chordata > Lepidosauria > Squamata > Phrynosomatidae > Urosaurus > Urosaurus nigricauda. The sequence goes on from JAOEGL010000002.1 coordinate 136,630,325, forward strand.
GAACCATGCCCCAATGTCGAATCGATCCATTGACTTGGATTGCACACTGATTTATCTGTAAGTGTGAATGAGGCCCAAGGCATCCTCTGCCCCCTTTTCCTCTCCAGTTCAGACCAGGTCTTGTCCCCCCTGCAAAGGAAAAAGGAAGAAACATATACACACCTCTCCAGGCATTTCCCTGAATTCCCTTGCCAGCCACTGCCAAGGCTGCCTAGGCCCACTCCTAATTCAGAGAGCAGAAGTGGCATCTATGTGCCCAGCTAAGTTTCCATTCTGGATGGCATCTCTCCTGCCCTGTGAATCCACGTGCCACTTTTTGGGGAATCCTTCCCTGGGTCAGAGGGAGTGGTGGCACTGGGAGAGAATGGAAGGCGAGAAGTCCCTGGCCTTGCCCTGCCTGGCATCTTTCTGGGCGACTGTCAAACTCTCTCTCTGGAGTTTATCATACGATGGAATTTGGGCGTATAATGCAATGGCAATCTGAACGCAATCATGAAGTTTCACGTTACTGCGAATGAGTGCATCTCACGCAATTTCGGGCAATGGGAAGTTGTTCCGAACACAATCATGGGGTTTCACGTAATTGCATATTAGAGTATCTCACACAATTTTGGGCAAGGGGGGGTCATTTTCGGGAAATGGGAAGTCATTCTGAATGCATTCCAAGCACAATCAGATTTCACGTAAATTTGCTAAATTAGAGAAATTCACGTAATTGCGAATTGGCTCCATTCGCAATTGAGAGAAATTCCTCCCATGTGATAAACTCCTCTGAGCCCTCCTGTTTCCCTTGGGTGGGTTCTTCTCCCCCTGGCTGCCAAGGTAGATTGGGTTCCCTCCAGGCAGCGCAATATTTAAAGGGGATCTTAGAGGGAGCTCCAACTGGGGAGGGAGGGATAGAGGCTCCCTGAGTATGTGTCTCTGAGGATGGCAACCAAGATGCAGGAGGGGTTTTCCCATCCTTCCTTTTATGCACAAAGGTGGATTTGGAACAAATCAGTAGGAGAGTGGGTTTTCTTTTCCTCCCTTCTTCTAACTCCCTCCCTCCTTTTCCTTCTTCCATTCCCTCTCTATTTTCCTTCCTTCCTTCCTTCCTTCCTTCCCCCTGCTTTTCCTTCCTTGATTCCCTTCCCTCCCTCCTTTTCCTTCCTTCCTTCCTTCTTTTCTTCCTTTTCCTTCTTTCTTTCTTTCTTTCCTTCCTTCCTTCTTTCCTTCCCTCCCTCCCTCCTTTTTCTTCTTTCCTTCCTTCCCTTCCTCTCCCTCCTTTTCCTTCCTTCCTTCCTTCCTTCCTTCCCTCCCTCCCTCTCCCTCCTTTTCCTTCCTTCCCTCCCTCCTTTTCCTTCTTTCCTTCTTTCCTTCCTTCCCTTCCTCTCGCTCCTTTTCCTTCCTTCCTTCCCTCCCTCCCTCTCCCTCCTTTTCCTTCCTTCCTTCCCTCCCTCCTTTTCCTTCCTTCCTTCCTTCCCTTCCTCTCCTTCCTTCCCTCCCTCTCCCTCCTTTTCCTCCCTTCCTTCATTCCCTCCCTCCTTTTCCTTCTTTCCTTCCTTCCCTTCCTCTCCCTCCTTTTCCTTCCTTCCTTCCTTCCTTCCCTCCCTCTCCCTCCTTTTCCTTCCTCCCTCCCTTCCTTCTTTTCCTCTATCTCCCTCCTTTTCCTTTTTTCCTTCCTTCCTTCCTTCCTTCCCTCCCTCCCTCTCCCTCCCTCCCTCCCTTTCCTTCCTTCCTTCCTTCCCTCCCTCCCCTTCCTTCCTTCCTTTCTTTTCTCTCTCTCCCTCCTTTTCCTTCCTTCCTTTCCTCTCTCTCCCTCCTTTTCCTTCCTTCCTTCCTTCTCTCCTACCCTCCCTCTCCCTCCTTTTCCTTTCTTTCTTTCTTTCTTTCTTTCTTTCTCTTTCTTTCTTTCTTTCTTTCTTCCCTCCTTCCCTTTCCTTCCTTCCTTTCCTCTCTCTCTCTCCCTCCTTTTCCTTTTCCTTCCCTCCCTCTCCCTCCTTTTCCTTCCTTCCTTTCCTCTCTCTCCCTCCTTTTCCTTCCTTCCTTCCCTCACTCCCTCTCATTTTCCTTCCCTTCCTCCCTTTCTCCTTTTCCTTCCTTCCTTCCTTCCTTCCTTCCTTCCCTCCCTCTCCCTCCATTTCCTTCCTTCCTTTCCTCCATCCCTCCCTCCCTCCATTTCCTTCCTTCCTTTCCTCCATCCCTCCCTCCTTTTCCTTCCCTCCTTCCTTCCTTGCTCTCTCTCTCTCTCTCTCTCTCTCTCTCTCTCTCTCTCTGTGCCTCTCTCTCTCCATCCCAGAAACATGGAGGTTTCTGGACCAAGGGGTGGGTGGGGTGGGAAGAGAAAACCTCGCCAGGGATCGTGGAAAGGGGAGGGATGGGAAGAGAAGGGAAGGGAAGAGAAGAGGGAGGGAAGGAGGGAGGCAGGGAAGAGGAGGAGGAGGAGGAGGGTGTGCTCTTCTTCCTCCCCATCAGGATGGGATTCCATAAGCAATCCAGGGCTTTCCTCCTCAGCTGGGGCTGGAGAGAGGAGGAAGAGGAGGAGGGCAGCTGGGAGCAGCCAGAGAGGCGAAGAGAAGACCCCCCCCTTCCCACCAGCCTTCATGGGGGGAGGGCAAGAAGCCCATCCAGCCCCCAGGCCAGCCAAAAACCCCACCCAGGGTGAGTCCAGGGCTGTCTTCTCTTCTCTTCTCTTCTCTTCTCTTCTCTCTCTCTCTTTCTGGGTTCCAGGGGAGGCTTTGGCTCCACTTCCCCTGGTCAGTTTTAGGCAGGGTGGGCTTTGGCTGGAGGAGTTGCTGGGCATCTGCCTGCCAAGGTGGCATCCTCTAAGGTGTGGCTGGCAGAGAGGGGCAGAGAGGCTTCCTGGATCTGGAACACAAATGAGCCCCAGACACCTTTCCATTCATTCCCCCTTGATGCCCATCCCTTCCTCCTTTCTCTTATATGTGTGGGTCTAGATATATAGATACAGATATATGGGGGAGGGGGGTCTTTTGTGGCTTTATTAACTCCCCCTGACTTTCTTGATCCCATTCCCAGGGAGGGAAGGGGGACTCTTTGCCATTTCCACCCCTAGATTTCCCAACAGACCCTCTATATTTTGGCAAGAGGTGAGAAAATAAAAAGGTTAGGATTTTTCTTCCTCCTTCCCTCCCTAAGATCCCACCTAGGATGCAAAGATGCTCTCCCATCCAATGTTTCTTAACACCATGGCACATGCATTTAAAATCCACCCAAGGCACACATTTGTATGTTACGTATGTATGTATTTATGTGGCAGGACCTAAGGCACTAAGGCAGGTCCCTAAACAGAAATATTTTTAAGAGAGAAGCCTTTCTGAGAAATCTTTGTGTTTGAGACCTGCCTTAGAGGCCTGGGATGGGCCAAATGACAGAATACAAACATTATATATATTTATGTATATACACACACATACACACATATATATATTGTGGTGGATATCTGTGGGTGTAAACAGGAAAAGATGTGGCTTTGCCCTCCTGTGTGGGTAAATAGCATTTAAAAAGGTTTTGTAAAAACACAGGGAGCGATCCCAAATCCCAATATTTGTGCTTAATTCATACAGTTTTCCAACCAAATGGCTGTAATTTGGGGAGTGGGGAATAGATGGGAATCCCCCTCTAATAATTTCAATAGCAATTTTCTTTGTAAGCAGTCTGGTGCGATAGGTGGGCCCGGTTTGCCTTGGCCAAGGTAGTGTGCGGCTCAAGGAAGGCTTGCGTTAAAAGTTGCCACCAAAGTCACTTTTGGACAACCCACCTGAAGAGAACCGAAGGGTCAAAAATGGAGAAGAGCCAAGGGAGGTCTGCTTCATCAAGCAGGAATGAGCCTGGGTCAAGAAGCGCTGCTCTATTTTCTTCCATCCCAGTCCTTCCCCTGCCATTTCCTCGCATTAGATCCAACCCTGCTTTCTTTCAGATGAGCAAGAAGTGGGCTGTGTGTGGCAAGAAGTGTGCCGTGTGTGTGTGTGTGTGTGTGTGTGTCTGGATATGAAGTTAACTACAGCCTATCCTTCCGCCTGGAGGAGGGGATGGGATATGGATCTCAGCAGGCAAAGCGAAGCCAATTGCCAGATGGTGCCAGTATCTCCAGTTCCCTCTGGATTGTATCGTCTGGGGCAAAAGGTCCACTCCAGAGACCAGGCTGGAGGTTAGAGGTGTGATCTGAAGTCACCCATGGATGGAAGCCATTGCCAACGCCTTCGGCTTTGCAACCAGTACTACTACACTCATATAATGAAGAAGCCAGAGAGGCTGTTTGGAACTGGCCTTGGTGCTGGAATAAAACAGAGGCAGAGGCGGCAGGCTGGCAACCAGACAAATGAGAAACTGCTGGGCCTCAAATTTGGTCCATTTTTCCTTTTTAAAATTTATTTATTTTTTTAGATCGCTAGGAGCATGCAGCAGGGTGAAGCAACCTGTTTCAAGTGGCATCAGGAGAGGAGAGGAATAAAGGAGGGCACGGCTTTGGGGGTGAATTCTGCAGCCCGCCTCATAAAAGTATCAATTGGAGCATTGGTCTTGTGAATGGATACCTGTGTGCCATTCGGGTTCCCTTCCTGGGATCTCACATGTTTGAAGCCAGCATTGGTTACGGGTGCAAAGAAATTTAAGAAGGATTCAGCCAGCAGAATATTTGGGGAGGAAAAACAATCAGCTTTCAAGGTGTTGACAATAGAGGTTTGCAAACTCGGTGGTCGAAATGTGGCATACGCATATGTGTGTGCATGTGTGGGGATGGGGAAGAGAAAAGCAAGAGTTAATTTACTTCTGGAGAAAATATGGAAACCCAGGAGTCCTGATTCTCAGACCTCCCAAATGGAAAGGCCCCCCACTTGGCCTAGTTCCCTTTTGTTGGCTGTCCTAGGACCCTTTCATGCCACACAGTTGTAACACTGTGTAGCACCCACTTTAACTACCATGGCTGCATCCTAGGGGATCCTGGGATTTCCAGTTTGGTCGGAGACACCAGAATTCTAAGGAGTCCTCCCTAAACTGCAAGTCCCAGGATTTTATAAGATGGAGCCATGGCAATTAAAGTGGAATGATATTGTTATAATTGTGAGGAGTGAACAGGCCCCGCGAGTGATAAGACTGCTTGTGTGGGTACAGCAAGCTTGTAAAAAATTCTGCCCCAGAGATGTATTTTGTCTTAATGTCTCCTGTACAATAAGCAGCATTAGGTGAATGAAGATGACCCACTTATTTAGTAGCAGCTTATGCTACTGCGAACATGGTAACATGGTCCTTTTGTATCATTGTGCCAAGTGTGTGGGAGGTGAGGCAGTGGCACTTTATCTTCTGGGTGTACCTGATCACACTGGAGAGATAACCTGGTTTGGCACTGCTTTAACTGCCTTGGCTCAAGGCTATGGAATTCTGGGAGTTGGAGTTTGTTGTGAGGCCCAGAGCGGAGAGGAAAACTTATTACCAACAAACCACTGCTGTACTAAACAACGCCTAGCATCCTGTGGGTGTTTTATACACGTGTATAAAAATACACTTCATGCTTGTGGTTGCAGTTTATACTTCATGCTTGTGATTGTAGTTTTTTTGGCCACATTATTAGTTAGTTCACAGTTAGGTAAGTAGGGTTCCACGAGTGTAACTGCAAATCCAAGAACATCAAAAATCCACCTTTATTGGCCAACCAAAATGCACAATATGTATGTTGCAAGCTTTTAAAGCTCCACTAGCCTCATCATCAGGCAAGTTGTTAAAAGGAGTGGGGGGGGGGGAATGGAAGATGTTAGTCATGGGCCTGCATTTTGCTGTTTTTCTTCTCCGTTCGGATGGTAAGGAGGGGTATTTCTTGCAGGCTGGCACCTCTTCTTACTGGCCATTGGCAACTGGGAGATTCTCAAAATCCAGGAAATTTAACATTCATTTGCAATCTCCCAGTAGCCACATGGCCAGAAGGAGGAGGTACCAGCCTGCAAGTAACACCCCTCCATACCATCTGAACTGAGAACAAAAATGGCAAAATGTAGGTGACCAACATCTTCCTTTCTCCCCTCCTGTATGGTTTTTAACACCTTGGCTGATGAAGACGGAGCTTTGAAAGCCAGCAACATGTATACTGTGCATTTTGGTTGGCCCAATAACGGTATCACTGTTTGGTGGCTTTTGAATATTATTGGATTTGCTATGTGGCCAACACGGCTACTCCTGGATGTTACATATCCAGTTGTGTGTTCTTGGGTGGTATGTAACTATCCATCAGCACTTTCAGTGTACCACTCTATTTCCTTGGGCTGAGGATACAACAGGCACATCCGCAGATAAGCGGTTGGTTGCACAGTGTTGGCATTCAGCAGAAGGATGGTGTACTGCAACCATCACTTAACTGTGTGGTATAGATTTATCCCATGCAAACAGAATGTATGATCTCTGCTAATGTAGTAAATACTGTGGGAACGTACTATTTTGCAACTGCTTCCATTTCAGTAGTGACTGTTTTAGTTGGGAGATAGGATGGCCAGGATGGGATGGGTCCCTCCCTTGATTCCTACTGAGTGTCTGGATTGGACCCAAGAATGGGGATCAGGCAGCCACTTTAAATTAGTGCTAGGTAACACATACCTTGAGACCGTTCCCACTGCAGAATTAATCCAACTTGGCATCACTTTAACTACCATGGCTCAATGCTATGGAATTCTGGCAACTGTAGCTTTGTGAGATATCTGGTCTTCTCTGTCACAGAGCTCTGGTGCCACCACAAATTACAAGTCCCAGGATTCCTTAGGATGCAGCCATGACAGTTAAAGTGGTGTCAGCATGGATTATTTCAGTGGATGCAGTCTTTATCACTACAGACGTTGGCTATGGGAGAAAAAAGCAGCCATAGTATTACTTTCCTCTGGAGACTACAGGTCTTGCCCTTTTGCTGAATCAGCACACCGCTAGATACAAACAATATTGCAAAGTAAATAATATTTGACTGTGGGCAGGTTTGCAAAGCGGGAAGACCAGCCCTACCATTAGGCAGACTGCCTCAGGTGGCAGATACCTGGAAGGGAGGAAAGATCCTTGGTAAACCCCTTGGCCAGTCTCCCCCTAAGTTGGCTTTATGCCCTCAGAAGCAGGGCCCAGTCACTAGTTAAACTCAATCGCTGATCCAGTTTACCGTTGTACATGGAAATGAGGGAGGTGCCATCTTGTCCTCAGGCAGCAAAATGTATTGGGTCAGGTGTGCACAACAGCTTGCTGTAGTTAGGAGTGTTGAGTTGTAGCATTGCTGTGACTAAAGCAACCCAGTCTCTATGACCATGCTGTCTTGATCTGTTGCCTATCCATTGAAATCCCAGTGCCAACACTTGCTGGAACAAGTCAGGTTGGGGCTCAAGATAACCAAAATGCACCCACTCCATTGTTGGTCTCTTGTTTCATTGTTCTGGGTCATCACTCCCTCAATTCTGCCCATTTCTGTGCTGCTTGGACTGGGTCATGGGGTGTGTTGTGTCTGCATAAGCCATTATGACAGCCACAAACTCTTAAAAGTCAGCTTGATGCTACAAGGTGTAAGGTTCTGCTGGCACCCTTGCAGCTAGGAATGAGAGGCGAAAAGCAGGCCATGGCTCTTGTACCTGTAACAGTTGTGTAGAAGAGGTAATTTATGTCTCCTGTTTTCCACCTGGCAAGCCTACTTCATAATTTTGTCCCTGGTTCTTTATACTGGTAGGGCCAGATTGTGTGTTGTGAATTCCTGGCCTAGGTGAATTGTTCGATGTTCTGTGTTAAGCCTTATTTCAGCTGCTGAGCAATGTTCTGTGTTATTTTCCTAGAGTATTGGTATGGCAGTGTGCACTATAGAAAATAGGCTAGAGTGAAAAAGCATTTAATTCTAACATTATCACTGTTATTATAAGAAGGGAGTACAATATGGTTTGAGTGTTGGACTAGGGCACTGGGAGACCAGGGTTGATATCTCTGCTTAGCCAGAGAAACCCACTGAGTGACCCTGGGCAAGTCACACTCTCTCAGCCTTAGATGAAGGCAAGGGCAAACCCTCTCAGAACAACTTCTGCCAAGAAAACCCCATGATAGGTTCATCTTAGAGACTCCATAAGTCAGAAATGAAATGAAAGGTGCACAACAACAACTAACCAATAAGACCATAATAATATTGAATTTATTCACTTGATTGTGCTAGAGTAACATGTAAATTTTTGTCTAGGGGAGGCAATGCTAGGGCATTTCCACTACTCATGGATCTTTCACAGTACACAATTATACAGTACGATTCCATTTTAATTGCCACTGCAACATCCTATGGAATCCTGGGATTGTAGTTTAGTCAAAGGCACCAGAGGAGCTCTCCCTCTGAGAAATCTAAAGACCCTCCCCAGCACTGCAAATCCCAAGATTCCATATGATATAACCATGGCAGTTAAAGTGGAACTGTAGTGCTGTAAGTGTCTATTGGCAGCTATATTCTTAAGAGTAGAATGTCAAAGTATTTCTTGGTAGCCCACTTTGTCCTCTCACCATGTTCCCACTTAATCACTCCTGTATGGAAAGAAAATGCCACCAAATGCACAAACAAATGTGGAACTGAACAAAAAACCATGCAGTATCGCTGCCAGTTTCAGCAAGGGCAGATAAGCACTGGCCAAGAATGCAAATGGGATGGGGACTGGCATGGCATGTGTTACTCTGCTTCCACAACTTTGAAATGAATGTAGATATTGCACTTTGGACAACAAAGTCCAGCTGCTTCCAAAGGAGGACGTATGGATACATATGGAAAAATAAAACGCCAACAGGATCCCAGCCCTAGAATGCGGGATATCCAGGGTTCTAGATCACTTGGAGAGCCTCAAGACAGATGATCTTCAGAAGATTGCTCTCCATGCAAGGAGAGCGATAGTCGTGCACAGGTTGAGATATTAGGGCTAGCATGTTTCCCCCCCCCCCCCCTTCACATGTTTACACAAACACTTGTAACTTGGAAAGGGATGGGATGAGGATTTGTTTGCAGTGGAGAAGCAGCAGACAAGCAGGACAAGCCTAACTCTTCTCCTAGCCTCCTCCCTGGCTCCTTTTCCTCCACAACCCCATCTGAATGCCAATTTGCTGGGGGAAAGGGACAGAGAGGACGTGATTGGAGCCACGATTGGAGCTACAAAAGGGAGCAAACAAAAACAAAACAAACAGCTTCATTTATATACCGCTTCATACTGCCTAAGTAGTGTCTAAGTGGTGTACAACTGTAAGCTACTTGCCCCCAACAATCTGGGTACTCATTTTAGCAACCTCAGAAGGATGCAAGCCCGAGTCGAGCTTGAGCCCTTTTGCTGGTCTTGAACTCGCAACCTGATGGTTTTGAGTGAGTGGCTGCAGTACAGGCATTTAACCACTGCGCCACCAGGGAGTGGGACAAACCAAAGGTATTGTACCCCAAATAACATTTCTGTCCCCAAATGAACTTTTCGCTTGAGTCCTCAAATTTATAACACTGCAGAGAGTGAGACAATTAAAATTGTTCACATCTTAAACTCTTGTGTTTGCTGTGTTCACATTTCCTTGGTAGCTTTGCCTGGACATTTTCTTTGGGTACCCAAACTATATTTCTAAATCCAGCTGGGCACACTGTGGGACCTATGGCCACATAAAAAACCTTACTCCAAAATGCCCCCTAGTTGTCCTCAGGGGGCAAGATAACATTTTAGCCATGCAGTATTTTATCCCTTGGCCAATGTGGCCTCTTCTAGGTCTAAAATGACCTGGAGGGCCTAAAACATGGCAAGAATGCCCTGTACCCTCTAGAGTACATTTGAAAGGGAGTTGCTTTTTAAAAAATTGTGGGGAATGATGGTGGTGATGTGGGCGTGTAACCTTCCAAAGTCTCCTGGGGGATAATGCAGCTCCCTTACCTTCCACTTTTGCCCACCTCTGTTCTGAATGATAAACTGAAATTTTAATTTACTGCAATGGTGGAAGTTAGAGGATTGTAGGAAAATTTCACTAGAGGGCAGAAACATCCCTGATTGTGGCATCAGGGGAGAGAGGCAAATAACCTTCTTTTGTCATCACTCCTTCCACATACTTGTTTTTTGGCAGCACTCTCAGTCGTTGCTCTACACTATGTGCATATTTACTTGACTGGAGCTCCATATCATGAGGTGTTGAGTTTGAGTTCCACTTCTATTCACTTCTTATTCAGTTTTACTCTTCTTATTCAGTTTTACTTTCACCTTCATTTCCAGCTATATTCATCCCTCCCGATTCATGGGGGATCCATTCCGGACTCCCCCCTGAGAATTGGAGATATCATGGATATTCAAGCCCCATTGGTTATAATGGCAGAGCGCTCCCCTGCACGCCATTTTGTACCACCTCTCTTTCTGTCCCTGAAGGACCGAAGCCATGGACTCCAAGTCCACGAACTGGGAAGGATAAGTGTACTGAGCTATCTTGCAGGTTTGTTGCAATGTTTTTCAATTAGACAATATGGGAAGTACTTTAATCCCTTCAAACCAATATAGAAATAGATTTTTACTATTGTTGTTATTGATGAAGATGGTCTTGGGCCTAATTTGTGCTTAAGAGTCCATTCTTTTTCATTTTAGAGGGAACAGAATTTCTAGTAGAATTCCCCTAGTAGTATATCACTAATTTTTTGTTTGTTTGTTAATGGCTGCTAAATCTGGAGTGTGAATCTTACAGCCCTTCAGAAGTTGTTGGACTGTGTTTCCTATTAGCCCAATGTAACATAGCCAAGGATGAGCAGTTCTGGGGGCTTTTGTCAAACCACATCTGGAGGGCTGCATGACTCCCATCCCTGTTCAAGACAGAAGTATAGTCTATTCTCTCCTGGAATCATGAGAGAGGAGGCAACCTTGTTCTTCTCTCACTTGACATGGAAGAGATGATGTTATTGGTTGAGAATATCCTCTTGACTGATGGAGAACTGGGATGCAGGAAAGTTGTGCAAGAGTAGTTCTTGGAGTTTAATACACAAAACTGATTGTCATGGCCTGGTCATGCATTTTGCCAAGGCACTGTTTGTGATTTGTGGCAACTTAATGGCTATTGACCCATGGACACAATAGAGCAGGGCCTAACAAGGATCTGGCTTGGCACTGAATTGATTGTACCATTAGGAAGGTAAAGGCATAAGCCTCTGCCTAGTATGCAAGAGTTATGCCCTTACTGGTACTAATAGGACTGAAACTGTCTGAGGCTATGCCTGTGTGAGAGGATTCTGTCTCTTCTCTCTCTTTTACAGGCCAAGATGTCTGCCCCAAAACCATTCCAGTGATGAGGTGCTGCTGAAGAAAACCAAGTCGGTTGGCTAAGTGACTAGCTCCCTTCGATGACGGGTATTCTTGGGTATATAATACAGATGGCGTTGTTATTGCTTGAGAATACGCGTAGTTGAGGGGAAGTTGATTCGTCTTGGCAACCAATGCAAGGTGGCCCCTCTCTATATGTCTCTGTCTTTCTTTCTTCTTTCTATCTGTCCTTCCAGCTATATGACCAGCAGAACACACCGCGCATCTCTTCTCAGTCTGCATTGGACAAGACCAATAGAATGAAGCACCGTACTTGTACACCCTACTTTGAGATCATTCTCACTGCTTCCTCAGCTTTAATTTCATTTTTCCTGTCTAGCATCCTGTTTCACACAATCAGCCTGTGCTTTTGTTGAAGTCCAGAAATTTACAGGCTCCTGGGAACAAAGCGGGATACGAAGCTGTCCTGTTGGAAAGACAGGCACAAAAGTTTGATGGCAAAGCCACAGGACATGCTCACCGCATCTTCCTGAAGGGTAGATAAAGTAATTGCTTTCCTCTAGAAAGTGAACACCTTTCTTCCTCTGACACAGAGCTGCCCAACATACAGAGGTCCTTCTCATAGCTCTTCAGGCCAGCTGGCTCTAGAGACTTGCAAAATGAGTAGTGGTAACCTGACATTCCTATGATTGCGTATTAGAGTATCTCACGCAATTTCGGGCAAAAGGGAAGTCATTTCGAACACAGTCATGGGTTTTACGTTAAAGCATATAAGAGTATCTCATGCAATTTCGGGCAATGGGGGGTCATTTTTGGGAAATGGGAAGTCATTCTGAATGCATTCTGAGCGCAATTAGATTTCACATAAATTCGCTAGTTTAGTGAATTTACATGCATTCGAATTGGCTCAATTTGAAATTTGAAATTGCAAGAAATTCCTCCTGTGTGATAAACTCCAAAGAGATAGCCTTCTAGTTTTCAGCCTATACTCTTCTTGCTCCATGGGCAAGGAAATGTTCAGGTGAAACTTGAAGCTATCAAAAGGGAGGTTTGCAAACCATTCATCCACGAGCAACAGTTCAGGAGATGTTTGTATTTCTTGGAAAGAAGAGTGATTGGAAAAGAAAAGAAAGAAAAAAAAGGCCACCATACTGGGTGGGGAAACTGGCAATGGACTAGAAGGCTTTTTTTTAATAAAAGGAAAATGATGATAGGTGTCTATAAACAGGAGTGGGGTATGTTTAATTTTTTTTTTTATTTGTAAAACAAAATCCACAAAAGAGCAATATTTTTATAAGCCAGCCAAAATGCATAAAACACTTCATGCAAGCTTATGAAGCTCCACCAGTTTCTTCATTAGACAAATTATATTTTAAAAACCACACAGGCGAAGATCGTAATTACACTGTAATTGGATGAGCTTTACTTATACTGCACCTAAAAGTTTTACTTATGCAGTATCTAAAAGTTTTCCCATATGAATTCTTGAGAAATTCAGAGTTCTCTGCCTAAGAAAGGAGCCTGGGGCTTCACTTGAGTCCAAAACACACTGCAGAAATAATCCAGTTTGAGACCAGTTTAACTGCCCTGGCTCAGTGCTAGGGAATCCTGGGAACTGTAGTTTATTTTGGCACAAGAACTGTCTGACAGAGAAGGCTAAATGTCTCACAAAACTACAGTTCCCAGAATTACCTAGTATTGAGCCAGGGCAGTTAAGGCGGTCTCAAACTGGATTATTTCTGCAGTGTGTTTTGAGCCAAAGACAGAGACACCCTGGATCCCAAGAGGAGTTATTTTGCTGCTGTTAATGAAGTTTAAGTTTTACTCTCCTTTGTCTCAGTCCTCCAATGGCCAAAAAAGGAGAGTGGCTTCTGCCTGCAGTGAGATGCCTCCAAACCAACTGAACTACAACAGAAACAACACCCGATACAAAATGTAGGCCTGCAACACCCATACTGTCACTTTTCTTCTCCTGTGTGATTTTTAAACATCCTTTGCCTGATGAAGAAGCTCTTGCAGATTTTGCTTTATCTTACTGTATTGTTGACATGGAAAATGTGTTGGAAAACGGGAATGGAGACTTTGTTGTTTGTGGCAGTGCAATTTATTTTAATTGTTGTTAGTGCTTTTGAAGAAAGGAAGAAAAGAAAATAGAAAGAGAAATAAAGGAAGGAAGGAAGGAAAGCTTTTCTATCAAGTAAGCCTAATATTTGCCTTCCAAGGTTTGCACTGGGAACCAAACACATTGATTATAATTAAGAAAATCAAACTCCAGTAGGCTGAGGCTCTGTATTAAATTCCTTCCTTCTCCCTCAGCTTTTGTCCCAAATTCAGCCTAAAAACTGATTTCCTATCCCGCAATATCTTCAGTTCATATTTTCATCAAGGGCTGGATGCATTTGTGCTTTTTAACAGCACAGGGTCAGCCCTGCTGTGAGGCTGACAGCAGCAACCACCAGAAGCAACCACCAGATGCCAGGAGAACAGTGAAAACCTACAGCTATTCTTCAGTTCCTCACAAACTACCCCTGTCCTCTACATGAGGTGGCTGCCCTGGGATGGTGGTGGTAAAGGACACTGTCCTGCATCCAGGGCTGGCATAAGATTCAGTAGTCCATCCAGCTGGTTCGGGCACATAAAGTGGCACCATTTTGTCCTTCAACTCAGGCAGCGAAAGGTCTTGGAGCAACTTTGTAAAAGTGAACACATATGGGGTAAATACCCAGGGATAGTCATGGTGGCAAGGGACGCTGGAAATTGTAGTCCCGACAATAATGTTTCCAAGCCCTGTAGAAAATTTTCATTTCCCTAAATTGTGCTATGATCATGCTTTCTCAATAAATTCATAAAAACGATAAAAACGAATACCTCTCACATTTTGCTATTTGAGTTATTGGCTAGAAGACAAGTGCAGGCCATGATTCTGAAATCATTTGGAGTAGGATGCAGAGCTGTTCTTTCAGTGGCATAATTCTTTTTTTTTAGTAGTCTTCCTTAACTATAAGCAGCCATGGAGAGCCAGCATGGTGTAATAATTTGAATGTTGGACTATGACTCTGGAGACTAGGGTCTGAATCCCCATTTAGTTATGGAAACCCACTGAGTGACCTTAGGCCAGTCACACTCTCTCATCCTTAGAGGGAGGCATGTGAACAAATCTTGTCAAGAAAACCTTACTATAGGCTCACCTTAAGGCCATAACAACCTGAAGGCACACAAGAACCATGGGCAGCCAGAAAAAAGAATTGTGGACTTTTCCTTTTTCTAGCTGTTTCCTGGGATTTATTTACTACAAACTAGTTGTTAAAGATCCGTATAATGGTGCCTGAATACATTTGTGCACTCCCTATGCACTGTATACATGGTTTAGGGATCCAATCTGCTCACTTAACTCCAAATGAGAGGCAATTATTTAAAATATGTCGACCGCAAAGCTGGACTCTGAGTGAAAGAAGTACCCTAGGTTTGCCTGGCAATTCAAGGCTGTGATTTACAGTCTGACTCATGGAAGGGGAGATAAAAAGTAGCCCCACGCAGGTTTCATCAAGAGGATTTCATTCCAAGAAAAGTACTGACAATAAAGAAAGTAGCAGTATATTAAGTCACACCACTGGCCAAGCTTATTCAGTGTTGTCTATCTTGACAGACAGCAGCCGTCCAGGATTTCAGAACTCAGTCTTTCCTACACCTTCCTTGAAATGCAGTCAATTGAACATGAGACCTCTTCATGCAAAGTTTGTGCTCTGCTAATAAGCAATGGTCAGTGCTTTAAGATAGGGTTGCTGTGTGGAAAACAGGTTAGGGCTCCTAGACCTTTACTTGCTGGGTCTAAGAGTGAGTTTCAACACATGGAACTTGCATGACAAGCAATACAAGCTGAAGCTTGCTCTTCCTCACAACAAGGAGCCCTGTCTTTTTTTTTTCACCTGGCAACCCTACTTTAAGATGAAGTAGCATGGATCTCATTCCCAACCTAACACTAACCTGTAATAAAGCACCTAAGCGATCAAACTGGAGGCTCTGGGTCCAGATCGTTATTCTTTTGTTTATGAAGAGCATACAGTAGCATTTTTTTCCAGTAAAATGATGCAGTAGACAAGAAGAATAAACACAATCTTCATAGAATCATAGAGCTGAAAGAGACCTCAAGGGCCATGTAATTGAACCGCATTCTGTCACACAGGAAAACAGAATCAAAGCATCCAGCCTCTGTTTAAAAACCCCCAAAGAAAGAGACTCCATCACTGTCCAAGGGAGTTTTTTCCTCTGTCGAACAGCTCTTACTGTCAGGAAGTTCTTCCAAATGTTGAGGTAAAATCTTACCATATTCCTTTTGTCACAGGGGTTTCCAAGTGATATTAGATATACTTCAGTAGAGTGAAGTGTCTCCATACTTCTTTTTGTCTTGGAAAGAAAAGCCAAAGAAGGGCTTGCCCAGGCTTTGTGTGTTTCTAGATGTGACAGCGTGGGGGAAGTAAGCATGGGGGTGGGGGAGAGACAAAACAGAAAGTTCCACAAAAGTTTGGTGTGGGTGGGTGGTAGAGGAAAGTGATGTGTGAATGTGTTATATCTCATCTCTAGCATGTGGTGAGTTCAATGTGGACCAGTCCTTGTTTAATCCTTGTCAGCGGTACTTTGATTACATATTCCTGCATGTCTGGGGGTTAGATTTGATGGCCCTTGTGGTCTCTTCCAGCTCTGTCATTCTATGATTCTAATAGTTCTTTGTTTGCTTTTCCAATCTTTGCTAAATGCAGGAATACAGTTCCTTTGTTGCTGCAGCAGTCTGTGACTGTGAACAGTTCATATCCTCCCTTCCTGCCACAGCATCTTCCATGTCAATCCACTCCGGCAGAGAATGAACCTGGAATCTTTTGCAGGCAAAGCATCTACTCTGTCGCTAGGTGGCAGCCCTTCTCTGTCTAAGCAAGGGGGATTATAAACTGCCCAAAGGACTAAACTCTGCTATGGTAGTGGACACATTCACACTGTGGTTGAACATGTATGCAGTGAAGCTCAAAAAAGAAAGCTCAAGGCATACATGTACCCTGCTTGCATGCAACATTTTCTACATATATATGCTGGATCCTACACAAACAAACAGAAGCACAGATACTGCTAAAATGGCATATAAACACATATTAGATGTTATAAAACATTGGATATATTTATTTATTCAGTTCAAACATTCTACCATCTCTGTGGTCAAAAACAGCAGCATGGGACCCCTAGCCAACAAGGGCCCAGGAGCACTTGCTCCAATTGCACCACTGGCCACCTGGCCAACAACATATGGGAACCCTCACATAGGATGAATATTCTAGCCAGATGGAAAGGACCTCTTGGTACAATCGGGAGCCCTGGTGGCACAGTGGTTAGATGCCAGTACTGTGGGCACAAGGTTGTGAGTTCAATCCCAGGGGCTCCAAGGTTCACTCAGCCTTCCATTCTTTCATAGGTTGGTAAAATGAGTAGCCAGTTTGTTGGGGGCAATTAGCTTGCAGATTGTAAACCACTTAGAGAGTCCTGAGTTCACTGATAAATATTATAGAAATTTACATGCTATTGCTATTATGACCTGACACAAAAGGACCAAGGTAAGGCACATGAGAATTGCATAGAAACATCAGGCTAAAAAATGCCTGTGGTTGTCTTTGTGTCTTGGAATGTTTCTAGAATAAATTAGGAAAAAGAATAAGAAAGAAAGGTGAGTGGGTGAAACACTTGAGTCTTAATGGATTATAGTATCTTAAACAAGTGATTATAGAAAGCTTTAGAAACCTGTTGTTTAGAAAGGAAAAAAAATGTCAAACTTCCTCTTTATATGGGAAGGTTTCAGAACAGATTCTGTTCTTCAGATCCAATACCTCAAGTTCATTCTGTTCCCCTCACACATACAAACAAACAATAATACCCTCCTACAAGCTAGCGTGAACTTTGGGAAAGATGCGAGGGACTAGGCTCAGATGGCAACTTTGCTACCCACCCAGAACCGGAAAGGGTTATCGGGGGCAGCTGGGTGGCCGGGCAAGTGAGGCAGTGGGAGGGATAGAAAGGTCATGCACCAGAACCACCTCCTCCAGTTCTGTGGCTTCCTCAGTGGAGAGAGCCAGGGCCTCAGAGAAGCTGGAAGTGCTTGTGCTTGGCCCATTTTCTCTGCTGCCTTGGCTCCCTTGGCAGAGAGAGACAGGGAAGCAGTGAAGCTGGAAGAGGCATGCACCCATGCCTCCTTCTCTGCTGCCTTGGCTCCTTTGGTGGGGAGAGAGGCAGGAAAGTGGAAAAGCTGAAAGGGGCATGGACCCATGCCTCTTTTCTTCTGCAGCAGGGGTCTGGATCCAGCATTGGTTGCTCCATCTGTCATTGTGGAGGTAAAAGCAATTTATATGGTCCAGAAGATGATCTGAGCAATGGCTTCACTTGATCCAGAGTGCCTCCTAACAACTGGGCTGATTTTAATTGTCTGTGTTCCATACTAAAGCCTAGGAAAACAGCTTAGATTTCTGAGAAACAGAAACAAGTTCAGCGCCTGCAACATGGTGTCTATTCTTGCTTTCCCTGCAGCTGTGATTGGCAATTTGTGTTTCTGGGGAGTCACGGAACACACTTTCAGTGCTTTCGTCATGATGGCTACATAACAACATCAAGCCCTGGTGAGATCTGGCAGGCCAGTGACCTCCTTGGGAAGCAGGATGCCAAGGAATGTGGGCTTATATCTGCTGGGGTTTGGTTCCAGGGTTCCTGTGGATACCCAGATCCGTGAATGCTCAAGCCATATAGCAAGCCTTGATTTTGCCATTTTTAATGGCAAAAATATATAACTATTTTCAAGCAATGTATGGTTGAATCCATGGCTAAAGACTCCATGGACTTCAGAGGGCCAACTGTAATATGCTTTAGCAAGGACTTCTTCACTTCCTCTGTGTAAAACAAAGGCCATTGTAACAATCCTCTTTTGCCCCCCTTCTGCATATGCACTCTGAGGCCAAGCTCCCTCACACATTTCAGAAGCCAAACCACATTGTCAAAAAACTAAATTACTTTCATCTGATGACAGTGGAGAGGAAGAAAGGGAAAGGAGCATGCCCATGGGGTATAAGAAGTGGAGTACCATAGGGGCTCAGAGACTGAGCTGTGAATTAAGATATCCTTGGTTCAAATCTCATGTCTGCCATGAAACCACAACACTAGCCATTTTTGTCCCTTCCACAACACTGTCTTTTATTTCAGCCATAAACTAGGAGCAGGTGTATTTTCCGTGCTTTATGTGCCTGTGTTTGCATGTGCAGAAGTAACACTCCTTTTTGCTGAACAGGCATTTGACTGCTTAATTTCCACTGAGCCCCATCAATCTGTTTAAAATAAGCATACATCTGCAGGAGGCTTCCTAAGCCAGTGGTTGTCCAACTCTAGGGTGGGACCCCCAGAGTTGTTCAACCGAGGTGTGAGACTTGGAAGCCCTGACTCCTTCTCCTCCTCCTCCTCTTCCCAAACTTTTTTATGTGTAAATTTTACACATGGGTTTTGCTAAATGTTGAATTTATTTAAATAAAACTGCTCTAATCTTGACCGATGTTATTTCCTTATAACATGCTGAAATATGAATATACATGAAAGTGTGAATGAAAAGGCACACATTAAATCAACAAAATATTTTTATTCATATACCATCTCACATGGTAGATGTACAGAGGGTTCCTGGAGCAAAAGGTTTGAGTATTACTACCCTAAGCCATCTACTAGTCTTGCATCAGGCACCCTGAAAGTATGTCCATGAGCAGCCCTTGAAACCTTTTCATTAAAACTTCTAGGGAATGGGATTCATTTTGCAGCCTTCCAAGGAGCAGAGGAGTAAGGAAGGAGTACTTACTATTTTAAGTTCAGTGTATATTCTAGTTACTTGATGCTATTGCTGCTACTACGTATCTGTCTGTAGTTAGCGGGAAAACATGTAATGATTCCATCTGCTTTCTGGCATTCTTTTCAATATTTAGATACCAACCATTTGCTTTTCTCTTGGCCTTCCAGACCCAGTTCCATCAAGACCTATCTCCATGAACTTTTATGTGCTGTGCTTCCCTTCTAAATCAGGAGTCCAACATTTGTGACCCACCTTGCGGAGAAATGAGGCCTACACCAACACATACTGTGGCCTGAAAGAATTCGAAGATATAGCCGTGTTAATCTGTAGAAGCATATGTAGAGAGATTTTGTAGCACCTTTGAGACTAAAAGAAAGAAGTTGCCAGCATGAGCTTTCAGAGACTTAAGTCTACTTCCTCAGATGCATTTTGAGAGGTCTACTGAGGAAGCAGACCTACGAAGGAAGGCCTGAGGAAGCAGGTCTACGAAAGCTCATGCTGCCAACTTTCTTTCTTTCTTTCTTTCTTTCTTTCTTTCTTTCTTTCTTTCTTTCTGATCTCTCTCCATACTGTGGCCTGACAGTGGTCCCTCCACACTCGCTGGCATTAATGTTGGAGGACCCCAGTAAATGTGGATAACCACAAATAAAAACACACAGTTCTTTTTATCTGAGATAACACCTCTCTAGGACTATCCAGCTCCTACAGTGCAACTCAATGGCAAATTCTGCCAAAAGACATGCTGAAGGGCTAGAAATGTTTTTTTCTCTGGGAACTTGTAAATTCTCCAGCACAACTCTATGGTCAACATCTGGCAGAGTTGCACTGGAGGATTTAGATATTCCTAGATAGAACATATTGATCAAACCATCAAATAATCAAATCGGCAAAAGTCAAAGCCACAAAAATGTGAGGGCCAACTGTACTTTCCAAGAGATTTTTGGAGCTCTTCCCCAGTATCCACACTACACACAATTATGAGCTGTGTTCAGCTCGATCGCTTAAAATTTGTTGAGATTGGCTCTGAATTCTTCATGCAGCCAAGAGTGGCATTCATCCTTGAAACAAAAGGAACTAGCAGGTAGTATATCAACAATTTCCCCTTGCTAAAATTCAGAACCTGGGAAAGGTTACCCTTTTGGACTTTAAATTCCTAGCCAGATTCCACTTTTGGCCATGCTGACAGGCACATTCTGGGAACTTAGGCCCTGTACAAACTGGCCTGACAGGCCAACCTGGGGACAGCGTAAGGGTGTAGCGTCCTGATGATGCACAACCGACTCTGCCCTCTGGGACACCCTGATGCCATGCGCCACTCCAGACAGTGCACGGTATCATGGCACGCCTCCAGAGCTGCGTCCAGATGATGCAGCACTGAAGGGGCACCATACAGCTCCTCCCCTCCTTTGTGGCTATGGCTTCCTTTCCTTGAAAAGCCAGATCAGTGCCACAGTGTGAGGATGCCATGGCCCTGATCCAGCATGAAAAGGGGCAGCTGCAGGCCACTCCTTCCTTCCTTCCATAACTTTATTGAATTTATACTCTGGGCTCTAAGACAGTTTATAGAAATTAAAACAAGATTAAAGTAGAATATTATTTTACAAAAGTCAGGATGCTGCACCCCGGCTCTGTCCCCCAGCCTTTCAAGCCAGTCTGTACAGGGCCTAAGTTCCCAGAATGTGCCTGGCAGCATGGCCAAAAGTGGAATTTTAATAATTAAATAACAATACTATTAAAAATTAAATAACTATTTAAAAAAAATCAAGCTCTGCTAATAAGGCTAGAAGGCCAGGTCTCTTCCTGTGTTCTCAGATCTAGTAGATTAGAAAAGCCTCTGATGAGTACAATTCTGTACATATTTTACATTTTACACATTACATTTTGCAATAATATAAAATAGGATCAAATAAAATGGAAGAAAGGGGGAATGCTAGTGATGTGGAGTTCCCAGCTTTTTTAAAAAACCTGCCTTTTACTTAGTGTGCTTTTAATAGCATTTCGGTCTGTAGATATTAAATCAGTGGTTGTGTTTACCTGTAAGGCCTTGAAAAGTGTCACCTGCTCATTCAGGCATATCAGGATATTGCTAAAAATGCAGCCTAGCAGACCAGGCTGATGCGTTTCCCTGAGAGATTTGTAATCTGAACTGAGAAAATTGTCAAGGCATAGAATCATAGGGTTGGAAGAGACCACAAGGACCATCCAGTCCAACCCCCTGCCATGCAGGAAATTGATAAGAGGGTAACAATTTTGAAAATATAGTGACTGAACTAATGTTATTAGACT
Source organism: Urosaurus nigricauda (assembly GCA_034509955.1). Lineage (NCBI taxonomy): Eukaryota > Metazoa > Chordata > Lepidosauria > Squamata > Phrynosomatidae > Urosaurus > Urosaurus nigricauda. Next base: position 136,651,706 of record JAOEGL010000002.1, read on the forward strand.
ATATAGAACCATGTGTTCATAGGCACACCAGTTCAGGTATATTCAGGTAAATCAAGTTAGCAACAGACGAGAGCTTTTTAAAAAGGAGACCAATTATAATGTTGTAGATGCTTTGAATATGATAGATTTCCCAGGTTGCAAAAAATATCAGAATCAAAAAGATGTGTGGTGTAGTGGTTTGAGTGTTGGATTGTTGCTCTGGAAACAATGGTTCAATTTCCAACTCAGCCATAAAACCCACTGGGTGACGTTAGGCAAGTCACACTCTCTCAGCCTCAGGGGAAGGCAATGGCAAACCATCTCTGAATAAATCTTGCCAAGAAAACCCCATGATAGGTTCACCTTAGGGTTGCCATAAGTCAGAAATGACTTGAAGGCACACAGCACACAAACACAGTGCAAACTATATCAGGCATAATGATCACACGCTGTCTTTTGCTTAAGAAAGCATGCCAGAGTAGAGGGAGATTGGGAAGAAAATACTATTTTTTACAAAGTACTAATAAACTGTCCCCCTCCCCTTTTTTCTCAGTTCTCTATGAAATTGCAAGGACTAGAAACATAATAATAAAGTTTAGATTCTGAGGCAATGAACACATTGTTTACCACACAGCAATTCACCATCAGAGTGTTTGGAACAAAACCATAATATGATAGCGAAATAAGGGCTACTGGCATTAAAAAATTAAAATACAATGGTTGGCAACTATTTTGTCTACTTGCGTGGGTTTGTGGCTCTGAGGGAGGTGTCCAGAGATATAAATATATTTCCCCATGGTGAAACAGACAGACATGAGATCCTTTATGTCTCTGGGAGGTGATGTGTAAGGAGAACATTGTGCATAACACGCACACTCTCATAAACATACAGCATTTCCCCATAATACTGTATTGGGTTGTGTAGGGTTGCTTCCCACATAGAAACCCCCACAGGAATGTTGTAGGGATAAGCAGAAACTGTCTCTATCTACCATACCAGCTGCATCTAAGGAATGACACCTACATTTTGGTGATAAATGCAGAAAACATCATAAAGGTCCAAGGTTTACAGCTGGAATTTGGAGGAAAGTGGGTTGAAGGTGATGGAGAAAGGTCTAGTTTCCTAACTGCAAGGGTCCACTACGTTGGAACCATGGAAAGGAGTTCTTTGTGTAACCTGGCAACTAGATTCAGCTGTCACTAGGCAACACGGTTGCTGGGCAGCACTAAAGGTGATTGGCAGCTCTTGATGGGCAAGACTGGCAACCGCCCTTGACCTGGGAAGCTGGAGCTGATCCTCCATCACCACCAAGGGAGTGGCAGCATTTGGCTGGAATGGAAAATCAGATCTGATGCCCTTCCATTCAGAGCAGTGGTTGGAGAGCTGGGGTAAAAGCCAACTCGGTGTGTAAAGGTGAAAGGGCATGAGGGGGTAGCACTGTCTGTGCAGGGTGACCTGACATCCTCTTTTTTCCAGGACATGTCCTCCATTTCAACCTTTTGTTCAGGAGAAATCCCAAAATATCCTCCCTTTGGTGAATGACGGCTGGAAAAACACAGACTTTCAGTATCACCATGTTTCAGCAGCAACATATTTGCAATGGTCAATTCAATAAAGCTGGAGCTGGGGAGGAAAGGTCTCAAAAGGTCTCTGGAAGATTCACAGCATATATTTTGGTTAATTTCACAGGTGTATATTGTTAGTTTGGGGATAAAAAGTTTGCTGTGTGATGTTGAACTGTTTTTCTTTTTTGTGGCATTATTAGGACCCTTACTTTTTTCCATGTTAGTTCTGCCTTGGTACCAAATTTTCTGTTAAAGAAGGAATGTCCAGGAACCTGTCAACTGTATTATCTGATGTACACCTGTATTCAATAGAGAAAGTGTTTGGATATGGAGTAAGATACTGATGGAAAACCACACTTCCTTATAAAGGTGCTGGTTTTATGGCATGGTGGTGGTCATCATCATCATCATCATCAGTATTTATTTCCCACCTCTCCTCAAGGCTCAAGGTGGGGTACAGCACATTAAAATACAAAACATAATTAAGAATACATAAAATCTATAGTTAAATAGTTTTATAGTATTATAAAATAATTACAATGCACTCATAAGAGCACATTAAAAAGTCATGATTTAACATGGTGGAAGAGACATGTCTAAAACTCTTTTAAATACAGTCAAAATATTCAGCAGTCGTATTTCTTCCCGCAGGTCATTCCACAGTCCAGGGGCAGCAGATGAAAAAGTCCTTTGGGAAAGGGTTGTCAGTCTAGTCCTGGCTGGTTGAAGCAAATATTTCTCAGAGTGTACAGGACAGACTACATGGGAGAAGGCGATCCTGTAGGTAACCTGGATCCAAACCATGTAGGGCAACCACTGGCAGCTCAGAATTAATGCTCGGCTCCTAGGATGCTCTTTCCTTGACTGCTTGCCAATCAAGGACCAAGAGAGTACCAGCTCCTATCCTGCCCTACAGAGGGGAAAAAACCCTCAACTCTCTCTTCCTCAAAGCCTTGTATTCTCTCTATGCACTCCTTCAACACACAACAGATGGCAAGAGGTTTGCGTACAGCTTCGTGTCTCGGCACTGGCAAGTGAGGGGACAGATGGTGGCACCGGCCTGCTCAAAGCACCAGCGTTTAGTAGCTGCTAAATATTTTAATTAACCCCCTTGGTGCCTGCCCCTCATGTCTCTGAACGACTTTTGAAACCCAAACTCAGAGAAGCCAGGCAAACAATGAATTGGCACAACAGTGGTATGTATCTGCCACCCCAGAAAGAACCGTGCAAAAGCCCAAGAAACTTCAAACTGGGGAGGAAAGAGCTGCAGAAATCCCCACTGCCACCACCACCACCAAGGAGAATTACAATATTCAGACCTGTTTTGGGAAAGAGATATAGGGGGAAAGGGTCAAAACTAATAAAAGTATGCTGTGAAGAAAATGAAGACAGTAAGAGATGTTTGACAGTGGAAGACACTGCCTCATTACGCTGGGGTCTCCTTCTTTGGGGGATTTTAATCAGGCTGGATGGCCATCTGTCGGGGTGCTTTGTGAGTTCCTGCATGGCAGAAGAGGGTTGAACTGGATGGCCCTTGGGACGGTCTCTTCCAACTGTATGATTCTTTGATTTTAAGACAGTAAAGTTTTTCTCTCTCATTGAAAAGCTGCAGGAAAAGAGATTCCACCTCAACATTAGGAGGAACTTCCTGACAGTAAGGGCTGTTCAACGGTGGAACACACTCCCTTGGAGTGTAGTGGAGTCTCCTTCCTTGGAGGTCTTTAAGCAGAGGCTGGATGGCCATCTGTCAGGGATGCTTTGACTGGGAGTTCCTGCATGGCAGGGGGTTGGACTGGATGGCCCTTGTGGTCTCTTCCAACTCTATGATTCTATGATTCTATGATTGTACTAGAAACTGAGCTTATCTAATGACACTCCACATTGTATCCAAACTCTGGACTGGGAAAAGGAAGTACCTGTGGGGCATTGCTCCATTATGGAATTTATTTCAAGATGCAGTGATTGTGGCCTCTTTGAGGGGCTGTAAAAGTGGAGCAGAGAAATATTTGAGGGATAAATTGCTGGTGGTGACATTCAAAGCCATTTTTCCTTTAAGGAGGAGAAAGAAAAGGAGGAGGTTCTAGTCCATGTGCTTGGGTGAGATATAATTTAATTTACACTTGAGCCATTGCATTCTGGGAGCCAGTGCTGGGAGGCTACTTAAGGCTAATCAAGGCTAGCAGAAGCTTCATTTCCTTTAAGGAGGAGAAAGAAAAGGAGGAGGCTGTAGTCCATGTGCTTGGGTGAGATCTAATTTAATTTACACTTGAGCCATTGCATTCTGGGAGCCAGTGCTGGGAGGCTACTTAAGGCTACTCAAGGCTAGCAGAAGCTTCATTTCTTTTAAGGAGGAGAAAGAAAAGGAGGAGGCTGTAGTCCATGTGCTTGGGTGAGATCTAATCTAATTTACACTTGAGCCATTGCATTCTGGGAGCCAGTGCTGGGAGGCTACTTAAGGCTACTCAAGGCTAGCAGAAGCTTCATTTCCTTTAAGGAGGAGAAAGAAAAGGAGGAGGCTGTAGTCCATGTGCTTGGGTGAGATCTAATCTAATTTACACTTGAGCCATTGCATTCTAGGAGCCAGTGCTGGGAGGCTACTTAAGGCTACTCAAGGCTAGCAGAATTTTGATTTTTTTTATCTAGTCAAGGAGGTGTTTAGAGAATAGAAGAGGAGCCGGCCTGAAGCATCAGAGGAAGTGAATCAGAGACTTGCCTTTGGAAGGAGCTTTTAGCCAGGAGCTCTCTACATAACTATAGGCCCTGTGACTTGAACTCAGTGACAGAGCTTGGGAATAAAGGCCAAGTCTAGCAAGGGAAGCCCACAGTCTTGTTTCAGTGCCTCCTTAAGACTTCTCGGTATGGACACTGAAGGCCCTGCAGCAGTCACCTGCAACACATGTGGGATGTTTGTCTTCTTGCCTACAGAGGTGGCGAACTACACCTGCCACAAGTGCAAGTTGGTAGCCCTCTTGGAAGAGAAAGTACAGCAGCTAGAAGAGCAGATATCTGCACTCCAGCATCATAGAGAGCAGGAGATTCTCCTGAACAGATCAGACCAGAATGTCTTGGGTGGGAAACAGACAGAGGAAGTTGTTGGGGCGGAGGAGGTCGCTCCACATACAACAGAGGTAGATGCTTGGAGGAAGGTCACACACAGAAGTAAGGAAACCAGGGAACGTTCTGTGAGCGGCTTGCAGCTACAGAATCGCTTTGAATCTCTCTCTGTTGTCAGAGATGATGAGGAAAAGCAGCAGGGACAGACATCAGGGACAGAGCAGGGGAGCTTGAGAGTATCACAGAAGGGAACAGCCACTGCTAAGCCTCGGAGGAGGCGCGTGGTCGTGGTGGGGGACTCCTTGCTGAGGGGTACAGAAGCAGTGGTTTGTGGGCCTGACAAGATGTCTCGGGAGGTGTGCTGTCTCCCTGGGGCAAAGATCCATCATGTGACGGAGAGGCTGACAAGACTTGTCAAGCCTACTGATCAATACCCCCTTCTTTTGGTTCATGTGGGAACCAATGATACTGCAAGGCACAGCCTTCAGAATATCAAAAGGGATTATGAGGCTCTGGGAAGGAAGCTGAAAGAGATGGATGCACAGGTTGTCATCTCATCTCTACTCCCGCTAGAAGGGCATGGTCCAGGAAGGGAGAGGAAAATAGCAGAGGTGAATAACTGGCTCCGTAGATGGTGCCGCCAAGAACAGTTTGGATTCTTGGATCATGGGCTGCGGTTCCATGAGGAGGGACTTCTGGCAAGGGATGGACTGCATCTCACGCCAGTTGGCAAAAACGTTTTTGCCAACAGTCTGAAGAATCTGATCAGGAGGGCTTTAAACTGAGGTATGTGGGGGAGGGAGACATTATACTGGAAGGCAAAAGGGATGGAGAGAATAGTCCAAGTGGCATAGAGGGAACAAGGCAAACAGTGCAAGGACCCAACAGTGGGAAGCAAAAAAATTTGCACAGGCAGCAAGTAAAGGGAACACATGTTCTTAGATGTCTCTACAGTAATGCACAAAGTATGGGAAATAAGCAGGATGAACTTGAACTCCTAGCACAACAAGGGAAATATGATATAATAGGCATCACTGAAACCTGGTGGGATGAGTCTCATGATTGGAATGTAGAAATAGAGGGGTATAACCTTTTTAAGAGAAACAGGCCAAGCAGGAAAGGAGGAGGAATAGCATTATATGTCAGGGATATTTACACCAGTGAAGAGATCCAGGAAGTCAATACTGGAAGCCAGGTGGAGAGCATCTGGATAAAAATTAAAGGAGAGGGAAATAACAGGGATGTTACTATGGGAGTCTACTACAGACCCCCGACTCAGGCAGAGGAATTGGATGATGCCTTTCTAGAACAGATAATCACATACTCAGAAAAGAGAGATGTAGTAGTGATGGGTGACTTCAACTATCCGGATATTTGCTGGAAGTCAAACTCAGCCAAATCCTCAAAGTCTAGCAAATTCCTCACTTGCCTGGAAGACAATTTCATTGTCCAAAAGGTGGAAGAGGCAACAAGGGGATCAGCCATTTTAGATCTGATCTTAACCAACAGGGAAGACCTAGTTGATGGGGTGCAAGTGGTTGGATCCTTAGGTGGAAGTGACCATGTTCTCCTGGAGTTTGTAATACAGTGGAAGGGAGAAGCTAGGCATAGTCAGACACGCACTCTAGACTTTAGGAGAGCTAATTTCAATAAACTTAGAGAAATACTGGGAGTGATCCCATGGTCAGGAATACTAAAAGAAAAGGGAGTTCAAGACGGATGGGAGTTTCTCAAAAGGGAGATATTGAAGGCACAATTTCAAACAGTTCCAATGAGGAAGAAAAATGGAAGATGTCTCAAGAAGCCAGGATGGATGACTAAGGAACTTTCAACTGAGCTAAGTTTTAAACGGAACATGTATAAGAAATGGAAAAATGGAGAAATCACGAAAGAGGAATTCAAACAAATAGCCAGCACTTGTAGGGATAAAGTCAGAAAAGCTAAAGCGCAGAATGAACTCAGGCTTGCTAGAGAGGTTAAGAACAATAAAAAGGGCTTTTTTGGATATGTCCGCAGCAAAAGGAAGAAGAAGGAAACAGTGGGGCCACTGCGTGCAGAAGATGGCAAAATGCTCACAGGGGACAGAGAAAAGGCAGAATTACTCAACACCTTCTTTGCTTCAGTCTTCTCAGAAAAGGCAAAGGGTGCTCAACCTAAGGATAATGGAACAGGAGACAGAATAGAGGAAATTCAGCACAGAATAAGTAAAGAGGTAGTACAGGAATACCTGGTTAACCTAAATGAATATAAATCTCCAGGACCAGATGAACTACATCCTAGAGTATTAAAAGAACTGGCAAATGTAATATCAGAGCCATTGGCAATAATCTTTGAGAACTCTTGGAGAAAAGGAGAAGTCCCAGCAGACTGGAGGAGGGCAAACGTTGTCCCCATCTTCAAAAAGGGAAAAAAAGAGGATCCCAACAATTATCGTCCAGTTAGTCTGACATCAATTCCAGGAAAGATTCTAGAGCAGATCATTAAGCAGAGAGTCTGTGAACACTTAGAGGCCAATGCCATAATCACAAAAAGCCAACATGGGTTTCAGAGAAACAAGTCATGCCAAACGAACCTGATCTCTTTTTTTGATAAAATTACCAACTTGGTAGATGAAGGGAATGCTGTGGATATAGTATACCTCGATTTCAGTAAGGCCTTTGACAAGGTTCCCCATGACATTCTTGCAAACAAGCTTGCAAAATGTGGGATAGACAAGTTAACTGTTACATGGATTTGTAATTGGTTGAGTGGCCGAACTCAAAGGGTGCTCAACAATGGCTCCTTTTCATCCTGGAGAGAAGTGACCAGTGGGGTCCCACAGGGCTCTGTCCTGGGCCCAGTGCTATTCAACATCTTTATTAACGATTTGGATGACAGAATTGGGGGCATACTTATCAAATTTGCAGATGACACTAAACTGGGAGGAGTAGCTAATACCCCAGAGGACAGGATCAAAATTCAAAATGACCTGAATAGACTAGAAAGCTGGGCCAGTGCTAACAAAATGAAATTCAATGCGGAGAAATGTAAGGTTCTGCACTTAGGGCGGAAAAATGAAATGCACAGATATAGGATGGGGGACACCTGGCTGAATGAGACCACATGTGAAAGGGATCTAGGAGTCCAAGTAGACCATAAGCTGAACATGAGTCAACAGTGTGATGCGGCAGCTAAAAAAGCCAATGCAATTTTAGGCTGCATCAATAGAAGTATAGTTTCTAGATCAAGGGAAGTTATAGTGCCACTCTATTCTGCTTTGGTCAGGCCCCACCTGGAATACTGTGTCCAGTTCTGGGCACCACATTTCAAAAAAGATGTGGAGAAACTGGAGCATGTCCAAAGGAGGGCAACTAAGATGGTGAAGGGTCTGGAAACCTTGCCCTATGAAGAACGCCTTAGGGAGCTGGGGATGTTTAGCCTGGAGAAGAGAAGGTTAAGAGGTGATATGATAGCCCTGTTTAAATATTTGAAGGGATGTCATATTGAGGAGGGAGCAAGCTTGTTTTCTGCTGCTGCAGAGACTAGAACGCGGAACAATGGATGCAAACTGCAGGAAAAGAGATTCCACCTCAACATTAGGAGGAACTTCCTGACAGTAAGGGCTGTTCGACAGTGGAACACACTCCCTCGGAGTGTAGTGGAGTCTCCTTCCTTAGGGGTCTTTAAGCAGAGGCTGGATGGCCATCTGTCAGGGATGCTTTGACTTGGAGTTCCTGCATGGCAGGGGGTTGGACTGGATGGCCCTTGTGGTCTCTTCCAACTCTATGATTCTATGATTCTATGAACAGCTTTTGACCCAATCCAGGGAGCCATGTATCAAAGTACAGTATCATCTAAAATCCACAAAACAGGGATACTTTTATCGGGTCAACCAAAATGCACGTTATACACATTAATCGATGGAGACATACTGGATTGCAAAGGAAATATATTTTTTGTGTTGCAAATGGATGTTAAATTTCCTGGATTTTGAGAATCTCCCAGTTGCCAGTGGCCAGGAGGAGGAGGTGCCACCCTGCAAATAATACTCCTCCATACCATCTGAGCTGAGAACAGAAACAGCAAAATTCAGGCCTATGACTAACATCTTAAACTTTTTTTCGCCTGATGAAGAAGCCAGTGGAAGTTCAAAAACTTGCCATATGTATATTCTGCATTTTGGTTGGCCCCATAAAGGTATCATAGAATCATAGAATCATAGAATCATAGAGTTGGAAGAGACCACAAGGGCCATCCAGTCCAACCCCCTGCCATGCAGGAACTCCAAGTCAAAGCATCCCTGACAGATGGCCATCCAGCCTCTGCTTAAAGACCCCTAAGGAAGGAGACTCCACCACCCTCCGAGGGAGTGTGTTCCACTGTCGAACAGCCCTTACTGTCAGGAAGTTCCTCCTAATGTTGAGGTGGAATCTCTTTTCCTGCAGTTTACATCCATTGTTCCGCGTTCTAGTCTCTGCAGCAGCAGAAAACAAGCTTGCTCCCTCCTCAATATGACATCCCTTCAAATATTTAAACAGGGCTATCATATCACCTCTTAACCTTCTCTTCTCCAGGCTAAACATCCCCAGCTCCCTAAGGCGTTCTTCATAGGGCAAGGTTTCCAGACCCTTCACCATCTTAGTTGCCCTCCTTTGGACATGCTCCAGTTTCTCCACATCCTTTTTGAATTGTGGTGCCCAGAACTGGACACAGTATTCCAGGTGGGGCCTGACCAAAGCAGAATAGAGTGGCACTATTACTTCCCTTGATCTAGAAACTATACTTCTATTGATGCAGCCTAAAATTGCATTGGCTTTTTTAGCTGCCGCATCACACTGTTGACTCATGTTCAGCTTATGGTCTACTTGGACTCCTAGATCCCTTTCACATGTGGTCTCATTCAGCCAGGTGTCCCCCATCCTATATCTGTGCATTTCATTTTTGCGCCCTAAGTGCAGAACCTTACATTTCTCCGTATTGAATTTCATTTTGTTAGCACTGGCCCAGCTTTCTAGTCTATTCAGGTCATTTTGAATTTTGATCCTGTCCTCTGGGGTATTAGCTACTCCTCCCAGTTTAGTGTCATCTGCAAATTTGATAAGTATGCCCCCAATTCTGTCATCCAAATCGTTAATAAAGATGTTGAATAGCACTGGGCCCAGGACAGAACCCTGTGGGACCCCACTGGTCACTTCTCTCCAGGATGAAAAGGAGCCATTGTTGAGCACCCTTTGAGTTCGGCCAGTCAACCAATTACAAATCCATGTAACAGTTAACTTGTCTAGCCCACATTCTTCAAGCTTGTTTGCAAGAATGTCATGGGGAACCTTGTCAAAGGCCTTACTGAAATCGAGGTATACTATATCCACAGCATTCCCTTCATCTACCAAGCTGGTAATTTTATCAAAAAAAGAGATCAGGTTCGTTTGGCATGACTTGTTTCTCTGAAACCCATGTTGGCTTTTTGTGATTATGGCATTGGCTTCTAAATGTTCGCAGACTCTCTGCTTAATGATCTGCTCTAGAATCTTTCCTGGAATTGATGTCAGACTAACTGGACGATAATTGTTGGGATCCTCTTTTTTTCCCTTTTTGAAGATGGGGACAACGTTTGCCCTCCTCCAGTCTTCTGGGACTTCTCCTGTTCTCCAGGAGTTCTCAAAGATTATTGCCAATGGCTCTGATATTACATTTGCTAGTTCTTTTAATACTCTAGGATGTAGTTCATCTGGTCCTGGAGATTTATATTCATTTAGGTTAACCAGGTATTCCTGTACTACCTCTTTACTTATTCTGTGCTGAATTTCCTCTATTCTGTCTCCTGTTCCATTATCCTTAGGTTGAGCACCCTTTGCCTTTTCTGAGAAGACTGAAGCAAAGAAGGTGTTGAGTAATTCTGCCTTTTCTCTGTCCCCTGTTAGCATTTTGCCATCTTCTGCACGCAGTGGCCCTACTGTTTCCTTCTTCTTCCTTTTGCTGCGGACATATCCAAAAAAGCCCTTTTTATTGTTCTTAACCTCTCTAGCAAGCCTGAGTTCATTCTGCGCTTTAGCTTTTCTGACTTTACCCCTACATGTGCTGGCTATTTGTTTAAATTCCTCTTTCGTGATTTCTCCATTTTTCCATTTCTTATACATGTTCCGTTTAAAACTTAGCTCATTTGAAAGTTCCTTAGTCATCCATCCTGGCTTCTTGAGACATCTACCATTTTTCTTCCTCATTGGAACTGTTTGAAATTGTGCCTTCAATATCTCCCTTTTGAGAAACTCCCATCCGTCTTGAACTCCCTTTTCTTTTAGTATTCCTGACCATGGGATCACTCCCAGTATTTCTCTAAGTTTATTGAAATTAGCTCTCCTAAAGTCTAGAGTGCGTGTCTGACTATGCCTAGCTTCTCCCTTCCACTGCATAACAAACTCCAGGAGAACACGGTCACTCCCACCTAAGGATACCACCACTTGCACCCCATCAACTAGGTCTTCCCTGTTGGTTAAGATCAGATCTAAAATGGCTGATCCCCTTGTTGCCTCTTCCACCTTTTGGACAATGAAATTGTCTTCCAGGCAAGTGAGGAATTTGCTAGACTTTGAGGATTTGGCTGAGTTTGACTTCCAGCAAATATCCGGATAGTTGAAGTCCCCCATCACTACTACATCTCTCCTTCCTGATTGTGTGGTCATCTGTTCTAGAAAGGCATCATCCAATTCCTCTGCCTGAGTTGGGGGTCTGTAGTAGACTCCCACAGTAACATCCCTGTTATTTCCCTCTCCTTTAATTTTTATCCAGATGCTCTCCACCTGGCTTCCAGTATTGACTTCCTGCATCTCTTCACTGGTGTATATATCCCTGACATATAATGCTATTCCTCCTCCTTTCCTGCTTGGCCTGTTTCTCTTAAAAAGGTTATACCCCTCTATTTCTACATTCCAATCATGAGACTCATCCCACCAGGTTTCAGTGATGCCTATTATATCATATTTCCCTTGTTGTGCTAGGAGTTCAAGTTCATCCTGCTTATTTCCCATACTCTGTGCATTAGTGTAGAGACATTTAAGACCATGTGTCCTCTTTACTTGCTGCTTTTGCACATTTTTTTGCCTCCTACTGTTGGGTCCTTGCACTGTTTGCCTTGTTCCCTCTATGCCACTTGGACTATTCTCTCCATCCCTTTTGTCTTCCAGTATAATGTCTCCCTCCCCCACATACCTCAGTTTAAAGCCCTCCTGATCAGATTCTTCAGACTGTTGGCAAAAACGTTTTTGCCAACTGGCGTGAGATGCAGTCCATCCCTTGCCAGAAGTCCCTCCTCATGGAACCGCAGCCCATGATCCAAGAATCCAAACTGTTCTTGGCGGCACCATCTACGGAGCCAGTTATTCACCTCTGCTATTTTCCTCTCCCTTCCTGGACCATGCCCTTCTACCGGGAGTAGAGATGAGATGACAACCTGTGCATCCATCTCTTGGGTGGGTGGATTTTTTGTTGGGTGGATTTTTTGTGTTATTGGATTGTACACGTTGCAAGCTTTCAAACCTCCACTGGCTTCTTCATCAAGCAAAATACACAATTCAAGAATTCCCAACTTTTGTTTCAAAACCTCCAAAGAAGTAAAGTCCACCTTGGGTAAATCACATTATCTCACCCTCAGAGGATGGCAATGGCAAACCCCCTCTGATGAAAACTTGCCAAGAAAACTCTGATAGGCTCACTTTAGGGTTGCCCTAAGTCAGAAACTACTTGAAGGCACGCAATACACACACAAACGAAGCAATACAAAAAACACTGATCGATGATGATGGTGATAGCGATGATGATGATAACAGAAACATCAAGAGATTGGGGAAGTGATTGTGGGAGGAATCAAAGGATATTTTCCCCTTAAGTACTGAGTCAGGGTCATAGCTAGGATTTTGGAAAGGGGGGTGGTCCAGACTAAGTGCCACCATTTTGGGGGGCAATTTTTGTATTTTTACATATTATTTTTAACATTAATTAAAGGAAGGGGTTGGGTCCGGACCCATTGAACCATTGATAATCCAACCTTATTCCCACCTTCATGACATATTGGACTCAGAAATATCCTTTGTTCCTCCCCATCCCTTTTCATGAACAAGGTTGATTAGGGGATACTGGAGTTATTTTTATGAAGGACCACAAAAACAACCTAGGAGGACCACTTTGCCCACCCTTGTTCCAGAGCTTGTGAATGCATCAATGAAATGGCATTTTTGCACTATAAAACTTTAATTCTGAGATTTAAAAAAATCAGGTCAAATTGGCCCTTCAAGTCATAGGAACACCTCAGCAACCCATCTCTCTCTCTTTTTAAATTAACTGGAAGAGCCCTAGTGCACATCCAAGCAACCAACTTTCCATTCCAAAATACTCTGGAATTTGTAACTCCGAAGTGACCTACAATTGAGTTCCTCCTTGTACCCAAAGGACCCAGCCTCTCTAAGGCTGTATCCACACTGAAGAAATAATGCAGTTTGACACCATTTTAACTGCTCTGGCTGAATTCTATAGGACTCTGGGATTTATAGTTTTGTGAGTCAATTTAGCTTTCTCTCTGCAAGTGCTCTCGTGCCACGACAAACAATAAACCCATAGCACTGAGCCAAGGCCATAAAAATGGTGTCAGTCTGGATTATTTCTACAGTGCGGATGGAGATTTTCCCACTGAATCGGAAGATGTCACCTTTTGGACTCCAACTCCCAACATCCACGGACATGCAAGCTGAGGAAATGAACTTGAACTCCTAGCACAACAAGGGAAATATGATATAATAGGCATCACTGAAACCTGGTGGGATGAGTCTCATGATTGGAATGTAGAAATAGAGGGGTATAACCTTTTTAAGAGAAACAGGCCAAGTAGGAAAGGAGGAGGAATAGCATTATATGTCAGGGATATTTACACCAGTGAAGAGATCCAGGAAGTCAATACTGGAAGCCAGGTGGAGAGCATCTGGATAAAAATTAAAGGAGAGGGAAATAACAGGGATGTTACTGTGGGAGTCTACTACAGACCCCCGACTCAGGCAGAGGAATTGGATGATGCCTTTCTAGAACAGATGACCACACAATCAGGAAGGAGAGATGTAGTAGTGATGGGGGACTTCAACTATCCGGATATTTGCTGGAAGTCAAACTCAGCCAAATCCTCAAAGTCTAGCAAATTCCTCACTTGCCTGGAAGACAATTTCATTGTCCAAAAGGTGGAAGAGGCAACAAGGGGATCAGCCATTTTAGATCTGATCTTAACCAACAGGGAAGACCTAGTTGATGGGGTGCAAGTGGTGGTATCCTTAGGTGGGAGTGACCGTGTTCTCCTGGAGTTTGTTATGCAGTGGAAGGGAGAAGCTAGGCATAGTCAGACACGCACTCTAGACTTTAGGAGAGCTAATTTCAATAAACTTAGAGAAATACTGGGAGTGATCCCATGGTCAGGAATACTAAAAGAAAAGGGAGTTCAAGACGGATGGGAGTTTCTCAAAAGGGAGATATTGAAGGCACAATTTCAAACAGTTCCAATGAGGAAGAAAAATGGTAGATGTCTCAAGAAGCCAGGATGGATGACTAAGGAACTTTCAAATGAGCTAAGTTTTAAACGGAACATGTATAAGAAATGGAAAAATGGAGAAATCACGAAAGAGGAATTTAAACAAATAGCCAGCACATGTAGGGGTAAAGTCAGAAAAGCTAAAGCGCAGAATGAACTCAGGCTTGCTAGAGAGGTTAAGAACAATAAAAAGGGCTTTTTTGGATATGTCCGCAGCAAAAGGAAGAAGAAGGAAACAGTAGGGCCACTGCGTGCAGAAGATGGCAAAATGCTAACAGGGGACAGAGAAAAGGCAGAATTACTCAACACCTTCTTTGCTTCAGTCTTCTCAGAAAAGGCAAAGGGTGCTCAACCTAAGGATAATGGAACAGGAGACAGAATAGAGGAAATTCAGCACAGAATAAGTAAAGAGGTAGTACAGGAATACCTGGTTAACCTAAATGAATATAAATCTCCAGGACCAGATGAACTACATCCTAGAGTATTAAAAGAACTGGCAAATGTAATATCAGAGCCATTGGCAATAATCTTTGAGAACTCCTGGAGAACAGGAGAAGTCCCAGCAGACTGGAGGAGGGCAAACGTTGTCCCCATCTTCAAAAAGGGAAAAAGAGAGGATCCCAACAATTATCGTCCAGTTAGTCTGACATCAATTCCAGGAAAGGTGCTAGAGCAGATCATTAAGCAGAGAGTCTGCGAACATTTAGAAGCCAATGCCATAATCACAAAAAGCCAACATGGGTTTCAGAAAAAGAAGTCATGCCAAACGAACCTGATCTCTTTTTTTGATAAAATTACCAGCTTGGTAGATGAAGGGAATGCTGTGGATATAGTATACCTCGATTTCAGTAAGGCCTTTGACAAGGTTCCCCATGACATTCTTGCAAACAAGCTTGCAAAATGTGGGATAGACAAGTTAACTGTTACATGGATTTGTAATTGGTTGAGTGGCCGAACTCAAAGGGTGCTCAACAATGGCTCCTTTTCATCCTGGAGAGAAGTGACCAGTGGGGTCCCACAGGGCTCTGTCCTGGGCCCAGTGCTATTCAACATCTTTATTAACGATTTGGATGACAGAATTGGGGGCATACTTATCAAATTTGCAGATGACACTAAACTGGGAGGAGTAGCTAATACCCCAGAGGATAGGATCAAAATTCAAAATGACCTGAATAGACTAGAAAGCTGGGCCAGTGCTAACAAAATGAAATTCAATACGGAGAAATGTAAGGTTCTGCACTTAGGGCGGAAAAATGAAATGCACAGATATAGGATGGGGGACACCTGGCTGAACGAGACCACATGTGAAAGGGATCTAGGAGTCCAAGTAGACCATAAGCTGAACATGAGTCAACAGTGTGATGCGGCAGCTAAAAAAGCCAATGCAGTTTTAGGCTGCATCAATAGAAGTATAGTTTCTAGATCAAGGGAAGTTATAGTGCCACTCTATTCTGCTTTGGTCAGGCCCCACCTGGAATACTGTGTCCAGTTCTGGGCACCACAATTCAAAAAGGATGTGGAGAAACTGGAGCATGTCCAAAGGAGGGCAACTAAGATGGTGAAGGGTCTGGAAACCTTGCCCTATGAAGAACGCCTTAGGGAGCTGGGGATGTTTAGCCTGGAGAAGAGAAGGTTAAGAGGTGATATGATAGCCCTGTTTAAATATTTGAAGGGATGTCATATTGAGGAGGGAGCAAGCTTGTTTTCTGCTGCTGCAGAGACTAGAACGCGGAACAATGGATGCAAACTGCAGGAAAAGAGATTCCACCTCAACATTAGGAGGAACTTCCTGACAGTAAGGGCTGTTCGACAGTGGAACACACTCCCTCGGAGTGTAGTGGAGTCTCCTTCCTTAGGGGTCTTTAAGCAGAGGCTGGATGGCCATCTGTCAGGGATGCTTTGACTTGGAGTTCCTGCATGGCAGGGGGTTGGACTGGATGGCCCTTGTGGTCTCTTCCAACTCTATGATTCTATGATTCTATGATTCTATGATTCTAGGGAGCTGTGATCCAAAACAATCATTTTTTCAAAGGGTCCTCACCCCACCCTTGGCTCCTTTCTTTCCCCAGTTTAAGATCACAGGTCCCATCTGTGGATGTGGAAGGCTGATTGTGCTTACAGGCCTCTGAGCAAGACAAAGGACTTTATCAGACTGGAGGAATTTCTGTTTATTGTGAATGGAGCCAATTCGAATTCACATAAATTCGCTAATTTAGCGAATTCACATGAATTCCTATTGCTTTCAGAATGCGTTCAGAATGACTTCCCATTACCCGAAAATGACCCCCCCCCTTTTCCCGAAATTGCGCGAGATGCTTTAATTCGCAATAACGTAAAACCCATGATTGCATTCGGAATGACTTCCCAATTGCCCAAAATTGCGTGAGATACACTCATACGCAATTATGTGAAACCTCATGATTGCATTCGGATTGCCATTGCATTATACCCCCAAATTCCGTCGTATAATAAACTCCATAGATTTCAATTTGTCCACAATCCAGGCCAAAGTAAAGCCAGAGCGATCAGACATCCTTCATTTCCTAGGAGCACCATAGCTCAGGGCACAGTTTGTTTCTTGGAGGGGGAAAAGAGTAATGGGCTGTTTGAGGACACAAAGCAAATACTGAAAGGGCTTTTCCCTTAATTTCAGCACAATGGACAAGGGAAAGGAATAATTTAAATGTAGATTTAAGTAGAAATGTAGATTGAACTGTCTGTCCTGGTCTCTTGGAAGAATTCCAAAATGTCCTCCATTTTGAGTCTGACTAAAAAGCATCAATGTATATTTCTAGGAGTGTTTTGTGCTTGCAGAGGTTATGTCATTCCATTTTTATCCCATGTCCTCCTTTTTGAGGCTAAGAAGCATAAATTTACGTTTCTTGGCGTGATTCAAGCTTTTATTGGGCCATGTCCTCCATCTTTCTCCAATGTCCTCCATAATGAGCCTGGCTAAGCAGCATAAATTTACATTTCAAGGAGTGTTTTGAGCTTTTATTGAGTCATGTCCTCTCCCATTTTTTTTAGATGTCCTCCATTGTTAGCCTGACCGTGGGATGAGTCCTTCCTGAATCTTCATTAGCGAAGAAAAGCCAGAGAGAGAGAGAGAGAGATCCTCATAAATTTTTCTTGGATGTCCTCTATTTTGAGCCTAAGAAGCATCCTTTTACATTTTTATGTTTTCAGCTTTTTTGGGGTCATGTCCTTCATTTTTCTTAGCTAGCCTACATTGTGAGCCTAACAAGCATGGATTTCTCAGTTTTGAGGTGCTATTAGGTCATGTCTTCTATTTTGAGCCTGACTAAGAAGCATGAATTTCCATTTCTGGGCGTGTTTTGAGATTTTCTTGAATTATGTTCTTCATTTTTCGTGACTATCCTCCATTTTGAGCCTGACTAGGAAGCATGGATTTGCATTTCTACGAGTGTTTTGGGCTTTTCTCTGGTCACGTCCTCCATTTTTATTGACTATCTTCCATTTTGAGCCCAAGAAGCATGGATTTCCATTTCTAGGAGTTTTTTTCTATTGGGCCATGTCCTCCATTATTCTCGACTATCCTCCTTTTTGAGCCAAAACGGCACGGATTTCCATTTCTATGAGTGTTTTGAAATTCTTCTGTGTCATGTTCCACATTTTTCTTGAATGTCCTCCATTTTGAGCCTAAGAATTGCAAGTCTGAGGGCAGGGAACTGTATTAATTAAATAATAATAATTATAAGCTGCTCTGGTGCAGCTCGGGAATTCATGGAGACCATGACAGCCATGGGCCTGTCCCAGCTAGTAACGGGTCCTACGCATTTTGCGGGGAATACACTCGATTTGGTTTTCTGTACGGACATGGAAACTCCGTGGGTGGAAATTACCAACATTTCCGCCCTGTCATGGACGGACCATTTCTTGGTAGAGGCAAGCATCAAGGCATCAACCCAGATCCCCTCCGGGGGTGGCGGACCTATTAGGATGGTCCACCCTCGAAGGCTGATGGAACCTGATAGGTTCCAAGAAGCCCTAGAGGGCTATATGGTTGGAAGTGACGGCGATACTGTTGATGCCCTAGTTAACATCTGGGACACGGATCTCTCCAGGGCTATACACTTTATCGCTCCCAAGCGCCCTCTCAGGCCTGCTTCCAAGAGAAAGCCCTGGTATACGGAAGATCTCCGGGCAAGGAAGCGGGTCCTGCGACGGCTAGAGCACGCCTGGCGGAAACACTGGCGTTTATCCGACAAGGCTCTCCTAGACCATCTTTTGAAGGACTATGGAGAGGCGATACAAGCAGCTAAGAATTCGTTCTTTGCTGCTCGCGTCGCGTCCGCGGAGTGACGTCCAGCAGAGTTGTTCAGGGTAGTGAGGGAGCTAACTCAGCTCCCCCCTGCCCCAAACCAGATCCTTGAACCCACCAAGGCCTGCTGTGACAAATTTAACAACTTCTTCGCAGATAAAATCTCTCGGATAAACGAAGGTCTGGACGCCAGGGTTGAAACAGAAACCAGAATAGAGGTGTCGAGAGCTTCCGTGGACTCAGTTGTACTGGATCAGTTTGAGTCTGTCAGTACCGAGGATGTGGACAAGATCCTTAGAAGTCTTAGGAAGACAACCTGCTCTCTCGATCCCTGTCCCTCGTGGCTAGTGGCACAGGGGGGACCGGTTGTAACTTCATTGTTACACCGGATCATTAATTCATCCTTGAGGGAAGGGCAGTTCCCTGAAGATCTTAAATTGGTCATTATAAAACCTATATTGAAAAAGCCCTCCCTCGACCCCCTGGTTTATAATAATTATCGGCCAGTCTCGCTGCTGCCATTTTTGGGGAAGGCGATCGAGAGGGCGGTTGCACTCCAACTTCAATCGATCTTGGATGAAACGGATTTTCTAGATCCATTTCAAACCGGTTTTCGGGCGGGTTACGGGGTTGAGACTGCCATGGTCGCCCTGGCCGATGATCTCCGTCTGGGCATCGACAGGGGTAGCGTGTCCCTGTTGGTGCTCTTGGACATCTCAGCGGCTTTCGATACCATCGACCATGGTATCCTTCTGGAACGCCTGGCAGAGGTGGGAATCCGGGGCACTGCGCTCCAGTGGTTCCGGTCCTACCTCTCTGGGAGGTTCCAGATGGTGCAGCTGGGGGACGTGTGCTCCGATAAGAGGGCCCTCACCTCGGGGGTCCCTCAAGGAGCCATTCTGTCCCCCATGCTCTTTAACATTTACATGAAACCGCTGGGAGAGATCATCTGGAGACATGGGGCGCGGGGTTATCAGTACGCTGATGACACCCAAATAGTCTTCTCTATGTCTCCGACTGATGCAGTGACCAGGGATGGCGTCGCTCCTCTCGTGGCCTGTTTGGAATCGGTAATGGACTGGATGAGGGAAAACAGACTCAGCCTGAATCCAGAGAAAACGGAAGTACTCGTTATAGGTTCCCCCGGCCTAGGTATGGAGGTGGTTCCACCCGTCCTGAGCGGGCTCACGCTTCCCGTAAAGGACACTGTAAGAAGTTTGGGGGTGCTCCTTGACTCGTCGCTCCACCTTACTTCTCAGGTGGATGCAACGGTCAGGAGCACCTGTTTTCAGCTTCGGCTGTTACGCCAGCTGCGTCCCTACCTGGACCGGAGGGACCTTGAAACAGTAGTACACGCTCTCGTAACCTCTCGGTTGGATTTCTGTAATGCGCTCTACATGGGGCAGCCTTTGTATCACACTCGGAAGCTACAATTAGTGCAAAATATGGCAGCTCGGGTGGTCACTGGTGCTCCCAGGACCGCCCATATAACACCTATATTGAAAGACCTTCATTGGCTGCCTAGTCGCTTCCGGGCTCAGTACAAAGTGCTGGTCGTTACCTATAAAGCCCTAAATGGCCTGGGCCCAGAGTACCTAATGGACCGCCTCTCCCCACACAATCCGCCCCGCACACTTAGATCCACGGGGCAACTGCTACTTAGAGTTCCAGAGGCTAGATTATCAAAAACTTCAAAGAGAGCCTTTTCCATCTCGGCCCCTAGCCTCTGGAACTCCCTACCCACCGAGCTCCGTCTGGCCGCCTCCCTTAAGTGCATTTAAAAGGGGTTTAAAAACATACTTGTTTGACCATGCATACCCCTGACATCTTCCCACATGTGATTCCCCCCATATTGGCTTCGTGCCCTGACACACTGCTATTGCAATTGTTATACTGTTTTTAACATTGTTTTAATGTTTTGGTAGTTTTTATTGTTTTGTATTGCCTGTTTTTATGCTGTGCACCGCCCTGATCGCAGGAAGGGCGGTATACAAATAAAATTTATTATTATTATTATTATTATTATTATAAATAAATAAATATTTATTATTATTATTATTAGAAGCATGGATTTCCATTTCTGTGAGTGTTTTGAACTTCTATTGTGTCATGTTCTACATTTTTCTTGAATGCCTTCCATTTTGAGCCTAAGAAGAAGCAATGATTTCCATTTCTGGGAGTGTTTTGAGCTTCTATTGGGTCATGTCCTCCATTTTGAACGTGACTAGGAAGACCTGGTTTCCATTGTTATGAGTGTCTTTAACTTTCCTTGGGTCATGTGCCCTCCATGGCCACTCTTGGCTCCAGCCTCCCCTTCCTTCCCCCACTTTAACTCTAAAAGGCCTCAGTCCCATCCTGAGTCTGAGTCCCTCTGGCCGCCATTTTGTCCCTCCCTCAGCTTCTGTAAGTATGTAAGCGCCTAGCAGCTTCTGATTGGCTGCCTGGCGGAGGACGCGGCTCCTGATTGGCTGCGGCGCGCCTGCCTGAGGCTGCTGAGCGTTCGATGATGGCGGGGGCTTTAATGTCCGCTCTGTTGGGCATAGTAGGCCCAGGGAAGCAGCAGCAGCAGCACCGTCGTCCCTTAGTGGTCTTGGGTCCAAGCAGCTCGGGGCGGTCGGCGCTGCTCTTCCGGGCCGCCTTAGTGGGCTCCGGGGCCGCCCCTGCTCCGGCGACGGTGATGTTCCTATCGCCTCGCCCCTTGGAGCGCCTGCCTTGCTGGGGAGGAGATGCAGACGCCTCAGTTATGCAGGTGGGGAGGAAGGAGAGGCGGCTGGTCCCTGCTGACTGAGGGAGAATTTCTTTTTTCCAGGCCCCACCATCCTCTCACAACAACCCTGTGAGGTGGGACAGCGGTGAGGGAGGATGTGGTGTGGCCCCAGGTCACTCCACCCCTGAGGCCCTTCCACAATACAACAATTATCATCTTCATCTTATATATCCCAGTGGTCCACAATCTGTGCCCTTTAAGAGACATTGGACTTCAGCTCCCAGAAGCCTCAGCCATGATGGCCAGTACTCTGGCATTCTGGGAGCTGAACTCCAAAAACCCTTAAAGAGCACAGTTTGGGGACCACTGAATAATACTATAGTTCCTTTAAGAGACTTTGGACTTCAGCTCCCAGAAGCCAATCTTAGCCAATAGTTTGGGATTCTGGGAGATTAAGTCCAAAATCCCTTAAAGAGCACAGTTTAGGGACCATTGAATAGTACTCTTTTTCCTTTAAGAGACTTTGGACTTCAGCTCCCAGAAGCCTCAGCCATCTTGGCCAGTACTCTGGCATTCTGGGAGCTGAAATTCAACATTTCCTTAAAGGGTACTGTTTGGGGGAACCGCTGCAATAACTCAAAAGTGGTTCTCAACAAATATAAAACAATATAATTTAAAAAAAAACATTTATTTTTAAATAATAGCATTTTAAAAGTATAAAAAGCCTGTTCCAAAACATAGGATAATGAATACTCTCCAATAATGGCCCAGTGACCCACCTCCATCCTCCTTACTTTGACACAACAGACTGCAGAGCAGGGATGCTCTTAGGCCAGTGGTTCCCAAACTCTGGTCGTCCAGGGCCCCATTCCCACTACCTTTTAAACCAAATCATAGAAACTTAGAGTTGGAAGAGACCACAAGGGCCATCCAGTCCAACCCCCTGCCATGCAGGAACTCCCAATCAAAGCATCCCCGACAAATGGTCACCCAGCCTCTGCTTAAAGACCTCTAAAGAAGGAGACTCCACCACCCTCCGAGGGAGAGTGTTCCACTGTCGAACAGCCCTTACTGTCAGGAAGTTCCTCCTAAAGTTGAGGTGGAATCTCTTTTCCTACAGTTTGCATCCATTGTTCCGGGTCCTAGTCTCTGGAGCAGCAGAAAATAAGCTTGCTCCCTCCTCAATATGACATCCCTTCAAGTATTTAAACAGGGCGATCATATCACCTCTTAACCTTCTCTTCTCGAGGCTAAACATCCCCAGCTCCCTAAGGCGTTCCTCATAGGACATGGTTTCCAAACCCTTCACCATTTTAGTCCCCCTCCTTTGGACACACTACAGTTTCTCCTCATCCTTTTTGAATTGTGGTGCCCAGAACTGGACGCAATATTCCAGGTGGGGCCTGACCAAAGCAGAATAGAGTGGCACTATTACTTCCCTTGATCTAGACACTATACTTCTTTTGATGCAGCCTAAAATTGCATTGGCCTTTTTAGCTGCTGCATCGCACTGTTGACTCATGTTCAACTTGTGGTCTACTTGGACTCCTAGATCCCTTTCATATGTGGTCTTGTTCAGCCAGGTTATTATTATTAACCTTTATTTATATAGCACTACACAGCACTGTACATACAATCTTTTAATTAGAAAGTTCCCTGCCCCTTAGGCTTACAATCTAAAAAGACACAACACAAAAGGAGAAGGGAATGGTGGTGGGGAAGGGGATCAGGTCCAGCAGTTCTTCTGTCCCTCTGAGGCCTGGACCAAGGCAGATGGACTGGAGGGAGGGCTCAGCTTCTTAATATATAGTTAAAATACGTTAAATAATTAAAAGCAAATCGGTTTGAAACGTTTTAAATTACCCTGCTTTGCATTTAAACTGAATCGCTGAAGCAATTTGGAGGGGGGGGCATGTGCTAGATCCATTTAACCCATGTCATTTTGACGTTGATTTTTTCTGCGTCTTTTTGGATAAATCAATTCCATGCAAGTGTGAACTAGATTTGGATCAGAATCGATTGTCCTTTCGCTGGCTGGAGCGGGTCAATTTTGAATCGATTCAATGTGAAGCACAAGTGGGTTATTTTATTTTAATTTGCAACAGGAAAATGTGATCGAGGCAAATGTAGTGTGAACTATGCTCCACTGCCAAACCGACCCATCAGTTTGGATTGCAAAATGATTTATTTGTAAGTGGGAATGCAGCCCAGGTGTTGTGGACTTCAGCTACCCGAGGCCTCAGCTGTCTTGGACAATACTCTGGCATACTGAGAGCTGCAGTCCAAAACTCCTGGAGGACCGGAGTTTGGGAGTCACTACTGTTGGCACACTCTTCTTTAAGTTTATTATATGATTACTAATGGTTTTTTAAAAAAAATAGCTTTCTATTTAAATGCCATGGAATCCTAGAATTGGAAGAGGCCACAAGGGCTATCCAGTCCAACTCCCTTCTGCCATGCAGGAACTCAGAATCAACCCCCAACAGATGGCCATCAAAAGACCTCCAAAGAAGGAGACTCCATCACTCTCCAAGGGAGTGTGTTCCACTATATATGTATATGGCTTCAGAAACTTACACTAGAGTGCAAGAAAGGAGAAGAAGAAGTGCACTGCCCCTGTCTTCTCTCCATTATTGTTCTCATCAATTACTGGTACATCATGTTCAGGATGAACTTATGATTGTATGTACAGCACTGTGTAAATTTACAGCGCTATATAAATAAAGGTTAATAATAATAATAATAATAATAACTTCTGACACATCCATTTTATTTATTTATTTAGTATCATCAGTGTATATGGCGCTTTACAAGTCAAAGAACAACAAAAAATAGTTGAGCCAAAGGCATTCAGTCTAATGCGCACAGATAGGGGAAGGAAGGAGTAATACAAATATAAAATTATGCAATAGAACAAATTATCCAGAAAGAAATACAAAACCCAGTGCAATCAATATGAAACAAACTTATAAATACAGTGGTCCCCCGGTTTATGAATCCCCCGGGGACCGCTAACCGGCCGGACCGGACCGGACCGCAAACCGGCCGGACCGCTAACATATCTCCCGGGATCCAAAAGATCCCCCGGGATACGAAAAAAAACCCCGCACCGCCCCTTTAAATCAGCCACGCGGTCCATTCAAAATAGCGGTCCCCCGGGAAACGAAAGCTTCCGGGTTACGAAAGGTAATCCGGAACGGATTACCTTCGTAACCCGGGGGACCACTGTACATATAACCAAGAATATGGAACAAAATTAAATTAAAAGTCCATAGTTAAATGTGGCTCCCCATTTTAGATGTTTGCCCTGAATCTGGAAAAGTTGATCAGAATGGCTATAGAAGCGAGGTAGTGAGAATAAGCATCTCTGTTTTCACTCTTGTCTCATATGGGACAAGAGGTATATTTCTGAACACCAGAACATTACTCCTTTGACATCTGTTATGATTGTGGGTACATACATGCCCTCCACCTCCTATGTAATTTACACATACTGAGGGACTGACCTGTTTGAAATCAATGTACCAGAGTATGGGATTGGGTTGCATTCCAGCAGTGGGAATTAAATGGTCCTACAGATGCTTCTCATGAGGGATGCTGGGAGTTCTAGTCCAATCACATCTGGAGGGATACATGATTCTCATCCAAGTTGTAGCCTCACACATTTTATTCCTCTTGTGTTCTGTTGGAAATTTCCATGGGTGATAAGAATTCTTTCTGAAATTTCCGTACTTTAGATCCAAAGTGGGCAACTGTGGCCACCCAGATCATTTTTGGCCTACATCTGGGCTTGGCAACTTTTTATTTTTTTGGACTACAGCCCTTGGAACCCTCCAGCCAGCGTGGCCAGCTTATGCAGATTCTGGCCTTCAGGTGGAATGGCTGTAAGGGTACAGTTGCCCACCTCTTATCTCAGGCAGTGTAAGGCAAACTGTAATAAGCTTGTCATTGATAAATCTTATCATGTGCCTGGTATGAGCTCATGTCACAACAGGTTTGTCATACAGAATGAAGCAGAAGTTAGTTGTCCAATATCTGCCATGACTTAGGAAAGCCGTGGCTAACTTCCTAGCTGACCTTTCACCCCCACTCTCTCACTTCCATGCAGTTTCTTCATGCCTCCCAACTTAGGTCACTAATACTCTTTCTTTTCCTTCCCTAGAGAATCCAGTTCCTGTACCCACCATCCTTTCAGGGGCTGTTTCACGTGGTGGCCAACTTGCAGCAGACCAGCTGCCCCACCTTGGTAGTGCTGGATGGCTTGGAGAAGTATTTGAGCACTTGCCCTAGCCCCAGTGCGGCTGCTCAGTTGGTGGCCTTGCTTCTGGACACAGTTAATCATTTCAGTCAGAAACTCAGCCGCTGCCAGCTTCTCATTTCAATGAGATTTCCTGGAGAAGCTGGGGAAGACACAGAGTATCTTTCAGTAGTTGAACGCTACTTTGAGGCCCGGTTGTGGCTGCACCCAGAGGCAGAGGGGAGTGCTGGTTCAGCTAGCCATGGTGTCTGCAAGGTGACAAGAGCACGTCTCTCTCAGCCTGGGTCTGAAGATCAAGAATGGCTGTTGAGATTTGAGCCTGAAGGTAAAATGAAGATCTCTCCACTTCTGTGTAGAAGTGAAAAAGATGATGGTGGGACTTCAGAGAATAATAGACCAACTGGGGCTGAAGCCCAGGCACTTCCACCTGGCTCTTAGCCTTCAAACTCTGGTGATACATTGCTGGATCATGTTTAGACCCAGCAATGGTTTTTCATTTTGGTATAAAAAGCAAGCTTCTTTCTGGTTAAATAACAAAGCTCTGCTTCTGGAATATAGAGTCCTTGAGGCTGTCACAGTCATGTTACTTAGCCTGGAGACTGATCATGCATTCAATGGCAAATGTGAAATGTGCCTTTCTAGCTGTTGATAGTTACTAACAAAAGGTTGGAAAGAAACATCACTTCAGGGGATAACCTAAAGGTCAGGAAAACGGGACACTGAGAAGATAAATTCCGCACTTAATGCTTTTGATTCCAACTTTGTAAAAGCCACTTGCATATCATCAGAAGGAATGGATTTCAAGAGCATCGGATGAGTCTCTTGAGAGGCATGGGCAGTAGCTTGTAGGTAGGCATGGTGGTTTTCTGACCTGCACCCAACTATGTTACCTTCACTGATCAGACAGTGTTGAACCCATTACCATTTCCTTTCAGTCACTATTGGACTAAATCGAGGGTGGGCAAGATGTGGCCCTTCAGCAGTACATGGGCCCTGGAGGCCCATTTTTGTGGTCCCCAACACATGCACCCCAATTTTTATAAACACAATTGACAAGATTTTCTGACTGAAAAAATCTCCTAAATGATTGAAGACACATGTGAACACCCTCTTCTTGCTTAGCCTTCCAGAACCCTTTGTCACTAACCCCCAAAACCTAAATTTTCAACTATAATGCCTTTCAAAATAATGACAGTAAATGACACAATATCGTGTCCTGAAACCATTTTCGGAAGGACTAGAGAGGAAAATGGAAGCATGCAGGCTTGGGGGAGGGGGGTTGCAGCCCATGAAGGAGGCCACTGGGGGGAAAATTAACCCCTGCTGTCTATGATGTTTCCTATCCTTGGGCTAAATCCAGTGGTTAGAGTAGGCCTATTGAGTCAGTGGAACAATGTACATAAGTGTTCGCTTACCACCATTTCCATTAATTCAGTGTGTCTGCATTGGTTGGTACTGCCAGTTGAATTTGGCCCATTATGTTTGTCTTTACATAAGTGTTCCCTATAGTTCAAAGGTTTGATGATACTAGGATGTTCACATTATTGCTTTTGGTTTCTTTTTCTTTCCATAGTAGTCCAAGTTGCCTGGTGCTTTTCATGTAAAAATATCAGTGCAGAGGAAACAGTAGTCCAAAATGAGACACAACATAAGAGCTTTTCCAGTAATTTGGCTATAATGGGTAGGGGGTTGGTTAGACAAGGGAGAGGCAACATCATCTTTCTTGGTTGGAAGTCAGAAAACCTCTCCATAGAGGAGCTGCCTTGGGGCTCAAACATCTCTGTTCTCAAAGAGGATTTACTCCTGTAGCAAAAAGTATAAGAAAGGCCTGGTTTTCAATATACTGTACTCCCACCTCAAAATTCACCCATAGTTTCATCCTAAGTTTACACCAGTCTTAAATTTAAATTGATGCCTGAAGGATAATATTCCAATTTCTCTGGATCCAATTTGAGGTTTTTTAAAAATCCTTATGGATTCTTCAAGAAGAATTTGGACTCCCAATCATGTTTGGAGATGAAGTGTTGTTTAAACAACTTATTTTGGGTCAGATCTATTTGAACATCTGAAACCCCAGGTTGTTTGGCTGAGCTTAGAGAACATTAGATGATAGAACATATATATCAATTATATCAACAGATAAATGAAATGGCAGCATTGTAAAAAATCTAGGGTTTGTAGTTCATTGAAGTATGTAGAATCCTTTGCTTGACAACTCTAGTCTCCTCCACTGAACTATAATTACCAAGGTGCCTTGAATGTTTCTCTGTACTACAGTGGCACAAAACTAATAGAATTGTAGTTAGATATGCTGAACCATGAGAGGTGGATTGAAGAAATGCTAATGCAAGGGATCTCAGAAGAGTTAGCAAATACAGAACAAGACAAAATGGTTAAATTCAGTAAAAGTCAAGGTCCATTCTTGGAGGGATACATGAGTTACATGGAACTTGGACCACATGTAAATTTTAACTCAGAAGTGTGTTATGTGATGTTTTCTTTTTATATGTATACCTGTGGCTCATTTTTCCTTTGTTAACTATTTGTCTTTTTTTAAAAGTGTTTGGGAATGGAGTGTAAACTGGTGGGAGATTAAGCAAGAGAAGAAATGGGGTTGTTTATGCACCCAAAAATTTTACAATAAAATGTTTGAAATATATTTAATTATTCATTTATTTTACATTCTTTCTCTCAAATTGGACTCAAAAGATTCTTTAAAATAATAAAACAGTACAATTTTAAAACACAAAACACCACGTAAATATAAAAATTAAAAAAATATATCGTGAAGTTCTTTAAAATGCTACATTAAAAATGGTTTTGCATTGGTCACAAAAGGACTGACACATTTCAAGAAGTCTGGATGATCTTTATTGACTATGTTAATCCACATTCCCACCGGATCCAAACTCCTGCTTCACAGATAGATCTTTGGATGGACACTCTACAACTTGAAAAGACATACTCTCTGGTACTTTGCTGAGAACTAATTCTCTGATTCTCTGCTGCAGAGTAGCTATTCATCAGATATTGTACATACTTTGGCCATTGTAGTTAATTGCTCTTGTCATTTTTTGTAATTGTTCTTAAAAAAAAAAGACTACAGACTTTGTATAGTGTAGGATGGGAGGAGGTCAGTAGCGAGGGTGAAACCATGAGTTGCTGCACAGGTGACCCCCAGTGATAGTGGCCACATCATTCTGGCCACATCATTCTCGATGACATTTTTAAAAATCCTGCCGTGAGTACAACTGTTCACAGGAAGGACAGACTAAGGCACACCTAGATTACAGCATGTTTTGAGGGACATTTATTCATAAAGCATTTTTAAGACTCCTGATTTCCTGAAAGTCATTTGAGTGCTCACAAAACCTAGGACCTTGCCTATTTACTCATTCCCTGTTAAGTGGATAGTGACCCTGGCTACATTGACTCTTTGTTCCAGGTACAGCTGCAATCCATAGAGTGTTGCTGAGGTCACTGTGTGGTCTGGTTCAAGGAATAGTGGTCAAAAATGCCCTCTATTCAAATGTCAGTTGTGATTCTAAAAAACAGACCAGGAAAGTCATGACAGTCCATTTGACATTCATTTCCCCTAAACTGGTACTAGACATTTTATTTACAAATTAAATGGGCAAATGTGTTTCCCATCATTATTAAAGGCCCAACTTTCCTGACCGACGTCCAGAATTTGTAACTGGTGTTTCCCCCTCTGTCCATTTTGTTTATTTGGTGTGACAGTAGGTCATCCATCCATCTATCTTGCAAAAAACTGAAAATAAATTGGTGAAGATCTGATGTCAGTCTCTCTCTCTGCTTGTTAACATTTTTTTTTATAGTTTAGCTCCCAAAATTCCTCAGCCAACATCCGATACTGTTTGACTTTTAGTAAAAAAAAAAAAAAAGAATCATATATACACATTGGCCACTTCCATTGTAAAGGTATGGAATATATAGTGAGTTGAAAAGACTGGCTAAGCATTGCAAATTTCTGCTGGAACTTTAGTGTTCCAGACTGTTTCATCCCCTATCATCATACCTCCCAGGTTGGCCTAGATCCACTCATATGTGAAACCAGATTGTTGCAGATTCCACCTTCTCTCCATTGCAGCTCTGTGTCCTCCTAGAAACCTGTTCAAGAAGGTTAGGAGCCCTAGAAATGTCATCTGCTGGCAACAGTGGAGAAGGCACTACAACAAGGGGAGGGAATTTCTAACTATCCTCCCTGTTTGTAATTAGGTGACTTTTTCTGCTAGAGAACTTGGATTCAAGCCATTCGCCTTCTACACCTAGATTCGTTTTTGTTGGGACTCCAGCATTACTGTGTCATCTTTAACCTAAGGGAGGAATAAGCAGTTCTTTTCAGGAATGCTTTGGCCTATAACTCCCATCAGCCCTCCCATGCATAGCCATAAGTGAGAGATTATGTTACAAGATTTGGAGTCCCAAAAAGATCTGGAGGGCCATGATTGTCCACCCCGTCCTCATAATGCAGCAGCAAAACAAGCTGCACGACTAGCAAGACTCTTTTGCAGGTGTCATCAGGAGCAAACAAGACCCACCATGGTTTGATGAAGCCCAAATGAAGGGCCACACAGGGAGAAGGCATTTCCTCCTCTGCCTGTTGTGAACTTTGTGTCCTGGATGTTATCCAACATCAGAAGGCGCCTGGCTGGGCTCCTGCCGCTTTCCGCAGGCTGCGTGCCTGATAACAGCTGCAGAAGGTGCTGGCTGTCATGCTGATAAGGCCTTATCACCAGGGCAAAAGCCTGGGCTGGGTCTGCTGTACTGGTGGGCTGTGAACTTGGTCATAACGTTTTTGAGCATTGGTAAGAACCTGGCTTCCTTACTTGAGGAACTCACACTTAAACTCCTTTGTTTTCTCAGGCTGAAATCCAACAGTAATAAACAGCCTAAATACATTGGACTTTCATGTTCTGTCACTGCAAAGTGCAGTTTGGTGGCACCAGGGTGTACCTCCATGACAGGATGGAGAGGCACCCAGACACTGGCTACAATTGGACAGCTGGGAGGGAAAGGACAGCTGTCACTCTCCTGGGTCTTAGAATTTTAGGGTTCCAGGAGACTCTTCTTTTTGCCTGGCTGCCCAACTGCAGTTGGAGGGTGCATCTGAGCGGGCATTGCACTTTTGGTGCTTTTATTTCACAGCTTGGTAAGATTTCAAGAAGGTGGGAAAAAAACTGAATTCCACTACAAGGCTCCTGTCCCAAACTAGTGAGAGTCTTAAATGGGAGCATTCCTGATGGAGCTTGGAAATAATCATCATAATAATAATTTTTATTTATACCCTGCTCTTCAGCCAAGGCTATCAAAGCGGCTTACAATTTGTTAATTAAGACATTTCCCTGCCCTCGGGCTTACAATCTAAAATAGACACGAAACAAAAGGAAAAGGGAAATGCATGGCCACTTTTTGTTGTGGGTCTTTAATTTGTATTCACCTAATGCTGAAGCCAAGAGTGATCTAGATTCAATATTACACACATGCACTGGTCACAATCCTATACGGTCCAGTCTAACACAGTAGAAAGTTGCAAAGTGTGGAACAAGGCTACAAGTGGCCATTCGCTGCACCCTCCCAGGCTATTCTGTACCTGGTGAGAGTGGTAGGGAAGCAAGGTGCAAAATGATAACATCCTCTGCTGAGGTCTTCCAGAGATTTCAGCAGGTTTTGTAATAATTTCACGTCAGGCTATGGGAACATGGATGGGAAGAGCTTGGAAGACTGGCAGAAGCTGATTTCAAAAGGGTCAAACTCCTGTTTCCTTAGCCATGGGAAAACCTGAGAACAGAAGACCTACTTTTCTGTAAGTTGTAAAGGGACCGTTGTAATTGGAGGGCATCAGGGATTTTTGTTATGTTTCCCTAGTTAATTGTTGGTTCCAAGGTAACCAATCAGTTTCTATACTTTGCAACTTTCTGATCTAAGCTATGCCTGGAAAGGGATGCTCCGAAAAATGATACCCAGAAACCTGATGTAATCCTTCTTAATTAAAATAATTAATTAAATTAAAATCGAAGGCTTTCACAGTCTTTCACAGTCGGCATCCATAGTTTTTTGTGGATTTTTTGGACTATGTGGCTGTGTTCTAGAAAAGTTTATTCCTGACATTTGTCCAGCATCTATGGCTGGCATCTTCAGAGATTTCTCTGATGACTGCCACAGATGCTGGCGAAACGTCAAGAATGAACTCTTCTAGAAAATGGTCACATAGACCGAAAAACCGACAAAAAACTGTTAGGCCTTGGCATACTTTTGGTTACTTGGCACAAACATATTACTTTCTTCTGCAGTGGCAGAGAAGGGAAAAGTGGCTGAGAGATTGTGTTTCACTGTCAAACAGCTCTTACTGTCAGGAAGTTCTTTCTAATGTTTAGGTGGAATCTCTTTTCCTGTAGTTTGAATCCATTGCTCCCAGTCCTACTCTCTGGAGCAGCAGAAAACAAACTCGCTCCATCCTCAGTATGGCATCCCTTCAGATATTTAAATAGGGCTGTCATATCTCCTCTTAACCATCTCTTCTCCAGGGTGAAGAGCTCCCTAAGTCTCTCTCCATGGGGCTTCCATACCTTTCACCATTTTGGTTGTCCTGCTTTGAACATGCTCCAGTTTGTCCACATGCTTTTTGAATTGTGGTGCTCAGTACAGGACACAGGATTCCAGGTGAGGCCTGACCAAAGC
Source organism: Urosaurus nigricauda (assembly GCA_034509955.1). Classification (NCBI taxonomy): domain Eukaryota; kingdom Metazoa; phylum Chordata; class Lepidosauria; order Squamata; family Phrynosomatidae; genus Urosaurus; species Urosaurus nigricauda. The sequence goes on from JAOEGL010000002.1 coordinate 136,683,795, forward strand.
AGGATAGAGTGGCACTATTACTTTCCTTGATCTAGACACTATACAGAACTGCTGTTGATGCAGCCTGGAATCTCATTGGCTTTTTTAGCTGCCACATCACACTACTGACATGTTTAACTTGTGGTCTACAGGCAAACACAAAACAGTGAATGAAGTAAAACAAAACCCATTAATTTTATCTATTCATTTATTTTAAAAAACCCTATTCATTTATTTTTAAAAAGTGAATGAAGTGTTTATAAAACCATGTCCAATTCCAGTCTGAATTCTGACTCATAATTTTAAAAAAAACTGTATTTAGACTTATTTGTGAAAATGAAATTATAGTCCTTGTGCTGAAACGTGTAGTTTGACACCAATTGTCTCAAGTTGGTCTGATCCAAGCCTTTGAAAAATAGTTTAAAAACAGGAGGAAAAGTTCAAGGTCTTGTCCAGTGTTATCAGAAGATTGTGAACACACTCAGATTAACAAGTAACAGTAATCTTCTCATCTATTCCTACATAATCAGCCCAGTGTAAGACAGTAAACAGCAGACAGAATACTTATACAGTTCTCCTCAAATTGGAGGCTTCTCTTCCAGGATTTCTGTGCTTATTCAAACAGACAGACTCTTAACATATGTATCTTTTCATTTTGGTTTTTTCCTTATCCTCATTCTACAGATGAGAAAGCCTAGAGCGCACTTTGAACTGTAGCAAAATGGAGACCTCCAGGATTCCAGGAACTCTCACATGTTCTTCTCTGTTCCCTGAACTCCACTCTTTCTTTCCAAGGATGGAAGAAGTTTCCTCAAGTCGTCAGTCTCAGGCCCACACGCTTAAGCAACATTTGAGGCTTGGTTTTATAATACAGCATGAAAATGTATTTCTAACATAGGCCTATAGACCAAAAGATGGAGCCAAAGGAAAGTTTAGACCTTCCTGCTCACTGGTGTAGTATCAAAAGAGTTCCCTTGTGAAGGGTGAATTGGTTACCTGGCTGGTTCACTTGTTGCTAAGAGAGTTTCCAGTTTCCAAGCAGGCTCTGTGCCTCAAGTCTGGGGGAAAAAAAGGTATTCGGAGACTACAGCTGCTAGAATCCATCCGCCAGCAGGGAATTTTCCAAGTTCTGCTCAATCCCTGGAAGTCTTGTCTATCTGTAAACCTCCTAGGCCATGCCCACAGAGTCACTTGTTTCAGACAAAGCTGGCCTGCTTCACAGAACAGGTTTGCCTCTGTGGTTACAAGGTAAAGATGCTGCTGTGCTTTTCAGTTAAATGTCCTCTTGGCTGGCCCAAGGTGTAATCATGGGCCAGATATATCCTAAGTATTTTTCCCTGTGCTTTGTGCCCTTTGTCCATTTACTGCCCATTCACCGTCACCTCTCCATCTGGTTTGCAAACCTCTCTTCCTTCCATCAGGGCAAGCTGGAGCTTCTGAGGTGGCCCCTAGTTGTTCCCACTAGCTTCCCTCTGGAGTTTAGTTACCATTGGAAGGAGGTGAAGAGGACCAGGTGCTAGACTCTGGGGCTACATATCTTGCTGCCTCATTTCTCCTTGGCCAAGCTGCCTTGCTGTGTGCTCGCCACCATCACCACTAGGAACACACAATGTAAGTAGGCAGGAATGGCTGTGGCCCACCATCACAGAGGTTGGTGTATAAGCTTGCTTGGCCTGGACTGGACTCTGAAAGGCTGTAGTCAGCAGAAATCCCAGAGTCAGACACCATCTGGTAGCTGCTCTTGAGCTGGGGCTCTGCTTTGGGATGACCCTGAGGGCGGAGGCTTTCTGAACTAGGATCGAATACGGTGTACTCAAAGCTGGAGGATGTTTGGCTGAGCTCTGGGGACCTTGTTCTTCCACTAAGGGCTGGGTCCAAGGCCTCACTGCTGTCACTGTCCAGCAAGAGCAGGGAAGCATCCCCACCAAGACAGCAAGGCACAAGATCTTCATCCAGGACAAGGTAGTCACCCTGGGACACTTCTGGAGTTTGAGGGAGCTCTACAATGTTGCGTGTCTTGGGGGGAAGTGGAGGAGGGAGGCGAGGGCCATCCCCCTTCCGGCCATCACAGTCAGACAGGACCTCCACCAGAAATGGCTGCTCCTCTAAATAAGGTGAGTTTTGGCTCCACCACAGGTAGGCACTCTGATGCCCCATCCAAAGCTGCAAAGAAAGAGAGGTTGTTGTGTCAAGAACTAGGACAGGTGCCATTGTACAGTGAGCTTCCCCAACCTTCCTTGTCCCATGTTTTCTGCCAGTGGCTGTCTGCTTCCTCCTCTTCTATGTTCCTCCCATCTCCATTGGTCCTGCTTTGCCCCACCTTTACATTTGCAAACCCTTTGAGCTACAGTGACTTGGCAGAGACTATTATTAGGAATAATTAACAAAAGCCTTGGAGCTCACAAACGTCAGCTGAACCCCTTTAACCTGAACCTTACTACTTGTTACTGGTTTTAAAGCCTTACATGGTTTGGGGTTGTGCCATGTTTGTGGTCTACTGCAATACCAAAGAAAGTTTTGAGTTCATGAACCTAGCCATATAGTGCTTAATAATTATTATTATTTGTAGTTGTAGTATTATTTATAACACCTTTTCCACCAACACATTCATAAATTACACATTGCACATATTTTTGTCTTTATGAATGCCCCACACTAAAAATATCAACTTTTTTGGGATCTTGTTCACTCTGGCAACTCTTTCTCCAAGGCAGTGGTTCTAGGCTCTGATCCCCAGTTCCCATAATGCCTGAGCACTGAACCTACTGGCTTGGACTTCTGGGAATCCAAAATACCTGAAGGCTAAAGTTTGAAAGCTACTGCTCAAATGATCCTTTTTGTTCCCAGGAACTGTCCTGATTTCTCAGGGAACTGCTCTCCAAATGTTGTCTCTCAACAGGAATACCCTTTAGAAAGTTGGTTAGTACTTGAACTGCCATTTTAGGTCTCTAGAAATCAAATATGTATGTACACAGCTTGATTCTAAAACCACATGTAAATATATGCACATGAGCATTATGAGATAGTGTTCCTCAGCCTTTGGTCCTGCAGGTGTTCTGGATTTCAACTCCCAGAAGCCCTCTTCATCCTGGTCAATGGTAAGGAATTATTGGGAGCTAAAGTCAAAAACTTCTGGAGCAGTGGTTCTCAACCTCTGGTCCTCCAGATGTTTTTGACTTCATCTCCCAGATTCCCTCATCATTGGCCATGCTGGCAAAGACTTCTGGGTGCTGAAGTACAAAACAGCTGAAGGATCAAAGGCTGAGAACCTCTGATCAGGAAGGTCAAATGTCAAGAACCACTGCTCTAAGACATCATATGGTGCACCATCTACCATCAGGGCCTCTCTCTCACACACAAACAAACAAAATTTGGAAAGACCTAACTGATGGCATCTTAATTGGTAACAATTTTGAAAAGGTATTTCCTTTGGGACAATCTGCCATCATGGTTGGGCAAAGCAAATGTAAACATTGCAACAGTGATAAGGGGTTATAGTCCTATTAAACTTGTCAGTCTAAATATATATCCTCTATTTCAGTGGTTTTTAATCTTTGGTCCTCTAGATATTCTGTACTTCAGATCCCAGAAACCTTGATTATTGGCTGGGGCTTCTAGGAACTGAAGTCCAAGACACCTGGAAGACCAAAAGTTGAGAACCACCACTCTACTTGATATGTAACATGCACCAACTGTGGAGTTTATCACATGGGAGGAATTTTTCTAAATTTCAAAAGAAAGGGAAGTGAGGCCAGTTCGGAATTGAGTAAATTCGTTAGTTCAGAGAATTTACTTGATTGTGTATTGACACTGCATTGTGTTCAGAACTGCCCGAAATTGCCTCCCAGTGCCCAAAATTATGTGTGATAGTTTCTCACACAATCACGCGAAACCCCATGATTGCATTCAGAAGGACTTCCCTTTGCCCAAAAAATGTGTGTGATCAGCTTTCACGCAATCACGCAAAACCCCATGATTGCCTTCAGATTGCCATTGGATTATACTTCCAATTCCCTTTGTGTGATAAACTCCTGTGAGTTACTGGTTTTTAGAAATCAGTTTGCCACTGGAAAAATACATGGTTAGGTTGCATTCCATGTGGGGGAATAATGTAGTCTTCCAGAAGCTGCTGCACTGCAATTCTAATCAGATCCAGTCAACAAATCTATTGGTTAGGAATGCTGGGATCCATAGTGCAGTAACATCTGGATGGTCATTACAACTCCCTGAGAAATCCATATAACTGTCCCTGTTTTCGCCTGCCGAAGGATATATTGGCAGATATGTCTTTGGCTTCATGAAGCACAATAGAGAAAAAGAAAAAGAAATCTACTGGCTATGAATTCCAAAAGGAATCTCCTTGCACAAAGACTTCCATAAAGCATTTGTCTCTTTCACTTTTAAAATAATTGGTACCTCTCACTTCAAGGTGCTTGGCCACCAAGTGCCCCAGCTTCTATATTGAAGGACTGAGAGGTGTGTGATCCCACCGCTACGTCAAACCACTAACCACTCCAAGCTCTGCTACAGTGTGAAATGGGAATCCTGGGGAGCAAACACACACAGATGAGGGCAGTGTGGTACCTGGAAGTTGCCTTTGTAGATTGTGAAAAGGTCCTTGAATTCATGCTCTGGAGAAGGGATTACAGGCCACATCTTCTGCTTCAAAAATCTAGTGGAAGGGAATGGGACAGAATGACCAGTAGTGAGATGATATGTGCAAAAGAAGCATGAATACATGAGGACACCTCACCACCACCACCATCACTTCAGGGAATTGTAAAAATTAAGGCCAGCTATGGCAGTGGTTCTCAAATAGTGGGGCAGGACCTATTGTTCTAATTTGGATGATGTTGTTTCCTTAAAAAAATTTAACATATGAATATACATGAACGTGTGAATGAAAATATGCACACTAAATAAAATAAATTATTCATATGCTACATTGAGTGGTTTGGGCTTGATATTCACATGTAGATGTTGAGGGGGGGGGGATAAAAAGTTTGAGTACCACTGATCTATGGGATTCCCATAGGGGTCAAACTAAGGAGAGTTGAGATGCTGTTACAGAACCTCCAGTTCTGTTCACCGAAGTCCAGATATGTGGAATGGTGGAGGGGGAACGGCCATCTGATAGAGGCTAATGGACAAGCAGACCAAAGATTTCCCAGAGCAGTCTAAATGATACCTGTGTTTGGACATGAGAGTGATGAAAGCCAAGATCAGAACGATCAACACCAGAATGAGTGACAGTGTCAGGATGAGGGGGTCCATATCTGCAAGGCAGAAGAGCAGATTAAGGCCCAGGAAAGACTATAGAATATGCCTTAGACACTTGCAGTGGAAGAACTATGGAAGAACCATTTGTTATGGTTGGAATGCTCTGACACATTTGTTAGGCTTGCAATTTACCACCTGGTTCTTTTCAAAGTTCTTCTGGTAAGCTCCAAACCTTGATAGTTAAATACTATTCTGATCATATCATCCTGTTAAACGCATCAGAATATTCAAATTATGGTGATGGCATCTATTGTCATCTACTCACCTGTGAGCCATCAAAATGTCTTCCCTCCCACAACACAATCTAAATTTAAAACTATCTAATGAACTGACTGTATCATGATACCAAGTTACATAATATTATATTAAGTACAAAATGCATGATTGTTTGGAAGAATTGTATTCTTATGTTTGAGAAATACAGACTTAATAACAATGTTATATTTTTAAAAAATCTCCTTCTGTTTCTGCAGATTCTAAAGACTAGATAAGATGGTAAGAGAGAACACAACAACACCTATCTCTCACTTTCACCCATGAACTCCCAGGAGCTGGAAGGGCAGAAACCTCAGAAGAGACTTCCATCCCTCCCGCACAACTATATGACAATCGTGTCAAGTGTGCACTTGGTGATCATGCTTAGAAAGTGCAAAGGAAATACTGCAGATATGTCTTCTCGAAGATCCTGAGCTGAGATTTAAATATTTAAACATTAAACTCAGTTATAATATTTCTTGTATAGTGCTACTCAGTCTAATAGACCATTTTGGCCTTCTCTCCCCTAACAGTTCACCTGTTAGATTTACGGCTTAAATAGTTCTGCCCATTCAAGAATTGGTTGTAAGGATACTTTCAAGGGAGATGATCACTTTCTGTACATTCCAGGATTTCAAAAGAATTTACTAGGGGGAACAAGGAAGATGAGACTAACTAAAAGAAATAATAAATAGCCTATTGTAAACAATGGAAATAAACAAATGGAAGAGCAAAAAAGTAGGGTGACTAACACTATAAAATGGAATTTGGTTGCTTTCCCATTGATACACGTTGATTATAATGAAGTTTACTTCTAAGGCCACATCTGCATGGCAGAAATAATTCAGTTTGACACTTCTTTAATCACCACGGCTCACTGCTTTAGAATTCTGAAAATTGTAGTTTGTTGTGGCACCAGAGCTCTCTGACACAGAAGGCCAAATGTCTCACAAAATGACAATTCTCAGAATTCCGTAACACTGAGGCAATGCAGTTAAAGTAGTGTCAAACTGGATTATTTTTGCAGTATGGCTACAGCCTAATAAACATGTATGGGATTGCAAAATTAATCGTAATACCTCACCAAAATCCAGATTATCTGGTAGTTTTAACTAGGACCTTTTTTCTAACAAAGGAGTTTATCACATGGGAGGGAAGTGCCCAAATCTGTGGATAAACAGGGTTTAAACCCGGGAATATCCCACAAGAATGGGATTGTTTTCGGATGACATCATGCGACTTGGGCATTAATGCGACATAATCCATGCAAAAAGCCGCAAAATCATGCTGCTTTTTAACTTCGGAAAAACCATGAAGTTAAAAAGCGGCGTGATTTTCAGCTTTCTGCACAGGTTAATGTCAGGTTAATATCAAAATCGCCTGACATGTTTGAAAACAATCCCGCTCTTGGGGGATATTCCCAGGATTTAAACCCCGTTTATCCATGGGATTTGGGCCCTTTGCCTCCCGTGTGATAAACTCCAAAGGACCTTTACACTGAACAATACACCAACAAATAATAATTGTTGTTACTTGAGTAATTTTTTTGGGTAGGCACATTTCCACTTTAATTATCAAACTAATGACTGGTTGCCAAACCATTAACAGAAATTACCCAACGTTTAGAAAAAATTACCCAGCTCTGGAATGGTTGCTGGAATGATAGTGAAATAGTGAAACATCTGTTGCTAGTCAACCACAATTAAGTTCCCCTGTAATATGTGCTAGTGTTTTAACCTCAGTATTTTCCATTGGGCTATTGTTCTGGTTCAAAGTTATGGTAAATAGCTGTTACTAGGCCGAATATACTTAAGAGTGGATAAAACATAATTTTTGATGGTATGCGACCATCAATGATGAGTTAAAGTGCCATCTTTTTAATAATTAAAAAAACAACACATTTTGAGACTGACAGGTAGACAAAACATTATCATTCAGCATATCTCAGAAATGCAAAAACAGAGATTTTAAAACACAAGGAAGAGAAAATGCACAGATAAATAGAATGATAATGGAAGAATCAATATATTTCATAGGAAGCAGTGGAGCCATTAGAATTGACTTTAGGGTCTTAAGTCCTCAGAATGAGCAGGAGTGCTGGCTTACTACATTTTGTATTAATGCACATTACTATCTGAAGAAGTAGGGAGAAGATTGAATCTTATAGTATAATATTAAGTCCAAAGTTTAAAAATAACTTCCTGAGCCAATAGTGAGGATAATGGCAGTTTTTAAGAATGGGGTATATAAAAGATTACAAAAGGAATAGCACATAATAAACGCACTCCCTCAGAGCGTAGTGGCATCTCCTTCCTTGGAGGTCTTTAAGCAGAGACTGGATGGCCATCTGTCAGGGATGCTTTGATTGGGAGTTCCTGCATGGCAGGGGGTTGGACTGGATGGCCCTCGTGGTCTCTTCCAACTCTTATGATTCTATGATTCTATGATTCTAGGACTGGAGAATTAAGAAAAGGAGACTAGGTCCAAAACATATTTCAGAAATAATTTAGTTTGAGGCTGCTTTAACTGACCTGACTCAGCAGACCTTATCAGACAGAAGGAATTTCTCTTTATTACAAATGAAGCCAATTGGAGCCAATTCGAATTCACGGGAATTCGCTAGTTTAGCGAATTTATGTGAATTCCAATTGAATTCAGAATGCATTCAGAATGGCTTCTTATTACCCAAAAATGACTGCCCATTGCCGAAATTGCATGAGCTGCTTTAATACAAAATAACATAAAACCCCTGATTGTGTTCGGAATGACTTCCCTTTTGCCCGAAATTGCGTGAGATACTTTAATACGCAATAACGTGAAACCCCATGATTGCCTTCGGATTGCCACCTGGGTTATACTTCCAATTTCCAACGTCTGATAAGGTCCAGTGCTAGGAAATCCTAGGAATAATAGTTTATTGTGGGACCAGAGCTCTCTGACAGAGAAGGCAACATGTCAAACAAAAACTACAGTTCCCAGAATTCCCTAGCAATGAGCCAGAGCAGTTAAAGCGGTCTCAAATTGGATAATTTATGTAGTGTGTTTTGGACCTAACAGGAATTAGGGCCCCTAAATGATGGATAATGTCTGGAAAATCACAAACATTAATGTAAACGAAGTCCAAATAGAACTTTTCATGATGAAAAAGTTTTTTACATTGGATGGTCTTTTTTTTTTTTTTTTGGAACATTTTGAAAAAAATGAACTTTGATTAAAGATATTAATTAACACATTGATTAAAGATTTTAACACATTGCAAGAATGACAGGCTTAGAGTCATATTTCAAATTAATTCTTTATGAGTTTAGATATCCCCTGCCAAATTTATTGCCTGTTTTCTGTTTAGTCCAGTGGGTCCTTGGTATCCACTGGGGTTCGGTTCCAGGACACCACCCTGGAGATATCAAAATCTGTGGATACTCAAGTCCCATTAATTGCAATGGCACAGTCAAACAGTGTCCCTTATATAAAATGACAAAATCAAGGTTTGCTGTTTGGATATTTTCAAGCTGTGGATGCTTGCATCCATAGATTAAAACGTCCATGGATATGGAACCCTGACTATAATTTTTAAAAAAAGAAACACTCCTAAAGTAATTGGTGTAGAAATCAAAATAGTCAAATGCACAAAAATCATTAGTAGGTGGTTCTGCACTGTCTTCAGAATAGTATCTAAATGGTAATAGACATTGTAAAATCTGTTCATAGCTATAGAAGATTGTTTTTTAAATAGAGCTTTGGGCAGACATTAAAATCAATGACAAAACCAAAACTATTAACAGTCTGAAACCAATAATGAACTTCCAAGGTGGAATAGAGGAAGGTTACACACTTTCCACCAAAACTATCCATAGTTTTCTGTAAGCTGCCCAAATCAGTTATGAGGAATGGAAGGGAGAGGAAGGGAGAGGAAGAAAGTCCCAAATGTTCTGCCAGGGGAATGATGAAGTTATTCCATGTTCAAAATGATATAAAACCAAACAGAACAAGAACACAGATGTGAAAAGCAAAATACTTGAGTAAATTTAATTTGAATTTCTTTTGCCGTATTGCAGCATGCTCCAATTCAATTTCCCCCTTTCCTGACTTTGCCTATAGGGATAAGAAAAAATGTGGTCACTCTTCATCCCCAGTTCTGTGCTTTATTTTGAGTAAGAAACAGCCAAAATCAAAAGAGTCAGTATTAAAGGATGAGGGATGTAACTTTATTATGTTGCCATTGCCTTCAAAGGACTAACAGAATCGATACACAGACAATCCGCAAAAGAAGATTGGATTTAAAATTCAAAAATCTTTTGCATCTATTTTACAGGTTTTATTATTGGAAAGCAGGGTTTGAACATGGGAAACATCATACATAACAGAAATATATTTGTATTAGGAATATATATATGAAAGCATGCTGGAGTGAGCAAAATCACTGGTAGCACCCATAATTTATAGTCTTGAATCTAATCCTTTTGAACTTCTTGAAAGTTTTGATCTGTAGAGGGGAAACACAGTCTTTGTAGAGAAAAGAGACTTCATGTGTAATAACTAGTAAAGTGAATGTGTGAATATTACAAATATAACTGTTTTGGTGGGTAAATCTGGTTGGGGCATCTTTAGACCAAAAATTACATAGAGAAACAAGAAAAAGGTGACATTTCAGTATAGAGAACTGTATTAAGGTGAATGGTATCACCTGTAAAAATAAGCAAGCTTAACATTTATAAAATATTGCTGAAATGCAATTGAACAATTGATAACTAAAGCAAAGATTCAGTCACACAGTAAACATAAGAAAAAACTTGAGTCCCTCCATCATTTGAGGTGTACTTCTGATTGTATAACGTCTGGCTTTCTACACTACAGACTCTCTCACACTCTACAATTATACCACTATGGTACCACTTTAACTGCAATGGCAACATCCTATGGAATCCTGGGATTTGTAGTTTGTAGTTTGGTCAGAGGTACAAGTGCTTTATCTCTAGCTGCAATGACTCCTGATCTACTTCTGAGCCCCTTTTAAAGTGTGTACCTTAACTTTCAAGGGCTTCAATATGCATAAGCCCAGTACTTTCAAAGGTTTTAAGATGCTTGTGGCAGTCTTGTGAAAGATTTATAAGATTTTCTTCAGAGAGATTGCCTTTGAGTGCTTCCATAACTGTAGTCAGAAAGGCTACCTGGGAGAGGGCCTTTTGGGTAAAAGAGCCAGAGAGGCTTACCTGTAACCTTCTCTGTGATGTTTTTATACCAGGGAAGACCTTTTTATCCTCCTGTTCCTCTCAACTTGTTTTTACTCATTTATCTCTGGTAGAAAAGGTTATGCTGCATCTTTTACTACAATATAGGGTGGACAAGTGTAGTGATAGCCACGTTAACAATGTGAATTTAACCATCATCACGATCATGATGATCATGATCATGATGATCACAATAACAAAAACAATAATAATTTAATAGTAAAGTTATCTGGCCCCATAGGGTCTCGTTGTTGTTGTTGTTGTTGTTGTTGTTGTGTGTCTTCAAGTCTTTTCTACCCAAAAATGACTGCCCATTGTCCAAAAATGCGTGAGATGCTTTAATAACGTAAAACCCATGATTGTGTTCGGAATGACTTCCCTTTTGCCTGAAATTGCGTGAGATACTTTAATATGCAATAATGTGAAACCCTATGATTGCGTTCGGATTGCCATTAGATTACATTCCAATTTCTGTCGTCTGATAAACTATTATGATCAAGCTGGGAATCAAACCCTGATGTCTAGTGCTCAAACTACTACACCAAGCTGGCTCTCTGGGGAAACTTTGTTTTGTTTTGTTTATGTATGTGTTTTATTAAAAATATATATTTTCTTTCTTTTTTTCTGTACTGAAAGGATGAATGTAAGTACTGATTTTAATGTAAATAAAATTTATTTCAAAAATTAAAAAAAAGAAAAGAAAAGAAAAAAGATCTGGGGGCTCTCCTTACTCCTGTTTTTTATTATTAAAACCACTTATTTATAATTTTGTCATGGTAAGCCACCTAGGGCTTTGTAGGACTGCTGAAATAACTACCATGGATGAATGAACGATATGAAGATTCCTTACCGCTGGGTATCACTACTGACACGGATTGTGACCAGACACTCCAGTAGCCATCATAAGATCCACGAGCCTTGGCCCTCACTGCCAGAGTGTAGTGAATCCCACTTTTCAGATTCACAAGGTGATATGTCTGTCCAATGGTAGTCTCCACCTGAAGGACACAAGCAGAGGTAAGAGGAAGGGAATCATAGAATTATAGCATCACAGTTCTTACTGCCAGGAAATTTCTCCTAATGTTTAGATGGAATCTCTTTTGTGTCCATTACTCCAGGCCCTGTTCTCTAGAGCAGCAGAAAATAAGGTTGTTCCATCCTCAATATGACATCCCTTCAGATATTTAAACAGGGCTATCATATCACATCTTAATCTTCTCTTCTGCAGGCTAAAAATACCCTGCTCCCTAAGTCATTCCTCTTAGGTCATGGTTTCCAGACCCTTCACCATTTTGACCATCTTCTTCTGGGCACGCTCCAGCTTGTCAACATCTTTTTTGAATTGAGTTGCCCAGAATTGGACACAGTATTGCACATAAGGCCAAAAGTGGGAGGCAGTTTCCAGAGTTAGGTAGCACACAGCCAGTGACTTACCCGGTGGGTCTCATAACCTTCAGGGGAGATGGACACCTCATAGTGCAGGTTGCTGTCCATGTTTGTAACTGGAGGGGGCAACCAGCTCACATTCAGCAGTTGTGATGATTCCAGCAGCTGCACTGTCAGGTTGGAGGGGGGATCCAATAAAACTGGCACAAGTGGAAGAAGAGGAGAATAGCGGTGTCAGAATAGAGAGGATGAGCCAGTGTGGCCTGGTGGCTTGAGCTTTCAACTATGAGCTCTGGAGACCAGAGTTCGAATCCCATCTTGGCCATGTAAACCCCACTGGGTGACCTTGGGCAAATCACTCCCTCTCATCCTCAGAAGATGACAATGGCAAACCCCCTCGGATGAAACTTGCCAAGAAATCCCTGTGGTGGGGTCGCCGTAAGTCGGAAATGACTTGAAGGCACCCAACAACATACATACTCCCTCTTTACACTAAGATAGTGGTGGGGAGATCTGGTGTATGAAAAATGGCCCCTAACATATCTGCCCCTTGATATAAGGCAATGCAATTGGCAATGCATTTGCCACTCTCTGCCAGGCCTGTATTATCTGTCCTGCTTTGCCATCAGGGCTGGCTTGATCCTTAGCAGTCACCTCAGTACAGAGGCTGGGAAACACTGATGGGATGGAGGACATTGCTGTGTGTCCCATCAGACCTGACCAGTGACCCCTAAGATAATCTGTTGCTCTCTCACATGGATGAGTGTCTCCTGTCCTGTGTCTCCAGCGTTGAAATAGGTTGTAACAACCAAGCAGGGCAACTTTAGCATAGGAAAGGAATGGAGGCACTATCTTTGTCCTTTGCTTCAGCAACAGATGACTCTTGCTCTAGGCCTACTTGCTGCCTTCCCTTCCCATAATGGAGTGCAGTTCCTTAGGTGAGTGACCTCACTCCTCCAAAAAAGTAGTTGAGAGTCACAGAGAAGCTCAGAAGACATAACTATTGCATGGCACTGAGGCCTAGCAATGCCATCCTATCAACATTTAGATGTATGGCCCACTCACTGAACTCCCTTGCTATGATTGGCAATTTCTGCCATGACAGTTCTTCAATAGCAGCACAACGTAATAATGGAGAATACCATGTACAGTGCTATTATTCTGCTTTCACTGCTATGTCTGCCTTCTGTGGCATTCTGAGATTTGTAGTTTAGTGAATCATAGAATCATAGAATCATAGAAATTTAGAGTTGGAAGAGACCACAAGGGCCATCCAGTCCAACCCCCTGCCATGCAGGAACTCCCAATCAAAGCATACCCGACAGATGGCCATCCAGCCTCTGCTTAAAAACCTCCAAGGAAGGAGACTCCACCACCCTCCGAGGGAGTGTGTTCCACTGTCGAACAGCTCTTACTGTCAGGAAGTTCCTCCTAATGTTGAGGTGGAATCTTTTTTCCTGCAGTTTGCATCCATTGTTCCGAGTTCTGTTCTCTGGAGCAGCAGAAAACAAGCTTGCTCCCTCCTCAATGTGACATCCCTTCAAGTATTTAAACAGGGCGATCATATCACCTCTTAACCTTCTCTTCTCCAGGCTAAACATTCCCAGCTCCCCAAGGCGTTCCCCATAGGGCAAGGTCTCCAGACCCTTCACCATTTTAGTCGCCCTCCTTTGGACCCGCTCCAGTTTCTCCACATCCTTTTTGAATTGTGGTGCCCAGAACTGGACACAGTATTCCAGGTGGGGCCTGACCAATGCAGAATAGAGTGGCACTATTACTTCCCTTGATCTAGACACTATACTTCTATTGATGCAACCTAAAATTACATTGGCCTTTTTAGCTGCTGCATCACACTGTTGACTCATGTTCAACTTGTGGTCTACTTGGACTCCTAGATCCCTTTCACATGTTGTCTCATTCAGCCAGGTGTCCCCCATCCTATATTTGTGCATTTCATTTTTCCGCCCTACGTGTAGGACCTTACATTTCTCTGTGTTAAATTTCATTTTGTTAGCTTTGGCCCAGCTTTCTAGTCTATTCAGGTCATTTTGAATTTTGATCCTGTCCTTTGGGGTATTAGCTACTCCTCCCAATTTGGTGTCATCTGCAAATTTGATAACTAGGCTCTCAATACTGTCATCCAAGTCATTAATAAAGATGTTGAATAGCACTGGGCCCAGGACAGAACCCTGTGGCACCCCACTTGTCACTTCTTTCCAGGATGAAAAGGAACCATTGTTGAGCACCCTTTGGGTTCGGTCAGTCAACCAGTTACAAATCCATGTAACGGTTACCTTGTCTAGTCCACATTTTACAAGCTTGTTTGCAAGGATGTCATGGGGAACCTTGTCAAAGGCCTTACTGAAGTCAAGATATACTATATCCACAGCATTCCCTTCATCTACCAAGCTGGTAATTTTATCAAAAAAAGAGATCAGATTTGTCTGGCATGACTTGTTTCTCTGAAACCCATGTTGGCTTTTTGTGATTATGGAATTATCTTCCAGATATTCACAGACTCTCTGCTTAATGATCTGCTCTAGAATCTTTCCTGGTATTGATGTCAGACTAACCGGACGATAATTGTTGGGATCCTCTTTTTTCCCCTTTTTGAAGATTGGGACAACATTTGCCCTCCTCCAGTCTGCAGGGACTTCTCCTGTTCTCCAGGAGTTCTCAAAGATGATTGCCATTGGTTCCGATATTACATTTGCCAGTTCTTTTAATACCCTAGGATGTAGTTCATCTGGTCCTGGAGACTTATATTCATTTAGATTAACCAGGTATTCCTGTACTGTTTCCTTACTTATTCTGTGCTGAAATTCCCCTATTCTGTCCTCTGCCCCATCATCCTTAGGTTGGGCACCCTTTGCCTTTCCTGAGAAGACTGAAGCAAAGAAGGTGTTGAGCAATTCTGCCTTTTCTCTGTCTCCTGTGAGCATTTTGCCATCTTCTCCACGCAGTGGCCCAACTGTTTCCTTCTTCTTCCTTTTGCTGCGGACATACCCAAAAAAGCCCTTTTTATTGTTCTTAACGTCTCTAGCAAGCCTGAGTTCATTTTGCGCTTTAGCTTTTCTGACTTTATCCCTACATGCGCTGGCTATTTGTTTGAATTCCTCTTTGGTGATTTCCCCATTTTTCCATTTTTTATACATGTTCCGTTTAAAACTTAGCTCAGTTGTAAGTTCCTTAGTCATCCATACTGGTTTCTTGAGACATCTCCCATTTTTCTTCCTCATTGGAACTGTCTGAAATTGTCCCTTTAGTATCTCCCTTTTGAGGAACTCCCATCCATCTTGAACTCCCTTCTCTTTTAGTATTCTTGACCATGGGATCACCCCCAGTATTTCTCTAAGTTTATTGAAATCAGCATTCCTAAAGTCTAGAATGCGTGTCTGACTATGCTTAGCTTCACCTTTCCACTGTATAACAAACTCCAGGAGAACATGGTCACTCCCACCTAAGGATCCCACCACTTGCACCCCATCAACTAGGTCTTCCCTGTTGGTTAAGATCAGATCCAAAATAGCTGATCCCCTTGTTGCCTCTTCCACCTTTTGGACAATGAAATTGTCTTCCAGGCAAGTGAGGAATTTTCTAGATCTTGAGGATGGCGCTGAGTTTGACTTCCAGCAAATATCCGGGTAGTTGAAGTCCCCCATCACTACTACATCTCTCCTTCCTGATTGCGTGGTCATCTGTTCTAGAAAGGCATCATCCATTTCCTCTGTCTGACTTGGGGGTCTGTAGTAGACTCCCACAGTAACATCCCTGTTGTTTCCCTCTCCTTTAATTTTTATCCAGATGCTCTCCACCTGGCTTCCAGTATTGATGTCCTGGATCTCTTCACTGGTGTAAATATCCTTGACATATAATGCTATTCCTCCTCCTTTCTTGTTTGTCCTGTTTCTCTTAAAAAGGTTATACCCCTCTATTTCTATATTCCAATCGTGAGACTCATCCCACCAGGTTTCAGTGATGCCTATTATATCATATTTCCCTTGTTGTGCTAGGAGTTCAAGTTCATCCTGCTTATTTCCCATGCTCTGTGCATTAGTGTAGAGACATCTAAGACCATGTGTCCCCTTTACTTGAAGACTAAGGGCTCCCTGGCTGTGGATTCTAAATGCCTCTCCCTAAATTGCAAATCCCAGAATGCCACAGGAGTCAGCCACAGCAGTAAAGGTGGAATAATAGCACTATAATTGTGTGGTGTGGTATATTCAACAGATGAAGCTTTTCCTGATACAGAGGTGTAGCATTGAGAAATGTTTCACCTGACAAGTTTCTGTTAGACAGGAACAAAATGTCTCTGCTATCATTCTTTCTTGCTTTGTTTAATGGACAATTAATCCATTGAGAGTGAAAGCACTTGAATCTCACATAGACTCTTTGCCCCTTCTATTCTGGCTAGAGCAAGCACTTGGATTTAGTACTTGCAATGGGTTGCTGGCTTATGAGAAAACATCCTAAGGTGAAAGATTTCCCATCTAATCCAAAAATCTAGGAAGTCAGATTTGGGGCATGGTGGAAGATAGACTCTTTCTAATATAGGAAGATACTGGTTGGGTCACTTCCTGCAGAGCCCATCCCTCTTATGCTTAGGACTTACTTAGCCTTTCCACATAGAGGTCTCTTCTACTATATATGGTGCGGTTCATCTCATCAAACACCTTGATTTCCATGGGGGCAAAGGCCGAAACATCTCCCCGTGGAAAGAAGCAAGTATAGCGTGTTGTGTTCCAAGGTGTGTACTCCAAAGTCAAATTGCACAGCGTCAAGTATTTGTCTTCCCTGAGTGAAAGGAAATGATAGAATGTTGTGAAAACATGGGATTAAATCATTCTGAAATTTTTCTTTATTTTTCCCAGTAGAAGCCACAGAAACAAGATGGACAATACTTTAGGAGCCTCCTGAAGACCAGACTGGCATCTAAATGGTTTACATTGTTCATCAGGAAAATGTTTACTTCTGAGATCTTTTAACAAGCTTCCCATCTGGGCTAGTAGTCAAGGTACAACATTAAAAATTTCAAATGTTTTTGAACAAACATTTGGATGAGTATTTGAAATTTACATCTGAATTCTTCTCTAGTATTTCTGCAGCTTCTGGCAATATGTCCCTCTCTCCTTTCTCTTTGTCTTCTCCTCTACTTTCCCTAGTTTGGGACATGCAGTGTGCTGCCCTCTGGACATTGTTGCACTGCAGCTCCCAACAACTGTAGTCAGAAAAGCCAATGGTGATAAATGCTGGGAGTTGCAGTCCAACCAGATCTGGAGGGCCAATAGTGTGCCTGACACTGTCCTAAACCATTCTGTCTGGTCTGCCCCTCAGCAAAACCAATGGCAGAGAGAAACTCTTCTGTCTGCAACATCACATCCTCTGTTGCATATTATGGTGGCTTTCCCAATGGTTCTTTGAATATGTTCGAATGACAGCTCCTGTCATCCTCAACCAGAACATCATTTGCTGTGCTGTCTGGGCAAATTATAGTCAAATGTCCAATATAGCTGAAGGGAAATAGATGTGGGATGGCTATTTGTTGGAACCAAGGGTTGGGTCTATGGTTGACAGATTGAAAACTGCAGAGGGTTCCTGTACTGTTAAAAGTTGTGTAAAAGGAGACAAATCAGCAGTTGCTTGTCACCTGGTTATGTATCAAGCAAGACCTTTGAAATTCTGTGTTTTACACAACACATTAAAAATACAGGAGCTGTTCCCAGTTCTCAGTCCAGCAACCCTTGGGCCTGATATTAAGGACAGGTACAGGGTCACCACAAAATATCTGTTTTAAAAATGACAGGTTTGGGGAGGAAATCTGGCCAGTCCAGGAGGATCCAAGCTGATAGAGCTGAGCATCTTTTTGTCAGACAAAGGACTGATCTAGACTGGCAAAAGGGGGTGGGTTCATGCTTGCATGAAAGTGTAGCCTTTAGATGACCCACACTGAAAGTCTGGCATGAATGCACTTCTTTTGCATTTTAGTGGGGAAAAGCAGCTTTAAAAAGGAGCTGCTTTTCCCAGCTTCTTTTTTAAAAGGGTGTAACAGTGCAATGTTATTACACACCTGGGACTTGCAGTGTAGCTGCTAAGTATTAAGGAAAAGGCAACTTCATGTCACCCTTTCCTGCCAATCTAGAAAACCCCAAAATGTCTAAGAGCCAAAATGCTAACCCTTCAAGACTCACTAATCTTGTATAACTTGTAAGCCACTCACCCATACTTGTAGCCAAAGCTGTATGTGCTCCGATTGTTTTGTTCCTCAGCATCGCTGGATGTCTCCCAGAAGCAAGCCAGCTCTTCCATTTTCTCTGTGAAACACTTGGGGTATGAGAGGTTCTGTTTCTGTAGAAATGAAACTAGAGGCAAAACCAGAAATGTTACTCACAGAATTGGAGAGGGAGCTGGGTATGTTTAGCCTGGAGAAGACTGAGGCTGCATCCACACTGCAGAAATAATTCAGTTTGACACCATTTTAACTGCCATGGCTCAATGCTATTGAATTCTGAGAAATGTAGTTTGTTGTGGCACCTGGTCTGGTGTCACACCAAACTATAGTTCCCAGAATTCCATAACATTCAGCCATGGCAGTTAAAGTAGTGTCAAACTAGATTATTTCTGCAGAGTGAATTCAGCCACATGAGTTTATCACATGGGAGGAATTTCTCTCAATTTCGAAAGAAATGAAAGTGGGGCCAATTCGGAAATGAGTGAACTCGCTAGTTCAGTGAATTTACGTGATTGCATATTGATGCTGCATCGCATTTGGAATGACTTCCCATTGCAAGAAATTGCCTGAAATGATGTGTGATAGTTACACGCAACAACGTGAAACCCCATGATTGCGTTCGGACTGCCATTGGATTATGCTTCCAATATCTGTCGTTTGATAAACTCCTAAGAGGTGACATGATAGCTATCTTTAAATATCTGAAGGGCTTCATGAAGAAAAGGGAATGAGCTTGTTTTCTGCTCCTCTAGAGAACATAAACCAATGGATTGAAATTACACAAAAAGATATTCTGCCTGAATGTTATTGACTCTAAGACCTGTTTGGGAGTGGAACATATTGCTTCAGAAAGTGGTATGTTCTCTTTTGGAGTTTTTAAAAGTTGGAGGCAATAGGATATCTTTCAGAAGTGCTTCATTTGTATATTCCTGTAGAAGGGGAAGGGCAAGAGGTTGGCCCTTGTGGTACCTTCCAATTTTAGGGCCTGGTACAGACGACCCTAAAGGGCTGTCACCGGGGCGTGATTAGGGCTGGGGAGCACGCAGCAACCGCACGCTCCCCAGCCCTAACACGTATGGACAGTGCCATCTTTACAGCGTGCCGTCCATAGATGCACATTGTCATGACGTCATGGCACACGCCACGTTTAGACGGCGTGGCACGCGCCTGATGACATCGTGCCACAGAAGGGTGCCAATGGTGCCCTTTCTGCGATGCAAGAAGGAGCTCCAAAAGGGAGCTCCTTCTTGGCATGCACATCCTTGGCCATTCCAAGGAGGCCGCTCCCCTTGGGAGCACTGCATATGGCACATGGCGGGGTGCAGCGGGCGACCAGGGCGCCCGCTGCACCCTGCTTCAGGCCACGGAGAAGTGGCAATTTGCTGCTTCTCCGTGGCCTGAGGAAGTGGTGGACTGGGGTCACAAGGGCTGCCAGTGAGGCAGCCCTGGACCCAGTCCAGTGCTTCTCTGGGTGCCTACAGACTGCCCCTTTTGGGCGGTCTGTAAAGCCCTTATGATTCTAAGTTCCTCATCTCACAAGTTACCAGTACCTAGCAAATCTGTATATTTTGAACTAAAAATAAAGCAAAGCATTTTTTTCCTCACAACTCAACATGGAAAAGGATCATGTAGGGAAAAAATCCCTGTGAACTAAGATTTTCAGATTGGCAAAAGGTTGTCTTATATGGGGGAGGGGAGGGGAGGACTATTTATGATGGCAAATGATCTTCTCCCTTGGCTTCCTCCACTACAGCCTTACACACACTCACACACACACCAGGTTCCAGTACTATATGTTTCTAAAATAAGAGGTGCCAGAACTCATGGCTGTTTATATTTAATTATCTTCCCTGGGAAAACATTGTAGGTATTTGTGTGTATGTGTAGGGGGATTTGCTTTATCAGTTTTGTTAATTTTTAAAGTTTTTTAAATTGTTTTTATTGAGCTGAGCTTTAAAATTTTACTTAAAAAAACAGTTCCCAAAATCTTGGAAGTAGTCCAAAAATATAATTCATCCAAGTAATAGGATTTCTAGATAAAAAAAACTGAAGCTGGCTCCTATGTCTTTAATGGTGCTGCAGAAGAGGGATTTCAGCAGTGTTTCTTGCCACATAACCAGTTAAAAGCAACATTTGCTGCAAGACCTGCTTCCGCACATAGCCATTCAAGAGTCATCTCCAGTTTTCACTCTGGCAGCCCTAAGCAGTTGGATGCCTTTTTGATAAAGAAAGCAGTGTACAAATACAAGAACCAACTAGCTAACCAATCACTCAACCAAGCAACCAGTAGCAGAATAACCAGCCCTTTGGGCATGCCTTCCTCTCTTTTGTTTTCCTACTATCATGTTCCCAGATTGATTCCCCACAGTCACTAAGGTGTGGGTAACTGAAACAGAACTCTGTAACAGGTTCTCCCTTGTACTTCCCTCCATTCCTCCTGAACTGTTTTATGTGTCCACAAATATGTGGAGCTGAGTTTGGTTTTGTTATTCCCTGCCAACACTTCTTCATTTCCAGCAAGCATTAATCTACAGTGGGTCCTTGCTATCCATGGGGTAGGTGGGTGTGTTTGGTTCCAGGAAATCCTAAATCCAGATAATCCAAAATCCGTAAATGCTCAAGTCTCATTAAATACAATGATGTAGTGAAGTGGCATCCCTTATATAAAATGGCAAAAGCAAGATTTGCTTTTGGAATTTACATTTCAAGCTGTGGATGCTTGACTTTGTAGATAAAAAATCCATGATTTCTTGACTTTCTCCACATCGGAGCAAACACTGAGGTGCATGCCAAAGTCTGGTGCTCCATGGACTGGCGGTCAGCACACTGACTGTGCTTTTAAACATTCAGAAACTAGAAATAAGCAAATAAAATGGAAGCAATTTCTGTAGCACAAAAGACCCAAGACATTTACCACAGATCTGCTCTATATGCCCACCAGCAACCCATTGATCTCAGTGGTGGTGGTGGTGGTGGTGGTGGACACTGTTTTGCATTGCCAGTATGGATACAAGATTCATCTGCCAGTCATGTTTGTTTCTGTACTTGGAGATTGGGGCAGCTTGTTGGTTTTGCATAGGGTTGTTGTTGTTGTTGTTTGTTTCCACACTACCCAACCAAAGTACTGTGACTCCACTTTAGCTGCTATGGTAGCATCCTAGGTGTCGGGAATTCGCTGATACATCGGCAATTCCCCCTGCACACACCTTCCTCCTGGGGGCTCAGGAATGTGGGGGATCTGTTGGAACGCCACTGTATCTGCCTGCCTTCCTGCGCTTCCAGATAATGAGGCCCAGAGTCCGTCCATGTCCGGATCTATGAAGTTCATAATTAATTGAATGGTTTACACTTCCTATGACCGCATCCCGACCCCCAAGAGTCCACATCTTGATCCTGCATCCACACCTGACCCTTGAGCTTTGTATAAACAATACTTGCTGATCTTCTCTAACTATTGGTTAACCAGAAGGACTAATAAAGGCTGGGGAACTGGCAGTGGTTGAAAAAGCAAGCCAGAAAGCAAGCAAGCAAGGAAGCAAGCAAGCATGCAATAAACAGAAGAAGATTTTGCACCCCCATTCCTGTCTCTCGATGTCGTTCTTCTCCCCGAATCCCAACAGCTGGTGACCCCGACGTGATCCAGAATCCGAAGATCAGCGAACCTACTCACTCGACTGGAACAGTCTGCGCGCACATCCATTAGGATCCCGTGAGTATGGGCGGAAGTCTATCATCGGAACAGAGGATGCACAGCGAGGAACTTTATCAATTAGTTATGCGGCTAGTCGGGGAAAGAGTAGTGACCAAAAGAGACATCGACAACTTGTTGTCGGAGATTTCATACCAATGCCCTTGGTACCCTGAAAGGGGAAATCTCTCAGCGGAGGAATGGGAGAAGATAGGTCGCCATTTAAAAATGGGACCTCGTGCTGCGGCAACTCATTTGATAGCCTGGAGAGCAGTTAACACAGCTGTGGGACACTTAAGTAAACCAATGGCCCCACTGGCGTCATTAGTAGACCCCCCAGGAGACCCACCGAGTTACACCATGCCACTGGTGGCTCGGCCACTACCCCCAATTCAACAACAGAGGAAGTTGGGAGCACTGGAAGCAGAGAAAGCAGAGCCTAACTCTACAAATGCTCCCTCACCCATTGCTCCTTCACAGGAGTCAGTTATTGCAGTCAAAGCAGCCTTAGCACAGCAGGATGATATTCCTGAAGTGGCCAAAGAATTGTTCATCAAGCTGGCAAAAGATAACAAAGATTGTCAGCAAGCTTTAGAACCATTGATGGCATCTGGAAATTTCACATTGGCAGATATGCTTAGAGTTTGCCATGACATAGGCACTCAATCAGATAGCATGAATCTCCTGGCAGCTGTCATAAAATTGAAAAAGGAAGTGAAAAACTTTAATTCTGGGTCAAGAGGAATTCTTGTTATGCACAGTGCAATAAGTAATGATTATGCAGGAAAAATTCAAACACAGGTTTGGGTTAGTCTGCCACAAATTTTGTCCTTAGAAATGTCAGTGGCACATTTAGTTTTGTTACCACCTGCAGCCCCAAACCCAGCAGATATAGAACCTGGTGGTGTCAATGTACGACAGAGAATCACTAATCAGTGCCCTAGCTGTACAGTTGTGATTGAAGATTCAAATTTTAGAGGACCTTTAGCCACAGGAGAGCACATGACTGTGATTCGAACACAGCTGTGGCAGGTGGACGTTGCTTAGTATCCTTGAGTCCATCAATTTTCCTTTCTCCATGTTTCCATTGACACTTACTCTCATGCTATATGGGATTTCCTGTTTTCCCTTTTGCTGTCCTTTACATGTTCAGAGGTCTTATACCTTGCTGGCTCTACAGTTCTCCACTTAGATTTTAGAACCTGGTTTTGGTTTTTTGGGGGTTTTTTATTGCCCTGTTCAAGTAGAACATTTAGAAAATCTACTCCTTTTGTCTTGTCCTCATGAATTTGTGACCTAAAATTGTATTGTGTGTGAGGTATTTGTTGTTGATCACCTGATCTATATTCTTGCTTAGCTGAAAGAGTTTATTTCTTTTGCTCCTTTAAATCCGAGCTTGCTCTCTTCATGAGTCTTGTCCTTCATTCTCCTTTCCTGAGAGTGTGTGACCCAAGAGTGACACTGTCTCAACTTTTTGGTCTCTTCCTCCCTTCTGCTTTTCATATGATTCTGTATGCCTTTAGTTTGTTCTCTCTTATTTAAACCTGCACATGGTTGTTGGGAGACCTGTGTAAAAAGAAAATCTGATAGAGTCTTATAATTGTGGAAATTGTAAAGGGACAAGAGTTTCCAGTTTTTTCCCTTGACTCAGATCTGTGCGATTGTTGCTATTTTGGTTGTGATAAAGCATAATTAAAATCCCCTCTGGATACACAAGTCTTGCAGACAAAGAGAACATCACATTTTGTGGAATAAAATTAGTACTTAGCGTGGTACTTGGGAAAACTAGGCTTTCCACATTCTATATCTCATTCTTCCACGGGTCAGCTCAGCCTGCCTGTGTTCCTTGTTGGATAGGCTTGGCTGGAGAATCACAAAAGCTAGAGGCCAGAATGGTCAAAATAGGTGTTAATTGTTGTTTGCATTGGTCTATTTGTGTGTTTGTTTGGCTATGTGTGATTTGCGAATCTGAAGGGAGCTCCTTTCTCTTGCTCTAAAAGTCTTTGCTGTATTGACTTTTGATAGGAATTCATTCCTGTTCTCTAGTGTCTTTTCTTTTCTGTTAAGCTTCATCTTGGTAGGCTCAGTCTATCTGTAAAAAAATTGCCTTGGCTAAAGCATAAAAAGGAATCTCGCCTGGGTTGCTTTATGCCCTCATGGCTAAAGAACTACATATCACATCAACTTGAAGTGGTACATATTTAGAAATGGGTTCTATTCCTTTTGCATGTAGAAGTTGTTCACTTGTCTGTCTGTCAGTGTGTTTGGGCTTATGTTATACCTTTGCAATACTTAAGTCTGAATTTCTTGTACTCCTCCTACATTTATGTTGTTTTCCTGCATCCTTCCTTCATGCATTGCTTCTTAGAGAGAGAGTTTCTCTCACAAGCACAAGTTTACCTGCCTCACTTTTCATCTGGGTGAGATACAGAGGGATAACTGAAGGGGGAAAATCCCTCCTTCTCCTCTGCTTTGAAATTTTGTTTTTGAGTACTGCATAGCCCTGCATGCAGAGGAGAGTTTACTAAATCTTTCCTAAAAATTGGTGTACTACATTATTTACTAAAATCTGCTGTTGCCATTCATTTATGTTTTTCCCTGATGGATGACCCACTTTTGCTGTAGGGGTTAATCCCCGAGGCAATTAGATGTCACACATTTCCCACCTTTTGGCAAATGGTCAAAAATCCATGTCACAGTTGATACATATTCTGGGTTTATTTGGGCAACCCCTCAAGCCTCCGAATCAGCTACTAAGGCCAGAAATCATATGGTTTCGCTATGGCAGTGATGGGAACGCCCAGTGCTTTAAAAACTGACAATGGTCCTGCCTTTTGCTCAGCTGCATTTGCAGAATTTCTAAATTGCCATTCCATCCGACATACGTTCGGAATCCCATATAACTCAACAGGACAGGCCACTGTGGAGCAACGCTACCCTCAAAACCCATCTCGCCAAACAAAACAAAAAAGAGGGAATACTCCCCCATTTGCCCGAAGTAGAACAATGCTTGGCTGCCGCCCTGTTTACAATTAACCATTTAAATTTGTCTCTCAACACAGCAACTAACCAGTGTCTTTCTCGAGTTGAAATCATTCTGCAGATCCCTCCCCAAGACTGTTGGTGAGCTACCGGACCCTACCTGGGAAAAGAGTGGAGTGCCGCAGTGCCTCTGATTACCTGGGGCAGAGGCTACGCTGCTGTGCAGACAACTGAAGTACATCAAACCTCATGTCGTGGTGCGAAGGGTTGAAGAAACCAGTTCCTCAATTCAACCCCAACCTGTCAGAGACTGCAGTGACATGGGGAATGATAAAGAACTTAAGCCAACAAGCCTCTAACATCGTGGAAAACAGGGACTGGAAAAGACTCCAGAGAACTTCACTTTAGCCTTGATTGCAAGCTTGAATGCTAATTCTATGTATATAATGTTGACTTTTACTATGATCCTGGGAGCTAGTGCAGGGGCGGGAATTCCAGGGCATTTTGCAACTGAACAGAATATTTGGGAAGCCTTTGCACTGTCCATCAATCAGACGTCCTTTTGCCTGTCCCTACAGCGTTCAGTTGGAGAAGTGTTAAGTACTTGCTTGATTCCAGTCTGTCATTCTTCTAGGGACATCCAAAATGACTCTTGGTTTTATACTGACCTTCCCTCCAATAGCTCCTATCGAAGTCAGGTATATGACTATCACAATTGGGGAAAGCAGTATAAACGACTACCTCCTTTAGCTTTACATTTACAGACCCCCCACGTTGCAACCTATAATACAACCTGTGCTCGAATGACAAATTGTACAGCAAAAAAATTGTGTCCGCCTAAACTCTGCCCATGAGCTAAACTGCTCAACACAGGTGAATGTTTCTTATGTTCATAAAAATGTTGAACTCCCCAAGGGGGTGGTTCTGGACCTGCTCAGGATACACCTTCAATTACATCCCAGCAAATTTGACTGATGGCACTCTTTGCTGCCTGAGCAGGCTCACCCTTTTGTTGCCACCAAAAGAAGTCGTGGACCAAAGCTGCAGGGACAAGCGCGCGGCTGGCCTCCACACACTGGATGCCTCCTGTGATTCTGATGTAAAAATAATGTCCTCCAGCGAATATATTGCTCTGGGAGTCTCTCTTATTGGTGTCCCTGGTCTAGCTGTAGGCAATGCAAGAACCATTAGCAAGCTGGCTTGTTGGGCAGTTAAAGGTCTAAATGCCACCTCGACTGCCCTAAGTCTATTGAACCCCGAACAAGCCGAACTAAGACATGGCCTACTGCAGAACAGGGCTGCCATAGACTACCTTTTGTTGCTTCACCATAAGGGATGCGATGAAGCTGATGGTCTAGAGGGCATGTGTTGCTTTAACATTACCGACAATGAACGGAGGGTTGACAAACAGCTACAGACCCTAAGGAAGCTTGCCCAGAGCGTAAGAGAATCCAACCTGTCCAATTGGTGGGCAGGATTATGGGATTGGCCACCTACGGGGTGGATCCGTACACTTGTACAATATTGCATTTTGATCCTCCTTTTGTCTATTTCTCTGTGTTGCTTTATTCAATGTATTCCTAGTTTATGTGGTCTGCTGCTTCAGAGAAGGTGGACTCCCAGGGAAACGAAAAGGTTTGCGGAATATGTTTACCAGCTCATGAAATGAGCATAGAAAACAAAAAAGAGGGAGATGTCGGGAATTCGCTGATACATCAGCAATTCCCCCTGCACACACCTTCCTCCTGGGGGCTCAGGAATGTGGGGGATCTGTTGGAACGCCACTGTATCTGCCTGCCTTCCTGCGCTTCCAGATAATGAGGCCCAGAGTCCGTCCATGTCCGGATCTATGAAGTTCATACTTAATTGAATGGTTTACACTTCCTATGACCGCATCCCGACCCCCAAGAGTCCACATCTTGATCCTGCATCCACACCTGACCCTTGAGCTTTGTATAAACAATACTTGCTGATCTTCTCTAACTATTGGTTAACCAGAAGGACTAATAAAGGCTGGGGAACTGGCAGTGGTTGAAAAAGCAAGCCAGAAAGCAAGGAAGCAAGGAAGCAAGCAAGCATGCAATAAACAGAAGAAGATTTTGCACCCCCATTCCTGTCTCTCGATGTCGTTCTTCTCCCCGAATCCCAACACCTAGGAAACCTGGGTCTTTAAGTGTGGTCAGAGTGGGGGCTTCTAATATGGCCTCTTCTTCATGAGACTAAAGTCCACAGACATAGCAAGCTTTCCTGCCACCTAAAATGCAGGCAGTTTTCACACAGCCCATCTCCAAATGGTGAAAGGCTGCATGGTCAGCATATGTACTTTTGTGTGTATGGACCAGAGACCCTTCCATTCTATGCATCTATAGCACTTGTATAGTACAGTCACAGTGCTCTGAAAGAGAGATTCTTAATGCCTTCTCCTAAAAGGCAAATCCCATGATTCCACGGGAGGGAACCATGACAGTTAAAGTGGAATTATAGTGCTGTAAGTGTGATGTGTGAAAGGACCCTTGGCTTCAGGTCATACAAGCTTATCAGACAGGAGGAATTTCTGTTTATTGCGAATGGAGCCAATTTGAATTCACGTGGATTCGCTAGTTTAGCGAATTCAAGTGAATTCCTATTGCATTCAGAATGTGTTCAGAATGACTTCCCATTACCTGAAAATGACTCCTCCATTGCCCAAAATTGTGTGAGATGCTTTAATTCTCAATAACGTAAAACCCATAATTGCGTTCAGAATGACTTCCCTTTTGCCCGAAATTGTGTGAGATGCTTTAATTCATAATAACATGAAACCCCATGATTGCATTCAGATTACCATTGGATTATACTTCCAATTTCTGAGGTCTGATAAGGTCTTTACACGCACATTAGGGATATGAAGCAACATCTTGTTGAGGGCCTCATGTTGTTGTTATTTGGCAAACATTGCAAACTGTCATGCTTGTATACAGAGTCACACGGTTAGGAACCATGCCTTTTCCTTACATTTTACACACACACACACATCTCACAGGCCTCTGCAATTGACATGTGTTTCCCGAGATAAGGGTTGGGTTGGAGCGCACACCCTCAAACCTTGTTTTCCGTTCCCGCCAGTTCTAGCAGAATCTGGCTTGAGGAAAGAAGTACAGGAAAGAGGAGGGTGCACCAGAGAAAGAACTTATTATCCAACACACACACACACACACACACATGTATTTTTATATGGCTACTAAAGTACTAATATAAACCGGTTACGGATCCTCAATCTCCTCTTCCCACCCTGGGGCCACATCAGTTGTTTGAAAGGAGCCATACTGAGGGAGGGTCATGGATGTTCTCTTTTACTTCAGTCCTTCATTCATGCAACCCACTTTTGACTCTATAGAAACATCAGCCCATAGGAATCATTAGATTCTGGTATTACTGGAATAACCTGAGAATAACAACTGTTTTGCTTTGGCCTTCAGAAAACAGCATTCAACCCTCAGTCTAGCTGTGAGGACACTAATTTGCCTTGATCTCTCATGGTCCTCACATTTCCCTGTAAAATGGGAACAATATCCTATTTCAGATTCTCGCTCATTCCCACAAAGTGTGGTTTTAACTTCATTTCCGCAAAGTCTGCAAATAGATGTGTCCCCGAGTGTATGTAAATTGCAGTGATGTATTCAAGTCTTATAGTCCAAGTCTCAAGTCATGTCTCTGCCTTCATCTCTCATGTCCAGTTTGAACAGCAAGGGTGTTAGGATATGGGTTTCAGGTGGGATTGAAGTCTGCTTGGCAGCCTGTCCCCACTGCACATCAGAGAAGCCTTCTAAAGTTTTTCAAAAGCTTTAGAAGGATCCTTCCACCTCAAGCCCATTGCCTAATACATTTGCTGTTCCCTTCCAAGAAATGTGCTCCACACTTTGGGGCAGTTCTGGCCTGCTGCTTGAAGTGAACGGCACCAACAAGACAGTCACTTAAAATGTACAAGTCTCAAGTCAAGTCATAGAATAATAGAATCCTAGAGCTGGAAGAGACCACAAGGGCCATCCAGTCCAACCCCCTGCCATGCAGGAACTCTCCATCAAAGCATCCCCAAAAGATGGTCATCCAGCCTCTGTTTAAAGACCTCCAAAGAAGGAGACTCCACCACACTCCACTGTCGGACAGCCCTTACTGTCAGGAAGTTCCTTCTAACATTGAGGTGGAATCTCTTTTCCTGGAACTTCAAGTCAGTGTGTCTTTTTTGCGAATTCAAGTCCAAGTCAAGTCACTGAAGCAATTGACTCGACTCTACATCACTGGTAAATTGACACTGAATGAAAGGCACCACCTGGATTCTGTCTCACCATTTGCTGTATTGGCAAGGACTGCTGGGAACTTCAGTCCACTAATCTCTGGAGAGCCTCATGATTCCCGCCCCTGTTTGAGGCCTATAGCTGTGTTCCAAAAGGAGGAACACAGCCAGAATTTTGTGTGTACCATGTGCTTCCTCTTATTTAAAAGCTCTTTCCAGGAGCTGTGGCTACCTCTTTATTTCATCCTGCAGGACCAGGGCATAAGACAGACTACTTTAAATGGAAGAACTGGGGCCCTTTCATACTACACAGTTATAGCACTATGATGCTACTTTAAGTGCCATTGCTCCATTCTGTGAGATCCTAGTGTTTGTAGTTAGCAAGGCACTACAGCTGTCTGGGAAATAATTCTAAAAACCACATTAAGTTACTAATTCCAGGATTCCATAGGGTGGGATAATGACAGTTAAGGTGGAATACGTGCTATATGAGTGCTATAACTGTAGTATGGAAGGGCCCCTGCTTCATATACAGAAAGGTACATAGGTTGACCATGCAACCTTTGACTATGTGGAACTGGGCCATGTGAAAAGTGCCTGAATTTAAGGTGATAGGAAAGCTTGCTATATCTGGGGTTTTTAGTCTCACGAGGAAAGCTGTAGTGTAAAATGATAAGCAAATTATTCCATTGATCCTGAGGAAGTTACTTCCAGCTGTATCATGTCCTTAACCTACCAGTGGCACACAAAGACATTTCTTAAGAATGTTCAGTCCCATGTGCTTTATCACCTGTCATATAACCATTTGTAACCATTTGTATTGCCATTAAGTGAGTACTATTTAAACAAGGGCTAAAGATATTGTTTTTCAATATCTGGATGGTCAATGATTGTTTATTAGATATGAATAAATGTCTATGCAGATATGTGCTCCATCATGAGTTTGGAATCTCATCAGAGAAGGAAAGCAGGATGCACATGTGAAGCTCTCTCTGTATCTCACATTTTATTTTGTCAGAGCATGGAAAAGTTAATTTTTAACCTAAGTTTCTCAAATCTCCCATCAGCATGACCACAGCCAGTTGGAGAATTCTGGGAGTGGTAATGGCCATGTTGATGGTGAATTTTGGTAGCTGTGTTCTGAAAATGTAACTTTCCCAAACTCTTTTTGTGTTCTTAATTCAGAAAGCTGGATTTGTAGAATGGATATATTTAAGGTTGGCTTTCTTTAGCCCCATTTCTATGCATCGCACATATTTAATTTTCAGATTAACAAGTAACAGTAAAAATAGCAACTAATAAATATTTAGAACAGCAGAAGCTGAAGCTAAAGTTCCTCTCTAGACCTTAGTTGCAAAATTCAGATATTTGGAAGGAACAGTGATGTTCAGTTGCCACGTGGGAAATGTATACACCCACTGCTTTGGAATATTGAGACTACTTTGCTAAGTACATTCTGAGTTTGTGTGTCTACACAACACATACCAAGAGCTGCACTCTAGCTGGCATACATAGTCCTTTGTGAGAAGTTATTCTTTTTGCTTAGTCTGCTTCTGCTCCTCTGCTTAACTACATACTGATCTTCACTTAAATGTTTCTGTTACCACAGGAAAGCAAATACGGGACATAGCTGGTGCTAAGCCGGAAAGTGAGGTCTTAAAGCTTTTGGCAAGAATCTCAAAACCCATTCTCACTGCCTTCCCAGTCAACAAGTGATCATCTCTTCAGATTGATGAAAAACTGTTCTGAACTGGCCATCTCTCCGTTTCCTTCAATATATGAGAAGAACGCACTGGACCTTACAAGATTCTCTCCTCGGTTTAACCTCCTCATAGATAGGTACATAGTAAATGGATAGATAGATAGATGAGAGCACAAACTTCCACACTGAAATGTTTTCCATTTCAACTCCACTAAAAGTTTTCATTCTACTTCATACTGAGTAGGGCAGCAACAGAAACTGATAAAATGATGTAGAAAAAGGGGCAATGTTGAAGAACATGAGACAGAATCAACTAAAACTGATTGATTCACTCAGTTTTGCATACACGCTGGCCTGCAATTCCTGTTCCTAGTCCCAACCAAATTAGACCCACTGAATCAATTCCTTGGCCCGACTGTTCAGCTACTTATTCAATGAATCTACTCTAGTTGGGACTAACCAATAGGACTCAGGTTTATTATTGCAAACTCTTGTTTAATTTTGTCATCATGCTGCCAGCCCATACTATGGGTTGCTGCCAGCCTTCCAGGGACTCAAAAGAGGGCTTTCATTCAGCAACAGTCAGGATGCACACAAACACATGAACACATGCAAAACTTTCCGGCACAGTTTATCAGCACAGGAGTAATTCCCTTCTCTCCATGAAACTTCTTCTTCCCCAATTGCTCATTTTCTCTTCCCACACATGTTGACTGGGCCTACCAGTCCTGATCAAACACAGAAGGTACCTTTGTCGCTGAAGTAAGGCCCCCAGTTCCCAGCATCGCTCTGAGATGATCCAGAGGCCCAAAGCACCAGGGCCAAAAAGGTGGCAATCCATCTCCAGCCTTGCTCCATGCTGTTGGGGTTGGTTGGTGGTAGGCAGTCTTCTTTCCAGAGGTGTCCTTCCACCTGCTCATAGCATCTGCATCTGGCCCTATGAGAGCTGCTGCGTTCCCTCGCTTGGCTATCCAGCTGGAGGCTTTAGATAAGGGGTGGAGCAGGAACAACAAAACGGCTGTGACAGCGACAGCAGCAACTCTGAGCAGAAGCTGAAAGAGAGAAGTAGAGCTGCTCTTGTACCCTATGGGTTTTGCCACAGGTATGGGAAAAGTATCTTTGTGTCAGCAAAATCCAATGGCAGCTAAAACCTCAAGTCCTACATCCTGGGTATTCATCTTGGTTTCACCACAGGGCACCATTTCAGGGTGGGATGTGCCGATTTTCATGACCAGAGCATTTCAGGTCTACAGATGTGACTATCTGGCAGGCAACCTGTCTTAGAAGTTTATCATACGATGGGATTTGGGGGTATAATGCAATGGCAATCCAAACACAATCATGGGGTTTCACATAATTGTGTATGAGTGTATCTCACGCAATTTCGGGCAAAAGGGAAGTCATTCTGAACGCAATCATAGGTTTCACGTTATTGCGTATTAGAGTATCTCATGCAATTTTGGGCAAGGGGAAGACATTTTCGGGTAATGGGAAGTCATTCTGAACATATTCCGAATGCAATTGGAATTCACGTAAATGCAAATTTACGTGAATTCCAATTGCATTCGGAATATGTTCAGAATGACTTCCCATTACCCGAAAATGTCTTCCCCTTGCCCAAAATTGCATGAGATACTCTAATACGCAATAACGTGAAACCTATGATTGCGTTCAAATTTACATGAATCCATTTGAAATTGGGAGAAATTCCTCCCGTGTGATAAACTCCTTAGAAATGTACTCTGGAAGAGGGAAGAAGGCAAATCAATAAATATGCTGGTTAGGGGGCAAAACAATCTGATGAAAAGCAGATGAAGGGAGAGTTCTTTAGCCATGCTACATTGGAAAGTTAGTTTTAACCTGGATCTGCAGAACATTGTCCTACTGCTGCTCAGTTATGGATGGCTGCCACATGTGGTTACACTCATTCCTCCTTGTAAGAACTTTCTAAGAAACATCTTCCCTAGCAGATTTTAAGAAAATACTGGCACACTGACGTGTCTTGCTTCAGAGTATGACTTCCTATGGAGCCTTTCTAACTTGACCACTTTGTAGAGTTGAGAGTAACTTGATAAGGCAGGACCAGCTGTCTCATCTGTACATAGGCCAGAATCCTGTAGGAAGCCCATACCAGTGAAATCCCAACTCTGCTAACATATGTATATTTAAGTGTTGAGGGAGGAGGTATCCAGTACCTCTTTATGCAACACCCATCACATCGATGCACAACAGCAACCAAGTGTAGCTCTGTCCGCTCGTCCACTGATTGGCTGCAGGGCTGTATCCAGGTGGATTCTGGATGCCTTTGAATACAATATTCAAAGAAGAAGGATGAGCTTTATGTTTCAGACAATGGCTTTCCCTTGTTCCATGGGTGTGCAAGACACAACCTGCATCTAACTGATGATCAAGGAGAGGGAGATGCACCCACAAGTCGGACCATTACAATTGCAAACCTAGAGAAGAAGCCAGGGAGGAATAAGTCTGACCCCAAGACTCAATTAACAGCATGCACAAACACATACATAAAAATATCCACAAGTTTCTTTTCCTGTGATGCTGCCAAAGGAGAAACACTCCAGGAAGAGAAGGGCTGTAGATGTTGGGCTGCGGTTCCATGAGGAGGGACTTCTGGCAAGGGATGGGCTGCATCTCACGCCAGTTGGCAAAAACGTTTTTGCCAACAGTCTGAAGAATCTGATCAGGAGGGCTTTAAACTGAGTTATGTGGGGGAGGGAGACATCATACTGGAAGGCAAAAGGGATGGAGAGAATAGTCCAAGTGGCATAGAGGGAACAAGGCAAACAGTGCAAGGACCCAACAGTAGGAGGCAAAAAAATGTGCAAAAGCAGCAAGTAAAGAGGACACATGGTCTTAAATGTCTCTACACTAATGCACAGAGTATGGGAAATAAGCAGGATGAACTTGAACTCCTAGCACAACAAGGGAAATATGATATAATAGGCATCACTGAAACCTGGTGGGATGAGTCTCATGATTGGAATGTAGAAATAGAGGGGTATAACCTTTTTAAGAGAAACAGACCAAACAGGAAAGGAGGAGGAATAGCATTATATGTCAGGGATATTTACACCAGTGAAGAGATCCAGGAAGTCAATACTGGAAGTCAGGTGGAGAGCATCTGGATAAAAATTAAAGGAGAGGGAAATAACAGGGATGTTACTGTGGGAGTCTGCTACAGACCCCCGACTCAGGCAGAGGAATTGGATGATGCCTTTCTAGAACAGATAATCACATACTCAGAAAAGAGAGATGTAGTAGTGATGGGTGACTTCAACTATCCTGATATTTGCTGGAAGTCAAACTCAGCCAAATCCTCAAAGTCTAGCAAATTCCTCACTTGCCTGGAAGACAATTTCATTGTCCAAAAGGTGGAAGAGGCAACAAGGGGATCATCCATTTTAGATCTGATCTTAACTAACAGGGAAGACCTAGTTGATGGGGTGCAAGTGGTTGGATCCTTAGGTGGAAGTGACCATGTTCTCCTGGAGTTTGTAATACAGTGGAAGGGAGAAGCTAGGCATAGTCAGACACGCACTCTAGACTTTAGGAGAGCTAATTTCAATAAACTTAGAGAAATACTGGGAGTGATCCCATGGTCAGGAATACTAAAAGAAAAGGGAGTTCAAGACGGATGGGAGTTTCTCAAAAGGGAGATATTGAAGGCACAATTTCAAACAGTTCCAATGAGGAAGAAAAATGGAAGATATCTCAAGAAGCCAGGATGGATGACTAAGGAACTTTCAAATGAGCTAAGTTTTAAACGGAACATGTATAAGAAATGGAAAAATGGAGAAATCACGAAAGAGGAATTTAAACAAATAGCCAGCACATGTAGGGGTAAAGTCAGAAAAGCTAAAGCGCAGAATGAACTCAGGCTTGCTAGAGAGGTTAAGAACAATAAAAAGGGCTTTTTTGGATATGTCCGCAGCAAAAGGAAGAAGAAGGAAACAGTAGGGCCACTGCGTGCAGAAGATGGCAAAATGCTAACAGGGGACAGAGAAAAGGCAGAATTACTCAACACCTTCTTTGCTTCAGTCTTCTCAGAAAAGGCAAAGGGTGCTCAACCTAAGGATAATGGAACAGGAGACAGAATAGAGGAAATTCAGCACAGAATAAGTAAAGAGGTAGTACAGGAATACCTGGTTAACCTAAATGAATATAAATCTCCAGGACCAGATGAACTACATCCTAGAGTATTAAAAGAACTGGCAAATGTAATATCAGAGCCATTGGCAATAATCTTTGAGAATTCCTGGAGAACAGGAGAAGTCCCAGCAGACTGGAGGAGGGCAAACGTTGTCCCCATCTTCAAAAAGGGAAAAAAAGAGGATCCCAACAATTATCGTCCAGTTAGTCTGACATCAATTCCAGGAAAGGTTCTAGAGCAGATCATTAAGCAGAGAGTCTGTGAACACTTAGAGGCCAATGCCATAATCACAAAAAGCCAACATGGGTTTCAGAGAAACAAGTCATGCCAAACGAACCTGATCTCTTTTTTTGATAAAATTACCAGCTTGGTAGATGGAGGGAATGCTGTGGATATAGTATACCTCGATTTCAGTAAGGCCTTTGACAAGGTTCCCCATGACATTCTTGCAAACAAGCTTGCAAAATGTGGGATAGACAAGTTAACTGTTACATGGATTTGTAATTGGTTGACTGGCCGAACTCAAAGGGTGCTCAACAATGGCTCCTTTTCATCCTGGAGAGAAGTGACCAGTGGGGTCCCACAGGGTTCTGTCCTGGGCCCAGTGCTATTCAACATCTTTATTAACGATTTGGATG
The DNA here is from genome assembly GCA_034509955.1 of Urosaurus nigricauda. Classification (NCBI taxonomy): domain Eukaryota; kingdom Metazoa; phylum Chordata; class Lepidosauria; order Squamata; family Phrynosomatidae; genus Urosaurus; species Urosaurus nigricauda. Next base: position 136,719,606 of record JAOEGL010000002.1, read on the forward strand.
ACAGAATTGGGGGCATACTTATCAAATTTGCAGATGACACTAAACTGGGAGGAGTAGCTAATACTACAGAGGACAGGATCAAAATTCAAAATGACCTGAATAGACTAGAAAGCTGGGCCAGTGCTAACAAAATGAAATTCAATGCGGAGAAATGTAAGGTTCTGCACTTAGGGCGGAAAAATGGAATGCACAGATATAGGATGGGGGACACCTGGCTGAATGAGACCACATGTGAAAGGGATCTAGGAGTCCAAGTAGACCATAAGCTGAACATGAGTCAACAGTGTGATGCGGCAGCTAAAAAAGCCAATGGAATTTTAGGCTGCATCAATAGAAGTATAGTTTCTAGATCAAGGGAAGTTATAGTGCCACTCTATTCTGCTTTGGTCAGGCCCCACCTGGAATACTGTGTCCAGTTCTGGGCACCACAATTCAAAAAAGATGTGGAGAAACTGGAGCATGTCCAAAGGAGGGCAACTAAGATGGTGAAGGGTCTGGAAACCTTGCCCTATGAAGAACGCCTTAGGGAGCTGGGGATGTTTAGCCTGGAGAAGAGAAGGTTAAGAGGTGATATGATAGCCCTGTTTAAATATTTGAAGGGATGTCATATTGAGGAGGGAGCAAGCTTGTTTTCTGCTGCTGCAGAGACTAGAACGCGGAACAATGGATGCAAACTGCAGGAAAAGAGATTCCACCTCAACATTAGGAGGAACTTCCTGACAGTAAGGGCTGTTCGACAGTGGAACATGCTCCCTTGGAGTGTAGTGGAGTCTCCTTCCTTAGGGGTCTTTAAGCAGAGGCTGGATGGCCATCTGTCAGGGATGCTTTGACTTGGAGTTCCTGCATGGCAGGGGGTTGGACTGGATGGCCCTTGTGGTCTCTTCCAACTCTATGATTCTATGATTCTATGATTCTATGATTCTATGAGATGTCTCCTCCTCCCCAACTGTTGACAGTGTTTCCTACCTGCTGACTCAGCCGTGGAGCAAGTAGAGAAGTGGGTGGTGCAGTGAGGCTGCCTCTGAAACTATAGCTCTGGTATGGAATCCAAGCAGGGGTGAGATATCCAGAGCTCCCTGCTCACTTAGGCCCCAAAGTAGAATTCGCACGTGTGTACAAAGAGGCTCCTGGTATTGGAAATGCCTTGGGGCTTCAGCCATTTTAATCTGCCCCATCCCTCCCCAATGATGGATACAAGTACACTGGTAGAAATTTCTGTTGCTCTGGAACACTACTGAATCTTTGCTAGAGCTTGCAAACATGACCATGATGTTTAGGTGATTCTGGGAATTGTCTTACAAGCAATGATTGCAAGTTCTACTTTTATGGAATAATCGAACGTTGAGCCAGCTTTCCTCCTCAGGACAGCTACACAATTCATAGTATGCAGTTGTGTAGATGAGATCATTATGGCTATCTGGGATGTAAACTGGCCCTTGCACTACCTTGCAACTCTATGATTCTAAGAGAGATTGGACTTTCTTTGAAATTCAGTGGACTCTTTCAAACGGGGAGGAATTTCTCCCAACTCCGAATGGAGCCAATGCGGATTCATGTAAATTCGCTTGTTTAGCGAATTTACATGAACCCCTGCTCCGTTTGGAATTACTTCCCATTACCCGAAAATAACCCCCTCCTGCCCGAATTTGCATGCGAAGCTTTAATTCGCAATAAGGTAAAACCCATGATTGCATTCGAATTGGCTTCCCTCTTGCCCGAATTTGCGTGCGAAGAGTTAATTTGCAATAACATAAAACCCATGATTGCATTCTAATTGACCTTAAATTATACTTCCAATTTAGCCTTGTATGAAAGAGTCCAGTGTGAAACAGCAACTGTCCTATTTGACTAGGGGTTGCCAGATAAGGAGTATCCCATACCCTGATATTTCAAAGCCAAAACCTGAGACCTAGGGGGGGACCTTCTGCTGTTGGAATCCCGCCTCGATCCATGGGGAGAGGGGGGAAATATAAATTATTATTATTATTATTATTATTATTATTATTATTAAAGTTACAGGAGATAGGTCCTGGTAACATTGTAACCTTGATATTGCAACAGGGAACCCTTGATAATGTCATTATGCACAACACTTTAAGTGTCAACCACAGTTACACAGTGTGTGCCAGTCAAATAAAAACATCCAGGAGTTTATTAGTTGATGGAAATAGGAAGTATAATCTAATGGCAATCTGAACACAATCATGGGATTTCATGTTATTGCGTATTAAAGCATCTCACGCAATTTCGGGCAAAAGGGAAGTCATTCTGAATGCAATCATGGGTTTTACATTATTTTGTATTAAAGCATCTGACGCAATTTCAGGCAATGGGCAGTCATTTTCGGGTAATGGGAAGTCATTCTGAACGCATTCCGAAAGCAATTGGAATTCACGTAAATTCGCTAAACTAGTGAATTCACGTGAATTCGAATTGGCTCCAATGGGCTCCATTCAAAATAAAGAGAAATTCCTCCCATCTGATAAACTCCATAGTCTGCATAATGAGAAAAATGTACACTCTCTTACACTTTTCAAAGCTGTACTTTTGCCCCGAGATTCTTCCATCAGGCAAGACGTTACAAATCAAACAGGAGGGGGGCCACTCTTCATGGTACCCCTGTTGCAGCTTGCCTGCCTGCACAAAATATATCCTCCCCAATATACCATCTTTACTAAGGACTGAACCAAAATTCATTCATCTGACTAACATCTCCAATTTTTTCCCCCTTCTTCTCCTGTTTGGTTTGTAACATTTTGCCTAATGAAGAAATCCATGGAGCTTCGAAAGATTACAACAAGTATATTGTGCATTTTGGTTGGCCAATAATGGTATCACTGATGGATATCAGTCATTAAAGTGAACCTAGCTCAGCCTTTCATTGTATAACTATTGCAAAGACAGTGAAGTGACTGTGTTCTTTGGCCAAATGATAAGCAAACTCTTGGTGTCTGGAATGGGGGGGGGGGGGGGGGGTTGAATATAAAACCCTATTAAACATGTAAATGAAGGTTGGGTAAGAGCAAATAGTACAAGAGCTTCTCCTCAAATCAGATGTTAGTCTGGGTGAATGTTTTTGTTTAAAAATACAGCAGGGCCATTGGCAGAGTATAAAACAGGGCTCCTTGAAAGCATAGTTCCTTTCTCTTTCCAAAGATATTAGGAGTATTCCTGACACACACACCCCTTTCCAAAGATATTAGGCGTATTCCTGACCTCCTCTTTCCAAAGATATTAGGAGTATTCCCTATCCAGCATTGCAGGCAGACCAGCCAGCGCATTTCAAAGCAAGTCAGTTACATGTGTCTTTCCTGAGCATGGCAATTGGTGTGCCAGTGATAGATGTGGGAGGTGTGGGTTTGGCGCAGAGAAGTAGCGGCACAAACAAACAGAAAGTGTTGGGACATGATAAGCCTGCAAGAACGTGCTTCTCCAGCACAAGTGTTGTTTATTCCAACCACTTGTACTTCTTGAAAACATCATCACGAAGATATTGAAGTCACAGTCTCTTATCTGATCTTGTCTTCCATTTGGCTGTTATTTAGCTTTACCCAAAAATGACAGCAATTCCCCCAGTCTCCAAAATACGTGTTAACTCAAGCTGTCCCCCCACCCTTTAAAAAAAAATCTTGAAAAGTTCATCAGGCTTAATCACCTAAAATCCCTGCAGGATTAAGCCAAGTGTCCAAGTATACTTAATGTCTCACTCCACTTTTTCTATAGCATCCATAACTTTATAAACCACAATCCTCCCTGCAACACAGAGAGGGTATCAGACTGATATGCTATCTTTGTTTCATTGCTTCCCTGAGATCCAAAAAGATCCAAAAGACATGAACATAGAATCAAAAAATGCTGAATACAGGAATTTCATCTGACAACCAGAAAGTCTTTGAAAGCTGTGCAGCTTTGAAGACTACTCACAGTAGTTCAGAAGTTATACTGCACAAAATTCACACACAGTATTTTTGCAGCAAAACAGCATTTTCTGCACAAAAATATCATTCCTGTGCAGTAAAAACAGTATTTCTTTGCAGAAAATGTTCTTTTCTGTTTAAAAAAATGCAAATTTTGTGCAGAGTATATCCTGAACTGCTAAGATTCTCCCCAACAGGGTTTTCTGAGAATCAAGAAACATATTTTTTCAACTATATTCCAACTATTTTAACACCTTCTAGAACATGTACACATAGCCCAGAAAACCCACAAAAAAACTATTTTACACCCTTTCCATCCCCGTGATGCAACAGCCTCCTGTTTCTGTCCACCCACCCACAGACTTTCTTAATTTCTACAATGCAAAGTAGGCTGAAGAGCTTTTTGTCATTGCTTTATTAAATGATTGGGAGTCAGAAAGCCTTACCAACCTGTGAATCAATTGGAGAACATAGAATCATAGAACTGGAAAGGACTGCAGGAGCCATGCCTTCTCATGTAGGAATACTCTGCTAAATCCCCCTGAGAGGTGACCATCTAAACTCTGGAGGTAGGCTATTCTACTGTCAAATAGCTCTTGGAGTAAGGGTTCCTTCCTAACATTTACTTAGAATCTCTTTTTCTTATCATCTGAATTCCTTGCTTTGGATTTTATCATCTGAAGCAGCAGAAAACAAGCATGTTCTACCATACACATGGTATGTCTTTAAAATAGCTATCGTTATTGTCTCTAGACTCCTCCAGATTAAATTTTCTCACCTTCCTCAATTATTCTTGGTTTCTGGAACTTTAACCATCTTGAGTCACTCTCTACTGGATGTGCTTCACTTTGGCAATATCCTTCTTAAATTTTGGTGCCCTGAATGGGTCACAATAGTTCAGGTGACATCCTACCAAAGCAGAATAGAGTACTACCATTACTTCCCTTGATCTGGCCACTATGCTCTTGTTATACAGCTTGGGTTCAGATTGTTTGAAAGACCTTATCTCCCTGTATTAAGGTTTTAACTAGATTGTTTGCTCCAAGGCTCTGGAACTCCATCCATAGAAAGGATGGTCCTGTCCTTTCTTTCCTTCCAGTGACAAGTTAAAATGTTTTTGTGCCACGAGGCCTTCACAGACAGTTGAGCTTGGGCTCTTAATGCTGAATGGTGCTGGTTTTTGAAGTTGTAAGAGTACGTATGTAGTTTTATTTTTATTGTTTCAATGTGTTTTTGTATTTTAACTGTTTTAATACATACTGTTTTTAAGTGCTATCAGATTATTGCATTTTATATTTTAAATGAGTGGTGTTTTAATATTGCACTATTTTAGTACTATTTTAATGTGCACATTTTGTTTTAATTATACTGTTTTAATTTTTAAGCCACTTTGTGTCTCATTTTCAGGAATAAAGGTGCGGTATAAATAATAATAATTGTTGTTGTTGATGCAGCCTAGGATTGCCATGGTGGCCTTTTTTGCTGCTGCTTCACACTGTTGACTCATGTTAAGCTTGTGGTCTATGAAGATGTCCAGATCATCTTTACATGAGCTGCTGTAAAACCCTATCTTTTATTTGTACATCTGTTTTTTCCCCCTACCTTACATTTATCACTGTTGAAATACCCCCCTCTCTCTTTCTCTTTCTTAGTTTTGGGCCAACTCTCAGATCTGATGCGGTCATTCTGAATATTGATCTTTTCCTCTGATGTATTAGCTATTGACAGTTTGATTCATCTTCAAATATGATGAGCATGCCTCTGTTCCATCATCCAAATCATTTATAAGGATGTTGAACCAAATTGCATCCAGGACAGAATGGTAAGCACCCAGCTTGTTACTTCTGCTCAGGAATGATGCGAAACCATAGGTGAACACTCTTTAAATTTGATCTATCAACTACCTAAGAATAATATTGTCCAGACCACATTTTCCAGAGAATGTCATGGGAAACCTTGTCAAAAGCCACTCTCAAATAAAGATACACTATATCCACAACGGTCTCCTGATCTAGAAATCTTGTAACTTCGTTTTAATAGATATGCAATTATTCTGATTTGTTTTTGGACAAAAATAACATGCTGACTCCTAGTTATCGCAACACTATTCTCTAAATGTTCGCATTATCAATTGTTCAGGGATCTGTGCTTATGTTTTCCTGGTACTGATGGAAAGCTGACTAGTCAGTACTTGGCCAGGTCCCCCCCCCCCCCCCTTTTCAAGATGGGGATGTTTGCCTGGCTCCACACTTCAGGGACCTCACCTGTTGTCTGAAAGTTTAAAGTCCCTTTAAATACAATGGATAGTAAAATGGTGTCCCTTATATAAAATGGCAAAATCAAGGTTCGCTTTTTGGAATTTGTATCTCTCTGGAACATTTTCAAACCATAGATGCTTGAATCCATGCAATAAAGCTCAAACTGGGAAAGAATAGGATTCCTGATGCCCATACTTTGTACAGTAATTGGTTGATGTTTTATTGGCTAACCAAAATGCAGAAAATATATCGTGCAAACTTTTGAACCTTCACTGGCTTCTTGATAGGACAGAAATGCTAATAATCATACAGAAGACAAATGATGATCTGAGACAAAATGTAGGCCTGTGACTATAACACTGTCCCTTTTGTTCTGTGATTTTAACATCTTTGTCTGATGAAGAAGCCAGTGAAGCTTTGGAAGCTTTCTGCACTTTGGTTAGCCAATAAAAGTATCACTCTTTTGTGGGTTTTGTATTTTGTCCTATAAAGCTTTGATTCAAGTGTGCCGTAGAACAAATTCTACAATTTTGCTGTTTTCTTACTCTGAAGTGCCTATTTTTCGGCTCCAGTATAGTGTTATCAAATATATACAGGAGACAGCAAAACCTTCTGGAACCTGAGCTGATGATTATGTTCTCTGCCACCAATGCTGTGGAGTTGGCTTTCTAACAGTAGGGCAGTAGTAAATTAAATTAAATAAAAGCAAGAATTTACAATCTGAATTTTAGAGGAGAGAGAGAAGGGTTTTTTTAGTTGCTAGTATTGTTTGTATTATACAAGCCATTGTTTTCCCCATTGTCATGTATGGGAGAGCTTGACAGTGAAGAAGGCAGATAAGAAGAAAATCAATTCATTTGAGATGTGGTCCTAGTGAAGAGTGCTGAGCGTACCATGGACAACCAAAAAGACAAACAAATGGGTCCTTGAGGAGATCAAGCCTGAAATCTCCCTGGAAGCCAAGCTGATCAAGTTGAGGTTGTTGTACTTTAGCCAGATCATGAGAAGGCATGACTGATTAGAAAAGACAATAATGCTAGGAAATGGAGGGATGTAGAAAAAGAGGAAGACCACATGCTAGATGGTTGGATTCTATTAGGGAGGTCACGGGTATGAATTTGCAGGGCCTAAGCAGAGTTTTGGACTGATTCTGGAGACCAGGATCAATTCTCAGCTCGAACATGAAACCCATTGGATGATCTTGGGCAAGTTACACGCTCTCAGGTTCAGGGGAAGGCAATGGCAAACCTCCTCTGAACAAGCTTCAGCATGAAAACCCCATGATAGGTTTGCTTTAGGGTTGCTATAAGTCAGAAATTACTTGAAGGCAGACAACAATAAAAGCTGAGCAGGGGTAGTGAGGCTTAGAGATGTTTCATCCTCAGGCTTACCATGAGTCAGGATTGACTTGAAGGCAGTTAATAAAAATAACAACATTGTTTGACAAAGAGGGGTTAGAAAACCTTGATAATAATTCTTCATACCCAGTGAATGATCCCAGTCTATCTTTTGCCCACCTCCAGTGTAAACTCTGCTTTTTTGGGTCACTGTTTTTCTTCTTGTACTTAAATCTGCATTTGAATTCTATTTGAGAAGTCTCCCAGTGCCAACAATGACCTGTCATGGCCTCATACTCTCTAATAATTATCCTCACCACATCCAACAACAGCCTTTTACTCATTCTCATTCACAAATAACTCTGAAGAATTTTTGATCCAAGACATTTGTAAGAAGAAAAGGCCACTGATCTGAAAGTAAGGAGCATATCAGGAACACAAACCTAAGGAAGCTGTATGTGTACACCCAAGGCTCTGTGAACTTACTCCATCTAGGGAGGATGACACATCTGACCCTCTTCTCCTTACATCCACTGAGTTTAGCTCCCAGGATAATTGCTACTAATATCTATCTGGATATTACCTTGAAAATCAGACAGCTTATTCCAACGACTCATGAGCTGCAGAGTCTGCAGCCTTTCTGGAGTGTGTGTTCTTTTTAAATCATGAATGGGCAACTTAGGAGTTTATCAGACAGGGAGGAATTTTTCTCTATTTCGAATGGAGCCAATTCGAATTCACGTGAATTTGCTAGTTTAGCGAATTCACGTGAATTCTCATTGCATTCGGAATGTGTTCAGAATGACTTCCCATTACCCGAAAATGACCTCCCCCCATTGCCCGAAATTGCGTGAGATGCTTTAATTCGCAATAAAGTAAAACCCATGATTGCATTCAGAATGACTTCCCTTTTGCCCGAAATTGCGTGAGATGCTTTAATTCGTAATAACATGAAACCCCATGATTGCGTTTGGATTGCCACTGGATTATACTTCCAATTTCCAATGTCTGATAAACTCCTATGAGTTCTCCAAATGCTGTTAGATCACTTCTCACCATTGGTTATCCAGGCTAGGGCTGATGGGAGCTAAAATCCAACAACATTTGGAGAGTGACAACCTGGCCCACCTCCATTCAAAATCAAAATAGGAGGACATAGTTCTTTAGTCTCAGTTTGGAAACTTAACAACTTCAGTGCCTAAAATGTATTCAAATGCTGACAGGATTGTGATAATATCCCTCTCCTAGTACCCAATATTAAGCCATCTTTTTTGGTGGGGGTGGGGAAACAAAACAAAGCCAAACATAGCACCTCATAGACTTTTATTATTATTATTATGACACAAACTTTGGGGGGCCAAGTCCCAGTTAGATTCCTCAAGTTGCCAGATTTCTATACACAATCTGGATACCAAATTACCATATTTACTCTGGCAGCACTATTACAGGATTGAATAATGTCATCCACAACATCAGGGTTTCATAGACCTGCTTATCTTCCAATGCAGTATTTTCCCATCAATTGCCATCAAGGTCCTACTGCATTTGAGAAAAATGCGAGTCTCTATCCCCAAAGAAAATATGGACACAAATCTGATCTGTCAGTCTCAAAAATAGTGTGACAAGACTTCATTCTCCTACTGCCTCTGATCTCAGAATGGCCTTTCATGAACAAGGGAACCTCAAAAATCAGATATAATTCAGCCCCAAATTGCTGAACTAACATATATTACAAGATCCCACTCTATTTCCTTTGATGTGAAGGACAAAAAATGGTGGTGTTTCTTAAACCCACACTACTTGTCTATATCAGGTCACCAATAGAATAATGTGTGTGCCATCTTCTGATAAGGTAAATATCGTCTGTTTAAGTATGGCCACTATTAACATAATTATTATCTATACCTTCTGCATTTCAGATTCCTCTGGCTCACAGTTTCCAGTTCCCTCTGTATATAATTATAATCTACAAGTCTCACAACAGCCTGAAAATACCACTTTATCCATCTCAAAGTGGCTTGTAGCCTGGCGGAGAATAAATCCCTTTTAAGTCAACTCCTATAAGATGTTGGATGCCTACTTCATTGCTGGTGGCCTCAGTCTCCAGTGCTACTCTCATAAAGCCTCCTGTCCCCCGTCGTTTTTGACCACACGTCTGAATGCTGCAGAGTGACCGGCTATGAGGTGTTCCACTTTCTTGAAACAATGAGACCACACTGATGCTCCGTAGCTCCTTCAGTCTTTGGCATTTGCAGTTTTGGTGGCCTGTGTTGCCTCTTAGACAATGCTGTGAAATTCTGGGAATTGTAGTTCGTTGTGTGGCCCAGAGCGGAGCCCCACAACGAACTACAATTCCCAGAATTTCACAGCATTGCTCTTGGACTAAATAAACCTAGGGCAAGGCCAACAACTACTAGGATGTACCCCATTTTCTGTTCTCATAGCAACAGGAAGATCTACTATTCCAACAGGCTCTTAGAACTGAACGGTTTTGAACAAAGGGTTTTTAGGAGGGTGCTGCATTATTTTAAACTGTGCTGTTTTTAACTACTTTTTAATCCTTCCAAGTATAATGGTTTTAGATTGTATTCTAATGTTTCTTGTATGTTTCCAACTATATTGTAATAATCTATAGTCCTAGTTTTGGGGAAAGGGTGAGATAGAAACAAACTTAACACCAAGAGGGGACATTTTTTGCCCCTTCACTGCTCCCCTGTGGGCTGTACCAGTGTATTGGCAGAACATCACTAGTGACATTGTGTCACTTGTAATTCTCACAACAGTGGTTTAGTGAAAGAAATTCAGTTTTTTCTGGAACTCGGGGGCGGGGGGAGGTGGAAGGACAAAAAGGCAAACCATCACCTTAGTGAGCAGTTTGGGGTGAGAGAATTCCCATCTTAAAAAACAAAACAATACTGGGCATTTAAAAATTGGGAGATCAAGGATTCTTTGGGAGATTGCCAGAGAACTTGGTAAGGTAAAAGTTCATTTCAGTATTATTTTCTGCATAAGAAAATGCTATCTCCTGTGCTGAAAAGGTTATAATTGGAGCATGCTCTGTGCAAAATTAATTTTTCAGCCTTTTCTCTGTAGGAGATAGTTTTTTTCCCCTCTCCCATCCACGATTCTTCTCACCAGTGTTTCCTAACACTCAAGAAACACGTTTTTTTCAACCATGTTTTGGATATATTTTTGAAATATTCTTTCCCTCTCTAGTAAATATACTAGCTCTGTTCCTGGGGACTTACTTCCTTGTTCTGGGGCACCATCCCTGAACCACTCAGGGGGCTTCTAGGCATTAAAGAGCTGAAAAGTGATGGACTGCGTTGTGGTTGGGGGACTCTGACCAAAAACGGGGCTCTAAGGAATAATGAGGGAGTGACTGCGGCATAGAAGCCATGGCTTGTGGGCTCTGCAAGTAAGAGGATAGACCCGTATCGGGTGGGGTTGGACCGAAGGCTCCCGTTGTTTCTAAGTGATGAGGAAGAGGCAGAGTTGGGGAAGGAAGAGGAGAGTCTCCAGTGACACTTGGATGCTGGATTCCCAAGAACCAAGAAGGAGAAGGTGGAAATGGTGGTGCCAGAAGATTTGGCCTGAGTTGTGGCTCCATTACAGGGAGTGATGGACAAACCTTAGGAGTTTCAAGGTGTGGGGCACTGGAAGAAGAAGTGGGGTATGATGTGGTAGAAAGCACCCTGGTGCTACAGTCCTTGAGAGTGAGCGTGCCATGGGAGGTGGTTTTGCGACAAGCCTGTGTAACCCCCAAGACAGGTGGTTTGGTGGTTCCTTTCTTGTGGCACAGGAAGAAGTCATGAGGGCTGGTAGGGTTCATGGCATAGAAAGCGTTGGCCCCCTCAGGAATCAGTAGCTCTTATGGTGAAAAAAAAAAAAAGAGGAGGAAAAATGTGAGGAATCCTGGCAATAGTTCCACTCCTCCAACACCACCCTGAGCCCCTGCCTCTTTTTCTCACCTTGGCCATCCTCTAAAAGCTGTAGGAGTCGGTAGTCACTTGGGGTGTCCCCTTCTAGGTTGTGCTTCTGCAAGGCACGCTGAACCACAGCTGTGGTCTTGTCCTGGCTGGTGATCTGTGGGGACAATCCACTGCTTATGGGTTAAGGAAACGGGGCAATACAGTGTCAAATACATTCATAATGCAATTAGTGGGAAATAAGCCTGGTTAACCTGCATGCCAAATGGCAGCCCAATCAAAACTTGAAAACTTTTCAACTATTAGCAGAAGATCCTTTCATCAGAATCTGAGAGATTTCCAAAAATGTGCCTGGAATAACAAATGGGCAGATTTCAACACATTTCATGGATCAGTCAGTTTTATCAAGTTATCTCACATCTCATTTTTTTCAGTACAATATCTACTTTCAGTTAGACACCAGGCCTAACAATATGTAAACAAAGAGTCATGGATTTAAATTCCCAAATTGATACTGAGACCTTTGCAAACACCAGGCTGTTGAAATGGTAGGTCCAAAATAAAAAAAGTCTTTTCAAATAGAAAACTATCTGATAATGGGCTTGACTCAATCCCATAGATTCAGTCCCATAGCCTTAACCAGAGCAAGATTTGATCAGTTAGATCTAATGGTTAAATATGGGCGATTCCACCAAGTGCCATAATTCAAGAGAACATGTGTCCGTAGAGATTCTGATAAAGAAGATATTGATCATGTGCTATTTAACTGCCAATTTTATGCCACAGTAAGGGCCCAGTACCTACAGACAATACTTGACAGAACCACATACTGGGAATGTAGCAAATGGCTAGCCCCTTTTTCTTCAAAGTACAAATACACATGTAGTAATTAGAATTGCTAAATTTATAGGTAGGGCTATCCAACTGAGAACATGTATATATTTTTTTAACACATTGGGATTGCATGTAAAGGTGATGAACTTATTCAAACATATGTTGGCTTTGTATTTTATTATCCTTTAGTTTATTATGACAGCAATTTACTACTATTAATTTAAATTAATTTATATGTTATCTTATTTTAATCTTATTTATCTTATCCCATTGTATTTTATATATTTATTTTGTTCATTGTGTTTTCTTGTATTTTACAATGTTTGCTGTTAACTGTTTTGATATGGTCAACTGACTAATCGATAAACTTTAGCTAACTAACTTGAAAACTTCCCCCCTCCATGTTATCAACCAGAACATTCCATATACATTCTTGCTATTCTTAATGGGAAGAAAAGCAGTGATTAAAACAAGATATCACAGTCTGTTGAGTCTTCAGTAAAAAGGTAAAGTGGGAAACAAATTGTCCTGGGTGCCCCTTTGTCTTCAGCTGTACCCTGGAAATGCTTCAAAGGTGGCAAACCTCTAGAAGAGGCTGGGCAAAGTGCAACCCCAGGATGTGTCTCCTCAAAGCTATTTTTGTGAGGCTCATCCCCAGGCCATAATTTTTCTGGCCAACACAAGAAAGGAAAAGAGAAGAAAACCTTGAATTTTCTCTCCTATAAGCCTCTAAGAGCGGCAGTGTACCTTTTAAATAGGAAGCATAATAGCTCCAGCATTGTACTGTTTCCTCCACAAAAAAAGAAGTGGACTTCTGGCTAGCTGGTTGTCACGAGGGAACTCAGCCTCACAACCATTACTTGTACCATCACTTCCAACAGGCCCCATACCAACACAATGGGGCCTGAAGCAAGCAAATGATTCCAACCATAGATAACCTGGTACTCTGTCCTACCTTGCCTTGGCTGCTTAGGTTCCCCTCAGGCGATGTGACTTCCAACAGGCCCCATTAAGTTCAGGATTTCCCTTTAGGAAACTCTTGGAATCCATCCAGGGGCTATCAGACCTACTTCTTTTGGACATTACCTTCTTCACCACCCCACTCCGCTTCCACCCCATATGTTCCTGGGTACCTTTCCTGACTATATTCATATCTTACACTATGACAGCCCATTTTCCAGTCCAGTCCAGAAGTTGGCAGAAAAAGCTGTTTTTGTTTATGTTTTTCAAAATTTCAACTCCTCCATGCTCCAAACTCTGATCCAGTAATCTCCTCACTAAACCGGCAAACCTTGCACCCCTTTTCAACTCACCAAAATGCTGCGATAAAGGTTGCCATTGCCGTGCTCATTGTCCATACTGACACGGATGATGCGTGCTTCTGTTCCTCTCTGCTTCAAGGTAGGGGATGGCAGGGGCAACTCAAGCAAAGGGCAGGCTCTGGACTGAGATGCAGGCAAGTTCTGGCCAAAGGAAGAGAAATAAATGGCATAATAGGATCATCGAACTGGAAGAGACCTCAAGGGCCAGGTAAAGCCTGACCAAAGCAGTAAGTTTATCACACGAGACTTGGACAAAGGGAATGGAAAGGAACGGAAGGGAATGTAAAGCAGGAAAAATGTATGTCATTGCATGAAAGAATGCTGCCAATGCTGCCAGGAGCCCCCAATCCATTCCCTAACTGTTCCACAGCAGCTGATTTTGAAGAACTGTTCAGAATTATTCTTCAAAATTGGCTGCTGTGGAAAGGTTGGGGAACGGATTGGCTGTGTTCTCCTGTGCGATAACATAAGTTTTCTACTCTTTCCATTCCATTCTGTTCCGCTCTGTACCTGTTCTCCAAGTCCTGTGCGATAAACTTACAGAATACTGTGGTACTATTACTTCCCTGGATTTAGACACTACTTCTATTGATGCAGCCTAAAATTGCATTGGCTTCTTTAGCTGCTGCATCACACTGTTGACTCATCCTTCACATCCTAAGTAGTCTTTACAACTTAACAAGTATACTATTCTAATTCCAGAAGTTAATTCCTGTTCAGTGGCTGCAGCTCACATTTTGGGGCAAACAGTCCCAGCTTTTCTGGTTATATGTTCCAGAATTTACTACTGATGAAATTCAAATGCTTCCTGCAGTCATGTCCTTATTGTTTTCCATAATTCCAGACTGGGGCAAAATATGCTTTTGCTGCTGTGTATGATCCTTTTAATAGTTGTATAAGATACGCTCCTCTCCAAGAGGTATTTCTTAGCTAAAATGAAATTGGTCTGCTACACTGATGCTGTCTTTTAGCATTGTCTATGGAAATTACTTTAGCAATGTTCATATTAATTTGTCTACTCATTGCAATCAACATCTGAGGCCTTGATCCACCCCCCTTTTGCTCCACCACCATTAAAAGTGTAGTAGCTAGTAACACAAGTGAAGGTTTCTTTGGTAGTAATACTCTACCTATGAAAATCCCTCCCTCCTTACTTCAAGTGCTTTGTCAAGACACCTTCAAGTCAGCAGGTGTCTGTTAAACAAGTCTTGCTTTTTTGTTTTATGACAACATGCTGACTCTTGGTTTTTTAAAATACTGCTTTTGCTTTGTGGTGTCATGCTCTTGTTATTACATGCAATTGTTGTGTAACAGTGAATTTCCACGTTAGAAGCCAGCTTGGGGGTGCTTACTAGGGTTGAAAGGCTTTGTGGATGCAAATAAAGGCATCACCTTGATGGTAGGAGTTCCCCATGTTGGGGAGCAAGGAGCACTGGACACATCTTCAGTTTCAAGGCTGCTGCAGGAGCCCAGGGGTGAAATTCCAGATTTCTCAGGGCCTGGAGGAGGGGCAGAAGATTCTGTGCCTAGAAGGAGTCTGTAAAGAAAGATGAAGAGGCAATAGTGACAGCTGAGACAGAGCAGTGGAAGGAGACATAGATTCCCAAATAGCTGTCTTTCTCCCACTATCTTGCATTATGATTACGGTGAAATGCAAGGGGCTGACATCTAGCACTTCATCATATGCTGAACCTCTCACCCCTTCTGCTCTTAACCATCACTACTGCAGCCAATGCCAGCAGCACAAATCATTCTTACATTGCCAAGCAGCCTGGCACTATGCACCAGCATACCAGACTGGCATGAACCAGCGGACAGAATGTGAATTTGGAACCAGAGACATCTGCTATGTTCAAATATGTCTTCTGCTGTACATTCATTGTCTGGCCATGGGCACATCACTACTTCTTCACTTCAATTCTCCTAATTCTAAAGTGTAGAACAATAGTGACATCTCAGATCAGTCCATTATGGTTTCTGTAAAAGATGAGTTCCACTCTTAGTCATGCTTTCTGACCCAGGAGTTCAGTCCCCTCCTCCAATAAAGTCATGATTTTTGTTCAAGGTGCAAAGACAGAGCCATGCTAGGGCATCTCAAAAAAGTGCAACTGGGAAGAAGATAATGCCCAGATCACCCCACATGATGTCTGTCTCCCTTAGCATCCATCAAATCTATTCTTTTGCTACACAATTTGCAGCAAAAAAAGAAATTCCATGTTCATTAACTCCCTACGAGTCACTATGGTCCAACACTCATCCACAAAGTCGAGGCAGCAATCATATATAGAACATTAGTGGAGACCATATACAGGAATGGCCTCTTTCCTGGAGAAATTTGGCAATCAGACCTTAGGGTGAACATCACTAAATCAGTTCCATAGTTGTTCCTCTACCTATTAAAATTCCAGATCAGCTAATACAAGAGAAGGGATACTTAAAATGATTCACAGATGGTATTTATCCTCCATCCAGTTATCAAGGACAGCTGAAAATGTCCGACCATCATGTTGAAGGGGTTGCAAATAGTCTGGCTCTTATCTCAATATGTGGATAGAATGTGCTAGAAAGAAAACTTTTTGTACAGTGGTTATAAACCAGATCTCACTTATTACCAAACCATCCATTTTTGTCCTAAACTTTTGATACTCCATTTGTATACCAAAGGGTTTCTGAAACACAGAAACTATATTCGCCTTCCTTCTGACTGCTGCAAGAACTGAAATAGCTACCCACTGGAAGAAGAGGAGACTTAACTTTGGCAAAATGGTGGACTAGAGTTCAGGATACATGGTTATTTGACAAACTTTCCTATATCATCAGTTCCTGTAATGGACAAAAGAAATCACACTCCTTTTATGAGGACTGGTCAACTTTTATTGATTACATTACCACTGCCTATCATCATCGTCATCATCATCATCATCATCATCATCATCTTCATCATCATCTTCACCATCATCATCCTTCCCTTTTCCCAAAACTGGGACTCAAGGTGTCTAACAATATATTTTTAAAAAAATACAGTTAAAAGCATACAAAAAAGGTACATTAAAACAGAATATATGGGATGCTTAAAAGACAATGCCACTAGGAATAACTAATCACTGACGCTGCAGAAATAATCCAGGTTGACACCACTCCTCTGTCAGTGAGCTCTGGTGCCCCAACAAATTACAGTTCCTAGGATTCCACAGCACTAAACTATGGCAGTTAAAGGGGTGTCAATCTGGATTATTTCTGCAGTGCAGATGCAGCCTCAGTGAACATTTGTGTTATTCCTAATGGAATTCCCTGTTAAGCATCCCTTATATTCAATTTTGATGCACCATTTTTGTATTTTTAATTGTTATTCATAATCATTCAGTGCCAGCCAGATAATGGAATTGACTGTTAAGCATCCCTTATATGTGTATTTCTGTTAACTTGTATCTTAAGCCTGTTTGAACATTTTGTTGTTGATGATGATTTAATATTCTTTGGTGAACTGAAATAAAAGTTTAAACGACAACAACAACAATGGGGAAGAGACAATCACTAGAAAGATGCCCATTTTGCTGTGTGTGTCTGTGTTAGATGTGTAGACAAGTCAGGGGACATAGAAAGTGAAGGATCAGAAGCAACTTCATTTTCCCCAACCCACCCCCAGAAACAGAGAGTTGACTTACGAGCTGAAGCGTTTGGTCAGGCTGCGATGCAACTTTGGAGAGTTGGGACAAGAGTCCGCTGGTGGCTCGATCATACGGGAAATCCGATAGCTGTAGGGAGAAACCAGAGGTGCATACTTTTCTGCTGAATGGTCCACCACATGCACACCTGCATATTCCTTCTTTGGTGCTTCTTGCCTGTGTCTTCAGACACCCATCCCTGACCTCAGATCCCTGTCCTGCAGCCAGCATCCACCCAGTCTTTCCTTGCTTTTCCCTCCCTTCACATTTCCAGCCACCCTTATTGAGATCAAAGACAATCTCTTCTACTTCCTTCCTTCTCCCCAGGCTCATGAGTTCTGTTGTCCCACCATGAACCTTGGGGATTGGATTTTAATGAGAGGTTATTATTGCTCATTGTTTTTTTAAAAAATATATTTACAATTATCATTCCAAAATCTCCACATAATTAGCTATCAGTGTAGCATGGGAAGGACTGGAAGACTATTTCCCACTTCTACTGACTCTGAGCAGGCCATGCTGCCACTATTTTTGTAGACAGTGATGTTCCAAGAACCAGAAATCATTTCCAGGTGGAGATGGAGGCTATTTACTGCTATTTCAGGACGGATGGGGTGAAACTACAGGATAACCACCTACAGAGTGATTTTTAACCACCCCTGAGTGAATATGCTTTGTGAGTGAAAAAAGACTGATGTGATGTGAAGGATTCTTGGGTTCTCTTCCCCTCCCATGAAAAAATAGGGAGGTGGAGATATTTGGGGGGTGGTGGTAAGAGGGCAGTGAGAGCCAGTGTGATGCAACAGTTTGAATACTGGAACTATGACTCTGTAGACCAGGGTTTCAAATCCTGGTTCAGCCCTGTAAACCCACTGGGTGACCTTGGGCAAGTCACATTCTCTCAGCCTCAGAGGATATCCATGGCAAACTTCCTCTGAAGAAACTGGCCAAGTTCACTTCAGGTCACCATAAGTTGGAAATGACTTGAAGGAACACAACACCAACAATAGGAGAGCAAGGGCCTACATGTATCCCACAAGCCACACTATTCCCATTTCCAAATTACAACTACAACTTAGCCTGCAAAAGACTGAGACAGAGAGAAGAATGGACAAGACAAGACAGAAGAAGTTGTGGAAGACACATGGAGAAAAAAGTGGATGGAAGAGATGAGTGACAGAGGAGTAGAGAGGGTATACAGAAAAAGAGAGAGAGA
Organism: Urosaurus nigricauda; assembly: GCA_034509955.1. NCBI lineage: Eukaryota > Metazoa > Chordata > Lepidosauria > Squamata > Phrynosomatidae > Urosaurus > Urosaurus nigricauda. Next base: position 136,738,084 of record JAOEGL010000002.1, read on the forward strand.
AAAACAAAAGACTGATGGGGACATGGAGAAAACAAAAGAAAATCTAAAAGGGAGACAGATGAGGAGTGGATGGGCAAGATGAAAGAGAAGAGGACACAAGTTACCAGAAGACAAAGATGAGAAGAACACACATGAACACCAGAAGAATTAGTGGAGATGATGAAAGATTTTGAAAGAAGAGAGAGGATAAGCAGTTAAGGAGAGAGGAGGATTGTATGTTAAATATTTTCAACTTTTTAAATGTGTATATTACTTCATGGGCCATTTCTTCAAAACATATTTCTGAAAATTGCTCCTGATTATTGCTGATGTGGTTCGATGATCTTAGATGAAAGTTTACAGTTGCCCCTCCTTTTTCATGGGGATCCATCCTGGACCCCCTTGCAAAAACGGAGTTTTGCCTATATTCAAGCCCCATTGGCTTGAAAATAGGTTTGGGCGCGCAGGGGCACACACCCCATTCATTCTTCCTCCATTCATCCCTTCTACATAAGCAAAGGTGAGAACAGAGGGATGACTGTAAATGGAACTTTTTGTGTCTTCTCTCTCTCTCTTTTCTCCCTCTCCTTCTCCCTTTCTCTCTGTATTTATTTTTAAGGTAGGGTGGATGCGTGAGAAGTGAATTTTCCAAAAGTCAATTTCCTTCTCTTCTGAGCATAAAACAATGAGGGGGGAGGGGAGAGGAGTAAAATCATCTACGTACTTTTTCACAATCATTAGGTGCTATAACTTAGGTGTCTCTGATTAACCTTTTCCTCCTCACACCATTTATTTCCCCACCAAAAATGACATACATACATTGGTGCTGTTTGCAATAACAGCATCTCTAGGTAAAACAACCCTGGATGATTTCTAGCAAGAAAAGAGCACAGGGAGGAAAGGATTAACTTTTCACCATGCACTGTGGCTCTGATCTAAATGAGAGTCCTACAAGGCTGCTTCCTCTGAAAAAAAGGAAAGGATCTTTTTCAAATAAGTGCCTAAGGGGTTGTTCAGATGGTAAAAATAATCCAGGATTAGTTGTTTGAATCTCCGTTGTTCACATGCATTCTGAATGCACCGGATTGAGTTTGTAGCAGGGGGCTGCCAAAAAAACCACTTAATCTGGGATAATCGAGATCAGGGATTTTCCAGAGTTTTTTTTTTAAGCCGCATCATCAGTAGTGTGAATAACTGATGCTAATAGACCCAAACAGACCCAGGATAAAACTCTGCATGCCTTGAACATGTCCTCAATGCAATCGCCTTGTTGACTCCATCTTTGAGTGCTTGCATGTATGAGCAATAGAATTTGAAGAGATGTGCATTGATGTGGTTCCATAGTGTGAATAACAAACATGGAATGTGCGAGTGAGATGATTCGAATTGTCGTGCTAAAAAAACCCACAACATCCAAATGATTCCTGAGTGTGTAGTTTAGCCTTTTGTTGTTGTTGAAGTTTTCCAGCCAAATTGACTCTGAGAAGAGCAAGAGATAACAACTCCAAGTGCCTTGCACCCACTGCACAACAGTGGCCATGGTGTTTCAGGAAGCAAATCGCATCACCGAATTACACTGGCACATTGGGAAGCTGCTACTTAAAGAAAGCATTTCCCTGGCCTTAAGTGGCTTATAGAATTCCAGCTATGGGAAATTGGAGGGAGTGTCATAGAGGGTGAAAATGCCCCCTGGACCCACTGGGACTCTCCATCCCTGACCTACAAGTTCCTAATAATTATTTCTTTTCCAGCAGAGAATCTTCTCCTTTTCCATACCTCTGCTCCTCAGAAAGCTGTGGATGCTGCTGGAAGATTTTGCAAAAGGAGGGGTTTGGATGAAGGTTATATCCTTGACATGATTCCTGTAGCTGACGGATCAAGAAGAGGATTGTTGCTTCCTGAGGATGAAGACAAACCAGTGAGGTAGTTGGGCAGTGAAGTTTCCTTCTTATTTCCTGGGGGTTAGGCGTACCACTATTGCCCACTTTCAGGCCCTACTATTCCCAGCAGTCAACACAGAACTAAGAGATGCTGGGTTCCCACCAACTCCCACCAAGCATTAGCTTTTCTAGCTTAGCATTACCTTGCGCCTCTTCTCAAAGTTGATGAGGTTGCCCTGCAGAATTGGAGAAGAAAAATAACCAGAAAAGAATGTCAGTCACATAAGGAGACACAAATGTAGCTGCAGCTTTGTTCGAAAGGACTCACATGGCTACCAATATTTGAAAGACCAAAAGTGGAAGACCCTGGCTTCTCCCCATGAACAGAGTGAGCCACCTACACAACCCCTTAAGAGGTGGCCCTGCCTTAAGGAGGGTCTGGGTGCCAGAATGGGAGACAGAATAATTAGAGGCTTCCTAGTAGAGTCATATTTTGTAACTGAATGTTCCTGTCTACACCATTCATTGGGCACATATTGAGTCTGATATTGGTCATCTTGCGAGTTTAAGGTGGAATTTTGCTGCCCTAATTTGTCAAATGAAGGATTCCATTTGGAGGACAGGTCACAGCTTAGGAACGGAGCTCAGCAAAGTTACTTTTTGGACTACAGTAGCCATCTTCCTCTCCCACTTCTCATTCTCCCCCCCCCTCAAAAGATACTTACCTCCACGAAATCTGGGAGTGCCGTGTCCAGCATGATGAGATCAGTTAAAAAGGTGCCCAGATATGGGATGGTGGGAACCTTGAAGAAACCACAGTTGAGTTCACACAACTCATCCCTTTTGTTGTTATCAGTGAACCCTTCCCATTGTTATTCCAATCCCACTCTAAGAGATGAGATTTATTATCAAGATGTGACAATAAATAATGCCAAAGCCAGGGGAGAGAGATGCTGTGATTTGGACTCTCTGGTTGTGGGGTTTCCTCCACACTAGTCCTTTCACTGCAAGGGAATGGAAAAGAAGTGGATGTGTGTAGGCACAGGGGTGGGGAGAAATTGAACCTCCAAAAAAAGAGCTGTGTGGAAACTGAAAAACTATTTAGCACATAAGGTGCACTGTTGGTTTCAGTGTAAACATCTAAAATCTTGATAAGAGAGAAAGAGAAGTGGTGGAAGGATATGGTTCCAGAACACTTGTCAAAATTACCACTACTAAAAATTAAAGGGAATAAGGGCAATGCCAACTCTTCCTTTGCAAAATACTAATTTCCACTGAAACAGAGTGCAATGTCTAGGTAGGAGCTAGTATGAGGAGCAAACGACTTAAGCAAAACGTGGCAAGTACTAAACAGAAAAGCAGTTGAAACACGACTGGAGTCCAGATACCTAAAGGTTGCAATCCTAAACATGCGTCCCTGAGGGTATATCTCATGAAACCAACTGGGGCTTCTAACTGTTCTGAGTAGCCTTGTACAATACTCTACTATAAGGTACCTGCTAGTGGGTAGTAAAGGAAAATGCTAGTGTTCTAAATCTCTTGTTCTTTCCCTCAATTATTGACTTGTTGGGTGGTAGTTATTCCCTCAGCTCAGTGCTGCTGTTTCTGCCCACAATTCTCCAGTCATCGATGATGACATAGAATAGGCATTGGCAAACCAAAAGGTGCAGGGATCCATATTTGACCCCCTTCCCAACCTGTCAGGAACTACATCCTGCTAAGGTCCACATCCCAGAACTGTGGAAGGGGGGGTAATTGTTTTATCTGGAAAACTGAAAGTGACAGGAACTTCACTTCAGAAAACAAGCACATAAAAGGTCATTTTTTGATGAAAAGGTCAGAACCTTGCCTTAAAAATTAAAAAGTGAGTGGAGGGAGCCTGGAGGTTTCCAGTAGGGAATTCTCTTTGATTTGACTGTTTTCCCTCCATCACACAGCAGTTGGGAATATCTAGGGGCCATCAAAATGAACAGGGGTATGCATGAAGCTCAATGGCTAAAATTTGCCTGTCTCGACTTGTGAGATTATCACACAGGGATATAAAATGGGAGAAAAACAGAATGCTCCTATCATTATTGTGTGATCATGCTAAGATTTTTACATGACGTTGAGCCCATATATATAAAGAGTTCAAGCCACTTTAGTAGCACCCTCCTTGCTGCTCCCCATATTTGGTTCAGGGGTAACCCTTTGATAAGAGTCTGCTTTCAATTTTAATATGCTAAAATGCCTGAGAAGTGCTTAAACCTGGTTGCCTTGCCAGGGGCATGCCAACACCTTTTATGTAACTTTTCCCTTGGGTTTAAAAGACCGATGTGGATGGCTGCAATTGGACAGGAAGGAAAGATTCTTACCATTGGCGTGGCTGGAGGTCTCGGCTTCAGAGATGCCTGAGTAGGCACTTGAGGGCTGTTGCGTCCATCACACAAGCCCTGAGTCCCACCTTCCTGTTGAAAAGAAACAGGCAGACTGGAAAGTAAACTTCAGCTGACACCAGACATGCCTCAATCAAAATGTCTCAGTCCTCTTTGGCAGCCCCCTGCCATTCAAAACAGTCACCATTTAGGCAGAATTTCAGCAAATGCATTTTCCTCTCACTCCTGCAACACTGTGATGGGAGAAGCTGCACCCCAAAACAGATGTGATCTACACTTCAAGGAAAAAGGTAACTTCATCTCCTGCCTGTTTGGCCCAAGGGTTTTGACCGGCACACTGTCTCAGCAGCCTCCCCACTGCCTTCCTGAGATACCAGTAGGAAGAAATCTTTATAGACTGGAGCCTCCATATCTGACAGGGAGTGCTTCAATAGCATTTCTGCGGGGAGTGCAGGAGATGCCAAGAAGTTCAGGACTTGGGTTTCTATTAGGATTGCCCATTTGTACAGGTTGATTATCTTCAGAACCTGCAAACCTTTAACTTTTTTTTAGTCTACAACCCCCAGAATTCCCCATGCAAAATGTCCACTGGGCATATTGGCTGAGGAATTCTTGGGAGCAGCATTCCAAAAGTTCTTATCCAATTGGCTGCTTTCAAATCCCTTCTTTTTATTCTGTTTTTGTTGCTGTGTGCCTTCTAGTTATTCCTGACTTATGACACCCCTAAGGAGACACTATCAGAGGATTTTCTGAGCAAGATTTGTTCAGAGGAGGTTTCCATTGCCATCCTCTGAGGCTCAACGTGTTTGACTTGCCCAAGATCACCCAGTGGGTTTTATGGCTGAGCTGGGAATCAACCACTATTCCACACTGGTTTCTCTTTTTATTTTACCCAACTACAGTACTAAAGAGGCAGGTGGCATCCTTATCTGTCACAGCTACAACAGGCTACATCACATCTTTTCACTGTCCACTGTATAGCAAAATCCGACAATAAAATGATATGTGCTCCAGTCCCTCACTCCACCCCCACGCCCCACCCCCCACACACATACTTTGCTGTAATTATTCTTGAATCTTCAGGATCCAGTCAATGAAGTCAAGAACCAGATTCACAAGAACAATTGTCATTGTGGCCTAGGCAAAACTGACTAGTCGTTTGTTGTTGTATGCCTTCAAGACATTTTCTAAGGCAAACCTATCTTTTGTCATTTCTTAACGCTAGCCTATCAAAATGAACAGAGGTGTGCATGAAGCTCACTGGCTGAAAGTTGCCTACTTTGACACAGTATATACAGACTTTAAACCACTTTAGTAGCATCTTCCTTGCTGCTCCCCAAATTTGGTTCAGGGCTTTTGGTTTTCTTGACAAGATTTGGTCAAAGGGAGTTTCCTTTTGCTTTTCTCTGAGACTGAGAGGATGCCACTTGAGGTTGCTCTATGGGCTTCCACAGCTGTGTGGGGATTCGAATCCTGAGTCTTTGTCCAGCGCTAAAACCACTACACCACACCGGCTCTCAGAATTTACTAGCACTGTATAACTGTAGCAAGAATCGCAGAAAAAAATTATGGAGCTCCCTCTTGTGGGAAGATATGGTTCCCAGCTAAATCTCGCTTGATAAGAGTAGCCACTACATTGCGAACTAAAAACCTCCTATTTGAGGACCGTGTGCTTTTTCCTAGAGCAGCCCAGTATAGAGAGTGGCTGAATGAGACCACATGTGAAAGGGATCTAGGAGTCCAAGTAGACCATAAGCTGAACATGAGTCAACAGTGCGATGCGGCAGCTAAAAAGGCCAATGCAATTTTAGGCTGCATCAATAGAAGTATAGTGTCTAGATCAAGGGAAGTAATAGTGCCACTCTATTCTGCTTTGGTCAGGCCCCACCTGGAATACTGTGTCCAGTTCTGGGCACCACAATTCAAAAAGGATGTTGAGAAACTGGAGCAGGTCCAAAGGAGGGCAACTAAGATGGTGAAGGGACTGGAAACCATGCCCTATGAGGAACGCCTTAGGGAACTGGGGATGTTCAGCCTGGAGAAGAGAAGGTTAAGAGGTGATATGATAGCCCTGTTTAAATATTTGAAGGGATGTCATATTGAGGAGGGAGCAAGCTTGTTTTCTGCTGCTGCAGAGACTAGGACACGGAATAATGGATATAAATTGCAGGAAAAGAGATTCCACCTCAACATTAGGAGGAACTTCCTGACAGTAAGGGCTGTTCGACAGTGGAACACACTCCCTCGGAGCGTAGTGGAGTCTCCTTCCTTGGAGGCCTTTAAACAGAGGCTGGATGGTCATCTGTCAGGGATGCTTTGATTTGGACGTCCTGCATGGCAGGGGGTTGGACTAGATGGCCCTTGTGGTCTCTTCCAACTCTATGATTCTATGATTCTATGATCACATCAGAACTGTAGCAGGACTTTGTAAGGCCATGTTGGGAAAGAGCGAAACAATGGGGTCCAATGGTGCTCAGCAGCACCTAACTACTATTAACCATAAGACTTCAAAAGGCAAGGCTGACCCATGGGCTGCAGGTGGTCCCTAGAGAGGTTTATATGCCCTCAGGGCTCCCCAGGGGTTAAAAAATGGCAAACAATTTCTTTTTCAAAAAATAAAATTGCTTCCAAATGCTTCTGTGATGGCATACTTGACACATTTTTGGCCTTCCTGGGGCATTTTAATAATAATAATAATAATAATAATAATAATAATAATAATGTTTTTCTCTTACCCGCCCCTCTGTAAAACAATCGAGGTGGGGTACAACAAGGTTAGACCCAGACCTTTCCCCCCACCCCCTTTTAAAAGTGACATCCTCTCCCTTTTCTTTAAAAAGGCATCTCTTGTGCCTATAATGACCCAGGGGGATCTGAAGTGGCGAAAATGCTTTTCATGGCCTCTGCATTGAGTTTGGGGGACATTGTAGGGCAATTCTTAAAATTATGTTTGGAAGGTATGTGGCCCTCCAAGATTTCCTGGGGGGGCTAATGTGGCCCCCAAGCTCTCAAAGTTGCCCTGTCACACAATAAGTACTGGCAGTCTTCCTTGGTAGCCTTCAAAACTAACATTACATTTTTGCCACACTAATGATGCGGCAAAGGTGAAGGAGGAGAGGGAGAAATATTTTTAGAGGAATAAAAAATAAACAGGAAAACACTTAGATGCCTGGTGGCGCAGTGGTTAAATGCCTGTATTGCAGCCGCTCACTCAAAACCATAAGGTTGTGAGTTCAAGATCTGCAAAAGGGCTCAAGGTTGACTCAGGCTTGCATCCTTCCGAGATCGCTAAAATGTGTACCCAGATTGTTGGGGGCAAGTAGCTTACAGTTGTAAACCACTTAGACACTCCTTAGGTGGTATGAAGCGGTATATAAATCAATCTGTTTGTTTGTTTGTTTTGAATATTTGGTAAGGGACTTTACAGAAAACAAGAGTGGGGCTCTTCACTGTACTGAAATACTGGCCTAGTCCCAATGCTCAGTTCCTAGCTTGTTAAACCGCATTTCAGCTGCCAGGAACAATCAACTGGACATGGACTAATTAATCTACTACCAGGCAGTAGTATTGCATGTATTCAGTCACAAATCTGTAATTTTAAAAAAAGAAAAATGCAAAAAAAGTGGGCATTTATTTTTGCATCCCGATTTCTCTCATATATGTATTTTGTAAGCAACTTTCCAAAATGCATATGCATTTTTAAAAGTACTTTTTGAGCTGAGAAATGAATTGAAAAATTAAGAGAATAGGACAATCTAAATAATACTGTCTTCACATTAGTCCAGAAAGTACAAAATCAGGTTAGTTCCTTTATTCCCAGCAACAAGGGATATTATGACCCCACCACACACATATTTATTACGGCACTTGGCCAGCACAATGACCCCACCTTGCCTCTCTCTCCCATGATCACTACTTTAGTGCTTGCATCCTTGTTTAATCAAACTATAGCTAGCCACTGCATTCAGAAAGGGGCAATGTTGTTTAATATAGTTTACTAACCAGGAATTTAAAACTATCTTCACACTATGAAGATCATGGTTAACAAAACCACATTAAACCCACTTCTCCATTTTGAAGGTAATAGCTCACTGTTGTTTCAGAACACCTTGACATAAATGAAATGAAATGGTGCATGAGCCATCCATTCTTTCTGGGAATGATTGATGTCTGAAGAAGCTGGGAAATAAGAAAATGAACAGGCCCAATTATTCCATCTAACTTAAATCCTGCGATGAGAAACTGCAACTGGCACCCATTTAAATCCATGGATAAAATCCTATCACGCATTGGCAAATGGGTGGCCCAGTTGTTACCCCAAGATTTAGCCCTCATTCACTCCTCTCTATTTGATATAAAATTAATAAAATAGCCATGGATGACCCTAGCATACCCAGAATCCATGGTAGATTTGGATTCCTGCATTTAGGAACTAACAAAAGAGAGGTTGTAGAGAACCCGCCTTGAGGAAATCAGTGGAATTTCCAGCATGATCCATCTATGCTTGGAGTGGGTGTAGGGCTAAGGAATGGGGCTGGAAGCACATAGTCAGATAAAAAACCTGAGAGCCAGTGTGCTAATCCTTTTTGTCTGAGGGATTTGTGCCAATCACCCATTGGTTTCAGACCATTCTTTCCCCACCTGAGAACTATTCTAAAAGTGATTTAAACCTTTTCTAACCCTTGGTTTCTACCCACAAAACACAATTCTGGGTTATATATACCACCAGCCAGTCTTTGGACTAGATCTAATAGCAGGCAGACATTCTGTCGGTTTACGAAGCTAAGCCTCTCAATATGCCAGCTAACTCCCATTCCGCAGGGTTATTAAGTCTCCTCTGTTCCAGATTTCTCCACAAGATCTACGTTAGGACAGTATTATAATTAGCAAAGCCTCACGTCTATTTAACTTCCCGACTTTTGACTAGCTCTTTTGTGTGTGAGAGAGCCATGTGCTTGTGTGTGTGTGTCTTTAATCCCCTAATAAAACACAATTCTCATTTGGAAACCTGCCTCTGGAACTCTGTGTGACTCAGACTCAGTATAGCTGGCTTGATCCTAAGACTGTTGTTACCCAGGTCAACCTATATCTCTCCTTTGAGCTAATACTATGATTCCCCTAAAACTAGATGCAGCAGTGAGTGTTCTCCCTAGATTCCAACAATTTGGGTAACACAGTCAGCTCCCCTACTGACTGACCCAGCTGCTTGGCACCTCCATTGAATAAAATCCTTCCACACAAACACATACACACACATACCACTCCCCTTTGCTTCCTCTCAACAGACACAGTTCTGCTACCTGAATCAGGATTTCTCTGCAGTTCAAGTGATTGTTGTCTTCAGAAAAGATCTGCGTGAGCTTTCGGAAGGCACTACGAGCGTCCCTGGGGGATAAGTAGGGGTTTGATCAGTGGGATAACAAAAACATTTGGGGGGGGGCACCCTGGACTTAATGGTTTTAGGCCCCTAGTGATCATTTCAGGCATCCACATGTATTATTTCAGTTGTTATGGATCATAGAATTGACATTTCTCTTCTGGTCCTGCCACTACTAGTTCAAGATTTACAGTGGCTGATGAGAGCATAGAATGCTAGGTTTGAAAAATGTATCATGTTGAATGTTATAAATTGGAAATTAATAATGGAAATAGTTTAATTAAGGCACTGTTAATTAGTTGAGTTACTGTCAATCATGATTTAAAATTTAGCATTGGCTGAGACCAAAGGATTTACAGAGAACAGCTTGGACAAAGTGACCTTAGGAAAGCACATTTTGTTACTGGCTCCTTCAAAGGGGTTCACTTTGTACTTTTAAAATGGGATTCCTCCAATCTAGAATGTCCCCACACAAACTATAAAGCACATAATATGATTGTTACATGGGAATGGTGGGAGTCCAACACATCTGGGAACTGTCAGGTTGGGAAAGGCTCTCTCAAAGCATTGGATCTCACTTTATATTCCAAAAAACACCACCCCACCCACCCCCACATTCTTTAATTGTTGTTTGTTCTGCTGCTCTCAGATGAATTTCAGAAAGTTCTCTTTCTCTTTTTAGCCTGTCTAACAACAGAGTTGGGTGATGCTGCATTCCCTCCATTCCTGATTCTTCTCCTAAGGCATTAGGAGTTTCCATTTTACTGAAACTGATAGAGGGAAAGGCATCCACTCACAAATTCTAGGGAATTTTTGTGACTTTAGCCACTGAATCATATTTTTTAACTTCATTTAACTTTAACTTAATCTTGAAATATATTGAGTTGGGGGAATTGCCAGAAAGGTTGGTGAATTAGTAACTTTAAAAGTTAATTACCGTAGTGAATTAACCTTAAGCTCTATTTCTGAAAACTATGTTTTTGTGTTTTAGTTTCTGATTTGTGGAAATCCTAAGGGTAACCTATCATTGGGGTTTCTTGGCATGATTTCTTTAAAGGAAGTTCGCCTTCATCTGAGGCTGAGAGAATGTGACCTCCCCAACGCCAAGTAGAGATTTGTAGCCTAGTCCCCAGAGTCCTAGTCAAATCTCTACACCATACTGGCTCTCTGTATATATCCTAAAAATATAAGTAAGAGCAAGATGAAAGAAAAAACAACAACAAGGAATGCTCTGAGTATGAGCATGTGCAGTTACACATTTTAAACTCATTTAAATGATAGCACAATTATGGCTTCTGAAATGGATTTTGGAATTTGAAATTCCAAGGTTTTTTGAGTTTGCTTTTACTGTCCTGAAATTAAACATTTTGTTATAGAACAGGACTTTAGCAAAGGATACCATATGATACCTTGCCCAACCCTTCCTCTCCATTTTTCCACCAGCTCACCTATTGACAGCAGCCCAGGTACGCTTCAGTCGGTAGATGGGGTTGGACTGCAGAGCAGAGAGGATTGCATGGAGTGAGGAGAAGTTCCGGAGCACCCGACATTTCTAGAGGACCAAGACAGTATTTTAGGTTTTGGGAGAGAGAACAATAAACATCATTTAGTAAGACAGGATGAGATTCTCTGCGAAGTTATAATTCCAAAGTTTGAATATATTAAAGGTGCATCCACACTGTATAAATAATGCAGTTTGACACCATGGTTCCATCCTACAGAAGCCTAGGATTTGTAGGGGCTAAACAGACAGGCAAAAAGAGGTGCTTTCAGGCTGGCTTGAAGGCGTGGCATTTAGATGACACATGCCTTGAAGCCCACAGAAAAGTGCCCTTATGCAAAGAAAAGCCATTTTAAAAAAAAAGCAGCTTTTTCCTGCTTCTTCCTGGCTTGAGACCATGTCATGTGGTCATGACATGAGCACTCCAGTTGCCTTGGGTGGTGAGGTTGGTGGGGTTTCAATGTAGTTTCAGAAAAGGCAGCTTCAAGCCACTTTTTCCTGCCCATCTCTTTCACCCCGTAGTTTTGTGAGGCACAAGCACCCTTTGCCAAACAAGGCTAAAGACCCTATAAAATGACAAATCCCAGGATTCCAAAGGATAGAGCTACAACAGTTGAAGTAGTGTCAAACTGCCTTATTTCTATAGTGTAGATGCACTAAATTGTGGGGCAAGGCATATCATTTTAAACACAATTGCAGACTTTGATTGGTTTGGTAAGCCGATTGATTAATTAATTAAACCAATTTTAATGGGGGCAAACAAACAACATTGTCACACCAGAACTGGTGGTTTTAGTTCTGGTATGTTAATGATTAAAAACAAATTAAGATGACCTAAACTTAAAACAATAATATGCTTTTTGTAAGTTTTCTTCATAGGATCTGATGCCCTGAAGGCATCAAATCCCATTTGATATTGAAAGCTAAGCAGGTTATTACTTGGATGGTGGACTGCCAAGAAGTACAGGGTTTATATGCTAGAAATAAGAAGGAGGTCAGGGCAAACAACCTCTGACTATTCTTGCCTAAGAAATTTACAGAGTCATCATAAACTGGTGGGCAGTTTGAAGGCATATACATACATGGGTTCTGTCCTCAAGAGCTGAGATTTTGAAAACAGATGCATTTGTTTACATTTTAAATTGCTGGATCAGTTAAAGGCAACTGTTTACTAAATTAAACCTCCTTAAATCAGTTAACACACCCTAATTTTAAGATTATTCATTAAGTTTACTTTTTTATGTACATTAAGCATAGATGAAATGTTTATTACAACTAGAGTAGACACACTGAATCAAGTGAATTTACCTAAATGTTAAGTTGCCAAGTAGATAACTACTGTAGTTAGGATAACTGGATTGAAGCCATAGTAAGGCAAACAACACATACACAACTATGTTATCACATATCAGAATAAACTATCAAAGGGGCCCTGCAGCCACCTCGTTTAGCACTGGATTGTGGCCATGGCAACTACATGCCACAGCCATCTGAGCTATGAAAAGAGCAGGAAAAGAGATTCCACCTCAACATTAGGAGGAACTTCCTGACAGTAAGGGCTGTTCGATGGTGGAACACTCTCCCTCGGAGTGTAGTGGAATCTCCATTCTTGGAGGTCTTTAAGCAGAGGCTGGATGGCCATCTGTCAATGAGGATGCTTTGATTGGGAGTTCCTGCATGGCAGGGGGTTGGACTGGATGGCCCTTGTGGTCTCTTCCAACTCTATGATTCTATGATTCTATATGACTAGGATTAGGAATATATACCAATCAGTGGGGTCAGGATAATTTATTTGATTCACTGCTTTGACTGAAATGATTGTACTCTGTATCTTACACTTTCTGTTTGTGACTGTAGGACAAGTTGGTCCTGGATGTAGTGTTATCCTTTTGCTCTAGGACACCTTTAGTTTGAATAAAGCTTTTCTTTTGAGTACTCTGCCGCTTTGCACTCTTCTTCATGTACGTTAGCTTGGCTAGTTCCTGACTGGGTTTGCAAATACCAGTGGACTCCCTGGCAATGGACCTTATCAGACGTTGGAAATTGGAAGTATAATCTAATGACAATCCGAACGCAATCATGAGGTTTCACGCTATTGCAAATTAAAGTATCTCACGCAATTTCGGGCAAAAGGGAAGTAATTCCGAACACAATCATGGGTTCGACGTTATTGCGAATTAAAGCATCTCATACAATTTTGGGCAATGGGGGGTAATTTTCGGGTAATGGGAAGTCATTCTGAACGCATTCCAAACGCAATTGGAATTCATGTGAATTCACTAAACTAGCAAATTCACATGAATTCAAATTGGCTCCATTTGCAATAAAGAGAAATTCCTCCTGTCTGATAAGGTCCAATGTTCCAATGCACTGGTAAGGTGTAACAGAATACTGTAACAATTTAATTCTGTTTTAATGTACCACTTTTCTATGTTTTTAATTGTATTCTTCTTTTAATATTGTGAGCCACTCTGGGTCCCAGTTCTGGGGAAAGAGTGGGATACAAATAAATAAATAAATAAATAAATGATTATTCATTGGGTGGTAGCAGCAAGGTTTGTTTTTATATAAAAAGTGGTCCCAAGGGGTCCCATCCATCTCAGCAGGAGTAAAGGGGGACCACAGAGAACCTTCACAGATACAAAGTTGCAATTTCTGAACAATTAAAAACTTGGATGTTCCTTTGTCCCTCCCCCCCCCCGAACTCAGATCCCTACCTATCTGCTGCTGTACCTGACCTACCTGAGCAATGTTGATCCATTTCTCTAGTAATTGCGCACGCTGTGGAATTCGCAGCGACAGGTCTCCAAGCACAGATGCTATGACGCAACTGGTGACTGCATTGAACTGAGCCACAGTAGCACGGACACTGGGAGCTATGTGCTGATTTTCCTTCTTGTCTCGCTGGGACCAGACACAACCCAGGCAGTGGAAGAGCCTCACTGCCCTAAAGAGGTTCTGGGGAAGGAGAGGAAGGGCCATTAAACTATTTCCCACATGAAACCATTGCAAAGACAAGACTCAAACCCAAGTCCCCAAAGCCCAAGGTCAGGTTTCTCTAAGGCAGCACTCTCCAATGTGGCATAGCTTGGGATAATGGAAGCTGTCGACTGTCACATCTGGAGGGCGCCAGATACACTACTGTAAAGTCTAGGCGAAAAGGCTTAGGGTATGCTTAAGTGGAAAAGAGAAAAATTAGAGGTGACATAATGGCCATCTTTAAATACCTGAAGGGATCTCATGTAAAACATGGGTGCAAGCTTGGTTTCTACTGTTGCAAAGATTATAACGAATGCCAATGGATTCAAATTCCAAGAAAAGAGATTCCACCTAAATATTAGGAAGAACTTCACAAAAGTAAGACAGTGCAAAGTGTTTGACAGCGGAATAGACTGCATTGGAGGGTGGTGGATTTTCTTTCCTTGGAAGCCTTTAAATAGCAGTTAAGATGGGCATCTTTCAAGAGTGCTTTAATTGTGTATTTCTACTTGGCAGAGAATTGTACTATATGGCTCTTGTGGTCTTTCCCAGCTCTACTATTCTATGACACAGTCCTTATTTTCTTTCACTAAAGAAAGGGCACATTTCTGGAGCAAGGCATGGCGGAGGCCAAACATCTATCACTTCATCAAAATCTATCACTTTCAGCCACTACATCTCAGCTTCTAGATCTGGAAAAAGAACTCACGGTTTTTGAGGGCTAATCAATACACCCAAATCGAGCTTTATATCAGTTTCTTCATAAAGCCTTTTTCAGTCTCTGACCCTTGAGATCTTACTCACAGCATCCATCAGGGTTAACTGCTCAGCCACTTCATCCACAGAGAAGGACAGCAAGGTTAGTGTCTCCTCACATCCCCTTGAAGTTTCACCGGTCACTGGCTCCAGCCCCATTTCTGGCGAGTTTCCTGTGGTGCAATAAGAAGAGTATGGGTTAATAGGGGACAAATGACACCTTAAGGGAAATGCCTGCTTTTACAAGATCTCCCCCCCCCCCACCCAGCAGGCAGTTACTTCAGAGCAAGTTGTCCCCCAGAAATTAGCCTTGTAAAAGAACCCTGTGCTTACCTCCCCAGGACCAGCTCCAAATAAAAGCCATCTAATTTACAACTTGTGGAGTGAGGCAAACTCCTGCTAGGATCAAACAGATCCCTTTTACCTCTGAAGTCCAACCAGTGGCTGCTGCCCAATCTTTTCTGAAGGGGGATCATCTTTTAATGATGCGCTAACTTGCACCATCTGGTTTAGAAATTAGATGAAATCATTTAAAGGCCTTTTCACATTGCACAGTATGACTCCACTTTGCACCCTGTGCAATCCTGGGATTTGTACTTTGATGAGGCACTAAAAGAGCTTTCTGGCTAAATTTTAAATGACCCTCCCTAAATTACAGATCCCAGGACTCCATAGGAAGAAACAACAGCAGTCAGAGTGGAATCACAGTGCTATAATTTTGTAGTGTGGAAGGGCTCTAAAAGAGTGTGAGAGCTTAAGCGCTGAAGGAATGGAGTATATCATGATGTTTGCACTGGATTAAGATATTTTGTTGCTTTATCTAACACAGGCTGGGCAACCTTGGTAGTTCTAGGAGCCAATTTCGTCTCAGACTTTTTAATATTTAACCACACAGCTGTGGAGTTAGAATTTGATCCTGAGTTGGACAGTAGAAAAATAAAAGAGTAAAAGGAGGTGAAGCTTTGGCATACCATGACTGTATTTAATGCTGCATGTTTAATGCTTAATATAGTGGTCTGAGCATTGGGTGATCTCAGGCAAGACACACACTCTCAGCCTTAAGAGGATGACAATGGCAAAACCCCTCTGAAGAAACGTGCCAAGAAAACATCATGATAGGTTTGCCTTAGGATCGCCATAAGTCAGAAACCACTTGAAGGCATACAACAACAAAGAGCACCTCCCTTATTTAAGACGTGAACTAATGCTCACAGAGGTTCCAGGAAAGCAATACACATAGAAAAAAGGGCAGTCCAAGGGAATTTGGACAAGATATAAAACAGCCTCAGGGGAGATTGCATTTTGCATCTAAGAGATGTACATCTCATGGATTTCCTGCAATAATATAGAAAACCCTGAGGTGCAGGTCTCATCCCATTTGAGGATTGTGATCTAGGCAGCATTGCAAGGAACTTAAGATGCAGTTTGTCTTATGGGCTGTTTCTTTAGTACTTGTAAAATATCAATCGCCAAGTGATTGTTTGTCTTGTCTACAGACCTTCACCAAAGCAAGAAAGCACATCTCTGACAAATTCCAAAATCTGTAGCGAAATCTGATGTTGTTTTTCCTTCCTCTCTCCTTTATTTGGCTCCCATCAATTGCACATAATCTAGGGGGGAATAACTCCCCTAGAAGAGTAGCTAATATCTCAGAGGAGAGGATCAAAATTCAAAATGACAACAGATTAGAAAGATGGGCCGAAACTAAGAAAATGAACTGCAACAGGAAGAAAGAAAAGTCCTTGTTGATATGCAAACAGATTTTAAATTTCCTGGACTTTGAAAATCTCCCAATTGCTAGAGGGCCAGAGGGGGAGGGGGTAGCCTGCAAGATACCTTCCCCATGCCAAGGGACAGAACGAAGGACAGAAACCACAAAATGCAGGCATCTTACTAACATCTCCAATTTTTCTCCTGTTTGGTAAGTAACATCTTGCCTGATGAAGAAACCAGTGGAGTTTCAAAAGCCTGTGCATTTTGGTTGGCCAATAAAGGTATCACTGTTTGGTGGATTTTTTTTAGGGAGAAATGTGAGGTACTGCACTTAGGCAAAAAAAATAATAAAATAAAATAAAAATGAAATGCATAGATATTGGATAGGGAACACCTGGCTTAACAAGGTGATATGTGAAAGGGATCTAGGAGTCCTAGTAGACCACAAGTTGTACATGAGTTCACAGTCTGATGGGGCAGCTAAAAAGGCCAATCCAATTCTAGGCCAATCCAATTCAATAGAGGTATAGTGTCTAGATCAAGGAAAGTAATAGTGCTACTTTATTCTGCTTTGGTCAGGTCTCACCTGGAATACTTTGTCCGGTACCACAATTCAAAAAGGATGTTGATAAGCTGCAACATGTCCAAAGGAGGACAACCAAAATGATGAAGGGTGTGGAAATGATAAAGCCCTATGAGGAGAGACTTAGGGAGCTGGATATGTTTAGCCTAGAGAAGAGAGGGTTAAGATATAATAACCTTGTTTTAGTATTTGAAGGTATGTCATATTGAGGATAGAGCAGGCTTGTTTTCTGCTGCTACAGAGAATAGGACGTGGAATGATGGATTCAAACTTCAGGAAAAGAAATTCCAGCTCAACATTAGAAAGAACTTCCTGACAGTAAGACCTGTTTGACATAGAGAGTGGTGGAGTCTCCTTCTTTGGAAGTTTCGAAACAAAGGCTGGATTGCCATCTGTCAGGGGTGCTTTGACTGTGAATTCCTATATGACAGGCAGATGGCCCCTGTGATCTCTTCCAATTCTATGATACTATGAACCCAGTATAACCATGGCCCCTGAGGATTTCCTACCATCAGGTTTGGTTCTATTTTCTGGTCTTCTTACATCTCCCTCCTCTCTCTTTTTCTGATGGGTTTGCAACAGTTCCTTAGCTAGAGCACATGCTGGGGAGGCTGGAGCAGAGTGGTGCAGAAAATGGAAGGTTTTTTGCAGGCTGGAGTGCTCAGGGGGCTCCCAGAAATCCTCAGAGTGATCTCGTAGCCAGAGCTCCAACATCTGCATCACTGTCCTGTAGCCAAAAGAGAAATGCAGTTAGCTGTGCCTCCTTCCAATACCTTTCCAGTCCCGTGTCTGTGCCTCTAACCTCTGGGGTCTTGTTCATGCTGAATAGGCCACCTCCTGGCCTTCGCTTGTCCCTAAGATACTCACTTCCTTAATCACTTTGCTAGACTGTGCCATGCTTCCCAGAACTTAGAAATGCTGCTATTCTTTTGGACCACAACTTCCAGAATCCCCAGTCCACCAGCCACACTAGTTTTCTTACATCAAATTGCACCACTATTCATCCGACACCTGATCTTTTCCTGGTGTGTGACATGTACCACATTCCAGACATGTACCGCAGTCCAGAATGGAATCAATGGAATTCTGATAAAATTGCAGAAAAATTACCATTTTAAAATTACAACTCTCCAACCCCCCACCCCCCACTGTGGAATAAGATATTTTATAAGTTCTAGTTAGAAGCTTGTTTCCTAAAACAGATGGGTTACATTGAAGCAAAAAAAATGGGTCACACTGGCTACCAAAGGGAAACAACTGAGTAGCTGGGAAACTTAATTTTTAAAAAAAAAAAATTGCATGATTGTGCCTAGACCTACATGAATGCTGTCTGCTTTCAAGTCATTTCCAACTTATGGCAACCCTAAGGCAAACCTATCATGAGGCAAGATTTGTTCAGAGGAGGTTTGCCATTGTATTTTCCCCTGAGGCTGAGAGTGTGTGATTTGCCCAAGGTCACTCAGTGGGTTTCATGGCAAAGCAGGAACTGAACCCTGGTCTCCAGAGTTGTAGCTCAACACTCAAACCAATGCTGGCTCTCACACCTGCACCTACACCAGTGATTCCCTAACTCTGATCCTCCAGATGTTTTGGATGTCAGCTCCCAGAATTCCTGATTGTTGGCCAAGCTGGCTGGGACTTCTGGGAGCTGACATCCAAAACAAATGGATGATCAAACTTTTGGAACCACTGATCTACAATATCATTTTAAGCTGGTTTGAACAACCATTCATCCTGATTCTAGAAGGCCTAAGGAATTCCAGTTCAGTGAGGTGGAACTAGCAGAAATTTATAGCACCTCAACAAGCAGGGTTTCATTACTTTTTAGGTAGCTCAAGCACCAGAGTTTGATTATTGTGAGAGGGCAGCAAGATGTTTGTTGCTTCTTGCATTAACACGATTTTTAGTGTGAGAGATGGTGAAAGGTGTTTGAGGGATTTTCTGCTTCAAAAATTGCTGAACTGCCATGTCTGGCCTTGAGCACTGTGGACCCTAATGTGGGTGGATATCTTTTCCTGGTTGTCTCAAGCAGCAAAATGCCTTGAGCTGGCCTGGCTCTGGCTGTTTGCAACAGGGGGAAATTAATCAGCTACATCGGTTAATGCTTTATGAAGCAGTATATAAAATGAAGCTGTTTGCTTGACTGCTGTAATTCGCTTTGATCCCCCCAGAAAGGCGGAATAGAAATAAATCCTATTATTTATTATTATTATTTTGGCTTGAGCCTTTCTAGATGACACACGACATGATGACGCACCTCCGGCACAATGCCCAAATGACACAGCGCCAAAGGGGCATCATCATGGCACGCCTATGATGCCCCTTCCAGGGAGCAAGAAGAACCACTTTTCACACTTATTTTTGCTCCCTCCACAGACCGGAGGGAGTGTCTAAGCTACTTGCCCCCAACAATCTGGGTACTCATTTTAGCGACCTCGGAAGGATGCAAGCTGAGTTGAGCTTGAGCCCTTTTGCTGGTATTGAACTTGTAACCTTATGGCTTTGAATGAGTGGCTGCAGTACAGGCATTTAACCACTGTGCCACCAGGGCTCATTAAATGGCACCCAGGCGTCATCATTACGGTTTGTTGCATGCGGACACTCAGCCCGCACCCCACCCACAGGCCAGCACAAAGTGCTGGTCTATGTAACCCCAAGAAAACCCTGTGATAGGTTACCCTTAGGGTTGCCATAAGTCGGAAACAACTTGAAGGTACACAACAAGAAACAACAACAATCTCTCTCTCCCTCTCTCCTTTTCCTTTCCCAAATGCCAGTTCTCTCTCTCTCTCTCTCTCTCTCTCCTCCCCTTACCTTTGCAAAGGTAAGAAAAAAGTTTTCCCTCTTCTTCCCTTCCAGAAAGACAGAAGGAAGGACAGACTAGCTGCTGAAAAGAAGACGCAGAACCGCAAATTGTAGGGCATGCAAGAAAAATGAAGGACATGGCAAATGGTTGGCAAAGGTAAGCCTCTCAGAGGATCCCTTGCCAAGAAACCCTGGGATAGGTTAGCCTTGAGGGGAAGTCATACTCTCTCAGCTTTGGAGGATGACAGTGACAAGCCCCTCAAAGGTTCCCTTGCCAAGAAACCCTGGGATAGGTTAGCCAAGAAACCCTGGGATAAGTCAGCCTCCAAGGATGGCAATGGCAAGCCACTCTGGAGAACCCTTGATTCTTGAGACCTAACCCCAACTCTCACTGGTAGTTCCCTCCCACACACACCTTTGTCATGCCAACAATGCCAGTATTTAAAGGTACTGTCTACTATAGCCATGCAATAGCACAGATGTGCATAATCTGTCAAATTATTTTTAAAGGACACCGTCTAATAGGATGTTCCAAGAACCCCCTCCATGGCTATGGCTTTGACTGGCACAAAAGAGCAAAGGGGTGGGATGATCTGCCATCTGCACATTAACCCCTCCCTTCTGGATGCCCTGAATGTGACTGATCCTTTATAAAATTCAGTGCTTTTGAAAAGGCAAGGAGAAAAAAATCATTTCTTGAAAAACCAGGTTAAGGGGGATTCGCCCCCAGCCCCCCTTGAATTCGGGTCACAAAAAAATGGCACAAGTATGAACGACCCACTTTTAAACCAACTTGCAAACTGCTTTATAACGTAGTGTGAATGACCCCAAACAAATCTGGCAGGCAGTGAGACAGAAACATGTTTTTGTGTCCACTTGAGCACTTTTCTTCTCTTCTGGTTGTAAAAGCATTGGAGGGGATCATAAAATTATCCTTTTTTGCAAAACTGGAAAAATATATTTGGCAAAAAGGATACTTTTATTGCCCTCTCCCACTTTTAAGACTAGAAGAGAATGAAAGTGCTTTGACACTGTGTGGAGAAAAACCTGGCAGAAATACAGTTCTCTCATGTTGCCTGACACACACTGAAAAAATTAAAAGTATAAACAACACACTACACTAAAATACTAATACCAATACATACATCCTCCACCATCCCAAACCAATCTAAACACTAAAGAGACATAATACAAAACAAGAAAAGAAAAAGAGACACACAATTGACTTCCCACCCTCTAAATCCAAGGATATAAAAACAAGTAACACTTACAGTAAACTTTTCTATATTCCTAACACTATTCATTACTTCTGACCATAAATATAACAGCATAACATTAAAGATCAGATCCCACAAAGATACTCTTCCTGTTTTTCTTTGGGAAGTAAAACAAAAGTAGTTCCCAGTCTTTTAAGAAATTATCCAAAGATTTCTCTTCAATCAACATTGCAAGCTTGTCCAGAACTGTTATATGCCCAGAAATCAAAAAGTAGTTTTACAAGGTCTTTAGCCTTCTCTGCCAAAGAGAGCTAGTGCCTCACAAAACTACAAATCCCAGGATTCTGGAAGATGGAGTCATGGTGTTAAAGTAGTGTCAAACTGTCAAAAATGGATCCTGTCTCAGACAGCAGCCTTGTGTTCTCTATGACAGCCTAGCAGGATTGATCTATCGTGGTATGGATTTCTGGATTGAAAACCAGAGTGAGCTCTTGTGCCTTTAACGGTTGTGTAGAAGAAGGAATTTCAGCAGATATGGCTTGTTACAAACTTGTGTGATAAGCAACAGCTGCTGAAATTCTCTCTTCCACGCAATCATTAATGGGACAGGCGCTCTCCCCAGTTTCTATTCCAGCAATCCTAGTCCTACCTTCAGCACTATCTTTTGCTAGCTGCTGTTTCCCAGTCATCTTTCCTATTCATATATAATTACTAAGTGATTGGATATAATGACACACAGCATGTCACCTCTAAAGGAAAGACCTGTGTTCTCCTTCCACGGGGCTACCTTCACTGTCCTCTTCCTATGCCACATCCACACTGCAGAATTAATCGAGGTTGACACCACTTTAACTCTACCATGGCTCAATGCTATGGAATTCTAGGATTTATAGTTTCTTGTGGCACCAAATCTCTCTGACAGGGATGGCTAAATCTCTCACAAAACTCCAAAGCCCATAGCATTGAGCCATGGCAGTTAAAGTGGTGTCAACCTGGATTATTTCGGATGCAGCCCTACAAGCTTCAGAAGCAAAACACTTTCTATAAATCACCTGTTCTTAGTCATGATGCCAACTCCTCCGCTAAGAATCAAAGTGCTCAACCTTAGGTGCCCAATCCATGGGCTCATGTCTTCTGGCGTCTTTCCAGTGCCTCCTATATCCCACCCAGCCTCCCCTCCCCAGTTGTCCTCCTTACTTCTCTGGTCCCAAGGGCAATAGCAGCTCCAGCACTTGGGCAGGGGTGGCAAAAGCTTGGTAGGTGGCCAGGAAGTCAGGTATGCAGTCACAGTCACCCTCCACATTGGCAGATGCCAGCCATTTCACCAGCCTAGGGAGTGTGGCAGCTCTCAACACACGTCTCTTGCAGGTGCGGTACTGTACAAAGGGACACTCCGGTGGGCTATGATCATCCTGTGGGGAAAGGGAACAGCACAGTGAAGTGGGGGGTGATGACATGAGGGAAGAAGGTATTCCAATGGTAGATCAGTAAG
The DNA here is from genome assembly GCA_034509955.1 of Urosaurus nigricauda. Lineage (NCBI taxonomy): Eukaryota > Metazoa > Chordata > Lepidosauria > Squamata > Phrynosomatidae > Urosaurus > Urosaurus nigricauda. Next base: position 136,760,741 of record JAOEGL010000002.1, read on the forward strand.
GTACCTTTAAGCTCTGCAGAGAGGCAACCTCCCTTCATGTGAGGGAGATTCCTACAAGGCATTTAAAATCTAATCTTTGAAATCAGATTCTTTGACTGGGGAAAAAAAATCTGATTTCTCATGGCATCACTTTTACCCTTGATATTCAGAGGAGGCTCTCATCCATTTGTGGGAACCTGCAGCCCTCTGGATGTTGTTAAACTTTGGTTCCCATAGTCTATGACCAATGACTATGTTAGTTGAGACTCATGGGAAGTAGGGTCCAACAAGATCTGGAGAGTGTTACATGCTCCTCGGATAATCATATACCTTCCTTTTGAAATGAAGGCCCCTCATTTCCCAGATCCTGAGTTCATCAAACTTGTGGAGGGCAAGGATGGAAGAGATCTCCTGATCATGTCCAAACATGATTCAAAGGAGAGCTTTATTCCTGCCATCCCTCTGCTGGTTAGTTCCAGACCTTAGGAAAAGTTACTTTTTGGCTACAACTTCCAGAATACCCTAGCTGGGTGAATTCTAGGAACAGTAGTCCATCCCTCCTCCGCCCCCCCGCCCCGTCCCTCAAAAGAGCAAACATTTTGCAAATTCCAGTCAGTTCTAGCCCAATATGGTAATGGAAGAAGGGACCCACTATTTGTGCCCTGGCGGAGGGTGGTACATACCAGGTGACAGGATCTCTTGGCCACAGGCTCGGCTCTCACTCTCTGAAGGATGATGCTGTATATAGCTCCGTCTTCCACCTCTTCACCCCACTGCTGTAGCGGTGTCTGGGAAGAGTCAGAGAAATGAGGAGAGCTAAGAGACATGGACTTGTGGCTTGCTAGGAAGAGATAAACATCTGCAAGATGGTACCTAAATCAGTTGAGCTGGAAGCACTCCCTGGAAATCCAAGAACCAAGAGCATGTTTTTAACGTATATTGTCACAATGGTGTCATTTTATTGTTTTTAGCTACTTTCTGCATCTAGTATGAAAAGGATTTATTCAGAGACATAGATAGCTGTGTTAGCCTGGAATATCAGTATGCAAAGGGACCTTGCATACTAACTGAGTATACTAACTCCTTTGAGACTACTGGGTGAAAGATGTTGTAGCATAAGCTTTCATGGACTAGGTCTATTTCCTCAGATGCATGGAGATATGTATCCATATCATCTACAAAAGCTGACGATACAACAGTTAGTCTTAAAGGTGCTTCAGGGTCTCTTTGCATTCCTCTTTTGTGTTAAATAATAGATAAACCTGAGAATCTGTTCCTAGCTGAGAAAGAAGAGTGGAACTTTTCTATATATTTTGAAACCATATATTAAGCCCAGTCTCAGTGCATAGAAGGACTATGAAGTCAAACGGATTTAAGAAACAGAACAAATGAGAAAATGGCACTAGGAATTATTGGACCTGGAATTTTCTCTCCAAAATACCCATTTTTGTTCTGCTAAGGTATGTATCACATTAGGAAAGTTCAAGGATTGTAGTGGGTCCACATCTGAAAGTAAACTGACCCACTCTACAACATCTTTTTATGTAATAAGCAGACCAAAACATAAATAACCTTTGGATTTCACTATTCTTCCAATTTTACCATGAATTTTCTCACCCAGAAATTGTAACAAAATGTAAATAAAATGGCATACTTTAGAAGAAAATGCTTTTAGAAATGCCTGCTTTGAAAGAAAATATGGTCATGCAAAAATTTCATTTATCCCACTCCCTTGCAAATGTGTTTAGGACTGTATCCTTACTCTTGCCCATCTACTAAAATTTATAAGTGAGGTATGGGCAGAAGATAGATCGGAATCTACTGGTTGATCTTAGGGAGCTTGGCAGCAAGGTCTCTGCAGTGGGATGTCTGAGGGTTTCTGTCATTCAATATTGTACTTACAAGTCAAGTAAAACTAAAAGAGCTTCTTTTAAAATGTGCTGGTTTTTCTTTCCTCCTCCCACCTTCCTGCTTTATTCTGAACTAACTTCCAACTGCTGCAAACTGACCTCAAAAAGTGCAAAAGTAGTTTGCACTCAATTAATTCAGCAGCAAGGAGTGAAAGGAAGGGAGCCCTTCTCTTGGCCCTTCTCACTAGGCTCAGCCAAAAGCAAGCAAACTGCTGCAGCATCTCCTACTTTGTGTTGTGTGTCCTTCCTCATACTGTAGATAACTTTTGCCATTTTGACCACACATGGGACATTGTAAAAGCAGCTGAAAATGTGGAATCTCAGAGGATTCATTGGGACTATCCGTGCAAAATCAGGACAGCAAGAGAATACAAGTTATGGGGGCCGTCACGTTGTTTCACTGCACTTCAGATTTTGCCATTGTAGCACTTATGAAGCACCCCCTCCCATCGCAGTCAGAAGAAATGTCATCTGCTTAAATTTCACAGGTTGTGCTATGTGCAGACAAAGGCCCAGAAAAAAGGAAGCAAGCTTTCTCCTGTTACTAATGTTGCCAATACATGGGACAGCTGCTTGTTTTGCAGTGAAGGAAGCAACTCAAAGGTGGATGCTTGCTTGCTTGTTGTTGTGTGCCTCCAAGTCATTTTTGACTTACGGCGACCCTTAGGCGAAACTATCATAGGGTTTTCTTAGGAAGATTTGTTCAGAGGAGGTTTGTCATTGCCTTCCCCTAAGGCTGGGAGAGTGTGACTTGTCCAAGGTCACCCAATGAGTTTTTATGCTTGAGCAGGGAATCGAACCCTAATCTCCAGACTGAGCTGTAGTCCAATGCTCAAAACACTACACCACGGTGGCTCTTCTTTCTTCCCTTGGAATAAAATGGGGGACACTGATGTGGAGTCAAATGTGAGTTGTCCATCCCACAACAAAGATAAATCTCTTTCCACTTCAGTGGGGCCTAGTAGTGACCCATAGAAAGGTGGTAAATACTATCAAATGAGCCCTGGGGACAAGATTTCTGTCTCCTTGTCCCTATCCACTCATTCCTATGACCTTCCTTGACATTTCCTACAGTGCAGAGTGGCCCAACCGGTTTAACAAGAGGTGGAAATGTAACACCACCACCATCACTACCATCACCATCCACCTGCTGCCTGCCCAGTGCCAGGCAAAGCCAGCCCCTAACTCTCCGCCAGCTGTCATTAGGCAGGGTGTGTATGTGTGTACATATCAAAACAACCATAGCACAATAGCTTAGAAGTGTATCTTTCCTTATCTATGCTTTCCTAAATATTGCGGCTCTGTATTAGTTGCAAACATGCTCCCACATTGTCATCCTTGTAACAAAAAAATAATAATAATATCTTAAAATCAGTTAACTGGGGCACCTTTGAATTTTTGGTGCACAAGATGGAGGGGCTACAAAAGAACTGTAGGTGTTTTCATTAAGTTGCAGTATTAAAACTGCAGAAGGGCATTTGTGTTGTGTTATGGGTTTTTCAAAAAAAAAATCTGCAGTGTACCATTTCTCTAAGTACATCACTTCTGATCCCTCTCTAAAACACAGAGGGACAACATGTTGCTTTAGGATGGGGTGGAACAAAAAGTACCACTGTTTTTATGAAAACTGATATTATAGTTTCTAAGGAAAGAGCATTTAAGAGTGTTTTACTGGTGTAGTTGTTGTTGTTCCCTGTCTTGATAATGATGATGATTGCCAGTGGAAGGAACTGGCAAAACTATCTCTGAGTATTCCTTGCCTTTGAAAGTGCTATGAAATTCATGGGGTCACCATAAGTCAACAGATGGCTTGAAGGCGCATAAACGTACAATAGCTTAATTCCATTTTAATTTTGTGTTTTGGGAGGTACTGTATGTTCCAACTATATTGCATCTGATTTAATTAGTACTCCATCTTGACACTTGGGCTGCCTCTATACTGCAGAATTAATGCACTTTGACACCGCTTTAATGCCATGGCTCAATGCTGCGGAATTTGGGGCTTTGTAGTTTTGTGAGATATATAGCCTTCTCTCTCAGAGCGCTCTGGAGCAACAATAAACTATAAATCCCAGAATTCCATAGGATGGGACCATGGCAGTTATAGTGGTGTCAAACTGCAATAATTCTGCAATGTGCCAACAGCCTTAGCTTTGGTGGGAGAGGAAGAAGTAGTAGTAGCAGCAGTAATCCAAAAAAGACTCTCAAGTTTAGGTCACTTGGACATTCGGAACACCTACTTTTTACCCTGAATAGTTAAAAATAATAATACAAAAATGCAAACCCCATCACGCCACTTCCTCTGGCACTTTCCATCTCTCTTGGTCGGCTCGGACACTGAAGGATGACTTTATATCCAGGATTGAGTGCCAGCCTGGTGTAGTGGTTTGAGAACTAGACTATGACCCTAGAGACCCAGGTTCGAATCCCTGGTCAGCCATGAAACCTACTGGGTGATCTTCATAGAATACTAGAGTTGGAAGAGACCCCAAAGGCTATCCAGTCCAACTCCCTTCTGCCATGCAGGAAGACACAATCAAAGCACCCCTGACAGATGGCCATCTAGCCATGTTAAAGACCTCCAAAGAAGGAGACTCAGCTTTGGACAAGTCACACTCTCTCAGCCTCAGAGGAAAGCAAAGGCAACCCCCCACTGAACAAACCTTGCCAAGAAAACCCCATGACAGGGTTGCCCTAAGTCAGAAGCAACTTGAAAATACACAACAGCAGCAGCAGACACTGTTTTAGCGCGCTTCCGTCCAGTTTTCTCCGCAACCTCCAGATGGAGAGGGTGACCAGGCATCCTCCTTTTCCAGGACATGTCCTCCATTTCAACTTTCTGTCCAGGAGGAATTTCAAAATAATTTTGCACACAGATACACATGTTACTTCATTTGTTATAATTGACTGTATGTACAGCACTGTGTAAATTTACTGCACTTTATATATAAATCTTAATAATAATAATGTGTATACATATATACATATACATACATATATATAGAGAGAGAGAGAACTGAACAGAAGTTCTGTTTGTTAATCAGTCTAATAAATATAGATCTAGATCTTTATATATATTAGGTGCCATAACACTTTTCAGAATTTTGGCTGCAACAAACCATTTCAGGGGAAATGGGAAAATGTAACATATGAGACTATTGAGAAATGAGACAAAGGATAAATATGTGGAAGAATGGACAATGTTTAATAGATACCTCTTGAAAAAAATAGGACAAAATGGGATAATAGATTTATAAGAATAAAATAAAAAGTTTTATAAAGTTTTGCTGAATATTGGTATTGTACAATATAATAAGGAAAAAGTAAAAGAAATGGCAAAGTTGTTAAATCGCATTGTGGCGAAATGAAAAGGAATTTTACGAGTAAAAGATAAATATATATTTATATATATATATTTAAAAAGAATTATGAATATCATGGAGTATAAGAAGAATCATATAAAGATATAATTACAGTAAATTCAGAAAGTCTGTGTTAGAAATTGTGAATAAAATTAGAAATATTCAGGGTAAAGGAAAGGAAGTCATTTTATGTTGTATAGAATTTTAGAAGATTAGTTATGTTTAGATGTATGTATGTCTATTCTATTTAATATTTTTGTATGTTTTTAATGGTGTAATAAAATTTAAAAGAAAAAGAAAAAGAAATGGAGGACATGTCCTGGAAAAGGAGAACGTCTGGTCACTTTGCATGCGAGGTCCAGCCTTGTTACAAGAATCATGTGCATTTGGGTCGGCCCCATAAAGGTATCCCTGTCTTGCGGATTTGGGGTGATACTATACTTTGCTATATGGCCAACACGACTACCCCGGTACTGTCAAATGCAGGCCCTTCCAGAAAAATGGAGACCATTCCCAAATAAATACTACAAGAGCTCATATAGGTATAAATCCATGCATCTTAGCCATTTGACCTTTTGACATTCCTCCTGGACAGATATAGGGTGACTAGATGTCCTAACTGCCAACTGTAGGATCAATCAAGAATGTAGGACATGGCCTAATAAAAAGCTAGAAAACAAACTACATGCTCCGTAGCCCTGCTCCAAATGGAGGTTCTTTTGGGACACCTCCCGGGCAGAAGGTTGCAATGGAGGACAGGTCCTGGGGAAAAAAGGATACCTGGGAGCTCCAGTCTTTCGGCATCATGTGCATTTAGGTTGGCCCCATAAAGGTACCCAAGTCTGGTGGATTTGGGATGATACAATATTTTGCTATATGGCCAACCCAGTTACCTCTGGTTACAGGGTGACCAGATGTCCTCCTCACTGCCAAGGAGGACAAGGAATTGAAAAATGTAAGCCATTCCAGAGAAATGGAGGACATTCCCAAATAAAAGCTCAAAAACACTCCCTAGAAATAGGAATTCAGAGATTGAAGATTGGAAACTTAATTTATTGGACATGATCGAAATGGAATAAATTAACACAAGCCTTAAGAAACAAATCCTTGTGAAACTTGAATCGGCTGTGATCAGCTGTAACTTCATACATAATGGAGCAATGGGGTTAATTTGAGGATATAGATATTTGAATGAGATATATATAGAATTGATGTTAAGCACATTATTTACCATAGTAATTTTGGAAAAGAATGAATACTGTATATAGAAATTAGCAACTAGGAAAAATCATTTTAAGCTATAAAGACACAAATCATAAGTATTAGTCTTTAGATAACTATTTGGTAGAGAAGAGAAAACTTTAAGTGAATAAAAACAGAATAAAGAAAGCTATTTAGTGTATGAAAAAAGGGGTAGGAAGTCTAAGGGTGAATGGCTAGAGTGAATGTAAAGGAATTAGAGTAAACAGACTGTTAAGATAAATTAATTAGTAAGAGAAATAGACATGCACCTATGCAAACAATGTATGATTATTCAGAAAATTTAATACAAATTATTTTTTTAAAAAGAAAAGAAATGGAAATTCAATTCATAGAGGGTTACAGAGGTCCTCCTGACCATCAAGGAGGACAGGCCACTGCAAAAGGGAGGACATTCCCAAATAAAAGTAGACATGCTCTTCATGGAGGGTGACCAGATGTCCTCCTTATTGCCAAGGAGGACCAAATGGAGGACATTCCAGGACAAATGGAGGACATCCTCACATGAAAGCTACAAGAAGGTAAAAACAACAACAACAATCACATGCTTCTTAGCCCTGTTACAAACAGAGGAGCTTTTGGAACTCCTCCTGGGCAGAAGGTGGCAATGGAGGACAGGTCCTGGGAAAGGAGGACGCCTGGTCCCCTTGCCAGGTGGGATCCAGCCTTGCAACAGGGGATTGCAACAGGTCCCCTTGGTCTGGTGGGCTTTGGGGGGGGGAGGATGCTGTCCTCCAGGAGGACCAAGATGTAGAGCCAGGCATTGGGCAGGTGAGGCTCTAAGAGGGCAGGAGGGGTGCTGCACCCCTTAGATTTCCAGATCCACCCTAGGACCCATAGATCTGCCCCTTACCATCGCAAGCTCCGCTTTGCCCATCCTCGATCCGGCTCAATCCGTCCCTGGTGGGGCTCCTCCTGAGTCCTGGCTGGCTGCACAGAGGACTGACCTCTGCTTGGGCTGGTCCTGGTGGAAGAAGGGGAGGGAAAGAGGGAGGGCCTGGTCTGCTCTACCTCCTCCTCTTCCTTCTCCTCCTCCTCTTCATGGGGAAGGTCCCTACATGAGGGGAAACACAGATCAGAGATGTCCTCAGCACCACCAAGGAGGACCAGGCACCACCAGTGGAGGACATGACCCAAGGCAAGCTCCAAAGACTCCTGGAATAGTTCCTAGTTCACTCCACAGAAGGTGACCCAGAGGTCCTCCTGACCACCAAGGAGGATGAGGAACTGCACAAATGGAGGAGATGGTCCAAGAGAAGCTCAAAACATTCTCATTCATTTCATACATGGTGACCAGATGTCCTTCTCACCACCAAGGAGGACAAGGAGCTGCAAAAATGGAGGACATGACCCAAGGAAAGCTCCAAAGACTCCTGGAGTAGAAGTTCACTCCACAGAAGGTGACCCAGAGGTCCTCCTGACCACCAAGGAGGATGAGGAACTGCTCAAATGGAGGAGATGGTCCAAGAGAAGCTCAAAACACTCTCATTCATTTCATACATGGTGGCCAGATGTCCTTCTCACCACCAAGGAGGACAAGGAGCTGCAAAAATGGAGGACATGACCCAAGGAAAGCTCCAAAGACTCCTGGAGTAGAAGTTCACTCCACAGAAGGTGACCCAGAGGTCCTCCTGACCACCAAGGAGGATGAGGAACTGCACAAATGGAGGAGATGGTCCAAGAGAAGCTCAATACACTCTAAATTCATTTCATACATGATGACCAGATGTCCTTCTCACCACCAAGGAGGACAAGGAGCTGCAAAAATGGAGGGGGTGACCCAAGGAAAGTTCAAAAACACTTGTACATGAGGATGAGGAGCTTCACAAATGGAGGACACGACCGAAGAAAAGCTCAAAAGACTCCCAGAAATAGAGGTTCACTCCACACAGGGTGACCAGAGGTCCTCCTGACCACCAAAGAGGATGAGGAACTGCAAAAATACTCCTAGGAATATTAATTCACTCCGTACAGAGTGACCAAATTATTATTATTATTAACTTTTATTTATATAGAGCTGTAAATTTACACAGCGCTGAACATACCGGTTTCCTGCCCTCAGGCTTATAATCTAAAAGAGACAACACAAAAGGAGAAGGGAAAGGTGGTGGAAAAGGGGATGAGGTCCAGAAGTTCTTCTCTCCCTCTGAGGCCTGGACCAAAGCAGATGGACTGCAGGGAGGGCTCAGCTTCTTATATTCTCCTGACCACCAAGGAGGACAAGGAGCTGCAAAAATGGAGGACCTGACCGAAGAAAAGCTCAAAACACTGGTGTGCCCCCTCTATGGCTGCGTCTACTACTTCAGAATTAATGTGGGAAACATTCACGGGTAGCCGTGTTGGCCATATAGCAAAGTACAATAACGTCCAAAATTCCCAAAACACTGATACAGTAGAGTCTGGATTATCCGACATAAACTGGACCGGCTGAGAGCTGGATAACCAAAAATGTTGGATAATCCGGAAGGTCCAAGAAATGCTTGAAATCACTATGAATTGCAAATGTATTGAAGTTTTATTGCAATAACAGTAAAAGTAAATGTAAAGAAATCACTGATCAGCACTGTGATGTACAGTATAAACAGTTCAGTCCTCTGAAAAGTCAAAGAAATCACAGAAAATTTAAAGAAGGTTGGATAATTGAGACTCTACTGTACTTTTATTGGGTCAACCTGAAGGCACAAAATGTATGATGCAAGCTTTTGAAGCTCTACTGGCTTCTTCATCATGCAAAGGTGTTAAAATCATACAGGAGATTTTTTTTTAAAAAAATTATTATACAAAAACAAAAAATATAACAACATCTGAGGGGCTCAACAGACCACCCCTTTGCTGTGGCCTGCAGCCGCCCCTTTTGTCACCAGATCAGGGCCACAGCAACTACATAGCCAAGATCTGGCCTTTCCATGGTGCAAAAAGAAGCCACAAAAAGTGGCTTCTTCTTGTGCCACAGAAAAGGCCCCCTAGCTGGGGTGGTGGTGGCTTTTTGCTGCTTCTTTGGAGCAGCACATGTAAACACTGCATTGAAAACGTGGCATGATTCCGCACATCTTCTGGTCAGGCAGGAGGTGTGGGGGCAGCTTGGGGGAACAGTTGGAGTGACTGGCATACGGTCGCCATGCCCCATTCTGCCCCCACACTGGCTTTTTATGCTTGTCTCTGAGTCATCAATACAAAAATTATGATATCAAAAACTACCAAATTCAAGTTGAAAATGTGATTACAAGGTTAAACCTGAAGCCAACAACCAGATACTATTACAAAGAGAGAGAGAGAGAAAAGAGATAATGGAGTTACTCATTTATCAAAGTATCAGACCAAAAATTGAGATGTTGCACAGATGGAGGGCATGGCATTGTCATTCCATTGATATGTTGTAAAAATAAAGACCATTTCCCTTCAAATGAGAAACAAGGAGAATTACTCTGATGTAAGGAACCAGAAATTTTCCCCATCAGCATCATATTCCAAAGTCTAGCCCACCGATCTTCCATTCTAATTTTTCCTGTCTTCCAGGTTTGGGCAATTTCAATTCTTGTTAGTGCAAGAAAAAAATAAAATTTTAAAACATGACAGTGTTGGTCACAGGCCTGCATTTTTCAAGATGTTGTTGGAGTTGTTCTGAGGAGTTTATCACATGGGAGGAATTTTTCTCTATTGCAAATGGAGCCAATTCGCAATTACGTGAATTTGCTAGTTTAGTGAATTTACGTGAAATCTGCTTGCGTTTGGAATGTGTTCAGAATGACTTCCCATTTCCCGAAATTGTGTGAGATACTCTAATATGCAATTACGCGAAACCCCATGATTGCATTCGGAATGACTTCCCATTGCCCGAAATTGCATGAGATACACTCATATGCAATTACATGAAACCGCATAATTGCGTTCGGATTGCCATTGCATTATACCCCCAAATTCCGTCGTATGATAAACTCCTGAGGTGTGAGGGAGATCTATGCAGACAGGGCCCTCCTCCTTCTGGCCAAGGAGCCCTGGGAACAAAGCATTCCAAAGTCCAGGAGATAAAACCAGATAAAATCCCTCACAAGGGATGACCTCACAAGGGACAGAGACATCTTGAATCTCGAAGGAAGTACCTTGTATTGATAATGGAATTTAAATTTGCTGTACTTTGGAATGCTTTGCTCAGCCACATGGCCAGAAAGAGAGTCAATGTAGTTGGACACTGCTTTAACAGCCATGGCCCAATGCTGTGGAATTCTGGGACTTGTAGTTTTGTGAAATATTGAGCCTTCTCTGTCAGAGAGCTATGGTGCCACAACAAACTACAAAAGCCGGGATTCCATAGGATAGCACCACGACAAGTGTCAAATTGTATTCTGCAGTGTGCCAGCAGCCTCTGTAAAAGATGAAATTGAAATGAATTTCAATAGTTTCTTAAGATACTGTTTACAGCACAGGTGGGAATAATGGAGTTCTCCAGATGTTATTTGGTTGCAGCTTCCAGCATCCCTGACCATTGGCTATGCTGCCTAGGGTTGATGGGACTTGTAGTCCACCAACATCTGGGGAAGACACATCATTTCCAATCCCATCCTACAGTGTAGAAGCAGCTTTGGCTTTCATTCATTTACACATGATTTTGGAAAGCACCAGGTTTTTGCAGGGACAATACGGTGTATCAAGGTGCCTCCCTCAGTTCCAGCATCAGAACAAACACTGTAGGACTTGGCATGTTCCTGGAGTTTTGATCTAAATTGAAATTGGCTGGCGAGATTGCTTGAGTTGTAGTGTCAGCAATACAAAGCAGAATTCCACCAGCAGATTCCATAAATGAATCTGCAAGTCTGTGCTCTATACTGAGGATGACTGTTTTGCTTTGTATGACTAGAGTCTCACCCCAAGCTCCACACTCCAACACCAAGGTATATATGCAAACACAATAGCTGTATGATTGAGCCCAAAGGCTACAGAGGCCTTGCAAGTAGAAACACATAATAGTCTCAGGCCAGGGAAGGGTTCTGTAGCTTTTGCAGGGCTTGGAAAACACTAGTTTGAGACTTCTCAGCCAGCACAGAAACCTAACAGTGTCAGGGCTGTCCAGAGGTTTTGGCCCAGTGCAGTTTACATTCATTTGAGCCCACATGGATTGCGAGAATTAGAACTGATAGCATTTCCAACCTTCTCAACCTGACTTTCAACTTGTGTTTTACCTTTCTTCTGCATACTGTGTTTTCAGTAGCACAACCCACCGTAAGCCAGGCTCCAGTCCAAATGCAGCCATTTACCTACTTGCTGGAGATCAAGAATTTAGGATTATCCTCCAGGTATGTACTCAGCACACCTCAAAACATGGCCTGTGCAAGCTTTGGTATATATCTGAGAGACTAAGTTGTAATTATGCTCATAGAATTTCCCATGACAGAAAACAAGGTGGCTGTTTCTTCATAGAATGCTTTGGAGAGGGGTGTGGAGTTAGAAGCTCTTTTGGCCAGCAGCCTCCGAATCAAGTGCTCTCCATACAGAGTGTGAGTGAGGGACAGGGAAGGACTGCACCAAGGAAACCTCAAGCAAAAGGAACTGAGCAAATGGAGCAGTTCATCAAGTGCCTCTTTTGTGCAATTTCAGCCACAAGGTGATATTGGAAAAAGAAAGCAGTACAGTAATATAGTTCAGAGTCAAGACTGCACCTTCTGCTCCTAGACCGGCTGTGAGCACAGGCTTGGTTATAAGCATGCGATCTGAAAGGCCAAGGCAAACTGGTTGCCTATCTGCCTCTGTGTTAGGTTGAACTTATTATGAGTTTGGTAAAAGGAATCAGAGGAGAATGTATCCTATCTCACTCAGAGATACATGGAATTCTGCAATACATTCATTCTGGGTTGGACTGGACCTTTAATTCAGCACTGTCCCAGTGATGTGACTGATGGTAGTGACAGCTGTGCACATAAATGTCTGCAGGAGGGCATAGGATCCTAAATTATTTAGCATCAGTGTAATGTACACAGATGGGCAGACATCCACCTAGTCAGCAAGAGGTTTAAAGCAATCTCTGAGACTATCTTTATGGAGATTTTGGTGACTTGAGCTCTCTGCACTCTGGAAGAGAGCTCACCTAGTCCTGCAGTCAGCTCAGATGACTGCTGGTTGTTTTGATTAAATTATGCTGCTTCCCCAAATTATGCAAGGTTTGAAGGCTAAAAAATACAACAATAATATATGAACTGAGGATTACATGTTTGCATTTAAAAAAGACCTTAAATTTTGGGACTACATATTTGCATAAACAAGATCTTCATTTTGAGCTAGGTTTAACAGCCTCCAATTTTTTCTGGTGTTTTGTCTCACTGTAGCATAGTTCTCATTTTACAACTTGAGACAACAGGAGACAACTTATAGTATGCTAGCCACTACATTTATTGAACAAGAGTAATGGGCATCCACAGGAGGAAAGGCAAGGAAACAATCACCTCCCTCAGCAATTCCCAGCTCTTTTCCCCACAAATCAAATCTTAATCCCTTCTCAAAGCTGTGATACATAGAGACATATGCAGTCACTATGAGTTTTAGTTTTTTCAGTCAATAAATTAAGCCATTATGGCAATGACTGAAACACCCTCTCTCTAGAGAAGGAGCTTCTTGGTTCATTTTAAAACCAATGTTTCAATCTTCCCAGATAGGGAGCGACTACTACCCACATAATAATATTAAAAATAATAAGAAATATCCACATTTTTGTTGGAGGGAGTTAGAGGGCTCTGAGACAACCCAACAGTGTTGAATCATAGAGTTGGAAGAGACCACAAGGGCCATCCACTCCAACCCCCTGCCATTCAGGAACTCATAATAAAAGCACACCTGATAAATGGCCCTCCAGCCTGTTTAAAGACCTTCAAAGTAGACTCCACTATTCTCCAAAGGAGTGTGTTCCACTTTCCAATTTTCCAATCTTACTGTCAGGAAGTTCCTCCTAATGTTGGTAATATCTTTTCCTGTAGCTTGCATCCATTGTTTTGTGTTCTAGTCTCTGGAGCAACAGAAAACACGCTTGTTCCATCCTCAATGTCACACCCCTTCAAATACTTAAACAGGGCCATCATATAACCTCTTAATGTCTCTTTTCCAGGCGAAACGTGCCCATAGGTAGGTAGGTATATGTGGGTATGTAGGTATGTATAATCATAGGGATGGGATGGGTATGTTCCGCCACTCTGCCCACCCTCTGCTTATTAATCAGTATGCCCCAAATAGGATTGGGGGCAAGTTCACATTGGCGGCACCCTGATAAAATTCAAAATGACCTGAATAGACTTGAAAGCTGGGCCAAAGCTAACAAAATGAAATTTAACACAGAGAAATGTAAAGTACTGCACTTAGGGCGGAAAAATGAAATGCACAGATGGGGACACCTGGCTTGTCAACATCCTTTAGTTCAGTGTGCTTATTCAATTTTTCCCACTGTTGATTTTTATAGGAAATGCAAGACCTATGAAGTTGATTGTAACAGCAATACAATTTATTAAGGGTCCATGGCCATGTTTCATATACAAAATGTGTAGTTCTGAAATAATGTTTGCAGTTTAAAATTCAAGTCAGGCAAAAGTTCTTTTTATACGTGCTGATGTAAGAAGTGGATGATACTAATATGAAAAGTGAAACAAACAACCTAGCTCTTCTAGAACTCCTAATCTTGATCAAATGTAGTCTTCTCTCTGCTGTGAAAGACACTCCCTACAGGCCCCACTGTTGCTGTCTACAGTGTATTAACCAATATCTCCAATAGGAATGAAACCATTCTGGACAAGTCTTATGAAGTTCTTGACAAGTCTTATGAAGTTGTCAGCCTTATAAGCAAAGTAATACTGGAAAATATCCAGTAATACTTAAATACTGCATTCGGTTATCTGGGTCTCTTTCACCTACTGACAGTCATCGTAGGTATTTTATTTTATAAAAGTTTCATTGGGGTTCACAATGCCTATCGTCTTGTATTTGAGTGTTGTCAAATGTCAAGTTTTGACCATTTTGCTTCAACAGTTTGTGATTCTAAATGCCACTGAATGTGACACTACAAAATAAAAATTGTCTACACTCTCTTCCACACACAACTAAAATGCACAGGTGTGTTGTAGCAGTGCATAGCATGCATGCAATTTATATGAATATACTTCTGTGCAGCTTCCCATCCCTCACCCCCCTGGAAAAAAAATCCTTTGGACACTTGGCCATACTCTCTGGATTTGGGAGTTTTCAGTGTATTTTCATAAGCTGGACTGATTTTAAAACACTCAGATTTGACCTGTGCCTAGCAGACTCACTTCAGAAAGTCAACCCCTGACAGAGCTTAGTTTCAAAGTCTCCTACTGCCCTGCCCTGTGGAGTATTGGCCCCACTTCAAAATGCAAACCATCCCACACATAGAGGGGCAACTCAGTCTGAACAGGGTTTATTGCATCAAACACAACAGACAATGCATTCAGTAGCCCTACTCCACCCTGAGTGTGATTGCCTCTGAGACCCCCCAGCCCACCTCTCCCTGAGTGTGCAAAGGCCAAGGGGTCAGTTGTGGTTGTAAGTTGTAGTGTAGATTAGTCAAAGGGTGTGGAAGGGTTGTTTTGTTTTGTTTTGGCTCATGGTTTAGTCTTGGAATGGCAAGGGGCTGGGTTCACTTGGAGGATCTCTCTTCTTCCTTGTGAGTGTCAGGATCACTTCTCACGTACCAGCACTGAAGAAGCCATGCTTCTCACATTGCTGGGAGCTCAAAGAAAGGAGAGAAGGAGTGAAACACCCACTGCAGGTCACTGTGGGTCCCAACCTGCTCTATCCAGGTCATTTTCCTTTTCTTCCTGGGCCTGGAAGTGGTGGAAATGAAAGGTGGAACTGGCTCATACAGGAGACCAGTGCCTAGGAGGCATCTTTAATAACCAAGGACATTTGTCTGCATCAGGAGCTGGGAAGGAGGACTACACAGGACACAGTCACTACTTCCCATCCTTCTTTCTGTAGCGGTTGCGGCGTTTGGTCTTGGCCTCTATGATTTGCTGAGATTGACGCTTCAGGGCTGCGCGTGTCACCACGGTTGCATCATCCTCTCCACTGTCCTCCTCATCTGTGAAGAGAACAAAGAGTTGGTGGTGCCACATAATCACAAGGACACAAAGCTCAGTTCCCAAGCCCTGGGGGACCATTGCCAGGAATCACATTAAGGCACTAACAACATGCATTGGATCCACAATCTTGAAGATAGCCTGTCCCTGTAAAAAGGCCACAGCTGAGAGGCTTCAAAGGTAACTAACTATGGCTGCACTCCACAGCTGTGGGTTCACGGGAGATGGATGTGTGCAGACATGTGCTGAAGACGATGGTTGTTGAACACAAGAGAAAACATGTTCTATACAACAGAGGGGGCCTGAGCTAACTCAGAGTTATAGCTGAAAACTACTGAAGTGCCTACAGCAGATTAAGTTAGTGGATCCTGTGCAAGCAAAATTTAAAATTCTGCACCCAGGCTCTCTGAATCATGGGAATTAAAGAAAGCTGAATTCTACACCCTATATAAATTATGCAGATATGAATATTTGCTCTGGTCTTACTTGCTATGTGTATACCACAAACATTAGGGCCAGAATCCTGTTGGCTTTGCTAGTGGTGTAACTATGCTTGTGGAAGCAAAAGTACCTGTATCCAGAAGTAAAGACCATGGATGCACCAATGGCAAAGAAAGGAATAAAAAAGTCAGCAGTTGCAGAAAGCAGCATGCAGATCTGTGTTTTCCAAATGCCTGGCTTTAGAGAAGTTGTTTTTAGAGGCAAGGTAGTCTTGCACAGATGGCTAAGACAATTACCTGCACTATGGCACAGGCAACTGTCTAAGCCATCACTCCCAGAATGTCTTACCTCCAACACTTCACTTCCAGAAGAAAGGCACTTGGGAAACAGTACCAGCAGGCTTCTGCTTCACCCACTACCTCCCTCCATGAGTACTGAGAAAGAACAAACATGCATATAACAGATACTTACATGTATAACATACATTGAAATGGTTCCGTCCTGAACTCCCAGCCTCATCACTGAGACTCTTACTTAGCCACCTGTCTAGTTCCAGAAGCATGAGCATGCACTCCTTACAGATTTTCACACCTATCTCCACAGCCAAAAGGGCCAGCAACTTGCAGTTGTTTTGTGTGTGTGTGTTTAAAGAATTAAAATGAAAATCTCAAGAAGCTGTATTCTTTGCCCATGAATGCATGCTGCACCAGTACAGAAATGTGGCAGGACGAAGACCACAAATAGTTCACAGGCACACTGAGACATTAGCCCTAAGCTCCTGGTATACTGCTCAGGCTTCACACTTTGTCTACCTGTGGATAGGTGCTATCATGATATGTACACTGTTGAGATTCAGTCACTGAAGTATCAGCTAGTCTTCCTTGGAAGGATCTCCTTGTGCATATGTTTTCTGTTCCATAGCCATACATCAGAAGGCATGCACATTCCTTGCCAAGACTCAGTATTTACTTACCATAATAAATGTCTGCTTTCTGACCCATGGGTAGTTTGACCCTGGTGTTATAGGCAGGCAGCCTCCTCTCAAGTTTTGAATGGAACTGTAACAATAACACAGGGTGGAATTTAGACTAAAGCAGCCATGGAAAGGGGAAGGAGGGAGGAGAAAAACTATGTTGGGGGCAAAGAGAGGCAGAGCGGGAAGCCCAACAATACTGTCTAGTTTCCTCCAAATCTAACTATGTCTGCATCACAGTCACAAGCAGAAGATCATTTATGGCAATGCACATTACACCATTTTTTTAAAAAAGTGTGTGGATAACAAAACACTACTAATAAATAATGGCTATGAGAACGAGTTGTGAACTGAAAAGTCACTAGTTCAAATTTTTAATCAACTTCCATAGCAAACCATCACTTTCTCTCGGTCTCCTCTCCAATTTGTGATATGGTGTTAACAGATCCAGCCTAATAAAATGATTATTAAATGTTAATTTAAGAGCATTTTCCATTCTAATTATTTTGAATGGGTGACATTTTGCCTAAAGTGCCACCTGATTTAATAAAGGAAACTTAATGTTTCTTAACAGCAGAGTGCTGCCTTGATGATCTAGATATTTCTGTTCTCTTAGGTTATAACAGGGGAAGGCAATTGCAGGATACTAGGGGGCTGGTTTACCCCACCCAGGAGATTGTGGAAGGCTGCACACATACTGCACCCACACAATTTTTTTAAAACCTCTCCAAACACTTTCTAGGAGGCATGGGAACATTTTCATCCTGTCTTTAGGCATCCTTAGGCCTTTTCTCACAATAGGAGGTGAGTGAAAACCATTTTCTGTTCACTATCTGTTGTTGTTTTTAAAGACCTCTCCTGAGCTTAAAATCGTTGAGGAGGCCAAAAAATGTGGTAAAAGTGTTCCCATGTCTCCTAGGGTGCATTTGGGGACAAAAAATATTGACCTTCCGGGGGGCTGCATATGATCTGCTGGCTGTGCTTTGTCCACTTGGTTTAAGATATAATCAACTGGAGCCAAGTATGTCTTGGGGTATACATACACACACTTAGTTCTCTTTGCTGAGCTAAAGAGACAGGGAGAGAAAGTATTTGATGCCAGTTTGAAATACAGTAGGAAGGAAAAAACAAGAGCTGATAATTTGTAGCTGAACATAATGGAAATGGATGCATTTGGGGAGTGGGGGAGTTGTTCTTGTTGAATTAACAACTGGGCTGACTATCTTAGGAATCTGCTATCTGAGTGCTCTGCTTGTATATTTGTAAATTAAATAAAATATATAATTCTACCAAATGTCTTATTTGAATTAAGCTAAAGTCTATACATTGCTTTTGAAAATGCTGCTTGATGAATTGGACAATACATCCCTGCATTATCCACCCAGACAACAGAATCCCAACCAGACAACATCTAGTCAAAGATATTAATGAGAAAATGAATCTGTCTTGGCCTGTTAGCTTGCTCTGGACCCACCTCCACTTCTTCAATTCTCTTGAGGAGCTCCTGCTTGTCTCGGTCCTTGAGGAATTCCAGCAGGTATAGAAATTTCTCCTCTGTTTGGGCTAGGAGGTCAAGCACGTAATCAGCAGCTTTCTCATCTAGCTCAGTAGAAGCAAAGCGACTATCTTCCTAGGGAAAAGAAGAATGTTCACTAGCCCCTGGCCTAGCAGCAGGGAGACATAGGTGAGTTTGCTGAAAAAATATTGTTGAAGCCACAAGGAGAAAGAAATAGGGTAGAACCCAGAAATCCTGCTTCTCACTTGATATACCTTACAGCCTATCCTTTTGGTCATCACAGAATCCAGGAGTCCTGCCTTGTAGCCCTTTCTGTGACCAATAATCTGTGCTGCTTCATTCCTCTCTTCCACTATGAAGTGCCTCAGCCAGCTCTCCACACTACTAAGTCTGGTGGAGGGGAGCAGGTCAGAGATGTTATCAAGCACTACAGATCAGAAGTCTTTGATTCTGCCCGCATTAGGCTGGTTGAAGGAAAGTTACTGATTTAGTTGCACACCAAGTATGAGGGCATGGGGCTGCAGTAGTTAGACAAAATGGAACACTCACCAGCTTGATGTGCTGTACTTTGGAGGCCAAATGTTCCACTCCAGCCTTCGCATCAAGCAGAAAACGATTCACTTTATCCAGTTCTGCCTGGGTTGCATTCTGCCTCTTTTCATCTCTTTTCCGGTATTCACCCAATTTCTTCATTAGGTTCTGGTTCCTGGAGATGATTGACGCAAGGGTTAAATCCCAAAGAGAAGTCATGAACTCCAGATCCTAGTCCTCATGACTTTAAGTGGTTTGAAGGAAGCAGTGATTAGCACACTCTGCATGCCTGGTGGCAAGTATGCCCTCCTCCCCCTTATTGCCCAAAGCCTATTGCACAAAGCAAGCAGATTGAGGAATCAACTTACCCCACCTTTCGAGCCTCTCCTGAGTACTTGGTGTGTTCAAGTTCACGTTGCAACGCATCCTTCTCCTCTTTAAGCTGTACCTGGGTATCTTCGTTCTTATTTTTCATTTCTTCCAGTTGCTTGAAAGTTTCTTCCTGAGCCACGAAGCAGGCCATAACATCCTATCAAGAAAACATATGGATTGACAAAAATATAAGGCAGTAGATCCCAGTTCTGAGAGAAGTCTGAAGACGTTAGCTGAAAGATGCTTCCTGAATATCCCATAATGCTCAGCAAAAGGAACCATGAGAGAAAGACTATCATGGCCAGCAAAACTCCTTAGCACTACCTGGCCATCAAGTTGAATCCTAGGCTGTACCAAAGGCCCATTCCTCCAGCTCAAGCAGGTCTGGGGTATAGAGCAAAATTACCACCTCAGGAATATGCGGTATGTAGCTGAAACAATGGGGTAAAGCAAGAGTCTGCAAAGGTAATGTAAAGAACAAGAGGATGGGTTTCTAGTTGCATGTCATCAAATTATAACAGCCTTAAAAGGGGCCATCCATTTGGTTAGGAGTGCTGTCAGGGTTGTAGACAGAATGGTCTCAGAAGCCCTGGATGTCAAGTGGTCTGAGCAAATGCCATGTACATGGGAGACAGATACCAGTAATTTGGACTGATATAAAGATGTCCTGTGTTTTGTTATCTTGTGGATCTCCCCACACCATCAAACACATTCAAGATTGATCCAGACACCAGTTTGACAGAATGTGCTAGGTTTGTGTCACTGTATGTTAAAGAAGTGATGTGGTGGCTTAGTGGTTAAGATGCCAGTTCTGATGATCAGAAGAATGGAAGGTTGGCAGTTTGAGGCTGGAGTACTACATGTTAGGGTGAGCTCCTGTCACTAGTCCCAGATTCTGCCAACCTAGCAGTTCAAAAACATGGAAATGCAAGTAGATAGATCAGTGCCACTTCTCAGTAGGAAGGTAACAGCATTCAGTACAGTCATGCTGGCCATTTGGCCACTAGAGCAGTCCTCGGACAATGTTGGCTCTCTGGCTTAGAAACGGAGATGAGCACTGCCCCCTACAGTTGGTTATGACTAGACATTCATGTCAAAGGACTACCTTTACCTTTTATGTTGCAGAAGCAGAGGTGTTTATAGAGAGATGTGGCTCTGAACTAGGAGGCAGGGAGGGCATCAAAATAAACATTTTTCTCAGAGCAGTCAATAGGTAGAATTTTAATATTCATGAATTTTACCATTCTATTAAGATGTATGAGTTCCGCTAATTCAGCCCTGCCATACAAGTACATCCCTTTCCACCCCACTCAGCATGGAACAGATCCAGATTTCATGCCCTTGGCCTTTTGCCCTCTGTATATCCACTATGCAAGTGCCTTGAAGCCACACTAGTGGCTGATTTCTGTCAGCTCTGACTCCTGCCAGGAAGCAACAATTGATTGGGCAGATATAGCTTGGCTGCAAGCCTGAGCCTGCTGCTAGCACAGCAGCATTCCTGTTGAGGACACAGATGGGCAGGCCTGGCTGGAAATATAAAAGGACATGCAATTTCCCAGAACTGCTTTTATTACCAGGTTGATGGGGAAGGAGGGGCACTTTGGGAAGGTCAAATACAAGCTTCATTCACAACCAGGCCCCAAACAAATGTCCGAAGGCCAAGGTCATATGAAAATGGACTCCTTTCTCAGAGGGGCAGATTTTATGAATGGAAATCAGAAAATGTCAGCCTGCCACAGAGACTTCTATGAAGCCTCGATTGGCCAGCAGCAGCTGGTGCATGGAGAGCAAGTTTTGCAGTCACACATGAATGATTAGTGCCCTGAGCAACTATCGACATGTGGCGTCAAGTGTGCACTAGTAGGCAACAGTCATGGGATTTGCTGGAGCTGCTGAAAAATGATTTCCAGGACACATTTTGGTGAAGGCAAGGCAGGTCAGACATCTTTTATGAGACCTCCCATCAGCCCTGTCCTGCCTGGTGACAGCCAGCAAGTAGTATAACAGATTGACGAATCAAGTATCAGAAGTCACAGGCCAATAATGACAAAGAAGAGAAAATGCCTTCTCTTGCTTTGTGTGGGGCAGCTACACTCAGTTCTCTTTGGATCACTTCAGATGTCAATTCTATTTCTTGTCCTCCTGTTGGGTTAGTCTGGAGTGCAGCAAAAAGCACAGCCTTCCACACCCTATGGAATCCCTCCTCTCCACTTTAAAAGGATCAAGGATGAGACAATGGCATGTCCTAGGTAGTTGTCAATCTGACTTCCTTTCTTTTTTAATGGAAAATATTAGGGGATAAATTTGGGTTACTGTGTGAATTAAACCAGGATAAAGGGGCTTCCTCAACCTCCCCCCCCCCCCGCCCCCCGCCACGAAAAGGCCATTCTTCCTCCTGAATTTCAGGGTGCAAACAGGAAAAACAGCCTAAAGACAGAATTGGTGAATTTTACACAACTTTTACATAACTGACAATATTGTAAGAACATGTGATCTTTTTGGTCTAAACAAGTGGTCAGCCCACTCCTAAGCATGTTGACTCAGAAGTAAGTACTTATGTCTAGAGCTTACTTCAAAATAAGTATACATAGAATTTCAATTTTAATGCCATACTGGGCTTGGCCAGATTTCTAGGACACATTTTTGGTGAAGGCAAGGCAGATCAGACATCTTTTATGAGACCTCCCATCAGCCCTGTCCTGCATGGTGACAGCCATCAAGTAGTATAACAGATTGAGGAATCAAGTATCAGCATCTCGCTCTGGATAGAGACTAGAGAGAGTGGCGCTGTCACATAAGATTTCAACAGAGAAGAAGTCTAGGAAGAGACAGGGGGCAAAACTCTTACATCTGCATCAGTGACACCAGTGGCTGCTCGGATCTTGTCGAAGGCCTCCGATGCAACGAACAAGGTTTGTTTGTGCTTCAGGATACTTGCTTTCCTCTGCTGGGGTTCTCTGAGCAACTCTTCAGTTCCAAATGGCACACGATCCTTTTGAGACTGCTAGAAGACAAAACACACTTTGACAAGGTTCTTTTTTAGCAATAGGGTGGGGAAAGTGTGGCCTGTGGATCCCAGAGGCTATTTTGTTTTTTGTAGTTTCCAAGGATGCCCCACACTCTCTCCCATGTGTTTACACACACAAAAAGTTTTTTTCCCATTTTTTAGACCCCAAATACCTCCCATGCCCTCTAGGGCAATCTTATCATATCCTTTCATCATGGGACATTTTAAGTCCCGGGTGGCCTTTTTTAAAAAAATTGGAACTTCCATTGCACATCCTGCTGCCCTAAGGCAGCTGGAGGATGAGTGTTTCCAAAAAATTATTACAAGTTTTTTAAAAAAGAGGTTGGATATGTGGGATGTGTCCAGTGCTTTGAACTATGGTGAAAGGTGTATGCAGCCTCCAGACCTAGGCTTGCCAGAACGAAAACTGGAAAGGTCTCAACTCTAATAGTTGTACAGAGATGGGAATTTCAGCAGGTGTTGCTTGTTACCTGGTTGTTAAATTTCCCTCTTCTATCATTAAAGGTAGAGGAACCCTCTCCAGTATTCACACTGGCAACCTGACCAACCTCAGATAGTTGTCTATCCATTTTAGCCTACTGGTGTAATGTCTTCTGCACCAGGACCAGTACAAGATTTGTAAATCTCACTCCTTTCTCATCATGGAGTTGTCTAGATTAAGATTCCTTTCTAATCAGATCTTTATCATGTCTTTATAATTGCGCTTGTTCTAGATAACTAGTGGGAAGCAGCAACCTCTCATTTGCAATCCACAGCACAGAAGATACTACCTGAACAATAGTTGCTAAGTTGGCTGAGTGTGGAGGAAAATCAAAAAGGTTCCAAGATTCATGGTTAGTAACCCTGAATGATCAAACTACTGAGCTCCAAAGATCAGCTAGTCACATTTCTCTGGCCTGGAAAAACCTCAATGAATTTATCTGCCTCTCCATCAGATCCACCCAATTTCCAATTAATCAGATCACCCCAATTAAAGCATTCCCCAGGAGGAAGTATACAAAGCTGGCTCTGCATAGTAATTGAGTAAGGGGAAATTCCAAGATTGCTACTCAAATTAGTTCTTTCTTACCTGGAAGCTAAGGTCCTGAAAGAATGAGTGAAAACCCATCCACTGGGACTACACCTCTAAAAAAAATGAGGTGCTTGATGGAAGGAGAAACGTGGGTGGATAGTAAACAGGTCTGAGTAATTATGTAGGCCTGAACCACAGGGTCTAGGAATGCCTAGTTATGAGAGTAGCTTTCATATATGATCGGCCATGTGGAAGAATAAAAGCACAGTAGATAGGAAGGCTGGAGTAGTTGGAATTCTTACCCCATGCTTTTGAAAGGAAGGGATCTCCTTTATTAATATTCTCTTTAAAGCTAATCAATGTCCTTTTATTTTAGGCCTTTTTATCATAGCTAAACCTTTTTTTGTTCCAGAGGCTGAATTTTAAATGATTAAAACTTCATAAGGGTCAGGGCCAAATCAAAGTGGCTGTGGCTAGGTAGAATTCAGCTGTATGACTAATCGGGAGCAAACCCAAGTCCAAACATTTAAAACAGAATCATAGAATTGTAGAGTTGGAAGAGACCACAAGGGCCATCCAATCCAACCCCCCTGCCATGCAGGAACTCTCCATCAAAGCATCCTCGACAGATGGCCATCAAACCTCTGTTTAAAGACAACCAAGGAAGGAGACTCCACTACACTCCAAGGGAGTGTGTTCCACTGTCGAACAGCCCTTACTGTCAGGAAGTTCCTCCAAATGTTGAGGTGGAAACTTTTTTTGTAGTTTGCATCCATTGTTCCGTGTTCTAGTCTCTGGAGCAGGAGAAAACAAGCTTGCTCCCTCCTCAATATGACATCCTTTCAAATATTTAAACAGGGCTATCATATCATCTCTTAACCTTCTCTTCTCCAGCTCCCTAAGGCGTTCCTCATAGGGCACAGTATCCAGACCCTTCACCATCTTAGTTGCCCTCCTTTGGACATGCTCCAGTTTCTCCAAATCTTTTTTGAATTGTGGTGCCCAGAACTGGACACAGTATTCCAGATGGGGCCTGACCAAAGCTGAATAGAGTTGCACTATTATCTCCCTTGATCTAGACACTATGCTTTTATTGATGCAGCCTAAAATTGCATTGGCCTTTTTAGCTGTCTCATTGCACTGTTGACTCATGTTCAACTTGTGGTCTACTTGGGACTCCTAGATCCCTTTCACATGTAGTCTCCTTAAGTGAGGTGTCCCTCATCCTATAGCTATGCATTTCATTTTTCTGCCCTAAGTGCATTACCTTACATTTTTCTGTGTTGAATATAATTTTGTTAGCTTTGGCCCAGCTTTCCAGTTTATTCAGGTCATTTTTAATTTTCTTCCTGTCCTCTGGGATGTTAGCTACTCCTCCTAATACTTTGATAAGTATGCCCTCAATTCTGTCATGCAAGTCATTACTAAGATGTTGAATAGCACTGGGCCCAGGACAGAACCCTGTGGGACCCCACTGGTCACTTCTCTCCGGGATGAAAAGGAGTCATTGTTGAGCACCTTTAATGTTCCGCCAGTCAACCAATCCATGTAACAGTTGCCTCGTCTAGCCCACATTTTACAAGCTTGTTTGCAAGAATGTCATGGGGAACCTTGTCAAAGGCCTTATTACAATCAAGATATTCTATATCCATAACATTCCCTTCATCTACAAAGCCGGTAATTTTATCCAAAAAAGAGATGAGGTTTGTCTGGCATGACTTGTTTCTTTGAAACCCATGTTGACTTTTTGTGATTATGGCATGTCTGCTCAGATAGCATTTACAATCTATATTGCCTACTGTGTAGAAAAGAAAGGCATTTAATGTTTAACTGCCTTCAAATCTTTTATCTCCTTATAACTGAGGGAGACTCAGCAGGGTTTCAGCTGTCTTAAGTGCTGAGTAGGGGAAACCTCCCTGTTATCTTTGATCACTGATTGGAAATAAGCAGAATCTTGGAAGAAAAAGCCTGTAGAAGATGGTGGGCCAGATAGGCAACTCCTTCAGAATATTGAGCCTCGGACGTGGCATTTTCCTGTCTGTCTCCTAAGCTGTATTCTATGCAGTCAATAATTGAGTGCCTCTAAACAGAATTCAGCATTATATAAACCTGAACATTCATTCTGAAAGACAAAGACATTCTTAGCCTGGTTGAATACACGCTAAGAGATATACTGGCAACATCTCAAAAGCTAGTTCATGTGCATAGCAGAAAGAGGTGATCCACGGGTTTTTCAGCTGCTAGAGCGGAGTCTCAGTATTTTCCACAGCTCTGTGCAAGAAGGAGACTAGGTGAATGTATACAATTTTATACAGTCTCCAAAGGTCACATAAAACAGCAAATATGAACTTTTCCCAAAGCAAACTTTGTGTGATTTTCATCTGGATCATTGCTGCGAAAGAAACAGTCAAATTTAATCTTAACTTCCTATTTCGGGTCCTCATGAAAGTGAAGTGTGGAGCAATAACAATCAGTTAAAAACTATCTCCTGAGATAGCTGCTAATGAGATATTAAGTCTCATATCTTGTATCCCAAGATTATAGTTCTTGTAGAATCATAGAATCATAGAGTTGGAAGAGACCACAAGGGCCATCCAGTCCAACCCCCTGCCATGCAGGAACTCCAAATCAAAGCATCCCTGACAGATGGCCATCCAGCCTCTGCTTAAAGACCTCTAAGGAAGGAGACTCCACCACCCTCCGAGGGAGTGTGTTCCACTGTCGAACAGCCCTTACTGTCAGGAAGTTCCTCCTAATGTTGAGGTGGAATCTCTTTTCCTGCAATTTGTATCCATTGTTCCGCGTCCTAGTCTCTGGAGCAGCAGAAAACAAGCTTGTTCCCTCAATATGACATCCCTTCAGATATTTAAACAGGGCTATCATATCACCTCTTAACCTTCTCTTCTCCAAGCTAAACATCCCCAGTTCCCTAAGGTGTTCCTCATAGGACATGGTTTCCAGACTCTTCACCATCTTAGTTGCCCTCCTTTTGACATGCTCCAATTTCTCCACATTTTTTTTTGAATTGTGGTGCCCAGAACTGGACACAGTATTCCAGGTGGGGCCTGAAGTTTAGTATCTTGTAGATACTAACTTGTAGATATTAATAGATATATTAATAGTATCTGTTTTTACCTTGTGAGCTACCTTGGGTCATTCTCTGGAAGAAAGATAGCATAGAAATGAAATAAATAAAAAAGTACCTGAAGAAATAGAAACTGACTGCTGTTGGGTCAGTGTTTGTGTCCATGTATGCATGTCAAAGGTAGCCTTACATATAAAATATCCCCTTGAAAATAAATATCCACTTCAAATTTTTGCCTTGGGAAAATTACTTTTTTAGACTATAATTCCCAGAATCTCCCAGCCAATAGGTTTGGGAACAGTAAAATTTTAAAGCTCTGCCCTCAAACTGTCACTAGCATGACAAAAAATGGGCAATCTCTTCATGCAAAGCAGATGACTCAACAGTACCCGTCTTTCTGCACGCTCATTCTGTGCTCTTTTTTCCTCAATCAGCTTCTTGAGGTCCTTCAGCTTCTTATCACGTATCTTACGTTCCCGGAAGATGGCCTCCTCTTGAGTCTGCAGCTGTCCCTGCAGTTACAAGGAAAAGAGAAGGTAACACATTGTCCTGATCTTGAAATCTCTAAACTGGGACATACTGTGAGCATTTATACTCTTCAGATGTTGTTTGGGCAACCAGATAAGCCTGCTGTTGTTTCTGGGAGTGTCAGATTGTTCTGTTTCCTAAGAACACCTTTCTACAGTTTTTGTCTAAGACACCAAGCTATAAACAGAGTTCTGGGTTTAACCCTCAGTCACTATGTACTATTTTCCTGTTTTAAATCTGTTCCAGTTGCTGTTTGATCCATTGAGGAAAACATACAGGTATATGGCAGCAACCAGGGATTTGTCACACAAGCAGTTTCTCATGTCTGGTGTGCTGCTCTCAACATCAAAGAGCTCAGGTTTTATTTTATAGACTATAAACATAGAGTTCTGCCTAACACGATAGGTTAAAGGATTTGAAATTATCTCTTGAAAAAAACCCTGAAACCTAAATGAGTTCACAGTCTGAATCAAGTTAAAACAAAATACAGTATGTGAAATGAAGCACATACACAAATTACATTCACAAAAAATAGTTACATTTCTCTGTAAAAGGGGCCTCCTTACAGTGAGTACACCTCTGATTTCCCTGGGATTCTCCATAACCTCAATGTGACTTGCCCAAGGTCAACCAGTGGGTTTCCATGGCTAAATGGGGATTTGAACTCTGGTTTACTGGGTTGTAGTCCTATGCTCAAATCACTACACCACAGTCTTTCTCTCTCTTTTACCACACATATATCACCAAATACATTATCCACTGCTGGCTTGTTCAGCATCCATTCATACTAGCCTGTTGCACCCGTTGCTGGGTCATTCTGGACCTGACTTTTTCACCTCCTATAGCAAGATTGCAAGGCTACCCAGAGTTACCCCATATCAAACATATTCTATTCTTCCTTCATTTGGTATCCCACCCTGACCAAACCCCTTACTCTGGTTGTATCGCGGGCACGTTGTGCTTCTGACTCCACACTTTCCAGCTCCTTGAATTCATGATGCAAGTGTGAGATCTCGGCTTGCAGAGCATCCAGCTTGTTCTGGAAGTGGAGGCTTTTCTCCTACAAGAGGGATGAAGGTTCCCAGAGTGAATGGTGGAGCTCAGTTACATGCCATGCTCAATTACAGTAGCAGGGACTACAACAACAAAACTCTAGGTGAGGAGGCTCCCTGTTCTGAGCTGGACCTGGATTTGTTTGGCAATGAGGCTGGTGCAGATCACAGTTGAACAATATGGTCTATTGATGGATAATGGGTGCAGAATATATTTTATAGCATCCCTGAACTGACAGGGATTCACAGCACATGGTGTCTTTAGGCTGGTGCATGTCCTCCCAACCACGGAGTGAGACTCAGTGTGCATCAGAGGAAAAATGTAACAATTTAAACAAAGGCATCCCTTTGCTTAGCTTCTCCCTTATCTACTGGAATGATAAGGAATTTTTAAATAACTCCTTTTGTATCACTGGTAAGTGGTTGAATGGCTGTATGCTACACCCATCATATGCCTTCCTAACCATCTGCTTGGTGGCAAATGTCATTCACCTTACAGCCCTCAATGCAGACTTCAACTTGGTGATCTTTTGATCCAAACCCAAAACCTCATTGCTGTCTCTTGGTCATCGCAAACTGACTGGCAATGTAGCAACACATGCTGAAACATGACCTCTTTTCTCTGTGGTGGTGTGAAGGAAGGCTACATTCTCTCAACAGCTACCTTTTAGGGGATGTCTGCTCACCTGCATGTGTGCTTTTAGCTTCTGGTACATGCTGGTGATGCGTGCAGCTTCCTCATTCTTGAACCGAGCTTTTTCCAGACGGTTCTCCAACATACGCAGTGTCTGGACAGAAACAGCAGCAAAGTGAGCTTGGAGCCAGAATCTAGAGAGCCTTCAAAATCTATCCAGATCAAAGATGTCCCTGCCCAATGGTGATGTAGAGGTGATCTAAATGGCTACTGTGCAAAGAAGTCAGATCTTTCCTTCCTTGTGCCCTTCAGATCATAGTCTGGCAACCTCATAAAATGCTCTGGAACTGAATGAGAGTTTTTCCAAAGCCTCCGTGACTTGAGGAGATTTTTAGGTAACAAAGAACAATGGTGGTTGCTCCCTTGTTAAAGGAGAAGAGAGCAGCCACAACTGTTCTGGCCAGGGGACACCTAGTCAGTACATTTCAGAGGGCAGGGAATCTATTCTGGATTTTACCTGCTTCAGCTGCCCCAATACAAAATGTACCAGTCAGCCAGAAAAGTGAAGCATTAGCTCTACACTGTGCAGATCTCATGGGCCAGCCATCAGGAATATGGTGGATGGGAAAGTGGCCTGCTTGCAAGTATGACCTTCATTAAAATGACAGAAGATATGGAATGGGAGCTCAAGGATTAAATTCATCACAGGCCCTGATTTCCTGTGCTTCCTACACACGTCTAGAGAACAGAAGACACTGGAATTCTGATCCTTTTTCAGGCAAGTTTACAATGGGCTAAACAGACAGGCAAAAAGATGTGCTTTCAGGCTGGCCTGAAGGCGTGGCATTTAGATGACACATGCCTTGAAGCCAGCAGGAAAGTGCCCATTTCAAAAGGAAGCAGCTTTTTTCCACTTCTTCCTGGCTTGAAGCCATGTCATGTGGCCATGACATGAGCACTCCAGCTGCCTTGGGAGCCGGTGGTGTGGTTGGTAGGGTTTCAATGTGGCTTCAGAAAAGGCAAGCTTCAAGCCACTTTTTCCTGCCCATGTGTTTCACCCCAATGTCATATCTGTTCTTTTGCAGTATGGGAATGGACTGGGGGCAAGTACAAAACCTTTTAATGGGATGCTTAAGATCTGGATGGCTGAAATGTCTCAATCGTCAATACATATAGTTCCAATTGGGGGGGGGGGGGTAGGTCCTGTATAACGAAAATGCTATTTAATGCTACCTTTTATAAAAAGGTAGAGAATCCAGCATCTGTTAGAAGATAGCCAAGAATGCAAGAAAAATGTTTGACATTACTTTAAAAAGATGCATTAGCATTTGAAAAACGAAAAATGGCAATGTTAAACAACCTGTTGGCTCAGTGTACAGTGAACTAACTGATATGCCATTATTATGGAACAAGACAATGCCTTCAATATTTTATTCTCATTACATATTTAATAGCACACATGGGTGCAAAAGTATTAATACCTCTAATGGTAGTTAGAGGAGTTTTGTCAACATTTTAGAGAATCTCATTTGATTTTTAAAATTAAAGCACACCTACACAGAAATACACACACTGTGTCCAAGTGTACAAATACTTGACTTGAAGGTTCACATGAACATAGAAAATCAATGTACCAAACAAGATAGCTGGTTGTTTGTCTAGCTGCCTATTTGACTTGTAGAAGAACTTCTGCGGCTCTATCATCTATTACCTCTATGCCATACTTTCTCTAATGATTTCCCCCTCAAAATGCAACTCACCTTTAAAGAGAACCTAAACAAAATTATTTTTTGATTTTTGGTCTGCTTCCCAGTGACATAACCAGAGACCTTCATGCTACTAACATCACATCAATATTTCTTGCTGCAAATGCAGTGGTATCTTGTCCTACATTTGCTACATATTCTAAAACTCTTTGGAACCTACCTCATGCTCTATGCAAGTTATGTAAATTCAAGTCCTAACTCTTAATTATTTCTTGAACTCACAAGAATGCTGCCCTTGCAAACATGGAAGTAGCAATAGATGCCCTAGTGGCTAAGGCTGGAGCTCCATGTGCTTTTGTTAGGGTTGCATCAGAAGTTCATCTACCTCTCTGAGGGCCATATCACCATACCTTAAGACAATGGCCCCTGAAATTAGAGCAGCTATTGGACCATCTACAGGACAAATTTTCAGGAATTTTACCTTCTTTTTTATGAATGAATACATCCTTTGGCTATATCCCATACACCTTTTTGTATTCAAAGGAGTTCCTCATTCTGTTTCAATTAAGTCTTTGAACCTATCAGGTAATGGTATTTTGATGCACTGAAGTAACTGTCTTCTTAATACTGAAGCTATTATATCCTTTTTGCTATTAACACCTTCTGACTACAAAGTTTCATTGGCAGGTTCTAAAGCCAATGTTTGCAGTACTCGTCAAAAGATTCTTAATGTTTCACTTCAGAACAATATATTGGGGCATATTTCTTTCATGTCCTGCACTAAGGAATGACATTTCTCACAGAAGATATTCTCCCCCACTACATCATTATGCTACTCTTCTTCCACTTATATGACTGTAACAACAACCATTTGTGAATTCTCTGCATGCTTTGATTTTTAAAAACACTTTTTGGTTTGTTTTCCATTACTCTGTACTTAGGTCTTTATCTGTGTCTAATTTTCTTTTTCTCAGAATGCTATATTCTTCTGTCTTAATCCTTCTTCACTGAATAACTTATTAGCAACTTTACTGTATTTATAAAGCACTCTAGGTTTACACAGCACTGTACATAAAATAGAATAAAATAAAATAAAATAGACATGCCAGTGGTGTACATTCTACAAAATAGAATATAATACAAAATTAAAACACAATGTCATTCAACAAAAATATACAAACACCAGATTAAAATCAACATCAAATAACAATCAGGTAATGTCTGGGAACGCTTCCCTGAACACAATTGTCTTTATCTCAGTTTTAAAGCTGGGTAAAGAGGAGATGAACTGTGCTTGAAAGGGAATGAGGTTTGAAGAGTGAAGAGTGGCCAAAGAAACAGGGTGGATCCCAGCTGGAGAAGTAGAAAACCTTGGCTGGGACAACAGTCCTTGGTTGCCAGAATGGAGGGCACGAGTGAGAAGATACGGGGAAAGAAGATGCGATAAGTAAGTAGGGACCAGCCCATGCAGGGCTTTAAAAGTAATCAACAGGAGTTGATAACAAATAGGGAAGTGGAAGGGGAGCCAATGGAGGGATGACAACAAAAGAGAAATATGATTGTAATGGTGAGCTGACATAATGATACATGCTGCTGAATGCTGAACAGAAATAAAAGGATGAAGATGAGAAAGAGGAAGCCCCACAAGAAGGAAGTTGCAGAAATCCAGATGTGAGACTACTAAGACATGCACTAGAATCTTAGCAGTGGAAGCCAAAAGAAATGGTCGAATTTTAGCGATGTTATAAAGAAAAAATCTACATGTCTTGGCTATACAGTAGCTTGAATTTGGGGGATACATGACAGGGACGAATCAAAAATGAAACCAAGACTGCAGGTTTGCTGGACAGGGGGAACAGAGATGTCGTTGACAAGAACTGAAAAAGAGCATTGAATAATAGGCATTGGAGGAAAAACAAGAAGCTCAGTCTTGGACATATTGAGTTTTAAGTGCCGGTGTTGCATCCACTGAGAAACAGCATTGAGACAAGAAGATGCTTGCTGTTCAAGACCTGAAGAAAGATCAGGGGTGGAAAGATACAACTGGGTGTCGTCAGCATACAGACGATAATTTACATCCTATCTCTCACTAAATTATTAACTTAAATGCACAATATACATGTTGCAAGCTTGCGAAGCTTCACTGGCAAGGTGTTACAAACCAAAACGGAGAAAAAAACTGAGCAGGTTAGTCATAAGCCTACATTGTGCTGTTTCTCCTCTTAGTTAAGAATGGTATGGAGGAGAATATCTTGCAGGCTGGCAGCTCCTCCTTCTGGTCATGTGGCAACTGGGAGATTTTCAAAGTCCAGGAAATTTAACATCCATTTGCATCACAACAAAGCCACTTCCTTTCCAAATGGATGTTAAATTTCCTGGATTTTGAAAATCTCCCAGTTGTCACATGGCCAGAAGGAAGAGGCTTACAATCTAATTAATAATTGGTAAGCTGTTCTGATAGCCTCTTGGCTGAAGAGCAGGGTATAAATATCATCATCATCATCATCATCATGCTCCTCAGCTGCTTGGCTTTCTCCTGAGGACAGGACGAGTGGAGGATGAGGATGGGTGAACACTTGCAATGTTCCTCCACTGCTCGGCTTTCTCTTGAGGAAAGGGCCAGGCAGAGGGGGATGAGGATGGAATTAATATTAATAATATTAATTATTATATTATATTAAGTAATAATATTACTTGATAGTGGTGGTATTGTAATATCACAGTATACAAAAATTTTGGTTTTTAAAATATACATTTGAGTATGCTAGATATTTTGTTAATTTTATTAATATACTAAGAGTTGGGTTACCACCATCCTTGCAGTCAAGAGAAGTTCTCTCCACCTGTAGTTGCTGTTGCTCTAGAAGGACAATTTTTTTTTTCAGAGGATGGTATTTCATTTAGAATAACAAGGTCTGGGGCATCTCTCTCTTTTTTAAAGGATATTCACAGCTAAGCACAGGAGAACTTTGTAGCTCTGAAACATGGAAAGTGCTCAAAAGAAACAAAGAAAGCCAACACTTACAAGACACCATCCTTTCATCAATGTTTGTCAGACCTTCTAAGTAACAGTTGGGCAGCTAGGAGATGTGTGTGTCTGAGGGATGCTTCTGCCCCATTTTTCATTCCCCTCAAGGGCTACACTTGACCATTTTCTGGGAACTTGCTGTTTCAAGCCATTGAGAGATCTGAAGGGGGAAGGGCAATTAAAAGGAAAATTGCACCTCCTGGAGGAGTAATTCATAGCTGTTGGCTGAATTATTTTTCTGACCATGCTAGCTGCAGGATAAAGAATTGGTTTTCCAAAAAAGGAGCTTTTGCAAGCTCTCGACAAGGATGTCACTCAGCCATGGGCATTTACTTCTCCAATTCCAGCCCTGCAACATTAGCTGTAGATACACTTTATAGATGGTCATGTTTAACCACTTACAAATAAGCAGAAGCTTCTAGTGAACTAGGCGAATTTCTTTTGTGAAATCCATGCAATGGATTTTGGCCTGCATTCCCAACTGTTGGGATCACCTGGGGTAATTAGAAGGGCTTGTCCTTCGTTTGTTGCAGTCTTACCCAAAACTGTGACCTCCAGATATTTTAGACTACAATTCTCTGTCCAGCCAGATGGCTAATGGTCATGGATGATGGACATTGCAGTCAACAACATCCTGAGAGCATCACATCATGGAAGGTTGATCTATGGTTTCTGACTTTTGTTAAAAAAAATGTCAATGACAAAGATGCCTTTCAAGACATACCGTATATCCTCGACTATAAGTGGACCTTATGTAAAAGTTGAGGACAGGTTTTGGGGCCAAAATTATGGATTTTGATATGACTCATGGATAAGTTGAGAGTAAAGCTTAGGGGTATGTAACAAAGGATGCAAAGGATGAAGCAAAGAAAACAGTGCTAGAAAACTTATAAAATTCCAGCAGGCATAACTGTTTGTGCTCATACTAACGGCTTAATGGGTGAGAGACTATAATAGGGTTGTGAGTGCTTCCAGGACAGATTATAGTCTTGCCTTTCACCAAGGGATGGTGCCTTTTAGTACAGTACAGTACTTATATTGACCTGGGAATAAGTCGACTCAAGATTTTGGAGTCATTTTTTTACTTGTACATGAATATATACAGTAAGCATAGCAATGATCCATGTGATTCATTGGGACTGTAAATAAATCTGATGTTCTTATTTGGGTTTAAGACAATTGTCCAGTTAAAATGGAACTCTAGTGAAAGCAAAGACTCAGCCTGCCCCAACCTAGGATGTTTGGTAGGCTCTAGACCAGAAAAAGAAAACCTCTCATGGAGCATGTTGTCATTCTTCTTCCAAGGGATGAGATTTCTCTTACCTTAGCTTCTTCAATGTTTCCTTCTTCCAGTGCTTGCATGTCACTGATCTCTTGAGCCCTGGTACTGTACTGAATCTGTAGCTCTTCCAGATGGCGCTTCCGCATCTCCACCTGATACTTCAGGTTATTTAACTGATTGATTGTCTCACGTAGCCGGTGATCTATGATCTGAATAGCACCCTGTGAAGCACAGGAGAAAACTTAGGAGTTTGAGCAGTTGTGCAGATAGTGATCTAGACTGTGCACATAATAATTTCTAAGAGAGCTGAAAATGTTTTTTGCTAGAAGTTCCTAATGTTTCTCATTTTTCACCTACAGCTCTCCAGTCATTTTATGAGCAAACAGATATTGCAGGTTTCTGAAGCGAAACAGAAGCCTGAAAAAACTGTTTTCTAATAAAAACTGCTATTTTTCATTTCTTCATTTGTTTTTAGGATTTTCAGTTTTGTTTTTCTTATCATACTGTAACTATAGCAGGACTTAATAAAATTTAATCATGTACATGGAAAACATTGTTTAATAGAAACAAAAGCGGGATTAACCTACCAAACTTGAGCAGCCACCCCTCTTTCAATTAAATTCAGCTCTGGAGAAATAATTATCATTTGGACAAACTATGACCAGAAAGAAAAAATTCTAGTTGGCCAGTCAAGACATCAAAAGTTAGCTCTCCTCTTTTAGCTGCTCCCACATTATTTTTTTATATAACTTATATGCCACTTTATGGTCTTCAAAGTAAATCACTTCACATAAGACAATACAATTACTAAAAAAGAATGGTGTAAAAATAATAATAAAATTTGACGACCTACAAAGAAAAACAAAACAAAACTGGTACAAGCAAAAACAAAATGGATAACATTGGACACAATAATAAACAATGTTTTATTGGAGCAGTATGAGCTTCGGACCCATGCACTTCTCTCCCTCCTCCAGGAGGCCTGTAAGAAAGGGACTACAAGCTTTTGCTTACAGTGTCCATGAATTATATTTCAAGAAGGGGGTTGAAATTGACAAAAGTGTATGCTGTAATAAACTGGTTAGTTTTAACGTGCCACAAAGTCCCATTTTTCCTCTTCTCTTCTTCTAGACTAACATGGCTGTCTCTTTGAAAATTGCTACACTTGATAACTGTGTGTAAACCCTTAAATGTGGTTATTATTAAATATGGTTAATTGAAACATAAACTACAGTTAACCTTAGTTGAGGCTAATCACAATTGTTCATATTCAGATATTGCATTTAACTGTATCCAATCTACTATAAAGTAAGCTTCTGTTTTTTTTTCTGCTGGCTATGCTAGAAGAGGGGAAGAGGAGCCTGATGTTCACTGCAACTCTTTCCTGTATAGTTCATTATCAAACTGTTCTCTGTCAGAGAGCTCTGATGCCACAATAAACTACAATTCCCTGGATTCCCTACCATTAGTTAAAGCAGTCTTAAACTGGATTGTTTCTGCAGTGTGTTTTGGACCAAGAACTAATAAATACAGATTAACTTCTTTTATGGCACTGGAGAGTTGTTAATATTTGGCCTCGATACTAAGGACTGTAAAATCCATCTGCCTAGTGGCAGAAGACATGCTCACTACAGGTGTCATAAATGTGAAGCCCTTTCTTCAGCTACCACCCATTTCTATTCTGAAACATGAACAGGCAGAGGAGAGCCTCTTTTATATATACATTAATGATGAGGCAGATTCATAAGGTGGGATTTAAATACCCTGTTCTTAGCTAACTAAAACTGCGCAAGCTAAAATTAGCTCACTGGATTGTGTACAGAAACAAACTTACCATGCAGAGTGTTCAATACTAGTGACACAGATCAAATCACTAAACCTTTATGATGATGTGACATTCAAAATCTAAACAAATTCAAACCTCTTAGTGAGGTTTCATTCCCAAGTAAGCTTGCATAGGATTGCATTTTCAGTTTTGTTTTTCTTATCATACTGTAACTATAGCAGGACTTAATAAAATTTAATCATGTACATGGAAAACATTGTTTAATAGAAACAAAAGCGGGATTAACCTACCAAACTTGAGCAGCCACCCCTCTTTCAATTAAATTCAGCTCTGGAGAAATAATTATCATTTGGACAAACTATGACCAGAAAGAAAAAATTCTAGTTGGCCAGTCAAGACATCAAAAGTTAGCTCTCCTCTTTTAGCTGCTCCCACATTATTTTGCAGGTTTTTGACTGCATTTCCAACTTTGAAAACCTCAATGTTTATTTGATTGTAAGCAAATGTACCTGCCTCATCACTTACCTCTGCATTTTTATTTTTCACAGATCCTTGCTCAACTGGATGTTCTTGAAATGCAGCCTTGATGACTTTTTCCTCTCCCTTAAAAACCCACAAATTGTTACATTTACTTTCGTTGACTTAAAAGCAGTATACAAGCCCCAAAAATACTTTTTCTGATGATGGGTGATGATGATGATGAGTGAGAAGAAAAGACACCTTTATGCAATAAACACCTCCCCTCTCAAAGCCCTCATACCAAAGTCTTACCGCTTTTTAAACATGGAGAGGATATGTGGAGAACTATTTATACAGAAATGTCCAAAAATTACAAAACAGTTATGATATGCCCAAGTTATGCATGGTCCAAGTCCTGACTATCTGACCAAGCGTATCTCCTTTTATGAGCCTGCCTGGGCCCTGAGATCATCAGGAGAGGCCCTTCTCTCAGTCCCACTGTCACAAACATGGCTGGTGGGGACAAGAAATTGGGCCTTATTGGTAGCTGCCTCAAAACACTGGAACTTCCTTCTGAGGGAGGTTAGAAGAACTTTGTTGTCTTTCTATTGTCAGGCAAGAGCAAGACCCTTTTTATTTCAACAAGCTTTTAGTATAAAAAGTGTTTACAAATGGGGTTAAAGGTGCTGTACTGTTTTAAACTCAACTGTTTTTAACAGTTTCTTAACCTTCTTAGTTGTATTTTACTAACGATAGTTCTGAATTGTTTTAATGCTGTGGTTAATTTAATTCTATGTTAATGTTCGCTTTTTGTATGTTTTTAGTTATATTGTTCTTTGTAAATTGTATGCTGCCTTCCATCCCAATTTGGAGAAAGGCAGTATGTAAATAAATATAACAGCAAAAACAAACAAACAAAATAATTCCTAGTTGCACTGAGGACTATGGAATTGTGGGAGTTACATGGAGAGAGGGAGAGGCCACCTCTTCTTCCATCAGTGGAAGCACTTAATTAGATTCCGGCATTTAAGTTATTGCCATCATATGCACAATTTGGACACATATGGTATATTTACACTGCTTTGGACACAATTTTGGAGACAACAAAATTTGAAATATGTCCTGGTTTTTTAGATACTTTAGGATAATCAGAGCAAGAACTGTAACTTCCAACACTGCATCAAAGGAGAGAAGAATCCCAGGTTGTGCATACACCAGCAACACACAGAGTTACAAGTCTGGCATACCACTGCATTCATATCCACACCACCTTAAAAGGCTAACTTAAGAATTACAACAGACGGAATGCCTATCTCACAGCAGAAGGTGCTTGGGAATTTATCACAAGCTTTTCTCAGTTTTTCCTTGTTCGGAAGCGCGCCCACTTCTCCCATAGAAGAATATGCTGCAGAGCTTACCGCAAAGGCATCTGCGAGCCTCTGGTGCAGCTTCTTGTTCTCCTGCCTCAGCTTGAAAATTAAATCCTTGTTTTTCTTAATGTTCCATTGGGAATTCTCGTAGAAAGCTTTCCGGTCACTTTCTAGAATGAGCAGAAATGAGCTGATCATTTTCATATCGTCCATTTACAAAGTTAAGCAAGAGGTGAGCAAACTAGTGATTTTGAATCACCTTCATTTCCTCCCAGAAAGATACTATTTTCTCAACTATATACTCAGTGCGACTAAAAAAAATTGCTATACTATGTGAAATACTTTGAGGCTGTAATTTTGTTTTGTTTTAGTAAACAGAAACACAACTATGGTTAGGATGGTTTTTTTTCCCTATAGGATAAATCTGGGATCATTCAATTCTACCTGTAAAAATATGATTTCAAACACTTACACTTGACTGAAAGCCTGAAAATAAGATGCCTTTTACATTTCTCAGCAATTCTTTTCCATTTACCTTGTATGTCAATGGTAATAGTATGTACTATCCATATCTAGTAGACAGCTTGTTGTTGTTGTGTGCCTTCAAGTCATTTTCAACATATAGCAACCCTAAGGTGACACTATCATGGAGTTTTCTTGGCAAGATTTGCTCAGAAGTGGTTTCCCATTGTTCTCTGAGGCTGAGAGAGTGTGACTTGTCCATGGTCACTGAACAGGTTTCCATAGCTGAATCAAGTAAAGGTCTCCCAGTCTTCTAGTCCAACACTCAAACCACTACACCACACTGGTTCTCAAAGAGATATCTACAATTTAATGTAGTAGGAATGCTTTCCAGACACGTTCTCCAATTCTAAATCCCAAGGAAAATGCACTGGAATTGGATGTACACAATTTGTACCTTTTAATTTAGGCATTTTTTTCAGCAAAGGAAATGCTGATGCAGGTTCAGTGTATGAGACTCTCAGTGTTTCACTAGGCTGGCAGTAGCAATGGTCCAGATTTGAAAATAGTCACAAGCCTGATCATCCACGGTATGGTTTGTATAAATTGCTGCCAGGCAACCAAACAGGGATGTTTACTACCTCTGGTGGTTTTCTTCCCTTTACAGTACTGATATAGATAGAGCAGATAGGTTAGTAAATAACACTGTGGATTATAAATCCTTGCAGTCACCCTCGGAGTGTAGTGGAGTCTCCTTCCTTGGAGGTTTTTAAGCAGAGGCTGGATGGTCATCTGTCAGGGATGCTTTGATGGAGAGTTCCTGCATGGCAGGGGGTTGGACTGGATGGCCCTTGTGGTCTCTTCCAATTCTATGATTCTATGAAATACCAGGGTAGCCATGTTGAACATAATACAAATTCTACTATGATTATTAGGCTGACCAAAAAGGGACAAAAATGTATGATAAGCTACATTAAAAACAAATCACATAGAGATATTTAAAAAACAAGCAGGGAAGTCACACAATGTGTATCCTTTCTTGAGATGTCTTAGGGATTCTTGAACCTATACTATACAATAATATGCAGATCATGCTGTGACCATTCTCCATTTCCCTTGTCTATTTTACAAAATATTTTTACCAGATAATCAATTCCTATGTTTTGAAAAGCTTATACCTGTATAGATATTGTTGTACACATTTAGAATAATAGAATAGTAGAATAGAAATAGAATAACAATAGAAGTATTGCATTACTGCTATATCAACTTTCACAGTGTTACTGCCATAGAATCATAGAGTTGTAGGAGATCACAAGGGCCATCCACTCCAATCCCATTCTGCCATGCAGGAACTCATAATCAAAGCATCTCCAAAAGATGGCCATCCAGCCTCTGTTTAAAGACCTCCAAAGAAAGAGACTCCACCACTCTCCGAGGGAGCGTTTTCTACTGTCAACAGCTCTGTCAGGAAGTTCTTCCTAATGTGGAATCTTTTTTCATGTAGCTTGCATCCATTGTTCTGGGTCCTATTCTCTGAAGCAGCAGAAAACAAGCTTGCTCCACCCTCAAAATATCTCTTCAAATATTTAAACAGGGCTATCATATCACCTCTAAACGTTCTCTTCTCCAGGGTAAACAAACCCGGCTCCCTAACTAAGGCATGGTTTCCAGACCCTTCCCCATGTTGGTTGCCCTCCTCTGGACACAATTTTTGAACGGTGGTGCCCAGAACTGGACACAGTATTCTAGGTGGGGCCTGACCAAAGCAGAATAAAGTGGAACTATTTATCTCCTTTGATTTAGACACTATACTTCAACTGATGCAGCCTAGAATCACATTGGCCTTTTTAGCTGACGCATCACACTGCTGACTCATGTTCACCTTATGGTCTACTAGGACACCTAGATCTCTTTCATATGTACTGTTGTCAAGCCAGATGTCACTCATCCTATATCTATGCGTAGAAGCTTTTCATTCAATAATGCCACCTCCTCCTCCTTTTTCTCCTCCTTCTGAGCTCCTTCCTTGGAGGCCTTTAAGCAGTGGCTGGATGGTCATCTGTCGGGGATGCTTTGATGGAGAGTTCCTGCATGGCAGGGGGTTGGACTGGATGGCCCTTGGGGTCTCTCCCAAACTCTGTGATTCTGTGAAATGGAGGGCGCGTCCGGGAAAAGGAGGACTTCCCCTAGCAGCTCCTCCTCCTGGACTTACCTAGCAGCTGGATCTTCTTCTGGAGCTCTGCGATCTGCTCATGGACTGGGGGCTTGATGCCTTGCAAGGCCTGCTGGGTCACTGGCATGATGGCAGGGGCAAGAAGTGTGTGTTGTTCAGGTTGTTGTGAGTGTGTTTTGTTGTGTGTATCACAAACCCGAAGCCCAATGGCCAACCCCTCAGGAAAGGAGGGCTGCCAATGCCAAGTGTGCAAAAAAAGGAAAAATAAAAAAAAATGTCCCCCAAGCTTTGTGTATGTTATCTGCTGCCCTGGTTTCCTTCTTAATGCTTATAAATTCCACCCAGCCCCACACAACGACAACCCTCCTTTGCCACTAGGTTCAAGAGTGGGCCTAGTAGTAGTAGTGGAGCCTCCCTATGGGCCCGTCTCCATAGCAACCGGCCCCGACGCAGAGCTCCCATTGGCCGAGGGAGCCACCCGCCGCAAAGGCCGATGGGAAGAAGGGCAAGGCAAATATAGTCATGAATGAAGAAGCATTCCCTTCTTCTTCTCAGTGAGTGGCAGGGATTTCAAAATGGCGGACCATTAGCCCCGCCCACCATTCACTGAGGGGAATGGAAAGCCTTTCCTTCCTCCCTACTAGGGCCCAAAACACACTGTAGAAATAATAATATATATAATCCACTTTGAGACTGCTTGAACTGCCCTGGCTCAGTGCTAGGGAATCCTGGGAACTGTAGAATTCAAAGATTATATATATATAGCCATGTTAATCTGTAGAATCACCCTGTGCAGAGAGAAATCTTGCAGCACCTTTGAGAGTAACTGAAAGAGGTTACTCAGCATGAGCTTCTTTCATATAGACTTCAGTTTACTTCCTCAGATGCATGTTTTGCATGTGAGGATGAAGTAAGGCAGTTCAATATACAACATGGAGTTTATCATACGACAGAATTTGGGGGTATAATCCAATGGCAATCCGAACGCAATCATGGGGTTTCACGTTATTGCGAACGAGTGTATCTCACGCAATTTCGGGCAAAAGGGAAGTCATTCTGAACGCAATCATGGGGTTTCATGTAATCGTGTATTAGAGTATGTCACACAATTTCGGGCAATGGGGTCATTTTCGGGAAATGGGAAGTCATTCTGAACGCATTCCGAATGCAATCAGATTTCACGTAAATTTGCTAAACTAGTGAATTCACGTAATTGCGAATTGGCTCCATTTGCAATTGAGAGAAATTCCTCCCGCGTGATAAACTCCCATGTTTGACAACATGGGAGAAGTCAAACATATAGCCACTTTAGTCTGTAGAATCAGTATGTAGAGAGATCTTGTAGCATCTTTAAGACTAATATTATTAGTATTTTATTTCTTTTATATGCTGCCTTTCTCCAGACATAGGGATGCCAGGCAACCAACGTTTAAAACTGTACAAGTTACAAAATAAAATAAATGCCAAAGTGTTTAGATGTATATCATGTAAGACAGTTAAAAGAATGTTTGCT
Organism: Urosaurus nigricauda; assembly: GCA_034509955.1. Classification (NCBI taxonomy): domain Eukaryota; kingdom Metazoa; phylum Chordata; class Lepidosauria; order Squamata; family Phrynosomatidae; genus Urosaurus; species Urosaurus nigricauda. Next base: position 136,803,277 of record JAOEGL010000002.1, read on the forward strand.
CTTAAGAGAAAGAGACAAGATAAGTCAGCCTGTGGAGAGATCTTATTCTTGTAGCACACTTGAGACTCACCGAAAGAAAAAAGTTGGCAGCATGAGCTTTTGTAGACTTCAGTCTACTTCCAGAGATGCTTTATTATTATTTAGAGAGATCCTGTAGCACCTTTGAGAATCACTGAAAGAAAGAAGTTGGCAGCATGAGCTTTCGTAGACTCCAGTCTACTTCTTCAGATGCTTTTGGTATTATTATTATTATTATTATTATTATTATTATTTAGAGAGATATTGTGGCACCTTTGAGAGTCAAAGAAAGAAGTTGGCAGCATGAGCTTTTGTAGACTTCAGTCTACTTCCACAGATAATAATTAGTATATTTTATACTCGAGAGACTAACATGGCTATATCTAAATATACTACAGTACGTTATAGTATACTACAGTTTACTAAATATTATCTGAGGAAGTAGACTGAAGTCAACAAAAGCTCCCATTACCAATTTCTTTCTTCCACTCAGTCTTAAAAGTGCTACAAAATCTCCACATACTGATTCTACAGACTAACACAGCTATGTCTAAATATAGTACAGTATATTACAGTATTCTACAGTATACTAAATATTATCTGTCTGAAGTCCACCAAAGTTCACGCTACCAACTTCTTCCTTTCAGTGTGGCTCAAAGGTGCTGCAAGATCTCTCCACATACTGACTCCAAAGACTAACATGCCTGTATCTAAAATTTAAATATACTACAGTATGTTACAGTATACCACAGTATACAGTACTGTATACTAAATATTATCTGAGAAAGTAGACTTTAAGTCTAGGAAAGCTCATGCTGCCAACTTCTTTCTTTTAGTGAGTCTCAAAGGTGCTGCAAGAAGATCTTTCTACATACTGATTCTAAAGACTAACATGACTATGTCTAAATAAATTACAGTATATTGCAGTATATTAAATATCCGAGGAACGAGACTGAAGTCTACGAAAGCTCATTCTGCCAATTTCTTTTTTTAGTTAGTCTCAAAGGTGCTACATTTTTTTAAAAGAAGCTGAGAATAAAAGTTTTAAACACATGAAAATAAGCAATATAAAAGTTATATACATTGAAAAACAGGTATGGAGTCGAAGGCTTTCATGGCCGGCATCCACAGGTTTTTTTGTGGGGCTTTTGGGCTATGTGGCCATGTTCTAAGAAAGTTATTTTCTGACATTTTGCCAGCATCTGTGGTTGGCATTTTTAGAGAGGATTCATTCTCTGAAGATGCCAGCCACAGATGCTGGCGAAACGTCAGAAAGGAACTCTTCTAGAACATGGCCACATAGCCTGAAAGCCCCACAAAAAACGTAGATACAATATACACACCACATACAAGCAATCTATTTTTAAAATATTTTCAACATGTGGATACAAAGTACAATATATAATAATAATAATAATAATAATAATAATAATAATAATGTCTATAGCACTGTCGTGAGTCCCTATATTGGGAGAAAGGCAGGAAATAAAATAATAATAATCATCATCATCATCATCATCATCATCCTGCCTCTCTCCCTGGATGGAGGTGGGGAATGACAATAAATTGTCGTTCAGAGGGGCTCATTCAGAGGGACGGATTATATAAACAATGCACAACACCAGTTAAAACACATTGATTGTTGAAACATGCAACAGTTTAAAAAGACAAATAGACTTAGGCTACATCCGCACTACAGAAATAATCCAGTTTGACACTCTTTTAACGGCCATGGCTAAATGCTATGAAATTCTGAGAATTGCAATTGTGTGAGACATTTAGCCTCTGTCATAGAGCTTTGGTGCCACAACAAACTACAATTCCCAGAATTCCAGACCATTGATCCATGGCCGTTAAAGTGGTGTCAGACTGGATTATTTCTGGAGTGTGGATGCAGCCATGTGCATTCTAAAATAATCCACATTTAAAATTCAAGATTAAATTTCATAATTTAAAAATCGTCTGGATATGCCTGCTGAAAGAGACTGGTCTTTAATGCTCTTTTAAATTCAGACAGTGTATTCAGCTATCAAATCTCTCCTGGCAGGTCGTTCCACAGTCTGGGGGCGGCTGAAGAAAAAGTCCTCTGGCTGACAGTTGCCAACCTAGTCCTATATGAAAGAGGAAGGTCCAATAAACTTGGCTGAAATCATCATCATCATCTTCTTATATACTGCCTTTCTCCCCATATAGGGACACAAAGTGATGAACAGCAGGTTTAAAACAATACAGTACAGTTAAAAAACAATACAACATTAAAATGTATAAATATAAAATTAAAAAAAACATTTTAAAAGTTAAAACAGTTATGAGTTAAAACTGAATATGTTAAATATAGAAACCTTAAAATTTAATTAACACAACATTCCCAGCCCTTATCAGTTTGCAAAGCCAGCTGGAACAATAATGACTTTACCTATCGCCAGCAGAAAGGCTGCATCCACACTGGAGAAATAACCCGGTTTGGTACCGCTTTATACTGTAGTACAATAACATCTGAGAACCAGCATGGGGTTATAAGCACTGGCCATACAATTGTTTGTTTGTTTGTTTGTTTATACCCCCCCCCCCCCAAATTGGGACACAAAGTGGCTTACAAATTAAACACACACAGTATAATTAAAAATATACAAAAGTGGACTTGTAAATGGGCTAAAACACTATTGGACAACGATAAACGATCTTATTGGTGAAGTTCTGAAAGTTAAATGGCAGTTAATTTTATTTATTAAAGATATTTGATGATGAAATTAGAGATAAACAAGAAAAATGGTTTTTTATATGGTTTCTCTTGCTTGAGTGTGTTTTGCTCAAAAATAGAAATGTAAGGATATCCCATCGAAAGAAGACTGGATGTTGAAATTATATGATGGGGTGGAGATGGACAAATTAACGCAGGCATTAAGAGATAAACCTAAAGAAGAATTCTTATGGGGTTAAGTAATTGAATTTCTCGAAGTAAACTAGGGTAAAATAGAGACGACTAATTTGCATTAATTAGAGATTAGATCCACAAAGTAAACATTGAGATAAGAAAGTAAAATTGAACATTGATTGGACAAATATTGGTAGGATATTTCTGCCTATATATGAGGTATTACTTTCTGCCTTTTTTATCACACTGCACTGTCCTCAGACTTTTGGTGTCTGGGACGACCGTGTAAAACCAAAGCAGAAACGGAATCTTTGCTGTCAAGAAGCAGCAGAGAGACAAGCAAGGAATTTGTTTCAGATGTATATTGTTTGAATCAGGAGGAAAAGTATTGCCTCCAGGATTGTGGTTGTGCTTGTCACAAAGTGAACCAAGAGAAGGTATTTTAAGTCTCTGGAACCAGCAAGTACCAACTATATAGGGCCTGAACAGACAGGCCAAAATAAAGCTGCTTCAGGTCACTTTGGAGGTATGCTGTTTAAATGACACACACATATCATGAGAAGGCATGATTCATTGGGGGGGGGCAATAATGTTAGGAAAGGTGGATGGATTTAGGAAGAAAGGAAGTCTGAATGCTAGATGGATGGACTCTACCAAGCAGGTGATGAATATGAATGTGCAGAACCTAAACGGAGCAGTGGGGGACTGGTGGTCCTGGAGATGTCTCATCCATAGGGTCATCGTGAGTCGGGATTGATTCGAAGGCAGTTAACAACAATGGAGATTTTCACACTGTTCTTTAAAAACTTGTCTGATTTCTTAGGAGTTTGGGGATACTGGAGAGCTCCCTTCCTAAGAACAGGAGCACAGCTTTGGCGCAGCTTCTGGCCTCTTAAGATTACCTTAAATTTTCAGAGGACTGAACTGTTCTCACAATGTTGATCAGTGATTTCTTTACATTTACTTTTACCGTTACTGCAATAAAACTTTCAATACATTTGCAATTCATAGTGATTTCAACGCTTTTCTTGGACCCTCTGAATTATCCAACATTTTCAACTATCCGACTATCAGCCGGTCCAGTTTATGTCAGATGATCGAGACTCTACTGTATTAACAATTTAATATTTAGAAACAATTTCATTCCCACTGGGCATATAATTCAAAGTGCCCTTCGAGTCTGCTCCAGATCGCATATTCAATTCTTGCATCATCATCATCATCATCATCATCATCCGCCCCCCCCTTTTTTTTTCTTTAGACAGAGAGAAATCCTGTTAGGGTTGCTAAACAGACCACAGCAGAGTCATGGAGAGAAAGCAACAAAATATAGCTTTACTCAGCAAAGGCAAAAATAGTCAAAGCAAAAACATAGCAACATGGCTAGGTACAAACAGGCTTAGCAAAAATGCAAGAACCACCATAGCTTGCTGCATATTCTCCACATACAAACCCCAGTATAGAGCATACAATACCAGTATGCACCCAACCAGCATGAAGAATACACAATACCAGTATGCTCCTAAACTTTAAGCAGACTCTCACAGCATTTGTAGTTTGCTGGTTGACTGTATCACACTTACCTGGCCTGATTGGCTAATTACTCTTCTAATTCCAATGCAAGCTTACTAGCATAGTTTCACCTGCCATTTACCATACCTTTATTCAGTCACAATATTACAATGAAAAATTGCATACCCTGACACCCCTCCTTATGCACTGGATAAAGTGTGTGGCTAAATGTTAGGCTTCACTTGCATAACATTATGATCCAGCTCAAACTTAAAGTAACAGTATCATATGAACTCAAAGAATAGTGTTAACATTCCTGTATGGCTCATCACTGCATTAACTTTACAATACCGTTACACCAAAGTATATATCAGGGTACATATATTTCACCTTTAGTTTTCAAACCTCTTGTGAGAAATCCTGAGCAATGAGTCTGGCCTTATACTTTACATCACCTGAGCTAGATTGTTTTAGCTTATATACCCAACAACACCCTACAGGTGTTTTATCAGCTGGCAAACTTACAATTGTGTCTACCTTGTGCTGCTAATTCATAGACTTCATCTCGGCTTCCAGTCCATAGCATCTTCTCACTTTGCTCTCTCACTGGGAGGCAAGACTTCCCCTCATAGCTCTGAGGCTCAGAAACAATATTATGGTCCCTAATTATATTAGGAACAGAAATCCTTTGCTTCCTGTAACATATTCTACAAATCTCAATTTGGCTGTCTTGGCTTGTCCTTTCCTCCTCTGTCCTTTGGGTATGTGCACCCAGGCATAGCATCCAAAAATTCTCATATGTGTGAGATTGGGTTGTTTACCAAACAACATATAATAAGAGATGTTGTTAACAGCTGAACTCCAAGTTTTGTTAACTGTGTAATTGGATGTGAAAAAAAGCCTCAGCCCAAGCCAGAATCATAAAAGTAAAGAATTTTTAACTGGATAATATGGATTTCTTGCACTGCTTTGCTGATACAAAACGGTGGCATAGGCGATGAGAGTGTTGTTTCAGACTGCATCCACACTGCAAAAATAATCCATATTGACACTGCTTTAACTGCCATGGCTAAATGCTACGGAATACTTTCTGGCTTGATCTGATCCAGGACCATTTTTTGGTCTTTTTGGCTGTCCATACTTAGCACTCTTCTTCAGCCCCACATTTCGAATTAGTTGATTTTCCTCCTATCCTCCTTCTTAACTGTCCAACTCTCAGATCCATACCTGGCAATAGGGAAGACAATGGCGTGTACGATTCTAACTTTTGTGCTCAGTTGTATATCCTTGCATTTTAGGTTTTAAATTTTTTTAAAATAGATTTTATTGTTTAAAAACAAACTAACCTTCAAACAGATAAACAGATAAACAAAACTACATTTTTATACACATCCACATAATTAACAATTAAAAAATAAACTTCCCGTTCTTAGAACTGAATATCTTAATTCTATTTTAATTTTGACTTTCCATTATACCCACTCTTATAACTTTAGTTTACATATGTTTTAGAATCTTAAATTCTTTCTACTCTTAATACCTGTATATTTATTACATCTTATATTCATATATATTATTATAATTTCTCATAGAATAATGGAATCATTGGGCTGATCTAGATTGGCAAAAAGAGGTGTGTTCATGGCTGCATAAATGTCTAGCCTTTAGATGAGAAAAAGGGAAAGTGTGCCATGAAAACGAGCTTTTTTTTTTTTTTTTTTTTTGCGTTTTAGGGCAGAAGAAGCGCCTTTAAAAAGGTGCTGCTTTTCCCAGCTTCTTTTTTTAAAAACGGAGGAACAGTGCAGCTGCATCTAAAAGCTGCACAGTTAAAGGGCCGCTGTATATTTAAAGCGCCCATTTAAAGACAGCGATACAGGTGCGGATCATAATGGATCGTGAGTTGGGAGCATGCGTGGTGTGGACTTCACTTCTAATTAAAACGCTCAATGCCCTGCAGGTGTAAAAGCTGGGGTTTAACTGCACAGTTTTTTAAAGCTCCCAAACCCTAACTCCAGCCCTTATCTGAACCCTAGACATGTGCAGTAGGGACTCTGGGATGCTGTAACTGTTATTCTACTGCACAAAAAATGTCAATTCATTCACAAAATAAAGGGGTTCGTTCATGATGCACCAGTGCAACTGCACAGTTTAAAAAAGCAGAGAAACCGCAATGATAATTTGACAGATCCTCATAACTATACAATTGTCTGTATGGTGTACCTGCGCAGGTGCGCAGTTCGCAGCCGCAAACTTCGCAGCTGCGCAGTTCGCAGCCGGCAAGGAAAAAAAATTAATGGTTCAGCGCAGTTAAAAGCTCCGCCTGTGTTTGTAGCGTTCTGACAGCTTCCAATGTAGTTGCTGAGCAAGAGACAAGACTTCAGATAAGTCGTTCCCACACCCCTCAGTCTAGCTGCCCTGTATCCTTTAAATGCACACCTGGGGCTTGCAGTGTAGCTGCTAAGCATTAAGGAAAAGGCAATTTCATGTCACACTTTCCTGCCAATCTAGAAACCCCATAGAATCATAGAGTTGGAAGAGACCACAAGGGCCATTCAGTCCAACCCCCTAGCCATGCAGGAACTCTCCATCAAAGCATCCCCGACAGATGGCCATCCAGCCTCTGCATAAAGACCTCCAAGGAAGGAGACTCCACTACACTCCGAGGAAGTATATTCCACTGTCGAACAGCCCTTACTGTCAAAAAATTATCCTAATGTTGAGGTGGAATCTCTTTTCGTGGAGTTTGTATCCATTGTTCCGGGTCCTGTTCTCTGAAGCTGCAGAAAACAAGCTTGCTCCCTCCTCAATGTGACATTGAGAGGGTCAGTCTAACTGATCCAAGGGTGTCCCCTTGAGCCAGGGCATACTTAGCTCAGTTAGAAAAATAAGCTGAGTGGAAAAGTAAATGGCAAAGGCAGATTCTGTAAGTTATGTACGAAGCAAGTAGAAAAAGCAGAACTACTTTTAGCAGAACTACTTTTGCAAGCAGGAAATGTAACCAAGCTAGGCTAGACAGAGACAGTGAAAATGGTAAACCGCAGGTATGTTGCTGGGTAGAGATAACAGAATTTTATTGTGATTGGCTGAAACGCTGGGTGAATAATTCTAAAGGAAACTATAAATGACATGTACTTGAACAAGGAAGGGGGGGACAGGTTTTTCACCGTTAGGTGGCTGTTACCCCCACCAGCTGGTTAATAAACTTGGTTGGAATCATTAAAATTGGTCTGGTCTGAAACTCTTGCGCCTTCGATCCCCGGGATATGTTTGGGAACGCCTAATTCCCTTACATTTCCATGGTGCGTTGGCCGGGAACCAGATCGAAGGACAGGAGTTGGACCTGATGTGCCTTTGACCACGCCAGAGGATCACCGCGGTCGGAGCCAGCAACGGCGACAGTACGGTGAGAGGGGCCCCGCTATAAGACCATCGGCTTCCCTTTGCTGTGTCCGGCTCGTCGGTCGTCCCTGGTGCCAACAGCAAATTGATCCAACCAACGGGGTAGAAGACGTCTTGGTGAAGCCTCGAGGCAAGTATATGGGTGTGTGAATGGTTTTAAACTAGTCGGGAGGTGTGTGAAATGTGTGTGTGCCGTCGCATTTCTCGACACTGACCATTGTTTCAGTACTGGGTCGGCGGAGAGTGGGATTTGTCGCATTGCCCGTATCTGACCATTTGTGCATCTGGGGGCTACGGGTCGGCAAATCCAATGAGTCAAGTGGTCGCCCCCCCATTCCTTAAGTGATCACGAATCCCTGTCTACCCTGTATGATTGTGTGATCAATATTGGGTTGGGTCTAGACCTAGTAAAGGTAAAGGACAAATAAGGTACCTAGGTTAAGGCTAGTGAGGGTGCCCCAAGATTCTAGCCAAGGAAAATGGGAGGAAAGTCGGGCTGGTGAGGGTGCCCCAAGAATCCAGTTTCCGCAATAGGTGGGGGTAGTTCAAAAGGAGTAACCCCCTTGGATTGTAAAATATAAGGTACCTAGGTTAAGGCTAGTGAGGGTGCCCCAAGATTCTAGCCAAAGGAAAATGGGAGGAAACAGTGGGTCAAAAGGAGTGACCCCTTTGGATTGTATGTTAAATAATTGGTCAGAATTTAAGAAATACATTTCTGCAGGGTCCCGTAAGCCAGGCAAGTTAAGAACCTTTTGTGAATTAGAATGGCCAACGTTTCCACTAAATCCATCATGGCCAGCCATAGGGACCCTGGATAAGAGACTGGTTGATAGAGTAGCTGATTTTTGTGCTAGATATCATCCAGACCAGTACTATTACATCTCAGCCTGGCAGATCATAGTGGATATGCAACCACAGCCTAAATGGCTTCAAGATTGCAAATGCATGCCCCTCAGGGCTGCTGCTCCGAAGGCTCCACCACCCTTGCCCCCTTCCGGAACTCCGGAGGACGACGAGGTTTGGCCACCACCTTATCGCCATATATATCCATCTATACCTTCCAAAGACAATGATATGCCACCACTGGAGGGAATGGAGCCTGAGGGTGGTTCAAGTTATAATTTAAGACCCAGAGACAAAGAAGAAGATAGAAAACTTTGCCCCCTGAGAGAAGTTCCTCAAGTAATACCAGATGGCCCAGTTAGTGGAAGGAATTTTCAGTACACACAACCCTACCTGGCAGGACATCCAGCAATTGCTGAATGCCTTATTCACTGCGGAACAAAAAGGACAGATCCTTAGGATGGCCAGGGAGGAGGTAGAGAAGGAAGAAGGGGCCACAGGAGAACAACTGGTGAAGTTACAAGAAAGCCGGGTCCCAACCTATAACCCGAATTGGAACCCCAATACTGAGAAAGAGAGACGGGAACTGGGACAATATCAGCAATATATTTTTAGAGCTATAAGAAGAGGGCCACCCAGACCCGTGAATTTGAAGAAAATATACGATATTCAGCAAGAAAAAGATGAGAGCCCAGGAGCATTCCTGGAGAGGCTTAAAGCCGCCTACAGACAATATAGCCCATATGATATGGAAGATGAAAGTGAGTTGTCACAGGGCACTCAAGCATTAAAACAAAGTTTCATAAGTCAATGTGCCCCAGACATCCGGAGAAAGTTACAAAAGCAAGCCGGACTCGCCCACATGACCCTGTCTAGACTTTTGGAAATAGCATCACAAGTGTATGTGGGACGAGAGGATGAGGACGCGAAGTTTAAAAAGAAGGCAAATGTTATAGCCGCAACTCTGGGAGTCGGGAGGAAATAGAAATGGAGGACGTGGAGGTAGTGCCCAGAGAGAAGGAGGTGCGACGTGGGTGTCGGCAGCAACTACACAGGCATTAGGGAATGACTTATGTGGGCTAGCTCCCATGGAATTGACTCTGGAGCTATCAAGTCTGTTGTAAATATTTAAATAATAATAATAATAAATATAATAAATAATAATAACTGGACATACATGTTACCTGGTTAGAGATGTCCAGATGTCCTGCAGGAGACCAAGATGGTTTCACTCAGGAAATAAAGGAGGGATGGAGACACAAGATAAACCCTGAAGACTCCAAGGCAGATGTTTCCCAAAATGCCCTTGATGTTAAAGGAACCACAAAAGACAGAAGGTTTTAGAAGAGAATGTTTTCAGTCCAGTTGAGGGCCCTGACAAGTGGATACACTAGGAGAGAGATGAAGCAAGTGAGAATGAAGGGAATAAGAGCAAGTTACTGACAGCTGCAACTTAGGATCAAGAAGGAAAGCCAAAAGCTGCCAGAGAAAAGAGAAGAGATACATGTAGATGAAAAGCTGGAAGAGAGCCAAACTCCACCTTGCCAGCACAGCCTGCAAGAGAGATGTTAGTGAAGTAGGAGAGATGTTAATGAAGGAGATGTTAGACAAAGGACTGAAGATGCGGATGGCAGAGACAAAGAGATAGTTAACCCCAGTCGCCTATGCTATAGTTACAGAGGAAGGAAAGATATTGGGAAAACAATCTTTAGGGCCAAATATTTACACAGATTCTAAATATGCATTTCTAACCATTCAGGCCCATGGTGCAATGTACAAAGAAAGAGGGCTGCTAACCGCAGGAGGGAAATTACTCAAAAATGTAGCAAAAGGAAATAGGTTAGCTGATCAAGTAGCAAGACAAGTAGCTGAAGAAGGATGTGAAAATGAGGTATTAGAATTGGCTTTGCAATTGATGGAATGTTGGTATTTCCGAATGTGAAGGTGTATGTTCCGAGTGTGTTGGCATGGCATATGGTTCAGGAGTTGCATAAACAATATCATCAAGGGGGAACGGCCATGCAGCAATTGCTTGAACGACAAGTGTATTTTGAAGGGTTAACAGCTATAACAAAACAAGTGGCAATGAGATGTGAAATATGTGCAAAGTCAAATCCCCGGGTGGGTCCCTTACAACCCCCAGGTGTTCAAAGGGTTGGATTTTCCCCTTGGGAAACATTGGTTGTAGATTTCACTGAAATGCCTAAGTGTAAGAAGTTTCAATATTTGCTTGTGTTTGTATGTACTTTTTCGGGATGGGTTGATGCCTTTCCCACCACTAATGAAAAAGCCGAACAGGTTGTTAAAGCCTTGTTAAGGGAAATTATACCTAGAAGTGGGTTGCCTTTGTATATAGGTAGTGATAATGGACCTGCATTTGTACATCAAATTGTTCAGAAATTAGCTCAAGTTTTAGGTGTGACTTGGAAATTGCACTGCGTTTATCACCCTCAGTCTTCGGCGCGCATGAACAGAACACTTAAAGGGACAGTATCTAAGATGTGCCAAGAGACTGAACTGGACTGGGTAACTGTGTTACCAATGGCACTCTTTAAAGTTCGATGTACACCAACTAGATTTTTGGGACTCTCTCCCTATGAGGTTGTGTTTGGGAGACCACCGTTGAACTTGCATAGACTTGAGGGGGATGTGGAACAGATTGGGAAACTTGAAGTGATTAAAGAAGTACAGTTATTAGGCCAGAACATAGAAAAGTTACAGTAGTATGTGCAAACTATCAGATACCCCTTCCCCGTTACTGCTCTTCACCCTTTTTCTCCAGGAGATCGAGTCTGGCTGAAAGATTGGAAGAGCAACCCCCTTGGACCAAAGTGGAAGGGACCATATGATGTGTTGCTGACCACACCAACGGCAGCTAAACTGAAGGGAGTGAAGCCTTGGATTCACTACACCCGGTTGAAGAGGGACAGGACCAAAGGAGTGGCGAGCAGAGGGAGATCCGGACAATCCACTGCGTCTTCGGATCAAGCGGTCCAGGGAAGACAGGGCAGCATCGCAACGTGAGCCCCCTGTCTGAGGTCAGGTGACCAAGCACCGCCTTGAAGAACAGGAGCCTTGGCTACCCGAGAGCCATGGCGAAAGAAAACAAGGGACAATTGTTAATTGAAGTATCAGAAGCAAATAGCTCAGGTGTTACCTTACATGTAAAACAAAAAGATCACCCTGTCCCCATTTGCCCCCCGAGTGCTAGGATGTCAGGTTTTAGGCTTTACCATCTGATAATAATGCTTCTATTGGGGATCATCATAATGATGTTTCTGTTTCCCTTCCCTTGTAGTGGTCGGTGGGCACGGAATAAGTTTCACCAGATGGTTAATAATATCTCCACAGAATTTAACCAAAGTAATTGTTGGGTGTGCCTACATGGCCCTTCACATCATGGACAGGGATGGCCAATTATAGTTTCTGCGACTTTGAACCTGATGGGGTGGAATGAAACAAAGGTGCATTTTGGGATAGGAACACCTGACAAAGCTCAGTTTTTGTTAAGACACGATAAGAAACCCATAGCAGCTCTATGTGTTCAAAATTTCCCCGATTCAGAGTGGGCCCCAATAATGAAATGGGAAGGAAACCTGAGTGATGGATATGGACGATTATCACTGGCAAGACGGATGAATGTGGGAAATTATGAATATTGTAATCTTACTATACACCTCAACAAGAGTGAACAATGTTCAGAATTAAGTTACCCATTCAGTTGTGGAGCCCGGAATCAAACCATTTTATTTGGTCAGGAAGGAAGTCGGACACCACTGGGGGCACTAAATAAGCAAATGAGGCCATCGGCCTCGCCAGCTACCTGGATAGGTGGACTGTCCCCAGGTATGTATTGGATATGTGGAAAGTGGGCTGGAAAGATTCTTCCCCCTATATGGAATGGAACATGCACTATAGGTACCATAATGCCAGGAGGGCTGGCTTATCACCCAAAGTTACAACCATTCACTGCATGGGACAGACAATTCGGTTGGCACAGATTTAAGAGAGCATATGATGTTAGCAAGGGATATGACCCGGACAACACGTATCTAACAGAGGGGGAAAGGTTCGTAGCTATTGGCATACCGGCCATAGGGATAGCCTGGAATGTGAAACAGTTGAGAAGATTATCATATCAGCTAGAAAGTCTTGCCAATACATCTGCAGAAGGTATAACAATCTTGCAGCGAGAGGTGGATTCCTTGGCTAATGTAGTTTTACAACATAAGATAGCCCTCGACTACTTATTAAGTAAGGAAGGAGGATTATGCATGTGGCTAAATACCACCTGCTGTTACTTCATAAATGAAAGTGGACGAATAGAAGAAAATGTGGAACAATTACATAAAATAGCAGAAACAGTAAAGAAAACATATAGCCTGGGAGGCTGGGATTGGTGGTCATGGTTAACTTCTTGGCTACCAGATTTTGGATGGTTAAAAGGTCTGTTTGTAACCATCCTGCTAATTCTGCTTATGGGAATCATTGTATGTACTTGCTTGCCTTGCTTGCTTAAATTTTTGCAAAATAGATTTGAAAGCATGCTTCAACTAGAGAGAAAAGTAATGTTGGCGCGCTTGACCTACCATAAAAATGACAGTGCCTCGTATCATAACTTACAAGAAAAAGGGGGGAATGAGAGGGTCAGTCTAACTGATCCAAGGGTGTCCCCTTGAGCCAGGGCATACTTAGCTCAGTTAGAAAAATAAGCTGAGTGGAAAAGTAAATGGCAAAGGCAGATTCTGTAAGTTATGTACGAAGCAAGTAGAAAAAGCAGAACTACTTTTAGCAGAACTACTTTTGCAAGCAGGAAATGTAACCAAGCTAGGCTAGACAGAGACAGTGAAAATGGTAAACCGCAGGTATGTTGCTGGGTAGAGATAACAGAATTTTATTGTGATTGGCTGAAACGCTGGGTGAATAATTCTAAAGGAAACTATAAATGACATGTACTTGAACAAGGAAGGGGGGGACAGGTTTTTCACCGTTAGGTGGCTGTTACCCCCACCAGCTGGTTAATAAACTTGGTTGGAATCATTAAAATTGGTCTGGTCTGAAACTCTTGCGCCTTCGATCCCCGGGATATGTTTGGGAACGCCTAATTCCCTTACAACATCCCTTCAGATATTTAAACAGGGCTATCATATCACCTCTAAACCTTCTCTTCTCCAGGCTAAACATCCCTAGCTCCCTAAGTTGGACCTGCTATACATATCAGTTTATTTATTGATCCATATTATCTTATTCTAAGAATTCCTCTTTTAAAACAACCCACACTGTAATTTCTATAACTTAGCATTTCTATAAATATTCTATGTCGATATATATATATATATATATATATAACCAATACATACATGCAAAGTTATCATACTATGTTTCTTTCATTTTATATTTTCAATCCATTATATTAATGATAACTATACATTCAAAACTCCTTTATCATCTTTCTTTTTATCAAGATAGTCCATAACTAGTGACCACTCTTCTTTGCATTTACTTTGCAGTCCATCTCTTATCAAATACGTTAATTTATCAGATATTATCATAACATACAGTTTACTGTTCCATTCATTTATTGTTGGGATCTCCTTACTTTTCAATTTTTTCACGAGGTATATTTGAATCTCTTTTTCCACTTTTTCCCATTCATCTAATAATACTGGTTTGCCTATATCCTGTGCCCAATTGATCATGAATTGTTTTATCGTTTCATCTTCATTTTCTAAATTCAAAATAATTTTATAAATTTTCAAAATTGTGTGTTCTGAGTAAATTTACGATTTTTTATTCTTTTTCTATCTGAAATAATTTTAAGTCCATTTTAAACCTTTTCACAATTTGTCTGTACAAAAGCTAATTACATTTAAGACCCTCAGCCACCAATTCTTCCATGGTTTTCACTTTATACTCTTCTTTTTCTACTTTCAGCAGATCACTATATAATACCCAATACGATTCTTTCATTTTTTTTTCCCCCTTCTAAAAAATGCTTCATTTACTGATGACCACTTTGGAATTTTTGGCCAAAAGTATGGTTTATATTTTTGCCATACTCTTAGTAGGGATTTTCTGACATTTTCTGATTATTGAAATTCTTGTTAGCTTTGATTTTTATCATATATTAGATAGACATGCCACCCAAAAACATTATAAAAACCTTCCCATTGTAACAAATTATCATTCTTGATTTGAAACCATTCTTTTATCCGCTCAAGTTTGCCAAATTTTAGATTATATTATTATAATCTAAATTTTGGCAAACCCAATCCATCCTTTTCCGTTTTACCCTGTAATATTTTCAATTTGATTCTTGGTTTCTTTTGTTCCAAATAAATTTTGCTATGTCTCTATTCCATTCTTTGAACGGTTGTCGGTAATTGGCAAGGTCTGAAACAAACAGATTTTTTTTTATCCATGGATTCAGGCATCCAGGGATTTGAAAATATTTTTGAAATATATAAATTTCTAATAACAGACATTCAGTTTACCATTTTATATGAGGGGCACCATTGTACTCTTCCGTTGTGTTTAGTGGGAGAAGCATATATGGATTTTGGAATCCACAGAGGGTCCTGCAACCAAACCCCAGTGGATACCAGGGGCCCACTATTCACAAATTGCATATCTGTGAACTAAGACATCACAAATGTGATGGGATTTAGGGTTGTCAGAGTGACAACCGGGGAGAGCTCCTATCTCTTTAATGGCTGTGTAAAAGAGGGAATGTCCCTGTATCCAATGCAAGGGAAGTTAGTGAGGTTGAGCAGCTGAAGAAAGGTCTATTGAGCAGCTGCTCTGACAGCACTGGCAACATATGTACCCAGTGAAACAGCTATTTGGTTTGCCCTTGGGTCTTAAGAAACTGAAAAAAGTCTTGGGCAGAGTATTCGTTTGAGACCATTCCTCAATCTTCCTTTTCCCTGCACTTTGTATCTGGGCCATTTTTTCTTTCTCAACTGAGCAAAAATGCACACAATACATCTTTTTAAAGTTAACGTTTCACAGATGTCACATGGCATGCGTGGTGGCCAAGCGACCTCACAGTGTATCCAAGATGGCAAAAGTTATGAATGAAGCCAGGCATCACCTGGAATAACAACTGTGTCCAGTTCTGTGCCCACAATTCAAAAATGTTGTTGAGAAGCTGGAGCGTGTCCACAGGAGGGACACCGAAATAGTGAAGGGTCTGGAAACCATGGCCTTATGTGGAGAGACCTGGGGAGCTGGCGACATCCAGAGTGAGAACTGCGAGCGTGTTTTTTCTTTGCAAAGATTCAATTTCTGCTTTGGATTCCAAGGACCAATATTTTTACATGTTCACCGTAGAGACAAAGCAATTCTGAACCCAGCTGAGGCCAGTTCAGCGTCAGTTACTGACCACTGCCCTCTGGTTGTGCCAGATGTTGTCATTGGATTGGTAGCACCATGTCTTTAGGTGCGGGCGCTGAAGAGGAAAGAAGGGTTTTGTTGAGGCTGAGGAAGTTTCGGGCCCAAACCAAAACAGAAGCATCTGGTTTTTTTAAGCCTTTGGGATCTGCTGTTTTGGAAACAAAATGGACCAAAAGGAGCTGAAATTCCATAAAGAGAGAGAAAAAGATATTTCAGATGCCATTGAGCAATATATTCAAATTGACGGGCTGCTTGAGCAACAAAGGAGCCATCGACCAGAAAAAAACGGGTCACCACGACAGACAAAACATTTCCAAGTACTTTTCGTATTCGGATTGGCCAAAAGGACGCACGGTAAAAAAGGCTTCTGTGTTGACCTTACAAGCCATAATAACAGAATATGCACCACCTAATCAACATCAGCCTTCCATTTTAAGTCCCAAAAGGGAGATGTTGGATGACTTTCTTGCATTGATGGAGAACAAGAAGGTCACCAAAAAAGAAGGACTGGTTGTTACCAAAACACGTTTGGCACCTAGCCTTTGTTCAAAGCCACTTATGCCGCCAATATAACGACAGGGCCCTGCATTAGAAATGGAGTGAGAGGAGGATACCCCCCTGCACAAGAAGAAAAAGACAAAGAAACAGGTTGGCCTTTCAATGAAATGGAAGCACTGTGTGTGTCTGTGTGTGCCACTGTCTTTGACTTTTGCCCTTTAAGGCAAGGGAAGGCATTGAGGGGGCTCTGCAGGCCTCATACAAGGACAAGGCCCTGCGTTAGAAGTGGAGCGAAAGGAGGAAACCGCCTCCACAAGAGGAAAAAGACAAAGGGACAGGCTGCCATCTTAATAAAATGGAAGCAATAATAATAACACGCCTCTGTGTGACTGAATGTCTTTCACTTTTTTGCCCTTTTCAAATCAAGGGAAGGCCTGAGGGGGCTCTGCAGGCCTCGTCGCCATAGCAACAGGCGATCCCGGAAGTGGACCTAGGTGTGTCTCTTTGATTTTTGCCCTTTTAAAGCAAGGGAAGGCCTGAGGCATTTTTGCAGGCCTCGCGTCGCCATAGCAACAGGCCGAAGTCTGTCTCCCGGGCTGCGATTGGTTGACGGGTGGCTAGGGGGCGGGACCGGACTACGTCATCCTCCATCACGTGACGTCCTCCTCTTCTGGGACGGTCTCTTCCAACTCTATGATTCTAGGCTTCTTTATGGTAAGTGGGAAGGAGTGTGTGGATAAAGCACTTCCGCCACTCCTATCATGGCCGCGCCAGGAAGCGGTGCACTTCCGCTTCTCTCTCACACACAAAATGGCGCCTGAACAGAGTAGTCTCCGCCTCTCTTTTCTAGTCTGAGGCCGGCGGCGGCGCTGAGCGGAAGTCCTTGTCCTGTGTGTCCTCCTTCCTTCCGGTTTCTGAGTGGCTGCTGCTGGACTTGGGGGACCGTTCCACGAGGGTTTCTTTCTGCGGCCGCTTAGGGTAAGAAGGCTCTGGAAGAAGGGGGTGGGATGGCGGTGCTGGGTCCCTTGTGAGAGGCTGCTCTTTGGGGGGTTGAACTTGGGGCAGGGTGACCAGGCGTCCTCCTTTTCCCGGACACCGTCCTACATTCCCCAGCCTTCTGCCCAGGAGGAAGAGCAAAAGTGTCCTCCATTTTTGAGCAGGACTCAGAAGCGTGGGTTTGCATTTCTAGCTTTTTTTATGTTGGGTCGTGTCCTATATATTTTTTTCCTTCTGTGTCCTACATTTTGCCTGGTGACCAGGCGTCCTCCTTTTCCAGGACACGTCCTCCATTTCAGCCTTTTGCACATACATGTTATATACTTTATATATATATACATATATATTATGTAAAATATATTATATATGTATATTGCATATTATGTATATAATATAATATATATATATTATATGTATAATATATATTGTGTATTATATATGTAATATATATTGTATATATAATATATATATTATATATATTATATATATATGTGCGAGCTTTTGTTGGGTCATGTCCTACTTTTTTCATTCTTTGTCCTGCATTTTGCCTGCTAACCAAGCCTCCTCCCTTTCCAAGACACGTCCTCCATTTCAGCCTTCTGTGCAGGAGGGACACCAAAACGTCCTCCATTTCTTAGCAGGACTCAGAAGCATGGGTTTGCATTTCTAGGAGTCTTCCTAGCTTTTATATTGGGTCCTTGTCCTACATTTTACCTTCTCTGTCCTACATTTTGCCGGGTGACCAGGCGTCGTCCTTTTCCAGGACACATCCTCCATTTCAGCCTTTTGCATTTATATGAGTGTGTGCTTTTATTGGGAACTGAGAAGGTGCTGAGCTGCATTTATGCCTCAAGGTGGGCTCTGGCTGATTGGTTGGAGATAGCAGTCAGTCCCCACTCCTTCTTCTTCTTCTTCTTCTTCTTCTCCTTCTAATAACAATAATAATTATAATTATTTAGGATCCTAAGAGTTGGAAGCAACTTCAATGGCAGGGTGACCAAACACCCGCCTTTCCCAGGCCATGTCCTCCATTTTCGCCTTTTGTCCAGGAGGCTTCCATTTTGAGCATCACTAAGAAGCATGAATATACGTTTATATGAGTGGTTTAGTTTTGATATGGTAGTGCCCTACATTTCCATTCTGCTTTGGTCAGGCCCCACTTGGAATACTGTGTCCAGTTCTGGGCACCACAGTTCAAAAAGGATATGGAGAAACTGGAGCATGTCCAAAGGAGGGCAACTAAGATGGTGAAGGGTCTGGAAACCATACTTTATGAGAAACGACTTAGAGAGTTGGGTATGTTTAGCCTGGAGAAGAGAAGGTTAAGAGGTGATATGATAGCCCTGTTTAAATATTTGAAGGGCTGTCATATTGAGGAGGGAGCAAGCTTGTTTTCTGCTGCTCCAGAGACTAGGACACGGAACAATGGATGCAAACTGCAGGAAAAGAGATTCCACCTCGACATTAGGAGGAACTTCCTGACAGTAAGGGCTGTTCAATAGTGGAACACACTCCCTCGGAGTGTAGTGGAGTCTCTGTCCTTGGAGGTCTTTAAGCAGAGGCTGGATGGCCATCTGTCAGGAATGCTTTGATGGAGAATTCCTGCATGGCAGGGAGGTTGGACAGGATGGCCCTTGTGGTCTCTTCCAACTCTATGAGTCTATGATTCTACATTTGATAGTGCTTTGACGGTGAGGGCATCCAGTCACTCTGGACCTGGAGGTTGTGGGGTTGCCATGAGTTGCAGTTGACTGGAAGGCAGTTAACAACAAATTGAATGGAAAATGGAGAAACAGGTGTAGTTCAAGGGCTATCAAGTCCAACTCCATTCTGCCATGCAGGAACACACCACCACAGCATATTCATTAGTGACCTGTGGTTGCAGTTATGAACTCGTTCGATGAGTCAGGAACCAAAGAATCATAGATTGGGAAGAGACCTCAAGTTGGACTCTGGTTGGCTGGGGATAGCAGTCAGTCACCACTTGCAATGATTATGATTATAGAAGTTAGAGGAAAATTATAGAGTTAGGGGAAAAGAGTCAGTGTGGCCTAGTGGTTTGAGTGTTGGACTATGTCTCTGGAGACCAGGGTTTGATTCCTAGCTTGGCCATAAAACCCACTGGGTGGCCTTGAGCATGTCACACACTCTCAGGGAAAAGCAGTGGCAAACTTCTTCTGAACAAAACATGCCAAGAAAATAATAATAAAATAATAATAATAAAATTTATTTATATACTGCCTTTTCAGAGGATCAAAGCGGTTTACAAAAATGCTTAAACAATTACATATACAATTAATACAGACATACATGACTAAAAAGTTCATCCCCTTGCATTAACTAAAATACGAACATCAAAATACAGTTAAATTAATGACATAAAAATATATTAAAACATATCCTCCTCTAGAAGCCAAATTTGGAAGAGACCCCAAGTTGGACTCTGGTTGGCTGGGGATAGCAGTCAGTCACCACTTCCAATGATTATGATTATAGAGTGGAGAATATTTTCTGTCTTTGTGATGGGGTGGACAGATATCACATTTTTAAAATCCTATTTTTTTTCTATCGCACTTTTTAAAAATATGTAAATCTTGGTTGTTACTCCAAAATGAACCAAATGAAATTCCTTAATTCCATAAACTATGATCTGGAAAGTTAATATTTGCTGTATTCTCTGCTTTCTATGTTAATAAAAGTCAATTAGTGTTAAAATACTAAACGTTTTCAGTTACTACAGTAGTTTCTCTGGAAGGGCAGAACTTGCTGAGCTGTGTTTCACTATGGTTAGTCAGTATATGAAATGGGAAATCCCATTAGGGTTTTCCAGTATACTGAACACTGGTGGGGTAGTGTCACAGATAGCAAAGAAATTAAGAATCGTATTGTAATATGAAAAAATTGGTTTCCTTCTTTCATTCTGTGTACTTAATGGTTTGTTCTTGCTACTTTTTTAAATGAAAGGAGCAGCAGAATTGACTATGCAAATCTCCTGCAGTAGATTGGACTACTATCTTTCATAGTATGAAGCTCTAAAAATTCTTAACAAACTTTGTACAAGGTGTCTTTAGTTGGATTGAGTGGGAAGGCTGTGTAAAGTCGTATCATCTATTTACTGTGATGATAGAAAGATTTCTGATTCCACTGTTTTTGAAGCATTTAAGTAACTATACTTTCTTATGTTACAGGTTAGGGCAGGTTTATTAGGCAGAATAACATGTCTTGTTCAATATGTTTTGCTAATAATTCATTTTACTGAAAGCACAGCTTGTGTACTTCAGTCCAAAGAAATGCTGAATACCTGTAACTCATCCCACAATTATACCTTGAATCTTAGATCCAAAGCACACTGCAGAAATAATCCAGTTTGAAACCGCTTTAACTACCCTGTCTCAAGGCTAAGGCATTCTGGGAACTGTAGTTTTGCGAGACATTTAGCCTTCCCTATTAGAAATCTGGTGACACAATAAACTACAATTCCTAGAATTCCCTAGCACTTAGCCAGGGCATAAAGCGGTCTCAAAAGGGATTATTTCTACAGTGTGTTTTGGACCTTAGCATAGCAACTAGAGACTCTTTATGTTCACCAGAAGGTGCCAGTAAATGATCTGTTGAGTTACTACTAGTGTTTGATTTCCTGCTCGAGCATAAAAACCCACTGGATGACCTTGGGCAGGTCACACTCTCTCAGCTTCGGAGGATGGCAATAGCTAACCCCCTCTAAAGAAACTTGCCAAGAAAACCCTATGATAGGTTTGTTTTAGGGTCTCCGTAAGTCGAAAATGTCTTGGAGGCAGACAACAACAACGTATCCTTCAGCAACAAAGATAAGGCACTTGGATGACCAACTGAGAAGTGTAGAAATTCTGAAGGATTCAAGAAATGTGATAGGAAGGATATAAGCAGGATGGGGAGCAAGTAGAATTACATTTTGACAAAAATAACATACAACCATTAGAACTAAATGCTTTGCTGATTACCTTTCAAAATGCAGTTTTGCCCTTTTGCCAACTTTTATTTTAATCTCAATTTGCTAAAATTTTGGTTGCTGTTTTAAACTTACCTGAGCTTTAAAGACACAAGTATCTTATAAATACCTGTGGTGTTTTTGTCTTACTCCAAAGTGCAGCACAAATAAGAGGATGCTGCCTTTCCACTGAATCTTTTGGTGGGTGCAGAAAGTTTACAGGGTAAAGGAAGAAGGCACTTACGTTTGCAGTGGTTTGGAGGAGATGAGAAATAGTGGAGGTATTCTCCAGTATGGTATTCCTACTATTTCTCTTCTCAAATATCGGTGGGGGTGAGTGGGAAATGAAAGAAGATGCTACCATTCCTAATGGAGAATGTGGACCATGGTTTATGTTTGTGCTGGGCATCATAGGGAAAGGGTGGCCTAAGGGAATGGTCAACATTGGAGAGCCCTCACCAAAATGATATTGGGTTTAATTAGCAGGATAAGATGAAATGTTCTGTAATCCAACACTGATGGCTTCTTCTGATGAAATCTAGTATCAAAAATGTAAGCTTGGTTTGCAAAGTATAGTATTTGCTTTCAAAAGTTTTATACTGTGACATTACCATTTCTCCATATGGGAGAAAAGCAGGATACTGTATAAATAAATATCACAACAAATACTCATAAGTTTACTAATGCTTATGGATGTGCATGGTAAGATTCCTCCACTATGTGCTTTGAATCTCAATTTGCAAGGGATTACGTAGTGCAGAAAGGTATAATCAAGAGAAATATCTTCCACAATCTGAGTGAATGTGCTCACTTTCATCTGAGTAATTTGGTTCCAGTTTATGCCAGAACAGAAGAGGAGGTGGCACACTAGACTGTGCTTTAGATTCTTACAGGTGACTTGAGGAAGCCACATGTTGTTAAAGTAGTACAAAAATCCCCTGGAAAATCAATTAGTATGGCTGGGGAGGGGACATGATCCCCCTGTCCTATATGCATTGTCTAATTGGACAAAGTTACAGACAAAACCCAACCCTTGAAGGCTACAGCCTGCAGTTGTCATGAGGCCACATAGAGCCTTCCCACAGAGAGTCATCCCTTGTCTAGCTGAAAGATATACAGCAACTTACTGTCTGGATCTTACCATTCCTCTGTGAATTTGCCATTTGTGAGAGTGCAGAGATGTACAGCCTCTTCTAAGTAGCTCTGTAGGTCATGGCCAAGTCAGGAATCCCTTTTTTGAAACAGAAGCTTTTGTTAATATCTTCACCACAGCCGTAATAGGTTCTATTACTTTTTGACAATTTCATGGTCTTTCTGAATTAGTTCATTGAACAATATAACAAAGAATTCGTACATATAACAAATATATACATACGTGTGCGTAAAACAAATATAACCAAAGAATTCCCGTACCTTGGGCTAAATATTAATCAGAGTGGACACTGCAGTCATAAAATCAGAAGATGACTAGGACTAGAAAGGGCAGGTATGAAGGGACTAGAAAAGATACAAAACTGAAAAGACGTAACACTGAATGCTAAAGTAAGTATCATCCAAACCATCATATTTACCATCACCATGTACAGATGTAAGAGCTGGACAGTCAAGAAAAAAAAACAACAACCTCATTTGAGATGTAGTGAATAAGAAGTGCACTAAAAAGACAAACAAATGGGTTCTGGAACAGATAAAGCCTGAACTCTCCCTGGAAGCCTGGATGACCAAACTGAGGTGGTCATATTTTGGACACGCCTTGAGAAGGAACTTCTCATAAGAAAAGTCAATGATCTGGGAAAAGTGGAAGGCAGCAGAAAGAGATGAAGATTGTGAGCCAGATGGATAAAATCAGGAGCAAAACAGACTGCTGCTGGGCATCTTGGGACATGGCGTATAGACGGCTCCCACCCTCAAGACTCAAGCCGGGCACCTACCCATATGTGAGCCAGCATCCAGGTGCTCCAGCAGCACATTTACATGCTGCATGCTGCCTTAAAATGCCTTAAAGCTGGCTTCCCACTGTGGCAGGGTGGAAATGCAACATATTGCTCTACTGGATTTGTATGGGGCTTAGAAAATGCTGATTTTAGAAGTGGGGTTTTAGGAACTCAGAAAATGAGATTTTTCTGCCCTGACAATGTATAAAATATTACTACTTTAGAAAAGAGTAAAGTTACTTTACAAAGAGAGGAGGCATTGTGATTCAAATTTAAATTAAGCTCCTGATATTTGAAGGCAGTCTTCATGCCTTCAAGTTGTTTCTGATTTATAATCACCCTTACAGGGATTTTGTGGGGGAAAACCTATCACAGGGTTTTTGTGGAAAGATTCATTCAGAGAGGTTGTTGTTGGCTGCATGCACCCTGCAGAAATATTCCAGTTTGACACCACTTTAACTGTAACGGCTCAATGCTATGGAATTCTGGGATTTGTCGTTTGTTGTGGCCCCAGAGCTCTCTGACAGAGAAGGCTAAATATCTCACAAAGTTACAATTCCCAGAAATCCATAGCACTGAACTGTGGCAGTTAAAGTGATGTCAAACTGGATTATTTCTGCATGGTGCATGCATCCATTGCCTTCCTCTGACACTGAGAGTGTGACTTGCCCAAGATCACCCAGTGTTTTTCCATGGCTGAGCAGGAATTTGAACCCTGGTCTCCCAGAGTCCTGGTTCAGCACTCAAACTACTATACCATGTGTCCTACATTACTGGTATCTCTGATAACAATATATTGCTTCCATTGTCAGAAGAAATATGCCTTTGGGTACTAATGCCACAACAGGGAAGGTGGTGTCACCCTCATGCACTGGGTGTGCACTTCCCAAAGACATACATTTGTTTGCCGCTTTGTCAACAGGATACTGCACTAGGTAAGCCTTTGGTTTGGTCCAGTAGTGCTCTTCTTATGTTGTCTATTTTTTCTTTCCCTCAGGAATTGCTGCTACCTTTGCCTGTGGATCATGCCTGTTCTGCCTTTAGCTCTGCTCTTGCTTTCTGGCTTAGCTGCTTCTGTGGAAGTGAAGCGCCCACGAGGTGTCTCCCTAACAAGTGAGTTCCTAATAGACTATACCAAGCTAGCAAGCAGCTGAGAAATCCTCTTGTAACACATTATTCCATCAGGAAGTCTCCTATTCCTCTTGTCATGGAGACCGGAAGCAAGATGGGTACCTGCCAGTATTGTAAATTTGTGGATACATCATTGATTTACTAATAAAGCTCCACAGTTCTTTGTCTCTTTAACATAAAAATAGTGCTACTGGTATAAGAAAGAAATGTAACTCCAACTGTTAGGACTGCCATTATATCCTGCCCTAAGTAATGCATTATGTTGTAAATATAAGAATAAAGCATCAAAGTCTAGTCCTTGTGGTCACACACGCTTCTTTTGTAACATTTTTATTTTTTGCAATGTATGGGTGTGATTTTTGCTATTCTTTTGTAGTAAATACTGCTGGGACTGGGACTGATGAGAAGCATTTCCTAATTAATATTCTGAACAGTTTCAGGTCATTGTTAATGCTCTGGTTCCCACCTAAAACCAAGTGAAAATTCAGTGCTATAAGGCTCAGCCAGAATGCACCCAACCAAAGCTATGGTGCTTTCAGAAGGACTCTTGCTGAGTTTAGTTGTAGTTTTCAGAAATACTACTAGCATTTGAAGTTCAGAACAGAGATTGTGAAATTAACACAGGTTTAACAAAGCAGACAGACAAACCAGAGTTTAAAGCTATCTTGTTTAGAAAATGACCAAAATATGTTTTGTACCACATTCTCTGATTTAAATATAGCAAGAAATGAAATTTTATAGAAAGTGAAACTAAAGTCAGCAGGACTCTTCCTTCTAGCCAAGTGGGGAGAAAGAGAGGAATGGTGTGGGATAGTATATATAGTGTTAAATACTGGTCTTATGTACTCTTTTTAAATATATATACTTAACTCATTTTATTTGCAGCTCCCAAATTATGCAGTCCTCCTTGACATAAGGCAGAGGTGGACAACTTAGGATGTTCCAGATATTGCTGGACTGCAGCTTCCAGTATTTCTGATCACCATTTATGCTGACGGGGGCTGTTGGGATTTGTAGTTGATCAGTAACTGGAAGATGCAAATTGTGTTGTTATAAAAGAAGACTTGGTTCTGCAGCCTTCCTTTTCCCACTGTGTCACTGTAGGCACAACTTACCATGGGTGAGTTGCAGAGTATGAGTGGGGAGCAAAGGAATAATTATTAAGTATTCTAGGTTCATCTCTGCCATCCACCATATGTGCTTGAATACCTTTCTAGATCTGTGTACTTGTGTTGCCCTTACTTGAGTCAAAGTGTCTCATTTTCATTTTCAGACCATCACTTCTATGATGAATCAAAACCATTCACTTGTTTGGATGGCTCTGCAATTATAGCCTTTGACAGAGTCAATGATGATTATTGTGACTGCAAGGATGGCTCAGATGAGCCAGGTAAGTGAAGCATGTGAGATAGATTTTATTTATTTATTTATTTATTATATTTATTTGTTTCCCGCTCTTTTCCCAGGAGTGGGACTCAGAGCAGCTTCACAACATTAAAAATAGTACAATTAAAACATTTTTAAAAATTATTAAACATACCCACCTGTCCCCATAACAATTTCTTAAACTCTGTGTGAACAGGTAGGTCTTAACCTGCCGGCGGAAGGCCATCAAGGAGGGAGCCATTCTGCTTTCCCTGGGCAGGGAGTTCCAGAGTTTAGGGGCAGCCACTGAGAATGCTCTCGTGTTCCCACCAACTGTGTTTGTGATGATGTTGGGACGGAGAGAAGGGCTTCTCCAGAGGATCTCAGAGTCTGGGCCAGTTCATACCAGGAGAAACGGTCTGTCAAATAGTGTGGACCTGAGCCATGAAGGGCTTTATAGGTGACAACTAAGCACCTTGAATTGTATCCGGAAACAAACTGGCAGCCAATAAAGCTGTTTCAACAGGGACTTTGTATGGTCTCTGTAATCTGCCCCTGTCAACAGCCTGGCAGCAGCTCTTTAAACCAGCTGAATTTTCCAAACACTTTTCATAGGCAGTCCCATGTACAGCCCATTACAATAGTCCAGATGGGATGTAACCAAGGCATGTACCACCGTAGGCAGATCTGGCTTCTCAAGGAATGGGCACAGCTGGTGCACAAGTTTTAAATGTGTGAAAGCACTCCTGGTCACAGCAGAGACCTGGGGCTCCAAGTTCACAGCTGAGCCCAAGAGTACTCCCAAACTGCGAACCTGTCTTCAGGGGGAGCATGACCCCATCTAACACAGGCTGGATCCCTATTCCCTGATCCGTCTTCCAGGAGCACCTCTGTCTTGTCTGGATTAAGTTTCAACTTGTTTGCCCACGTCCAGTCCATTACTGAAGACAGACACTGATTTAGGATTATGACAGCCTCTTTGGATTGAGGTGGGAAGGAGTAGTAGAGTTAGGTGTCATCTGCATATTGATGACACCACACCCCAAAACTCTGGACAACCTCCCCCAGCGGTTTCATGTATATGTTAAACAGCATAGGGGACAACACAGAACACTGAGGGAACCCACAGGTCAATGGCCAGGGGGTTGAACAGGAGTCCCCCAGTCCAGGCAGGAATGGAGCCGCCATAGAACGATGCCTCCGAGCCCCATCCCAGAGAGGCAGTCCAGAAGGATACCATGATCGATGGTATCAAAAGCCATTTAGAGGTCCAGGAGAACCAACAGGGACACACTCCCCCTGTCCAGTTCCCTCCTTAGGCCATCCACCAGGGCGATCAAGGCTGTCTCTGTTCCATAGCCAGTCCTGAAACTAGACTGAAATGGATCTAGATAATCTGTTTCATCCAGAAATCCCTGGAGTTGGTAAGCACCGCACATTCCAAAACTTTGCCCAGAAATGGTAGGCTAGACACTGGCCAATAGTTATTCATTATTGTGGGTTCCAAGGTTGACTTTTTAAACAGAAGCCTCACAATAGCCTCCTTTAGGCAGGATGGAATTCTGCCTTGTTGTAAGGAGGCATTGATTACCTCCTTTACCCACTCTGCCAGTCCCCCTCTGACCTGTTTAATAAGTCAAGAAGGACAAGGGTCCAAGATACATGTGGTGGCTCTTACCTCTCTAAGGATTCTGTCCACTTCATCAGGCTGCACAAGCTGAAAAGTATCAATTAACACTGGACTGACAGGAGTCACGGTTACATCCATTGACACTGTATCAACTGTAGCATCCAAGTCAGAGTGGATTTGAGTGACTTTATTTGCAAAATGTGCAAATTCTTCAAAGTGAGCCTCCAAGTGGTCTTCATCCTCTACTCGAGGGTGAGTGTGTAAAAGACCCCTGACCACCCAGAACAGCTCTGATGGCTGGCTCCTTGCAGAAGCAATGCTGGCAGCAAAAAATGATTTCTTTGCTGCCCACATTGCCACAGAGTAGGCTTTCAAATAGGCTCAGCCTGTTTTCTACCAAATTCACTCTTGAGTCTTTTGCCAACGTTCTTCTAGTCTCCGTTTCATTTGCTTCATCATCATCAACTCCCTAGATAACCAGGGGGCTGGTTTGGCTTCACTCCATGAGAGGGGATGCTCAGGAGCGATTGTGACCACTGCCCTGGCTATTTCCTCATTCCAAAGGCTGGCCAGGGCTTCAACAGAATTGCCTGCCAAAGTGACAGGAAACTCCCCAAGAGACCTCAAGAATCCATCCGGATCCATCAGCCTCCAGGGGCAGACCATCCTAATGGGTCCCTCACTTCTGCAGAGGTTCTGAGTCCCAGTGAGTCTAAACCTGACCAGATAATGATCTGTCCATGACAATGGAACTATGGAGAGTTCGGCCTCACCAAGATCATCACCCCGCCCAGCATGGAAAACAAGGTCCAGAGTGTGCCCAGCAGCATGAGTAGGGCCAGATACTACTTGGGACAGACCCATAGTTGTCATGGAGGCTATGAAGTCCTGAGCCACTTCTGAAAGGGCAGTCCCAGCATGGTTGTTGATGTCCCCCAGTACTAATAGACGCAGAGACTCCAACACCAACCTCGAGACCATCCCGGCCAGCTCAGGAAGGGAGACTGTTGTGCAGCGGGATGGGCGGTACACCAACAAAATCCCTATTCTCTCCCGGCTACCCACCTTTAAATAAACACACTCAAAACCTGTAGACTGTGTGAGGGGGCATCTTGTCAAGGGGATGGAATCACAGTAGATCACTGCAACTCCATCTCCCCGCCCCCCAGGTCTTGCCTGCTGTTGCACTCAGTGAAGGTCAGATTTTAGTGAATGTATATTGCACTGTGGCATTAGACTTACAAGAATGGATTATTGTCCTTTTTCCTAACCCAGAATTTAATGGAGAGGGAATCTCAAAGAGTAGAAACCCAAAGAGAAGAATGTGGACAGAATCCCATTAGTGTCTTGTGCTTTTGTAAATTCCCCTACAGAAGTGGTTAGACATTGACAGCATCTGCATTCCAGTTCAAAGTCACGCATGTGGAGCCACGTGCTGTGCTGTTGTGCGTGTGATTCTTGGCTGATGCATATCTATCTGCTCCTGTTGGAATTGGCAGTAGTGCTCCATTAGTTTCACAATGCTGCCATTCCACATAAGGGCCACATAACACAAGGTATAAGTCTGCATGCAGAAGTTTATGCAGGCTCCCTCCTACCCTGGAGATGGTAAGGGACAAGAAAGGGCTGGATCTGTGACTTGTTCCTGCTTCCAGCATGGGCAAAAAAACTTCATTGAAGATGGGGGGGAGGGAACCTTCAGGGCAAAAAGGATTAATGAGTGGGATTGATTTTTTTATATATATAAAAAAGGATTCAGTGGACTGCTTCCATATTCGACAAGGCTGAAGCTTTGTGGATATGCAGTCATGTTATGGCATCATATTTTCTGCAGACATGTTTACTGGATATATAAACATGTCCAGATTCTATGGGACAGGGTATGATATAAAGGTAAGAGTGAATAACATTCGTTTTGAGTAAACCTGAGAATTTCAGTGTCATCTTTCCCATTATTGCAATATCCTTCAATTAATGCTGATGAGAGACTTTGTGGCTGAAGAGTGGGGTATAAATACTCCAAATAAATAAATAAACTCTTCCAGGTGGCTAAAGGGGATGGAGAGGTCATAATAGATTTGTAGGCAGGTTTGGTCTTAGTACCGATAGAACTATGACCCACCCATTCCTTTTTTAGCAGTTTTCCTCTTTTTCACATGTTAGGTTGGGAGGTATGCCCTATATCCCATAGCAAGTTTTATTACTTGATCTCAAGGTAAAGAAACGTTGCAAGTGAAGAAGATGGCAGTTGGATTCCCTTTACCTAATATAAATGATGTGGAGGGGCAAGAAGCAATGGGAGGAGAATATACTTACAATAGCTTCCCAAATGCAGTTGTGCATATCTTACAGTCATAATGGCTATTGGGAGGGACTGGAGGTAATGAAATTCAATCTAGATCTGAGTCAGGATATAGTGCAGAGAGGTGGTTGTGGAGCAATGATGAGAAGAGATGGATATGGTTGTGCTGAGTTTATATTCTTGAGCTAGAGCCTTTGTAGGAGCTTAGAAAATTATTGGCATTTCTACTACTGATTTATGGTTGTAGCAGAGATATAAATCTTTTCAGGACTTTAATTTGTG
This sequence comes from Urosaurus nigricauda, assembly GCA_034509955.1. Lineage (NCBI taxonomy): Eukaryota > Metazoa > Chordata > Lepidosauria > Squamata > Phrynosomatidae > Urosaurus > Urosaurus nigricauda. The sequence continues at coordinate 136,833,424 of JAOEGL010000002.1, forward strand.
GAGTATATAATATGGCATCTAAAACAGACTGTATTTTTCTCTGTGGATTAAAAAAATGCAGTTGGTTGGTGTGGGAGTTGTGACAATTAGGTTGGGAACCTTTTGTGCTAAATACACAAGATACAGATCCCTGGCTCAATGCTAGGGAATTCTGGGTGCTGTAGTTTTGTGAAACATTTAGCCTTCTCTGTCAGAGACCTGTGATGCCACAATAAACTACAGTTCTCAGTATTACCTAGCATTCAGCCCGGACAGTAAAAGCTGTCTCAAACTGGATTATTTCTGCAATGTGTTTTTGGCCATTGTCATTATTTAACTATTTTGTATTCCATTTTTCTCTAAGGGTTGGGGCACATGATGACTTATGACATAGTAGAAAAAGGCACAGTAAAAACAGAATTATGTTGCCCACATCAAAATATTTTTGCATTCTTTGACTGGAATCCTGTTGGTGAATTATGTTTCCATACTTTACATTTCTCAGGTGATTGTGTAAAAACAAAAAGGAAAGGAAAGGAAAAAAAACCCCAACAGCTTAATGGTGTGTCTAAATAAAAAACTTCCAGTTTATGCAATTTATTCAAACCAGGGTGTTTTTTGGGGGGTGGGGGTATAGTAAAGTTGGCAAAGTTAATACAATATAAAGCTGGTTTTATAGATTGCTATAAGTATCCTGTATGTGGGAGAGAGGCAGAGAATCTATAAGATGGGGTAGAAATATTTTAACACATTATAAATAAACTTTAGCCTATCATGAAAAAATTCCTCTACATTTTTTCTGGTTTCCCTGTCCTCAATTTATTAAACATACCTACAAGTCTTCTCTTCACACTTTTTCCTCTGCCCAGGGACGTCTGCATGCCCAAATGGCCGTTTCCACTGCGCCAATGCTGGTTACCGTCCTCAGTACATTCCCTCCTCTCGTATCAATGATGGGATCTGTGGTAAGCTTTGCTGGCTCATGGCAGTTGGGGGCTCTGGATGTGGGCAGCCAAACCCAAGTGGCTGGGTGTTAACAGCTCTCCTTGTCATCTCCCTTTCAGACTGCTGTGATGCAACAGATGAATACAACAGTGGCATTGTGTGTGAAAACACCTGCAAGTAAGTCAGCCTTTGGCCTTTGTGCAAGTCTTTTCTCTGTTTAAAGTGATAATTCCAAGCCACCCTAGTGTGGAACTGAGGTAGCTTGGGAAAAATCTAAAAGATGATACACACTTGGCCCCAAGTGCCAGCTCCCAAAGTTGTGCATCCTCCAAGTTTTACAGAAATCCATTTTACAGTTTTATTTAATCATAGCCCAGTTAAAGGAAAGATCACAATGTTAAAGAGAATACCAAGTTGATGTTGTTCTTTTAATCTTTCAAAAAGGCAACTTTTTACAAGCAACACGTAGCACCACTCTTGAAAAAAAGGAAATGGCTGGCAATGAGTTACTAGTCTGAATTTAAGGCACTTTTGATGACATTCAAAGCCCTAAATGTCTTGGCGCCTCGATACTTGAAGCTGAGCCTCTTCCTATACATGCCTGCTTAAGGATTGCACTCTTCCAGAGGAGCCCTCCTCTGTGTCCCATCAAAGGAAGCATTATACTATGGGAGGGCATGGGAGAGGGCCTTTTTAGCTGTAGCACCTGCACTTGTGGAATGTTCTTGGCTTGGAAGGCTTATTCACATAGTTCCACATAGTGTACTGTACAGTTCCACATAAATTTATAGATGTGTGTACATTGCTTCTAAGAACTATGCTTTGTTTTTTATCTTGCATTTTGTAGGCTGCTGTTTTTAGCTTACTGTGATGTGTAGTCTTAAGATATACATACAGTGGAACCTTGTTATCCACTGGGGTTTGGTTCCAGGACCCTCCGTTGTCCCATATATAAAAAGGAAAATCAAGCTTTGCTATTTGGAATTTATACTTTTTGGGAATATTTTCAAGCTGTGTATGCTCAAATCCATGGATAAGAGGACCAACTGTATTTTGCTATCACCTTTGCCTTTGTACAGAGAGATGGGCCGAAAGGAACGAGAAGCACTGAAGCAGAAGGCTGAGGTGGCCAGAGAGGGCTTTGAACTCAAGAAGGCCCTGATGGAAGAAGCAAGTAAAAGAAAGGAAGAAAAACAGGTGAAGAGGAAGGTGGTGTTGGAAACAGCCACAGCTTGTTGGTGGAGTAATAATGTTGAGAATTATGAGAAGGCCTGGATAGTGTCATTAATTTGCCTTCCTTTTTAGAAAAAGCTAATTGAACTACAAGAGAGTAAGAAATCTGTAGAAGAGCAAGTGGAGACTCTCAGGGCACAGAAGGAGGCTGCTGAGAAGCCTGAAAAAGAAGCCAAAGAGATCCACCAGAAAGCCTGGGAAGGTGAGTACACTCTACTATATGAAGGGATTCACTGGCACTGAGAACCTCATTATTGGTTGTTGGCCACCAGCCTCCTGTGTAAAGAAATAATATGAGAGGTCATAGGGTGTTTTGAAAATCAGAATGGCAGGTGGTTCTGAGGCAGGGAAACGTCATGGACAGTTTAGGAATCTAGGGAAAACAATTTCCAAATTCTGAAATGACAGAGACCCTGTCAAATGTTTATTGTTAGTCAGTAATGGCAGATGGCATAGGAGATCACATGGCTTAGGGAAAGCATCCCAACTCTTTCTTTTTTTCTCTCCTACAGGAGAATGTTCCTGAATGAATGACCTTTCCCTGCCCTTGACCATTCTCATGGTTATTTAAAACGGTTTTGTTGCAAGCAGGTGCTGCCCAAAACTGGTTTGTTTGGAGGCAAGCTTGTCTCTTGTGTGCCTATAGAATGGATTCTGGTTGCTTTGCTAGCTGCAGATCCCTGCCTCTGTGATCTCTAATCCTCACAGCTTTGGTAGATCTCAGGCTCAAGGGAGAGGGAGTTACTTCGCTCCTCATTTACTTTCTCCCTGGTCATATGAGCCTCTGTGTGCATATGTGTGTTTTGGATCATCTGACTGGTGCAATACACTGCATGCCACAGAATGTGATGGCCACAGAGTTGAATGGCATTAACAGAGTTTAGGATGATAATCTTTCAGTGGCTATAGCTGTGATAGATTTGCAGTTGCTGTTTTCAAAGCAAACGAGCTCTGAATAGCAATTGCTAATGACAGGGGAGGGGGCAAAAAACAGTGACAGGAGGCTCTTACCTTTGTGTCCTGATATGGCTTCCTGGCAATATCTGCCTAATCATTATTGGAAGCAGGATTCTAGACTAAATAAGCCCAGCATAATCAACATCAGGAGGTCTGCACCTATGTTCTTATTTCGAACCCAGACTTTACAGGTGCTCAGGCCATTTACCATATTACAAAATTAACATGGTAAAGCCAACACAGTAAAAGAAAATACTGTACCTAGAGATTGATTACAATTGTCTCCCAGTGGTGGGGGTGGAGACATGTTGATGTAGATTGTTCCTTCCTCATCATTCCAATAGACTGGAAATAAGAATTCGAGGGAGTTACCTACAGGGAGAGTAACCCTCTCTTATCCCTCAGTCTAGTTACTGTCTCTGTTTCACATAGGCATCTCCTAGATTTCTCCTACACTTCACTTGTATCTCAACTTTCCCTTCTTCCACCTTTACCAGCTCGTCAAATTAATTAATTAATTAATAAAAACACACACACAAAGCCCCTTACTGCTCCTTTCTATTCTTTACTCCCTATCCTTTACTCTCCTGTGGGGCTAGACCAGTAGCTAGGCAAGAATCAAAATAAGGAGCTCACCTGATGACAGCACAGGCATATAGGGCTGAAGAAATCCTGCCCTCTATCATGTCCGGGAGTGGGAAGACCAAGTCCTATGCAGTCTCTAATATTAAAAGGAAGGCAGCCCAAGAAGAGGAGGGAGATCCCTCCCAACCGTGACCTGGGGGGAAACGCTGCAAAAGCAGGACCTAGACAGGATCAGGACACAGGGCAAATGAAGAATCAGAGCAGGGAGTGAGTAAATACAGTGTGCTCTTGTTATCCATGGGCTTGCCATCTGCAGATTTGAGCTTCTACCGATGCAAGCCCTGTTTTTTTAATGGAGCTGCATTCATGTGGCCACACAAGCTTCTGCATGCATGTCTTGCTGCCATAGGAAACAGCGGGACTTGAGATCCCGCATTTTTTCTTGTCCATAGGTAGCTCAGGAACGGGTCCCCACTGATACCAAGGGATGACTGTATGACCCCCTCCTCCTATCCCAGCAGACCACGCAGACTATTCACAATTTTGCAACTGGTTAAATGCATTTGTCGGCACTGAGCAGGTATTTCCACCAAATGCTGTCCTTTGACCCTGCCACCTCAGAGGGAGTGCTGCAGCAGTGTGCTACACAAAATAGAGAGCCTCAGGGATTCATCTTAAGGAAAGAATTGTCGTCCTTCCCGCTATCCTCACCAGAGAGAAGAGAGGTGACAATCTCTCTCTCAGAGAGGGGAAACTTTCAGCCCTGCCATGCCTAGAGGAAACTCCACTTGGCCAGACCACAGCCAGCAAAAGAATGGAAGGTGGGAGAAAAGATGAGAGGCAGTCCTCCATCATGGCTGGCCCGAGTGGGGAGATGAAAAACAGGGACAGCGTGGGACAAGACTCATTTGTCAAATAACGATGGGGAAGAGTCCGCTTTCCCCTCACCTTGGAACTAGAGGAAAGGGAGCTCTCAGGTAAAGAGGAGGAAGAGAAATTCCTTCATCATTAAGGCTTTTCCCAAGTGAAGACTTTGGCATACCTATACATAAGGAAGGTAAAACCTTGGAATTGTCTTGTCCCGCAGACCAAAACATGATAGGAGACAACCATCTATTGCAGGGTAAAGGGAATTTCTTCTGCAAACTGGGCCGTTTGTCCTTAGAGATACTTTTCACGTCAGACTTCATGAAAGTGGTCAGGGAGGAATGGGCCAAGCCAGCAGCAGTAAAACCATATCCCATGGCAGCCAAAAAGTTCTTCAACCTGTCACAACAGGTCCTAGCAAAACTACAAGTCCCACTAGCAGATCCTTATGTTCCAGCTTTGCTTTCGTCCTCAGTATATGCTATAGATGGTGAAGAGCTTTGAAAATACCCAAGAAAAAGGGCAGATGCTGCCTTGGAGAGATCATATGAAGCATCCTGCCTCTCCATTAGAGCAGCATAAGCAATTTTATGTAAGGAACATGCAGGGGGTTGGACTGGATGGCCCTTGTGGTCTCTTCCAACTCTATGATTCTATGATTCTATGAACATCATTTTAGTATGCCAATTTATTTAATGGGTTTTGAGCATCCATGGATTTTGGTATATACTGGGTGGGGTGTTCCAGGAATTAAACCCCAGTGAATACCAAGGGCCCACTGTATTATCACAGAAAGCAGACCACATAAAGGGAGAGCTGAACACAAAAGCAGACTGGCTCAGCATAAGAGATGTAGACCAGGCCGAGTGTTATCTGCACCCAGAAGTATTTCAACTGATCACAAGAAGATTCAGCCCCCCCCCCCCCATTGGATCTGTTAGCCTCACTAGTCAACGCACAAATGATCTTCTCAAGATTCCAGTTGCAGGGAACAGAATACTTAACAAAATGACCAAAGGGCCACCTATATGTATTCCCCCAATGGCCATGATATCCAGATGTGTTAGGAAGGTACATGAAGAATGGGTGGAGCTGATCCTGGTAGTGCTCCACTGGCCCAGGAGGACATGGTTCTCAGAGATGATGAGTCTATGCCAGGAGTACTTTTGACAGCAAGCGAAGGAAGACCTGCTCACCCAAAGACAGGTACGTCACCCAGACCAAGCATGGCTCAATCTACATGCATGGAGATTCAACTGAAAAAAATTACTTAACAATTCAGTTAGTGATCAGAGGGTGGTGGATACCATCATCAGTGCTAACCCCTCTAACAAGTAGGATCTATAAATGCAAGTTCAGAGCTTTCATCAGATGGAACAAAAGAAAGGCCCTCAACTAAAAATTGGTCACGATGAATACCCTGTTGTTATTTCTACAAGAAGGTTTGGGTCAAAGGACTCCACTCAAATATCCTAAAGAGACAAGTGAGTGCAATCTCCTTGGCACTTCCATTATCGAAGGCAAAGAAGATATGTACACATCTGTACATCAAAAACTTTCTGAACGCAGCCATGCTGAGGAAACCTTCAACAGTACACAGATATCCGAACTGGGACTTGCATACCATGCTTTTCAGCCCTGACTAAGAGCCCATTCGAGACCCTAAGGGAGGCTTCACTGAAATTGATGACAGGTACTCTTCCTAGTAGCAATCACCATCAGCTAGTAGAGTATCTGGCAATACTGTCAGTGAGGAAAAAACTTTGAACCTTCCACCAAGATTCAGTAGTGCTGCGGTTAGATCCTACATTTGTGCCCAAGATCAACTCTACCTTCCATAGAGCTCAAGAGATCACGCTGCCATCCTTATGCCCACATTCAGCCAAGGACCTAAGAAGGATTGGCACAAATTCATTATCTGAAGGGCACTCAGAATCTATATTAACCGCACCAAGCAAATCAGAACATCCAATCACATGTTTGTTTCACTTTGACCACCATCGATGGGAAAGAAGCTGTCCACTTTGACCTTGTCAAGATGGATTAGGGCCTGCATCACACTGTGTCATTTGCTATCAGAAGCACCACTGCCAGGGACAGTAATTGTTCACGCCATTTGAGTGCTCCTACCTCTGTTGCCTTGTCCACAAATGCCCCATCATAGACATCTGTAGAGCAGTGACATGGGCATCGCTTTCAGTATTTGTGTGGTACTGTTGCTTGGAAGCTCTTGAATCTGCGGAAGTATCCTTTAGCAGATGAGTGCTACAAGTGGTAGTGCCAAACTAACCAACATAGCTCAGTTCACCCACCCGCGAAGATGGGAGTGTGGTATGTCGCACATCAGGTTGTCTCCATCCCCGCCATTGGAAATAGGAACATTGGCCTTACCTGTGAGATGTTTCTTATCGGCGATGGGTCTGGAGACATCTGTTCTACTCTGAACTGAGGAATAACAGTCTCCTTACAGAATTGGTGATGATCAGACAATATGTAATTAGCTAGTAGTTAGGTATAGTTTGCATGTCTTTAGTCCTTACTCCATTTTTCTTCTCTTCATGTGTTGTGTTTGTTAAATTATATTAGAGGAGTCTGCTATTTGGTTGTAACATGAACTGAGGGACAGAGGTGTGGGGTTGATCTCCTGTAGGTAACTCCCTCAAAGTCTATATTCTGTTTACTGGGGTGATGAGGAAGGAACAACCCATGTCAGGGTTTCTCCAATCCCCTCACTGAAAAGAACCACATGGTTCTTGAGCATCTTAAGCCTCTGTAAACTAACTTCCATGGTGCAAGAACTGTTCAATTCTGTCTTTTTGAAGTGTTTTAAGAGCTCCATTTTAGAATTCTTTCTGTAAGTGAAATGAGCATGGATATGCACTAAAAATAAACAGAGTAAATGTTGGACATGGGTCTCCATTTCCTGTTGGGTTGTGCTTAGTGCATGAAATATTTATGTTGTCCTGGTGGATCCTGAATGTCAAAAGAATAGAAGAAGCAATCTTCAGGTCTCTAGTTTCTTATGCATGTGTTAATGCTTCCTTGCATGTTGCCCCTTAGGGATGCAGGCTTTTAGGGTGGGACTTTGGATTCAAATAGAAGCGAAAAACACTGCTTTTTAGGTGGTTGCAGAAGACAGCTGTGTTGAGGCCTGTTCTAATTTCTTTTAACAAAAGAGATTTGTGATCTGTCTGCTTTGCAACAGAACAGAAAGCAGCTGAAAGAGCAGCAAGAGATCAAGCCAAAGCGAAAGAAGTCTTCATGGAACTGGACGATGATGGAGATGGGATGTAAGTTTACTTGATTTCCCTCTCAGTGACTGACTGTTCCAGTTTCTGTGGGAAAATCATAGAGCAGAGTAGATGTTGATCCAAAAACTGTCCTTGTAGGTATCAGTTTCTGCGGCTTAACATTCCTCATTCTTATTTGAGGAACAGGGGTGCTTGGCACCACAAACTCAAGAGCTGTATTGGCTCAAGAAGTAGCTAATAACTGCCTGTGTGTGGTTTGTAAGCAATGACATTTAAATAGAATAACACTAGGTAGCACTCAAATTCAGTTTGGCATTCTGTTCAATCACTTTTCTTTGAGGCAAGACATCTCATAACTAAAATTACGCATAAAATGCTTCATGTACTGACAACAGCTGAATCTTGTTCTTCTACTTGATATGAGAGCTGACAATCATAGAAACCCAAATGCAGTTGTTGTAGGCGTACCAGTGCCAGGCTGTGTCTGCACAGTGTTGCAGAAGGCTTGGATAGCACCCTAATTACGTCTCTGCTATCCTATTGTCTTCAGAGTATCTGTTACGGAGCTTCAGACACACCCTGAACTGGATATGGATGACGATGGGATCCTTTCAGAAACAGAAGCCCAGGTATGATGGGGACTGGTGAATTTCAGAGAAGGCTATGCTCATATAAACAGGAACAGCTACACATGATTATTAATAAATAATAAATTTTATTTCTAGTCCGCCCCTCTGAACAAAGCAATCGGGGCAGATTACAACAGAGTTTAAAAACATAACAGATTAAAATATTCCCATCCATCCCCACCTCTCCCCTTAAAAAAGGATTAAATGAACTATAGATTAAAAACATAAACAATAAAAACATGTGCAATGAATTTGGCCAAAAAATGCCTAAGCAAGGATTTCTAGCTCTAGTAAGAAAGAGCATACGGGTGGAGGTTGGGAAGGTCTATACCCAGATTTGGGGCCGGGGGTATTAACTAGTATCTGGGAAGGCCTGCTGGAAGAGATGCATCTTTAAGGCTTTCTTGAAGCCATTGATGGAAGTTATAAGACACATCTCATCCGGCAGGTCATTCCACAGCTTAGGGGTGACAGCTGAAAAGGCCCTCTGGGAGGTCTGCGCCAACCTGGTCTTCATAGGCTGTAGCAGGTTCCTCCCAGAGGACTGGAGTGTGCGGGAGGGTTCATGTGGGAGGAGGTGGTCCCTAAAATAAGATGGACCCAAACCATGTAGGGCTTTAAAGGTTAAAGCCAACACCTTCTACTGTGCCCGGAAACTGATTGGAAGCCAGTGGAGAGCTTTAAGCACAGGTGTTATGTGCTCTCTCCTGGATGTTCCTATAATAAGTCTGGCTGCCATGTTCTGGACCATTTGTAGTTTCTGGGTTAAGCACAAGAATAGCCCCATGTGGAGTGCGTTACAGTAGTCCAACCGTGAGGTTACCAGAGCATGTACCACAGTTTTCAGATCCCTCATCTCCAGGAAAGGGTGCAGCTTGCATATCAGCCGAAGCTGGTAACAGGCACTCCTGACTGTTGCATTCACCTGACTAGAATTCAGAGACATAGCTGTGTTAGCATGGAATGTCAGTATGCAAAGAGATCTTGTAGCACCTTTGAGACTAACTGAGCAAAAGAAATGGTAGTGTATGGTTTCGTAGACTTGCTAGATTACTCTACTATCATAGTGCTGCTATTCCACTTTAACTGCTCTGGTTGCTTCTTGTTGCATTCTGGGATTTGCAGTTTAGGAAAAGACATTTAGAATTCTCAGCCAGAGAGCTCTTAGGCCCCCCTGAACTACAAACCCCAAAATGCAACAGGAGGCAGCCAGATTAGGAAAAGTGGAATAGCAGCAGTATAAGAGCATAGTGCGTTAATGTGGCTGGTCTACAACATATCTGAGGAAGTAGATCAAGTCTACGAAAGCTTATACTACCACTTCTTTTGTTCAGTTTGTCTCAAAGGTTCTACTTAATTCCTTTGCATGGTTATCCTATGTCAGTGACCTCTTATTTCCAAGGATTTCTGGCATTTTGTGGTTCACTCCTCTTGGTAGCTCAAGGTGGATACTGCTTGGTATTTAAAGGGAAGGTGGAATCTAGGAGGTGGGATTGTTGCAAATACACCAGAGGGTCTTAATGTTGTTCAGTTGCTACTATTATCTTCAGAGAAATGGGACTTGCAAGGATAAAATGTTTTAGAGTTAACAGGTGTTCTGGTGACATTTACCATTATCATTTTTTTATATGTGCTCAGTATTTTTCTTTGTAGGAATTCCCACCCTTTGGCAGATTTTTGCCCCATTAATTGTCAGTTTTTGAACAATTGTTTCACTGGTGACTACTCTGTTCAGTTTCCAAGGAGTGGGATCACAAAAAAGTTGTATATTATGGAACCCAAATGAACATGTATATGGTGATGTATACGGCACTTCCTGCCTCGGGTGTGCCTTCTCAGTCTGCCTGTCCTGTTGCTTTACATCATTTTGTCTTTTTGAAGCTGTTTAAAAAACAGACACAATTAACACTTTACTTGTCACATCCTGTCCTGTTGCCTCCTTCCCTCACACTCAAGTGGCCACTGGCTTTCTGTTCTCCCTTTCCCTTTCCACCCATTCTTGCATCTTCCCATGCAACCATTATGCTTTCTAACCAGTGCCTACTGTCACACTTTCTACTACAGTTGGCTCTCCTTATCCTTGGATTCTTTATTGATGGACACAAGCATCCAATACTTGAAAATATTTTAAAAATATATAAATTCCGAAAAGCAAACCTTGATTTTGCCCTTTTATTTAAGACACACCATTTCACTATACCATTTTATTTAATGGGACGTGAACATTCACAGCTTTTGGTATCTACAGGCCATCTTGGAACCAAACTTCAGTGGATACCAAGGGCCCACTGTACTTTCTCTTAGTCTCAGAAGTACTACAAGATCCCTTTGCATACTAAACTTACATGTCAGTGGTTCAGAATTTTGCCTGTATCATCTACATGTAGAGAACTGCTCCTGGATGTGCGGTTTATATTGTTGGGTTCTGCTGGATAGTTGGAGAAATGCTGGTCTAGGGGTATTCACTTGATAGGGTTTTTCCTTTCTTATGGTGGGATAGTGGAAACTGGGTTGAGTGGACATCTGTTAGGGAGAAGGTCCTGCCTTGCAGCAGCACTGTGTTGGGCCTGACCTTATTTGAATATCAAGATCTTCCTTTCTATAAGTATTGTGAATGTTACAAGGTACCCCTGAAGATGCATAGGACTGATTAGTTCAAACAAACAGACAAACAAACAAAACAAAAAAACCAACCTGCATAGAGGCTTCCTATAGTGTGGGCTGGGGTTTGGTTCTAGGACCCCCCCCCCCCGGTGGATACCAAAATCCATCGATGCTCACATTCCATTAAATACAGTGGCATAGTAAAATGGTCTCCATTGTATAAAATGGTAAAATCAAGATTTGCTGTTCGGATTTTTTTTTCAATCCATGGATGGTTGAATGTGTGGGTAAAGAATCCATGAATATAGAGGTCTGACTGTATAACCTCAGAAAAGTTCAGTCTTGGGTGAATATATGACAGGAGGTGACTTCCCTAGTTTTGGCACAACTCCTGTTTGACTGGTAGGAGCTTTACTTGAGACAGCCCCAGTCTTCCTGTGGTTCTGCTTTGTCTTCCTGTATTCTGATGGAGCAATTCTCTACAATCTGAATTGTTTCAGGATTTACATTTTTTCCCCAAAGACCAACATAAGCAACCATGTGTATATACAACTCTTTACCAGTTACAGATTAGGTTTTGTTGTTCACTCCTATTTCCCGTTTTATGTCTTGAACAGTTTGCATGTAAGCCTGGCACATCTTTGAATTGCAAAGATCTCAATCTCACTGTGAATGATAACAATTGGAATGTGGCACATCCATATTTAATTTAATTGGAGTGTATCCTTGTGGTTGATTTTCAGAACAAGTGAGACCATGTGGTCCTTTTTGACTGCAGTACAAGAGTGGCTTAAAAAATAAATAAAAATAAATGGGTCCACCAGGTGGAAGCATCACCGTATTTCCTCAGGTTCTTCTTGCTAGCCAGTGAGCCATAGTAGTGACAATATAGAATTCTTGTTCTATTCCTGCCTGATCCTACAGAATTGCACAGTTAGACAATTTGGAAGAGGATAGCTGTATAACACAGTTACATGACACATGAGTGGCTTTCCAGATGGTAAAGGACAGACCAGCATAATCAATCATAAGGGCTGATGGGAATTGCTGTCCAAAACCACCCAGAGGGCCATGTGTTCCCCAACCTTGGTTTATAGTTGTCTGTGATAACTATGAGGAGTTTTCAGGTATGGGGATACAAACAACAAGGAGAATCATGGCTTTCTTTCTCTTCTTTCCTCAGAGGTTATTTGTTTTTAATTTCCTTATTATAGCAATGCAATTGCAAAGGAAGAGACAGGGCTGCTATTTGAATTCAGTGAAAAATAAGTGGACATTTTAGTAGTTCTGCTTTCCTCAACCTGAGGCCCTCCAGACGTTAGGACTATTATTACCTACCAAAGATGCTTCCCATTACTTCTAGCTGGGAAGTATCATTCCACCATCATCCTCAGCATTTTTATTTATTTATTTATACCCCGCTCTTCAGCCCTAAAGGCTATCAGAGCGGCTTACAATTATTATTTTTTAAGACGGTTCCCTGCCCTCAGGCTTACAATCTAAAAGACACAACACAAAAGGAGAAGGGAATGGTGATGGAGAAGGGGATCAGGTCCAGCAGTTGTTCTCCCCCTCTGACGCCTGGACCAAGGCAGATGAACTGGAGGGAGGGCTCGGCTTCTTAATCTAGGCCCGATGGAGCCTCAGCATAATTAGTAGCCATGCCAATTGTGGATTACAGTAATTGTAAGTCTTATACATCTATATGGGCCCAACTTGGGGCAGATGAAGGCTATTTTAGTTTAGTTTATTTTCATTTATGTTGCCTTTTAGGGCATAAAATTCCTTGCATAGCAACTTATGGAAAAAAATAAAAGTCATTAAAAATATAAACAAATTTATATAAAATGCAAAATGTGAAGCAGTAATGTACAAAACCCCTGAAAGCCAGATGAGCAGTCCACAGAAAAATAAGAGATTCCTTGGATTGCCCATCTTAATGAATTTTTAACAGAATGCACACAATTAAATTATCACAATTGAACAGTTCCATGTGTAAGGTTGTTAGAAACCCCACTCCTTAACTAATGAAGCATTCTAATTGGCAGTATTATTAGCTACATAATGCTAATACATAGCTCAGGCAGGCATCATTTCTTGATCATAGAAAGCAAATCAGTTTTTGGTGAGGCTCATGAGTCAACCATGTGCCTTGCTGGTGGAGACTGGGAAATGCAGTCATTCACTTTTTCTGGAAAATGTTCAGATGACGGAGTTTGTGTCTTGGACATTGCTCCATTTCTCCACTGCTTAATCTTGCTTTCTTGTCTTACAATAACAGCAGAGCAGATTCTGAATCCTGACGTACCGGCTATATTATATGGCTTGGTTTATCCCATACAGGAGATACAAAGAGGTCACAGTTTGTCTTGCAATTACATCGAGTGCAGGGGCTCAGTAGAAGTATCTGACCAGTTATTGACGGAATCAGGATGTTCAATGAGATGGACATCTGGTCACATCAAACAGGCACTTCTCATGATCCTTAGCACCAATACCTTTGGTGCAGTCTGGCTGGTTTGACACCCTCTTATCTTCTCAAATTCCCAGCTACAATAAGGGAAAGTGAGAAAAGGTCAGATTGACTGATACAGCAGATTGAAACTTAATTTGAAGTACAATTTGGCCCTGGAACATATGAAACAATGAGAATTAAAATGTGCTTCTCATTCTTTCAGACTTTGCTGGGCAACTCCTTGCAGGTGGACTTGGGCAGTTTCCAGAACATAGTTTGGGCTGCAATCAAGGAGAAGTACAAGGCAGAGGTCAGTATACTAGTCTTGTCTGTCTTTATAACAGCACCAAATAGCTCAAATGATACCGTCTGGACTATTGATTTGACATCTTAAGTGCTGAGTGGCCTTTAACAAGTGGTAAATTAATGAGAGGTTGCCTTTCAAATAAAACAGCTAAGTATAGCAATAGGGGGAAAGCCATTTATTTGTAGGAATAAACACACACATACCAAAATAATTTATTTTTATTTTTTCTTATTTAATTTTATCCTGCCTTTCTCTTGATAACGGGACTTAAGGTAGATAACACTATTTTTAAAACAATACAAATTAAAAACAATACAAAAATCATGTAAATATAAGAGTTATACTGGAACAGAAAGAAAGACCTCTGCAGATATTCTTAGAACTCTCATAGGCTCATAAAGGGAGACATGATCCTCCAAATAACCTGGATCCAAGCCTTATAGGAATTTATACATCAAAACCAGCACTTTCAATTATGCCTAGATACGGACCAGCAGCCAGTGGAGCTGTTGTAACAAGGGAGCTATGTGCTCCATGTAACCAGGCTGCAGCTCTTCGGCCAAATGAGGTTTCTGAACACTTTTCAAAGGCAGCCCCATGTAATTGCTCGCTCAGAGGGGCGGGTTAGAAATAAATATTATATTAATAATAATAATAATTAATAATAATTAATAATAATAATAATAATAATAATTTTATCCCGCCCAATCAATGAGGAATCCAGGCAGCTAACAACAATGGAAGTAAAAAAAAATACAATAAAAACAAATTAATCCCCTCTCAGTGCCCCAGCCATATAAAGCAGACAAAACAATAAACAATATCAATACAGTGGCAATCAAGTAGAGTGCATTAGAGTAATCCAGATGGGATGTGGCCAAGGCATGCACCACTGTAGCCATATCTTACTTCTCCAGGAACATGGGCAGTTGATGTGTTATGCTTAACTGTGCAGAGGCCCTCCTGGTCACTTCTGAAACCTGGGCTTCCAATCTCAGAGCTAAATTCAGGAGCATCCCTAAACCCCTGTATTTTCAGGGGGAGAGTAACCCCATCTAACACACGTTGGATCCCTATTTCCAGATCTGTCTTTCTACTGACCACTGTCTTGCCTGGATTAAGCTGCAATTTATTTGCCCTCACCCAGTTCATTATAGCTGCCACACACCATTTTAACAGGAACAGCTTCCCTGGAATTAGGTGGAGTGATAGATCATCAACATACTGGTGATGACTGACCCCAAAACTCTCCCAAAGGCTTTGTGCAGCTTTTAAAAATCATAGGGGACAAGCCTGAACCCTGACTGACTCTGTAGGCCAAAGGCAAGTAGTCAAGCAGGAATCTCCCAGCACAACCCTCTAAGAGTGCTCTGCCAAGAAAAAAAAAAGCCGCTAAAGAAGAGTACCTTCAAGCCCCAGCCCAGAAAGGTGAGTCGGAAGGATACCATGGTTGATGTTATCAAAAGCCACTGAGAGATCCAGCAGAACCAACAGGGACACAGTTCCTCATCCAGGTCCTTGTACAGATCATCCACCAAAGTGACTAAAGTTCTCTGTCCCATAACTAGGTCTGAATCCAGATTGAAATGGATCTGTAGATAATCCACCTCATTCAGAGACTCCTGGAGTTGAGAAGCCAGCACACGCTCCAGTACCTTGCCCCAAAATGGAAGGGTGGAGACTGGACTATAGTTCTAAAATAATAAATATCTATTATAGTAAGATCCAGGGAAGGTTTTTTTCAGAAGTCTTACTACAGCTACCTTCAGGCATGTTATGATCCTGCCTTGTTGTAAAGAGGCATTTAACAGTTCTCTCACATAGCAAGTCCTCTTCCTCTTAGTGAGCCAGGAAGAGCAAAGGTCCAGTACATATGTGATTGCTCTTTCCTTTGACTTGATAATGTCATTCTTACTTGACTAGTTATATATTGCCACTTGAGTAGAGTCATAGATTTTGGAACATAAGCAGAAATCACTGCAGAGAAAATAGTTTGACAGAGGATTCCTTGGACTCTGGTTAAGGTTTTCCTTTGAAAATGTAAGGTCAGGCATCCTTTCTGATCCTGTAGTAACTGTGGACACAGATCCCAATTAATTTTTTATGTTTTCCTGATTGGCACCAGCATAAATTTACTGATGTATACTATGAAATTGCTTGATGGTTATTCATCAGAAAAACACTGTAGTGCATCTTGTGAAGTCTGTAATTTAAATTGTGTTCAAAATACATTTACCCGCCTCATGAGTCTTGAAGTTAAAGTAACTGTGAGAGAGAAATATTGGCGAGAACCATGAAGTCTTGTTTACTAGTTTGTTTGTGCTGTAGGTCATCATTGAGTACTATTGGGTTTGCTTATTTTCTCCTCTTGACTTGAGGACTTGTGGTCAAAGCATTAATGTCAATAACCATTAGCTTTTCATTTTTATTGGAATCCAGCTGTGAGGATCTTTGTTGCCTGCTCAGCAAAGATCCCAGAAGCCTAGAGATATATTAATTCTGCAGTAGATGATAAACTTTTTATAGCAACATCTTTAGCTTAATCATCCTCCAGAAGAAACATATTCCTTTCCATGTCACACCTGTGTAATAATTCTGTCATTTGTGCATTTTCCTGAATGTTGATTCATGTGACACTGGCAATTTGAGGGGGAGTGTCTTCATTCATCTGCCTCGTATTTGAAATATTCAAGGAAAGAAGGTCTTACAGCAAAGGTGTGTCTGAAAGAGACAGAAAAGAGGGGTATGGGATGGTTCCTTGTTACTGAGCTCTTTAAAACAATCTTGATATACACTAAGTTTCCTCTGAAACTTGTAGTTGCAGAAGCTTCCGTAGACCTCTGCCTACCTCCCACATACTAACACCAAACAAGTGATGCCCACATGGTGTGTGCTTAATTTTTAAAGGTGGCATTCTATTAACCATAATGTCTATGTATTACTTCCAGCAATATTGGCATTATGCCTTTGTCTGCCAGTTGGTAAGGAACATGAGCAGGTATGGATTGGGCTAAACTCAGTCTTCTCTCTCTAGAGTTTGGCTGATATACAGCCTCCATCGAAGAGTCCAGTAGAGGAGGAGCCAGATAATCAGCCTGATGCCCAGTTGGACCAGTTACCTCCTGAAGAGGACTATGATGAAGATGATGATGAAGATGAAGAACCTGATGAAGACAGCATCGATGAGGAAATGAAGGTACTAAATTGAGGTTTCTCAAGGAAGGGAGAAGAAAATAGCGGATGTAAACAGCTGGCTCCGCAGATGGTGCTGCCAAGAACGGTTTGGATTCTTGGATCATGGGCTGCGGTTCCATGAGGAGGGACTTCTGGCAAAGGATGGGCTGCATCTCACGCCAGTTGGCAAAAACGTTTTTGCCAATAGTCTCAAAAATCTGATCAGGAGGGCTTTAAATTGAGTTATGTGGGGGAGGGAGTCAGTATTCTGGAAGGCAAAAGGGATGGAGAAAATAGTCAAACTGACATAAAAGGAACAAGACAAGCAGTGCAAGGACCCAACAGTAGGAGGCAAAAAAACCTTGCACAGGCAGAAAGGAAAGGGAACACATGTTCTTAGATGTCTCTACACTAATGCACAGAGCATGGGAAATAAACAGGATGAACTTGAACTCCTAGCACAACAAAGCAAATATGATATAATAAGCATCACTGAAACCTGGTGGGATGAGTCTCATGATTGGAATGTAGAAATAGAGGGGTATAACCTTTTTAAGAGAAACAGGCCAAACAGGAAAGGAGGAGGAATAGCATTATATGTCAGGGATATTTACACCAGTGAAGAGATCCAGGACACCAGTACTGGAGGCCAAGTGGAGAGCATTTGGATAAAAATTACAGGGGAAGGAAACAACAGGGATGTTACTGTGGGAGTCTACTACAGAATCCCAACTCAGGCAGAGGAATTGGATGATGCCTTTCTAGAACAGATGACCACACACTCAGAAAGGAGAGATGTAGTAGTGATGGGGGACTTCAACTACCTGATATTGGCTGGAAGTCAAACTCAGCCAAATCCTCAACGTGTAGCAAATTCCTCACTTGCCTCAAAGACAGTTTTATTGTCTAAAAGGTGGAAGAAGCAACAAGGGGATCAGCCATTTTAGATTTTATCTTAACCAACAGGGAATACCTAGTTAATGGGGTGCAAGTGGTGGTATCCTTAGGTGGGAGTGACCATGTTCTCCTGGAGTTTGTTATACAGTGGAAAGGAGAAGCCAGGCATAGTGAGACACATTCTAGACTTTAGGAGAGCTGATTTCAATAAACTTAGAGAAATATTGGGGGTGATCCCGTGGACAGGAATACTAAAAGAGAAGGGAGTTAAAGATGGATGGGAATTTTTCAAAAGGGAGATACTGAAGGCACAATTTCAAACAGTTCCAATGAGGAAGAAAAATGGGAGATGTCTCAAGAAACCAGTTTGGATGACTAAGGAACTTACAACGGAGCTAAGTTTTAAATGGAACATGTATAAGAAATGGAAAAATGGGGAATTCACCAAAGAGGAATTCAGACAAATAGCCAGCAAGTGCAGAGATAAAGTCAGAAAAGCTAGAGTGCGGAATGAACTCAGGCTTGCTAGAGAGGTTAAGAACAATAAAAAGGGCTTTTTTTGGATATGTCCGCAGCAAAAGAAAGAATAAGGAAATGGAAGAGCCACTGCATGCAGAAGATGGCAAAATGCAAACAGGGGACAGAGAAAAGGCAGAAATACTCAACACCTTCTTTGCTTCAGTCTTCACAGAAAAGACAAAGGGTGTTCAACCTAAGGATAATGGAACAGAAGACAGAATTTCAGTACAGAATAAGTAAAGAGATAGTACAGGAATACCTGGTTAATCTAAATGAATATAAGTCTCCAGGACCAGATGAACTACATCCAAGGATATTTTTAAAAACTGGCAAATGTAATATCAGAACCACTGGCAATAATCTTTGAGAACTCCTGGAGAACAGGAGAAGTCCCAGCAGACTGGAGGAGGGCAAACATTGTCCCCATCTTCAAAAGGGGGAAAAAAGAGGATCCCAACAATTATTGTCCACTTAGTCTGATATCAATACCAGGAAAGATTCTAGAGCAGATCATTAAACAGAGAGTCTGTGAACCAGAAGGCAATGCCATTATCACAAAAAGTCAACATGGGTTTCAAAGAAACAAGTCATGCCAGACAAACCTGATCTCTTTTTTTTTTTGATAAATTACCAGCTTGGTAGATGAAGGGAATGCTGTGGATATAATATACCTCGATTTCAGTAAGGCCTTTGACAAGGTTCCCCATGACATTCTTGCAAGCAAGCTTGTAAAATGTGGGCTAGACAAGGCAACTGTTACATGGATTTGTAACTGGTTGACTGACCGAACCCAAAAGGTGCTCAACAATGGCTCCTTTTCAACCTGGAAAGAAGTGACAAGTGGGGTGCCACAGGGCTCTGTCTTGGGCCGAGTGCTATTCAACATCTTTATTAATTATTTGGATGACAGAATTGGGGGCATACTTATCAAATTTGCAGATGACACCAAATTAGGAGGAGTAGCTAATACTCCAGAAGACAGGATCAAAATTCAAAATGACCTGAATAGACTAGAAAGCTGCGCCATCACTAACAAAATGAAATTCAACCATATATCTACAATTGGCTCTACCTTCCTTCCTTTAAGCACTTGTTTTATTTCAATTATCCTTTGACTTTCCTTAAATATTCTAAATTTGACTCATCTGTTCTCCTACCTCTACTTTTTCCCCTCAAATCAATACCATATTATTATCTGTGCTTATACCCATATACCTCAATATTCATCTTCTATTATCTACTTTCTTCCATCATTCTGTCCCATCCATATAAATTGCTTAGATATTTTAAGCTTCTAGCACTGCTGTCATCCCCCATTTCTCCTTCAAAAAGTTGTATACTATAGATCATTCCATATCAAAATTGTCTAGAGACTTATTTTGGAATGCACAGTCTTAAAGTCCAGGAAATAAAATCTAAGCTCCATTAACAACACAAAAGGGAATTTCTTTGTGGCAACCTGAATCTCAAAGAAAACATATCACTAAAGGAGTTTAACTTTTATTTTCTGTCTGCCAAAGCCCACCTGGCCTAAAGGAATGGTTTCTGCCTGCCTGTATCTCTCTCCATGCCATCTTTAACTGAGAACAATATCTGGGCAAAATGTAGACCTGTGACTCTTAACATTGTCATATTTTGTTCTCTCTTATATGATTTTTAACACAAAGTCAGTGGAGCTTTGAAAGCTTGTATCATGTATTTTGAGCATTTTGATTGGCACAAGAAAGGTGTCACTGTTTTGTGGATTTTTGCTGTTATTCTACTAATTTTTGTTTGTTCTTCAAAGGACTTGGATCAGTATATTCAATTGGATACTTATTTGTTGCCCTGAGTTTACAGTATGGTGGGATATTAAATCTTAACTAACCAATCTCTCTACTAATCCTTCAGTTTTACAGTAATAGGACTTAGGTTTCTGTTTAATGTTAAACAGTAGATAAAAAGAGAACTCAGGCTCTTTAGCGCAGGTCTTGTTTGTCCTTTGTGCACATCTCATATTTGACTATTACTCAAATCTCTATAACTGTTACATTCTTTGAGTATCACACAAGTCTTCCCAAGTTTCTAACAGACAGTACTGGTATAATCTTTCACAGCTGCCTTCTTTCTTACATACATGAAGTAAAAGTAGGTTTTGATTTGTTTCACTTACATAATGTTTTGTGTGCAAAAATCAAGATTTTATAAATGCAAAATCCTCCATTCTTTCAGATTTGCTTTAAAATAAGAGCTCCAAGAAAACTTTAAGCATCTGCTTGCAAAATAGTTGTGGGAAGTTTTAAATACTAGTATTTACATTAGAACAAACCAGCATATTATAGTGTTTTGGGCATTGGACTAGAACTATGGGATACCAGGATTTGATCCTCCACTTGGCCATGGAAACTGACTGGGTGACTTTGAGCAAGTCAATACTTTCTCAGCCTTGGAGCAACAGCAAACTTCCTCTGAACAAAAGTTCACAAGAAAATCCCATGATAAGGTCATAGTAAGAGTTTCCCATAATGTGTGGACAACAGTATTTAAAGACTTCTTGCCACATGTTTTCCAAAACATGAATGTTTACATGGAAGAAGTAGCATTCAAACTGATCTTTACTTAAGTATCAGTCTTGAATTACACAGTAATCCTAGCACATGTTTCTCCCTACTGTCCTCCTCCCATGGGTGCTGATGGTCAAGTGGTTCTTCTCTCACTTTGGATCTGAATGGAAACAGTTTTGAGATGATAGTGACAATGATAGTCTGCTTCTTTGATGTTTCTACAGGTCCCCCCATCCAAGCCATCGTCTGATACCAAGGTGGCAGAAGAAGAACTGGAGAAGATGCCCCCTTACGATGAAACCACTCAGGCTCTGATTGATGGTAGGTTGTTCATTTTAAAAGCAGTCTTTCAAATGGAAAGGGGTTCCATGGCTGTGTTTGGGTTTACTCTGTGGAAAAGAGGGAGCCCTCTTTGTTTTAGCAGCAGAAACGGTAAATAACATGATTGTGAGGGAAGAAGACAATCTTGTTTCCTCACTTGTAAAGCTAGAGATAGTTGAAAATCCCAGGAAGAACAGTTTTAATGTGTTATGAAAATGCCTTGTTTTCAGCAGGCCTTGCCACTAGGTGGGCCTCTCTGGCAGCACTGGCAGTTTTTTCTTGGGCCACCTTAATGTGTGCTTTTTTGCTGCTTGTACACTTTCCAATCGATGTCAGCCTTGATTTAAAGGAGCACAGACAAGTGAATGGGACCTGCTAATTGGAGGCAACAAAGAGGGGCATGTGATATCAGTTTTCCTGTGTAGCCATTCTCTTGGACATCTCATATTCTCTGAGCTCAGCTGGGAAGGAGGCACTAGAAGCAATGTTGGCAACTGTAATTTGCTGTTCGAAGGTTAGACAAAGCTTGGTCAGGGCTGTCAGCACCCTAAGCTGAATAAATTAAAATTCTGCACTCTAGAATTCCAAATTCTACCATAAGAAAATTTGAGGTTTGTAACTTGTATAAATTGGGCAAATGGAATCCATCTTTTTTTCAAAATTCTGTCACTTGTGCAGTTTTGCATAGTTCATGGGGCCTTCAAGAATGCTGAAGTCCCACTTCCAACCACTGCTTTGATTCATCCACATTTCTTCTGAGTTTTTAGCAGGCATAGCTCACACACATGCTACCAAGTTTTAGCTGCAAGGGCTAAAATCTTTGCATTTCAAGATAAAGGTGGTAATAATTCAGGAAAATAACTGCATACATATAAATGTGCTGTACCATTTTCCTGTGCTCATAAGTCCTAACATGTCTTGTCTAGTCTTACAATTTAATTTTTGTTTTACTATTGATATTCCTTTCATGAATGCATTTAAATGCAACTCTTATTTTCTGGCTTCTTTAGTAGAAGACAGAAGAAGGTTTAGAGGCCTCCACCACTGCCCCAGTAGAGTTCATCCATCACTTGTAAAATCCCAGTAACTTTTCCTTTCTTCCTGTTCAAATAAATGTCATAAAGAGGCTTATGAGCTTAAAGCACAGCAAATGTGCCATCAAGCCACAAAACAAAAGCTATTTGCTATAAGAGGAGATGAGCTGCTGCTTTTAGCACATGGCTGAAAAGGGGAGCTGTTTATGTCTGTAAGAAAATAGGCCTCCTCATTTTCTTTGAGCAGATTCTGAACAAAGCAAAGCTGCTTAGATTGTTTTTTTTGCAAGATGGGGGACTCAGCAACGATTTAGATGCGGTTGTCAGGAAAAGAAGCCCTTAATTACATTTGAATCCACAGCTATGGGGATCTACCTTCTGTCTCTCTGTCTAGTTATAAATTGCTTTGGCTGAAGGCTAAAGATATAGTGGTTTACTTGAATTCATGCAGTGTGTCATAATCCCAAAGCGTTTGCAAGAGGTGGTAATGAAAAAAGTAGTAACTTTGAGCTGCAAGTAGTACTGCAGGTGACTAACCTTGCAGGAAAAGTGTTTGCCTCAGTAGACCTTGTGTGAAATGAGGCCTGATCATTCAGTTCAATCTTTATTTACAGTCAGTAGACATGGCGAGACATGCTATAACTTAAAACCATATAAAATAGAAAGGTTGCATATAACTTAAAGCCTGATAATGTTTCTTATTCTCAACTATGATAAGAGTCTGTGAGGAAACCTTACTGTGCCTTATGGGACAATAGGAATGATTTGGTGAGGGACAGAGCATTGAGTAAGGAAGACACATGTGCACATGTATGTACCTTGGCTTTACTTTGCCTGGAACATTCTTAGCCCTGTAGTTTCTGCTTGTTTCACATTGTTGTCATGAACCTCCTAGCTGTGCTTTCGCCATCTATTGATGAGCATTTCCTGCTGAATCTCCTCCTGTCCAGGTTTTTAATACAGGTTTACAAAGAAATGCACTGCCCCATCCCACAGCAAATAACATGCAAATGCCCTTGGAGTCTTTTGTGATGGGCATTGGCCTGGGGCACTAGGCTTGCAAAGGAAGCTGCTTGTGTGGCATGATGGCTCTGCTTTGTTGCTTTTTAACATTTGGGTTGCATCCAGTGCTGGGTTGATTAGCTTTTCTCAGTGGCCTATTGGGAATACCTCTGTGCATTTGATAGTAATCCTTGTGTGTTTATGAGTTTAAAGCAGGGCTGGAGAATAGATGGCCCTCCAGATGTTGTTGATGCCAGCCCTAGCCAGCAAAACCAATGGTAAAGGATGATGGGGTTGCAGTCCAGCACTATCTGGAGAGTCACATATTTTTCCATCTCTGGCTGAAAAGGCTGTTTGAAGGTATACTTCTGCTTGATGGTGGCTCTTGGAGAGCTGATAATCTCCGTACTTAACAAATTTGCAGCAGATGTAATGGCCAGTGTTTGCTCCTTTCTTTCTTGAAGCCCATTTCTGTATCCCAGCAGAAAGATAAAACAAAGAGCCTTCAGCCATCAGCCTTCTCTGAGTGGTGATGCTCTTGCATAAACTGCCCATCTCCTGGAAGTGGTCAGCCTGGTTCTGGGTGTTCGTGCAAAACAAGTGTGTCCTGATGGGCAAGCCACAGCAGGAGCACCTTGCCAAAGCAGGTCTCTGAAGAGCAGAGGATCATCATTTTAATGCTGTACTTGGATTGTTGCTGCTGGGAATAAGCACCTCCTGGAACCATGCTCAGTTTTTGGCCAGGCCTTTGCTGAATGCATTAAAGTAGAGCTGGCCTAGTTGACCTCTAAACAGTCAGATATCTTTATTATTCTTTGTGTATTGATCTGTGCTTGATGTACTCTTGACAGGAATATTGGCCAGACGTGTATGAGGGAGCAAACATTAGAATTACTAAACTTGGAAGAGAGGGCACTGGGGGAGTAAGACCCAATTAAAAAGTTTACGCATATTTACAGTTATGCCATTACACAGCTTTACATAGCTTCAGGCGTGTTGGTGCCTCCAGTACCTCAGTGTTTATCAAATGGTTTAGCACAAGTAGCACCATTTAAGTCACAAAGTCCACTTTCCCTGGTTCCTGCTAGAAAGTGTCTCAACAAAGAAAAGGGTTTGGCATGTCCAGATAGCTGTAGATACCAACATCAATATTTCTATATATCCAGGCTAACTCTACTGTTCCATCACCCTGTTTTAATGTTAACTAGGTACATTTCTGGAATCGCCTAAGCAGGCCATTCCAGGCTACTGACTGTTCAGTTTGAATTTATCTGCCCAGCCCCTACAGAAGTGCATTTTGCCCTGGACGACTTTACTGACTAGTTCTCACCTCCTTACTTTCTTTAATAAACATATGGAATTGGAAACGGGGTTTGATTTAATTCTATTGCTTAATCTGAAGGTTGGCTTCAGTCATGTTGGCAGAAACATTGATGTGGGTTCTAAGGTGTTTAAAGGAAGCTCTGGGAAAGAAGCCTATTTCTCATCTCGTTTGAAAGCTATAATATTCCTGTGTAAGTGATGAGTTCTTAAATCTGTATAAAAATTATCATTTTGAAAATGTAGGCAGTGTCAGTTTGAGAGCTAGCTTGGTTTAGTTGTTTGAGTATTGCACTGGGACTCCAGGAGACCAGAGTTTGAATCACTATTCAGCCATGAAAACTCACTGGGTGACCCTAGGCATGTCACACACACTTAGCCTTAGAGGAAGGCAGTGGCAACTCTTCTCTGAATAAACCTTGCCAAGAATACCCTATGATAGGGTCACCATAAGTTGGAGAGTTGGCTTGAAGGCATGTAACAACAAAGTGGTAGAGCAGGTTGGCTGGTTTAAACCAGGTTGGTTTTAACCAAATAACTTTTTTTTAAAAAACTGATTTTTAAAAATTGATCATTCATTTATTTATTTTAAAGATTGGCTATTGCTACTATTTTTTATCACACTTAATGGAACCACAATTACTGTCTGTATTTAAACATTTTAACTTTAACAGTTTATTGGCATTTCTTCATTATTAGACCAGTATCTGGAGTCAGTTTCTTCTTTTTAATCACTTCATTTTGTCATGCAAGAAATGCCCTTCAGAAACAAATACTTCAATTGACATAAGTTCAACCAAAATAACTTGCTT
This sequence comes from Urosaurus nigricauda, assembly GCA_034509955.1. Classification (NCBI taxonomy): domain Eukaryota; kingdom Metazoa; phylum Chordata; class Lepidosauria; order Squamata; family Phrynosomatidae; genus Urosaurus; species Urosaurus nigricauda. Next base: position 136,858,858 of record JAOEGL010000002.1, read on the forward strand.
TAAAAGAGCACTTAAAAAAGCAATTATTATTTAAGCCTAATGGCCATAAAATCTAATAACTTTGGATTGCTAATGTTAGAAAGCGTTAAAACATGGTCATCAGGCTTGCTAAAACAAAATGTTTTCACAGTATTAATATAATCAGCAGGACTCAATTTTTTCTCTCTGTTAAAACGTTAATGGAGAAAAACCTGGTTTAAACAACAACAACAATAAAAATGATGGGGTGTTTTAGAGTTTAGAAGAACTCAAAAAACTTTCTTTTAACCCTGCCTTTGAGCCGGTTCTGTCTTAGAGTTGAAGTTACAGGTATACTGGTGTTGCTAAGTGTACTAATCTGTTTTGCATGTTCCTTTTCAATATGTCTCCAGGAGCTTGGCCTCCACACTTATGCTAGATGATAGCTTGGATGAGAATGTGCAAACTTGTTATGTAGTTAAATGACCTTGAGTTGTGAACTTATTCCTCTACTTCTGGAGTTGGTGCTTAAACTAGGACCTTGCTAAAGATCTAACCATCTTGTGTTGCATGCATAACCTGTATGCTTTGTTTGCATAGTTCTCATTCTTTTTTCTTCCAAATGGCTACCAACTGTGAGGGTTGGGTTGGAACTCAAAATGTCTGCAATATGGCAGGAGGTAAGGAATGGAGTAAGACTGAGGCCTCTTCTCCATCTTGTGATTATTTTGTACCCTATTTGCTATTTTCTTTCTTCCATCATCTATCATTCTCCTGGAAATCATTGAACTAGGACTGTTCTTCTTCTGCATGAGACATGCAGAGGCAGCAATAATAGGAGCAGAAGTGTTGCTTGTGACATTTAGCATTTTTCAGGGTGAATTCATTATTTATTTATTTTATTTTGAGTATTTATACCCTGCTCTTCAACCTCAAAGGCTCTCAGAAGAGTATGGAGTACTGACCTGTTTGCTGAGGCACTACTACTTCCTGCGAGGTAGGGCTTACCTTGATGAAAACCACTGTCCCCAGAGGAGCAGTCAGAATATCTGCTCTTGAATGAAAATTGCTGGCCCAGGGGTTGGTGAGCTGTGTCCCCAAGACTGTCTGCAGCCCTTGGCTAAGTTATTTCCATAGGAAGGACAAAGAAGCTTTTAGTGCTACCTGTGGTCTAGATATAGCACTTGTGAGGTGTGTGCGCCAAATGTTCCCCTCCAGATAAATGTCACAGAAGAAGATTTGTATAGCAATAGCACAGTTACATTTCCCTTTTTTTTCTGAGTTCAGTTGGCTCTCTCAGACTCTAAATCAAGCAGTTCTCGTTACTTCATATTTAACTTATGGACGCATGAACGAGGTATTCAGGAGCCACAGCATGTGTGGATTCCCATTGTTCCCTGATGTCTTAGTGGGCATCATCTGAAGTTTGCAACCGAAAGATTTGTTCTAAGACATTCAGAGCTGGCATCTCTTATATACTTTGGCAGGCAATTATTTTCTCTTCCCCAAATTTGGGGAAGGAGTGCCACTTAAACGCAACCACCCAAATGGATAATAGGCCCCTTGTTCAGCAGATCTTCCAAAATGCATCCTGTTTCCCGACAGGGTTTGTCGATCCCTTAGAACAGAGTTTGCCAGAATGTACCAAATACAGCAAACAGCTGTTTTATGGCTATAATAAAATGAATTTGGAACGTTAAGCATGTCTGCACTTTGTGTTCTGGGAACATGTGCCACCTGAATAGATCACTTCCATTAGCATTGCAGAGCAATTAACACCATTTTTCAGATCTTTAATGTTCAGGAAGAGAAAAGTGATCAATAATGCAAGGCTGGCTGTTGAAAGTGGCTCATACAGTTTAAAGGGATTGGCTGCATTTCTGGCATTCTCCTTAGGACCCACTGAGAGGCATCAAAACATACTATTTTTGAATATATGTGGTGTGTGTGTATGAACATGTAGAGGTATCCTGATTTGCTAGAATTCTATTTTGCAAGATACACTGGAATTGATGTGTCTATTTTTTCATTTATTCCAGCTATTAGGGAAGGGAGAGTGGAGCATACTTGAACTTGATAAAGGTGGGAGTCAAAGCAGAATCAGAATCAAGATTTGGCTTATTCATACTTTTATACCTCATTTGTTTGAAATCCTAAATTAAAATAGAACCCAAACAATTGTTTGTAGGTTTGTGTTGCCTTTATGGTTGGACTTTTAAACAAGAACTGAGCAAAGATGCAGACAGAAGGTTTCACCACAACATATGTGGTGATGCACTGCTGACTTTGATCAGCCTGGATTGTGAGCTCCCAAGATCAAAGTCTAAGATAATTTTCATACATTTTGGGTTTGTTTAGGCAGGAACAGCTGAGATGCTATGAGATGCTATTTACTGGCAAGACTGAAGATAAACAGCTTGGCGGAGGAAGGAGTAGATGATGTTGGCTGAGTTCAGACAAAATACCTAATTGGTTTAATAAGCAAAGATCTGTGCATAAGCTTTGTGCCCACCCACGCCACCCCTTCGTTACTTCCTTCTTTGCGTGCTGTGATTGAAGACTTCCTGGGTTAATTAATCATTACTTCCTGTTGTGTCTGATCCAGAAAACTATGGCAACTAGGCTGTGAAACCAATTTCAAGCCATGGTTTCAAACCATGCTTCCTGATCTGTTCACCATTGTCACTAATCTGGTAACTAGTTTTCTGGTTCATACCTAACAGGAAGTTTTGTGTAAGTAACCTAGGACGTTCTTAAAGTCAGCCCTTCTTATCCACAGGGGAATCCATTCCAGAACACACACACACCCCGCCCGGTGCGGATAAGAAAAAAACATTATGTTACATTATTCTCACTGTCAGTGTGGTGTGCATGTGGCCCCTAGTGCGGCCACATACACGCACCTCCGTGAGAACAATGGAGCTTGCCATCCACAGATGCTCAGATCCATGGATGGCAAGCCCAGTGTATTTGTGGTCTGTTGAGAAGAGGCAGTGTGCCCAGGCCCAAGGCTTATGCATTACTTGGCTTAATAAGTGAAGAAAGGTTGCATCCAACCTGGGCAAGTGTGTCTTTACCATGGTAGAGAGCCCTCCCCATTCTCTTGCACATAGCCACACTTGGTAGCTATTAGAACAGGTCTACAAGCACTTTATTTGAAATCTTCACCTTGAAGGCCAGGTTGTTTGTCAAAGAGAGTTTCCTTACAGACAGGTTTTCTATGGTCTGATACAGGACAGAATGTGCCTCCAGTTGTGCAGGGTCTGAAATGGGTCACATCTCCAATAAACTAAAGGAATCTGAGGCATGAGTTGATGGGAAGTAGATGGTATGGGGCTGAGCAAGAGAATGGCTTTGAGCATTTTATGTGCATGCATGTATAATTATAGAAACTCATCATTTCCCCCCCATATTGCATCAAATGATGAGCCAGGATTAATACTTTTTCTATTCCCCATTTTGCTCCCTGCTATGTTCCAACTGTCGATGTGTGTTTAAGGCTTTTCTGTCTATTATGCATAATATTAGGATACAATATCCGAAAGCTATTAATTGCCTCATTACATAAGCAAAACAGCAGTGTAACATGATTATTTATATTTTTTTCACATGAGCCAGAACTGAGCCAGTTACCAAACCTTTTATCCATCTGAATGGAGCCAAATTAGAATCATTGAAAGCTGAATTTAAACTGGAACAAAATGACAAAATTGAATGGTTTGATTCTATCCATATATATGTGGACTGATACCTACCCACCATCTCTACTGTTTCCTTTATCCAAAAAGTCTCTATTTAGTGCACTTCTCCTTCCTCTAGTACTGTGTACGTATATCTTAATTTAAAGAATCCGTCTGTTTATATATCATTGTGCTAGCGATGTATGGAATCTAGGTTGTTCTCATTTGTTTAACTAAACTAGGGATTATCTGTTGTATTTACATATACATAGACCAATTGTTCTGAAGAAGGAAAAAAACATTGGCTTTTTTTCTTTAAGGAAGATTTCATATTATTCTTTGTCTAGAGGTATTCCTTCCTGTGTGAAAAGATGGCAGCCCTATCACCCCTGACATAGTCACATTATTTAAGGGTCTCTGCTGTCAAGTTGGCTTCAACTTACAGTGACCCTCCTGAGAGACTTCCAAGAGACCTGCTCAGGTCTTGCAAACTCAGTTGGAATTTCCTTGCTCAGATAAGATAGGGCTATTTGCATTTTGGAGTACTGAGGTTCAGTGTGCTTAAACTGCAAGTTCTGCTTTTTTGTCTGAATGCACTTCTTGAAATGTTTTATGATCCTCAAGAAATCTTGATTTATGCATGGAAGGCAGCTGTGTAAAAGATTATTTGAAAAAAAGAACTGCCTCTTGGCTAGCTTATTGGATCTAAAAGGAAATATTTAGTTCTGTTTTTGGGATTACATGGCTGACATGCAAGTTTTCAGTTAGTGAAAAGAGAAATGGTATATTCTGGAGAGCTCTTATCACCATCCTGGTTTCTTACATGCGGTCTTTAGAGGTTTCAGTGCTTCCATAGCAGATCTTCCATCACGAGCCCCTGAGTTCTATCTCTATGACTCCTACAGTGTGGGAATTAAAAGTGTTTGCTACCTTGGTCACTGGCGCACAGCTCACCTGCTGCTTCCCTTGATACCCACTGGGGGGTAGTGGAGTATGCTAGATTCACATCACGAAACTGGTGAATTCTTCCAGAAAACCATACTAAATTACTTCTGAGGAGGTAAGGACAAGTCTACGAAAGCTCATGCTACCAACTTCTTTCTTTCAGTTAGTCTCAAAGGTGCTGCAAGATTCCTTTGCCTTATTCTTATTATCCCAAGCCATGTAAACAACCACTCAGACTTGAAACACTGGAGTAACTTTTATGGCATACATTTTATTCTAAATTGAAAGATGAACAAGATAGTGTTGGAGCAACAAGCACTGAACTCATCTATAAGTTGGAGATCTGGATCCAGCAAATCTTTTCCCCATTAGTGGAACACACTTTTTCTGAAATGAAAATGATTCAGTCCTGCTGCAGATACATAACTGCATTGGAGGGTTGATATGGCAGTTACACAACCAAGAAGTCCAACCACAGTAAGCAGCATTTTAGGCTGATGCTTTCTGCCCATTAGTTTAATAGACAGAAGGAAGTTTCTTATAGATGCCCATACAGTCATTAGAAAGAAGTGACTTTAATATCTCCACCTTTAATGAGTGTTCTGTGTGTGGGCTTCAGCCTTCTGTGGCTGCCTTTAACGATTCTTGCCCCTTAGTTTCCTGGACTTCAGTTTAATCTTTTTGGGGTTGCCAGGTTGCAAGTTCACATGACAGCAGAAGACACAACTGGCAGAAGGTGACTGCCAAAGTTTTCATCAGGAAGGGGAACCTTTCTTGGTGGGGTGCTGGATCTCCTCTCCACTGCCTACCAGGTTTTAGGTGGGTTGCAGGAATGATGGGAGTAGGGTCACACTTATTTGCAATGTCATCTGCCCCAATTGAAATGCTGGCTGGAGTTGTTCCAACCAGGGCTTCAGTGGGGAAGCTACCTCAGCTACTTGCAGGGCTTCCCAGACAATTAACCTCCCCCCACCGCATGTTATATGCTGACAGACACTGGCTAGAGGATCAGGGATGCCTTGCTTGGGCTGCTTTTCCTGTCCCATGGTCTTGCCCAGTTAAGGAAGATCCTGGGCAGGAGCTATAATGCATGGTGGAATCCTTTCTGTTACTTTCGATCACTAACTGAAAATAATGGTGGAGACAGTTTTGGAGGGGATAGAGCTTAGGGGAAAGAGAGATTTGGCTGGGATGCTTATGGGTAGGGATGGATCCAGGGGCTAGACGGCTTCCCTAATCCTGGTCTAGATTCACCTGAGATCATCATTCAAATTATGCTGCTTGTGACCTAGGAATATTTTATGCAGCCCTTTGACTTCCTTCAGACACATCCCATCATTCTCAAATCAACTTTTTTTTTCTGCAAAAGAAACAGATTATGCCTCCAGAATCCCCCAGGTTATTTTCGGTTACACCCTTGTTTCAAGGAAGCTTTGCCTAAATTTTCATCAAGAACTGACCAGAACAGCACTTGTAACTTTGCACAAATTATGGGGCCAGATCCACAACTGCATAATGGGATCTGACCTAAAAATGCGGGACCTTACACCCTCTCTGTCTTCCGACTCCTGCACTGGATCATTTAATCAAAGGTTAATCAAAGGACCATTTGCAAGATGAACGGAGGTTGTAAGACCACATGGAATATTCAGAACTGCTTTCCTTGGTTCTTTTGGCTATTATGAAAGCGTAGACCATCAAGCGACAGAGCATAGCTTGGAATGTTATTTTAAAAAGTGAACATTGGTCCTTTCTATACTGAGCAACTATCATATTTTGTGTTTGTTAAAACACCCCTCCATAGAAAAAAGACACAAAATACCACTAAATAGCTGCCTGAAAAACCAACTCTGAAAGTTTTACTTGTTGCAGCCCCTAAAATGTCATCACCAAGTGGTTGTGTTGCTCCACAAAAGGATTGTTTTGTAGCAGTAAAGTGTTGTAGGTTTCATGTGCTAGGGCAGAGATATATTTCTGCTTGGATTATTTCTGTGTTTCACATGTCAGGCTGCCATTTGCAAATTGTTCAAAAACTGGAACTGCTACAAGATAGAGTAATTAGATTACCAACTGGGACTAAGCAAATGTTTTTCATACACTGGACAAACATATCCTTGAGTGGGTTATTGCTCCCACTTACTCTACTAGTCAGAGCTAGGAATAGCTGTCACGTAGGAATATCCCTTGCGGGAGAGAGTCCCTTCTAGTTTTCCTCCTCCTTAACTCATCAGCAGGGCACAGGTAGAGCTCCAGCTGGTTTTTCATGCCTTTCCTAACAATCTCCAAATAATGTTATTTTTCCCCCTTCTGTTTTTTCCTCCCTCACCTACTCCCATCCACCTCCACTCTTAGAGTAAAGATAGTTGGGGTGGAAGATTGTCACAGAGCATAATGTTGAGCCTCAGATCCAGAGGTGGCCCAGAATTTTCTCTTGGTCAGGGCAAATTTTCTATGCACTGGCAAAGAGGCAGCAGGCGAAGCAAGGCATACATTCACCAGTACCTCATATTGGATTGTATGCCTTGCTTCGCCCGTTGAAAGGCATACATTCAGCCAGTACCATCCATATTGGATTGCAAAAGAGGGGTCCCTGTTGAGATGTAAATGGACTTTAAATTTCCCAGACTTTAAAAATCTCCCTATTGCCACATGGCCAGAAGGAGGAAGAGCCTGCCTGCAAGAGATATCCTCCCCAGCATACCATTTTTACTAAGGACTGAAACAACATGCAGGCATCTGACTAACATCTCCAATTGTTTTTTCCCCCTCCTTTTGATTTGTAATGTCTTGCCTGATGAAGAAGCCCATGGAGCTTCAAAAGCTTGCAACAAGTATATTGTGCATTTTGTTTGGCCAATAAAGGTATCACTGATGGAATTTTGTTTGTATTTGTTAAATGGCCTACACTGAATTTATTTAGCCAGTAGTTCTTGAAGTTACAAGAACACTGTGCATGAAACTTTTAAAAATGGTTGGAGTTTTAATTTTCTTGTGAGCTGCTCCAAAAATGTCTGGCTTGAAGAGAGGCTTGGCCAATATTAAGAAAAAGCAAATAAAACAAAGATGATGTTGTGTTCATCTGTAAAATCAATATGTAGACAGATCTTGCAGCACCTTTGAGAATAACTGAGAGAAAGAGGTTGGTAGCATGAGCTTTCATAGATTTGAGCCTACTTCCTCAGATGCAAGTTTTGAATGAAGTAAAACAGTCCAATGTGCATGGTAGAATTCAAAGATATAGCTGTGTTAGTCTGTAGAATCAGTCTGTAGAGAGATCTTGTAGTACCTTTGAGGCTAACTGAAAGAAAGAAGTTAGCAGCATGAGCTTTCGTAGACATAAGTCTACTTCTAGATGACCAAATACATCTGAGGAAGTAAACTTAAGACTATGAAAGCTCATGCTACCAACTTCTTTCTTTCAGTTAGTCTCAAAGGTTCTACAAAGTCTGTCTCTATACAAATAAAACAAAGAAAGGGTAGAAACCTGGGAAAAGAAAGCTGTTGCAAGTTCTTTTTCCCTATGCTGCTTGGAGAGCTCAGCTGCTTTTGCTTCTGCTCTCTGGCCTCCTTCTCCAGTCTGCCAAGGACAGAGAAGAACATCACCCCCTGCACCGCTCTTAAGCTGTGTCCCAGGAGAGTAGAGATTGGCTAGTGGTGAGCTGTTCGGCTGCAGTAAGAAGGAAGTAGTTCTTTTATATAGCTATTAATAAACTACATCTGAGAAGCAGATCCATTGTGTCTTGTATTATCTTCTTCCTAACCCACCTTCAAGTCCTTTGGACTAGACCAAGTGTTATGTGGAGAAGAAATTCAGATCAGTTGTTCTAGCTGTGTTTTTGTTTGTTTGTTTGTTTGTTTTTGCTTTGTTTTTGCCAGAGCAGCCCTATTCTCAGATGTAAAAGTCTTATCTTTGTAGCACAGAAGCCAAACTGATCTTCCTGTTCATGCATTATAGGTCAGTCTACCCCAGCCAGATACCTTTTACATGTTTGAGGCTGCAGCTCTCATCATTTCGGACGGCTGGGACTGATAGGAATTGTATTCTAGAAAATCAAGAAAACCTCCAAGGAGAAGACTGTTCTTGGTAAAGGGAGAGGGAGAGTGAATTTGAAACAGATATGGTGTGAACCAGTGGATGGGTTGTTGGTTCTGAGAGTGACATTTCATGTATTACGCCAAGTGACTAAGCTGTGTTTTCAGCTTCAGCTCTCTGCTGTGAAATGGGATGAGCAGCAGTGCACCTTGTAAGATTGCTGATTTCTGTATCTGGAAGAGTTTTTTTTTTTTTTTTTTAATTTCAAGGATAACTAAGCAGATGAACAAATCACTGAAACTGGATGTAGCTGCTGGAGTTCTGCTTCTTCTTGTTCTACAAATTCCTGTAAAAATGCTTTAGTAAACTTATTTAGCCACTTACGTTCTCTTTCACACATAAATGCATAGACGACATGCATGTCCCTGTGTGACTACTCATTGTTTTGCAGTTCACAGGTAAGGCTGTTCCTTGTCCAGTCTCCAGTTTTTGAAGTGCTACTACATAGAAAAGAACTGTTCGTTTCATGTAACCAAGCAGATTTTATTTGTGTGTTCTAGCTGCACAAAAGGCCCGGGAGCAGTTTGAAGAGGTAGAGAAGTCCCTGAAAGAAATGGAGGACTCAATCAGGTAAATCTCTAGGCTGAAAGCTGCAAATCTTCAAGAGTGTGGTAATTTCCATGGAGAAGGAGGAGCATCAACCTATACATCTTTGCATATTTTTGTACATTCCTGACACATTTTAAGTAGCCTTCCATCCACCCTCAGTAAATTATGTCCAGGTATGCTTTGGGGACAGCCAGCAAGCTGCTGCTGTTAGTACAAGCCCTCTGATGGCCATATTTTTAATCTGATCATATCAATGTGGTCTGTTGAGTCTTTTGCATGCTTTTGATCAAGTCACTGTGAGACTTGTGACACTGTAAGAGGTTCAGAATGAAGGACAGTGGCAGGGAAGATTGAAATGGCTGGTATGTTAAGATATTGTACCTGTGCCCAAATGTAGAAAATATTTGGAGCCATCCTTTATAAAAAGGCTAGGTTTAAAGGCAGAAGGAAGAATCCCCCCTTCCTTATGGATCCCTTGGCCATGGCCCAGCAAGGACAAATAAATGGTTAGAGGAGTCATTTATCCTGTTATCTATGAGCAAAGCAAAATAGTGCTCTCAGATTCATCTCTTGCTTTCCTGCCTTAGCAAGCAAGCTCACTTGACTTTTTCAGATACCTTTAAAACTGGGCTTTGCAGTGCTGGTCCCCTAAGAGTTGTGTGCATGGCCTAAAAGGGACAGTTATTCCAGATTAACCTTTCTGTCCCATAAGGACTTCTTAGAGTCTAAGCCAGAAGTAGGAATTGTTTGGCCTTGCGGCCTTGGCAGTCCAGTGGATCTTCCAATACCTGTAGTGACCCAAAAATATTTGGCTAACCAAAAAAATCCATTCAGATCTCAGTATTTTCACTTAAGTGCGTCATTCTGTCTCTCCCAGCTCCAAAATGCAACTTGGTGTGGAGCAGCTTGATTTCCAGTTGCCCAAAATGGCAGCTGCAGTTGTAGGGTGTGACCCTCTGGAGATCCTGAGGAGCCCCAAAGGCCCAGCATGACCTTCCAGGCTCTGAGACATGCCCAACCTTGATCTAGGCCAACTCATTCTTCCTCTCCTTCATATGTGTGTGTGTGTGTGGGGGGGGGGGGGTCTGCTGGCCTATCCCTCAGTCCAGTTGCATTTCCAGGTTTCTGCAGAAAAGCAAGCAAAACTATTGGTCTTATTTAGCCTTAGCTCATGGATAGCTGATGATTTAATTCCTTGCCAGCTTGGTCTTATTTGAATATCAGTAAAATCAGAGGGTCAGTCCTAATCACTTAACCTGATGTGGCCTCTCTTTTTGTGGGGTAGGGAATGGAAATGACCCAGTGTGACCCATACCATTTGCTAGTCCCTTACACAAATTCTCCTTGGATCCTGCTGGACTTCTCTCCACTTGATATGACCCTGCTTTCCTCTCTCACATTTTTCCTCTCTGGCTTGTAACAATGACATTTGTGCCCTTGGCTAGTTGTTCCCATGGTGTTCCTTAGGCACCTAGCAATTTGGATAGAAAGCACCCTAGTTTGCAGTGGGTTGAGGGAGCCATATTATTTCTATAGTCTGTCAGGCAGGGAAGGGAAGGGTCTCTTTCCAGGACCCTTGTCATTGTCATGAATCTAAGCCACAGAGCTCCCGTCCCTTTGCATCTCTTTTCCACCTGGCCACCCACCCTCAAGGCCTGAACAAGAATGGGCCTCCTTCCCCTCCCCCCCCCCAACTTTCATTTATGGGAGCTCAGCATGATTGATGTTTAAGGTCTCAAGTGTTACGATGTGAATGCTATGGAGGGTCACAAGGTGGCTGTCCCCAATTTAAGGGTTAGACATAGGAGCTTTCAAAATGCTTCCTCTACTCTTGGCATTTCCAGCTGCTGCCTGCTACCTTAATGCAGCTCGGCCTGCATGTTGGTTTCCAGCTTCCCCTTAAAGATGAAGAGAGGACTTAGTGCAGAAATGATGGTTTGGGGTGCAGAGGGCACTGTTTTGGCTCCACTTGCCATTCTAATTGCATCTCTTTCTCTTCCCTCCCCCCTACCGGTCCCAGCTGGGGGAAGGGAGAAGGGGAGAAGCCAAAAATAATTTCAAGCTGTCTCCTATTGATTGCATACATAATTATTGCCATAATCATGCCACTCCTGAGCTCTTAGGTTGGGAGGGCTGATGAAGGGAGCAGATGGGAGACCTCAGCATGCTTAGCTTGGCTGACCTTGGTGACAGGCACTTCATTTAGTTCTTGGGGGGGGGGGGGCTTATCTTGCTGGTTTTGTGCTTTTCTCTATGGAAGTGGGTTAAAGATGCACAAAGCCAGATGCATTTGCGACCCCAAATGGAGCTTGTGGGTTGATAATTTCTGGCCATGCTTTAAGTTTACGGCCTTAGTTTTAGTTGTAAACTATTCTATAACTGTGCCCAGTCTGCTTACTCTCATCTCAAGCTTAGACATTTTAGAAATTTTTAGCTGCTCTGACAGCATTTCTGAAGAGTTGTGGTATAAATATATACAGTAGGCCCTTGGTATCCACTGAGGTTTGGTTCCAGGATCCCCTGTGGATAGCAAAATCAGTGGATGTTCAAGTCCCATTAAATACAATTGATAGTAAAATATTGTGCCTTATATAAAATATCATAATCAAGATTTGCTTTTTTTGCTTTTTGGAACTTGTATATTTTTCAAAATATTTTCAAGGAGTGGATGCTTGAAACCATGGATAAAAAATCTGTGGATATGGAGGGCTGACTAGTATAATAAATAAAAACTAGAAGTTCCTAGAATCCTCCCAGCCATCATTGGACATTGCTGGTTGATGTGTGCTAGAAGTTGTAGGGTTTTTTTCTAAAAATTAAAATCCAGCCTCGGCTTTTTTAAAATAATTTTGTTCCTTACTTTGTTTCATCTTAGAAGGGCTGTGCTTGTAAATGAATGTGAGAATTCAGATTTGTTGTGATCCTGAGCATTTGTCATATCAGCAAGTCAGTTGTTTCTACACAGAAGTCTGTGAACCATTTTCTTTGTCCATTGGACAACCTAACCAAAGAAAGCCCCCCCCCCCCCCGGGCGTAATTTGTTTTTAAACAATGTGTAACACTGTCATGTAACTTACGAAATACTGATCCAGAAAACTAGCTATAAAGAACTTATTTTAATCTGTCTTAAATATATTTCCACCCACCTCAAGCCATGGGGAGTTTCTCTTATTTGAATCTGCCTGTAATATCTTGTTATCCATACCTCTGCAAACCTATAAATACATTGTTTTTAAAAGTCTTTCATTTTCAGACAACATAAATGAAACAGATTAAATCTGTGAAAGTTTGACTTGTTGTCGCAGCATGTAGGTCCTCTGTGTGCAGACTTTGGAGGCTTCTTGTGCATAATAGGTACTTAAGCCAAGAGACACTGAATTTTTTAAGCCCAAAGTTACAGACTCCCATGGCCTTCCATCAAGGACAGATCTGCTCTTTGAGCACCTTAGCTGAAGGGCAGGATGAGGTCTGTCCCTAAAACATGAATCCATCAACAGCCTTGAATACATGGATCCTGCAAGGATGCATTTCTCCAGTAGCTTCTCGTTTCTCAATGGGACAGGTCTAGCATTCTTTAAATCATAAATGTTTCTGTAGATAATTTTTTTCCATTGCTTTTCAAGAGACAGGTTTGCAATTCTGACAAGAGACTCTGATGTACGGAGAGTAGGCTTTGCTCCCGTGAAACCTAAAGCTAATAAAATTTATTAAATCTTTAAGGTCCTGCAAAATCCTGTTTGTTTGTCCAGGCAAAATTATTAAACAGCTTTGTTTCTGGCTCTGTGCTCACACTGAGTTGGCAAAACTTTATCTTGACTCATGTAACAAGTTCACAGATTCCCATGACTGAGACTGCATCCACACTGCAGAAATAATCCATCTTGACACCACTTTAAGTGCCACGGCTAAGTGCTGTGGAATTCTGGAAATTGTATGCTTGTTGTGGCACCAGAGCTCTGCTCACTACCACAATTCCATAACATTGAGCCATGGCAGTTCAAGTGGTATCAAACCAGTTTATTTCTGCAGTGCAGATGCAGCCTGGATGTTCTTCAAAAAATGTCATCCCTAAGTCTCCCTCTTCCCTGCTCATAGAAAACCAGCAAGTCAGAAGAAAGCCTTGGCTCCCCAGTTTTCTTCACTGCTCCCCAGCGACCTAATTTTTCATATTCAGAGAGGCTTGGTGTTGGGGGAGAATTGTCTGGAGTACTTGCAGTCTTGTTAAGCTGCTTTCCTGCTGCCCGCTATCTGATCTGGGGCAGGGAAAGTTCAGGTTTGCCACCTCAGGGACAGTGAGGCCTAAAACAGCAGGTGCAAAACAAGAGCCTTAATTGAAGTTCCCTTTCAAAATAGGCTCCGCATGACGTGTTTCCCACCCAGTCAGACTTCAGCTGTGATTTCAGTGCAAACAGCCCCTCCGTCCTCCAGGGAGATCTCTGGTTTGGCCCGTTAGGAAGGCTTTTAAGGGGGTGGGGATGGAAAGATGATGTGCCAGCTAAGTAAACAGCTAATGGAAGCCTGGAATAGCTGCTGAAACCTGTTTTGTTGGTGTCCTTTTTCAGGATGTGTTCCCCCCCCCCCCCTTTGGATACTGAAAGGCACCCTTTCATTTCTTGTAAAGGAAGGAAGATGCTCTAAAGCAACTTGTTTAAGGCTTCCCACCCACCTTTTCTTAAAGGACCTTACTGTTCACATTCACCCATTTTTTCTCCCTATCTTCTATCCTTACAAGCACAGGTTGCTGCAGCTCCTTTTTCCCAGATTGGAGACTTAGTGCAGAGGCTGCAGCATCAGACTGTAGACGGGGATGTCTAGTCCGCACCAGGGAAGGAGAAGAGGACAGGGATAGCCTTCTGTAAAGATGATGCAAGTTGGTCACACAGTGGAACAGAGAGAGGAAGAAAAAGATAAAGAGGCAGACCTTCTTCCCCAAAGCTATTTTGATCTAGCTGGGTCCAAGGCAGATCTTTTATATGACAAGGAGCTTTGCATCTGGGATGGGAAAGAGACTGAGCAAAAGAAAGACTTGTAATTAGGAGTAGCCTTGGTGACAGGGTGGTAACCATGGGACCCAGCCTCCCCACAAGTCCTCATGTGGGGGTCCCCTGGGGCTGCAAGCAGATGATAAGGGCAAGAAACAAAGGCATCTGCTGAACAAAGAGCTAGGCAGAGGGTATTGATCCCTGACACAGACCAGGCCTGCCTTCCACCAGTGAGAGGGGTTTTTTTGGTGTGTGTGGGGGGGGGGAGCATTGATGCCAGGTTAATGTTTGACCCTTTGGTGGTGGCTGAACCAAAAAGGCTCTCTAAGCTATGTAGTATTGGCAACTGAAGAGGAGCTGCCACTCAGTGATTGAACACAAATGGCAGCTTTGAGAGAGCTCTCACCTGTTGTAGATGAGCCTGGGTGAGATGAACCGTTGGTGTGGTTCAGGGTAAGGCATCTGCTCATGGCTGCTTACAGGCTATTGGTAAAAAGCAAGCAGTTTGTGAAAAGTCACCCAGGTATTCCCTCCCTTGTTTGTCTTTAATCCCTCCATAGAAAACACACATTCCACAAAGGCATCCTTTGAATGCTGCAGCTCTTCTTCTCCTTCCACGTCCCCCCTGTTAATTCCCTTCTCTGCATGTGCTCCCTCTTTCTATTAGGAACTGCCAGCATAGCAAAAGGTAGTAAGAAGTAGCTGAGAGGTTGCTGGATGTCCTCGATTGGCACTTTTGGTCTCTGCTCTTTCTTATCCAAACCATGTTTGTCCCCTTTCATCTTGTTCATATTTTGAGACTTATATTAAATGGAAGGAACTATAAAATTCTGCTGTAATAGGAACACACACTTAAGATCTAGAGGTCCATAGCTTCCCCTTCTTTTTTTTTCTTTTTTAGGGAGGGGAATGTCAAGTGAGAAGGCTGGAAGATAATAACATTTTCCTTTCTGAATAAAATCACTTTTTTCAGTTAAATGGCTGAAGCAACATTGCTGCACTCATTATGCTTAAATGTCCTATTATCCCTGTCTCTGTAGTTTTCCGTTTAACAACATCTTTCATTTCTTCTTTTATTTCTAGGAGCCTGGAGAAAGAGATTTCCTTTGATTTTGGACCTCATGGAGAATTTTCGTATTTGTACGGCCAGTGTTATGAACTCACAACAAATGAGTAGGTTCTCCCAACTCTTGTCTAATGAGTTTCTTCTGCATGTGGATCTCCTTTGACATTTGGAACATTTCCTTCTGGTCCTGTGTTTCACTTCACAAGTGCCAAAATGCAGAAAGTGCTGACTCAGTTGGTGACCTTTGCAATGCCAGCTCTGCCATTAGGCCAAATGAAAGCATCTAAGTGATGTGGAAAAGCAGCAAATTCTTGGCAATTTATTTTGTTCTGTATTTTGATGGCAAGGAATCAGGAGTGGTGTTTGAGGGATTTTTTGGCTGCTATGCTGGAAAGAAATGGCTGTCCTTGGTTATTCTGCCTCTTAGATTGGTCAGGTGCAGATGCTTCATTTGCTGCTCTGTCTCAGAATGTAAAATCTCTTGGGCTAACCCTGACCTTCTTGGCTATGATCAGTGCTTAATAATGGGAAGATGGTGGGGATTTCTCCCAGTGTCCTGCTTTCTGTTGTTTTGTAGCTTTGCCATCAGCTAGAGGACTTTGCTAACTCTTAGCAGCAGCATGATGGAAATGAGATCAGAACTGACAGTGGAAGGCCTTGGAAGGAGCTGGAATCTGAGCATAGATTTAAAGGAGATAAGGCTACTGTGCTGCAACTACTGTGCAGCACAGTAGCCTCCCACAGCATATTGTTTAATGGAAGCTCTGATTCCATCTGACCCATTGTCTTGGTCAATGGGCAGGATAACTTTGAAGGAGCAACATGATGATAGACCTAACTCGTGAGCTCTCAGCTAGAATCGCCAGAATGCAAGCCAATGCAGCAAAGCCAATGGTTTAAGGAGGCACACAGAAGTCTTCTCAGGGAACCCTAGTGTGCAAAAATGCATTTATTTAAGGCTGCCAGATCCACCAACCCTTGATCCTGTAGTATGTAAGTGTGTGTGTGTGTGTGTCTGTTGGGGACATTTATAAGAGGAAAGCCCAGTTCTAGATCATTAACATCTTGAATGGCAGAAATACTAAGTCCACAGTGTGTCCTCCAGAATATATTGAACAAAGGAGTTCCCTTAAAATCCCAAGCTGGTTTCCCCAAGATGAATCCCACATGAGTGCTGACATCCCCAGTTTGATGTTCTACATCTCATTCTGCATACAATCCTGTCTATCCTTTTATTTTAGACTTTCTCCATGTTTTCAAGGTGTGTTAATTGTTTAGGGCACAGGTGAGTGAAGTGTGGCCCATGGGCCACATGCAGCTCCCAGGGCCATTTTAAAAAATCGACATTTTTCAAGCCCTTCCTAGGGTGGGTAGGGACATTTCCTTCATGTTTTAGTGCCCAGGAGAAGCCTTTTCTGAAACATGACGTGAACAGGGAGTGACTTGTGTTCATTTTCTCTTGTTAACAAAAACCTCTCTGGACCCAGGAGGGCCCCAGAAGGTTTGAATGTCCCCGGTGTCCCCTAGAGGGGATTTGATGGCAAAAATCTGAATAGCAGCAATTGTATGGAAGTGTTCTACTGCAGCAATAGAAGGGGCACAAATTAAGGAATGTAGAGTCAGGGGAAAGTGTCAGGGATGTGCGGGTTCACCTCTCTTCACCAGAGCTCTGTACTCACTCCTTAGATTAGACTCCTTGCTTTCTGGGTAATGGTGGTAGATCCGGACTTTCCTACATGAATTTGTTACCATCACAGCTAGTTTGGCCCCTAGGGGCCCTCTTTTTCCTAAGCCAAAAGGCTTGATGGATCATGGCAGGAAGAGTGCCAGCAGAGAAGCCATCTTGCCTTCTTTGGTGCTGTCATTTGGACCTTTCTTCTTTGGATCTCAGCTGTAAAAAACAACGACAATCACAGCA
Source organism: Urosaurus nigricauda (assembly GCA_034509955.1). Classification (NCBI taxonomy): domain Eukaryota; kingdom Metazoa; phylum Chordata; class Lepidosauria; order Squamata; family Phrynosomatidae; genus Urosaurus; species Urosaurus nigricauda. The sequence continues at coordinate 136,876,049 of JAOEGL010000002.1, forward strand.
CCCCCAAGCCTTTCTGTAAACATCCTCCAGCATGTCATACTTTTCTATCTTAGAAGGAAAAAGGGAGATTATTAATAATATTTGAAGATGCAGTTTTATGAGACAAAACTAGACCTTTGGTTTCCAGCTCTTGCAAAAGGCCATTTTGGTGTCTCAAGTGATAATGTTTTTAGAAATGAGGCTGGCAACCAGGCATCCAGCAGTCATTTTCAGGAGTGCCAGATGAAAACAAGCCTCTTACCCCTACTTTGCAGCCATCCTGGAGGCAGGATTCCCATGGGAGTCTTGAGCCCAGATGAGAATCCTTCCCACCCTCCTTGTTGATCTGCTGTGTTACGCACGTTGATCTGTCTCCGTTCATCTAGCCCTCAGGCACACAATGGCCTCTTGAAAAAAACAACAACAATAACCATTGAATGTAAAACACACACACACACACACCAGAAATGCATGCACTCAGTGACTTACAGACAAAGATCTGGAGGGCTTTTTCAAGCTACTGTTATCCCATTCCCCGTGGTTTTGAAATTTGCCCCTCCACTAGAGTGAGTGTATACAAGCATAGGATACTGTTTTTCTGTCCTCTGCTAGCTTTGGCAGGTTCAGCAGTGACTCTTCAACTTAGGAACACTGCCCACATACGATTTTAAAGCAGACAGTGGCAGAGACAACTCAGCAATCTTTGTCTCTTGCTGACTCCAACTTCTTGGCAAAGAGATGGCGTACTCTTTGTACAAATGTTAGCGCTGAGACTCAGTACTAGTATTTGCCTGCAGGATAATCCCCATTGACTGAGCAGTACTCTTCCTCCACTGCCACCCACCCTAAAGAGACACATAACATAGAAGAGGGAACAAATGAATTCCCAAGAATGAGGATCCCTTTACTTGATAGAGGAAAGGCTACCATGACCAGGGAAGCTCAGTATTTGTTTTTGTGAAGGTTGCTTTTGGGTGATGTGAATGGTATAGTCCCAAGAACCATGGACTTGTCAGAGCATGCCAGTTGTGACTGGATGAAAGTGTAGTAAAGTGGCAGTTGAAGTCCATGATGCGGTAATCAGTCATGCAATCAGCCAATTAGGCCAGGTGGTTGTGATAGCTACTTAGCCAAAGTAAAACTGTTGTAGGAATCTGCTTGGTGTTTGGAGTGTCTACAGCTCTCCATGCTGGCCCAGGAGTCTGTTGCTTTCCATGTTGCTGGGAAGTAAGTTTTCTCCCCTTGCTAGGGAGTTGTAGTGCTGCTAGCATGCAAGAAGTTATGCTAGGCTGATTATATTTGTATCTAGCCGCAATTGCTGTACTTTTGCTTTGCTTATTTTTGCCTTACACTCTGTTGAGTAAAGCTCTATTTTTGTTGACTCGACGACTCTGCTGTGATATTTTACAATCCACCCCAACAGGACCTAGAGAAGGGAAATGTCATTTTCGAGGGACTACAACCTATAGAATACTTACCCACCACAACTAGTGGTCATGCTTGCTACAGATTCAGGGGATTTTATTCCAAAAAGGAACATTTCCAGGCTGTGCAATAAGGGACTGGAAACTGTGCTCCTAAATTCACTCTTTGCCCATTCTAACACTGATTTCTGAGCCGCTAGTGGACACTACTGAAGCATTTTCAGTTCTCCTGCATTTCTGATTTCTAGAATCATTCTGTTGCTTGCCTAGTCTCATCCATTTCTGAATCCCTACATTTGACCACAGAAGCTAGATGCTAGATTAGGGGTCTGGTTACTCTCCTGCTGACATGTTTAGGGTTCGTTCTAATCTGGATGGCCTCAGCAATGTGCTAGGTGAATACATTTTGCTCTGAGCACTACTGCTTTAGAAATCCAGTCTGTAGGTTTGATCACAAGGACTATCAAATGTATGACATAGGAACTCATGGGATTCTTTCTTTTTTTCCAGATACATTTATCGTCTCTGTCCATTTAACAGAGTGTCCCAGAAACCAAAGCATGGTGGCTCGGAAACCAGCCTTGGGTAAGAGGCTCTGCTACTCTCACTTAGTTCAGCCATCCACAACGGTCTGATACCCGTGCTGCTTATAGCAACCAGAGGTCTCCTGCATGAGCTGTGGAGTCTACAAGCTTACCTTCAGCCCTGAGTTCACCAGACAAGTCAGACTCTTGGCTTAGTACCTGCCTAATCCCACCTGCATTTTAGCAGTTGTAATACTGGCCTGCCATGCAGGCCTGCTTGTGCCATGCTAACATAACATAACATATGGCCAAACACCATATGAATGCTGAGTATGTTTAATTTAACTGTGGACCATAACATTCCTTCTTAACCTCAGCTGGGATATGAATATCTTTCCCAGTTAATAACTGGGAAGGACCTCCCAAGTACATCTGATCAAGTTCTTTTAAAAATAAAAATGTAGCCCTGTTATCTTATCTTGTGAAAATTGCCATCTCCTGTGATGTGAAGGTGCCCTGAAATGTATTTCTTCTAAAGGCATGAAGGGATGGGGTGGCCTTATCTCCATTATCCCCACCCCCTGGGAGTCCAGGGTATCTGGGCGTCCTGAGCTGTTACAAGTACTCTCACTTACCTTGCTTCCCTTTCAGCACATGGGGTTCGTGGACTGGTCCAGAGGATAACAAATTCAGTGTCATGAAATATGAACATGGAACAGGCTGTTGGCAGGGCCCGAACCGATCCACCACAGTGAGTTCTCTGGGAAGGCTGGGTTGGATAGCTTGCATTTGAAAATACTATCTCACAGAAATGTTACCCATTGTAATACAAAAAGTATTTGCATAGTTTATATTCCAAAGCATGCTCATGGAGATCCCTGGTAAGGAAAGAAACCACAGGGATGCCCGTTCAGCACAACAGATGTAGTTAGAATGATGCAATTGCAAAGCCTGGTCAGTTAGTTGTTAGAATGTTTTGTAAAGGTTTGGGGCTGTGGCTGGGTGATGAATGCTGCAGAAGGCAGCTAGAGGACCATAACCATGGGCAGGTGAGTTAACATTCCCTTGGAGTCTTCAACTGATAACAAGTTTTCTTTGGGCTGGAATTCTGGCTCAGACCGAGGTGTTGTGCTGGAAAAGTTTCCCCTTTAATCGAATAGGGCAGTGACTTGCAGAGAAGGTGGCTCTTATTCAGTCAGAAGCTTGTTAGCTTCCTTAAGTCAGCTCTTTGGGCTGCCTGAAACTTTTGGTTCTGTTGTGAATAAATGACAGTAGGAAGGAGGGGAGATTATTCCTCAGCCAATAGGATGAGGGGGATGACTCTTTGGTTGGAAGCACAACTGAGGCCCTCTGGGTCTGGACATTCATTGATATTTTTACTTTTACAGGTTTGTTCCTGTACAATGAATATAATTATAAGCATACATTTACAGGATACTACATAATTGTAACAGTTGGAAACATTTTGACATTTCCCCACCAAGTAAAATTTGCTGCACCAGAAGGCCATAGAACCAAGGGAAATGTTTCAACATAGACTTTTCCTTTAAAGGGTATTCTTACTTTACAACCAACTAAATTCTTCTTAACATTCAGCCTGATGGGGAAAAGTCAAAATATTCAAAGTGAAAGAAAGCAAACAACAAAAAAGTTGTTTTTGCACCTGGCTCATGGACCCCCTAGGGACTCCAGGGGACCCCTGAACTAGCCCTTAAGGAGTGTAATACTCTGTACGATGAAACTGTTTTCCCTTGCACAACAGGATTTCCTTAGAGAATGTGTTTCTCAGCAGTCCTGCTTGCAAATTGAGCCTGTGTTTATTTTTCAGTGATCAGTCTCACAACACAGTATGCTAAATGCCAGATACATAAGTATTGAAAAACTTTGTGGTATAAGACATCTTTCACCACTCGGGGAAGCAGCTCTGTAAAAAAAGCACATGATAAGTGCTTCATCTAGTTTCTTCAGTTTTCTCAGTTTCTTTTGCTCAGTGGCTATACTTGGTGTAGTTACTTGGAAATAAAGAACAATAAGTGGGGAGTTACTTTCCTCACTTAGCGTTCTCTATTTCACAGGGCAGTTGTGAGAATGATGTGGGAAGAAAAACATACATGCCATTGGGAAATTCTTAAAGGAAGGTGGGTTAGTTAATCAAGACTTTTAGATCTTGCAGTAAAACAGTGACCCCATTTTTAAGAGCCCCACTGATGAAATCCGTGGGAAAACTATCCTGTTTTTTATTCCACCCAGGTGAAACTTTCCTGTGGCAAGGAGACAGTGGTCACATCCACAACAGAGCCCAGCCGCTGTGAGTACCTGATGGAGTTTGTCACCCCAGCAGCCTGCCATGAGCCAAAAGACCTCAATCATGATGAACTTTGAGAGCAGGCGAATCCATCAGCAGCTCCCTCAAGGTGGGTCTTGCTAACAACAGATACTAATTAAATGATTGTATGTACAGTGCTGTGTAAATTTACAGCGCTATATAAATAAAGGTTAATAATAATAATAATAAGGAATGAACTCTGAAAGGAAAGACAGCGGAAGTTCTTTGTGTAGGATCTCTCCAACCTGGAACATTAATATAGCAAAGGATATTCAGTGTTCACAGTTATCAAGTGAAACACTTTGGGGCAAAAATACCAGCAAAAAACTTCACACATATTAATGTTAGTATATATAAATAATGTGAGTATAATGGAGAATAACTGCTCAAGACAGAGATTTTGAGGTTATGGAGGAAAGCTTGATAAAAATATCAGTCCAGTGTAAAAGGCCATGCTGGGCATAATTAGGGAAGAAAACGACTGACATGATAAAAAAGCTCTGGTGCAGCCACACTTTAAATGCTGCATACAGTTCTGAAAAGGGGGATATGGTAGGGTTGGAGATGCAGAAGCAGGCAACCAAAATCAAGGGACTGGAGCAACTCTCCTGCAGGTGTTTGGGCTGGGTTTACTCCCGCTCTCATGTTACTAGATGCCTGAATGGTGGGAGATTCAAGGCAAATAATATGGAAGAGATTCTTCACATAGAACATGGTTTAACTGAAATTTATTACCAATATAATCATAACTGACAATTTGCAAGGATTTTAAAGGGAATTGAGCACCTTCTTGAAGGTTAGGGCTATCAGGGGCTACTGGTCATGAGGGATATATATTCCCTCCAGTATCTTTCTGTATATTAGTTACTGGGGAATCTGAGCAGGAAGGTGCTGTTATTTTCATTTCTCTACTGACTGGCTTTTCATAGGCTTGTGCTTATGAACAGAATGCTGGATTTTGGTCTTTGGCCTCATCCAACACGGGTCTTCATTTGCTCTTAAGAACCCCTTCCCTTCTATGAGGGGTCTGTGGCAGGGATAGGTGTGCCTTTAACTAGAAGTTGCCAAACAGTGGGCCATTTAGGCAGTGTGCAGTTCCTCTTCTCAAAGCCCATCCCTGTGTCCTGGCAGAAAGGCCAGGAGAGGTCCCTGCTTTTTTCTTTTGACTGATTGTTCTGTCTGCCCTTTTGTTCTTGCAGATGTGCAGAGGCCATAACCAGTGGAGCCAGGCTCAGATCCCAGCGATTCCAAGACCCATGGCAGAATTCACCTATTGCTCTTCTATCCCACAGCCCACCTTCATGGACTTCCCATGTCGATCCTGGCATCCCTTTCCCACGGTTAGTGCTGCTTTGCTCCAGTGGACCTTGAGACTTTTAAATACTGGTATTTTTCTTGCCAAGTCCTGCGAAAATAACTTTTTTCTCCCCGCCCTCCTTCCTTGCTTTAGGGCACCTTCTGCCCTAGTCATGCACAGGACTGCAAAGCTGCCTGTCCCTTTTGTTGTTTCTTTGTAGGGGAGAAGGGGGCTAAGTTTATTAAGCCATGTGGTGGAGAAACCTCAGGCTATCTTCCTGAAGTGCTTTCTTCTGCGGGCTTTTTGTTCTGAGCCAGATTTCTCCCAGCCTGAGACTTTGGCCAGGTGGAGTAAGACAGACTTGGGAAAAGAGCCTGTACCCAGCTTGCCTCCTGCACTGGCAGTCCCAGACTGTTTTGTTCTACTCTGCTGTTTGGTGGTGAACTCTTACAGAAACAAACACACATTCCCTTCCAATAAAGAAACATCTCTCGTCTCTTCTGTCTCTGGAGCATCAAAAATGAGAAAAGGGGTTGCAGAGTGCAAGTGTCTGGTGTTGAAGGGGTGCCACAAAATGAGGGTGGCATCACCTGGCCTGTTTAGGCCTGCCTGCACTAGGAGCAGCTGGTATAGGCTGTACACATGTGTCACCTCCCCCCCTCCCCCCATAAACAAACAGGAACTTCCTATGAAAAGCATGGCTGTGGGGATGGGATTGATGATGGGTTAGAACCGATAGGCCCTCCTCTTCTTCCTCACTGGCTGCCCCTCTTCCCTTTGGGAACTTGGGCCTCTCGTTCTGTGCCTCTGCTTGATAAGGGTTTGGAGGAGGGCAAAGCTGGGGTCCTTCACCTGTTCTCTTTGCTGTCTCAAAGCTCAGGCATTTCCATGACAAAAGATGAGGTTCTGTCTCTCCCAGCCACCATTGTTTCCCATCTGAGCCCCTTTCCATAAATATGCCTGCTGCTGGCCTGGGGCTGCCTCCATGACAAAAGGCCCCTTTGGTGACTAGTGATAGGATAGTATGGGTTTAGAGGAGGTATGGATGTTCAGTTGGCTTCTGTGGGGAGGATGCTACCCCTACTCGCACTTGGGTCTTTCCAGAGAGTGGGAGAAGGACAGATGGTTTCTTTTCCCAGCGCATAACGTCATCAGACAACGTGGGCACCTACTGGTGAAAGGAGGCATTAAAATCAAAGCGTTTGCTATCTCATCTTGGCCTTTTATCTAAGATCAGGTCTAGTGAAATTGAAGCGTTTGCTCTCCATTTACATTTATTTTATTTCAGAGTTATATCCTGCCATTCTCCCACAATAGGATTCAGTCAGTTTTGTGTATATTTCCCCTAAGTTCTTTCCTTTGGATCCAAAGATCTGATTGGTAAGAAGTGCAAGGAGGGAATTTATGTGCCTGTTCTCCCATAAACACAGATCATTGTATTTTTTTGCTTACAATGCATTTTTTAGTATCAGGGAAGTGCAAAACTGAGCCACTGTTTATAGCCTAACCCACTGTCTTCCATAAACAAAGAAGGAACCAAACGAGATGAAATCCACTGGTTGCTTTTTGTAGATACACAAGGAAAACATGCCTTACAATGGGATGCTGGTGGTTTCTGCGGCAGACGTTACACTGTGTGCAGTCTTTGGTCCCAGGCCATAGTTGCAAGTCATCCACTTCACCATCTTTGGCACACAGTTTTACTTTCCCTATAAATGAATTTGTCTAATACAAAGAGAGTAAGTATGGTCTGAACGCTGGACTATTACTATGTAGACCAGGGTTCAAATCCCTGCTCAGCTATGGAAACCCCCTGCGTGACCTTAGACAGGTCATACTCAGCCTCAGAGGAAGGCAAAAGCAACAACCCCCATGAACAGACCTTGCTAAGAAAACCCCATGATAGGGTCTCCATAAGGCATAAACAATTCAAAGACACACAGGACCTGCTTCCAAAAAAAGAAGCCAAGGACACACAGTCAAGGGATTCAAACTTGTTCACTAATTGTAACCTGATAGAATATGGTTTTGCCCTTTTTCTCCTCCTGTGGGAGATCTTAGAAACTGGGGACTGGGTTTGCACCTGGTTCTTTCAATACATTTGATGAATAAGGCAGAGTAAGGACTATATGTGCAAGTAGTGCATGAACCTTTGTCTTCAAAATGTTAGAGCGAGTGAGTATTTTGCTCTGATGTGACTCGGTATGTGAAAACTGTTCAATGTATGTTGTCAGTAGGAAAGGTGTTTGCAACAACATATCATGAAGTCTCAAGGATTTTCCGTTTCAGATAACACAAACTTGAAGTATTCTGAAGATGATCGGTGCTGACATTGTGTGGAAGGAGTACAGCCTCACACACAACACACACACACCCTTGTTTTTTGAAGAACTGTCTTTGTCTTCCAAATGACGCATAGACAAAACTCATATAAGATTCTGAACTTTTTTATTTTCTGGCATGAAAAGTACAAATAATTAAACAATTCCATGTAAAAGATTCATACAGCCGCCGTGCCTGAAATCCCAGTAATAAATAGTCTAAACTAAATGCAAAGTGTCATTTTTTTCTTATTTTTTTACAGCAGTTTTTAAAACCCTTCCCACATCAACTGACTCTCTCATGATTTTTTTTTTTGAATATTTTTAAAAACTCCCAATACATATGTGTGAAGCTCAAGGAGATCAGGGAGCCAGGCGCTCCAGGCCTGCCATCTTCTCCCCTGAGCCCTGCCATGCCCCTAACTAAATACATTAGTGGGGAGGGTGGAGGGCATGTAAAATCTTATTAAGAACTCGCCGTTACAACAGACAGACAATTCTTTAAACCCTCTGCTCCCTTCAATGATGTACCTTGACCCATCACTGGAAGCAAATTTCCTTAGCAAACAGTAAGGTCATGTTGCAAGCCCCTCTTGCTTGCTGGCTCTTCTGGTGTCTGCCTTCATCAGTATACAGCATTCTCTCTCTCTCTCTTTTTTTTTTCCCTCCCCACTCCTGATCCAACCCCTAATCAACCCACTTCACCTTTTATTTTTTAAAATAGTAAACTCAAACTGGCACTTATTGCTACTTGAAAAAATATACTTGAGAAGAGGCTAGATTGCTGTGACCATTTAGGAATCGACAGATCACAAGAGAGAATTTTGTTTGCAACTAAATGCCCTGGTTGAGATGCAGGGAAGGGAGTCAGATGCAGTGTGGTTGCAGGATTTGAACTTAAGCAGGATCTGAACACCCAGCGACAAGGCATTTTGACCAAACAAGTGGAACTGGAGGCAAAGCACAGAGTTACCTAGCTGTTCCAATATGCAGCTTCAGATTGACTCAATGGCTCTGTTTCAGTACAATTCATTAAGCACAACAAGTTATTTCAATGGCTGTACAGTCTACAAAGGCAGCTAAGCTTAAGGCTGTGTGTTTTTGTTATGCTCTAAGATAATTATAGGGGGTTTCTATCTCCTGGTATCCACAACTACTTTCTGGAGTCTTTTCTACCTTGTCTTGCCCTGCTATCATTTATGTAGATGGTAATAAGCTTTTCTATTGCGCCAGTATGGTGCTACTTTAAGAAATTTGGAAGTTCTTGACAATTTCAGCGACAGAGGTGATGTTGTGGCTCCTTTGGCCATATAAAAGGTGTGTTGACAGATGACGACAGCCCTAAATCTTTGCAACTGCCTTCTGGCAGTTGTGGGGTTACGTGACAGCCAAAGCAAGTTGTTGAAAGGAACACCAAGCACCACCACCATTTCAGAAATGAAGGCAGCTATCACATGTTCTCGGCCTCAGGGGAAGGCAATAGCAAACCTCCTCTGAACAAATCGTGCCACGAAAACCCCATGAGAGGTCTGACTTAAGGTTGCCGTAAGTCAAAAAGGACTTGAAGGCACACCACCAACAACAACAACAACGCTTGCAACACCCCCATTTCCATACCAAAGATCTTTACAAGAGCCTTTGCATCATTGTGCATTACTTGCAGGTTGAGCTCTAGTGCATTGAATTATCCAACACTATCCTCTACTTATTGAAAAAAATAAGATAGCGCTGTTTCTTTTGGGTAAATACATATTTGGGCGGGAGGACAAAAATATCTGAGATGATGTTGCTGCTGCTCAAAATTTACCTGTACTATAGGGTATAGCACATGCATTTGTTTCAATTGTTACATGAGATGTACTAATTACCTTTCTAAGAGATTTGACTTTGGGAGTCAAAGGCAAGGAAAGGGCAGCAACCTGTGAGAAAAGCATGGCTATCTACTAAATAGAGGGCAGTGGGTTGGTGTGTGTCTCTGCAATCCCTTGCCATACTATCAGGGATGCCATGCTCAGAAGACACCTGGCCTTCTATAGCATTACAAGGGAACCATAGGGGCACTTTTGGAACAGAACCTTCCAAAGGGGCAAAATGCCTTCTGTGGTGCCAACGCTTCAGTCACCTGCTAAAAAAGAAACTTCCCAAACAGTTTTTATGCAGGGAAAAGTAAAATAAAGCAGGCACTTCTGCACGCACCTGGGTTCTTATAGCAGGTACCTAGCCAAAAACAAGCGGGAAGGTGGGGCAGCTTATTATGACACTCTCCACCCAGCCCAAAAAAACCCTGACAATCCTATTGCTTTCAGTAGTAAAAGAAACCCCTCAGATATTTCTATTTCAATAGGTGTTTGCTCAGGAACAGTGCCACCTCAGCCAGACGTATGTCCTATTGAGTTTGATGGGCTTAGCTCTGGGGAAATAGTTATACAGCTTCACCCTATGGTCCAGCTAGTTTATTTCCAGCAGGTATGTTCTTTTGTTTTCTTCACCATCTCTGCGCCAGACCACAGCCAAAAACCTACACCTCTCCATAGCCTCATTTTAGAGCTACATGCTGCAAGATCCTCTTCTTGGGCCTATTGTACATGCCCCAAAGGTGTGTCCATGCTTTCCTGCTCCTAAAGAACGAAACGGTCATAAATAAGCCACGTGACAGGCTAGACATGTTTCACATATGATAGAGGGAATTATGCTGTATGTACCTAGCCTCTCCAAAGTTCACAAAAGTCCTCATATAGTCTAGGATACAGTTCCTCTCAAGGCCAGCTACTCCAGGCCTTAACAGGGAGCATCCAATGTAACCAACCTACTTCTTGGACTTGGGATAACTTCCACTTGGTAGCTAGGAATCTGCAGAAATCATAAGACTCTCCAGAAAGAATTTCATCAGCAGAGGTTGGCCTAGCTTTTACCTTGCTGTTTACATTTTAGAAATCGTGCTTTCAAATGTAGTAGTATAGACTCTACTTTCCACGTAGTCTCAGGATTTCTCTACCCATTTTTTTAAACATTGCCTAATTTCAAATTCCTTTCTTGCCAATTCCCATTTATCATTTTTAGAAGCACTTGCAAATTATAGACTCACTTAGCACAGCAAGTGATCTTTCCTCTTTGTTTGTTTTTTGCAATTTTCTTTTGGGGTGTGTGTGTTTGTGTAAATGCATGTTTTAAACTTCTCCCTTGTGCCTAAGGAATTCTATGAATCAGAGCCAGAGACGGTCAAAAATGTCCTTTATGCCAACAAGCTTCAGCTGCCTGTGGTGCTTGCTTAAAATATTTTAAAATCAAAAAAGCAAATTGTCACTGAAATAATTTTTTTCTAACATGTGGGAGGGATGCTGAGTGGCAGCATGTGAAGGGCAGAGGGTACAAAACACAAGAATAAATAGAGAAAATGACAAGCTACATGTTCCCCTCCCGCCCTCCCCATACCTTTCAATTAGGATGAAGACTCAAATGTTTTTTTTCCCCAACAAGACAAAAGTAGATGATGTAACATCGAACCCCACAAACAAACCCGCCTATCAAGATTTTGTTCTATATGCCACATTTGTAAGTTGTTTTTAAAAGTTTTACGTCTGTGCACTTTGCCCTGTTGGAGAGCCTGTCATTTAAGCTTTTATTGTTATTATTGTTTCAATTTTTGTTTGCTATTTAATAAATAAATTAGGAATAATCACTTCTCAGCAAATTAAAAATATTTCCCTTTTAACTTGCAACTCTGATGAGAACATAAATATACACAAATGTACTCTTACAAGGCAGTAATAAATATTTAAGTTAACAATAAGTTAAAACTACAAGAAGCTAAAATTCGCAAAAAGATACAAGAGTTAATGGTGCCAGTTTTTTTGTATTTTTTTTCTCATTTTATCGCAAACAGAAGCTGCCACAGACTCTTACAAAACACAAGTGAACACATTTATTGTCAAAAAATCAAGAAATCCTAAACTAATTTTCTAAATCATTAAACAATTAAAACTCGAACTAATGCTAAAATGTTTAATTATCATTAAGTTCGTCTTTTAAATGTTGTTCGTTTTGTTTCCATTTTTGCGTTTGAGAGCAAAAGAAAAATAAAAGTCCCTTGCTCAAGTGCCAACGATGACTTCGTTGTTTTCAGCAAACCAAAATAAATAAATAAATAAGTAAATGGAAAATAGCTGATGTGCATTTTTTTCAGGATGTGATTTGTGAACACAGATCCAAAGAGATGCCCTGGGAAAGGCAGTAGCAATTGTGTCCCCCTTCAAAGTTAGTTTTTAAGAGAAACTTCCCTCCGCCTTCCCTTTGAAACGCAGGGAGGGGAAGTAAGAAAGAAACATGGACAAGGATGTCGGTGTTAAGTACAACCCTTTCAAACAGATTAATCCCACTTCAAGGCTCCGTTCTGAAGGGAGACGGCCATAAACTAAAATAAATTAAATAAATACTTAATTTTTTTTAAAAAAAAGCAGCAGCCCTACAGAGCAAACTTCTGACATTTTAAAAGTTCTTCTGGACTCTTTTGGCTTCGATTTGAGGACGTGGGTGATACTACGCAGAAATGGCTAAAACTCTAAAAGGTATTTGGCATTTATGGCTGCCAGATGGGCTAAAAACATAACCAGATTCCCCCCTTCCTATTCTCTTCCTCTCCCCCCCCCCCAATCTCTTGCTTTTAAAATAAAATGAGTAAAGAAGCTGGCTCAAATTATGGAGGAACTGTCCCAAGTGAAATGTTTGGCCTGCATCTCTCTTCTCTCTTTCTCTGTCTCACACACACACAGAACTTGGAAAGATCTCTTAAGAAGGGCAAATGCCTAGAAAACTCCCTCATTGGTTAAATGTTGAATTGACCCCATGCCCATCCCAACCAAGCACATCTCCTAAATTGTGGGAAATCAACCTCCGCAGGCATTTTAGTCATATTGTTCAGAATGGGGAAACCCCAAGCGCCAAGTCACTAGGAGAAGACTTGGTGTCCAGACCTGCCAGGAAAGCTGATGTGACCATGGACAACTGGGAGTTTATCTGAGAAGCAAGTCCTTTTTCTTAAAAGGCTGTGGGTTTTAGTTTGCTTTCAGTGAAATAGAATATTCCCTCAAACACAGAAGATCCATTTGGTTAAAGATAATGGTAGATGGGGTGAATTTTGCTCCCCCCCCCCACTTATAACTGGACAGAAACAGGATCAAGAATGTCCTGGTGGACACAGAATGAATGGTGAGATGGAGTCAGCCTCTGGAAAGACAGAGACACCCCCCTTGCCTTCACTACTACTCCTATGCATCTTGCTATCATGGTGTTTGGATGGGATAAAGTTCAAGCCAGTGCTCTCACTGTTGCTGGGTTTTGTGCATTTCGGTTCTCCCCATAAAGGTACCACTGTTTTCTGGAATTTCGCTGTTACTGTACTTTGCTACATGGCCATCCTAAATATGTTGCTGCAGCTTTAACACGGTCACTTATCACAGAGGGGCTGGATCCTTTCTTTTCAAAACCTCTTTTAAAATGTTTCCGATACTAGTTTACATACACAAATATACATGCTGTGTAGAGACGCACATCCCCTTCCTACCTGCTGCTTTCATAAACAGCCCTGAGCAGCAAGCAGGGTCCAGCTTTCCTATGGGGGCTGAACACAGAATCATAAGAGTTGGAAGAGACCACAAAGGCTGTCCAGTCCAACTCCCTGCCATGCAGGAACCAGCGGTGGTGATGGTAGTTCGAAGGATGTTCTTCTATGCTGAATGCAAAAAAAGGGTCTACAGCACTGGAATGTGCTGCCATTACCAGACTGAGGTCAAAACTTCTCTGGTGGCCTCTTGTAACAAGTGTCTTTTTCTCTCACCATGGCCACTATTTCCCCACCTCTCCTCCAGTTTTCATGCACATGCTCACACCCAGCCACACCAAGTCTGACTGTAATGTGGCCAGATACCACAGGAGGGCACAAGCTTAGAATCTCACCTAGAATCTGGGGAGGGAGTGTCATGCTGAAAGGTAGATGTCAGCAGACGAGAAGCGTGTCTTTGGCAAGGATCTAGGAAAGTGGTCCGAGGAGCCCACCTTTCTATGAGATGAGCACAAGGCAATTACAATGGCCTATGCTGAAACCACTGGCCGAAGCAGGAGTGTGTGCATCCCAGACTGGAAGGTTATTGCTGCCAAGAGGAAAAGAAAAGCCCCCTGAGAGAGAAAATCTTAAAGCGTGGGAATGGCAAGGCCGCCCTAGGGTCGACATGCTCTTCGACTGTTTCTCAGCACAGAGGCGAGGCCTGAGCCATTCCTCTCAAGTGCAGCACATCTGAGAGCCTCTGCTGGAGGACAAAGAGTACCCACAGCTGTAGGAAGGTCCACAATGGGAAAGCGCAGTGCTGTTGGCAGAGAAGGTTGACACCGAGGGGCATGACCTCTTAGGGGACAATCTGCCACAACACACAAGAGGCTCTAAACCTTGCACAAAGGTTGAGGGTGAAAATGTATGTCATTTCAGAATCGGGGTGCCTGTGGTTAATCTGGGGCCAGGGAAGGGAATTTAATCATCCAAATGAGCAGTTTATCAGCAGAAAGGATGAATGTCGATTCCTAAGCTAAGATTGGCCATTGACTCTTGAACCTTATCAGGGGTTCAGGCTTTGTAACATCATCCTTCCTTCTCTACCTGCTGCCACGCAAACGGCTGTTATGAGGAATGATACTAGTCTCCCCTCCTCTCTCAATCCCTGACATTTCAATGAACCCACATGCCTTTTCTCCCAAATAACTGGGGCTGGGGTGGTAGGGATGATACACTTGGTTGCGTTAGGCTGCTTGGAAAGGACAAGAGACAAATGTCAATCTTGGGTCCATGCAAACTGTGTGGGAGAGAAAGAGCAAATCAAGAAAGGCTTGAGTGCCTCCCTAGAAACTGCTCACTCTTCCTGCTCACTCCTCCCTGTTCATTTCTTCCTCAAACATGACAAGAAAGGCAATTCTACTTTGTCACAAGGCAGACTGGCTCAGTGCTACTATGTTCCTCATAAAGAACACCTTAGACCCCTCACAAAAGCGCCAGCAGTTTTGCCAACCTCCATCTGCGAGGAGCACTTTTCCTGTTCCTCTATTACACCATAGTCCAAATTTCCCCTTGGCTTCTAGCTTAGAATTGTTGGATCAGAAATGCAAAGCTAAGAGATACTCTTCAGATTATTCCCATTACACTCTATGGATTTAGAACGATCCTAAACAGCAGAGACATCCTGATAAATAAGGAGTGTCCCTTAAACTAAGAGAGTCACTGCTTGCCCTTGACAAGTCTTCTGTATGCCGTCTGAGTGAGGTGCCAATGAATTGCCTGAACAATATGTAACATGCTGTGGGCACTAAGCTAAATGTATTGCACAGAAACCTCCCAAATTGGATCAGGCTGCTTTACTGTGGGAAGCTGAACATCAGTCTTTCATTCCTGACAAGAGACAGACTTTGGATGGCGCCCTTGATTCAGCACTTCCAGGACTTTCACTTCTAAGATTCTTTGCAACATTATGTTTAACGGCCTTAGGGCTTCTCAAATGTTCAAACAACACTACGAGAAAGATTCTGGCTCAATTCCCCTTTTGCGTCCTCAGTAGAACTTGGAACCTTTCCTATTTTTAAAAAAAACAAATCCCAGAAATGTGGGAATCCTGGAAGTTGTGGTTCAATAGAGTAAGCCTTTTGAGCCCTGGTCCTCAGCAACAGCAAAAGAAGCTGCTTGCAGTGATACCTCTGTTAATGGTCATCTTGTACTTCACTGGATAGTGCAGAGGGGAACCCTTTCCAAGAGTTAGAAGATCCACTCTGGCCTTCTCCAGGCAGCACCAGGGCTTCCCATCTGAAGCAAACCCATCTGCAGAAAACAGTTTTCACATACAAGCAGCATTTACTGGCTAGGTGTCATCCTCCAGATGCTTTGCAAGATAGGCCTGATGGGAGTTGCAGCTCAACATCTGAAAGGCCACACATTTTTCAGCTCCGGTTTATTGGTTCAGAGTATTTTTAAAAATTTGTTCCACATTTTTCTAATAACCACCTTTTGTTATTTTATTTTTTTAAAAAAACACCCTATGTAAAGGTGTATGAGTGCGAATTAAGACTAGTATTAAATACAAAGCCTTAAATCATTGTTTAAAACTTCTCCTAGTTTTCTGTGCTTTTTGTTCTTTTAGCAGGAGGGCAAAAGTAGAGTAGTGAGTGGGGGGGGGGGAATCAAATGGTAATACCCCTTGTCTTATTCCCTACCCCCCAATAAAAGACATAAATACTACAGTGAAAGGAAGGAAGAATTTAAAAGAAAGGAAACAAGAAGTTATCTTCAAAGCAATTTGGTTCCTTCCCCGATAGAGTAGGAACAGAATCATCCAAAATCTTTGGGGTCTGAGGCACTAATTTCTGCTCTTGCACAAGAATCTCAAGGTCTTTCCAGGCAGTTGAGGTGTCCTTATCCCTAGGATGTTACTATACTAGGGGTAAATGCAGAGTGTCCTTCCCCACCTACTGCTACTGGGAATGCTTTTGCAGTGTGGACCAATGAGTGTTACTGGTCCGCCCTACTCTCAGATACTATGATGCTAGTTTGCATGCCTGCAAATGTCTTAAAAGAGTCTCTAGTAGGTATAGTTATTTTTGTGTTCCCATCATAGAATCATAGAATCATAGAGTTGGAAGAGACCACAAGGGCCATCCAGTCCAACCCCCTGCCATGCAGGAACTCCAAGTCAAAGCATCCCTGACAGATGGCCATCCAGCCTCTGCTTAAAGACCCCTAAGGAAGGAGACTCCACTACACTCCGAGGGAGTGTGTTCCACTGTCGAACAGCCCTTACTGTCAGGAAGTTCCTCCTAATGTTGAGGTGGAATCTCTTTTCCTGCAGTTTGCATCCATTGTTCCGCGTTCTAGTCTCTGCAGCAGCAGAAAACAAGCTTGCTCCCTGCAGAGACTAGAACGCGGAACAATGGATGCAAACTGCAGGAAAAGAGATTCCACCTCAACATTAGGAGGAACTTCCTGACAGTAAGGGCTGTTCGACAGTGGAACACACTCCCTCGTGTCACAGGCGGGCTCAGTGTTGGTGTTATGCTTTCCCTCTCAAAAAGCAAGTTCATCACCTCACCTCTCCATTGCCAGGTCACTTTGTGAAGGGACAAGGGGAAGGCTCAGGTTTTAGGAAGGAAACCGTAACTAACAGGAACGGTTATTAACAGGAACCATAACTAACAGGAACATTAATATGGCTAACCCTTCCCAAAAGCAAAGCCTGCAGCAAGACTAACATCTTCACCACAATTCATTCATTACAAGGGGGCTCTGTGTTACACTCTGTGTTACTCACTCTTACGTAGCCCATCTGTAAATACAACTGGTTGCTTTTCCATTGTCTGGAAAGGGCCTTGGGAATCAATCATTGGGATGTGCACAGCAGGAGCGTTCTGGCATGCCATCCTTTTCTCCCCTTGAATTTCTTTGTTGTGAGTGTGTGTGAAGTTCAAGAATCCCAGTAAAAATTTCCGACAAGGTCTCTTTTCCTTTTTTATAAAAATAGATTTTCTTAAAATCTTTTAATTTTTTTTGTTGGTTTTTTTTTCTATTTCAGCATTTTTCTCCTTTGTTCGGTCATTTGTTTGCTCTAACCTTGAAAAAGAAAAAGGAAGACCCCACCCATCAGCCCATCCCTACTCCAGCATCTTCCCCTTTGTCAAAAACGTATTTCTAGCTTATTGGATAGTCAACGAAGACAGCTCTGGGGTTGCTTCCCTCCTCTGACTTTCTTTCAGATGGCCCCATGCTTGGTCCTACATATTCTTTATTAAACATTTCTTTAGGAGAAAGAAAAGAAAGAAGAAAAGAAAGGAAAGGAAAGAAAGAAGGGCTTGATTTTGGAGGGGAAGCAAAGCAAACAATTTTAGTTATACCACCATCTAACTCAAATAGTGAATAAGTCCACATGTCTGATCCCAAAGAAGCTGATTCACTCAGTCCACACAAAGACTGGCTAAAAGCCACACTGACTCAAGGCATTTTGGATTCTCCATCCTTCCTGCTCAATATCATCATGGCCCATGCTCTTATTTTAACCCAAAGTCTTCAAAGAAGTAAGCAATTGATCAGATCTGATTTGAAATTTTACAAAATAGAGCTGGAAAAAGCGGGGCGGCGGGGGGGGGGGACTTGGCTTCTCCCAGGGAATGAGATTTCTCTGGGGACAAGCAGGAAGGACCTGCATTTAGGACATTAGAGACTGGCTAATTTCCCAAATACAACATTATTCAAATTCAGGGCCAGGCAAAGTGGTGGGATTAACAACCAATATCGCTAACATTTAGACCAAGGGATGAGATGAGAGCATTCTCCCACCACCACATTTGTCCTGTGTTGCATTCAAGGAGAACAAAGGTGGTGAGCTGGATCAGTTATATGTCCTCCCCCTAGGCTAGCTCAGAATAGTAATTATGACATTCTTTGATTTGTTGAGCCACAAGTATTCTGACAGGGGAAGGGGGAGGGCTGTTTCTATCACACCTTACAGATATTGATATTTATCCTCCAAAGTCAGAAAACCTGCCCACCAAAAGAGCAATAGAGAGGTCAGAATTCACAAGGTGAAAAAAGTTATGGACAACTGGGGAATGCCTCTGACTTGGATAGGTATGAGGAAAGTCTAAAATGGGAGGGAGGGGTTGGGGGGCACCAAGCGTATAAACAGAGAGGTGTCCTATTCTGAGCAGATGTCTCCCCTGCCACGTTGCCAGAGTAGGGTTTGATTTTCAAAAAGTGGCTGACATGTTGCTGCATCCGTGCTCCCCGCTGGGCTGTCGGGCAGAGGGGAGAAGGAGGGGGAGGCGCCTCCTGCTTCCCAGAGAAGATCACGGTGTCTGGCGGTTTAATATTCTGCAACAATTGAGTCAATGAACATTTCCGTTCTTATGGTGAGTTGGAGACGAGGGCTGGTGGCTCCAGCACACTTGTTGCTCCCCCCCTCCCCCCTTGCTCATCTGCTCACTCATGCCTTGTGTTGCTTACTGGTCTTGAAGGAAACTTGGAGGATTCGGTCACCCAGTCGGTAGCCATTGAGGCTGGCGATGGCCATGGCTGCTTCGTCGTAGTTGGTCATGGTGACAAAGCCAAAGCCCTTGCACTTGTTGGTGGTGAAATCGCGGATCACTTTGACGTTGGTGACTGCCCCGAAAGGCCCAAAGAGCTGCCACAGGACACTCTCGTCTGCCTCTGGGGAGAGGTTGTACACAAAGATGCACCAGCCAGCGCTGGAGGCCCCTGTCAGGTTGACTCCCGCCAGGCTGGTCATGCTGTCGATCGTGATGGGAGAGAACCTGGAGATCAAGGAGAGAGGACTACTTTGGGTGTAAGGCTGGCATTCTACCAGCATGAGCTCAGTGTATCATGGACAGGCTAGGAAGAAACTATCTACTCCCCAGGGAATGCGAGTGGCACAAGAAAGTCACCCCTACAAATCTCAGCTCCAAAGGGCAGGAGAGAAACAATATGGATCACTAAGGTGGCTTCTAAGAGTTACTTTATGGCTAGCAGGAGTATGAGATAATTGAGATAGAACCTATTCCTATTTTTTGTAATTTTCCCACTCACCAAAGCAAATCTAGGTCAAGGGAGTGAGTGACATTTTAAACCACACTCCTTCAAGGATTGTCCTGCCTGGACTGGGCTCTTCCCCAATTTGGTTTTGTCCGCAAGTGTGCTACAGATCTCCCATCTGATCTTTGGACTTCATGGCTCTAGTAGCTAAGTAACTACATCTGTAAAGTGCAAGGGGAAGACTGATAATGGAGAGAATTGCAACTTTCCTGTGCATGAAAAAATTAACATGCAATCATGAAAATTTGAATCTGATCCAAAATTTGTCATCATGTGAATCTTGATTTTCATAAAATGCCAAGTTAAAAAACAAAGAATGTACATTTCTAATTAAAGG
Source organism: Urosaurus nigricauda (assembly GCA_034509955.1). Taxonomy (NCBI): domain Eukaryota; kingdom Metazoa; phylum Chordata; class Lepidosauria; order Squamata; family Phrynosomatidae; genus Urosaurus; species Urosaurus nigricauda. The sequence goes on from JAOEGL010000002.1 coordinate 136,895,868, forward strand.
TCAAAATCAAGTTGACATAGTTTCCTGTGATACCAGTACAGGACAAGTCTAGTATCTCTTTTCCTTTCTTTCCATCTTTCTCCTCCCTCAATTATTATTCTTTATTAGGCTGCTTATGCCTGTCTGCAGGTCAATTCCTTTCCCTCTTTCTATGTGCTTGTGGGACCCAACTGTCCTTTTTATAAAATCCAATTTAAAAAAACAACAACAAAAGCAAAATTCAAATAACCTGAATTGCTAGGCTGGTTCACTCAAAGTGTATGGCTTGGCAGTTTTTGTTCTTGGACGTAAATGCATTGCTTTTATGGCTGAACAACTGACATTTGTCTGCTGATACCACCAAACTTTCCAAATACTAATGGAAATGATGAATTTTGTAGACTATTCTTCAACTTCAAGAGAGATGAAGCAAAGTAGCAGCCTCTATACACAGGTCTTCAAATGCACCTGACTTCAGCTACAATCTTATGCACAGTTACTTGGGAGGGAGCCCCACTGATCTCAATGAGAATTACTTCTGACTAAATATGCAGAGGACTGTACTATTATATCATTAGGTGCAAAATCCAGGAATGAAGAATCTTTGAATCTCTTCGAACTGCCAATAAAGATTATCCCACTCATCTTGATGGGAACAGTTTAGTGATATATCAATTACTTCATCTGCACATGCAAGGATGAATCATTTCCATAGTTTTCTCCTTGCTGTGGGAGAAAACCAATATTTCTGTGCAGTTTTCACCTAGTATTTGTACATATGAACATATTTACTCTGCATAGAAATACACATGGGGTTTTTTTGTGCAAAGATGATGGGTATCATGCAAAAAACAAAAAGCACTTTCCAAAAAATATTACTTTTTAGTACAAAAACTGTGTTTTTGAGTTTAAAAAAACACACACACACAATTTTTGCACAAATAGCATACATGTTTCTGGAAAATGTAATTATTTCACAAAAAAGGCTCATGTGTATTTCTTTGTAGAATAATTTCCCCAAGTAGTTTGAGAACAAGCAAATGCCAAGTGAAAACTGTGTGAGTTGCTTCCCTCTTCCTGACCAGATTTCCTGAATATTAAATGAATAAAACATTTTTTTGTGGTGGGGAAACAACCAAAGGTGAATATCCTTTCCAACCACCAAAGCTTAAGTATGAGCTTAATATGTCATACAAAGGTCAATTTGGGGCCCAGTCATTTTGATTTGGAAGTACCCAATGTTGAAGCACTGTTGAAACTAAGCATGTATGACTTGGACTAGTTCTTGGGTGGGAAACCACTTACAGACAAACATAAGATTTGTGAAGATTTCTAGGAACAGGAGGTGAGAAGGAATTATAATTATAACAATATAGAGATAGCCCTCTAGATTGCACAAAACTACCCACATATCTTTGGGAAAAGAATAATCAGTCTGTTTGGTTTCCAGCTTTCCGATGGTTTAGAGCAAACATCTAACTTCTGACCTTCAAGCAACACAATGAAAAGAAACCAAGAAGCACCCAATACACAGACAACAAAGAAAAACGTAAGACCAAAAATCATAAGGAACAGCCAGTCTTCTGACCAAAACAGCAAGCCTTTCTATCTAGCCAGACCCAAAACAGAATGAAAAGAAAGATATGGAAATCTGCAGTGTGTCACCAAGACACACAACCCCAAATACCGCAGGCCAAGGGCAGAAGAGGGAGGGACTGTATCATTTTAGCTTTTAATGTTTAAATTCTCATGCTCACTGAGAAAAGTAGGGAAGGTAAGCATGTGTAGGGAGAGATTAAAACTTAAAAAGTTAATATCAAGGGGAATAATGAACCAAGCAACTAAACAGTGTTATATTTTTAAAAGCGTCTCAAACTGAATAGGGAAACATATTCTATCCAATTCAAGTCTCCATATTACATCTTAGCAATGACCCCCCAATCATCCTTTCTTCTTCTAAAAAGGGTAGTGTGGCTGCTCTGAAGTGGGAGCTGGTAAGCCAAAGAGAGGAGAGGGCTCTTGCCTTTGGGGGTTGTGTTGACAATCACCTTTTTTTAAAAATCCAGCCTTGTGCTGTGGGCCAAAGTGGGGAGGGAGAGGGGGGAGTGGCGAGGAGCGTAGGCTTTGGAAGGCTATTTACCTCTTGACGCCGTATGCCATGTTTAGCAAATTGTCGAGCCTGTGGGAGGAAGAGGAAGATGAGGAGAGGCCATTGTTAGTAGACGATCTCGTAACAAAAGGGTCCTGCGAGGTCATCTGGCTTGGTTACTGGTGCTGCAGAAAGGCAGCACAACAATTCTGTGGCAAGCACAGACTGCTGTTTGTCAGTGTGCAAATGCACTTGCTGGCTCTAGAGGAAGTTAATGGCTTTAAGTTAAAAATGTGCTGAAAAATAGTAGTAATGGGAAAACAGCTCCACCTATTTTATTTTTTGGATTCTAGGAAATAGGGGCAGTGGGCAGGCATTAATTACATAAGGGTAATGGAGGCTTTGTTTCAAATATGGCGATGATGATGAAAGTGATAGCAAATAACCCTTTAAAAACACCCTGTATGCCTAGAATAGCACATGTCAAACATATTTGCAATTACAGCTTGCCATCCCTGCTTTTATGATTGACTTTCTTCCACAAAGGTATGTCTAGTTTTAATAGTGGACATTTCACATGTGCTGTGGTTAGGAATACAGGACCCCTGAAAAAGTGGGAAAACTGCAAATAGAAACCACTTTTTTTTTTTGACCTAAGAGAACACATCTCTAGGAATCTCTAAGTCCCCCAGAACAATTCTATGGTCAACATCTGCCAGACACTGACCATGGAACTGCATTGGAGGACCTACAAATGCCTAGAGAAGTGTTCTCTCTAGGAATCTCTAGGACCTCCAATGTGATTTTTGGTGGAAGTTGAGAACATATTCATTAAACATTTCTGTGAACAATCAAAGTTATGAAAGTCAAATCCACAAATGTGGAGGGCTGACTGTATTATACACTGCAACCTTGTAGCTGGCAAACCCATGTTGACACCAATGGCAGCATGTGCAAATGGCCCCCATTGTTCCCATGGCAGTGCGTGCAGGTGGCCGCACCACCATTAGGGACAACAGGACTTTACCTGAGGTTCCATTGTCCCTGATGACAGTGCAGCCACATGCACATGCCGCCACTGAGAACAATGCAGGTTTGAGAATCCATGGAGTTTGGTATCTGTGGGGGTCCAGAACAGATCTGCCACGGATACCAAGGTCCCACTATGTATACACTTTAAAACTTGCACGACTGCCATTATGCTACTGAATCGGGCCTCTCTATGTTCGTAATAAAAGGGCAGGTTTTTAAGCAATCATGGTTTCTAGGTGGTAAAAAAGGGATACATCTAGCATTTCAAGAGCATCTGAGAGATCAAAGCCACATATTTTAACATGTTCCCTCTGACCTATCTTATTTTGTGGTAGCCTTGTCCTTACATTTAGATCCCTACTATTCATAAGCCGTGCAAAAATTCTTTCCAAGAACCCCAACTCTTCAAAACATTTTGTGCTAAAAGGAAACATTTTGTAAAGAATACCTACAAAATGTTCAGTTATGCAAAAAGCACACATTTAGGTAATTGTGCTCAATTTATATAGTTTAGCAATAGGAGCTGGGATTTTTTTTCTTCTGACACAGATCTCCAGATCTGGAAGGTAGGCATGCCATACATTTCTACTGACCTGGAATTTTTGCTGATTTGCATGTGCAGCAATGTGCATGAGGTGGGTGAAAGCAACATTTTTCAGGCCCAAGTAGATATTGATCAATCTGCCTTGGATGGTTTTAGCATAACAGAATATTTAATAAGCCAAAACTATGTTCACAAGTTGCATGGATACGTATGGATTTTCGATGGGTGTCTCATGCCTGCATGTTGTGCACCATGCAGATGTTATAGCTTTGTGCAGGTTGCACCAAAAGGTATGAGCAGAAAGGTCAAACCCAAACTACCATTGAGTTCATTACCACACAGAACTAAAAGTGAATTGCTAAGAAATACCAAACATCCATTGGCATGTAAACAAACATTCTAGTATTGTAGAACTCCCCATCAAGCAGAACAGAAGTTAGGCTCAATTCCCACCAAAATTTCTTTTGGAAGAAAATATGTTTTAGGTATTTCAGACAGAAAGACCTAGATTATGCTCACTAGCCTGGGAGTGGTGAATGGGCCAGTGCTAATTTCATTTCCTCTCAGTTATTCAATTTTCAAAACTCAAATTTGGTGCATCTTGAACTTTCAGAATTTTACCAATTAGTGCTAAAAACAGATCTTTAAAAAACAATGTTTGAATGAAAATTCATACACATTTCCATCAAGACATTATTTTTAACATTTTTGCAAGCAATTATTTCTGAATGATTTATATTCTGTTTGTACTTTCCTTTAATGTGCCCACTTTTATATGTATCTCTTGACTGGGGAACTCTATTGCAAAATTCAGAGAAATGCAAATTTTGAAGGTGAACTGAGTTTTGGGCCATCTTTTGGTTTGAAAGTGTAGCATTAAAGTAAGATTTAACACTATCAGGAAGCAAGAAGAGAAGGCACAGGAATTACCTTTGGAAAGGTAATCGAATATAAATTACTGGAGACTATTTGATACTTAGGCCACTCTCTCTCTGATGGTCAAGCTGTGATACCTGCAATAGATGGCTGTATTTTCTACCACCATAGATCATGGGCAAATATGACCCAACGGAGTATTACTATTGAATTGAACAAGGATTGCAGAAGAACTTTTGGGAATTATCAGCTTTTAGATTTCTCTGAGGATAAACAACCAACACACACAATAACCTCAAGCACAGATCAACTGCCCAGATCTTTTGGGCCCTGAATACACCAAACATCAAATCAAACAGAATCTTCTACATTAAAATCTCTGAGATGTGAGAAGGAACTATTGGAATCTGGACCTAGAAGTGTCAATTTGTATTAACTGAAAAAGGAATCTACAGGAAAAGGCAAAAGGTACTATTAAAAGGTGCTCAGTAGCTCCACACACTTACTACTCAGGACACAATAAAACATCTCTAAATCCTGTTGACCTTAATTTCAAAGGGGGCTGGGTTAATAGCCATTATTTTGCCTCACTTTGGAATATAACGATTTTCTTCAGCTTTTTGGAATAATATGTGACCATATTTCACATCCTCCATTTATTTATTTTTTTTAAAAAACTTTTACATAACAGCTGGAAGATGGCCAATTAGGATCAGCAATGTGGTGAGCAGCCAGTAATGTTTAACCCTTCTTCTCCCAGACTGACAAAATTAACTCCTGTCCATTGCAGATATATGCTTTTATAAAGATGTTGTCACTAGTGCCAATCACAGCTTCCTTCCTGTGCAACGTAATTTTATTGACAGGAGGAATTAGTTTTTGTTGGCACTGAGTAGTGAGGGAGTGGAATAATAGGAGAAAAACTCCTTTTCTGTTGTGTCCCTAAGCCTAGTTAGGCCTGTTACAGCTGTGATTTTAAAGTTATTTAAAAGTACAAAAAAAATGGATATGTCAAAAGCAACCACGCATTTAATGCAAGGGCAAGTTTTTGTGGTCCTCCAATCGTATACCCCTATTACTGTTGCGCTTGGCTCCAATCTGGTTCTGCTCAGGTAATGCATAGCTCCATCTAGCCTCTTAGCTTAGCTAAAAGAGGACAAGGGGATGGGAAAAGATAATGGTGAAGAATCCTGCCTAGCTCAAGAAGTGGAAAAAGATCAGCAAAAGAAGGCTCTACAGCACAAGATGTTATCGGACATATTTTGCTTCCTGTGTCTCAAGACTGAACAGCAACAAATTGCCTTTAGCAAAAGTGATCTGGTGTTTTAAAGCCCCAAGCAGAATACAAACATTTACAATAACCTTTCCTGTATTCACCTAACTCCCTGATGCCAAAAGTGTCTATGAGTGCAAGAGAAACTACATCTATCCAGTACTGGAAGAGTAGAAAATTAGCAGGTCAGCAGAGAAGTTCAGAAATACACCTCAAAACACAACCATGATCCTTTGGGCCTGCAAGGCTAAAATCAACTCTGCTACCCAAAATGTCAATTGAGTCTTGTCCAAAAGGGCTGAGCTATTCATAATGCCCCTTGCTACCACAGTTCCCTTCTACAAACCCAATTCCCTGTCCTACAGGTCCTGGTGTGCTTCTTGTGACAATCTTTCCTACTGAATTCAAGCGCACATAGTCTGTATCCAAATTAATAATAGGCAGCACAGCCAGTTACCAACTTCCGCACATACCATCCTGACTTCCCTGTCCTTGGTCCTGCAGGGCTCAAATGATAACCGTTCCCTCTCCAGAAGGAAACTTGCAACAACATGCCACTCGGTTCTGCAATTCCTTCCTCTAAATTTTGTGAGATCCAGATTAAACTCCACCTCCAGTATGAACTCACAGAAATGCCCCAGGCACTTCTCAGTCTCAGTTTTTCAGCTGTGAATTTGGACTGATTCCCTAGAGAGTTGTGAAGGTGAACAACTGCTGAATCCTGGAAAAAGAATGGATCTTGAAATATATGTGATGAGTAAAATGGGTGCTAACCAATGTTATTTTGAAAAAGGAGCAAAAGGCCTCAACAGACATGATCATATTTCCTGCCTACACAGAGAATGGAAGCTTGTTAAGTCAGGTATATTGCCACATATGAAAGTCATATGTGTCTGCTTTATCACATGTACATTAATTGGAAACTCATGACTGGTAGCTGCAAAATAAGCATCTGCACTACCTTTATGCACAAAGGTATGCTTAAAATGAACAGGTTGTTCTTCTATACCTGTGTATAATCATGTGGGTCAATAACACATGGGTAGCAGCCCTCACACATAAAATGAACAATAAAACACAGAGGGCACTGAACATATGCAGCAGGCCTGGATTTCAGATGCAACCAGACATTGAAAAGCAAATCAGATAAAGGTGGATGGAAAGAATATTCAAAAAAATAATCCCAAAAATGTTTTTTAAAAAAGCACACACACATATACATGTTTTTTGAGTACTGAAAAACTCTGATGAGAAAAATCCTGTACTGATGAGAATATTCACAGTTCGGGATTTATTCTGTGCAAAGTTCACATGTGGTTGTTTTGTGTTGAAAACAGCATTTTATGCATGGAATATAGCGATTTATTCTATGTAAAAAGTGTACATGTGAAATTTGCATAGAAACAACATTTTTTGCATAGGAATTATTATTTCTACAGTGAAATATTTACCATGCTAAAAATGTTGTTTCCTGAACAAAACAACCACATGTGAATTTTGCACAGGAAAATCTGAATGTCAAATAGCCTTTGAAAACTGTGTTTTTTGAAGACTATCTTGCAGCAGGAAGAAAATGGCTCAAATCATCCATTGCTACTTTTGAGAAGAAGCTTAGTGAAAAGTTACCTCCCTATTAAATACCCCTTCTGATCTGTTTCAGTTTAGCTGGAGGTTTTCAAAACTGACCAGAACACAAGCTAAAGAGACATCTAGGAAATAGTCCAATCCATCAATGTCTCCTCCTCCATCATATCTACAGGTTGAAAAAGAAAATGGATCCAGATGAAGTATCTTCCAATCCTGCTCCAGATCAAGTCTCTTCCATAGGTAAAAGGAGTGGGATGCTCAATAGTTTTGTGTCTTGCTTCGCAAAGCACACAGCGCCCCTGACAAGTGGCAAACACTGACATTGCTCTATTGAGATGGCTAATTCTCTAGCTACTCAGAACTGGCAGAAATCTGGAAATGCACTAGATTCAGCAATAAAAATGAGCTTTCATGTAGGCAGTAATCCCTTACTGAGAAATGAGATGCAGTAAACTGACGTGGAGCAATGAGATCAGCTACTGCTGAAATCTGCAGGAGAAAATACAGCTGCAACAGCCTGGCCTATCACTCTCAATTCTTTTGCTATGGTAATTTTCAGATTAGCATTACTCTACCCTTTAAAACAGAGGCAGAGAGCATGTGGCCCTCCCGATGCTGTCTGTCTGCAGTCATCTGTCTGCCAGTTGAGCCTTGCAAGACCTAATCTTTCTCAAATCAGCACAGTAAAGATATGAAGATGCCATAATTTGGTGTCCACTTGCCCCACACATAGCTTGGCATGATTAACACATTTATAGCCAATGAATGCTACCATTCCCATTTGCCCTGTGGTGTGGCTATTAGTTGAAAATATGAGGCACAGCTCAATAATAGAAAGGGGTCAAGAATTTTAAAAGGGAGACCATGAGCCACCAAAGATGCATTAACTTACAGTGTTTTTAGGGAGGGGACAGGGCAGAATGCATACAGTTATAAGGCCCATACACAATGGATCCATTTTGCAGGAAATAATCTCTGAATAAGAATTTGAGTAATTTATTGCAAAATCTAACTAGGTAATCCAGTGTCATCAACACTATACTCATTATTTGATACTTTTTCATTGCTTGTTACTTAGCAAGAAAGGAATTCATCTTCAAAAAAAGGAAAAAAATGGCCTAAAATTTGAAATATATCTCCTCAAAATGCTCCAGGAAAGCATTTTGGCCTCGGAAAAGAAAACTTGTAGAGTAAATTTGACTCGTTACATTTTTATTTTAAGGAAAGTAACAACATTACTATTTGCTACAGTGGGCCGTTGGTTATCCCTGGGGTTTGGTTTCAGGACCTGTGGATACCAAAATCTGTGGATGCTCAAGTCCCACTATATACAATGGAGTAGTAAAATGGTGTCCCTTAAATAAAATGGCAAAATGAAGGCTTGCTTTTTGGATATCCCCACCCCCCACCACCTATTTTCAATCCATGGATGCAGAATCCATGGATTTAGAGGGCTAACTATGCATTATTGGTAAAATAAATGCTATTATGTCCTTGGTACTCCAAAAATATAACACATTATAGGTAACAACTTTCTGTGTTCTGCATTATTTTCAAAACTGTTCTTAAAGAGCAACCAGTGGGGCATTTGGAGGAGACAAAGAAATTTTACAGCATATTATGACTTTGTGTAGACTATTGAAAACTTAAAGGCCAAAGATAAATGCCTTCCACCCTGGCAGCCTGGAGTCCTACATCTCCCTCAAGCAAAGAGATAATAGTTATGGGGCACTGGATGAGGAGAAGGACCTGATCTCTCAGTCCACCAGCAAAGGAGAGGGGAAGGTGTCTCACCTGAATCGTTGAGTCTGGTGGTGCAACGGTCCAGTGTACCGCCGGGCTGTGGTTTGGTACAGGTGTGTAAGCAATGCTTGCCCTGTCTTCTGGCTAGGGTTGTTGGCAAACTTCACTGTGATGGGTTCACTGGCACCCAATGGTTTCTGCCCATTCAGCCCCTTGATGGCCTCCTCAGCTTCTATCCTCTTGTCAAAACGGATGAAGCCAACTCCTCTAGAAACACCTGTAAATGGAAGAGACAGAATTACATATGGCTACATGGGTGTTGTATCAGTATCAAAGACCTCATATTTTGAGTTATTCTACTTTCTGGGGATAGGGGCAGGCAAAATGTGGCCTAGGAACATCATACATCCCCCGCCCCAAAGCTGTTTTGGTATCGCTCAGTTCTTTTAAACTCCCAGAAGTATCTTCCTTCTCTCTAGAGAAAGGGTAGATTACCCCTCCTAGAAGCCCTCTGGAGTGGCAATTCAGCTTTTAAATGGGTCACAGAGCCCCACGCACTAGTTAAAAGCTGTTCATACTGTTTTTTCAGAGCCAGAACTGGACTTCCAGATACATCAAGATTTATTCGTTTCTCTGTTTTGGCATGTTTGACTGTCCATGTAGCCTCCAGATGCTCCTAGGACAGAAATGAGCCACCTGGACCCACTACAGTGGCCCACTCTATATCTCCAGAGTTGGGAAAGTTAATATTTTGGAATGTTACCCTAGCTGGGATTTGTAAAATTGTAAAAAAAAGGTTCTGATTTTGTTTTAATACCTTACATTCATTCATTTTAATACCTTACATTCTTGCCTATTGTTTAATAACTATGATTTTAATGATCCTGAAGAAGAAAACAGGTCAAAATGCATTTACAAAACGAACTATTATTTTCAAGCATGAGCTTATGTAACTCATTTGAGACAATGCTCAATCCCTGAAATCACTTTAAATGTTAGGAATTACATGCTTCTTTTAAGTATAAATTAGGATTTAGATGCTTCTTTTAAGGCCTGAAATATGTAAAATGGTCAGAACGCCTTTGAATATAAATGCCTATGAAAGTAGGGCACAGTATTTTTATCTTGGACAATCCTATGAATTAGGTAGGGTTTTCTTAGGCAAGGAATACTCTGAGATGGTTTTACCAGTTCCTTCCTCTGAAATACAGCCTACATCACCTGGTATTCATTGGCGATCTCCCATCCAAGTACTAACCAGGGCTGACCCTGCTCTGGTGCCTTTACGGTATTTAAATCCTAACACAGTATTTCTACTGATACCCAGAATAAGAACCATCTGGTGAAGCCCTTTGTTTGCCTGTGAGAACAAGGAGATTAGCGCACCAAGAGATGCTCCCAATATAGATGTGGGATCGAAAACTCAAAACTGGATGTTATTGCATTCACTGGCAGTCAGGTGAGTGCAATCCATATGCAGACCAGACCCCAGCTATGCTTATCCAGAGCTTTTCAAAAATGCAAGCTCCGGTTTTTGAAAAGCCACTGTATAAGCATGGCTGGGATCCAGTCTGCATACGGGTGGTATTTGTCCAGCCACCGCTGCATGCAATAACACCCAGTTTTGAGTTTTCAATTCCGCATCTATACTGGGAATATTTCTTGGTGTGATAACCTCCCGAGACTGATATATAAAGAGTTGCTACATGGTTACATATGCACATCAGCACATGGCTAAATGCATGCAACCTAGGATATTACACAAACAGCATCATAGGCAATAGTATTTACATGCAACTGCCTAGCTGTTAGTGTGAAACCTATCCTGATAACTGAAAGTACTTAGGAACATGCAACATCTTCCTCTTCCCTCTGCTCTCTGATTGAAGTCCCTTTGGCACTTCCTTCCCACCAGAGATACTAGTACAGGGCTGAAATCCTGCTCTTGCTATTCTTACCTGTGACTTGATCGACAAGGATGCGAGAGGTGATGATGCGCCCATACTGTGAGAACAGCTGTTCCATCTCTTTCTGACTCATGGTCTTGGGCAGGCCACTCACGTAGAGATTTGCATCACGGATAGAAGCCGAGCTAGGCCGTGCGTAGGACACCTAAGTGGGGTGGAAACATGGTTAAAAGAGCTCTCCAGAAGGACAAGGACCAAGCTTATGGATCACTTCCCACATCAACCCCATTACTATCTAAAAATCACTTGGCGGCAGACCAGTATTACTGCCTTATTCCTCTCTTACTTACCTACGCATCCATCTACATTCCCTTCCTCTGTAGCCTTCTGTTGTGTCAAAGTTATGGAGCAGGAGCTTTTCTTATTGTAATTTTTGTAAACATTCTTATGCATATTAATTGTCCTATTGAAACAACAACAGTAATAATGTTTCCCAGATTTCCCTCCTAACATACCTCCACACTTGGTCTCCTTCCATAATTTGTATTGATCTGTCTATGGATTATTCTATCCTGAAGGCTCAGAGTAGATAAAACAAAATGGGGGTGTAAGAAAAGAGACTCCCTGCCCATTCTATTCAAATTACTTCCTTTCTTACACCCATCTTGTGGCCAGGATCCCCACACAACCTTCTCACCTTGATTGTTTTCGTCTGTAGTTTGAGGCCATTCAATGTGTTGATTGCTTTGTCAGCATCGTTGGAGTCAACATAATTGACAAAGCCATAGCCTAAACTCTGCCCTGGTGTGAAAGAAAAAACAAGTTATAGTAAAGGAGACTCTACAGAGAAAAATTAATTGTATAAGAAAATTAGTTTACCCCTAAGAAAAATATGTGGAAAATAATTTGGAAGTACAGTGGTCTCTCCACATTCATGGAGAAAAACTGCAAATTAAAAAAAAATACTATCCTCTTTACTTAAAAGAACATCTCTCTAGGAATCCCCAGGTCCTCCAGTGAAACTCTATGGTCAATATCTGTCAGAAGTTGATCATAGAATCATCGCTGGAGGACCTACAAATGCCTAGAGAAGTGTTTTCTCTAGGAACTTCTAGATTCTCCAGCACAGCTCTATGGTCAACCTCTGGCAGAGTTGCGCTGGAGGAATTTGAGATTCCTAGAAAGACATATTAATCAAACCCACATATAATCAAATCTGCAAAAGTCAAAAAGGCAAATGTGGAGGGCCAACTGTAATGTTTTAAAATAATAAGTGACACTGTGAGCAAAACCAACATGTGGCCTTCTTTTTAAAATGATGAGATTTCAAAGTTGAAATTTGACTGAAAAGTCCAGCTTCAAATGCTAAATGCAAACCCTGGCCTCGACATGTGTGAATTCCAATATGTGACAAAAAACAAACATTTGTATACTGAAATATAATTTTTAAAAATATATTTGGTAAGCTCTTTGGTAGATCTCCTTTCTCCTGAAGCTCCAGAGTAGAGTGAGTGGCAGCGTAGCTGAGGAGAGAAGACTATGAAGAACACACTGGAAACTATGATGAGAAGAGGCTTCATATGATTTTTTTAAAAGTCCTATTATGTAGCATTGCCTATTCAAGAGCACCCCTTTCCCTGAGCTTTCAGAGCCAAAATCTGAAGCAAGATGGGGCAGATGCTTGTGATGTCATTGGATAACATCTGGTTAGCCAAGTAATATGGCAACCCAGAGATGGGAAAAATAAAAGCATTTTTCAGCAAAATGCATTGAGTAGTTGCTGTCCTTATTGCCAGGTTTCACATCCTGTGTAGTTTTATGTATAGCACATGTGATATGTGGGAGTTTCTCCAGGCCATACACCACCCCTAGGACACGTGAAAGGTTCATTGCCAACCTGCTGCATGTTTTTGCCCCAGTCCCTGCACTGTTGCAGCCATAGCTTGTGCAAGAGGAACCCTCACAAGTTAAGTCCCTTCTCTGCCACTTTTGCATTTTGGTGCATCAATGATGCACAAGGGCAACACACATGCAAACAAGGGGACCATGGTTCCAGCTAGGCATGGGTGAAGGCTTTAAGGTATGCAGGAAAATCAACTTCATCCTTCTCCAGCACTGCTCACCCTGAAGAAATATAACAACTCCCTAAAACTTCAGATGGGGTCCTGATTGAAACTTATCAGCTCTATTGGGAGCTGTGGAGAGAAGAAAAGAGTGATTGGTAGAAATCGCTACTAATCAGTAGAAGTCAGTAGGAAAAGGCTAGAGCATTTACGTAGCTGGGGATTTCAAGGCACCTTTATATTTTACAAACACTAGAAATGAGGGAATTCAGAGGAGGGGCTCTAACCATTCCTGGCTGCTACCTTTCTCTAGCCCGGTTATTCCCAACCTGTGATCCTCCAAAGCAGTGGTCCCCAAACTGCTCTTTAAGGGATTTTGGACTTCAGATCCCAAAATCCCAGACTGTTGACTTGAGGCTTCTGGAGCTGAAGTCCAAAATCTCAGTTTGGGGACCACACTGCTCCAAAGGAAAGTATCCTTTTTATTTTGCAAATGGATGGTAAATTTCCTGGACTTTGAGAACCTCCCAGTAACTACATGGCCAGAAGGAGGAGGTGCCAGCCTGCAAGAGATACCCCTCTGTACCATCTGAACTGAGAACAAAAACAGCAAAATACAGGCCTATGACTAACATCTTCCTCCCCCCATACGATGAAGAAGCCAGTGGAGCTTTGAAAGCTTGCAATATGTATATTGTGCATTTTGGTTGGCCAATAAAGGTATTATTGTTTGGTGGATTTGCTATATGGCCAACATAGCTACCCCCGGATGTTCTTTGGCCTTCCAAGTGTTTTGGACTACAATTCTCAGAAATCCAAGCCAGCTTGGCCAACAGTCAGGAATTCTGGGAACTGAACTCCAAAATACATGGAGGACCAAAGTTTGGAACCATTGCCTATATCCAAAACTTCTAAGGTCTACACCGCAACAGTTACTGTTGAGTTTGTTGCCAGAAAGTGCATCTGTGACAAAGCTTTATATTTAAAGTAATTCATTACAATTACAATTCCAAGCATCCTGAACAGCTATTTACCATGGTTCTATTTTTTTTTTAATATAAATATATTATTGCTTTCCTACTTCTCAGAAGAAATGGTAATATTTTCTTTTGGTTATTTAAAAAAAATACTTTCGGCATGTGAATACAACAAGCTGTTGACCTGTTGCACAAAATACACTGCTCTCATGTTGTTGTCACCTCAACCCACACAACAGAGCACAAGGCAGCCCTTGAATTGTGTGATATGATTTCTTCACCACTTAGTGAGGCTGTAGTCCTATCATTATAAAAACAACTGTTAAGTTACAACCATAATGTTATGCAGTTTTACCTAAGTTATTGGGGAAAAGAACAATGACAAGTAACACTTCTTTGTATCTAGTTGATTACATTCAATAAACTGGAAAATGATGGTGGCTATTTTAAATAGGCCTGGATGCGAATATAAATGTTGGTTTTTGTAAATGAATCATCCTGTTAATTATACTGTATTTTACTTCACTCCTCTTGGTTCTTAAATTTGCAGTGGACCCTTGGTATCTGCTGGGATTTGGTTCCAGGACCCCCTGTGGATACCAAAACCCGTGGATACTCAAATCCCATTAAACACAATGGTGTCCCTTATATAAAATGGCAAAATCAAGGTTTGCTTTTTGGAACTGATATATTTTTAAAATATTTTCAAGCCATGGATGCTTGAATCCGTGGATAAAGAATCCAGGGGTGTGAAGTGCCACCTGTCTTTCTTTTAGTCTTGCACAAGATGTCTGTGGAGTTCACAACAGGGTGTGCAGTGTGAATGGGCCCCAACACCTGCAACACCTGATGAAATTCCCTCTTCTGCAAACCTGTTCATGGTTCAGGAGCCCTTCCCAGTTTTTAGTCTGTCAACTCTATCTGGGGGCGAAAGAAGGCATGATGTTATGAGAGCTGTGATTGTGTGAAGGACCTCCAGTGGCCCATTCAAAGTATATTCTACTTTTACTGCCATGGCAACATTCTATAAAATACTGGAACCTGTAGCTTGTTGAGGCACTAAAGGAGCTCTCTGGTTGAGAATTCTCAATGTCACTCCTGAAACTGCATATCCTTGGATTCCACAGGATGTTGCCATGGTCATTAAAGTGGAATATAGTGCGATAATTGTGTGCCGTGAAAGGGCCCCACGTGGTTCAGTTGGTTGCTGTTTACTTGAAATGCAGCTGTGGGGGGTTATGAGTGTGACAGGGGCTGAAAGTGGCAAACAAGCATTATTCACTCCTTTCACCTCCTGTAGCAACTTCTGTGGAAGCTATGGATCAGGAGGCAGTGCCAGATTTACATACGAGCAAAATAAATGACAGCTCAAGGCCTCTGATTTGAGAGGATGCTAAACATTAAAAAAAAACAAAACAAGCTAAGCTAAATATAAAGACTTAATATAATATATGAGTTTTTAGAATACAGTGGACCCCTGGTATGCACTGGGTTTTGGTTCCAGGACCCCCCCATGGATACCAAAATTCATGGATGCTCAAGTCTCATTAAATACAGTGGGTAGTAAAATGGTGTCTCTTATATAAAATGGCAAAATCAAAGTTTGCTTTTTTTTTTTTTGGAAAAAATAAAATACAAATATTTTCAAGCCATGGATGTTTGAATTCGTGGATGTAGACTCCATGGATATAGAGGGCTGACTGTAATACACATTTATTTGGTAATGCAATGGGACCTACTGCACCTGCCACCATTTATGCTCTTCTGTCCTGCCTGAAAGGACTACACCCTAAATTTGAGACCACTTAGTCTAGTCATTCTTAACCATCTGACTATTCCACAGTCTACCTGAAAGCATTAAACACCATCGCATAACTGAATGTCATAGTGATTCAAAAGACCAAACATTTCCAAATATTCACAAGGTCAGCATGAATAATCATCCTTGCAAAGGAAAATTTATGAAGCAAAAGTTATTAATGTGGAAGAAAATACACGCTAAGAGGGGTTGCAGCAGTTTGCTTTTGCCTGAGCCTCCCGGGAAGGGCAAGATTCCATTCTTTTCTCTTCTCTTCTCTTCTCTTCTCTCCTCTCCCCTCCCCTCTACTGAGTTAACTGAATACAAACTAATTTTGCATTTTGTTTGCAGCTATTGAAATAAGTTAAAGACAAAGGGGGAAGTGGGGGGAGGAGAAGAGAGAAACTGGGACATTTTGAAAGTAGCTGAGAAAGTGGTACAACAGAGGATTAATTGGGTCTGTCTCTCAAGACCACTGGAGGATAGGGATTATCAAAACATGGAAACTTGTCCCATAATCCTAAATTTGGATGAGCAACCTGATAAAAGTGGTATGACAATCAACTGACATTAAAAAAAAATTTTTTTTTAAATTCCACCCTCACTTACTAAACAGAATCAGTTAAATACTCTGCTATCTGTGAAATGCCAACTTTTCTAGTTTAAACCTGTGGCATGAAATCAAAATCCTCATCTTGCAGCTGCCACAGATGCTACCTTCATCTTCTTACCCCAGAAGGCCTCTGGGTCTCATGTGAGCTTGTAGGCATAGCTGGCAAGTGAAGATGTTAGGCAGCTCCAGACCATGAGCTTAATTCTGAGGCACACTGGCTAGGCTACCAAATAAAACTTCTTTTCAAAAACAATTCACCCTTTATCTGAGGTCAGGTATGGGGGAGAGAAAAAAAGGCTCTCTTTTCTGTCTGGTAAGTTTAAAGGAGGGTTGTGAGATGACCTGGGTGGACTGGGTTTTTGTTGTGTTACCTTCATGTCATATGGTGGATCTATCATGGTGTTTTCTTGGGAAGATTTGTTCAGAGGAGGTTTTCCATTGCCTTCTGTTACTTGCCCAAGGTTACCCAGTGGGTTTCATGGCTGAGTGGGGAATTTAACACTGGTCTCCAGAGTTGTCCAATACTCAAACTAATATGCCACAAACCTGGAGTGAGCTGAGAAGGATATATGTTCACTGGAACAGAACTAAGTACAGTATATACAGAGTGAACGTATGATGGATGAATGGAGTGTGTGAATATTGTTGGAAAGTGTGTGTGCTTAAGTGACAATTTAGACATGATCCAGATAGGAAAATAGCATGTAGAGTGGGGAAGGTCCTGGAAAAGAGATAGCATCTTGTAGACCTGCAGTTTGACAAAGGCCCTGTCTGTGCGGGCCAAATAAAACAGCCTCCCTGCCTTCTCTTGGTGGACAGCCTGGATGATGCAGAGCCCAATCCCCGAGTCTAGCATAAACAGTCCAGATGATGGTCAGTTCCCTCTCTCACAATGGATTTCAAAAAGTGACTAGTTGCTCTGGATCTACCTGGAAGATTTGGAGCCCGCCATGAAACGCATCCCACTTTGCCACCCAGCACAGCTGCCACTGTGGCTTCTCGTTTGCTCTAAGGTCAGAATGAAGTGTTCAGCCATATGATTGAGGCTGGGTACTCATTCTGACCTCATAGCAAGTGACGCATGGAAAAGTCACCAGGTGGCATAATGGGATGCATGAGCTATCCAGCAGCAGGAGCATCACTACAGGGTGTGGTGGGTATGGACAGCACCAGGTGACACCACAGAGGGGTTTGTACACTGGGTAGAGTGGTACGTTGAGTGGTAGTAGACACAACTGTAGCCAGCAGCCACACCGTACCCAAAATGGCTATCTGGAGTTGTCGCACTGGCAGGCAGTACCTCCGTGGCATCCCTGCACCTGGTGTCATCTGTTTGGGGCTTCTGGAGACAGGGCTTCTGGGGACAGCATGTGCTCCCTCCCTCTATGCCACCTAATCCTTTACCTGCGAGATTACCACACGAGACACTAGTGGTGAAATAGAAGTGGAATTACAACCTATGATTAATCTCCTTTTCACACAATTTTGTCACTCATTTGTAGCTGACCCATTGTTATACCATTATTATGTGCAATTTTACATTAACAAGAGATATCTGCCAATGCAAAATTGCATGATAATAACAGTGTATAACGGATCAGCAACAGATGAGTGATGATGCTGTGTGAAAAGAGAGGAATCATAGGTTGTAATTCAGTCCCGTCAATAAATAGCACTTCACTCAATAATCTCCTTAATGAGGGAAAGGATGGGATGGTGTGGGGGAGCACACGGGGACAGGGGGCATGCAGGGGTGCATGCTGGAATGGCATTCAAGGGGTCGACCAAGTGTCATTCCTCTTCTGGGGTGTCACCCAGTGCTAGCCTCACCACTGCGCCCCTCCAGTGATACCACTGCAGAGCCTTTTGTTTGGGAACAAGAACAACTACTCCCCTGAGCAGCGGTGCCACATCCCAAACAGCCATCAGGAGGTCCACTCCCTTTGGCAGCGGCCATTGCTGGGAAGGCAATTCCTTCATTCAGAGTCCAGCATGCAGCCAATTTTGAAGGGCCCTCTGAGCCCTCAGAACTGCCCTCTTCAGCAGTTGTCTGGAGGGTCGGTAAGTGGCCAGTGAGGCGTCACTACACTGGGTGACACCAAAGGATGTACTGTAACACCACTGGGCAGCGGCACAACGGCCAAGATAACAGGGGGAGGTTGGAGCACCTTTGGGTCCAGAATACTCTGGGGAGACACCACCAAAGATTTTGCAGGTGACTGAGACTGGGAACTGTGGGGTCCAAGGAAGTGTTTTGTGTGTCTGGGACCTGTGCTGTGTACTCGGGAACCTCGACAAGTTGCTTGTCCCTCAGCCCCTCCAAATCTGTCTGTCAAATGAGATGAAGATCCTATTTCAGAGAAAAATCCATAAAGCCTCGCTGCTGCTTGTGGGCCTTGTGAGAAGAACAAAGGAGACAGCTCAGAGTTGGGCAAGTAGTTGAGGGTTCCACCACCTCTTTAGTGCTCTAGACAACCCTAGGCCTTGTCATATTTCATGCTTGTTCAAGCAAGATGAACAGGCTATGCTTGAATTTTCTGTGTTCCAGGATAATTTTAAAAATGACATCTCTGCATAGTGCTGTTCCTCATATTCTGATGATTTCAAACTATGGGCCTTAAGGTCAATTCCCTGCCCCATCTTACTCATCCTGTGACCAGTGGAGGCTACTGAGCAGGTATGGTTCTTGACACAGTGTATGAAATAAGGACTGCAGGACCGAAAACAGGAAGGGGCTTCTGTATTTTCAATGGTTGTGTAGAAGATTGGTTAACAAACAAGTGATGTTTGTTAACTGGCCATGTGACAAGTAACAACTGCTGAAATGTCCTCTTCTACACAACCACAGAAAGATCTCTTTCATTCTAGTCATCCTAGTTGGAAATTTTTTAAAAATTATTTTTTACAAACTTGATGCTTTCTGCATATATTGGAAGTTTGCTAAGGAAGTACAGTGGGCACTTGGTATTCACATGGCTTTGGTGCCAGGATACAAAAATCTATAGATGCTCAAATCCCATTAAGTATAATGGCATAGTAAAATGGTGTCCCTTATGTAAAATAGCAAAGTCAAGGTTTGCCTTTTGGAATTTTAATATATATATATATATATATATATATATTAAAATTAAGCTATGGATGGTTGAATCTGTGGCTAAAGTAACCGGGGATAAAGAAGATCAACTGTATACAGAAATTACTTTGTCTGTGGGTACCCCTGTTTCAACTGTCACACTAGTAAAACAACCTAGTTCAGTTCAATATTATGATGATGAAAATCTGTTTGCTAAAGGGCAAAATGGCAGGGAATATAGGTTTCAAATGAATAAATAAATTATTAGGTAACCCACTTCTCAGCTTAAATGTTTTAATTTTGACTGAAAAGTTTAAAAGAAATGTAGCTTGCCAATTAAGTGCAGCAAGCAGTTGTAGTAAAACCTTCAAAGCAATTCTAGGCTGTTAAAGACCCAGGGTGCTTTTTTTCCCCCCTTTCAAAACCCGAAGTGACTTCTGAGTTACTTCCTTCTTTGAAAGATGCCTTTCCTCTTCCTAAAACAGCTGAGACAAAATTGCCTTACACACCCCCTAGAAGAGAGATGGGAATATTGTGCGTGAATTTGAACTTGGGTCTCCTTGTTTCAAGTTTCACACTCTAACTATTGCACTTTAATGCCATCTTTGGTCACTGCTTACCACATAAATGGTGTAAAGGATACAAAAGAATGCAACACATAATGTGCTTAATTTGCACACTATGCAAATCTGCACAATGTACTTCATTTGCATGTTATACATATTTGAATAATATGCAAATCATGGTACTATATTTGAGGAACTGGAATATAGAAACCCTATTTCTGGCTGTTGTCTGCACAATCTATATTCCATGTGCATTCAGATAGCTTTATTAGGATACAAAAATACAAAAACTTAAAGACAGCATCCAAGGAAATCCAAAAAGAAGACATATCTCTAGATGCTAAAAAGATGGTCTTTATTTGCTAAAAGCTACACTGTTTATAGCCTGTACACACCTGTAAGAATGCTGTGTCTATTTTTTCTCATTTCTATTTTTGTTGTTGCTGTGTGGCTTCAAGTCATTTCCGACTTATGGCAACCCTAAGGCAAATGTATCATGGGGTTTTCTTAGCAAGACTTGTTCAAAGGAGCTTTGCTATTGCTATCCCTGTCTATTTACAAAATATTTTAAACCTTTATGTACATGACTTCATTTTGTGAGTAAATAATTTTGGATTTCCGGGCTCATAAATTTTTGCAGCTTTGATTTCAAGTGGGTCTATATGGGCTATAAGCAATGTACAAATATACTGATGGTGTTATGCAAATAGATGCCATGTAATAATGTATTGTCTTTTTGTGATTTTTTTTATATCAAGCCCTAAAGAGCATTTACAGGTTGCAGTGCATCTAGTCTTTTTAGCAAATAAGGGCCATCTTGTTAAATCAACAGCCACTCACGGGACCAACATAAGAGACTTAAGTTTTCAAGCCTTTCAAATATCCTTCTACAATAATGATTATGAGATAAGTAAAAAAAAAGTCAGTTGAGACTGCAGTCCAATATAAATATATACAATTTATAAATAAGCTTGATAATGTCTCTGTGACTCTGGCCAAATAGAGACAACAGAGAAAGTATTACTCCAGTACTCATACTACAAGGACATTTGCCCCAGCCTAATTTCACCTCTATTGTATAAACATCAAGGACACACCAGTCAATTTTACACTTCATTTGTTACTTTCAGACACCAACCCTGATATAACATATAATGTTGCCAGATTTTGTGCAGCTGCGGTTAAAATCCATCAGCAATGACCTCAGCAGTAGGCTAGTACTAATCTTTTCCTGCCTCATTGGATTTTAAGATGATATTTTAAATATTCTTTTTAACCTGTGTTTTTACCTTATTTTTTGCCATGTTTTTACCTTGCTTTTACCTTCTTTTATTCTGTATCCCTTTTTTTTACCTGTGCTGGTCTATGGACATAATAAAGATGAACTGAACTGAACTTGATTTATTATATGTTTCAGTTTTCTGACAGTATGTTGTTACATGTACATAATCTCTTGCAGCATAAAGTGGTTTGAAACACAAACCAAATCAATTGTACAAGCCACCAAAATGTTATATCCACATGGGACAGCCACAGAGGTTATAGATTTTCATACTTGGTTTTTTTTTAATGCTTTATAAATAATAAAATTTCACATAATATTTAATATAGTTTGGAAAAATAATTGGAAGAAAATCTGGAATGGAAAAAAATTAAGAGAAACACAATTTGTCATTTTCATAATAATCCTATTAAGATAGCCAGTTTTCTGTACATGAAGAATTACTAATGATAATTACAGAAATTACATTGTGTCCTATTTGATTTAAGGCTAAATAAAATGCAACATCAGAAACATATAAATGTATTTCCTAATGCTGATTGATTGATAAGTCTCGAAGGAGCTACAGGGGACCCAAACTGGGGTGTGGTGGGGAAATTATCATCCTTTCCAAATTGTTACATGTACACACACACACACACATATCCTGGAGCTGCTATGAGCTGCAGAGGGGGGAAAACATAAAAAGCTCTGTATAAGAGCAGCTCATGGAGAGAACCAATTTTACCAAGAAATTGGGTTGTATATGGGAAGCTTAGATTCACATTCCTTCTTGACTGTGACAGTCACTGCGAAGCATTTGATAAATCCCTGTCAGCCAGGCATAAATCCCTGTCAAAGTAATATGTTTTGCTGTGAAAATGAAATCACTGAATGGTGAGTGGGGAATATAAACACCTCTTTAATTTGTTCTTGAGGAATCCCTATGCAAGTAGAAATCCTGCTCCCTTAAATATTAAAATACCTCAGAGTTACCCAATGAACACCTTATGAAGTGCAGCATATCAGTGTTAGTTATAAGTAATACATGTTAATTAAATAACTGGACCTGAAGAGCGGGCAGTCTGAAACCACAATATTTATTTATCCAAATGCCTATTTAATAGCCAAGGCTGTGTGAAAAAATACTTAAAACGCATTGTAAATTCATAGATTGTCATTTGTAAAGTCACAGATCAATGGGAAAATGTTTACAAAGGGGTTGCCAAATTTATTTGCTGCATGAGCATACTGAGAATTTAGATGTTACTTGTAAATACTAGTTGGCCACCAAATTTGAATGTTTGGCTTACATTCATCAGTGATTTGTATAAAATGTAATCTAAGCTGGTAGCAACGTACCTTGAAACCTAAAAGTTTATGATCTACCCACAATTTATTGCAATTGCCAACCAGTGGGCTCCACAGCACATTAGAATAAATTATTAAATTAATATATGCCAAGCAATATCAAATTTAATCCTGAAATGAAACTTTTGTCTCTAAATACACTTGTAAGATATTCCACAGCATCAACTCCAGTCCTGCCATTCACTCTACCAAAGCTCCTTAATGTTCCTAATTCATGCCAAGTCTCAATTCAAATGTCACACAAAACTGCAGTCTACCACCTTCATCAGAAACCTAAGCATAACAAACTGCCCTTCTAGTCCTGCTTTTCACAGTGGTCAGTAAGTGACTCACAAACAAGGTTTGAAAATCAAAGCCTCTTCAGCTGTTGCTCGCCAGCAACTAGCATCTGGAGACTCCATATAGCCATCACTTCTAAGGAGTTTATCAGAAGGGAGGAATTTCTCTTTATTTTGAATGGAGCCAATTGGAGCCAATTCGAATTCACGTGAATTCGCTAGTTTAGCAAATTTACGTTAATTCCAATTGCATTCGGAATGCGTTCAGAATGACTTCCCATTACCCGAAAATGACTGCCCTTTGCCCAAAATTGGGTGAGATGCTTTAATACGAAATAACGTAAAACCCATGATTGCATTCGGAAGGACTTCCCTTTTGCCCGAAAGTGTGTGAGATGCTTTAATTCGCAATAACGTGAAACCCCATGATTGCGTTCGGATTGCCATTAGATTATACTTCCAATTTCCGTCATCTGATAAACTCCTAAGTTATTGATAAATCTTCCTGAATTTCTTTTATCTGCTATTAAAGTTATCTAACCTAGGAGCTATCACGGTATTTCACAGCAGCCAAATGCCATAAATCAACCATGCACTGTGTGAAGGAGCACTTCCTTTCCTTCGTCCAGTATTGACTACTTGTTGATTTCCTACAACATCATTTTTTAAGATGGAATGGCCAGAACGGTACATAATATTCCTAATTAGGCTGCACTACAGATTTGTACAAGGCACTACAATACAGGCTTGTTTTCCTTTTATTTCCTTTCCAAAAAATACTAGCATGTAATTTCTGCTTCTTCAGCACTGCCCTATCAGAGTGTGTGAAGCTGTTGTCATTGTCTCAGTACCCCTTATTTGATACTACTATAGATTGAATTTGATTTGCCATTTTGTTGCTGAATAACACAATTCAAAGTGACCAATTTGAAGCTCTTCAAAGTACGCTTAGAATTTCATCATACCATTGTGTGTTGTGATAAAATACACCAGACACTCTCTGTCTCCACGCAGACACACTCCCCTGCCCCACAGTCTTACCTGTGATTTTGTCCCGGACCAATTTGCAGGATTCAATCTCTCCAATACTTCCAAACAGGCTCTTGAACTCCTCCTGTGTCATGTTCTGGGGCAAGTAGTTGACTATGAGGTTAGTTTTGGAGTCATCAGTTGCCCCGTTGGCACTGATCAGTGGCCCATTGGGGAGGGAACTGTTGCTTGTGGGGCCATTGGACACTTGGGTCTCCATTGTGCTGATTATCTGCTGAAAACAAGAGGGAGTGGAGGAGCGGGTTACTATGTTGAAGTAATGAGAAGCCAAGCCCAGCAGTTCATGTTGAGTGTTGCCATTTGTTTGCAAAATGAGAACTTCAAGGATGTTCACTCAGGATTTTCTGATTTGACTTGATCAGGAGAGCCTCTGTTCTACTCTTTCTAGGAGTCTCTTTTGACTAGTCTTCCCTTCACCTTTAACCTTGGAGGTTGGCAACACACTTGCCTACTGATCAAACAGACATTCATTCAGGTAATATTTAGAACACCAAAGCCAAGGTCCCATGATTGTCAACTTACTTCCAGTCTAGCCATGTTTGTTTTTTTGTTGATTTTTTTTTTTTGGTCAAAACCCCAAACAGGCTTGAAAAGAAAGTTGTAGCAACCACAAAAAGTGGAAACGGAGTAGGATTTCATCTAAGAAACCAATGCAAACGGGACTCAGAATGGATTGTTGGGTTGTTGAAAGAACACAAACACAGTGAAGGTCTCATAGTATTCTTGGAGGACAAAAGGAGATAGATTTCATCCATTATTAATTGTAAGGTCTACTGTAGGGGTGGGCAAAGAGCATGGGCACATGTAGTTCTTGGGACCCCTAATTGTGCTCCTGATGAACCCCCAGAAATTCCCAGATTATTTTATGGGCTGACATTCTGCCTGAAAACCATTCAAAAGGTGCCAAAACTACTTGAAAATATGGTGAGGATTTTCTCCTAATCCCTCCAGAACTCCCCAAATCCCCCCCTCCAAACTGGATGAAAATCAATCAAAATAGGACTAGAAGTGATACTGTATCACCTTGGACATTCTGAAACATGTTAGTGCAGCCCACCAGATTGAAGGGAAATGCCCCCTGCACAGCTGCCCACCATGGCCTATAGAGTTGCTGTACTCAGAGCCTATCAGTGCCACAAACAACTCATTCTGGGTCCCCAAGCAGCACTTGCCAGAGGATAAACGATTAAAAATATCTGCACACTATCTCTGATCTATCTGTACTTCGCAGATACCAAGGTACATTTGCTGTCAGTTGGTTGTTTTGCAGAGATTATCTTCCATCCATGGCACAAAAAAAATCCTATCTCAGAGCCCAAAACGGAGCTGAGTAATACCTGTTCTGGAACAAAGATAATATCCAGCCCTATTTTTAGATTTTGCTCATGGACCAAACAACGATCTTTCTTTTTTGATATGTGAAAGTGACCTGCACACAGAGCCATATACAATACACATTCAACAAAGTGCATAGCTGGGCATCATGGAATTCACACTTATTTGTACCCATACCACAGGACTGGTCAGCTGTGGCATTGCCCTCCTGATGCTAGGGACTGCAAGTGCTAACCCAGACCTAGCCAGGCCAGAGAATTTCAGCCTAATAATAGCATCTCGAGGCCCACAAATTCTCACTCAAGTCTCACTGCAGCCTAAGTGACTGAAGCAGGAAACCATGTGTGTTAATCACAAAACCCGAAATCATATTGAATAATTAAAACACCCTGTAAACAATCAAAAAACAAGTTTTAAAACAATACAGAATATGTGTAGAGTTGGGCCTTGGTGAATCTTGCACGGGCAGAGATTTGTAGAACTGAGGAGAGATGGCCACACAGAATGTTTTTCTGTATTTACAACTCTGATCTCTCATGGTAGACCAACCCTAGGTTTGTTTCTTTCCACACAACTGGGTCCATCAATTCCTCTTTAACCTCCCAGGGATTTGAGGCACTAGTTTTTTAACTGTTTTTTAACCTTGCTGTACCCCACCCTGATTGCTCAGGCAGAGGGGCGGGTAAGAAATAAATATTATTATAATATTATTATTATTAGTGCTTGATTCTGGAAGCCATCTTCAGTACTAGAGTGTAGCCTGAGATATATGCAGTGATGAGCACAAAAGAGAGCCTTTCAGCACATGCAGGATTCCCACAGGCTTATTAAATTGTGTAGAAGGGTCTTCTACAAATGAAATATGTTTGAATTAGCCTTCGCAATTCAAACAAGGAGAAAAAACTTCCCATACACTCACTATATAGATGAATTCACATAATGAATGATCACTACAAAATTTCATAATATATTATTATTTCAGATAGAGGAAAATGGTACTATAGTGGGCCTTTCCCTTATGTGGGGCGGGGCATACATTCCGGATCCCCTTCCTGCGTAAGGCAAAAAAGATATATAGTGCCAAAACTACTTGAAGATATGGTGGGGATTTTCCCCTAATCCCTCCAAAACTCCCCCCCCCCCAAATTGGATGAAAATCAATCAAAATAGGGCTAGATGTGATATTATATCACTTTGGACATTCTGAAAAATGTCAGTGCAGCCCTCCCATTGAAAGCAATGGGGCACGTGAATGTGGTGTGGTGCGGTGTGCGCACCATTCTTTTTCAAGCACCATGGCTTCAGCATAAGCTGAAAGCTGCATATGGCACGCCCGCATATCGCACACTGTATATCTTCACCCCTGCTGAACTCTACAAATGTTCACACGATCTTCCAGCTCAGCTGCCCATCCTAAACAGCAGTTGCCACCCTGTCTATTCAGTCCCATTATTTTAACCCCCACATCACACAGCCTATAACAAGTTCAAATGTCATGCCACTATAATTTCATTACAATTAATTAAACAATTTAACTGTATATTAATTCAAAGCAGCCTGCTATCTAGAACTGGTATGTGTCGTTATGGGCTTGCCTGTATGTACACATTGGGATGGTAGACCAGTCCAACTGTAAACAGCATGGGCACAATGACCCAGCTTTTATGGGATCTATAGTTCCCATCTATGCAGTCACCACCCAGTTCCTTCCCAGGACATCTTGTCCCGATTGTCACAAAGTCTCTCTGCCAGGCATCCATTTCCCTATGCCTTCCACTGGGGCCTCTGCTATCATAGCAGAGCAGCAATTCCCTGCTAAACTATTGATCAGGCCATTGATTCTACTATTATCTCCATCCCTGGGGCCACTGGTGGATATTGTCAAAGAAAAATGCTTCACAACCCTGCAGGGCTTGCTATTAATTCTGTTTCTGAAGGCAATCACGGGCATGTCACTCTCACTTCACTATCAATAGCTATGCCTAACTGTACTTCCCATGCTTTGAGGATCTAAACCTGCAAGTGAAGACTGATACTCTTCTAAAAACAAGACAAGAACAACAAGCCGACACTATTGCATCCCATTTGCATTCCACACAACCATTTTCAATGTCAAATTCAAGGTCAACACAAGGCAGGGTTTTCAGCACTGCAGCAAGCTGAACCAAAGGGAATAGCTGGTGGGTCCACCTCTCCCACACTGTGAATTTATTTTTTAATGTTACTACAGTTATTCAAAGTTGTATGGAAGCTCTGTTGGTGCCAAAAGGACAGGGTCCAGCACCAGGACAGCAGGGATCTAATTTTGTTCTCAAAGGAAGAATTGACTAATTTTAGCAATTTTCTTTTTACTTCAAGAAAATCTTCAAAAACATTTTCAAAGACGATCTGTGTCCCAGGACTTATGTTACACAGAAAACAATATTTCTGTGCAAAATACGGTGTTCTCTGCACACACGCAAAATGCGTACATGATAATTTTGCACAGAGTAAGTTATGAAATGCTAGTCCAGGATTCTCCTTATCGGGGCTCCCTCACCCTTGAGAAACCATTTTTGATCACTTTTTAAAAAGATGTCAGGTATTGTTTCCATCTCCACAAGAGAGTTCCCACACAACTCACAGCTGTTGCAGGAGGAAGAGTTCTAAAATGAAGAGATTTTCCACCCCCACAACAGATCTACCAACCATCCTTGGCTGAATCGCTCTGATGAATGCTGTAATGTGTGCCACAGTTGTGAGTCAACCATATCACTGTTCAACAAAAATCACTATTTGGTTGTTCTAGGCATTCTGGTCCCATGCTGAAGCGCTCAAAAAACAGATTCAGCACACTCACCCCAAAAGAATTCATCTTAGGCTGATTTACCTCAACACATGTAAAATGTCTGTGAATTTGGTGGGTGAGCTGTAGCTCCTTTGAGCCCAGGATCTAAATCCAGACCATGCAGTCTGCAAAGTTGACTCAGCTTTGCCTAGGGACTCTTCTAGCTTATGACCCAGCTATCTCTTCATGGATTGTCTTTGTCTACTTCATCCCAGATAAATGATGGTATCGTTGCTATCTCCCCATCTTTTTTTCAAGGTTCATCATACTGGAACCCACAGTCACATTCTTCCATTCTGTGTAGCCGGATCCTACCAGAAAGGGGGAATGTGTTGGCTTGTCCATGGGCTATAGCTGAGGCTGTATATCCAGCATTGAAAAAGCAGACAGGTTCTTTTCCTCAAATTTCAATTCAACACAGTTCCTAATATTACCAGCAAAAGAAGTGCAGAAACAGCCACTCTTTTGTAAAGTAAGCAGACACTAGATTGAAAGACCAATAAAATGATACGACACAACTGCAGACCAATTCAGATGTTACATAAAGCAAACCTAGGTTATTCATGGACAACAGGAAAAAGAAGCCATATGAAGCCAATAGACACTGCCGAGTGTCTATATGATAACTGTCTTTGTAAACACATGGTTGTTTCATTCACACATAAAACATCTTATCTGTAAACTTAAAAGGGCAATGTGTGAAGTGTTCTTAAATCTTAGGGCTTAAGACTTACAGAAAGGCTGATGTGCAAGAGATGGGTAGGAATAGACTGAGAGTCAGATAATACACATACTACTGCCACTGGTCCTATTGTTCTAGGTCTGACACTGACATGTTGCTGGTATACCACCTGCAACTCTTCCTGAGAAAACTACATCTTGCTGGTTATCCATACTTTGGTAGCACTCATGTTTGAACAAAGACAACATTTTAAAAATGTGGCAGCCTGTGATAAGTACTTCAAAATAATTCCAGAATACTGGAGCCTGATCAACCCGCAAGATTATTTCCTTGTTTATTTACTAAATATAACCTGAATAATCAAAAACATGTTGAGGTGCCTGATAAATGATAACAATACCAACTCATAACATAAAAAACCCTTCCAAACAACCATCTAAAGCAGATTTTAAAAGTAAATACAAAAAAGAGCAGCACACAAAATATTGTAACATCACAAGCCTTTTAGGAGTTTCAGTGCACTACAGCAGTGTACCTGATGCTCATCCTATGTTATAGGCATGATGTTAAAAGTGGTATCACTTGCTCGGGCCATTTGATTACATTTCTGTTTGCTTTATTAGCCAATAAAACAAGCAGAAATGTAATTAAATGGCCTGAGATAATATATCCCTTTTAACATCATACCTATAACCACTGAGCCCTGGTGGCACAGAGGTTAAATGCTTATACTGCAGTCACTCACTCAAAATCATAAGGTGGCAAGTTCAAGACCAGCAAAAAGGCTCAAGCTCAACTCAGGCTTGCATCCTTCCGAGGTCACTAAAATGAGTACCCAGATTGTTGGGGGCAAGTAGCTTACCGTTGTAGACCGCTTAGACACTCCTTAGGCGGTATGAAGTGATATATAAATGAAGCTGTTTGCTTGACTGCTGTAATCTGCTTTGATTCCCCACCGGAAAAGGCGGAATAGAAATAAATCCTATTAACATTAGGAGGAACTTCCTAACAGTTAGGGCTGTTCGACAGTGGAACACACTTCCTTGGAGAGTGGTGGAGTCTCCTTCCCTGGAAGTCTTTCAACAGAGGCTGGATGGTCATCTGTCGGAGATGCTTTGATGGAGAGTTCCTGTATTGCAGGGGGTTGGACTGGATGGCCCTTGTGGTCTCTTCCAACTCTATGATTCTAAACAACTTCAATTGTTCTTGAGCTACTACTGTATTCAGATGCCACGTTAACCCATGGCTAGTGTGCCAAGAATGAGCCATGGCTCTTTCATTTTGTCACAAGTTATATGACCATTTCCCATTTCTATAAACCACACTTTAATGTTTCATCAGAATGTTAAAATGTGGTTAATGTTAACCATGCTTGCATGAAACAAACCACTATGCATATTGGCAATCATTTGCCTGTTTGAGCAAAAAGATATGTCGTTAAACAGAAGCAAAATCTTTGTGGAGGAAAGGGTCTGTTAAACATGTAAGGTGGTGGCTCGGTGCAGACTTCTTCACGTCAGTCTGCATTCAGCTACCAGATGGTTGAGGTGTAGCCATGGGGCCACAGGCAGTGGTGTCACTAGGGGTGTGTGGAGAGTGTGGACTGCACCAGGTGACACCTTAAGGGGGGGTGACACCACTGCTCCCCAAACATCTGCATTTTGATAGAAGCAAGCTGTGGCATTCACCTGTATCTCTTTAAAATGCTAAACAGATGGTGTGAATAGGGTGAGGCTCATTGGGAGGAGAAAGGAGAGGTCCCAGTTTTTTTAAAAAAAAATTAAAAATTCAAATTTCAAATTTTTATTTTTAAAACTATTTTAAATTTTTCTTTAAAAACATCACATTTTACCAAATTTTCACTTTAACCGAATGAAACTATGTGCTTGTAAACACATTTATTCCATACATCTGATATTGTACTACCTTTAAAGGTGCAATTTTAATTTTGCTAGTTGTTTATAGCACAACTATTAGCATTACATTCAGTGATATATGGAAATTACGATTTATAGGTAAATTACTACAAAAACATTACTAAGGATTCTGTATAGGTGTGATATGGGAGATGATATGTATGGGTGTGGTATGGGAGCGGCCATGATTGTCTCCTTGACAGAGAGGCGGGGTAAAAATAAAACTTTTAATATTATTTATATAGATCAATGGGGTGTGACACCAACCCGAGGGATGCCACTGGCCACTGGCATTCCCCAAGTCTGTTATTGCAATCCCTGATCCCTCAAGAACCTCCCAATTACCCCCCCCCTCCTTTTTAAACTAAAATGAATTGCTTCTCCTAGAGACTTCTCCAGGAATATCCACTCACCTTTTAAATGGGTCACAAGCCTCCCTTCTCATCCTGTTCGATAACTACAAAATGTCATTTTCTTTCTAAACTGCAGCTGCTAAATCTGGCCCAGGTAGGTCCCATGGCAGGAAAATGTCTCTCAGAATCATACAAGTTGCCCACCCTCTTACTATAGTTTAATGGACATCAAAATTGGATAAACCTCCTGCAGAACCAGACCCTTGTTTACCCATCTTCTGTTGTAGTAAGTTCTAGTATTTCCTCACTCTCATACTGGTTGTTCCTACAACAATGGGAAGATCCAATGTTGTTTCTTTTTAAAAAGATCTATGCTTGGCCATTGAGCTTCCAGTTCTTGTTTTTAATCACAGAAGGAGTTCATCTGTTCTCAGTGCTAAAGATGGTCACTCTTCAATACTTCTCACTTAAAAAAAACTTAATCTGCAGTTTAGCATTCAAGTGATTGGTTTTCATTAAGACTGTGAACTGAATCCTCTGCATGCTTATTTGGAATGAGACCCAATGGCTATGTTGATATAGAAGGGTAAGCCAAGACAGTAGAGGAATCCTGGCTTACGATAAACAAGCTGTACGTTAATGCATGCAGCTTTTCTATTCCTGCTAGAGCAGGTGACTAATAATATTTATTTCTAGAAACGACCTAGAAATGGTTTGTTCAGGATGACATCTGAATTAAGGTGTCGGACCCTTTATTCCGGATCTGTAACTCAAGAATAAACCTTAGTTTACAATCCTGGCTTGTGAAGGGTGCAACAAGCCAGGAGGCCCCATTGACATAGTGACAGTTACTCTTGAGTAAATATGCTTAATCAAGATCACACAACATGTGTCTCCTTACATAAGACTTGTTTTTAAGATGTATAATTCTTGTCACTCTTCACTGCAGCCACTTCCATTTTCATCATAATTTTAAAAGCTTTGGAAGTACAGCTAACATAACATAATGTCAAATGCTTCTCAGCACACAGAGGGAGTTATGTGCAAGGAAGAGAAAACAATCTAATTAATTATGTAAGCAAAGGATGGCATAGTGGAATGCATACACAAAGAGGAAAAATAGGATGGAGCTGGCAGAATGAACCCTCCTGAAAACTCTTTTTCTTCCCACAAATTTAAGCCAGATGACATCCAATAAATATAGGGCCTAAAAGATTTATCAGTACAGTAACAAGTAAATAATATTACTTTAGCTGAAGAGTTTTCAAGACCATTATATGAACACCTTGTAGACTTCTTTACGAGCGCTTGGAAAGTTACTTCAAAAATAATCAGATTTATAGGATCAAGGTTACCACAGCAGTTTACTACTGCTACAGTTACAATTCTTTCAAAGAAAGTTTTTATTTTTCTGTTTCTTACAACTAATTTGAATAGTCCTGTTCGGTTACTTTAAAAAACACTGCAAGCAACAAGCTGCTGGCCTGCAATACAAAAGACACCTCAGTTAGCAACAGGAGCTAGCAGTTGAACCATACGACAATGCTCTTCCATCATTTAGGGAAACATGCCCTCGAACTATAAAAGCAACTAGTGTTTCCAGGTTTTCAAAACAACAATAAGGGACAGTCAAAATTAATGGCATGCAAGGCTGACATTCACAAGGTAGCTATTAACAAGTGTGTGTCTTACCTAAATACGAAATGAAATAATTGATTTCATTTAACCTAGC
Source organism: Urosaurus nigricauda (assembly GCA_034509955.1). Lineage (NCBI taxonomy): Eukaryota > Metazoa > Chordata > Lepidosauria > Squamata > Phrynosomatidae > Urosaurus > Urosaurus nigricauda. The sequence continues at coordinate 136,928,793 of JAOEGL010000002.1, forward strand.
CATGTGGTCCTTGGAAAAATTAACATATTGTCCACATACACAATTTACACAATGCACAGATTTCCATCTTTAGAAAGGCCCACACTCCAAAATACAGCATTTTGAGGGGGCATCTCATTCAGTTTTCATGAAAAGAAAAGCTTTTCAAGCCTCAAATTGGGGGCAGCCCACATAATAAGGGACACCTGCCATTCCTATAAGGCACGAGCTTTCTGACCTTTATATAAAAGACGTTCTTTACAATAAGGGACACCTGGCCATCCTAGAAGCAACTAAAAGTTATACCATATATACTCGACTATAAGTTGACCTCACGTATAAACCAAGGGCAAGTCTGGGGGCCAAAATAATGGATTTTGCTATGACCCATGGTTAAGGCAAGTGTAAAAAGTAGGGGTATGTAACAAAGGCTGTAAAGGCTGAAACAAAGGAAAACAATGTCAAAGAACTTACAAAAATTTCAGCAGTTATAACTGTGATCCACTAAACGGTGGATTGATAAGAGAGTAGAGGGGGGATCAGTGCTTCCAGGACAGATTATATTCCTGCCTTTCACCAGGAGATGGTTCCTTTTTCAATAAGAGTTAATGTGCAGTACTTATACTCACCCATTGATAAGTCAACTCAAGGTTTTGGAGTCAATTTTTTGACTATACGTTCTAGACTTATACATGAGTATATTATACAAAGAAGTCACCTTGGTCCTAGTTAAGCTGCAACTGCGTGGTGACATAATTATGCCTTCATTATTACAAAAGGAAGTAATTATAACTAACTGGTTATTTATCAAGCTGCACCTGCCAGCTTTTCCTCTATTACACCACCGTTAAACAGAAAGGATGCTTTATTGTCCTGGCTTGCTACAAGGTGTCTACAGCACATCAGACAATGCAGTACGCATCTGGGTTCAAATACAATCCAGTGTGAGGCAGGGGTAACTACTGGGATTTGAGCTGAGAAATATCACTTCAGGTTCCAACTCTGGATTGTGGGCAAATCACTGGCTCTCGTTATCGGAGTCCTATGACAGCAGAAAGGATGGGGGTAAATTAAACCACGTGGGATTTCTGTGACGACAAGGATGTCCTCTGACTATTTTAGCAGGAAGAAGGGTGGTACAATTGTATTAATAAACAGGGAAAAAAAACCCACAATATTTTGACATACAGGAAAATGGTATGTTCAGAGAGGTTATTGTGTGCCTTCAAGTCATTTCCAATTCATGATGAACCTATCACAAGATTTCTTCAGAGGAGGCTTGCCTTTTGCCTTCCTCTGAGGTTGAGTAGCTTGCCCAATGGTTTTCCATGGCCGAACTGAGATTTTCACAGTCGTAGTTCAACACTCAAACCACTACCCAACACTGGCTTTCATTTTCAGTTTAGAAAATGAAATTTTTGAACTATCGCACCCAGAATCTCCAAGCCAGAATTTACTGGCCAGAACGAGGGACAACCCTAGAAGTAACTAAAAGTTATAGTTCCACCAAAATAAGTAAACTCGGCCCTTGTTACATTTCCAAAACAACAACAACAATGTTGAAAGGCTCTTCTTGGTGGCACTCAAGAAGATTAGACAAGGAGAAGAACGTTAGGAGAGGCCTGGGTCCTGTTGCAGATGCTCTCTTTCTTAACTTTGGAACAACTGCCTCCTGTTGTTCCTGCGGACAAGGAATTGCATCCCTTCCCCTCTTTAGTAATCCCCAGACTGGGATCACACAGCGTAATCTGGTATCACTTTCAGGCTCTGGCCCACTTTAGTCCAGCTAAGCCCTTAATTGGCATGATCCTCAGTCTCTATCCTCTTTAGAGCCACACAATGAGATTTGCCTCCCCCCCCCCCAACTTCCCCACTCTTGCCAACAAACATATGTCGATAGGAGAAAGCTTGGGGCTGGGAATTGGATTGAGATATGCACACCCCCAGGGTTTATCCTCCACCCCTTGTCCGCCCGGACCCCCTTTCCCACATGACAGCCATCTGTCCTAGGTTGCAGGCCCCATGGGCCTGCAGGCTGGTTGCCATGACAGCTATTCACTATGTGATGCTTTGGCAGCTTATGCTGCTTCCCCCTAATCTGATTGGTAAAGCAAAGGATGGAGGTCTGTAAACACCATAGGTGCAGCTAAAGGTCTTCTTAGGGGACTGGAAACCCCATGTCTCCCCTCTCCCGTACAGTTCCCCACAGTCAAAACTGGGCTCTAATGCCCATTGCCAACAAAAAGGGAGCTCTCTGCAAAAGAAACTATAGTTGCTGTAAAAATCAGACTCAATAAATAGATGATGGGAAAGAGCTTTGCCTGAGACCTCACAGAGCCACTGCCAAGCAGTACGAGCCAGTCTTCCCTGACCTGGGGCCCTCCAGATGTTTACTTTATTTATTATATTAATTTGTACCCTGCTTTTCTCCCAAAATTGGGACCCAATTTCCTACATTATGAACCACTAGCCACACTGGTTTGGGATGAGGGGAATCCAAAACACCTGGAGGAACCAGTCTGAGACGGATCTGAAAATAAAAGATCTAAATGCATGTCAGGGGGTTGGACTTTATGGCCCTTGAGGCCTCTTCCAACTCTTAAGATTCTATGATTAAGTAAATCAGCTTCCTATGAACACTGTACTCCTGTCTACGAGACTTTTCTATCTGTTAGTAAGTGAAATAATAAAAATGAAAAAGATAATTACAAAATTGCATATACTGTATGCAGCTGCCCCCAAATAGTCACTAACATGAACAATACTGGTTAAATTTTATAGCTGAAAATTTTATTATTTCTAAATCACAAGAAGGTGTTTTTAAAGAATCTTCTCAGTAGTTTTCAATTCCTACAATCTCTCTCATCCCTTCTCTACCTCCTTCTAATAACAAGTTCAACAGGCAGCACTGTACTGCTATTATTATTATTATTATTTGTTGTTGTTGTTGTTCTTCTTCTTCTTCTTCTTCTTCTTCGTCATCATCATGTTCTTCTGTTTTTAGTATTCCTTTAGACTACACTGTTCAGCCATGGCGCACCTTTTCCTGAGGTGGCCCATACCCCACCTGAATTGGGAGGAAAACTACCTCCCTTCTCTCCCCCACCTTTGCAACAGCCTTCCCCATTTTGTGTGTGCCACCATATTCTCCTCCTTCTCCTCTTCCTCCTTTTGCCAGAACAGCTGGGGTGTTGTAGTGTTTTTATAGTGTACTGTTCTTAAGTGTTTTTAAGCGCTTTTTATCTTTTTAACTGTATTTTAGTCTTTTAACAAGCAATCTGTTTTCATCCCTTGTGGTCTCTTCCAACTCTATGATTCTATGAAATAGTTTAATTCTATTTTAATGCTCTCTTTTGTATATTTTTAATTGTACCGTGTGTGTTTTTTTACATTGTAAGCCACTCTGAGTCACAATTTGGGAGAAAGTGGGATGATGATTGATGATGATGATGATGATGATGATGATGATATGCCATCCAATGTCTTAGCCAAACACTTCTTAACCTGTGGTCCAGGGACCCTCAGGGGACCAAGATGTCCTCACAGGGGGTCAGCAAAGGCTTGAAGTCTGTTCAGGCAAGATTCAAGTCAAAGGCTGGCTGTGCGCTGATGATCACATGGCCACTCGAATGTGGCAGAAGCAGGCCACAGTGGAGCCTGACATCCAGCCTCTGCCTTCATCTCTCCTTATTCCCTCCTCTCCTTTCCATCCAAGAGCAGTCCAGTCTCCTGTCAGAAATGTTTCAACCACACTTTTTTGCCTCCTTCATCAAGACGAGACCAAGAAAGGTGACAGGAAGGGATGGAAAGAAAGAACAAGTGGACCAGCAAGGAAGAAAGCAAGAGGTCTGGCACCCTGTGGCGTCACTGGGGTTAGTGTCACCCCATTGTGGTAACATAGCGTCACCTCCATGGACCTCATCCCACACCACAGCCCTGGTGCTGCACTTTCCCTTCTGCTCTGCCCAGAGTGGGAAGGGAATGGTTTACCCAATGAGCAAGTCAGTGGAAGATCACTCTCCCTTTCCCTTTGCCCAGGCTGCGTCCTGTCCTACCCATTGCTCTTGCTGTGGCAGTGGCTGCTGTCACCTCCTCAGTCAATGAGGCCCCAACCAAGCACTCCTGTTCTGGCACCTTCTCCAGCAATGGCAGCAGTGTTGGTGTGATCCTTTCCTCCGGCTCACAGATGGCCATGTTGCCCTGTAGATTCACCACTGCTGCTATGGGATGCAGCCACTGCAACCTGCCCTTGGGCCTGCTGTGACTGTCCTGCCACCCGGAAGCCAGAGATGAAGAATGTGCAGCTGCTGTTTTCAAAGACTGAAAAGAAGCCAGAACAGGAGTGTGAATGTGGACCTTGCCAGCCTAAGGAGAGAAAGGTGGCAATGGATGCAGCAACAACAGGTGAGACAGGATGCAGCCTTGTCAAAAGGGAAAAATGATCTTCCACTTGGTGACTCATGAGTAAACCCTCCTTCCTCAGTCTGAGCAGCCCAAAAGAGATGCTTTAATACGCAATAACGTAAAACCCATGATTGCGTTCGGAATGACTTCCCTTTTGCCCAAAATTATGTGAGATACTTTAATTTGCAATAACATGAAACCCCATGATTGCGTTTGGATTGCCATTCGATTATACTTCCAATTTCCAATGTCTGATAAGGTCCATAGAGAGACAGATAGCATGATTGGGCGGGTGGATGGCAAGGAAGAAGAGCCAATGCACAAGCAAAGGAGCGAATGGTGAGGCAAAGGGCTAGGAAGGCAGAAGAGGGTTTCTCCCAAAGGGATTTGCTTATCGCGAGGGACCTTCTGCATGAGGTGGCTGTCTCACTCTAAAGAGTTGAGAGACTGAAAACTGGAGCCCTTCTGCATTTAGCAACACCTAGAGAAATTCCCTTCTCCCTCTTGTGCCTTCCAGTCACCTGTTGACCTGTGGTGACCTCATAGGACTTTCTTAGGCATGGGATACTCAGAGGTGGTTTTGCTAGGTCCTTCCTCTGAAATATAGTCTACAGTACCTGGTATTCATTGGTGACCCCCATCCAAGTACTAACCAGAGCTGATCCTGCTTAGTTTCCAAGATAAGATGGAACATGGTGCCCTTAGTTGTGCTCCCTCCTCTAAATAACCATTAAAGATATAGGACCCCTCTCCAATTGTCAATCTGGCAAACCTACTTTACCTAATGATAGGGTTGGTCCTGACTGGGCAATGGATTTCAGGATAAGGGTACAGAAATAAGAACAGGTATTGATGACAGGAATCAGCAGAACAGAGGGAAAATTTAGATTGCACTTTCCTGGTATCCCTGAGAAGAAGAGTCTAATTATAATGATAATGACAATAGCAGGTATCAACCAAAAAAAAAAAACACCCTAAAATAGATGCTGAGCAGAATGTATAAAATGACAGAGCCCCGAACACAGGCTTGCTATCTAAAAATAACGACAGAAGAAAACGGGGGAGGAGAACAAAAAAAAGGAAGAACTACAGGAGCAGGCCAAAAAAGTCTGGTGAATAATTAAGAACATGCTAGCTAAAATAAATGGAATTAAGAGAGTTCTTTAAAGGGGGCGGGGAAAGACTGGATTGATTTCACCATCATCTAGAAGCAAATTCTAAATATAAAGAGCAATGAAGAGGAAAAGAATAAATATAAGACAGCAAAAATATTCTGGATTTCACAGCAATACCAGAAGAAGAATGGAAGGAATAACCTGGAGAAAACTATGATAAATAGTAGGTGGTAGTTACATAACTTAGATGAGAGGAACAAATATTCAATTGAGTATAAAATAAAATGTAATTAAGAATAGCAAAAAGGAACAATATGGCCAATCTTCAAATTTAAAAAAAACAACAACACCAGAAGTAATTGTGAAGATCTCTAAGTACAAATAAGGCCTTAAAAATATATTTAAATTTGTAAGCTAGTTAGCCACTCTGGTTGGCCCAGATGAAACTATAGTTTTTTGTGGGTTTTTCAGGCTATGTGGCCATGTTCTAGAAAACTTTATTCCTTACATTTCACCAACATCTGTGGCTGGCATCTTCAGAAGATGCCAGCCACAGATGCTGGTGAAACGTCAGGAATAAACTCTTCTAGAACATGGCCACATAGTCTGAAAAACCCACAAAAAATATGGATGGTGGCCATGAAAGCCTTCAACTTCACACCAGATGAAACCGTCACTATATGTTATGTTAGTAATGTATGACTTTTAATGGCCAATCCAGTTGGGCTAAATCCAATTACTAGTTCTAAGTAGAGCAGACCCACTGCATCAATGGACCCTGTGTAAGTGTTTGCTTACCACATTCAATGGGACTACTCTACCTGGGACTAACAATTGGATTTAAGTCTCTATCTGCATTCCTTTCAACTGGTCCCATCCTTAACCACATTACAGTATAATGGGTTGCTTAGACAGTGTGGCACTTGTCTGTGGGTAAGGAAAAAATGAAATGGCAAGTGGAACACATGGGGCTAGCTTTGCCCCACTGAAAATGGCTCATGTACCAACCACATTGCAACTCCTAATCATGAGAGGCACAGGATTTTGAGCGTGAGGATGAGTTTCTGTGCACAGAGGGTTTGCAACAGGTGTTTGGAACATGGTCAGTTACAGGGTTCTTACCCACTACGCAATTATATCACTATGATACCACTTTAACTGCCATGGTGGCATCTTATGCAATCCTGGGGTATGCAGATTGGTGAGAGCTTTCTGGCTGAGAATAAATAAATAAATAAATAAATAACCCTCCTAAACTACAAGGAAGTTGCCGGATGCTGCCATGACAGTTAAGCAGAATTATAAGGCTATAATTGTATAGAGTGAAAGGGCCCAGGATTCAACATTGTAAAGAAATACTATATGCACCGAATATGGCACCCTTAGGTGGGAACCAAGGCCAGTGCATATGTTTCAATTTTGGGGGTGGACATCAGTCTAACATTTCCCCACTTTGACTTCAATAAAAGGGCTAAACTGAGAAGGCATGGAGGACATACTTTACCAGCCTGCAAAATTTACCCTCCTCATGCCATCTTAACTAATGTCAGAAATGACAAAATGCGGGCATCTTACTGACATCTCCATTTTCCCTTCCTGTTTAGTTTGTAACATTTTTCTGGATGAAAAAGCCAGTGGAGCTTTGAAAGCTTGCAGCAAGTATATTGTACATTTCAGTTGGCCAATAACGGTATCACTCTTTGATGAATTTTCATTTGAATTTGTTAAATGACCAACACAGCTACCCCTGCATGTATTCTTACTATGTTACGTTCCTAACACCTGTACTCTGGGTCACAGTCCATTTAAATTGTCTCTCAGAACTCACCTTGAAGTTTTAAGTTCCTGTTGTGACCACGATTACCTACAAGCCTAGATTCCCTCTTTTGCAAAGGATTTTTTTTTCTTTCCCTGGCTGGCACTATAACTTAATGAGAATGAAAACTGACAAGGAGGCCACTCTGGCCGAAGGAGGAAGAAGTGGAGTTGAAAACGCAGAACCATAGAGCTGGGAGAGACCTCACGGGCCACCAGGTCCAACCCCTGCCATGCAGGAATATACAATCAAAACACTCTCAAGAGATGGGCATCCAGCCTCTGTTTAAAAAAACTCCAACAAAGGAGACTCTACTACTCTTCAAGGAATCCTTCTCGCATTAGAGTAGGGCAGGTACAAGAAGAAAAGCGGAAGACCTATGACCCTCAATATGTTGTCACAATCCAATTCCTGTAATCCCTGGCCAGTTTGGCCAAAAGTGAGCGATGCTGATCAATGCTGGGAGGGTCACACATTCCTCACCTCTGAAGTATGGAAAGAGTGCTAGGGTTCTGTTTCTGTTAATCCTTCCTGGCAGAGTCCTTGCAAAATTTAATGGGATGGATGGATGGACTGAGAAAAGACAGAATAAACAATTCATTGTGTTTTCAAGACTGGTAGACAATTGTTTTTAATTTTTCCTATTTTATTCTATCATAGATGGGACTGTCAAAAAATCACAACAGTCAACCATGTGCCTGTAAAGAGATATTCCTCATTGTCCCACACTGTTAGCAAAGCAGAGGCAAGTTAGGAACTGGAAGGGATGTTGACTGAGAAGTCAGAATTATTTGAGCACTTTAGTATGCATGGAACTTAGATCCAATGAATCCCACTGGTAAATCATCATTCCCAGATTAAACCAGGCATCTGCAACACATAGCTGCCTCCCAGCAGAGTTTGTTAGATGATGGAGACAGTTGTGGATAAGATGGGAGGGAATTCAGTGCCATGTCTGCTTAAACGACTCCCACCCCTACCCCCAGCAGCAGTTGTATCACACAACCAGAGCAATGGATGCTTTTATAATGTCACAAAGGATGTTGGCGCGCAGCACAGGGATGCCTGGGCTGATAACCGGGCTGAAGGACAATTTAGGTTTAGAAAACACAATATGCAAACATGTACTGTTTATACTCATGTATAAATCTAGACATTTTAGTCAAAAAATTGCCCTGAAAAACCTAGATCGACTTATCCATGGTCCAATATAAATACTACATTTTAACTCTTATTTAAAAGGGAACCATCCCCTGGTGAAAGGCAAAGTGCAATCTGTCCTGAAAACACTGACCTCCATCTATCTATCTTCCATGCAGCCTTTAGTTTCAGCCACAATGGTTATGCCTGCCATAATATTTGGCATTGTTTTCCTTTGCTTCATCATTTAGATCTTTTGTTGCATGTCCCTAAGTTTTACCCTTGACTTATCCAAGGGTCATATCAATATTCATACTTTTGCCCCCAAAACTTACCCTCGACTTATACATGAGGTTGACGTATAGTCGAGTATATATGGTACATTGCAAGAAAATGTAGACTGTGTGCTATGAGAAGTCCGCTATAGCTAAGTTGATATAAGGAATCAAGAAGCTTTCTTGTACTAGGTGACACTGTGGTCTTATGTAATATTGCTTACAACTGACTGGCAGCAAACTCTCCAAGCCAGGTTGTCCTGCAGAGTTTTTCCCCATAACTTCCTATCTGCTTCTCTTGTTTAACTGGAGATGGGACTGTCTGCAGACAAAGCACATCTTTTTCTACCAGTGAAATATGGTTCTTCATCTCATTGGGGACTGCACAAGTGGCTCAGTAGAATAACACAGAATCGGGAAATTAAGCTGTGCCACCCAACAAACAGGGATGCATGGAAGAGTTATGAGAACAAGCCGGACTTTTTCCTGGTATCAAATTCCTGGCTTTTAGAAAATTGGTTTGAAGACCAGAGAAATCTGGGAATTATTTCATTTCCAATTGAGACTGATGGGTGAGAGTCCCTCCAGTTTCACCTTTTACCTGCCCCAAGTCTTTGAAATGGGGTAGCGAAGAGACAACTATTCATGTATATCAACATGTAGAAATGCCCAGTTAGTTTTACAGCAGATGTTCATCCTTCCATTCTATCTAGATGTAGAGACTGGGAGACAATTAATTTAATGCCTGACTCTAGCACACATTACAAGAAAGATGCACAGGAGACGATGGGAGGGGACAAGGCAATTACAATATAGAAGCTGTTGTTCTCCTTCTTTTGGTATGCAGTGAATTTGCCTGTAGCACACTGTGGCCTGGATTGCATAATCTTATCTGTGAGAGCTATGAAATATTTTTAAACATTCTGTCACTTCAAACAAGGAATATTCATTGGCGGGGGACACTGATTGGCACAACTGGCTAAAAAGAGAGAGAGTCTTGGTTCTGGGCTTATTCTCCCTTGCAAATGCTGTTTGCCCTCCTTCTGCCCTTCACTCTGCATGCCAGAGGCAAACATGGGTTTCAGAATCCTACCCAGGCCACTTAATGTCCAATTCCACACTATTGCCCTCAGCTGCTGAGAAAGGGACATCCACAGCTTTATTTTTCTAATCCAAGTTGTTGCTTCAGCATTCCTGTCAAGAAATCTCAGACATCAAATGCTAGTATGGAGAGCCCCAAAACTGGCTCTCTTTACCACTGTCTAAAACCTTCATCTGGAACACGCTCCCTATAAAAAAGCTCCTATCAGCTCCACATCATCCATGGCAAGTTTCCAGTTGAATACTTACTTTCCTATTTACTTTAGCATGAAAGAATGTATGATTGAATTGGTTTTATTCAAATGGAACACATATCAGAACCATCACAAGATGGCAGAAGATATCACAAAACAGCATCAGAAAATGGCCTTGGAAGCCACCTACAGACTAATAATAACAATACTAATAATAGATTTATTTATACCCTGCCCAATCAACAGGGAATCCGGGCAGCTTACAACAATAGAAAATAAAATATAAAGTACAATAAATACAAGTCAACCCATTACATTACAATCCCTAACATATACAACATATACAACAGCATATACAACAAATGCAATAAACAGTATAATGCACTAGCAATCAAAGAAAATACAATAACAATCAAATATAATTTGATTTGACCTAAGATTCTCAAAAAAGGGAGGTGTTAGCAGAGTCGTTATTTAATCACATGCGTGTGGTGTAGTAGTTTGAACATTGGACTAGGACTCAGAAGATCAAGGTCCAAATCTCTGCTTGGTCAAGTAAACCTACCGGGTGACTCCGGACAAGTCATACTCTCTGAGTCTCAGAGGATGACAATGGCAAAGCTTTTCTGAAGAAACTTGCCAAGAAAACTCTGTAATAGGTTTGCCTTAGGATACCCATAAGTTAGAAATGACTTCGAGGCACAAACAACAACAAAGACAATAGTTTCTTTGAACAGTACTTATTACATTATATCATCTCTATCCTGTGGCTGCTCTGCATTCCAATTGTTAGTGGAATACACTTTTCATTGATGGGAAAACTCATCAATAGCTCCCAATACCACTGCTTTTTTACTACCACCTCTAGGGCAATAGGGGGTTAATGAGATAGTGTGACAAGTGAACACAGGACCATGGATCACCAAAACAGCATAAGAGTGCAATTGCGGAGATGTGTGATAGTGACTGCTTTTAAAACTAGTACAGTATATTCCTGTTTCCTTCAACAATGCGACTGCTGTGAAACAACAGGCTGGTGTGATAAAGTCCTAGTGAAAGTCCAAGAGCTGCAGAAGTACAAAAAATATTTAGAAAAGGAAAACATGGGGGGGCACCTCAACACAGCCCAGTAAAGAGATGGAAACAGGGGTTTGGGGTTGATGAAACAGAATGGCGTACTACCCCAGGGGAAAAAAAAGCACAGCTGAAATACTAAGTAGGAATTCTCTACAGTGCAATCCTTTGTTTCAGATTCACTTGTAATAACAGTCTTTATTCCCCGCCCCCCCAAACAAAGGATAAATGCTTCAAAGTATTTCATGAATAGTCGTATTACAGAGTATTTCTCTAAAGGTTTTTCCCAGTGCTCACTTGACATACTTCCTAAGAGTGAACAACCATTATAGTAGCACAGGGTTGTATAAGTGGGGACTAAACAGTGGGGACTAAACAGTGCAGGCCCTGCTATTAGGCAGAGTGAGGCAGCAGATGGTGGAAGTAGAGATAAGCTAGAGATCAGGTTTGTGTGAGCCACATAGGCTGCCCCACACCCTTTTAACCAACTTCCTACTCAAGAGAGCATTGGAAGAGCAGTCTTGTGTTACCAAGACTGAAGTAAGATCATTCTGCCACCAGTCACATGTCAGTACATGGAATAGTGCAGAAGGGACACTGATCTTGTTCTTCACTTTAAGCCAGCCCTGGATATGAGGCTGGCCAAGTATTGGCTTATTTATGTAAAGGCCACCTTGTTGAAGCTCCAGTTCAATCCTCACTGAATACCCAGTAAACTGGGACTTTTCTAGGTCACACTCATCTTAGCCACGACAGCAAATCACCATCAAAACAGAATAGATTCATGTGGACACTTTTCTAACTGCAAAAGAAGAGAAGAAAAATCCCTACATTTTTCTGTCCTGTTCATATGTGAATTCGGATATGGACAACTTACGTATTGCGACTTTGGGTAGAACAATCCCCAAAAGTGCCACTCCAGTGGGCTGTTATGGAGGTGGGTGGGGGATGAACCTTCTCACAATGTTTGCATCCCAAATCCAGATCAGAGAAGAAAGGGGTGCTGACAGCCAGAACAGTCCAGCTCATCTCTCATTCTGTGTCCACGATTATATGGATTTAGTTCCCCATCCAACCCCTGCCACTAGAGATGCAAGACTCAGAGCATTTTAGTTTGTAACACAGCCTCATCATCAGCCTTAGTGGCTTCTGAGTAGCCAAGGTTCACATGCCCGCAAGGGGGTTTGGGCTGGCAGAATGTGGCAAGCATCAGACACCGTGTTCTTGCCAATGCCGCTTCCTCCTCCCTCTCTGCCACGCACAGACATCTATCCAGGCACTTGCTAAATATGACTGAAGCATGTGCCCTACTTGCTCAGCCACCGAAAGACATATAAAAAGAGATCACGTTCATCAGCATCCTTGGATTTGGGGGTGGGGCAACAATGCTCTTTGTAGACAGGGATCTACTTAGTCTATCTTTTAATTCATTTTAGAATGTAGAAGTCTCATTCCAAGCTTCTACCTAGAAATCCTTTCCCTCTCCACACATCCAACCCTATTGGCCAGCACTCCCCTTTCAGAGTGAAAGAAAGAAGCGGCATAAGACGCAGTGCTCCTTGCTTTGCATGCCCCGTTTCCAAAATCCTGGCCCCTAATCACATCTCCACACCAAAACTGAGACTTGGGCCCTATTCACACTAGGAAAATAATCCAGGTTAAATCTTTGTTGTTCACACATATCCTGAAAGCACTCAGGATCCCTGAAAGATCCACATTGATCCGCATCTTAGGCAGTGTGAATAAGATTCCAAATTGGTTTGGCTTGCTCTGTATCATTCAAGGGAACGGAGGCATCTCCATTTTATCCGGAAATGATGGCGTGTGTGAATAACAAAAGGGTTCCAATGACTCAAAGAGATTCGCAAACCCAAAACAAAATGGGAACAGCAAACCCAGTATGCATCAGTACGGCAATCCACATCTCCTTGGAACAAAAAAATGAGTGTGAATGACCCCTAAATCATCACCATCTCGTCTTCCTGCTCCACCCACCTTATTGTGGGAAGGGAGAGCGAAACCTTAAGAGTTAACAACAGGCATAAATAAATGTGCAGCGGCAACCATCACCCCCCCCCCCCGCCCCATGGCCACTTCCATTCCTTCCCTCTCCCCATCCGGAGACAAGCACAGCATGCAAAACAATGGCCTGCCCAGCCAGCCATTCAGGACAATGCAGCATTGAGTGCCCAGGCGACAGGAGGCACAAGGACTGCCAGCCACCGAATGCTGCTATTCTTACATGCACCCAACCCGCCCACACCAACAATGACACATATAGTTCCCTCCTCTCTAGCAAAGGGAACTGGAGAGAGAAAGAGAGAGAGAGAGACCATCAAGGAGAGGAACTGAAGACCAGGATTTGGGGGAAGCAAGGAGAGAGAGAGGAAGGAAGGAAGGTGTGCTTCATGTCCTGGAAGAGTGGGGCTGCAACTGCAATGCAAAAAGATAATCCTGTTTGACACCGCTTTAATGCCACAGCCATGGCTGGATGCTATGGGATTCTGGAAATTGAACTTTGTTCCCAGAATCAGTTTGTTCCCACAACAAACGACAGTTCCCAGAATTCCACAGCACTGAGCCATGGCAGTTAAAGCTGTGTCAAACCAGATTATTTCTGCAGTGCGGTTGCAGCCTGGGTCATTCATGTCTCGATTAGGCTGCAATTAGGAATTAAAACCACAGCTCCTACATTCTGCTTCTAGACTGGCAGAGGTGCCAGGCTTGTTGCTTAAGGATATCAGCACATTTTTAAAGTGGGCTTTTGTTTCTTTTCGTGATGCAAATAAGGAGTAGTCAGAAATAATATTTCTGATGCTATACAAACACTACTTCTCTGTACGTATTGCTAAGTGGATGGAAAATCAGGTGCCCAACTGGGTGCCATGTGTGCAGTTCCCTTCCCTGATCCAACAGCTGGACATACACATGGGCAAGGACAGCAGTCCTTGAAAACAAAGTTTAGGTCCTATTGGTCAGCTGTCCTGAAGGATAACAGACTCCCATTTCCCCGATTAACAGGATTTTAGTGGTACGTTGTTTTAAAGTTGAAATCACATGAATTCAGTCTTTGGCAGGGAAGCCAAAAGGGACCATTAGCATATGTTGTGTCGGGTCACAGTTTTTATTGTTTTAATCGTTCATCTATGGACCATTTTATAGTTGACATGTTATCTGTTTACTCATTCTGATCTCTGATGCAAGGGGCATAGTGTCATGTTGCACAATATTACACAACATCTAAAGAACCTTTGAAGATATCCAGTTCCAACACACCAGGTACAAACAACACACCACAACACAGTTCCAAGGAAGGCCGAAATGTTTTGAAGTAATTGTTGTATCCATGGTGGTGCCACAACTGTGTTCCAGTTTTAGCATTCTCTTACTTTTACTATGCTATTGAGATATATTCTTTTCAGAGCAGAAAAGGCCATCTCTGGCCTAGGGAAAGGTATTCAAATGCTCTGGTTCTCTAGAGCCAAAAATAATTATTGCTAGCCAGTAATACCCCAATGTCCCAATTCCTCACATCTGTCTCAGGGCATTAAAAGGCTGCTGAAATAACCTCTTATACTACTTCTGATAAAGACTCACACAGGTGACCATTTTTGTGGGGGAGGCAATGAACAATAAGGATAGTTCAGAAACTAAAGTAAGCCTAAAGGGATCTGGTGTCTACTGTGATTTTCCAGCAAGGGATCAGTTTGGGAAGCACATTACTGTTTCTGGCCACCTGAAAAAACCCTATTATCTGCACACTCAGTGCACACACTCGGTGCAGAGATAGTAATCAAACAAACTTCACAATTTCTACAGCATTATTCCCACTTGAAGTTTCACAAGAAATCTGGAAGTCTGAAGAGAACTGCCTTGGTTTGACTTCTCGATGGAATACAATTGTCTGGCTACTGACAGCCATCAACTGCATCACACACATACAGCCAAAAAGCTATAAAAAAACATTTCACACTACGCAGACTACTGCTTCAAAAGTGGCTGTGGCAGCCAGCCTAGAATGCTTTAAACAAGGATGCAAGCACTTCATGGAGGATGGGGTTTTTAGTGGGTACTAATACTGTATATATATACACACACACATACATACATACACAGACACATTTATCCCTTCCCCTACCAGAGCCTGTACATGCATCCGTTATCAGTTGCTTAGAAGCACAGATTGAAAGAGTTCATGTCCTGCTGGTAGGCTTCCCACAGGCAATTGGCTGGCGACTATATTGACAAAAACCTGGGCTAGATAATCTCATGAACTGGTTCTTTTGATTTGCTTTCTACAGATTTTTTTGTTTTTGTTTTTCTTGCTAAGATGGCTGAGTAGGAGTAGTATAGAAGCTGCAGCCTCCAAGTACTCTGGGATGGAATAAACTACCCAAAACAATTTACATCTGTTTTTTCTGACAAGATGCCATACGGAAACTACCTGGGTTACCCTAGGTATATGGCATGTAATTGGTGGGTAGGTTGACAAATGAATATGACCCTGTTCATTTGTTTTGGCACCTCAGTGGTCTTCTATGCTATCACTTATTCTTTGGCACGGGTTGAGGAACACAACCTTATGGGCTGGAGACTGATGTTATTCATGGACACTTTCCTATGGAACTCCATTTTATCAACATTCACAATTTTATTAACATTCACAAGAAACATCTAGGTAAGATTATCTGGGGATTTCAGGCATGGTGTCATCAATGTGCTGATGATAACCTGGCTCTGTTTATTCCTTACCTACAATTATAGGCACGGTAGCCACCTCTGAATATTTGCCTGAAGAAATTTATAAATTGGGTTATTGGTGAACAAACTGCAATTCAATCTGGAAAAGATTCTGTCAGCCTGAATCTGGGAAATCTGCCTGCTATGGATGGGAATGTTTTCTTCCAAAAGGAACAAATTCCTTCAAGGCTCCTGTACTTTTGGACTTCCAGGTGTCAGCTATGGCCAGAAATCTCTTTTAATAGCTTTGGGTCCATCTTTTCTGAGACAAAGGACTTTTCTATTACTGTGCATACTCTGGCCAATTCTCACTGCTGTAATGTGTTTCTTCCATAGATGCCCTAAGGAAGTAGACTTAAGTCTACAAAAGCTCATTCTGCCATCTTCTTTCAGTTAGTCACCAAGGTGCTACAAGATGTCTCTCTACATACAGAGTTAACAATAGCGCTTCAAATGTTAATTGTTTAAAGTAATTACTTTTAACAGTTGCAGTTATCAATAACTGCAGTTATACTGGCAGGTCTTTTAAAAGTATGTCTACCTTCATGTCCCTCCCCCTCAACACACTCACACAAATGACAAAATTGTTACTGCCTAGTTACTTTTTAAAACTCTGAATGCTAAAGCACCTAACCTTCAGTAAAAAAAAACATATTTTCCTGCCATCCTCTTCTTCTTCTTCATCTTAACACCCACAGAACAGCACAAAGCACAGTACAAACTAGTGCCTCAGCCATGTGATGTTCCTCCTCCACCATTTAATGAGGCCACAATACAGTATATGTAAAAGAAATCTTAAAAGCTTACACTGTACCATTGTAACTTAGTTATGCCACCATCATTGAGGAAAAAGGGTTAATTACGAGTTTTTTTTCCAGCTACATCTTTGCTAGGTCTGTTTGACATCTCCACTGAAGCTGGAAAAGAGCAATACCTCGCCCAAACCTAAGCATCATCATCATCGAAAACTATCAGATTTAACTACCTCTGGAGTAGCTACTGGTAGCAAAAACAATCAAGGCCACAATTCTAAATGTCCACATAGCTCTGCATGTGCGGTTGTGCATCCTTACACTGCTTGGCAGCTCTCAAGTCCTGGAAGAAGCTCTGTGGCTGTTACTTACCAGGGAAAGGGAGAGATGGGAGAGGCAATTCAGACCATGGAGAAGCAGATGGTGGGATGGTTGGGGAGGGGAAAAGAAATTTGAGAGTGCACCCTCTTTTTCTTCCCCCAAGAGCTCAGAGCAGCTGTTCTGTCATAGCCTGAATTGCCTCCCTCCTTCTTCTCTCTTGTAAGGAGGAGAAGCAGCAGCCCTCCTGGAGTTTGACATGCTGGACATGGGAGGTTTGG
Source organism: Urosaurus nigricauda (assembly GCA_034509955.1). NCBI lineage: Eukaryota > Metazoa > Chordata > Lepidosauria > Squamata > Phrynosomatidae > Urosaurus > Urosaurus nigricauda. Next base: position 136,945,982 of record JAOEGL010000002.1, read on the forward strand.
GAGCAGAGTGCAATAGCAACAGAACAGCCCTCTAACCCCTGTCCAAAAAAGCGACTTGTGTGTTCAATAACAGGATGCCAGCCTGAGAGCCCTAACAGCAACTTCAAAACTCATGGGCTTCTTGCCACATAGGCTCACAGCATGAAATGCACGATGCTGTCAATGGCTAGTGGAGGGGAAGTACAAAGAGATGAGTGTATCCTGAAATTGGTGTCTTCCAAATATGTGGGATTACAAAAGTCCTGCCACTTTTTCAGCTGCTTTTAAACATGTCCCAGTTTTTCTCTCCTCCCACTGCCTCCCTTGTTCTTGTGTCTCCTTCAGTTGCTGTAGACTTGAGTTCAAGTTGCAAAAATAGTTTGCACTCAGTTAGCTTGGCATAATGGTTTGACTGTTGCACTGTGACTGGAGACTAGGGTTTGAATACTCACTAAGCCATGAAACCCACTGGGTGACCTTGGAGAAACTTGCCAAGAAATCCCCACGATAAGTTTGACTTAGGGTTACCATAAGAAGATATACAACAACAACACCTACAGGGATTACGGGGACTGTAAACAAGCATATCCAGAAGGCACAAGGCTGAGAAAGGCTGAAACTTGAACATGAGCAGAGAGAAACAAAGAAAAAATGAGGCAAGAGCAATGCAAAAGGGAGAGTCATAATTATGTCATGGTACTATACTAAATATAAATGAATACAAGATCCAAAGCAAGGGAATGCATCTTTCTTGGGATTTTTTTCCTGTTTCCAGAATCTGCTTGTGAAACAGGGCTGAGTAAGTGGCAAGGTTTTTCACAAATGTAGATTTCAATACACTGGCATTAAAAAAAAGTCATTTATCTCTGGTTTATTTTGGCTAAGCTGCTTCAGGTCCAAGGGAGGAGGATCAACATATTACAAGTGAGGGGTTTCAGTACCAAACTCTTCTGAAATGTTGAACTGGAGAACGCTGTAGCCAAAAGGGAAGAATCACCAAAGGAAAACCTAGGAGAGATACACCTACAGACTCACCGGAATCCCAGGACTGGCAGAGATAGATACAATTATTAAGAACATGGGCAGAAATAACCACAGTGGTGGCGCACTAGGGTCAGTCTGCAGATGTGTGGAGGGAAGGGAAGAATGGAAGTAAGGAGCAGGGAACACATGGACAACCTGGGAGCATTGTTAAGCAAGTTTCACATGGAACATGCAAGATATAACCAGAGCCCTAATACCCAAGTCAGTCCCCAATGAGTTCAGCAGAGAGTCTTTCAAGAAGCCAGGAACATTCTCTACACTTCTGCTTAAAATCTGGTGTATGCCTGACTTACGTACAGCATGCCCATGCAGAAATGGGGGATGAGTATTTAGGTACTATGCTAGGAGAAGATGAGGGAGGCAGAAAAAACTCTGGCGGCCCACCCATAGCAGTAGGGGTGGGGGCACAACACTTTCCAAAACATCTGATTTCCATCTTCTGGCCACTATAACACATTCTTCCCTGCACTGCACCAGAATAAAGTCCCCTTAGTTCCCAGGTGGAAAGACTCCTGCTTTAAATCAGAGGCTTTACATCAGCACCCAGATGCCCACTCATGGAAGCTTCCTGAACCTGTCTTGCTGTCTTTTTAGACAATCCCCTTAGAAATGGCTTCTCGGTACGTTTTACTGTGAGCCTCAAAGTGGAAATCATCCAAGTTTATGTACTTAACAGCTCCAATCCTGGAGTCTTATGGTTATGTGAAAAATCGCACCTTATTTTTAAATGCAACATCCTCCATTCCTCACCTCTGTATCTGTGGAAGGAAGATGGGGAGTGCAGAGGAGACGAATGTTTAAACATTTCTTCCTCCACCACACCCTAGGAAGTGCAAATCCCAGAGAACAAATATGTAGGACTTGGTGACAACAGTGATGATTTTATATGCTGGTGGGACTGCGATCATGAATGTATGGGGCTCACAGTGCTGCTGGAAGCTAAAATTATATGTGGAGCCCAAAAAATGTGCCTCCCTGCAACACAAGGTGGCTGTGCAACGGAGCCATACCTGTGCAGGACTGGTGTGAAGAGTTTGTTGACACTCAGGTAATGCTTTGCCTTTTAAGCCAGGGGTGGGAGCTGTATAGACCTCCAGCTGTTGTGGAAGTACACCTACTATCAGCCTAAGCCAGCATACACATCTATGAGGAACGCTGAGTTGCAGTTCAATAACAGCTAAAAGATGGTTTGATTCTCACTCCTATTTTTAAGGAGTTTCCATGGACTCCACTCATATTGCACTAGACCACTTGGAGCCCATGGTCATATTACCACCAAGGCTGTCCTCATGGGTCAATTGTCCTTCAGTCAGTGCTCTCCATAGCTGTGAGACTACATCTCCCATCCAGTATGGTCAAGGGCATGTTGGCTGGGAATGATGGGGAAATGTATCCCAGATACCTCGGGTTGTATAAGTCTGGCAAACAATGAACAGATATCTGACAGTAGCATCTTGTCCCGAGTACAGATTCCTCATCAGGACTATCAGATGTGTTGCTACTCCCATGTTTTTAAGAGTGTTCCATAACTTTTCAGGAGCTCTGCAGTCAAAAGCTTTGCTACAGTCTACAATGCACATGCTTGTTTTCTTGTGGAATTCCTTGGTTCGCTCCATTAACCATCATATGTTTGTATTGTATGTTTGGCTGTTTGGATCTGGCTCATATGATTTGACCTACAAAACCCAAAATTATCAGATGGTCCATCTAGACTGAGCCAATGATTTCTGAGTTTTCTGATTTCCTTCCACTGCCATTTTAAAAACGTCAATTAAAAACAAGCACTAACACACTTTATGCCAAGAGAAGAGGCTAGGTCTCGAGCAGATTTGCTCCTTCTGCCCAGGGTTTCCCAAATGCACAAGCAAACATAGTAGTAGCTCAGTATTTCAGGTTAAGGGTGCCAGTGCAAAAGTATATGTTAAGAAATGGAAATTTATCCAGCATTTGGTCTGAATCAGGAAGTGCAAATCTCTCTCTTCTGCCTGAGAGTACAACAGTCACATTTCCTCTGACTTACTTCTTTTGTTATCGTGTTGTTTCTAAATGTTTATATCTTTTATTCAAGTAGTGATATTTTAATATAGCCATTTATAGAACTGTCATTTAATTTTTTATTATCATGTTTTTGATTTACATATTTCATTTTAATTTACAATTAATTGTGGGATACCTTGGGTCCTATTCAGGGACAAGGCAAGATGTCATTTCAGTAAATGAATGGATGGATGGATGGATAGATAGATAGATAGATAGATAGATAAGAGCCAAAAATAGTAAAGAAAAATTACTGCTATTGGAGACTAAGGATGTCAGCTGAAGCAAAATATCAACTTTTCTTTGTGTCTGGTCTGAGAAGCTAGGCATTATAATGGATCCTTCCTGACAAAGCACACAATGTCAAAACATAGAAGTTGCGGGCTTCCCTTAGCTCAGGAAGATTTTCCTTCCTTCTTCTGCATGTAATTGGTGGCAACTCTTTTGAAATAAAGACTGCATCAAGTCAAGAAACTATTTCCTATTCCTGTTCTGTTCTGGTGATATCTCATATGAGGATCATACATGAAATGATTTCTCCTTCTTAGCAGATCCGTGAATGTATTTAGTGTATGGGAAAGAATTTCATTTGTTTTGTGAAGGTTATTTAACAAGAACTTTCCAAAAATTTCAGATGTCCCTATATAAACAAACTCAGGAACTGAAGGGAAAGGGGGAAAAAAAACAGATGTAGAAAAATGCAAAACTGACCAAGTGCCAATTCAAAGAGACGGAGAGGGCTGTTGAGCTTGTTGTTGTGTGCCTTCAAGTCGTTCCTGGCTTATGATAACCTTAAGACAAAAACAATATCATGGAGTTTTCTTCTTGGCAAGTTTCTTCAGAGAGGATTGGCCATTGCCATCCACTGAAGCTGAGAGAATGTGACTTGCACAGGGTCAGTCCAACACTCAGTCCACTACACCATGCTGTTGAGAACAGACCATGAAGTTAAGAAAAAAATTGGCTTTTTTCTCTCACAACCTTCTCTCCACCCCCTAGAAAAATGGGGAAAATACATTATGGAGCATTTTCTTTTAGAATTATACAGAAAATATTTAAGACACAGTATTTACAGGTTTACTCACCCCAAATTATTACTTTAAAATTATGTAACAGAAAGAGTTGTATATATGACTATGTACCTTCACAGATCACTGCAATTTCTGATCTTGGTTTCCTTTCCTCAGTTCTTTTTATGGGAATGAGTGTTTTATGTCTGCTGTAGACTATAGAGATCTTGAAGTGATACAATGATTTTCTTTGTTGTGTGAAATGCTGATGGTTTCTTTCATTTTTATTATTTTTATTGTAATTGCCTGCTTGTTTGAAACTGGCAAAACCAAAGAGGTTGTTTACAGTTCAGGCATTTCTTACCATTCCTTAGCTCCATTTGGTATTTTTTAAGATGTAAATAAGTATATTCCATTTATAATTATTGTCGGAATACTAAACTGCACTTCTAATATTCCAAGCATGATAATTTTATGCCAAACCAAATTAGCTAAATACAGTTTAGGTTCCTAAAGTAACAAAAGTGACTTTCAATCTGTAAAGGATAATAACATGTACTATTTCGATCCTTTTCTGAATTTTTTTCATTTTTTTTAATTCCTCAGAGAGGGCTGGAGAATACACATTATATGTAGAGACATTTGAAAATTTCAGAAGGTTCTTGTCAAATAAGGATCTGGTCCAGCTGCATAGAATCCAGGTGTTGTATCCTAACCTCCTCTGTGAATACGCAAGAAATTTGGAGAGTCATCTCTTAGGGTGTATCTACACTGCCCCCTCTTAATCCAGAGTACATTTGTGGCTTTAACTTTTGCAGATTTGATTATTTGTAGTTAACATGTCCTTTCTAGGAATCTCTAGGTCCTCCAGCACAATTCTGCCAGAAGTTGACCATAGAGTGGTGCTGGAGAACCTAGAAATTCCTAGAGAAAATATTTTTTTTCTAGCATTTGTAGGTCCTCGTGCATGATTCTGTGATCAACTTCTGGCAGATGTAGACCAGAAAGTTGCACTGGGGGACCTGGAGATTCCTAGAGAGGTGTTCTTTTAGGTAGAAAAACCATGTTTTTTTTAATTTATTTGTGGTTTTTCCACATTCAGGAGGGTCCTTCAACCCTAAACCCAATGAATATGAAAGGACCACTGTATTATGCTGTGGAGCTGCCATGGATTGACCCCATATAAACCAGGTGTGTCCAAAGCCATACAAGCCAAGTGTGTCCAAGATCGCATCGTCCCACTGGACCATTCCCCTTGGTGCCACCACTACTGGAAGAGCCTGGTTGTCGCCTGTACAATCAACAAGGAGTGGGGTAGAGAGACCCCTTTCTTCTTGATTACATGGTGCGGCATCCCGTTCTGACCTAAGAAAAGGTGACAGTGACAGCCAGGTTCTTTCAAGGAGCTTGGCCGGCGAGGCCGCAGTAGTAGCAGTTCCAAGATGGCGAGGCTAACTAGTTGATCTGATAGATATGTAATGTGTAGACAGCTGGGTTGCTCTGATTCAACCTGATCCAGCTAAGCTCATGTCCAAAACACGCAGATTCCTGGACACTCTGGAGTAAGGTGTGGGTTCTATTAAACCTGATTAAAAGCTTAAAACAGTGGTTTTGCTGTGGATCCTAATCTCATTTAGAGCTTGGAAAACTTGCTCTTTTAAACTATAATCTCCAGTGTCCCCAGTCTGCAAGACTGGCTGGGAGACTCTGGAAGCTGTATTCCTTAAAAAATAATGTATCAAACTAATTTGAAGTCCAGGAAGCAATCTCCAATAACATACATATACAGCACCCAAGACTGCACCTGCCTTCTTGTCTTTGCTCAACATCTTCACCATTTTAACACAAAGACATTCAACTAAAAATAGCTTTGTTTCATACCATAACACCCCTTGAAAATTAAACAGTTTTTCACATATATGCTTTGGATCATGGACTTTGCGCTGACTCATTTCAATGAGTCATTTAGACAAGATATTCTTGAGCCCCTGGTCAAATAAGTAACTGCAAAATGCAACATCACCAAGTCATGATTTGCAGGATCGCAAAGTCATAATTGAAGTAACTTGCAAGTTACTCAAATTCTTTAGTGGTAAGTAAAGTTCCCTGAAGTACTCCACAATGATGCAAATGCAATAAGATTTTGAACTGGGCCTCATTGTTGATCACAGAAGCAACAAACAATTCTGGAATTTCAAAACTATTCCATGGTAAGGCAAAAGGCAGAGGGACCATCCACACTGTACCCATTTCCCCAAGGCTACCTTCTGTCTTAGGCAGCAATCCTATACACAATGCCAGAGAGTAAGTTGCACTGAAAGCAGCAGGACTAACTACTGAGTAGACATTCACATGACTATGCTATTAATGTTTAATACACAAGCACTCTGGTAAGTCCCTTAATACATCGTGTTGGACAAGTGATGCAAAGCAAATTTCAACAGACATGAGAGACTGGGCCATTTCTCATTTTACACTCTGTACTTGGTTACAGATGTCTAAGTACAACCCAAATGCACCGAAGAGCATGCATGTGTAAAATCTGGTGCACACCCCTATTCCATACACAGAAGCAGGGCCTGCTGCTTCCAAATATTTTAAACAGATGTGCCCTGGAAAGGCACATATGCATATTATTCAGATTTGGGAGAGTGGGCTCAGGATTCAGCTCCAACATTCAGAGTTAGGATGATCCTTGGGCTACTGGTGGGGAGTTGGTATGCTGTTCCAAGGTTTTCTAGGGTCAAAGTACCCATTATACTGAGCCTTTGCTTTCAAATATGAGCCTAGAACTCTGTTGTCATTCTTTCAATATCACCCTCACTCACACCCTTGCCCCTCCCCAATCTGGAATAACCCCAAATTCCTGTTTTTTGCCCTCAGTGCTGATCTAGCCTGCAAAGAACACTTTGAGACAAGGAGCAACTAGCTGCAGAAGCAATTTCAGAGGGGAAAGGATGTGAGAAGAACAGGGATCATCTTTCCCTCCTGGTTCTATGTCAGGGTCTCAATTGTACTGGCATCCTCCATGCCTACTTTTTGTAAATGAATGGCATGGACCATTGTGAGTAGTCACTCTGAAGCATGTGTTTTATATAACATGTAATCTGAGATCCTCAGAGCTAATTCTAGCTCTAGATTTTCCTGAGAAAATGCTTGCAGACGTGGGGGTGACTTTCAAACGTTCTCATGTGTCTTTAAATTAAAAGCATGAAAAGCATCACCATGAAAGATTAGGCTGAGTTCTCTATAGGGCATGTAATCCCACACTGGATTAATGTGTGGGTCTTGTACATTTCTGCAAATTTGATGAAAAAGAAAATATGATAAGATAGCTTTGTCTCCTGACAATAGTTGGTGGCTTTTGTCAGCCCAATGGTAAGCGCTAACCGCTTCAGAGGCTGCCTCTTCCTTCACTAATCTCAAAGTGACATATCCAAGGAGGTTCTTAAATTGGCAAATGCATTTAAAGCAAGTAAGATTTCTTTTAAAAACAATTTTTTTAAAAAAAAATGCTAATCAATTTTGTAAGAATCCTTAATTGCTTGGCAATCTCACTGCACATAGAGAATTTTCCCTAAAAGATGTTATCAGAATTGAGAAAAAAACCATTTTCTGAAGTTCCCTCCATGCTAATCATTGCTAAAAAGAAGCATTTCAACTTCTCAGAATACTAACCCAGTATAAACCTGAAGAGAAGAGAGCTAAATAATCATTACATCCAATCTTTCTCCCTAGAAATACCAGTGCTCAGTTGCTTCCATGATTCTTCAGGGTTTTGTTACTAAAACTCTGAAGTCCTAGCTTCTGATCCCAAACTAGGTTTAGATGTCACTTGCAATCAGAGGAGGCCCAAATACAACACAACACAACCATTTCATTCTAGGTTATCATACTGTGAGGTTTTCCCCAGCCTTCACGTTGTATTAGATCCCATAGTTCAGCTTTCCCCCAACCTGGTGCCCTTTGGATGTGTACCCATACTCCTCTGGCAGGTTTTAAGAACTGTCATCCAAAACTTCCAGAGGACTAGTTTGGGAAACAGTGCCCTGATCACTTCCCAGTCTGTTTCCCCACATTTTATGTCATGGCCAGAAATAAAATACAGGGCTGAGAACTGTTGGACCTATAAATCCATGGCACAGTCATGCAAAGGTGATATCATCCCAGGTTGACATCACCACGATGAGAGAATCCCTTTTGAAAGAAATGTAAGATCCAGAAGGGTCAAGTAAATAAGAAATAAAGCCTTAGATTGAACTAGCTCTTCCCAGCCCCTTTCACCAACTTTCCATGGGAGTGAGCCAGAAATGTTGAGCAACACACAGGGATGCCAATTTGGGTGGGTGTTTTCCTTGTTTTGTAAAAGTGGAGAGAGTACAACCACTCGATTAGGATTCCTGGAATGTGGGATTCTCAGTAGTCCAGCCCCTATAAATACACAGCAAATATTTACTCATCCATCTCTGCAGGAATTAAAAACATTATGTATATAGCACTGGTTGCCTTTCCATCTTTACAAGTACTACTCCTTAGATGCTCAGCACTGATGCAGTGGTACAAAAATAGCAGCTGGGGTGGGCTGGTGCTTATATTTCTCATCTTACAATTCCATACTTTCAAATATACAGCAATGCTAAAGGCGAAACGTTCTGTAATGTAAAAATGGGTGCAAAGCACCCCCACCCCACCCAAAGCAGCACATGAATTTGACAGCAGAAGTCTACACCCGCCTATAGTATGAATATGGCTGTGAAATTCTAACTTGAGAAACAGAATGGCATGCGTTCATAGCGGGCAGGGGGAGCATTTCACAAACAAATAACGTAAGCCAGCATAAGCCAGGCACTGCCTTCATACATGAGCAAAGATTTGCATTCCAAAATTACAATGTCACCAACACTGCCCACATAAATTAGATCCCTTGTTGAAAGTTTAGAGACCAATTACCAAGAGTCAAGCTGGCATTTCAGCAGCTGGACAGGGATTTCAGCAAAGTGACTTTCGGTGTCTTTCTAGGCAGCTTGTCAATCCAAGCTGTTATACCTTCTAAACCTGCTTTTGATATGCTTCCAACATTTAATCACTTATCTGGTTAGACTAACTGGTTAAGCCCCATTCTGGTGATTTTATCTGTAAACTGGCAGTGCTTACATATGTATATGTCTTGTATCAGTAGAAAGGTTTAATGGAATATGAGATTATTAAGGGATACTCTTGCACAGTAGACAAGGGTGCGCGTATCTCGGTGTGTGCATAAACAAGGAGATCTTGCCTGCCCAGAGCAGCAAAGGGAGCATTAGATCGAATCTGTTTGGTTCTAACAGGTTTAGCGCCACAAATTGTAGGAGCCGGGTAACTAATACTGCAAGGTAAGGCATGATGAAATTTAATCTGTGCGAACCAAATTCCACAGAGGCTTAGAGCTGCCTATGATTTTTACATGCTGCTTATGGGTACCTGCATGCAGGTATAGAAACGACGGTGTAAAGAGACATTCCTCTCATTGCTGTCACATACTGTGCAGATATGAGTCCCTCTCAGATCAGCCTCTACCTGTAGCATATCACCCTTTGCTTTTTAATTACTGCCTGAAGCCTGACAGATCAGGGATCTTTCCCACAGTTGAGAACCTTGCATCCGGCATGCTGGGGGAGGCAGAAATGTACTTCTATGCATGCTTGGATCAATGTGAAATGACAGGCCAGCACATCTGCCACACTGTCAAGCTAGCAAAGAAACATCACAATTTTTCCTACCTGTGACTTTCATTATAAATATAATGCGGGAATGGCGCACGGGGTGTGAGCTGCAACATGCTGCCCACCAGATTCTAGGGAGAAGAGTCATTCCTGGTGGCTCTCCATTCTCTAGGACAAAACCTTCCTCACTCTGCCTGCTTTGGACTAAAACTTCCATCATCCTTTACTATGCTGGCTGGGGCTCTGGGAGTCCTGCTGGCCAAGGTCCGAAACATCTGAAAGACCAACATTTCCTGTAACCCTGCTCTAAGAGCTGGATGATGGCTTATCTCTGACAGTAAGCTTTATTACTAAAAAGAGGTGCAGTCACCAAAACCCACCAGTGAGAAAAACTGCAAAGAGTGGAGTTCATTCCCATTTAATCTCTTAAAGTGCACAGGACGAGCCAGAAGGAAAAAGTGCCAGCCTGCAAGAGATACCCCTCCATACCATCTCAACTAAGAACAAAAACAGAAAAATGCAGGCCTGTAATGAACATCTTCACACACACACACCCCAATATGGTTTTTAACATCTTGCCTGATGAAGAAGCCAGAGGAGCTTTGAGAGCTTACAACATGTATATTGTGCATTTTGGTTGGCCAATAAACATATCCCTGTTTGGTGGATTTTTTTTTTATGCTATTGGATTTGCTGTTTGGCCAACACGGCGACCTCTGAATGTTTTCAGGGTGATTCTGAAACAGCCTAGAGTTGTTGGGAAGTATGCTTCACACAGACAAAGAAACGCAGTCAAACCAAGCCTTGGACTCTCTGGAGACAAAGCATCACAAAAACAAACAAAGGACTACACGGAACGTTAAAATCAAAACAACCACCTTCAGCTGGAATGTGCATGAAGACACACAAAAGCAGATGTGAGTGACAGCCACACTTAAGCACCCCCTCCATCCCTTGCAAGCCCACAGGAATCGTGCTGTATGGTGGAGTTGGCCCTGGTGCCTGGCTTCTTCCTTTTAAGTGAAGGGAAGATGAGCTGCTGAGTCATTTCAATTTGTCCAGTGGAGGCTTGCAGCAGTTATATAACAAACAGCCCTCTTTTCCTTTCCTCCTCGAGCTGGAAATAGAACAGCCCTGGCTCCATCAGCCCCCATCTTATCAGCCCACCACTCCCGGGGATCCTGAGACACCCCTGCTTCCCACAAACCTCGATGGAGCCAAAAAAGGGAGAGCCCCAACCCTCAGGGCAGGCCAGACAGAAGAGAAGCCATTTGTCCTTCTCCTCTCCTTGAGACATTGGTTGCCAAGGAAAATGCAAAAGAAGTCACGGTGGTAAAACAGCTGCTGTTAGGAATGGACAGGCTGGGGCGGCGGGGGGGGGGGGGGACAAGGAAGGGAGAGATTTGAGGGCAATGGGACAAGGCAAGCCCCCCTCCCAGTCTATGGCAGTGGGCCTTGGGGACCTTCTGGTGACAGCTGAGGAAAGCGACTGAATAATGTATAGGCAGGCGGCACGGTGGGGGTGGGTGGTGAAATGGTGCGCCAGTTCCCTCTCACGCAAACATGGCAGCGAGCACTGAATATTTCATACCCAGCAGGATACTGAGTACTCAGGGTGCTATGAGGCCAGGCCTGGTGCTTTCGATGCAATGGCCATGGCTGCCTTGCTCTGTTTATAAAAGGTGCACCAGAATCTCAAAGTCTCATGCAGGAGGCCAAAGCTACAGATTCCAGGGGCAGCCAAGTGGCGAAGACACTCTGCATTTCATGGCTGTTGCTTCTCTGGCTTGTCCAGGCGCTCTCCAGATGCTGAATGTCAGCCACACACAGGAGGACCGAGCACCTGAATGGCTCCTGCGCAAGTTGGAAGGAACAGCTGCAGGAAGAGGAACTGTACAACCGCTGCTGTATGGCCCATAATTCTAATAAATTTTTAACATTTGTTAGGTTTAACATTTTAACTTTGTAACCTATGTGATTGCTTTTTAAATAGCCTTTATGTTTACATTTTTACCAAAACCTTTATATACTTTTTAAATAGCCTTTATGTTTACATTTTTACCAAAACCTTTATATACTTTTTAATCTGTATTGTTTTTAAATATGTCGTTAGCTGCCTTGAGTCCCACGATTGAAAGAAAGGTGGGATATAAATGAATAAAATAACATCAACAGCAACAACAACTACAGAGTGTGCATTCACCATTGGCAAGGGATCCATCAGTAATAACGGACAGGACACCCTAAACCAGGAATTCCTTAGCTGTGGTCCATGGTTCTTGGGGGTCTACAGATGGACCTCCAAGAGATCTTGCATTTTCTTCATTTTGCTTTGAATATTCTGTTTAAGTGTTGTTGGGTTTTTTCTGGGGAGAGGGTCTGCAAATGTGTAGCTGGCTGGTGGCCAATACAGGCATAGACTCCCCATCATGCCAGCATATGCAACTGCTTGGTTGATGCCAAAGGAGGGATTCATACTTCCTTGGGTGATAAACTTGCCAGAACTAGGGTGCACCCCCATAGCCAAACAGTGGTTGAAGAGGAGGCTTCCAGGCACCATTCAGGCACCATTCAGCAGCCAAGAGACAGAAACTCATTGCCTACCTGAACCTGCAACAAGCATGACTGGAGGATACTGGGAATTATAGTTATCAAAAAGGTAACTTTAGTAAGTTAATTACTTGAGCACCACTTCTTGAATGGAAACACTAGAAAGAAGAGCTGAACAGGTCTTTTCATGGATCATAGTCATCAATTCATTGTTTAAACTTGATCCTTTCCACTCCCATCACTCCTTCTGTTACTTTTATGTATTTCAAGATGTTAAGAAATTCTCAAAGTCAAAACACTGGACATTGCCCACATACAATGGGCAATAGGCTGGGGGTAGGCAGGAGTTCCCATATCTCTAGAGAAAGTGTGGGGACTATTTCTTTGGAAGCTCTCAAGGAGAAACTGGATGGTTATCTATTCCATTTGCCTTAGGTGCAGGTTGGCAAATCCAGGCTTGGCTATGATTCCAGTTCTAGGCTCAGCTTTCACAGCCAACCATCAGAGGGCTGTCCTGACAAAAATGATCACACTGATAACTGTAGTCTCAAAAACCAGGCAAGAGAAGGTGGGCTCTAAAGCATCAACCAGAAACAACCTGAGGGACACACAGCTACTATTAGAAGAAAGCAGTGAACAATTAGCATGATGAAATGACTTAGCTGCCACAGAAAGTGATTAAAATAACAGCCACTTATTTTTCTGGAAGTCTAGTCCCTTCCTTAGCTCCTAAAACAGCCTTCTTCAACATGGCCTCATGTTGGCAGGGGATGCTACAAGAGAGATGCTACATCTGCTGAATGCCACGTTGGAAGAAGGCTACCAACATAAACAGCTGAGGTCAACCAAATAATGGCTGAAGACAGGACGGGAACAAGGCCTCACTTTTTCTCTGCACACCTCTGAGGAGATGTGAGAAGTCATCACAACCATACAATAATAGTATTATCATAATAGTGTTTATTTCTTACCTGCCTCTCTCCATGGATTGAGGCAGCGAACAACTACAGACCAACAAATACACAAAATTAGTTAAAAACACAACATCAGTTTAAAAGAACAAACAAAACATATACAGCCTGCCCTCCATATTGGCGAGGGTTCACTTCTGGACCTGCCCCCACAGATACCAAAAATTGTGGGACCTCACATCCCATTATCATCAATGGATGCTGATATGCACATGATGCAACTACGCGCAAATGACAATAATGGAGTGGGGCCGTCCTCGGATGATCAAATCTGCAGATGGCTAGCTAATATGGAAGACCAATTGTATAAGAACAATCCACATTTTAAAATTAATAATTTACAATTTACAATTTAAAATCACCTGGATTGGCCTGCCTGAAGAAAGCAAAGCATAGCAATCCAAATAAATTGTTCCAGTTGCTACAGTATTAGCTATAAAATGAGTAAGGGAATAACATGAAATCTGAAAAAGCTGACTCCAAATGAAAACCTTCTCCAAAAGGGAACTACAAACATTTCCAAAAAGCACCTTCCCAGGAAAAACAATAATGGAAAATAGGGAGCCTTTTCATGGAAGAGAAAAATCCCATCACGGACAATTCCAAAACAAGACACAGTTGTGCAAAGAGCTGACCTGAGCATCTATACAACGCAGTCCAAGGACTGGGCCTCTCGACCTACTGCAATGTCACAAAGGAGACCTTTCTAGTTACCACCTATATTAAAACAGAGCTGTAGTGCACCTCAGACACTGTGCTGCTTTACTGGCTCCCCTCTCCCAAAACACAGCTGCCTGAAGTGACTGCACTGGTTACTAATACAGTCCCCCTTCTAGTTTTAATTAGACTCTGCAGGCCTTAATATCCAACAAAGGTAAGCAGGCAATTTTGCTGAACACTTGCAGGATTAAAACAAGATTGGACATCCTTTTAAGGGGTTATGCAACTCAGACTGCATCCACACTTCAGACATAATCCAGTTTGACGTTGCTTTAACTGCGATGGCACAATGCTTAGAAATTCTGGGAACTGTAATTTTGTGAGACTTTTAGCCTTCTCTGTCAGATAGCCCTGGTGCTACAACAAATACAACTCGCAGAGTTCCACAGCATTGAGCCACGGCAGTCAAAGTGGTGTCAAATTGGATTATTTCTGCAGCCCCACAGGAGAAGCCCATACATGGCTTGCACAGAAGTAAGTTCCCATAACTTCAGTGACAATAAATGTGTCCTACAGTACTGCAGCCCTAGTATTACAGAATCATAGAATCATAGAATCATAGAACAAAATCTTAAATGAGTACAACCAAACTTCTTCAAGAAAAGATCTGTGAGGTGAAGGAAAGGTTTTTATAGCCAACAGCCACCCTTTCTCATTTGGTTAAATATGAAATGGTTTCCAGACCTCAAGGGCAGGCCATAGCATTTCTTAAGGGAAGAGAAGAGTGGGCTATTGTTATTGCTAAATAATCACTTAAAAATCCTTGATAGTTCAAAGTGATCCCCTTCATCCAGCCCTTCCCACTCTCCCACCTTTTCCATTACCATTTAGTTCAACACATCTGGAGATGAACAGGCTGAAGCATCTGCTTCAAACCTATACATCAGAGCTGACCATATTATATGTCAATTATCCAAATGCAGTGTGAAATTCTGCACTCGATAGCATGTGTTTTAGCTTCCATGCAAATATGCAGATCTCTAACCAGCTGGCTCCAACTCTTGTGGACTTAAGCACATGCATTTTGTTTGGTTTCAACCACGCATTATGGAGATAAGCATAAAGGAAAATAAAGGAATATGACTAGAACCCACAGCTGGGAATGCAAGCCTCATCCACTGAGGCCACAGCTGCCTTCCACGTGTTTTCATATGGAACACCCTTCAAAATGTAAGTGTTGAGTTAGATGAAAATACTAGATCAAAGATACCGTGCAAGATTTTGCAAACAGATCTCTTAGGTTGCATCTGCACTGCAGAAATAATCAAGTTTGACAGCACTTTTAACTGCTATGGCTCAATGCTATGGAATTTTGGGAATCTATGAGATAGTTAGGCTTCTCTGCCTGAGAGGTCTGGTGCTACAATAAACTACAATTTCCAGAATTCCATAACATTGAGCCATGGCAGTTAAAGTGGTGTCATACTGGATTATTTCTGCAATTCAGCTGCAGCCCCACATTAGAAATCCATATATGGCTTGCTTAGAAGCAGTGTGGATGCAGCCCTAGTTGTGATAGATGATCCTATCATGGGATTTTCTGAGGCTGAGAGTGTGTGACTCCCCAGGGGGTTTCCATGGCCTAGGCCTAGGAGGGAATCAAAGTCTGATCTCCCAAGTCATAGCCCAACATTCAAACCACAACATCAGGCTGCTTTTAGGAATATAAAATCTATTATGTGTAATTTGGCTTGTCATAAGTTATCATGTTTGGAAAATTAAAAGGGCTGTTTATTCAGACAAAAATTACACATGGAATTTACTCTTTTAAAAAATTAAATTTTGTTACAAATACAGCTAAAAGGCTCAGAAATGCAAAAAACCCACCTGAACTGTAAGGAGGAATTAATTTATGGGGAACAGGGTAAAAACAAAAACAAAACCAGAAGAAATTATTGGCTTTAGCAAAACAGAAAGTATTACTTGGTCTCTTAGTCTTCTAGTCCTCCATGTCAAGGAAACCAAAAAGAAAACCCCTAAAAAGAATGGGAAACCAGGACAAGGAATTGCAATTATCTGTTACTAAATATTGTTTTACATAAACGCACTCCTGTAACAGTTTTTTTAGAAACAATTTTGCAGAAGTGTTCTATGAATACCTCGCCTTAAATATTTTTATATAATTCTAAAAGAAAAATACTCCACAGTCCAATATTTTTTCAATATTTTTTTTCTAGGAGGACAATTGTGGGGGGAAACTTTTTCTTATTTTTCTCAGAAGAGAAAAGAGGAAAACAAGGAGTGACAAACAGCGTGTTTTTAGAGGTGGGCCAGACTTTGGCTACAACAACTAGTGAAGCATTTCATATGACACCTCAAAGAGCTATACTGTATTGAGCATATTAAGAAACAGGGCCCAGGAGAGTCTTGGCCTAGTGGCCTCTTGGACAGAAGTGACCCCAAAGAAAGATCCCCTGTCTTGCCATCAGACTAATTCTCATTCAGGGACCCAAGCTTGCTACTTCAATCCTATGACATCCTTCCCATAGCAAACTGAAGCATAGGGTGCCAAATTAATACAGTTTGACACAACTTTAACTGTCATGGCTCCATCCTATGGAATCCTGGTATTTGTGGTTCACCATGGTAGCAGAGCTCTCTGACAGAGAAGGTGACAAAACTACAAATCCCAGAACAACTGTTTTAACCTGTATTTTTTAATCTTGTTGTAACCCGCTCCGATTATGTGAATAGAGGAGCGGGCTACAAATAAACATTATTATTATTATTATTATTACCACAGCATTCAATCATGGCACTTAAAAGCCACGGCACTTAATGCTGTCAAACTGCATTAATTCTGCAGAGTATATATGGCCACGGAAAAGTTACCTCTTTGGACTACAATACCCACACCCCCTCACCAAGCATAGCTTCTTTCCATGCTACCTAGGGGATTCTGGGAACTGTAGCCCCTAAAAAGATATGCCTCCTCCCATCCCACAGACAAACCCTGGTTTCCAGCATCACACTAACCCTCTCAGAACCTCCAAAGAAAGGTTATAAGCAAAGGAACCAGCAATTTCTAATAAAGAGTAGGATCAGCAGGTGTAGAAGCTACCAAGTTCTCCCCATCAAATGACAGGCATACAAGCCAATGGCTTGGCCTGAACCACCCCCTAGGCCCTTCCAGGATCTTCTCCAAACATTAGCCCTCCTCTTTTATGTTCCTTTGGCCTCCCACACACATTGACCCAGGATTGCCTTGCTCAACATCTGGGCTCCACAAACCAACCCAAAGCATGCGCTGCACTTACCAAACCCAGCTGGACTCCAAGTAAGGCATGGGAGGAAAGCAACTGAAACTAAAAGCCAAAGAAAAAGCTGGAACAGAGACAAAAGAATAGTGGAAATCTTATACGGGATGGAATGGGGAAAGGAGAACCTTCTGGAGCAATTCATATGTTGTGGACATTGATTTCAATATTGGTTTAACATGTCTGCAAGCTTATAACGTATTAGTGGAATACAGAAGTATAGCGTGTAGATCAAGGGAAGTAATAGTGCCACTCTCTTCTGCTTTGGTCAGGCCTCACCTGGAATACTGTGTCCAGTTCTGGGCACCATAGTTTAAAAAGGATGTTGAGAAGGTGGAGCATGTCCAGAGAAGGGTCACTAAAATGGTGGAGGGTCTGGAAACCATAAAACCCTATGAGGAGAGCCTTAGGGAGCTGGGTATGTTTATGCTGGAGAAGAGAAGGTTAAGAAGTGATATGATAGCCCTGTTTAAATATGTGAAGGGGTCTCAAGGATGGAGCAAGCTTGTTTTCTGCTGCAGCAGAGAACAGGACCCAGAGCAATTGATTCAAACATCAGGAAAAGAGATTCCACCCCAACATTAGGAAGCACTTCCTGACAGTAAGATCTGTTCAACAGTGGAAGACGCTGTCTTGGAGGGTGGTGCAGTCTCCTTCTTTGGAGGTCTTTAAACAGAGGCTGAATGGCCATCAAACAGAGGTGCTTTGGTTGTGATTTCCTGCATGGCAGAAGGGGGTTGGACTAAATGGCTCTTGAGTTCTCTTCCGACTCTATGATTCTATTATTCTATGACTCTAGACAGAGAGTTTTAGCTCTATATTTACTTATTTAATCTCTATGCCACCCCTCTCCAAAAGTGGGGCTCAAGGCGGTTCACAGAAGGGACTCCTTTGGGGCTCCAGCTCCCCATGAACCTTATTTTTTCACCTCAACCATGTTAGGAAGCTCTGAGAGGTATCCCATAGAAGCAAAAAACAGCTATGCAAAGTCCCACAAGGAAGACGTTCACAACAGTGTGTCAAGTTGCCATGTTACAGTGTCTTGCAGTGAGCAGCGAGTTTTCTTTGGCCCCAAGGTTTCCAAACCCTGTATGGGTACATCAGCATCCAGCCTTGATTAATATATCAGCCTATAAGACAGAAGCAGCAATGCCCTCATCCCTTCATCCACACATCACTCCTCTCTAACACACACACACACACACACACACACAAAGCAGTTCAATGGGAGGATCAACCAGCTAAGGATTCGTAGGCTGAATTTCCGAGAGGTAGCCATATTAAGTCTGCTGCTGCAGAAAGAGCCAAGAGCCTTCCAGCATCTTGAAGCCCAATGCGTTTATTATGCTTTTGTCACTCTTGTAGGCCAAATGTTATTAATAACCAGGCACGACAGCCTCCGCCATCAGAAATCCCAAGGCTTTAACAATGCCGCTTATTTTTAGATGCCGTGTAAGTTGCCCTGCGAGCTCCATTTTGGAAGGCAAGAGAAGGCCACTGCCTCTGTCTCACCGTAGCTGCGGTTTCATCCCCACCATCCAGTATCTAAATCTCAAAATAAACATTATGCCAGGTTTGAGTGTCCGACAACTGCTCTGGAGACCGGGGTTCAATTCCCTGCTTGGCCGCAAAACCCAGTGGGGTGACCTTGGCCAGGGCAAGCCTCCCCTGAACAAATCTTGCCAAGAAAACCTCAGGATAGGGCCGCTTTAGGGTTGCCGTCAATCTGAAATGACTCGAAGGCACACAACGACAACAAAGGTGGTAGGAAGGAGGGAAATCATCACGGTGAGGGTAGTTTTTCGGAGCTTGTCCAGGCTTTCCTTGGCTTCTTCTACAAAAACAGGCAGGAAAATCAACCAAGGAAGGCACAGATCAACCAAGGTTCTTCTTCACCCCTGCTCCAGCCTTTACGGGGGTTAATAAAATAGGAGGGATCCCCCGCAGCACCCATCATCCTCACCTAGACAAAAAGCCAAGCCTTTCTTTGGCCTGTCACCGATGGGGACAAGCCAGGCTTCTTGCATTGCCGCCCTCCTGCATTGCAACTTTAAGGACCCAGCTGGCTTTCCTCCTCCTCCTCCTCCTCCTCCTCCTCTCTCTCTCACTCCATTTCTGCTGCATTGCTGACCCTGTGCCTTTCTCTTCCAATCCTCCTTTCTCGCCTTTCCCTGCATAATGGCAGCTGCTGTTGAAGACAACAGCCCTCCTGCACACCAAAACCAAAGCAGGCGGCCTTTTCTTCTTCTCATTGCCATCCTCTCCTTTGGGAAGGCACTGCGGTAGGGCCGGCCTGTCCCCCCCCCCCCCCAGCCCCAGGGTGACCCCATGTCCTCCTAATCCTTTGACGATGAGGAGGACATGTAGCATGGTAGGACCATGCGAGAAAAATGGGAGGACAAGAAGACCCAAGGAAAGCTCACAAAAGAAAGGCTCAAGGGAGGAAGGCAAGGGGACCAGATTCCAATGAGGAAGCCTTAGCAATGGGGAGTGGACCCAAATCAGTATTGCAATTTATGTTTTTTTCCCCCCATAAAGGCGAGAATGAGGTATAGTTTACTGTCTTGGATGGAAAATATCTTGGTTTTGCTAGAGATATAGAGGGATGTCTATGCATACGTAAACTTGTAACATTATATAATCTGTAAAGAATTTATTACATCTCGACGATTCAGAATGGAACATTTTATCGTAAAACCAATAAAGATATACCATTTTTTAAAAAAGAAAAGACTGAAACCGAACCAATATCTGCTCAAAATGGAGGGCATGCAGGAATTCCTCCTGGAGAGGAGGTAGAAATGGAGGACTCGTCCTGGAAGAGGAGGATGGGTAGAATAGGCCCTAGTCAAGAAGGTCTTTGTGTCCTTTCTAGATGTGCAAAGGAGGGGTGTGTGTGTGTGTGTGTTCTTTTTTTAAAATCTGAAAAACGCAAACCCACCCACACCTTGAAACAAATGCCACCTTGACTACAGGCCATTAAGGGGTGTGTGTGTGTGGTTTGTGTGTAAAGGGGGGGCTATGTTGAAGACCCCCCCCCAGGTCCCTTTCTTTTTTTAAAATCTGTGATTTTATGACTTTGTATTTGGAATTGATATCTGGATTTCGTTTGCTGGGAACCTGCCTCGATCCAAAAAGGAGAGACTAAAATATTATTATTATTATTAACAATATTATTAATATTATATAATATAACATTATAATATAATATAATAATAATATTATAAAAACAATAATAATAATTTTAGGGTGCCCCCTTGCCCAGCAATGCTTTCCCCAATGAGATCTGGTCCCCTTTCCCTCCTGCCCACCATCTAAGGGGGGGAGAAAAGCCTTTCTTCTTCTTCTTCTGCCTCCATCTCAAGGCAGGCAAAGAAGAAGAGGCAGCAGTGGCAGCAGCCTGGCAGGCCTTCCTCCCTCCTTCCTCTTCCTCCTCCTCCTCCTGCCATTTGCTGGGCATTTGCAGCACCAGGAGGAGGAGGAGGAGGGTTTATTTTTTTGGGGGGGGGGGGGAGAGAAAGAAACAGAGGGAGGGGGAAAGAAAGAGAAGAGAAGGAGGCAGGCACTCAGACTCAGCAGACCCCTCCTGCTGCTGCTGCTGCCAGCTCCTTTTGTTCACTTGCAATAAAAAGGCACCCATCTGCAAAAACGTGGCTTTGCAAGCAATGGCACCCCCCCCACCTTTCCATCAGATCCAGGGTGGGGTGGGGTGGGAGGGGTAAGGGGAGGTCTGACTGCATGCCATGGGGTGGGTTTGGGGTGCTCTTCATCCATTTTTCTCCCATCCCCCCTATATCTACCTACACCCCCCCATCCACATTCCCCACCCTGGCTTTTTTGCTTGCAAGGAAAGGCATTGCAACATTTGCAAAAGGCAACCATTCTCCTGGATGCTCAGGGTGGGCCCCCCTACAGCGTCCTCCTTTTCCCGGACGCGTCCTCCTCCCCTGTCCTCCTTTCTGGTCCAGGAAGGATGCTCTAAAAAAGCCTCTTGTGAGCATCTTCCCTGTCCAGATGCCTGTCCAGTGGGTTGAGCTTTTTGAGATCTGGGTCAGGTCCTCCACATTTTCTCCTCCTCCCTTCGTTTGGTTTGGCAGGTGCCTTCTTTGTCCTCCTCGTCTGTTGGAGGACATCTGCTTGGCTCCTCCATTTCTCCAGCTCTTGATCCAGCTTCAAAATGTCCTCCCTTGGAAGCAGCAGAGAAGAAGAAGAAGAAGAAGGAGCAGCAGAGATTGCTCTTCTTTCTTTCTAGGGGGGCTTTTGGAGCTTTTGTGTTTGGGGGGGGTGTGGGGTGTCCTCCTTTTTTCTCCCCCTGTCCTCCATTTCAAAGTGCCTGGTCCTCCTTGGTGGAGGAGATGCAGGCTCATTCCTCTACACACACAACACACACACACATATATGTACACACATATATATTTATACACATATATACATACATAGATACATATATTTTATAAACTCATATATATATATATATATACACATACATACACACTCACATTTATATATATATCCCCATATATATATACACACACACACGTATACATTTATACACACACACTCAGTTTATATATATATATATACACACACACAGAGTTTTATATATAGACACACACATGTATACATTTATATATATACACACACACTCAATTTTGTATGTATATATATATATATATATACACACAGAGAGAGTCATATATATATATATATACACACACACATACACGCACACATTTATATCCATACACACACACACATGTATACATTTATATATACACACACAGTTTATATATATATATATATATATATACACACACACAGTTTTATACACACACATATGTATAGACACACACTCAATTTTGTATATACACACACACACACACATATATATATACACACATTGACACATACACATTCATATACGTGTACACACACACTCACACTCACAGTTATATATATATACACACACACACACACACACATCCACATCCACCCCTCAGCATTCCCTCCCTTGCTCCTCTTTCTCCCCCAGCCCTGCTGAGTCTGACACGTGTCTCCCTGGCCAGGTTCAGACGTGCAAAGGGGGGGGGGAGGCAGAGGGAAGGACACACCCCAAAGGGAAGGAGGAGGAGGAGGAGGAGGAGGAGGGAGATAGTGATGAAGCCCCCAAGGGGGGAAAAAAGGCACAGAGGGAGGGAGGGAGGCAGAGGGACCCCCCTCTTGGGTCCCTGTTGCACCCCCCACCACATAAAGGGGTGTGTGTGTGTGTAAGAAAAAGAGGGACCCAACACAACAGCACAACAACACCCTTGCCAGATCCCTCCCTCCCTCCCTTCTTTCTTCTCCTTCTCCTTCTTCTTCTCTAGAGAGAGAGAGATCTATGATGGAGGCAGAGGCACACCCTTCTCAGCCTACCAAGGGATGCCAGGAGGGGGTCCTATGCCAGCCAAGGGGAGCAGGGGCACCTCCACATGCCCTCCTTGGCAGGAGGGAGAAAGGGAACACACACACACTACACACACTACACACACTCACACACACACACCCCAGAGACCCCCATCTCTCTCTCTCTCTCTCTCTCTGCATCAGCCTCCATTCCCCCCCATTGCTATTTCTCCCAGGAAAAATCCCTCACATAGATCTATAGCCATATACACACTCATATGTGTGTGTGTGTGTGTGTGTGTATATATATATATATATATACATATACACTCACATACACACACACACATATACACACACTCACATTTATACCTTTATAAATACACACACAGACATATAAATATACATAAATACACATATGCACACACTCACATTTATACCTTTATAAGTACACACACACACACATGAATATACATAAATACATATATGCACATCCATACGCTCACATTATATATATATTTATATATATATATACACATACATAGTAACATTTATACATACACACACATATATAAATATACTTAAATACACACTCATATATATATATATATATATATACACACACACACTCACATTTATGTGTTTGTACACACACACACACACATATAAATATACTGTACATAAATCCACACATACGTTGCGTTGCCTGAAGGTGTGTTGAGTGTAATAAAGGCACGCATACACACATACACACACATATATGCGCGCACACACGTATGTATGCACACCTACACACATGTCATACACACACATGTTATACACACACGGAGATCTATACACATACCTACACACACACACACACACACACAAGTAAACACATATAATTACATATATGCGTGTACACACACACATAGATACACACACACAGAGGGAGGGAGGGAGATGTATACCTACACACACACACACACATATATGCAGATAGAGATATCCAAACACACACACACACACACACACACACACACAGATCTACACACGCACACACATATAGACACACACAAACACACACTCACAGATCTACACACAGACACAGAGATATCTCCCTACACACACAAACACACCCTATGTAACCCATCTGACAATTCCGTGTGTGTGTTGTGTGTTGTCTGAAGCCTCCCTCTTCTTGTTCTTCTTCTTCTTGTTCTTCATCTTCCTGTCTTTTCCAGGCAGAAGGATCGCAACACGGGAGGCATTGGGGGGGGGGGGGGATGGAGGACGCGTCCGGGAAAAGGAGGACCACGGTGGGTCACCCTTGGAGAGGGGTCGAGGGGGGGGGACCAGATCTCCTCCTCCTTTCCTCCTTTCCGCCTTGGAGGACAAAGAAAGGCCCTGGCAATGGGAGGATGGAGGACCACCACAGCCCCTTTATCCGCGGAAGAAAGAAAGAAAGAAAAGAAAAGAAAGAAAGAAAGAAAGAAAGAAAGAAAGGACCTTCTTCTTCCCTTCTTCTTCTCACTCCCCTCCTCTTCCCCCCCTTTCCCTGCAAAAGGGGACACCTTTTAGAAATGGAAAGGATGCTTTTCTGAGTGATGCTCCAAAGGGGAGAAAAAAACACCCTCCCGCAAGGCAAAAACGGGATGGAAACGGGATGGAAGCGGGATGGAGGCGCGAGTAGACCTACCGTGACCATGCTTAGGGCGCGCCGGGAGTCCAGCCGGGCGGCTCCTGGGTGGACGCGGTGGGCTCTTTTGGCCCCACTCCTTCCTTCCTTCCTTCCTTCCTCTTCTTCCTCTCTAGGGTCCTGGGTGCGAGAGATGCTCTCCTCCTCCTCCTCCTCCTCTGTGCCTCGATCTCTCTCTTCTGGAAGGCCCCCGACGAAGAGAAAGGGAAGGAGGAGGAGAAGAAGAAGAAGAAGAAAGGCGTAGCTTGCTTTGGAGGAAGAGGAGGAGGAGGAAGAGAGGGAGGGGGGGGAAAGAGGGAGGGAAACGAGGGAAGGGAGGGAGGAAAGCGAAGGGAAAGAAGAAGAAGAGGGAAAGGGAAGGGAAGAGAACGGAGATCAAACGGAACGAAAGGATGGGGTGGGGAACGAGGGAATGAAAGAAAGGGAATAGAGAAAAACGAGGGAATGAAAGGAAGGGAATGGAGAAAAACGAGGGAAGGGAAGCGGAAAAAACAAGGGAATGAAAGGAACTCAAATGAAGGGAGGAAAGAAAGAAAAGGATGGAGAACAAGGAAGGAAGGGAAGCGAAGGAATGAAAGGAAAGGAAATCGGGGGGAACTGGGGGGAAAGGAAGGGAATATGGAGAAACAAGGGAATGAATGGAAGGAAAAGGAAGGGAAAGAAGAAGGAAGGAAAGGGAAGGAAAAAGAGGACAGCAAAAGGGAAAAACGAGGGAATGGAAAGGAAGGAAAAGGAACGAGGGGGAAATGGAGGAAAGGAAGGAAAGGAAAACTGGGGAAGAAAAGGGGCAGAAAGGAGAAGGAAAGAAGGGAAAGGGAAGGCAACGGAGGGGGAGATGGAGGGAAGGGAAAAAAGGGCAGATCAGAAGAAGGAAAGGAAGGAAGGAAGGAAGGAAAGAAAGCAAAAAGGGGAGCCTTTCCAAGCGGAGGAGAAGGAGGAGGAGGAGAAGGAGAAGGCGGCCAAAAGAGCCAAAGGAAGAAAAAAAGGAGGAAGGAGAAAAAGGAGAAAAGAAGAAAGGAGGGGGGGGCAGAGAGAGACGGAGGCGGGACCGTCGGGAGGCTCACACACAATGGTCCTTTAAACGCCCTTGATGGCTGCTTATCCCCCCCCCCCCCAAAGGATTTGGGCAAAAAGGGTGGAAGGAGAAGAAGAAGAGGAGGAAGGAGAAAAGGAGGAGGAGGAGAAGGGCCTTCCTCTCCCCCCAGATCTCCCTTTCTAGATCTTGGCCCCACTCATTCAAGGAGACACCCCCCCCCCAAAAAAAATAAATCCTCTTAGGTTAAAAAAAGGGGGGCAGAGAGAACTGGGGGGGGGGCTGGATCAGGGAAGAAAGGAATGAGGAAGGGAAGAGGGAGGAAAGGAGGGAGGCCGAAAGCCCGACTTTAACATCAGCATCTTTTGCGAGGAGAAAGAAGGCCCAAAGGTCCACGATCGTCGAGTCATTAGAAAGGACCAGGCCCTGTCCTCCTTTTCCCGGACACCCCCCTTCCCTTCCAGCCTTCTGCCCCCCAGAAAGGATGGCCTAGACCTTCCCCCCCCCCCCCCCTTTGGAGCATCCCTCTCCAAAGTTTTTTTTTTTTTTGGAATATTTTTAATTCGTTTTTCAAATAATAAAACTATAAAATCACACCCCCGTTTTATTTCCATCATTTTTCCCTTCCTTCCATCGTTTTATCAGTTCAGTCTAGTTCTATTTCTTGCCCTGATTCTCTTTTTCTAGGAAATAATATCCAAATACATGACACGTTTTTGTATGGTCCATATGAAAACGACCATTTTTAGCATCAACGAAGCAGGGCTTCATCTTCAGTTTGGGGTTTTTTTCTTCAGTTTTTCCGGACTGTCCTCCATTTCAAGGAGGAGCCTTGTTGTCCTCCATGGCATCTGGGGTCCTCTTTCCCGGACCCGTCCTCCATTTCAGCCTCCTCTCCAGGGGAGATGCTCAAACCTCCTCCTTTTGGAGCATCACCCAGAAACGGATTATTCATCATCAATCATCCATCATCATCATCATCATCATCATCATCATCATCATCATCACTACATTATAACGCCGTTCCCAGAACTGGGGCTAAAAGCCCAATGCAACTAAAAACAGAGAAAAGTGAATTGTCGCAGCATTAAATATGCGGCTTTTGTGCTTTTCTTTGGAAGGGTCCTCCATTTTTCTGGAAGGACCTCCATTTTT
Source organism: Urosaurus nigricauda (assembly GCA_034509955.1). Classification (NCBI taxonomy): domain Eukaryota; kingdom Metazoa; phylum Chordata; class Lepidosauria; order Squamata; family Phrynosomatidae; genus Urosaurus; species Urosaurus nigricauda. The sequence continues at coordinate 136,972,503 of JAOEGL010000002.1, forward strand.
AGGGTGCCCCGTCCTCCTTGGCAGTGAGGACACCTGCTCAGGTTGGGTGCAGGGTGACCCGACCCGTCCTCCTTTTTCCCCAGGGCCTGTCCTCCATTTGCAAGCTTCTCTCCAGGAGGTATTCCAAAAATGTCCTTCTTTTTGAGCATGGATTGACATTTCTAGGTTGCGTCGCTTTTGTTGGGTTGTGTTTTTCCAGTTTGTCCTCCAGTGTCCTCCATTTGGTCCTCCTTGGTGGTGATGAGGAGGAGGAGATATGGTCCACCTGCCCGGGATCCACCAGTTGCTCCTCAGGCGGCGAAGAAAAGGAGGCCGCAACTTTCGGAGCAGGGGTCTGGTAGCACCCAATCCGTCGGTTGCAAATTGAAGGGGTATAGTATGCACAGGTTGGCCCAATGTCCTAACCACAAAGGAGGACACAGCGCCGTAAAATGGAGGACATCCAAGAAAAAGAGAGGACGCAAGAGAGGATCTGTCGGGGATGCTTTGATGGAGAGTTCCTGCATGGCAAGGGATTGGACTGGATGGCCCTTGGGGTCTCTTCCAATTCTATGATTCTATTAAGGTTATCACACTAGGGTCAATTCCAGAACCATCCCACAATCATACCATTACCATCCCACAATTATCCCATTGCCAATAATGGGATGATTGTGGGATGGTTCTGGAATTGACCCTAGTGTGATAATCTTTCTCGATTCTATGAAATGCAAGCTCAAAACACTTGTAGAAATGTCAATCCGTGCTCCTTAGTCATGCTCCAAAGGTAGGACTTTTTGGAATTCCTCGTGGACAGAAGGTGGAAATGGAGGACATTAATAATAATAATAATAATTTATTTATGTCCCGCCTCGCCCTAGGGAATGAGGCAGGTTACAAAACATAAAAATACATAATACAAATGAACATCAGCATTCGACACTCCCCCTAACACTCCACCATCAACATAATAATAACAAACAAATAGGAATTAACACAGTTAAAATAATTAAAAACAATTTTAAAAACAAGGGGATAGGAATAAGGCAATTCGGGGCAGACGCGGCTATCCTTTAATGGGAGTTCAGTCTGGGAAGGCCTGCCGGAAGAGATCCGTCTTGACAGCCTTTTCAAAGGCATCAAGGATGGTGATATGATGGATCTCCTGGCCTGTCTGGGTGGCAAGATGCCCCTCAGGCTGGCCATGCCAAGTAAACCAAGCAGAGAAGACACAGGACAGTCTTCCCTTTGCACAAACGCATCCTTGAAAGATGCTGGAGTTTGTGGGGGGACACTAGAGAAAGACACACCATTCCCATCTGCAGTATTCACAACGTTGTTGTGCGCCTTCAAGTCATTTCTGACTTATGGCGACCCTAAGGCGAACCTACCCATGGACGGGGTTTCCTTGGCAAGTTTCTTCAGAAGAGTGTTTGTCATTGCCGTCCTCTGAGGCTGAGAGAGTGTGACCTTCGGAGCCTGAATCTGGTTTTCACATGATATTTTCAATATACAAGTTGAACAAATAGGGTGATTAAAAAGCAGTCTTGCCTGGCCCCTTTGCCAATTGGGAACCACTCTGTTTCGCTGTATTCTGTTTTAACAGTGGCCTCTTGTCCTGAGCCCAGATTTCTCATCCGGACTATCGAATGTATTGGCACTCCCATGTCTTTAAGAGTGTTCCATAACTTTTCACGATCTATGCATCAACATTCGCATGTATTTGCATCCATTCACCTTCCCACCACCTAACTTAGGACCTTATCAGACGTTGGAAATTGGAAGTATAATCTAATGGCAATCCGAATGCAATCATGGGTTTTACGTTATTGCGAATTAAAGTATCTCACGCAATTTCGGGCAAAAGGGACGTCATTCCGAACACAATCATGGGTTTTACGTTATTGCGTATTAAAGCATCTCACACAATTTCGGGCAATGGGGGGGTCATTTTCAGGCAATGGGAAGTCATTCTGAACACATTCCGAACGCAATTGGAATTCACGTAAATTTGCTAAACTAGCGAATTCACGTGAATTCGAATTGGTTCCAATTGGCTCCATCCAAAATAAAGAGAAATTCCTCCCGTCTGATAAACTCCTAAGAGGTATGGGTAGTTTTTCAGGGACTTATATGTTGGCACTTTTATTACGTTAAAATATTGCTAAAGAAACTGGCCCAAGACCACAGAAAAAAAAAAGTTTTTAGGACAGACCTCAAAGCTGGGAAAAACCTGATACATACATCCCAGTTCCCGTCCCTCTCTCATCTTTCCTGCTGTTTTGTTTCTTTGGCTCACTGGTTCAGTTAAAATGGAAGACTGCAGGAAGCTGCTTCATAGTGTCACACTTTTTTTTTGTCCTTTTAGAAGTGAGGGGAGTCAGAGCATGGGGTAGGAGTTTCTAAATGCACAACCCCATGTTCTGCAGTTACATTTTTCAAAGCCTCTACTGAGACCAGTGAAAAGTTTCTAAAAGCCTACTTGCAATGTGCACGGGAGGGGAGGGAAATCTCTTATTTCTGAGTGGGGAACAGGGGCGCCCGAGAAGTGTGCAAACCAGATGGGACCGTGTGTTCTGCCCATGTTGTTGGTGTTAACCACCCTCAAGTTGATCCCAGCTCATGGTGACCCTGTGGATGAGACTTCTCAAAGATCCTATATCCTCCATTGCTTTGCTCAGTTCCTCTAAATTCATGCCTGTGACTTCCCTGAGGAGTTTATCATATGATGGAATTTGGGGGTATAATGCAATGGCAATCCGAGCGCAATCATGGGGTTTCACGTTATTGCGAATAAGTGTAAATCATGCAATTTCGGCCAAAAGGGAAGTCATTCCAAACACAATCATGGGGTTTCATGTAATTGCGGGCAATGGGGGTCATTTTCAGGAAATGGGAAATCATTCTGAATGCATTCCGAACGCAATCAGATTTCAAGTAAATTCACTAAACTAGCGAATTCACGTAATTGCGAATTGACTCCATTCGCAATTGAGAGAAATTCCTCCCATGTGATAAACTCCTGAGTGTGGTCTTCCTCTCTTTCTGCATCCCTCCACCTTTCCCAGCATTATTGTCATTTCCAATAAGTCTCATCTTCTCATTTTCATCAGCTTGGCTTCCAGGGAAAGTTCCAGCTGACCATTTCCTTGTCTTTTTGGCTGTTCCTGGTCTTCTCAGCACTCTTCTCCTGCACCACATCTCAAATTAATTTTCTTCTTATCCATTTTCTTCACTGTCCAGCTTTTGCATCCATACATGGGAATAGGGAATGTACGTCTCTAATTTACTTTGATGTTACACTGGTCTATGGAGACCCCAGGGATTCAAGTCTCTTTTGCTATGAACAGTTATTGAGCACTATGATTCCCTTTTCACTGCCATGGCAGCAGCATCCTATGGAATCCTGGGATTTGTAATTTGGTCAGAGGCACCAAAGGAGCTCCCTGGTGGAGGAGGCTAAATGCTCCTCCCTACACTGTAAATCCCAGGATTCAATAGGATGGAAGCATAGCAATTAAATTAAAGTGGAATCTTAGTGCCATAACTGTGTAGTGTGAAAGAGAACTTAGCCTTTCATAGCCTTATTTGATGAAGCTGCAGGGTACATCTGGGGAGGAGGTATTGTACCCCTGACAATAAGGGCTGTTCAACAGTGGAACACACTCCCTCGGAGTGTAGTGGAGTCTCCTTCCTTAGAGGTCTTTAAGAAGAGGCTGGATGGCCATCTGTCAATGGGGATGCTTTGATTGAGAGTTCCTGCATGGCAGGGAGTTGGACTGAATGGCCCTTGTGGTCTCTTCCAACTCTATGATTCTACCTCAAGGTAGTTCAGAGCCACTCAGTTCTTTCCAACCTTCTCTTAATTTTGTGACCAAGAGAACCAAACAGAGAAAGTAGAAGATGCCTCTTTGACCCACATTTACCATATTGAAGTTGAACATGGAGAATCCAGAAGGGACTGCAATTTTTACATCCATTCATCACTGGAACACTTATGTTTTCTTCTCTACGCATGCTCTGCTGTATTTTGTCAAACAAGGTTGTCAGTTTGCACATGTGCCCCAGGAACCTTGCTGTAAGGTTATCTTAATTTTTTATAGTCCATAATGTTGTTCATTTGATGAGCTGGAAATGTGGGTAGCTTTAGATTTAAAGGCCACCCGGGTCTTATGTTGAGAGAAATGAAATGAAATGATGGCAGTGAAATGAAAAGCAATGAGGATCCATTAGCACCAGTGTTAGGCAATATAATCACAACCAGCAGTTTTGATCTTTACTGCCAACTTGAGTTTTGACTTGCAGCACAATCTCCACTTGTTTGCTCACATGTTCTCTTGTGTTCTGAGGAATTTGCTCTAGGTATGTGGGCATAGCATTGCATTGTCTTTTGCTTCAGTTTCCTTCCTTCCAATGTGTGACTGTTTGGATGAAGTTTATATTAGAAATGGCCTTTCTTCTTCCAATGAGACAGCCTCACTATGCTTTGCAACCCTTGTAGTGTGATGGGAATGCAGAGGTGGAGAAATCTATGAACCTTGACTAAAATTGTACAGTATGAACTCAGTTCCTTTGCAAAATGTATGTGTACTAGTTTTGTTTTCTTTTGTAAAAGGTTTCTTTTCTCAAAGATACTTCTCATTGGCATCACTGTGACTGAGGAGTTTATCAGATGATGGAAATTGGAAGTATAATCTAATGGCAATCCGAATGCAATCATGGGGTTTCACGTTATTTTATTTATTTATTTATTTATTTATTTATACCCCGCTCTTCAGCCCTAAAGGCTATCAGAGCGGCTTATAAATATTATTTTTTAAGACGGTTCCCTGCCCTCAGGCTTACAATCTAAAAGACACGACACAAAAGGAGAAGGGAATGGTGGTGGGGAAGGGGATCAGGTCCAGCAGTTGTTCTCTCCCTCTGAGGCCTGGGCCAAGGCAGATGGACTGGAGGGAGGGCTCGGCTTCTTAATCTAAGCCCGATGGAGTTTGGCCTCTCCTGTCACTCCCTCCTAAGCAACCAGATTGTGTTGTCATGAAGGGAGGGCTCTTCAAGTGAGGCCAGGCCGGATGTTGCTGCTAGGCCTCCTTCACTGCCTTCTAGGTGGCCAGATGATGTCTTCAGGAGGGAGGGCTCTTTAAGTTGAGACCAGGCTTGATGGTGCTGCTAGGCCTCTTTCACTCCCTTCTGGTGACCAGATGATGTCTTCCGGAGGGAGGGCTCTTCAAGTGAGGCCAGGCTTGATGGTGCTGCTAGGCCTCTTTCACTCCCTTCTAAGTGGCCAGATGATGTCTTCAGGAGGGAGGGCTCTTCAACTTGAGGCCGGGCTGGATGGTGCTGCTAGGCCTCTTATTGCGTATTAAAGTATCTCACACAGTTTCAGGCAAAAGGGAAGTCATTCCGAACGCAATCATGGGTTTTACGTTATTGCGTATTAAAGCATCTCACACAATTTCGGGCAATGGGCAGTCATTTTTGGGTAATGGGAAGTCATTCTGAACGCATTCTGAAAGCAATTGGAATTTACGTGAATTCACTAAACTAGCAAATTCACATGAAATCGAATTGGCTCCATTCGCAATAAAGAGAAACTCCTCCTGTCTGATCAACTCCTGAGCCTCAAAGGTAGAGAAAGGAGAAGCATTTGAGTGAGGCCTCTGCTTTCTCTGCCTGCTCTCTCACCTTTGAGGCTCAGTGGGTGGAGAAAGGAGTAACATCACTTACTCACCCCATGTCTTTTCTTCCACTGACCATGTGCTCCAACATTTTAAAGGGATGCAGGCCAATAAATGCCACAACCTATATCTGCCAAAGGGCAGACTAAATTTTGGGACAGTGCTACCACCCCATTTAGTGTGTCACCTGGTGCAGACCTCACTCCCTGCACCCACCTAGAGATGCCCCTGATACTTCTAGAAATATTGATGTAATACTCATGACTCTAGTTCAAAACTGTTCTTTTTGGGTTTTGCTTCTCTCCCCCATGTCCCATCGTGTCTCCAACATTGGCCAACGTTTCTTTCTTATTCTTTTTTGCCAATCAAGTATATGTGGCTCCATCAACATTTTTCTCACTTTATGAAAATTTAGGACTCAGTTCATTGCAGACTTCTCAGTCCTTTCCAATAAAAGCACTTTGTTTAATGATAAATTTGATGTGACTCCCAGCACATGTGAAAGGGGTCTACAAAAATTTTATTGATCATCAGAATAACTGGTGGACTGAAAAGTGGAATGTCCTCCACCACATCTACATTCCTTGTCTAGTCCAAGGTCAGAAGTATCAAAGTACATACTGAGAAAACAATCACGATTCCAATCTTGCACCCAAGTTTTGAAATGTTACTTTTTGGACTGCAGCACCCATAATCTCCTGATCCCCATGGGCTAGGAATTTCTGAGAGATGTGTTCCTATGCTGCCTTGGGAATTGTGGGAGATATAGTCCAAAAAGTAAGTTCATCAAGATCTATTTTACACTAGTTTCTGCTCCCTGCTGATCTGGAACCGAACATTTAGACAATTGGCTACCCCACCATCAAAGTTGCCCACAGAAGGGCAGATCTTGTTTCCTCCAAAACTTGTGAGGTAAGGCTTTTAGCTCACAAAACATTCTTCACCCTGCCTAGATGCTATGCTAATAGCAGTCTTTGTTATCCGTGTGCTGTTGTGCACAGATACAAAGCAGTACCGCATATTAACAGACATATGCATGAGGAAGGTAACAGCAGACTTGTGGGAATTAAACAGCCTTCAGATGAATCAAATATCTTTGGAAGAAGGAGGAAAAACCCTAGCAAGGACTGAGTGTGTTCTGTGGGCACAGCATCCTGGTCAACTGTTGGGAGAATGGGCAAAAAATCAGGAGTGATTAAGGAGTGAGTAAGAAATGAATTTCCAGAATCCTGCAACACACTTCATTCTGCACCATTTTGGAAAATACTCTATTTGAATGTCTGTAGTGTCTGTATGACCTCTTAGTGATAGTCGGTGTGGTATTGTGGTTTGAGTGTTGGACTGCGATTCTGGAGACCAGGGTTCGATTCCCTACTTGGCCATGAAATCCATTGGATGGCCATGGGCAAGTCAAATGTTCTCAGCCTCAGAGGATTGTCATGGCAAAACTTCTCTGAACAAATCTTGCCAAGAAAAACCCATGATAAACTTGCCTTAGCGTCACCATAAGTCAGAAAAGATTTAAAGGCACACAGCAACAACAGCAGCAACAACAAATGACCTCTTAACCATCTTGTATCCATAATCAGCAACTTTGGGCTACATCAAACTGACCAAAGAAATCCACATGATTTGAAGCCATAATCTCATATCTACATTACTCTGTAAGGCGATGAATGTTAGCTGTTCTCCTTTTACAGATAGAAAAACTGAGGTTGAGATATAGAGACCTACCAGAATCCAATCTAAACTCCCCATAGCTGCAACAGCTGAACCATGCGTAACTTTGCTATTTTTATCCTTTTATCCAAGGAATTTCAGAATTTGGCCAGAAAGATGACTGTACAGAAGCAGGCCAGTATTCCTACAACTTTTTACAGATCTCTGTACCTTCTTCTATATATGTTCATTTAATCTACAAGAAGAATGTATTCTCTTTTTATAACTACCCAGGTAAAACTCCAGTCTGGGGAAAGCAGTCAGAAATCCTGAACTACCCACTCTGACGGAAACATACTCCCAATACTATGGCTGTCACTCCATTGGTTAGTCCCAACTAGAGCAGGCTCGTTCAATCAACCGTTTGATAGTGAGACAACATATAGGTAAATCCTATTGATCCAGAGGGTCTGCTCTGGTCAGTACTCTCAACAGGATTACGGTCTGTTTTTCCTTCCCTTCTGAAATAGTCCCTTCCTATCAATAGTTCCAACTACACATTCTGAACTCTTAAAAATGGAAACCAATATGAGATTTGCCAACCCTTCTCACATACAGAAATAAGTACACCTTGCTGAACTGTACTCAAAACCCAAGAGTCCTGTTCTACCAGCAACAACCTGTGATGCCTCTAAAGACCTTTCTGTTTTGAAAACTCTTTCTTGCCTCTCTCCCTCTCCCTCCGCCCACCCTCTCTTCTGGATACTTCTCGAAGGCTTCATTTGTGATATGTCCCCTTCCCTCTCCACACACACACATACCCATTCCTTTTCTCCTGTTCTGTTGAACATGAAGCAACCTGTTGAGAAGGGATGTGCACAGAAGCATCATGTAATAACAACAACAACAATACCCCTTTCTCCTGAGAGATCAGCAGATTTTCCATCCCCACCCTTGCTTCTCAAAGGAAGGTAAAGAAGAAATAGCCTGCCAAAATGCCACCCCCTTTGCCTGAGAGATCCTCCAGTGCTTTTTCCACCATGCTGATAGCCTGGAGCTGATCTTCTACCCCAAGTGGAAGACTGAAGGGCCCCCATCTGAATATATGCCTCCTTGGGCCTCCTTTCCCCACCAGTAATGTACTCTGTGTTCTTCCAGCCACTCCTGGTCACATGTGTATGGAGGAGGGAGCATTTTGCAATAACTGAGGAAAGACAATTCCTTTCAATGAATCCAAGACATCACCCCTACCTCATTTGCACTCAGGAGGTACCGTTCTGTGTCTTGTGGGCATCTGCTCATTTTCAGTAGCGTCGCCATTTCTGATGGAGGGAGAGAGAGAGACAGAGAAGAGAAGAGAAGAGAAGAGAAGAGAGGATTACAGTAAGTCCCAGGGGAGATAGCAAGAGAGAGACACACGCGCACATAACTAGGTAACGGTTTTGTATCTATGTCCGGTGGTGATTTATAGCTATGCTAGGCCTATTCCACTGGGGAGATGCATGAACTACACACAGATTGCAAAGCAGAGCAGAGGAACCAAAACTGGCCGCACCCACCCAAACCTTTTCATGCGCTGACTCTCATGTACAAAGATGTGATGCAGGAAACAGAGAGTTATTACCCGGCTACTTGGTTACTGGCACGGAAGCTCCAAGAAGAGAAAGGCAAGAGAGAGAGATAGGCCCATCAGCAGCAAGCCCATTCCATCCAACTAGGCAAGGGCATCACACACAGCCAGCAGCAGAAGCTTAGGAAAGATCACTTTCATTTTCTGATAAAAAGGGCTGGAACAGTTGCCAGGATGCAGCCACTGCTTCTGAAGAGGGGGCATGGCTGGCAGTCATTTTAGCCATCCAGAAAAACTTAGAGGAACAACAAAGGACAGAAAATAAATCACATGCATGCCATCCTGTGGATGGAAGGGCTGGGTGCATGGAAAGGGAGAGGTCACACCTTTCCTGCAGCAAAATACAATTTAAACTTAAACAGTAGTGAGGGAATACCGGAAGAGGCATACTTTGCCTACCCCCTATGCAGATGGCAATGCCACTGGTATATTTTGGAAGTAGTCATGCAAAATATAAACTTTCCAAGCTTTGTAAAGGACGTCAAATAACATGGAAGAACACTCCTTCAGATGAGACTACTATTTTGAGTCCCACTTGGAAGAAAAGTGGGATAGAATGAAATAAATAAATGTTCAGAGAAGGTCACACCAGACCAGATTCTCTATACAGGGCAGCTTCGCCCAACCAAATCTCACCTCTCCCCAAAATCTGGCAATGGCAGCAAGCTATCTGGTGTACAACTTTCAAATTGCTGCTCACCCCTAAATAGTTCCATAAACAATTTAGGTGTGTGTGGAGGGACATAGCCTTCATTTTCACATCTGCATCCGTTTTTCCTTCCGGGGGGCGGGGGGCGGGTAGGTCTCTCATATGATTCACACCAAGAGGAGACCATATTTCTCTAATACTTCTAACACTCCTCATGTCCTCACCAACATGACATAAGAAACAGTAATCTAAAGAACCATTAAAAACCTCCCTTTCTGGATAATTATAGACACAGGTAAAATTGGATATAGAAACATATACAGTCAATAGGGGGAAATCTTTGATTTATGTTGTCTCTACCTTCCTCTCTGTTTCTGTTTGCTTTCAGTTAAAAGGAATGAAAAAGGCAGACTGGGCCATCTTGTTTTTCAGTTGATCAATATTTTGTATATTTCTCATGACCATTTTCCCTTTGCCAATGGACAAGTTCTGCCCACTGTAAATGACAATCAAGTGTTCGTCATCTTGTTCCTAATGAGTCAGCTGCACAATCTCTTCGCCTGGTTTGAAATGTCACTGGGCTGCTTTGTTTGGTTTCCCAATATAGCTTGATTTCTGAGGTCACTCACCATACCTAAAAATGATGTTTCTTTCTTTTCTGAGCAATAGTTTCCTTTCGGGAAACAGCGGGCAGAGATGCCCAGATACTTATGCCAGGAATGAGACCTTACTTTTTCTCTGAAAGAACCATGGCAGGCCAGGAACTTGATGATGATGATGATGATGATGATGATGATGATGATGATGATTATTTCTATTCTGCCTTTTCCAGTGGGGAATCAAAGCGGATTACAGCAGTCAAGCAAACAGCTTCATTTATATACCGCTTCATACCACCAAAGCAATGTCTCACCAGTTTACAACTGTAAGCTACTTGCCCCCAACAATCTGGGTACTCATTTTAGGGACCTCGGAAGGATGCAAGCCTGAGTCGAGCCCTTTTGCTGGTCTTGAACTCGCCACCTTATGGTTTGGAGTGAGTGGCTGCAGTACTGTACAGGCATTTAACTCCTGCGCCACCAGGGCCCTATGAATGATCCACTTGGCTGGATAGGGCTACTCTTCTGTGTACTTCAAGGTGTGGATGGAAATGCTTTGTACTCTCATAGACAGAAAGGATCCCTGCTTTTCCATCAGTTTGCTATCTCACTCTGCTTCTGCAGCTTTCTCTCTCTGAATCCTCTGATCCCAAGCTGGAGAAATAGCGACTCTCCAAATGTTGATGGATTGCAACTCACAGGGCTGATGGAAATTGGAGTTCAATAACATCTGGAGAGTCCAGATTCCTCATCCATGCTCTCCCTTATCTTTTCCTTACTCTTATTCTACTAGTAACACTCTTCCGGCCCCTCTGATCGATACTTGTTGTCTCTTCTGCCCCCTGTCATCTTACCCTTTCCATAGAGTCATTCTCACCCCAGCAAATGTCTGTATCCAATGGACTTTTGTTCACCCCAATTCCTTATCCATACTAGAACTAAGTTCCACTTCACCTGGCACAGCTCTTTCACTTGCCAGGATCTCCCTGCTCCCAGGTACTATTCCCAATGGCCCTGCTGGGAGAATGGATCTGAAGATGGCCACAACCTGTAAGACTCCCTCCATGTTTCCTTTAGTTCTACACCTGATTCTTAATGTCTGGGGTTCATTCTATGTGTCTCCTCTCTGCACCCTTGAGCAAATCTATTATATTATCTCCCTTCCCCCACCAGCTTCTTTCCACTTTCATTTGTGACCTTGATGTGTGGCTGCTGTACACTTGCTCTGATCCTGCTCCCACTTCACTCCTTGGCCACTTCAGCATCACTGCTGATAAACTTTCTGGCAATCCCCCCCCTTCCTCCTCTGTGATTTACATCATATTCATGATGATCATACTCTTGATCTAATCTTAGTACTCCTTCAACTTTTGTACTTTAGGGATTCCTCCTAACCATCCCAGTGTTATCTGTTGCACATATACTCTGAGGCATCAAATAGGAGCCTTCAAACAAACACTCAATCCTGGGGGCCTCTTGACCTCATAAAAGGGCTGTGCCACACTCTGAGACAGCAGAGTAGGAATTTGTGGAGTATAAATAATATCCAGAATGGTGTAGTGGTTGAGTGTTGGACTATGGACTCTTTCAAACAGGGAGGAATTTCTCCCAACTCCGAATGGAGCCAATGCGGATTTATGTAAATTCGCTTGTTTAGCGAATTTACATGAACCCCTGCTCCGTTCGGAATTACTTCCCATTGCCCAAAAATAACCCCCTCCTGCCCGAATTTGCATGCGAAGCTTTAATTCGCAATAACGTAAAACCCATTATTGCATTCGAATTGGCTTCCCTCTTGCCCGAATTTGCGTGCGAAGAGTTAATTCGCAATAACGTAAAACCCATGATTGCATTCGAATTGACCTTAAATTATACTTCCAATTTAGCCTTGTATGAAAGAGTCCTATGACTCTGGGGACCAGGGTTTTAGTCCCCACTTGGCCATGGAAATCCAATGGATGACCATAGTGAATCACAAACTCTAAGCCCCAGAAAATCCCATTATAGGTTCACCTTAGGATACCCATACGTTGGAATTATGACTTGAAGGCACACAACAACAGAAAACAAGAAGCAATTTAAATCTACATCAATTCTTTCATCATAATGGTTAAAACTGGATTATTCAAATAGATTTCTCTGAGAGGGTACTTGGTGGTACCTTCATGTGTGTGTATGTGTCTATAAATGTATGTGGAAGGGGGCTCCTACCACCAATTTTCTAGTCATGGGGAAGCCCAGATTCAGCAGTCCTTAGATGGCCCTTACTTGTTTTGCTCTGTCTCTGTCTCACCCTCCACACCAGAAATCGTCCCACACAGCACTTGATGGCGATAGCCTCAATGGAGCCTCCTGGTATTATTCTGCAGGACCTCAGATTTAAATTTATGATTTCAGCCTGATGGTGAGTGCTTGCTTGGACATATATTCATTTTCAGTCTCTCCATCTGGCAGTGATCAGAAGCCAGGGAGCCCTGCCTTAGACACAACAAAGCTATCTTCCCAACCAGAGAATAACATACTGGATCCCTAGCTCATGACTGGCCTTTTCAGCCCAGAATAGATGTCAATCTGAAGCTACAACACATGCTGTCTATGCTTTCCAGAGAATGGGACAGGAGCACACAGAAGCAGGCTTTCTGCCCTTTCTTTTCTTATTTAAAATCTATTTCAGCACCAGAGACAGTTCCCATCACTTCATTCTCTGTCATTCTAATCATAATCATGAGAAGTCAGACCTCCTGAATCCACTTTATGGAGGTAATCTGATTCTCACTTTATTTTTAACAGCCCTTTGCTGTAGAATCTTAAGGTCTCTTTGCACAGAAGTGGGACACATTCAGTACAAGGGCACTGAACCCAGGAGCTTGACTTTCTCCATGCAGTTACTGGAGCACCCTGACACACATCAGAACTGGGAATAAAACCCAGATATTCTGGCTCTTCCTCTTTCCACGCTTGAAAGAAGAAATGTTTGCATTTTAATTCTGTAAATGTTTCCTAGACGAAATAAATTTCCTAGATGTTTTTTCTGCAGCCTAATCTATACTTATTGTTGTGTGTGCTTTTCAAAGTCATTTTGAACTTATGGCAACCCTGAAAGTACTAGAAAAGATCCTAAAATGCAAAGATACACAACTGAACACAAAAGTTTGAATTGTACAAGCCACTGTTTTCCCTATTACCACGTCTGGATGTGAGAGCTGGACAGTTAAAAAAAAAGAAGCCAGGAAGAAAATCCATTCATTGGTGCTGGAGAAGACTGCGGAGGATATCATGACTGGCCAAAAAGATGAACAAATGGGTCCTAGAGCAGATTAAGCCAGAAATCTGCCTGGAAGTCAAGATAACAAAACTCAGGTTGTTGCACTTTGGACACATCATGAGAAGAAATTACTCATTGAAAAAAAAACAACAATAATGCTAGGAAAGGTGGAGAGAATTAGAAAGAAAAAAAGGTCACATGCTAGATGGATAGTTATGGAGGTTATAGGTATGGTTTGCAGGATCTAAGCAGAGCAATGGAGGATAGGGAGTCTTGGAGATGTCTCACTCACAGGGTCACCATCCGTCTTGAGGGCAGTTAACAACAACAACAAAGGTGAACCTATCATAGGGTTTTCTTGACAATATTTGTTCAGAGGGAGTTTGCCATTCCCTTTGTTTTAGCCTGAGAAAGTGTGAGTTTGCCCAAGGCCACCAAGTTCATGGCCAAACAGTGATTCAAACCCTGGTCTCCGGAGCCAGAGTCTAATTCTCAAACCAATACACCATTCTGGCTCACATCTACATCTGTATCTAGCACTGAGTCCTGTGCTGGGAGAAAGGTGAGATATAAATTAAACAAACAAACACTAAAATGTTTCCGCCTATTCAATTTATGGTTGTTTGTCTGAAGCTCTAATTTCTGAAGGCTCAGACAAAAATAACAGATGTAAATAACCTACTGGGGTAACTTTTCTTATCAGTTACGCCTTTCCAAACCCCATTCACTCCAATGAAGCAAATTCAAGATTGTTTTGCATGGAGTAGGTACACCTTAGCAGTGATCCTAACCATGATTAGATTAACATCCTGATCTCCAGATCCAACTCCAACTCAGCTTTAATGGGGCCATGTAACCAGAGCTTGAAAATGTTACTTTTTGGACTACAACTCCCAGAATCCCCCACCCCTGCTGTTCGGGAGTTCTGGGAGGTGCACTCCAAAGTGCGTCCCTTTACTAAGGCCTGCAGTTAACGTATATTTCTGGTATAACGAACATTTAACTATTCTGATTATTAACCATTAGATGTTTACCGTATATACTCAACTATAAGTCGACCTCATGTATAAGTCGAGAGCAAGTTTTGGGGCCAAAATTATGGATTTTGCTATGACCCATGGATAAGTCGAGGGTAAAATTTAGGGGCATATAGAAAAGGATCTAAAGGATGAAGCAAAGCAAAACAATGTCAAATAACTTCCAAAAGTCCATCGGACATAACTCTTTGTGCTTATTCTTAAGACTGGATGGATGAGAGAGTAAAGGGGGTCAGTGCTTCCAGGACAAATTATACTCTTGCTTTTCACCAGGTTCCTTCTTTCATGGTTCCTTCTTTTAAATAAGAGTTAAGATGCAGTACTTACATTGACCCGTGGATAAGTCGACTCAGGTTTTTTGGGTCAATTTTTTGACCTAATGTTCTATACTTATACATGAGTATATACAGAATTTATTTATTTTTAATCACTCTCCTAAAGAAACACATGAAATCAAGACAAAGCACAGGAATACAGAAAAGGAAGCCACTCATTAACCACCTTATATCTACCTGCAGGGGATGTATTTCAGAGTGAGAAGGACTGGTGTGTTGGGCCAGATAAAAAGGTTTTGCAACCCAGCATCCAAAGTCCAGTGTCCAGTGTCCAATGGAAGCCAGTCAGGTGCAACTAGAAAGCCCAGATGAAAACGACAGGTTTTCCTGGCTTCTTTCCCCAGCCTTCAGAGGCATGCTGCCTCTTAATGTGGAGTTTCCATGGATCCTGCATAAATCAAAGGAATGCATTTATTTATCTGTATCATAGCTAGTCCCTTTTAAAAGCAGGCTGCATTGGTGGACATCAGCACATTTTACAAGTGTTCGACATTAATTATATATTGTCTAAGCTTCTTTTGCTAGAAACTGCCGAAAGGTTTCACTGGTAACGCTGAGTTGTCGAATTATGAGAAAAGGAAAGTTTTGAATTTCTTTCATTGTCTGCTTTTCTCTTTTAGGATCCAGTACAAACTTGTTTGTTCAAACGTTTAAATCTTGCCATGATTAGCTTCCCACTCTCAAATATTTTTCAGTCCTCATTTCTGATCTTTGTTCCTTGACAACCATGTTTCTTACCCAACTCAGCTTTGTTTTTTGTTTTTGCTTTTTACTCCTTAGCTCAGCTTTGTTTTTGCTCCCTTCCTGTTCCATACCCCTTGAATTAGCTTCCTCAGCACCTTTTAATTACTATTTTAAAATCTCAGTTAAACACTTGTTTTCTGTAGCATTCAAAACAATAGAGTTTATCACATGGGAGGAATTTCTCCCAATTTCAAATTGAGCCAATTCGAATTCATGTAAATTTGCTAGTTTAGCGAATTTACGTGAAATCTAATTGCATTCGGAATGCGTTCAGAATGAGTTCCCATTTCCCGAAAATGACCCCCACTGCCCGAAATTGCGTGAGATACTCTTATACGCATTAACGTAAAACCCATGATTGCGTTCAGAATGACTTCCCTTTTGCCTGAAATTGTGTGAGATATACTTATACACAATTGCATGAAACTCCATGATTGCGTTCAGATTGGCATTGCATTATACTCCCAAATTCTGTTGTACGATAAACTCAGGATAGATATAGCTGAACTATACATTTTTTCCATATTGTTTTTATTTTTTCCCTTTCTCCAATATTCCCTTTTAAAATTAGATTGCAGTTATCATGATAGATTGTTCAATTAGATTGTAAGTACAGTTGGTCTCTGTATCCGTGGGTTCTGCATCCACGGCTTCAACCATACATAACTTGAAAATATTCAAAACATGTTTTCCCCAAAAAGCAGGCCTTGATTTTTGCCACTTTATATTAGGGATATTATTTTACTGCCCCATTGTATATATTGGAACTTGAGCTTCCACAGATTTTGGGATCTATAGGGGGTCCTGGAACCATACTCCAGCGGATACCAAGGGCACAATGTATAATACTAATAACCACTGACTTATCCCTTTGACTCAGGGTGCATCTACACTGTACAAGGAATATGGTTTGACACCAAATGAAGGGCTGCAACTCCATCCTATGAAATCCAGGGATTTGAAGTTTTACAAGGTCTTTATGCTCCTCTGCCAAAGAGTACTGGTTGTCTCAAAACCCAGGATTCTGTAGAATGGAGCCGTGGCAGTTAAAGTGATGTCAAACTGCATTATTTCTACAGTTTGTAGCCAGCATGGTGTAATGGTTTGAGCATTGGACTATGACTCTGGGGACCAGGAGTTGAATCCTGGCTCAGCCACGGAACCCCCTGGGTGACCTGGGGCAAGTCACACTCTCTCAGCCTCAGAAAGAGGCAATGGCAAACACCCTCTGAAGTAATTTGCCAAAACCCAATTGTAGGTTTCCCTTAGGGTTGCCATAAGTTGGAAACAACTTGAAGGTACACAACAGAGAGAGAGAGAGAGAGAGAGAGAGAGAGATGCACTCCCAATGGGTCTATTTTACTTGGAACCAACAATTGGATGGCTAGCCAAATTTACAGGTCTAAAATGTATTATATGACGTAGATGGATTTCTACTCCATACGGCTAAATCTGGTACTTTCCATATTTTAAATGTATTTATTTAAATACATAGTAAATGAAATCAAAAGTACCAAATTTAGCCATATGGAGTCAAAATCCATCTATGGTCACTGGGTGACCTTGGGCAAGTCACATGCTCTCAGCCTCAGGGAAAGGCAATGGCAAACCACCTCTGAAGAAACTTGCCATGATAGGTTCACCTTAGGATCGGATCACCATAAGCCGGAAACTACTTGAAGGCGCACAACAACAACAACAATAACATAGTAAGTCAATTTTTCCCATTTTTCCCATTTTTTAAAAATCAAAATACTTTTCCACAAAAATAGACCCAATAAAATGGATTGCTAAAAAAAAATTAAATCATAGAGTTGGAAGAGACCACAAGGGCCATCCAGTCCAACCCCCTGCCATGCAGGAACTCCAAATCAAAGCATCCCCGACAGATGGCCATCCAGCCTCTGCTTAAAAACCTCCAAGGAAGGAGACTCCACTACACTCCAAGGGAGCGTGTTCCACTGTCGAACAGCCCTTACTGTCAGGAAGTTCCTCCTAATGTTGAGGTGGAATCTCTTTTCCTGCAGCTTGCGTCCATTGTTCTGCATTCTAGTCTCTGCAGCAGCAGAAAACAAGCTTGCTCCCTCCTCAATATGACATCCTTTCAAATATTTGAACAGGGCTATCATATCACCTCTTAACCTTCTCTTCTCCAGACTAAACATTCCCAGCTCCCTAAGTCGTTCCTCATAGGGCATGGTTTCCAGACCCTTCACCATTTTAGTTGCCCTCCTTTGGACTCGCTCCAGTTTCTCCACATCCTTTTTGAATTGTGGTGCCCAGAACTGGACACAGTATTCCAGGTGGGGCCTGACCAAAGCAGTAAAATAAAACGATGTATTAAAAGCAAGCCATTAAAACCAGTGGTAACTGACAAATTAACAGTCAGGGAGGTAATTGGAGATTTTTAGAAGGCCAAATTAACATTTCACATAAAGAGGAGGCAGTCCCAAGGGATAGTCTCCTAAGGGGAGGGCCAGCATGGTGTTTGGGACTGTGGGTTAGCACTCTGAGAGACCAGGGTTCAAATCCCCATTCAGTCACAGAAGAACACAGAGCAAATCATACTCCCTCTGCCCCAAGAAAGGCAATGGATGATGATGATGAGGATGATGATGATGATGATGATGATGGTGATGATTTCTTCTTACCCACCTCTTTCCATGGATTGAGGCAGGGAACAACAACAATTAACAGACAAACAACACCCGTTAAAAAGGCATCAGTTAAAACACACATCAGTTTAAAAGGACAAATAAGATGTGCACATATTAAAACAACCCACATGTAAAAGTCATCATTTAAAACCCACAATTTAAAAATCATCTGGGTAAGCCTGGATAATCCCCTGGGTAAGAAATTTTGCCAAGAAAACCCTGTGATAGATTTGTGAACAACCTGAACACATTTATACATTTTAAAGGCGCCACAGAACTCTTCACTGGCTTTCCTGCCATAGACTTAAAGCTCCTTTCACACTACAGAGTTATAGTGCTATGCAGCTGCCATGGTTCAATCCTACATGGGACTTGTCGTTTCATCAGAAGCACCAGAGGTTCTCTCTGGCTAAGAATTCTAAACCCCCTCAAACTATAAATCCCAATATACATAGGGCAGAGCCATAGGAGTTAAAGTGGCATCATAGCACTATAATTCTGCACAGTGAAAGGGCCCCTTAATTTCCACAGCTACCCGTTTGGAAATTATTCCCACAGTGCATCATTTTGTATTTATGTTGCACCTAACATACCTTTAAATAGCCTACTGGAAAAGGAGAACTGTTGATTGTTCTCACTTTGTACAGTTTAATGCCATTTTAATTGTCAAATTTGTGAGATTTTAATTGTATTAAAATCTTATTTTTGGATTCCAATCTTGGGAGAAAAACAGGATGATGATGATGATGATGATGATGATGATGATGATGATGATGTACTGGGAAACGAATTGGCAGCCAGTGGCATGATTTTAATATTAGTGTAATATGATCACTGCTGTACATATCAACATGTTTTGAACTAGTTGAACTTCCAAACTTGGAACTTAGCGATGAAGCCACCTATAACCACATGACATAACTCACCAGAGCATTTACTTCTGGAGGCCAAAATCTAAACACCAACATTTTGCTTTGAGAGAGAGAGAGAGAGCGCACAGACAAGGCTAAGAGGACTTTACCGCTTTCACATATGGCTCCCATTCCAATTTTCTTACATTCTGTTCTGCTGAGTTTGTTTCTTCCCCTCCAAACCTTAATGCAAGAGAGAATAAGGAAGCCATATGCCAGCAATTAACCTTGCAAGGGTTCATCTTCGCTCCCTTGGGGTTCTTCTGGTCAAAGTGGGGATGAGAGACGGGGCGGGGGTGACAAGTTTTTTCTCTAATGAGAAGGCTGGGCCTATGCCCTTGGGTCATGTCAGGGAGCCAGGTGTTGGTTGCATGACCTCAGGAACTGGCTTGGGAAAAGGTGTATGTCCCCAAAGCAGCCATCTGGTTGGGTTGGGAACACAAGAGGATGGAGGGGGTGTGCTGTGCATGCATGAGGAGGCTAAAGAAGGAGCTGTTCTTCTCTGCAGATGAGCAGGGGGTGCCTAAAGGGAGGTGGGGACAGGGGGAGGAAGAAGGGACATCTTGGAGTAAAGACTAACTACATTGCTTCCTTGAGCTTCTCCCAGTCCTCACAGGGCCCAAACCATAGGATCACACAGCTGGAAGAGAACACAAAACCATCCAGTTCAACCCCCTGCCATGTAGGAATACACAATCAAAGCACCCCTGACAGATGGCCCTCCAGCCTCTGTTTAAAGACCTCCAAAGAAGGAGACTCTAACACTCTCCGAGGGAGTGTGTTCCACTGTCAAACAGCTCTCACTGTCAGAAAGTTCCTCCTAATGTTGAGGTGGAATCTCTTTTCCTCTTGTTTGAACCCATTGTTCCAGAACCTGTTCTCTGGAGCTACACAAAACAACCTTATTCCATTCTCAGTACGACACCCCTTCAAATACTTAAACAGGGCTCTTAACATTCTCTTCCCTAGGCTAAACGTACACCGCTCCTCACAGAATATAGTTTCCTAACCTTTCATCATCTTGGTCACCCTCCTATGGACACACTTCAGTTTCTCACCATCCTGTTTGAATTGTGGTGCCCAGAACTGGACACAGTGAGGCCTGACCAAAGCAGAATATGGTGCCACTATTACTTCCCTTGATCTAGACACTATACTTCCATTGATGTAGCCTAGAATTGCTTTGGGCTTTTTAGCTGCTGCATCACACTGTTGACTCATGTTCACCAGATCTTGGGCAAGTGTTTTTTGTATATTACATCTCACAGAATCCCCTCTCTGGCATGGTCAGTTGTCATGCTGTCTGGAGGTTTCTGGAAGTTGTAGTATATGAGTTGCTTTTTCAATCTCTGACCAGAAGTGTGTTCAAGCTGGCCTTACTTGAAAATCTAATACTGTGGGCCTTTGATATCTGCTAGGGTTTGATTCCAGAACCCCTCATGGATACCAAAATCCATGGATGTTCAAGTCCCATTAAATGCAATGGCAGAATGTTCTGTTCCTTATATAAAATAACAAAATCAAGCCATCAAATATGCCAATAGGTGTGTCTGACTGTAGTCATTTTGCACATGTTTTGGATTTTGGGTGCTAATAATGTGGAAATAAAACGTATTTTTAAGATGTTGGTGTGTGTGAGTGTGATCAGCCCAGGTCTGTTTCCCAAAGTGCCCATTAAGACTGCTCCCACCACCCCGACCTCACTGGAAGGTTATCATACACCCCAAGGAGGCATCCTTCACCCTCACATCTTGTGTCCTGAAGTGGCCTAAGATAATTTGCTTCCTAAGCTGAGGAACAAGATGGTGCCTCATTCTCCATTCTTTGTACAGAGTAACTGGACTGGAAATTGAATATTGGTAATGGAAAAGCTATTGCTGCCCTCCAGAATTTGCCTTCTGAGCAGGCTGCTTAGCTTTGCCTAACAGCAGGACCTGATCAGCTGTTACTCTCAGAATCATTCATATGAGATTTTTATCTTAGTCTCTCCCTTATCCCAGAAGAATCCCTTGTCTTGCTGTCTACTACAAAAGATGGGACAATTTCTCACAGGCCACTCCAGATAGGACTCCAAAGAAGACCTTCCCTACCATAGCAAAGGCTGCTTTATTTTTGGAAGGGGTAACACTGCTATGCTAGTAAAGCTAAAGACATTTGGAAATGCCAATGGCAAACACAGGTAATCTAGCCCTAGTTCTTCTCTTGCAAAACTACAGTCTGACGATTCAGCCATAAAGGAAGTTGATGCTTGTGGACAACTCAACAGGCCATGTACTAGTGAATAGAATCAAATGTTCTAAGAAACACATGTTGCTTTTCAGGAAATACTAATGTGGGTAGGAATAAAACTGAAACTGTGGCCCATCAGTTGTTATTGGACTGCGACTTGCATAATCTCTCAGCACTGACTGTACAGGTTAAGGATGATGAGAGTTACGGTCCACCATCCAGAGGGTCATATGTTTCCTTTCCTTGATCTAAACTAATTGGCATCAGCTGTTGAGGTTACTGAGAAGGAATCTTCACTACCCCTTCCTGGGGATATCAGCTTTACCTATGGTCTTTTACAAAATAAGTGTATTCTCTCCAAATGTCCTGACTTGGCAGGAGCAGTCCCAATTAATCTTTTGCCATCCCACTGTTCAGCTCCTTTAAAATGTCCCAGGTTCTATATTCTCTTCCCAATTCCTTCCTTTTTTTCTTAGCTTGCATTAGTTTTTGCAAACTGAATTCAAACAATAGTTTGTACTTAGTTCACCCAGTATTGAGGAAAGGAGAGGAGGACTTGAAATGTCATCTTTCCCAGTGGACTCAGGCAAAAGCATAGTACTGCAGCATCTCCTAGGTTGCTTGTTCTTCCTCATTAGTAACATTTGCCTTCTTGACCACACTCTAATGTTTGTTAGCCACACAGGTCTCAGTTTTCATCCGTGAAATGTTGGAGGGCATGTAAATGCATTCTTATTAGTTTTGAGTTGTGGGCGGGCAGGGAAATTGTTAGGAAAAAAATAAACACCACTATCTGCATTTTTTGTGAGTTTTTGGCTGTTAAAACATCATCCACATCTGAAGGTGCACGAAATCATAAATGTGAAACCATTTCCATAACAACCGGGGGGGGGGGGGGAATGATTTGTCACATGCAGAAAAAAGACCCCCTACTCAATCCCCCCTTGATTTGAACAATACAGTGCCAGCTGTATTTCTCAATTAATTCCAGTCCTGTAATTTGTTGCTTCAGCTACTCCTTTAATCTAAAATTAAAAGATTTGTGATGACGATGAAGTCAGTGGCAGTGATTTGCTAATGCCAGGACAGGGTGAGCTAGATGCAGAAGAGAAAGGCCAGTCTATGGCTTTCCTTGCTTGAGCTGCCCAAAGGCATATAAAAAGACAGGGCGAAAGGGCCCAGAGAGCTAGCTAAGAAGAAGCCCAAGAAGAAAAGCAAAGGAAATGGGACTAGTGAGAGGGGATTGGTAAAGGAAAATGAGTCAGAGGAACAGACACCAGATTTGGAGAAGGAGAGCAAAATGGGAAGACAAAAGAAACATGTAGCCAAGAGCTGCAGCGGTTCCCATATTGACTCAAAATTGCCAGCCAAATATTTGACTGCAGGCTATTAATTTATACTGAAATATTGCAAGCATAAGGTCAAAGCCAGAATGCTCAGGAAAGTATTGCTCACTGCCTTCTTGTTATGTTTGCATCACTCCTCCACTCACTTTAATATATATATATATATATATATATATGGCAGGAGGTTGGACTGGATAGCCCATGTGGTCTCTTCCAACTCTAGGATTCTATGATAGATATATAGATATACAGTTTGTGTCTGCTCAGCACAGAGTATCCACCTATGTGCAGCATACATTTTTCCCCACTTTCACCACCTGGAGTGAGTCTCTCTCTTTTCCCCTGACCGAGGCCATTGAAAACAACTATCCTATGAGGAAGAGCGGAACGTCTCCTCTAAAGCAACAGTGGCATAATCTGGTTCCTCAGTGCCCTCACCTGCTATGGCAGAATTG
Source organism: Urosaurus nigricauda (assembly GCA_034509955.1). Lineage (NCBI taxonomy): Eukaryota > Metazoa > Chordata > Lepidosauria > Squamata > Phrynosomatidae > Urosaurus > Urosaurus nigricauda. The sequence goes on from JAOEGL010000002.1 coordinate 136,995,676, forward strand.
AGAAAAAAACCACCCTAGGAACTTTTCTGGCTAAAGAACAAGGTATAAAAGCATCAAACAAACAACTGTGGCCAAGTGATGACATCTGTGGTTGTAGATATTAAGAAGACCTTGTGTGGCAGATATGATTAAGCTTCTTTATTGGTGCCCAGTTACATCCGTGTTTTCATAAAGAAGCTTAATCCCAACAATTGGATCACAACAGCTGCTGTGAATTATCTGGCCATGCTTGATGAGGATGATGGGTCTGATAGTCCAGGACATCTGTTTCTGGAAAAAATTGTATGCACCAGTTATGAGCAACTGCAGCAGGTGCAGGGGACAACATTTTGTCCCTTTGTTTGGCTGCACTACACCAGTTTGGAGTTTGTTCCTATTATGGCGGGGTAAAAGGAACAACTGCTGTCACAAGAGATCAACCACAGGAGCTGAAGTTTCTCATTTCTCATCTCCAAAACTATCTGATATTTTGCCAGGGGGCATTGGGGGGATGCTGGAGACAAAAAAAAGTTAACATTTTACCTACCCCTAGTGTATGCTATCACGCCAATAAAGAAAAGAAAAATGGAAAGCCCCTGGTTTTGCTAGGGCTTGTTGAATCTCTTTCACCTTGCTTTGTCCTCTGGCCAACCCCTTGAACATGACTACAAATGAGAGAAGGAAATGAGTCCTGGAGGGTCCCAAAATGATGTCACTGGTGGAGTCAGATGTAATGCAGCACCTTGGCCTTACTGGGGCTCTGATTCAACTTGTAGAGGAACCAGCACATGAGGGGCCAGGAAGGGACAATGAACAAAATGGCTGTTCTCCTCCTCCTTCTGTGTACAGAAGTTCTAGACTAGTTGTTAAATCTCACTTGGACAGCCTTACTTGAATCTTACTCCAAGAAGTTGGTAGCATCCCTGTACCATCCTTGAGTCAGGAGGCTAGGGTTGTTGTTGCTGGGTTTTTTAAAAAGATGATGGTAGAAACAGGATAGACAACACACAGGGGCCAGTATCCTGTTAGTAACATACACAAGTGAAAGACCACCATATGCTTATGTGTATATTTAAAAAAAATTGTTGTGGAGGTTGCTATTCTCTTCCTCCCTCCACAATGTCCAAAGTGCTCCCCATTGCACTGCAGTAGCCTTCTTACAACCACTCCATTTTGCTAGTGGAGAGCAGAGGAAATTGGAGAAGAATCTGGCTCTGGACTCTTTCAGATGTGGGAAATTGGAAGTATAATCCAAGGGCAATCCAAACGCAATCATGGGGTTTCACGTTATTGCGAATAAAAGCTTCTCACGCAATTTTGGGCAAGGAGGGGTCATTTTCGGGTAATGGGAGGTCATTCCGAATGCCTTCCGAATGCAATGGGGATTCACGTGAATTCGCTAAACAAGCAAGTTCACGTGAATTCGCATTGGCTGCATTCGAAGTTGGGAGAAATTCCTCCCATGTGAAAGAGTCATCTGTTTCCATAGCAAGACTCAGGTCCAAATCACACTCCAGAAATAGTCCAGACCGCTTTAACTGCCCTGGCTCAATACTAAGGAATTCTGGGAATTGTAGTTTTGTGAGACATTTGGCCTTCTCTGTCAGAGACCTCTGGTGCCACAATAAACTACAATTCCCAGGATTCCAGAGCACTAAGCACGGACAGTTAAAACAGTCTCAAACTGGATTATTTCTGAAATGTGTTTTGGACCACAGACTGATGACATGAACCATGGAGGTCTTCAGAGGATCCCAGTGGATACTGGCAGATGATGTCCTCTACTCTTCACCAATAATGGAATGGCCATAATGAGGGTTACTGCAATGCAACCATGAGGCCTGGGGTGATGGTGGTCAGGGAGCTGTAGTATTGTTCCGTATATGGAACTCTTGTACCGTGCTTGACAGTGTAGGATCTCAGCCAGTGATAGTTCAACATGCACAGATCTGACCTCCTCCAGATTAGGAACAACTCAGGTCTTGAACAGGAACAATCTGGGAAGCTGCCCTCACAGCATCCGCCCCCTGAAGCAATTGCCTCATTCTGCTAATAGGAGGCACATGCTATGGTGATTCTAAAGCACATCCCAGCAACATGAATCTGGTGTCAACAGAATAATTTTCAGCTTCAGCAACAGCCCCCCTCTCCTCCTCCGGGGGTATTTTTGGTTGCACAGGGAAGCCAGCTAAAACTGCCTCCTGTGGAAAAAAGCCCAGCTTCCTCCTTCAGCTTTCTCAGCAGACTGTGGTTTTTAACATCAGCTTCTGGCAATAGCACTGGGGTATCATTTCCATACGAAGCAGTCCATGCTTTTTTCTCCACTGACAATGCTGTGCAAGCTGGCTGAGTGGAAAGGGCTGGAGGTGAAACAGAGGATGCAGCAGGCTGCAGGGCAGGCAAGAGAATGAGACACCAGGGCCACCGACCCTTCAGATTTGGGTGGTGGCATCTGTAGTATAGCAGTGAGAAAAGCAAATGCAGCTGCAGACGATGCGGGTTGAAATAGCCTTCCTCCCAAATCCAGCATTCCCTGGATACTGTTGTTTCAGCATAAGTTGGGAGGGTGCTTTGTATACCTGAGACAGATAGACACAGCATGTCTGTTCTGCTCAGCCACCATTTCTGAACTGGTGCACCACCAATCCATTCAGGACAGCACTGCAGGAGGGAGGTGGTGCTTGGAAAAGTGACAATGAAGACAGTCAGGGATGATGGGTTGGTGATGTACTGTGAGTCAGCTGGTCCAGGTTTGCAGTGGGCCTGGCAGTGACATTAAGGAGATCATGATTATGCATGAGAACGCCGCTAAGGTTGCAAAATCATGCAAGGAGACAGCTAATGGGACCCTCATGTCCAATAAGAATGCAGAACCGCAAGGGGCTGCTGAAGAATTTGAGGCCAGTCTTCTATGGGTTTGGGGAAGGAATATCAATGATAAGGAATGCCTCTCTTAGAACATCTCAGAGGCTGAGAGATTACAGCTGGGGCTTCAGGGACAAAGTGACCTTTTGTACTGCAACCGATCTAACAAGGGTGCTCTCAGTTTTAAGTCAGACTGACTTTAGAAACCATGCTCTATGAGGAGTGACTCAGAGAGATGGGTATGTTTAGCCTTGATAAGAGCAGATGTGATATGATAGCCCTGTTTAAATATTTGAAGGGAAGTCATATTGAGGATGGAGAAAGCTTGTGTTCTGCTGTTCCAGAGAACAGGACACGGAGCAATGGACGCATACTACAGGAAAAGAGATTCTACTTTAACATTACGAAGAACTTTCTGACAGTAAGAGCTGTTCGACAGTGGAAAGTACTCCCTTGGAGAATGCTGGACGCTCCTTCTTTGGAGGTTTTTAAACAAAGGATGACTGGTCATCTGTAGGAATTGCTTTGATTGTTTATTCCTGCATGGTAGTATGGGATTAGACTGGATGGCCCTAGGAGGTCTCTTCCAACTTTAGTAGGAGCTTACCACACTAGGGATGATTTTGACATTAAAGAGAGTTTAAAGTGCATTCAAAACATCCCGCAAATGAAGTGGAAATGGCGAGTAATTGTGTGAATGATTATCACACACAATTGTACAAATAAAGTGATATCAGAAATACATTGTAGCTAAAATCCTGAAAGTAAAAAGATGTGCATTAATGCTGCTTTGTGGCCACTTTGATAGTGGGTTTTGTGCAACGTCGTGAAATCATTATGTGTAATTACGTGATTTTTCTGGGATTTTTCTGGGATAAATTCCCAATCTGCTTCATGTGATAAACTTTGTTATGATTCTATGACTTTGGAATTTATCACATGAAGGGAATTGGAATGGCAATCTGAATCATGGGGTTTCGCATGATTGTGTGAAAGCTGATCACACACATTTTCGGCAAAGGGAAGTCCTTCTGAACACAATCGTTAGGTTTTGCGTGATTGCGTGAGAAACTATCACACACAATTTTGGGCACTGGGAGGCAATTTTGGGAAGTTCTGAATGCAATGCAGTGTCAATACGCAATCAAGTAAATTCACTGAACTAGCGAATTACTCAATTCCGAACTGACCTCACTTCCATTTCTTTCGAAACTGAGAGAAATTCCTCCCATGTGATAAACTCCTCTGACTTGTCAGCTGTCTTTCTGTCTAGGGATATGTGTCTTGTCTTTTCTTTCTTTCATTAGATATTTATATCATGCCCTGAATCAAAAGATCTCAGGGTGGATTTCAATGTTTTAAAATCAGCTAAAACACAATAAACAATAGCAATAATGTTGAAAGGCAAAAGGTATATTAAATAATTTCTCAAATAAAAATCAGACAATTTTAAACCAGTTAAAACCATTTAAAGCATTGCAATCATAGCTTATAAGCAGACTGGATAAAATCAATTATGCCCAAAGGCTTTAATAAAAAGCCAAGTTTCGACTTAGTGCCTAAATGGTATCAGTATTGGTGCCAATTGGGCCTCTGAGGGGAAGAGATACTACAACTGGGGGGCTACCATAGAGAAGGCCCTGTAAAGGTAGCCCAGAGCTTGTAAAAATAGGGCTAAAAGAAAGTTCAGAAAAGTTAAATCCCCAAAACAGCATAACCAAGTTGGCTAGGGGATTCTGGTAATTTAAAAGTAACTTGTGAAAGCTCTGGATTCTTGAAGATGTATCTCAAAAAGTAACTTCTCTGAGCATTGTGTTAGCGGCAGGTAATGGGAATTCGGGGTTTTTTTTAGAAGCAGATGAAATGCTACTTTCAATTGCCTGTACTGTATTGTGCCACTTCCAAACTGAACCATTCCATAAACCCAAATTATGGGAAGGAGGTGATGTAGAAAAGGGCGGGGGAAAAAACACATTTCCTCCCACAGGCACTGAGATATTTTAAATGAGCATGAATTTAAACCAGATCCCTTCTGTAACTTAGTAGGTTAGCGTTGCTTTTCTTTGGGTATCTGCTTGTGGATGGGTTTCTTCCTTACCTTCATAGCTCAAGTTTTCTCCAGTGAGCTCAAGGTGGGATACCTGGTTCTTCTCCTTTCCATTTGATCTTTACAATAACCCAGTGAGGTAGGCAAGGCTGGGAAAGGTTAGGATAAAGTCAGTTTTGTGAGAGATTAGCCTCTTTTTCATTCTTTCCCAGCTCCAGTCAACTCCACACAGTCCAGAGCCTCTGGATAAGGCCTGGAGGGAGGATGAGCCCTAAAATGAATTTAATGAGTTGACTGCTTCAGGTAGTAGATAGTTTGGGGCAGAGGGTTGGCACCATGACATGCTCCTCTCACTTTCCACTACACTTATTTACTTTGGTAGTGTAGTTCAAGAAGGGCCAGCATGGTGTAGTGGTTTGAGCGTTGGACTATTGAGAGCAGGGTTTGAATCCCTGCTTGGCCATGAAACCCACTGGTTAACCTTGGGCAGGTCACAAACTCTCAGCCTCAAGAGCAAACCTCCTCTGAACAAATCTTGCCAAGAAAACCCCATGGTAGGTTCACCTTAGGGTCAACATAAATTGGAAATGACTTGAAGGCACACAACAACAACGACAACATGTGAAATAAGCAGGGCTATCACCTGCAATCAATGGCTCCATTAAAACTGCGGAATTTAAACTTTTTGTCAACTGGAAAGGTACTATCTAAAGTCTAATTAGTTGGGCAACAGTTTTGACGGATGGTTAATTATTATTATTTTCCTATTAAATGTGCTCGCCACTGTCTGGGATTGTACTTAATCACTTAAAGGAGGTCCATAGGACCTCTTGTTTGCCTGGACCCCATTTTTATCTTAGGAATTATATCAGCAATATTTCAGAGAGTCCTCTCCTCTTTTTCCCACCTTTTTTCTTGCCTGAGGAATCATATCACCTCAGAGAGCCCTCTCATGTTTTCTGGATGAAATACACCAAGTGGTTCTGTATCTAATATGCCAAGAGGGGTCCATGGAGACTCCCATATTCCCATGCCTCTTTTTCTGAAGCATCTGGCACAGTGTCCCAATAGTAAGCAAGCCTAGGGGTGTGCATGTGTAAAGATGGGTGATGTGTGTGGATTGTGTAGTGGTGAATGGAGGATGATTAGTTTTTAAAAAGTGATAGGTGGGTGATGTTGTGAAGGTGAAGATGAGGGCTGTATGTGCCTTCAAGTTGTCTGTTGACTGATGGCGAGTCCATGAATTTCGTAGGGATTTATTTGGCAAGGAATACCCAGTGGTGGTTTTGTTAGTTCCTTTCTCTGCAATATAGCCTACAGCACCTGGTATTCCTTGGTGACATTTCTCCCAGATTTTTGTTTGTTTGTTTTTATTTTTGTTTCTAAGGCACTCTTTGCATCCACTCTGTTTGGAAATTCAACTTGAAAGTCCGCACTGCAACTTCAGCTTACTGGCCATGTCACAACCCCCAGGCAACTTGAGCTTTACTTTATGGCACTCCCCACTATTGGAGCTCCACTTATGGAATCTGGTTTAGTATTGCTCTCTACACCTCCATAATTTCCTATCTGCTACTGCCTTCTGTATCATTAGTTCTTGGATGTGTGTGTGAGAGAGTGTCTTTGCATGGATGGTAACTTCGGTCCAAGTATAAATAAAACTATTTTGAATCTGGAGTTCTGTTTTTAGTACTGGTATACACAGGCTAGATCCCTGCTTTAAGTTGCCCAACCCTTTTACTGCTGTCACTTGAGCTAACAAGATGCCCCCATTGAATATTAATGTTGATTGTCCTCCCGGGAGACTGGCATTTGGGTAACAATTGTTTAGTGCCAAAAGAACAATGGGTCCTATCCAGTATAGCTGTGACATGGGTGGGTGGCATGAAGACATGTCTTTTTATTATTATAAATATATGTGCCAATGTACCAAATAGACAATACAAATAGCCCAAAGTACTGCTTCTCTTTCTGACAGGCTGGAATGCTTCTTCTAAGATGGCAGCTACCTATGACATAAATGTGCAACATTGCAAAACAAAAAGAGGAATGATTGTCTTTTTTAAAACATATCCTATACATGTTTGAATGTTTTGTTGTTGATGATTAAGTATTCTTTGTGGAACTGAAATAAATAAAAGTTTAAAAAACAACTAATACATTCATATATATGTGTATATATATATATATATATATATAGGTAGATAAAACCAGTTAATCAATGAAAACTGATAGAATTAATCAATGAAGATTTCCTTAATTGGGTGAGTGCTCTAGATATTCCTAAATGAAATCAACACAAACCTGGAACGTTTAGCTAAAATATTACATGCACTCACTTTCTCTCTCTCATATATATAGTATTTTCTTCCTTTTTGAAGAATTACAGTAACATCCCGCCCCAAAAATAATTTGATCATCAGTTCAGTGGGAGAGATCATACCACAACTGTGGCTCCCTGCAATCCCATCAGGCTTCTGACAAGACTGATTGGTTTCTATCCCCAGCCTCCAGTTGGACGGAGATCAGAATTTGGGGAAAGTACATTTTTGGACTATATTGGAAGGAGTGGGTTTGCAGTACCAAGCTTAGGCAGGAATGAAGTAAGAGAAGAGAAATGAGAGACAATGAAAAGAAGAGTGAGTTGACTAATTGGTAGTATACCACTCCCAAGAAATTTGTTGTTGTTGTTTGCCTTTATTTCTGACTTTTGGTGACTCTAGAGTGAATCTACATGGCATAGGGTTTTCTTGGCACAATTACCATTGCCTTCCCCTAAGGCTGAGACAATGGAGTTTATCATAAATGGAATTTGGGGGTATAATGCAATGGCAATCCGAACGCAATCATGGGGTTTCACGTAATTGCGTATGAGTGTATCTCACGCAATTTCGAGCAAAAGGGAAGTCATTCCGAACACAATCATAGGTTTTACGTTAATGCATATAAGAGTATCTCACGCAATTTCGGGCAATGGGGGGGTCATTTTCATAAAATGGGAAGTCATTCTGAATGCATTCCGAACGCAATTAGATTTCACATAAATTTGCTAAACTAGTGAATTTACGTGAATTCAAATTGGCTGAATTCGAAATTTGGAGAAATTCCTTCCATGTGATAAACTCCAATGTGACTTGCCCAAAGCCACCCAGAGGGTTTGCTGCCAACCAAGGATTTGAAACCTGGTCTCCTGGAGTCCTAGTCCAATACTCAAACCACTCTTCCATGCTGGCTCTAGGCAGCAGAGTATGCTTCCTCCACCTTTCCCCCCTCTGCCTCTTCACAGTTATGAAGGGATGAATGACACATGGGAAGAAGAATCATATAAATATGAATCCCAAATTTTGGAAAGTGAAGTGAAAGCTGCACTCAAGCAATTGGGAAGAATAAATTACCAGGAACAGATGGCATACCAAAAGAACTGCTATAAATTTCCAAGATTTTAGTTCTAACTAAAATTTGTCAAGAAATATGGAAAACAGAACAATGGCCCACAGCCTGGAAATGATCAATATACATTCCTATCCCCCCAAAAGACACAAAAGAGTGTAGCAAGTACAAGGCTATTCCACTAATCTCCATGCAAGCAAAGTTATACTCAAAATTCTGCATACAGTTTCTACCATATATGGACCAAGAAATTCCAGTGGTGCAAGCTGGGTTCAGAAAAGGAAGAGGCACTAGTAATCACATTGCAAACATATGCTGGATAATGGAGTACATCAGAAAATTCCAGAAGAAAATCAGCATGAGCTTCATAGACTTATGCAAAGCCTTTGATTGCATTAATCATGGAAAAACTATGGACTGGCCTTAAAGAAATGGGTGTACCATTATATTTGATTGTTCTGATGTGTAACTTAGACAGGAGGTTACCATCAGAACAGAATATAGAGGAACTGATTGGTTCCCAGTTGGAAAGGAGGTTAGACAAAGCTCCATTCTATCATCTTAGGTATTCAACCTATATGCAGAAAATATCATAACAGAGCAGTTTTAGACTTGGAGGAGGGAAGAGTGAAGATCAGAAGGAAAATCAACAGTCTATGCAGAGGACACCATCCTACTATCAGAAAACAGCGACTTGGAATGATTATTGAAGAAAACTGAGGAGGAAAGTGCAACAGGTTTACTGTTGAACAGTAAGAAAACAAAAATGACCAGAGAGGATTTGCATAAATTCAATCTACAGAATAAAGAAATTGAAATAGTCAAAGATTTCCCATACCTTGGATCAATGATTGGTCAGAACAGAGGCTGCAGTCAAGAAATCAAAAGAAAACTAGGATTGAGAAGAGTATGAAAGAACTAGACAAGAACCTGAAGTGCAAAGATATATAAGTGAACACTAAAGTTAAGATCATCCAAACTAATATATTTCCCATTAAGATCATCCAAACCAATATATTTCAGATGTGAAAGTTGGGTGGTGAAGACAGTAAATAGAGAGAAGATTAACTAATTTGAGGTATGGTGCTGAAGAAGAGTGCTGAGGATACTGTGGACAGCAAAAGGATCAGAAAATGTGTCCTAGAACAGATCAAGCATAAACTCTCCCTGGAAGATTACTAAATTGAGGTTGTCATACTTTGGCCACATGAGAAGGCATGACTCACTAGGAAAGGTAGAAGGTAATAGAAAAAAAGGAAGACCAGATGGATAAAGCCATGACCCTGAGCTTGAAGTGCCTGAGCTGAGTTGATGACAGATGATCTTGCAAGTGTCTTAGGAGTTTATCACACAGGAGGAATTTCTCCCAGTTTTGAATGGAACCAATATGAATTCACATAAATTCACTAGTTTAGAGACTTTACATGAATTCTAATTGCATTCGGAATGACTTCTCATTGTCCGAAAATGACCCCCCCCCCCCATTGCCCGAAATTGCGTGAGATACTCTTATACGCATTAATGTAAAATTCATGATTGCATTCGGAATGACTTCCCTTTTGCCCAAAATTGTGTGAGATACACTCATACGCAATAATGTGAAACCCCATGATTGCTTTCGGATTGCCATTGCATTATACCCCCAAATTCCGTCGTATGATAAATTCCTAATTCATGGGTCACTATGAGTCAAAGTCAACTTGAGGGCAGTTAATAACAATAATCTCCACCTCTTAAGTACATCTGCAACCTTGACTTGAAGAGCTGCACTAGGCAAATGATTTCCACTGTTTCTCTGTGGGTCCCAGGTAAATCCCATGTATTTCAGGTTCATTAATCGAAGGGAAATCACCATTCCCTCATTGCCTATTCATACAAACTACTCCAGGCCAATCAATCTTCCATGCAGAAGCAACCATTTTGCAACTTCCCTTTTATCACTTTGAACTACCATAGTTCTGTGTAAGGACTCTTTCAAACGGGAGGAATTTCTCCCAATTCCGAATGGAGCCAATGCGGATTCATGTAAATTCGCTTGTTTAGCGAATTTACCTGAAACCCTGCTCCGTTTGGAAGGCATTCGGAATTACTTCCCATTACCCGAAAATAACCCCCCCTTGCCCGAAATCGCGTGAGAAGCTTAAATTCGCAATAACGTTAAACCCATGAATGCATTCGGAGTGACTTCCCTTTTGCCCGAATTTGCGTGAGAAGAATTAATTCGCAATAACGTGAAACCGCAGGATTGCGTTTGGATTGCCCTTGGATTATACTTCCAATTTCCCACGTCTGAAAGAGTCCTAAGTCAGTATGAGGGCTAAAAGTATGCTACATCTGAAACAGCACACACTGATAAACTCTTGTCTCTTTACTGGGTTTTGCATCTTTTTCATGAGGGTCAGGCATACACACCAAAGAGAGAAAGGAGCTGGAGAAGTCAGTCCTACAAAGAACTCTCTTCTTGTGCACTTGAAAGCTAGGGCTCCTTCTCTCCAATTGTTGAAGGAAACAGAATTCCAGAGCTTTAACTATGGAGGGCTGTTGGAGCAGGAGAAATCCTGGGCAATGTGGCTCCCATTTCGCTGCAAGCGTTGTGCTGGAATCCTGGCTCTCTGAACATGGCCTCCTGGAACCCCAGCCTTGGCTGCTAAGTGATTTTGACAGTTGCAGCTCCAGTGCTGGTGTTCAGAGGCTTAAAATAGTCATAGACAGTCCCATTTTGTGCCTGGGGTTCTCTACTATCTACTCCTTTGGCTCCAGGGCCCAGGGTAAAGGATGAGTCTCTGTTCAGACCTGCCAAATACGTTGACTCTCAAACCACTGTCACCCAGTGTGACAGATTTTTCTTTTTAAAATCCTCAATTTTAAATGATCTTTTTTTTCCAAAGCAAATTACAGTAATGGACTAAATCCAATTACTAATTTCAAAGTGGATCCATTGTACCAATTGGATTTACATATGTGTGGGTATACTATACAGTGATTGATTCAATAAGTTGACTCTAGTTAGGATTAACAACTGGGCTGGGATTGGAATCATGTCATCTCCCAGCTTTTGATGGACTCCAACTCTCAGCAGCTCTTACCAGTTTAGCCAGTGAGGAGGAATACTGGGAGTTGTAGCCCAACAACATCAGGAAGTCTGCCTATTCTGTTTCAGCTCTGGAATGGAACAACATTTTTCTATCTGTTAAAATTATAAGATGATACAAGAGAAGCGGAGCATTTGTCCTGGAAAGCAAGAGATTTACCACTGTCAGATATTTGATACAATCATCTGTATCCAAGGAGTCCTTCTTTAGAAATAGTTGAATAAATCCAGATGTTGGAAATGTTACTTTTGTGAGCATAGTCATCCTCACCCTCAAAAAGTTACTTTCCCAAGGTCTGTGAGTATCAGTTTTGTTCATTTTGTTCAAAGTTGCTTTAATCACACTCTTCTCCATCAAAAAGGCATTTGCTCATTCTTCTTTGATAGATTATCCCTCTCTGGAACCCATGGCTTCTCATCTTCAGGCCAACACAACTGAAACAAAATAAAGCCAAAATGATGAGATCGCTATCTGGGGCTATCTAGTAATCTTACTACAGTACAATTAGTGTGACGAAGGCAGTGGAGAAGTGCTATGCTACTTGTACAGTGCTAAGCAAATAGGCTGGCAAAGGTTCAATATGCCCACCAGATGGAGGGAAGGGGTACCTTTAGTCTCTTAGAGTAAGCACTAGAGTTCTCTGGCAGAGAACTGCAAATGCAAATGAAACTACAGCTCCTAGGTTACCATAAAATGGACTCACAATAGCCTAATGTCCCAGATAGAAAATATTTTATCACACTAGGGGCAAACAGGATTTAAACTAGAGTTAAACAAGAGTTAAACAGGAAATGTCCTGTGATAAACATAGGGCATTTCCTGTTTAACTCTCATTTAACTCTCGTTTAAATCCTGTTTGCCCCCTAGTGTGATAAAGCAGTAGGAATGGGAAGAGCAGCTACAGACTTTATCACATGGGGGAAAGCCAGGATTTAAGCCAGGGTTAAAAAGGGATTCTCCCAGCAAGGTCTCGAGATCACAGCAAAGATTTTCAAACATATCACGATTAGAAAGGAAATCCCATGAATGGTTTGCTGCTTGAGCATTTCTGTTTCTTCCCAGGATAAATCCTCTCTAATTGTGATGCCATCTGAAAATCTTCGCTGTGATGAGCATACCATGGATGGCCCAAAAAGCAAACAAATAAGTAATAGAAAAGAACAAGCCTGAACTCTCCCTGGAAGCCAAGATGATTAAACTGAGGCTGTTGTACTTTGGCCACATCATGAGAAGGTAGCAGAAAGAGAGACTGCATGCCAGATGGCTAGACTGAGCAGAGCAGGAGGTCTTGGAGGTGTCTCATCCACAAGGTCACCATGAATTGAGGGAAACTCACGGGCAATTAACAGCAAATCACAAAGGTGCCTAAATTCTGGCTATACAGATAAAAGGTGAATGAGCTCACCACAAGTTTCCCTTGTTTAATTTCAAAAGCTTCCTTCAAGTTCATACCTCTAGCAAACTTGAGTCATGCCTCCACCAGTAGAGTGGCATGGTGGGGAGGAAATAGCCCATGTAGAAGAACTGATCAGCCTGGCAATTTAGTCTCATTTCAGTAGAGATTACCACATCTGGGCAAGGCCTGAGGCTGGGACTGGGACCATATGTTATCTCACAGCTCTGTACCCAGATCGGAACCATCCCATACCCGATCAGATCATCTCCCATTACTTTGCTAAGAACAAAAAATAAGCATGTTTGGCTAACTACAGGAGAAGTCCCGTTCTGGCATGGAATGCTAATGGTCTGGGCATGGAGCTATGCAGTCCCAGCCTGGTCTCAGCCCATGCCAGTGTGATAATCTCTCAGTAGGCATCCTCTGCCATACCTGAGGAAAATAGGGGAGCTGAAGATGGCAGAATTACAGAACAGGCATAATAGAGGAGATTTGGGAGATTTGGGGAGTTCTTGTAATACGTATGATGATGATATAACTTTTCAAAACTTTTCATATGACTAGATTATTTCTACATGCTGTGTACATTTGGCCAGCTTGATCCTTGTGGGTAAGTCAGGGGAAGGCCTTAGGCAAAAGTGTGTTTGGGTTTATATGGAGGGTGAGGATACTGATTAGCTTCTGAAGTGATCAGAAGTGGAAACAGAGTGTACAGTATATACAAAGTTTCTAGCTGCTAGGATGCGTGCAACCTTACAAGAGCTGCCAAGTTACTCCCTGGAGATATTCTGCCTTTGTATTTTTTTAAAGAGTTTCTTTGATTCTAATAGGCTCTGGTTGTATGTTTATAGATAAAGGGAAATGTTACTAAGGCTCCCAAAGTCTCCAGTGCCCTATAGGGCTCCTCCAGGAACTTCTCACCAAGATGGAAAAGGGAACCAGCACATAGCAATGGAAGGGCATCAGTGGAAGTTGCACTGCTCAGAGCTCTAATATCTGTGGCAAAACAATTATTGTCTCTGCATGTGACATGTTAACCAAGAGGCAGTATCCAATGAAAGGCACTCCAAGTGGAGGCTGCAGAGCATGAGAAAAGGAAACCTTGAGACTGGTCCCCTGGAAAGCCTTTTGTCATCTGTCCATGGTGTGTACAATTTGTTTTTTCACATGGGGTTTACTAACGCAAGGATTGGGGCACATATGTGAGCAGAAGAAAACCATACTGCAACCATTCACAGCCTAGTGCCCTTCAAATTACTACCACTTCCATCTTCCTCAGTCAACAATAGCCGTGCTGGCTGGAAACAGTGGGAACTGTCATCCAACATATTTAGAAAATGGAAACGCTGCTGTAGGAATTAGGTAGGGAAAGATTGCTTGACTCCATCTTCTACTCCTGTTCCCAAACATCATCTCTCCTCAGTGTGATAGGAAGGCTCTAAGAAATCTGGGGCCCTTTCATACCATATACAGTTTTAGTGTTATGATTCCACTTTAACTCTCATGGTTCCTTCCATCCAACAGAATTCTGGAATTTGAAATTCGACTTCTCAGCCCGAGAGCTCTATGCATTGGTTCACAACCTCCAAGCTTCCAAATCTTTTAGAGTGCAATTTCAAGCCAGCACAATCAATGGGAAGGGATTTATGGAGTTAAAGTCCAAAAATATTTGGGGGACCATAATGTTGAGGAGTAGTGCCTCCCCAAAGTACAAATTTCAGGATTCCATGAGATTACAGCCATGGCAATTAAAGGGGCATCATAGTGCTATACTTGTGTAGCACGAAAGTGCTCCTTATCATTACTCTTGAGAAGGGAAGAGTTCCTGCTACACTTTCCCCTGAAATCAACAACAGCCCCACAAACACATCCACTAAGGTAGCCCTCTTGTTGCAACAATGTCTTTTTCCTCTTCCTGGGAGAAGAACAGCGTCCTTCTTCCGCTCCCAAGCATCTCCCATTATCCCATCGCCCACCTGGCACTTCATTTCCACTTCAAAGGTCTTCTGCAACATTTCGCTGGTACAAGGCCGTTTTGAGTGCTGAACAGACTCTCATGGGCTCTGGAGTCAATGGGACATTGTTGAGCAAGATTAAGATGGGTCTGCTACACCAGCCAGGGGCCAATGGGCCTGAGGGTGTGCTGCCAGGACTGAAAGGAGGGGGAAAGAGCGAGAGGGAGGGAAAGAGACAGAGGGAATTGGGCAAGGGACAAGATGGGATGAGGGCCAACTATCAATTTTGTTTGCTTTGACTTTTATACCTTAGCCTGCCGGACTCACAAACACACAGAAGTCTCACCCATTATACAATTGTAACAATGCTATATTCTGCTACTCTACTGCTCCCCAAATCCACCATGAAATTCTACAAAACATGTTAAAGTTGCACATGTACCATCCCTAACACTTTTTCCAAAGCATTCCTGGGGGTGGGAGGGAAGGGAGTCAAGGTGCAGTGCTTGTGCAGAAATTACTTCATTGTAATGAAGCCTAGTTGAGATTAGTAATAGCTAATCCTAAATTATGGAATGGCCTGCTGGAAGAGATCTTTCATATCACCAACCTTGACGGCTTTAAAAAGGCCATCAAGACAGATCTCTTCCTGCAGATCTTTCCTGACTGATCATCTCGGCTCCACTGATTTGAACTGCCCATCACTGCCCCAAGACGTCTCACCCCAAAACATGACTATTTTAAGTGATTTTAATTGGATTTTATAATGTTGTTGTTATTTTTATGAAGTTAGTTTTGAGGAAGGGGTTAAGGGTTTATGTAATTTTACTTTGTAATTAATTATGTATTTTTGTGTATTTTATGTTGTAACCTGCCTCGAGGCCTGTATGAGGGACTGTTTTCCATTTCCTCTTCAACACAGAAGTCAGCGTTCCTAATATAGGAAACTGCAAAGAGAATGACTTCAATCTCTGTTCACTTTGGCATGGAATGAAGGTTGGAAAGCATCTCCTGCTGGGAACAGCCACACCTGTGGAGGAGGGAGAACCAAGCATCCCTTGGCCCAATTTGTCTCTTGCAATGCTCTCAAGCAGAAGTGATTTCACCAGGGATGTCCTCTGCCTGTAGAAAAGATGGTTCCTTCCATAATAACACAATGGGAGATGTGACAGCATTCAGGACAGCAATTTCCTTTGGAGGGGGCATTGGGCAGATTGAGCCTATCCAGTTCTGCCACCCAGTACCTTGCTGTTGTTGGTCCTCACTCCCTGCCCTTGTGCCAGCTGGCATATTCTGCCAAACAGTAGGACTAGCATTTGATTTCACCATACGTTCAGGTGCAGCAAGTACCTTGGACAGCAGATTTTGGGCATCATAAAGGGGAGCAAAGTGGGGAGCCCAGAGATCAGGCAGCAGGAGCACAATCTAAAGGAAAACCCACCAGCACAATCCCCACAAAAAAATATAGGAACTGCAAAACAGCTTCTTTGGATTTTAACATGGGCTTGTAGGAGAAGACTTCCCAGTGGACCATGCTCTGTGGGAATCAATGTGAGCAGGAGGTGGGGAAGCTGGATTTTCACTCCGGCCACCGGTGAAATGTTTTCAACTGCCCATGCTCTCAAGGAAGTTAATGACAGAAGCATTATCCAAAGGCTAGCTCTGTGCAGCTGTCTGGGTTGATGAATTATTGATGGTGGCTAATGACTGGATAATTGAGGGAGAGCAGAGAGCAGCGGGTATCAATTATACATAGTGCAGTGGGCAGCTGGGATTGAGATGGGGGAGCTGGAATTCAGTACCACCCTATCACCTCAAGGGAACCCAAAAAGCCACCTTGCTCAGCCTAGTACAGTACTGTGAGGTAAAACCCATCAGAAGGAGGAATTAGGAGGAACTTCCTGACAGTAAGGGCTGTTCGACAGTGGAACACACTCCCTCGGAGTGTAGTGGAGTCTCCTTCCTTAGGGGTCTTTAAGCAGAGGCTGGATGGCCATCTGTCAGGGATGCTTTGACTTGGAGTTCCTGCATGGCAGGGGGTTGGACTGGATGGCCCTTGTGGTCTCTTCCAACTCTATGATTCTATGATTCTATGATTCTAAGCTTTGCTTTTCCTTGGCCAGATGTCCAAGCAGACAGACGGTGAGCAAAGTTGGGAAAAGTAGTTGATAAAAAGAGCAACTCCTCTCTTCCGACTATGGTGTGCCTCAGTCATCGTGGCTAAAGAATTCTGGGGGTTGTAACAAAAAATAATAACAATATATCCCAGTTCTGGTGTGGACAGGGCAAAATCCCTGGGCAAAGCATGTAACTGAGAAGGTGCATTTCAGCTTTGTTGGGGTGGTTTGGTTTTGCAGGAAATTCACCTTGCAAACCCACCTTGTCAGCCATGAATTGCTCAATGACAAGCAACTGGAACTATACTCTTGGACATGGAAACTTTTGACTTGCTTCTCAGTGGCAAATGAGAGGAAGGAGCAGAGTGGAAATAAGAAATAAGAAAACCCGCTCATAGAATCATAGAGTTGGCAGGAACTGCAAGAGCCATCTATTCCAACCACCTGCCATGCAGGAATACCGAATTAAAGCACTCCTGAGGTATGGCCATCCAACTTCTGTTTTAAACCTCCAAAGATGTAGAGTCCATAACACTCCAAGGCAGTCCATTCCACTGTTAAAACAGCTTCCTGTTGTTTAGATAGAATCTTGTTTTGGTCTCACTTTCTCATACAATGTGAGGTTGTTCTTCCAGCTGTTTACATAGAATTTTGTTTTTGCCTCACATTCTGATACAATTGTGACACCTAACTAATGGCCAATTCCTTTGCTCAAAATAAAGTAGATCTCAGAAAGGAAATGCTCCATGGAAGACACTACCAAAAACCCAAAGTCCCATTTAAGGAGTGATCCATAAGTGCAAACCTGGTCCTTTAGCAAGAGTGCTTCTCCTGAACAGGTTGCACATCTATTCCCTGATCACCTTTCACACAGCTTTGAGCTTGCACATCCATTCCACTCAAAGTTGATCTGGGGGATTGCCATTGACACACCAAAGGAAAGAAAAACATTCCTTCATGCAAGTGTGCTGAAGCTGGGAAGTGCCTTCTTTGGACAGCAGCTCACAGAATCCACAAGTAGCAATGCCATGCTGGCCAGGGGATTTGGGGATTTAAGAGTCCACCCCCCCCAAAAAAAAACCCTCACCAAAAAGCAACTTCTCTAAGCTCTGAATAAGAGGAATGACTTTTCTTGTTTCCATGAGCCATGACAATAATAATAATAATAATAATAATAATCCTCTCCCTTCAGATTGAGGTGGGATTACATCAATAAAATAGTAAAATACATGTATAAAAATACAATAATAAACATTAACAATATTAATAATACAATAAATTAACTAAAACATCATCTGGTCAGCCAAAGACATATTGAGAGCGTTTTGTCTTAAAATCTATAAGATGTCAGGTGGGTAGGCCCGCCGGAAGAGATCCATCTTAAGAGCCTTCTTGAAGGCATCTAAGGTGGTAATAAGACAGATCTCTTCCAGTAGGCTGTTCCATAATTTGGGGCCTAATTTGAGAGAAGTTGTTGTTAACCTGGACCTGTGGTGTTCTAATAATTTTTTCCCTGTTGTTCTGAGGGTGCGGGGCAGATTGTCCAGGGAGAGGCATTCCCTCAAGTAACTTGGGCCCAAGCCATTTAGGGCTTTAAAGGTAATAACTAACACTTTGTACTGTGCCCATAAGATGATCGGCAGCCAGTAAGTGAATTCAATACAGGTGTTATATGGTTCCACCTAGGTGTTGCAGTGACCAGTCTGGCTGCCACATTTTAGACTTGCAAGGGAGGTGACTAAAGGTTAGGACAGTGTGGGCTTCCATTTGTGGTGTTGAAGCAACTCTCCAGAGCCTTGCCCAAAGACTCTCCCCTCATTTAACAATGAATTCAGAGTAGTTTGCTGTCCATTAGACAGATGCACCACAAAGACTCCTCAAGCATGACCACAGCTGCCACCAGCTGGAGATAGCTCAAAAAGAGCAGGTCCCTTTTCATCCCCTGGCCATGCCTGGTATTTAGGTCCAGTTCATTTCCCTCTAGACAGACTTCTGCGCGTGAGGAGGGATCTCCATCTCTGCCCATCATCCACCTGCTTAGTATCCATGGAGCTGACAGGCTCGATCCGGAAGGTGATCAAATGCCCTTCATTTGTCCGCTGCCACGTTTCGGCTCTTGCTCAGTGCCTCCCTCCCTGCGCTCTTTCCTGCAACAGAAATTACAATTGTGATTTATTCAAACTCACCCACCCACTGCCTCTAATCTCTCAGCCTGCAGCACTGGGAGTAAATTCAATCAGGGGACTGTTTTATAACCACAGAGAAGCTCTTAGCCAGGCAATGACGGTGGCAGGAGCAGCGTGAGAGTGCCTCCATACCATAGAGCGCTAGGGAATCAGGACCCACACACCTGCCCATGGCCCCTAACATCCCTCTCTTGGACTTGTTCCTGGCGTTGTCTTCCTCAATGTAGGTTTTGTGCAACCAGGAGCATCAAAAGGCACACGGACAGAGAAGTGTCTTGGTAAAGAAGATATCTTTCCCTACCTCTTCCTTCCAAATGAATACTGCAATGCCCTGTGCTGTCTCCCATGCTGTGGACTGTCCCAGAGAAAAACCGTCACAGCCAGCGTGCCTGTATAGTACGCTCTGCAGCATCCATAACTGCATCCCATCCATCAACAGCTTTCAAAACCTTTGGGCAGATGAATTTTCCAAGGTGCAGCAGGAGGGGGAGACTGAGCAGAACACAGTAGGCTAAAGAAAACTACAGGGAACAACAGCCTAGGCCTAAACAAGAGCACCAGAACCCTTGGGTTGGATTCCACAGCCCAAACCTCCTCTTTCTCTTGGGCTTGGAGGCGACCATGGTGAACGAACAGTGAGGTCATTCCCAAAGCCAGAAGAGCAGATGCCTCCACCTTCCGGCCTGGTCTGTTTCCCAATGCAGCCCTCTTGAAAGCATCCAGCAGATCGGAAGGTGGGGAGCAGAAACATCCGCTGGGAGGTGGAAATCATCTCCCATTTTCTCATCCTCTGATCCAATTTCCTCCCAGAAGAGGCAGCGTCTGGTATTCACTAATGGCCCAATCCGTCTTAATTAGCCAAAGGGAGGGAAACTACTTAGGGGAGGGGAGCATGCAGTTCTCTGGCCTTCATACTGAAAAAGAAGAAAGGAGACAAAGGACAAGGAAGAGGAGGAGGAGAGTTCCTTGCCCAGTGCTGCTGGCTGGAATGTGTGCTCTCTGCTTATGAATGGACACCAGGCCAGGGCAGCCCTTTGCAAGCATCCATCTGCTCTCGATTCCAGTAACAGACTTAACATTCTCCTTAATTAGAACACCCAGAATGCAGATGTATGAGGCTGACTTGTTCTCTGGGTGGGAGGTATGCAATGGGGTAGGGGGGAGGTGAACTTCTATAATACGTTGAACTCAAAGCTGATGGTCTAACATGAGACTATGGGATGAGAAACAGTGTGGTTGCAATGGTCAGAGTCTTGGACTGGGACTTGGGAGATCCAGGTTCAGGTCTTAACTCAATCATAGAGAAAAGGTCGCTATAGACTAGACTTTCTCTCTCAGCATGACCTATCCCATGGTTGTGGTAAATACAAACCAGAAAGATAGTGTGCAATTGTACAAATAAATACTGGGCAGGCTGATCTGCTTAAAGAATGTAAGAGTCCTACTAGATATTATCAAGAAACCAGTAAGAACCAGCAAGTGGCTTCTGGGAACCCAATAGCTAAGACATGAAAGCATTAGGCCTCTTCCTCTCTTTCACCCCTGGAAACTGATATTCAGAGGTATACTGATTCTGAACATGGGGTCTCCATCTAGCTCCAAGCACAGAACTATGTATTCCACAGTTCCACTGCTAACATCCTGTGGTACTGAATTCATTCATCATGTGTTTCTTGGTGGCACCCTGATCCATGTATTGTTTACAGGGTGAACTTGCCTTCCTTTCATCTGTTGATTCTATGCTTCCCATAGTTTAAGTTCTTTAATTCCTTTTCCTGCTATTTTTTTCCTGAGTTTAAAACCCTCCTTTTGATCCCTTGCCATGACCCAATGGAAAGTCACATACTCTGTACATATTCCAAGGCCAAAAATGTATCTGCAATCAGCAAGGTACCTGAAAAGTGGATGAAGGCAGGGAGCTCTAAGTAAAGACCAGTAAATTACTGGGCCTAGTTCTCCTCTGAGATGGTGCAATAAAAAGGACCAAGCATCTTTCATGAAAAGTCTTGGGAGACCAAAGATTCTTTAATTCTGTGCCAGAACTGTTTAAATATCATGCATCCCATATTTAAAAATATTCAACTGATTTAGAGCCTGTGCTTCTTAATGGGCACTTTATAGCAATTAACTCTTCTTCCTGCAAAATTCTTGGACGTAAACAGCTCTTCCCCCTCTACGGTGTCCTTCTTTCTTTTTAAATACAAGTTCCATGATGCTTTGAGAACCACTTCACTTTGGGTTTTTCTGCCCCCCCCCACATGCCATCCTGCTCTTTTTCCAAGTTAATGTTTAGAGTGGAGGAGTAAAAGTACAAAAGTGTATGAGGTATTATATCTCTGTGTTAAGAAAATACAAAAAGGGAGACAATGTTTGTAATGTTCATAATGTTTATAAGGAAAAAAATGTAAAGAAATTTAAATATAATAAAAACAATATCAGCAGCAGCTCAGGGGGGCAGTACAACTCTCCAATCCAAAGGACTACTCCTGCCCTTCCATAGGAACTTACGGCAAGGTGAAAGAAATGGCATACAAACAAGGGCACAGCCAAGCTTCATGCACAGGAATCACAGAATCACAGAGTTGGAAGAGACCACAAAGGCCACCCAGTCCAACCCTTACCATGCAGAAATATACAAACAAAGCACCTCCAACAGATGGCCATCCAGCCTCCATTTAAAAACAGAACCATATTCATGCTGGGAAATTTGCCATATTCAATCTGGCCCCATCCTCATCCTCATCCTCATCCTTCCAATATATGTTCGTGCCAATATTAAACCATCCTGCTTGGTTTTTGTGACTTTGCTTCTTATCACCAGCCAAGCAGCAAAGATATAGTAGTAGCTTGTTTACTGCAGAGCCTATAACACTGTAGTTACTATTTGAGGACTACATTTCCCAGAAATGACCAAATAACATGGCTTGTGGCCATTGTGGCTGATAGATTCTGGCAGCTATAGTCCAAAAAGCAACTTTCCCAAACACGGGTTTCTTTTGTTTTAGTATTCAGGATCATCACATCAACTTAAATTTCAACAGCTCTGCAATAACTGCAGAGTCACACACTCCTGGCAATTGCAGGAGTTGGAGCATAACTGCTAATTTTTCCAAAAGAAGATACAGGCCAAAATGTCAAAGGCCTGGAATATTTCATGACATAGCTAGATGACTCTGTACTGTACTTATACTTACCTGGGAAGGTAAAAACTAGGGATTAGTATTATGTTTTCCCTTAGAAGCTGGTGGACAGCTCTTCAAGCATTGCTCCTTTAAACAGGATTAATTAAATAGCTCTCTCTGCTGGTAGTAAACAAGATTTGCAGTCTAATACCACCAATTAATGCTAATAGGTATATTGAAAGAAACCATGGAGTTTATCATACGACAGAATTTGGGGGTATAATGCAATGGCAATCCGAACGCAATCATGGGGTTTCACGTAATTGCGTATTAGAGTATCTCACGCAATTTGGGGCAATGAGGGGTCATTTTCAGGCAATGGGAAGTCATTCGGAATGCATTCTGAATGCAATCAGATTTCACGTAAATTTGCTAAACTAGTGAATTCACGTAATTGCAAATTGGCTCCATCCACAATTGAGAGAAATTCCTCCAATGTGATAAACTCCCATGAAACATTGTTGGGGAGGGGGAACATTCACTAGCCCCTTCCATTTAAAGTATCTGAGGAAACATGGCTCCTCTTGAGTTTGCTAACAAAGTGTTAATAGCTTTGGAAGCAAAAGTAGCTGCTAAAAAGCTTTTTAACTGAAAACTAGCACACTAGTCTCTCCAAGTACAGGAGATGCTTCTTACCATTACTTCATCTTTAAACTTTCCTTTTCTCCAGGGCTGGGGAAACAAGCAGATGGGCAGATATTGTTGGACTCCAAATCCATGTCCCTCCACCATTGGTAATGCTGGCTAGGGCTGCTGTGAGATCTAGTCCAACGGTCATGGAATTATAGAATTGAAAGAAGACCCCTGGAGCCATCCACTTCAACCCCATTCTGCCATGCAGAAACACAGAACCAAAGCACCCCTGACAGGTGGCCATCCAGCCTCTCTCTAAAAACCTCCAAAGAAGGAGAGTCCACCATACTCCAGTCCAGGGGAGTGTGAGCCCAAACAGAAAGGCCAAAATAAAGCTGCTTTGGATCACTTTGGAAGTATGCTGTTTAAATGACACACACATCTTAAGAGGCCAGAAGCTGTGCCAAAGCTGCACTCCAGTCCTTAGGACTGGAGTGTGGCTTTGGAATGGCTTCTATTTCATTTAAACAGCATACCGCCAAAGTGATCCAAAGCAGCTTTATTTTGGCTGTCTGTTATTTGGGCCCTGTGTTTCATGGTTGAACAGTTCTTACTGTCAGAAGTTCCCCCTAATGTTGAGTTGGAATCTCTTTTCCTATGGTTTGAATCCATTGCTCTGGGTCTCTGGAGCAGCAGAAAACAAGCTTGCTCCATCCTCAGTCTTCAGGGTGCAACATCATCCCCCATTTCCATTTTAAAGAATGCCAATTTTCTATTACAGAACTGGAGTTTATGTGTTTCAAAGGGATGTGTGGAGGCAAGGTGCCTTCACTCCTTTGAATAATGGAGAATCTGGCCATTTTGTGGCTATGCATCCCAGAGTCTTAAGCTAAAGAATTCCCAAGGACACATTGAGAACAGCAGCACTATTGCATCAGCACCCCATAATGCTCCTAGCACCCATGTTCCTTCACCACAAAACACCAGGGGCTTCTGCAATTGGAGGCGGCCAGAGCACCAGGCTTTCTCAAGCATAAAGCAAAGCTGCCACTTCACTTTAGCAGAGAAGAGGCAGGTTTGGAAGCCCTGACTCTACTAGGCAAGAAGCCATCTTCAACTCTATGCAGGCCAGGCCAGGCCAGGCCAGGCCAGGCCGAGATTGGTCAGGCTATGGCCAAAAGAGAACAGCTTTTGAGGTGCCCTTGGTGCTGAGAGCAGCAGTTCCCTGAGCCTGCATTATTCATGGAGCCTTGTCGGGTAGTGAATTATTTATTCAGCACTATTTGTAGGGAGTGGTGAGATGCACCAAGGTGCTTTTAAAGTGGAGGGGGGTGGGAAAGAGCGAGACAAGCATACAGATTTTTAACCCCTTCTTGGTGGAAAAATACTCCCTGTGAGCTGCTTAACTTTCAGTACCATGACGGGGAGCATTAGGAAATACATAGGAACGGTCTAGTTTTTATTTAGCTGCTCCAGGAGCCCTTTTGAGTGAAGGAGTTAAAACCAAGATAAAGAGATGATTCACATCCTCCCACTGGAAAGCACAAAGCTCTCTAAAAGTGCACCTTTTCACCAAGGAGATAGCTGCCCATAGGAAAAGGCCATTCCTAGTGGTTAGATTTCACAACCGGCCACATGAACCAGAGGGCAAGGAAGACTAGTGCCCCATGAGCAGATTTATCAGCTGCTTACCAGCCATCTCTACTGCTGCCTTTTGGGAAGGAAGCTTTGCACAGAATGCTTAATGAAGAGCGGTTCAGAAGAAGAAGATACAGGTCATGGTGATCCTGCCATTTGCTATGACTCAGGGTGACCAAAGCTGGGAATTTTACTCCTTTGGGGACAGTAAGAGGCTTGAAAAACATCCTTCTGAGCCCACAAAATAGGAGGAGAGTTAGCAGATGTTACACACCATAGCTCAGCCGTAAAGTCACCAGGAAGCCTGAGCTGTGTCATATGCGGAGGGGAGGGGGGATAATAGCATTAGTCTGCCTTTTAGGTTCATTGTACATATTGCTAAGCTATTGTCCACGGAGTGCTTAAAGCATTTAAGGAAAGTTCATAGAATCATAGAGCTGGAAGAGACCACAAGGGCCATCCAGTCCAACCTCCTGCTATGCAGGAATTCTCAATCAAAGCATCCCTGACAGATGGCCATCCAGTCTCTGGTTAAAAAAACCTCCAAAGAAAAATGCTCCACCACATGCTAAGGGAGCATCTTCCATTGTCAAACAGCTCTTATTGTTAAAACGTTCCTCTTAATGTTTAGGTTGAATCTTTTTTCCATCCATTGTTCTGTGTTCTTGTCTCTGGAATAGCAGAAAACAAACTTCCATCCTCAATGTGACACCCATTCAAATACAGGGCTATCATATCACCTCTTAACTATCACTTCTCCAGGCTAAACATACCCAGCTCCTGAAGTCTTTGCTCATGGGGCATGGCTTCTGGACATGCTCCAATTTGGCAACATCCGTTTTTAAATTGTGGTGCCCAGAACTGGACACAGTATTTCAGGTGAGGCCTGACCAAAGCAGAAGAGAGCAGCACTATAACTTCATTTGATCTAGACATTATACTTCTATTGATGCAGCCTAGAATCACATTGGCTTTTTTTAGCTGCCGTATCACATTGTTGACTCATGTTCAACTTGTGGTCTATTAGGACTCCTAAATCCCTTTCACATGCAGTCTTGTTAAGCCAGGTGTCCCCATCCTATATCTATGCATTTCATTTTTTTCCTGCCTAAGTGCAGTACCTTACATTTCTCACTGTTGAAATTCATTTTGTTAGTTTTGACCCAGCTTTCTAACCTATTAAGGTCATTTTGAATTTTGATTCTTTCCTCTGGGATATTAGCTACTTCTCCTAATCTGGTGTCATCTGCAAATCTGATAAGCATGCTCTCTATTCCTTCATCCAAGTCATTGATGAAGATGTTGAATAGCACTGGGCCCAGGACAGAACTCTGTGGCACACTACTGGTCACTTCTCTCCAATATGAAAAGGAACCATTGTTGACAACCCTTTGGGTTCTATTGGTCAACCAGTTACAAATCCATTTAACAGTTGCATTGTCTAACCCACATTTTACTAGCTTGTTTGCAAGAATGTCATGGGGAACCTTGTCAAAGGCCTTACTAAAATCAATATATACTATATCTATGGCATTTCCTTCATCTGTCAAGTGCAGCCACTCACTCAAAACCATAAAGTTGCAAGTTCAAGACCAGCAAAAGGGCTCAAGCTCGACTCAGGCATGCATCCTTCCGAGGTTGCTAAAATGAGTATCCAAATTGTTGGGGGCAAGTAGCTTACAGTTGTAAACCGCTTAGACACTGCTTAGGCGGTATGAAGCGGTATATAAATGAAGCTGTTTGTTTTGTTTGTTTGTTCTGTTCTCCAGGAGTTCTCAAAGACTATTGTCAATGGCTCTGAGATTACATTTGCCAGCTCTTTTAATATTCTCAGATGCAGTCCAGCTGGTCCCGGAGACTTAAATTCATTTAGACTAACCAGATCTTGCTGTACTATCTCTTAACTTATTCTGTGCTTCATTTCCCCTATTGTGTCCTCTGCTCCATTTCCCTCAGTTTGAGCACCCCTTTACTTTTCTGAGAAGACTGAGGTAAAGAAGGTGTTGAGGAATTCTGCCTTTTCTCTGTCCCCTGTTAGTGTTTCTCCATGTAATGGCGCTATCACTTCTTCCTTCTACATACCCAAAAAGCCCTTAACATCTCTAGCAAGCCTGAGCTCATTCTGTGCTTTTGCTTTTCTGACTTTACCCCTATATATGCTAGCTACTTTTTTTAAATTCCTCCTTGGTTATTTTTCCCTTTTTCCATTTTTTATACATGCCCTGTGTAAAACCTAGCTCATCTGAAAGTTCATTAGTCATCTATCCTGGTTTCTTGAGACACCTTCCATTTTTCCTCTTCATTGGAACAGTTTGAGATTGTGTCTTCAGTATCTCCTTTTTGAGAAACTCCCATACATCCTGAACTCCCTTCTCTTTTAGTATTCCTGACCATGGGATCACCCCCAGTATTTCTCTAAGTTTACTGAAATCAGCTTTCCTAAAGTCTAGAATGCATATCTGACTATGCCTGGCTGTATAACAAACTCTAGGAGAACATGGTCACTCACACCTAAGGATCACACCACTTGCACCCCATTAACTAGGTCATCCCTGTTGGTTAGAATCAGATCTAAAATAGCTGATCTCCTTGTTGCCTCATCCACATTTTGGACAATGAAATTGTCTTCCAGGCAAATGAGGAATTTGGTGGACTGAGTTTTGACTTCCAGCAAATATCAGGATAGTTGAAATTACCTATCGCTACTACATCTCTTGTTTCTGAGTGTGTAGTCTTAGACTGTAAGCCTGAGGGCAGGGAACCATCTAATTTATAAGATTGTATGTACAGCACTGTGTAAATTTACAGCGCTATATAAATAAAGGGGCTTTCTAGATTGGCAGGAAAGTGTGACATGAAGTTGCCTTTTCCTTAATGCTTAGCAGCTGCACCACAACCTTTAGATGGAGCTGCGCTCTTCTGCAGTTTTTAAAAAAGAAGCTGGGAAAACCAGCACCTTTTTAAAGATGCTTCTTCTCCCCTAAAACGCAAAAAAAGCATTTTCATGGCACACCTTCCCTTTTTCTCATCTAAAGGCTAAAGTTTCATGCAGCCATGAACACACTTCTTTTTGCCAATCTAGAAAGCCCCATAGGTTAATAATAGTCATCTGTTCTAGAAAGGCATCATCCAATTCCTCAGTCTGACTTGGGGTTACAACCTTGGACAAGTCACATGCTCTCAGGCTCAGGGGAAAGCAACGGCAAACCTCCTCTGAACAAATCTGTCTAAGAAAACCCCATGATAGATTTGCCTTAGGAGTACCATAAATCAGAAACAACTTGAAGGCACACAACAACAGTTCTCTAAGTATTATTCACATATGCTTTTAGGGCTGTTAACCATTTGAGGAACAAGAAGGGGTACACTGATCCTGTTAGCCTAGACAAAAGCTGAAGGAAACCTACAACAGGGTTGGGAGGGGCAGCAAATACTTTCATAACCAAGCTATTTGCACTCCCTACTCTGCAGGGGTGCAGAAAGTGCTATCTAGGCCCACTGAGGTACGATTATTAGCTATGACTCAGGGCTTCCATTCTGGAAAATCTTATCCCTTTGAGGGACGTATGAGGTCTAAAGGACAAGACATAAGATGCAGGAATTGTTAAGTATAGTCCTGTACGCATGTGGTCAGCTATTGTAGGATCAAAATATTAGACCAAATGGGCCAGAGAAGGAGCGTGCTGCCCATAAATCAAGCAGCCCTTTAGTGGCGCCACTTTCAGAGAGATTTGCACTTTTCAGTGGGAGGATGTGAATGATCTCTTTATCTCACTTTTAACTCCTTCAGCCAAAAGGGCTCCTTGAGCAGCTTAGATGTGCTAAATAAAAACAAGACAGTTCCTGATTATTTCATAATGCTTTCTGTCATGGTATGGAAAGTTAAGCAGTTCCCGTGGAGTATTTTTCTGCATTTCCTTGAGACTAGGGAACACAAGACTGGTAATTGGGGAAGGCTATAATGGATTTTTGGGTAGTTTTCGGGCTATGTGGCCATGTCCTGGTTTATTCCTGATGCTTCGTCAGCATCTGTGGCTGGCATCTTCAAAGAATCCTGGCATGGGAGTGAATGGAGTGATCCTTGGTTGAGAGGGACTGATTTACATGTTAATCTCTGTGTTGGTCTGTTGTTGAATGGCAAGGCCTCAGGGTGTCTAATTAATGATCCATTGTCTGCTGGGCAACCCTCCTCATCTTGGGTGGTTTTATTTGCATGGGCTGGGTCTTGATTTTGGCATTTTTCACGACAGGTAGCCAAACTTGGTTTACTGTAAGGATTTCTTCTTTCCTGCTGAAGTTGTCCAGGTGTTTGTGAATTTCAATGGCTTCCCTGTGCATTCTGACCTGATAGTTGTTGGCATGGTCCAGAATTTCAGTGTTTTCACACAGCATTTTATGCCCAGGATGGTTTATAATGTATTCTGCTACTGCTGATTTTTCTGGCTGACACAGTCTGCAGTGTCTCCCATGTTCCTTGATTTGTGTTTGGAGGCTTGTGTGACAAGCAAAACCTTCTGAAATGCCCTCTTTTATACAACTTTATAGCATGAAGTCCAAACACAAATCAAGGAACATGGGAGACACTGCAGACTGGGTCAGCCAGAAAATAGCATCACTTGCTGAAAATCCTTCTTGTACACAACTAGTAAAGTTCCAGAAGCCCTTTTTTATTTTATTTTTTATTCTGGTAACCCTACCTGAAATCACTGCTGACTCCCCCAAAGCCACCAGGTCACATTGAACATTTTCTTCAGTTGCAAACACTCTCCCTCTTTCACCAAAGTGATTTTCAACATCTTTTTAAAAAGGCTGTTTCAGGGAGGAAAGAACTTTCAGCTATGAAAGAACTAAAAATGTCTTAAAGAGCAAAGATATACAAGTGAGCACAAAAGTCAGAATCATATAAGCAACTATATTCCCCATTATCATGTATGGATGCGAGAACTGGACAATTAAGAAAACGGATAAAAAGAAAATAAATTCCTTCAAGATGTGGTGCTGGGGAACAGTGCTGAAGATACTGTGGACAGCCAAAAAGACAAACAAATGGGTCTTAGAACAGATTGGGCCTGAGATCTCCCTGGAAGCAAAGATGATGAAGCTGAGGCTATCATACTTTGGCCATGACATGAGAAGACACAACTCACTAGAAAAGACCATAATGCTAGGGAAGGTGGAGGGAAGTAGAAAGAGTGGAAGACACATGTTAGATTGATGGACTCCTTAATGTAGTCCATCCATCTAGAGTGACGTCTTCTCTTTCTGGTCACAGACATGAATCTGCAAGAACTAAGGAAAGTAGTGGGAGATAGGGAGTGTTGGAGATGTCTCATCCACAGGGTCAGCATGAGTCCAGATCGACTCAAGGGTGGTTAACAACACTTCAGCAATCCACCCTGAAGCAACCAAAAATACCTAAACTATGTTGACGAGGAGTGACATAGTGTCAATTCGGGTTATTCAAAATAGCAAGTGTGATGCTATGGCCCTCCAGAGCTCCATAAGCAGCCAAAATGGGGTGAAGAAGCCAACTGAGCTCTGGGATCCACCTGCTCCTGAGGTGGTTGTTTGATCAGAACCAGCAGCATTGCTACTGTACTGAAGATGCTCCTTTAGCTCTATCTGCTGGACAACAGCTTGTATTACACAAAGGGACTTTCTTTTGATTCCTCTGCCTAATGCTACTTGGAAATTTAAAAATAAAAAAGCTTCAGAATTCAACAGAACAGAAGGAGCTAAAGGTGCTGTTCTAAAGGTGGACACTGGAAGAAAGGAAAAGGGGATACAGGTTACAGATGGCACTACTTCTAGAACACGACTAAGGAAATTTTTATCCTGTTGAGTGTCATTCTTTTTCCCTTTCCATTCCATTGGAATGTAAGGTAGATTGTTCTCGCCAAAGTATGAGTAAGTTACTTTTGGGACTACAATTTTCACAACCATCCCAGCCAACATGGCAGTATCCACAGTGGAGTTTGGATAGCTTTTCTAAGTTCTTTCCTGCCAGAAAGCTAAACTGATAGTTTCCAGAAGATTCTCAAAATGGAGAGAAAGGCATCCTAGTTCTGCAAGCTGGCCATGTGTACTCTAGGAAAAACATCAGTGGCAGGTTCAGAAAAACATGTAATTGTA
The DNA here is from genome assembly GCA_034509955.1 of Urosaurus nigricauda. Lineage (NCBI taxonomy): Eukaryota > Metazoa > Chordata > Lepidosauria > Squamata > Phrynosomatidae > Urosaurus > Urosaurus nigricauda. The sequence continues at coordinate 137,026,228 of JAOEGL010000002.1, forward strand.
TGCAGAGAAAAAAACAGAGAAGTGGCTGTTGATTGTTGATAGCTTGTTTCTAGTCTTCCTAACATGGAAGGAGAAACAACAGGAACACCAAGGGAACCTGGATACAAGAATAAAGGAGAGCCATGGGTTTTCAAGCTGTGTTTAGGGAACTCAGGGCTTCTCAGGCTGGGCTCTTTGATGATTAGTGTGCTACTACCAATCAGTCCACATAGAAAGTGTAGTTGCAAAGAAATGTAGGATGTGGCCCAAGTCAGTTCACACAGAGCAACAACAAAGTGCCACAGGTCAGGACTGGATAATGTTCTGTAGAAGTGGCCTTTGAATCTTTGCTGCAAGTGGGCATTTGAGGACAGGGAAACAGAGTCCCATTAGATAAACTGATACAAATAATATTCCCTATAGGTATGAAATTTGAAAACCACTGGAAGGGACTGTGCTGCCAGAACCAAGCTGCACAAACATTTCTGAGCTGTGAAGGTTGTGCAGAGGACTACTTCCTACAACATTTACTGCTTGCTAGAAGACACCATTAATTTTTAACCTACAAAGACAAAAGTTTGTTGTTGTCGTTGTGTTCCTTCAGATAATTTCTGACTTATGGCAACTCTCTCATGGGGTTTTCTTGGAAGAGTTTGTTCAGAGGAGGGTTGCTATTGCCTCCCTCTGAGGCTGAGAGATAGTGACTTGCCCAAGGTCACTCAGCAGGTTTCCATGGCTCAGTGGAGATTCAAACCCTGGTCTTCCAGTGTCCTAGTCCAACATTCAAACCACTACACCATGCTAGCTCTTACAGGAATCTGAGCAACCTTCCAAACGAACAGAAGAGCTACCATTTGCTGGTTCCCACAATGTAGCCAATCACACACTTATTGTGCAACAGCACACCCATATCCAAATGTCTGACGGAAGGGTATACCAACTCCTTTGCCTCCTGATGTGTCCATGCTACCTATATTTTTTCATCTGAATGCCAATCTCAGTGAGAGACCCTTCCCAGAAGCGGAAGAGTCAGGATAAAATAAGTACTTCACACACTGCAATATTCAGCTGTTAAAGTTGTTACAAGATGTAGTGAGAGCTGCTAATTTGGAGTGGTTTTAAAGAGTGTAAGACAAATTCATGTAGAGCAAGATTATTGAGAGCCAGCCTGGCATAGTGGTTTGTGTGTTGGATTATGACTTTGGAGACCAGGGTTCAATTCCCCGCTCAACTATAAAACCTACTGGGTGACCTTGGGCAAGCAACATGCTCTTAACCTCAGGGGAAGGCAAAGGCAAGCCTCCTCTGAACAAAGCTTACCAAGAAAATCCATGATAGCTTTGCCATAAGCCAGAAACAACATGAAGGCACACAACAAGGCTACTAGTCATGGTGGTTATATATTTACCTTCACCATCAGAAGCAACATGTGACGCAGCACTTAGTGGTTAAAACACCATTTCTGATGATCGGAAGATTGGATGTTTGGCAGTTTGAGGCCCAAGTGCTGCATGATGGGGTGAATTCCTGTCACTAGTCCCAGCTTCTGCAACCTAGCAGTTCAAAAGCTTGCAAATGCAAGGAGATAATAGGTACCACTTCTCAGTGAGAATGTAACAGTGTTTGGTGCAGTCATGCTGACCACATGACCACCACAGCAGTCCTTGGACAATGCTGGCTCTTTGACTTAGAAACGGAGATGAACACCACCCTTACAGTCGGTTATATGACTAGACATTCATGTCAAGGAACTACGAGGGGGTATCCAAAAGTTTTAATGATCACCTTTTTTAAAAAATTGACATAAAGTTTGTTTTTATTTGTAGTTGTTAACTTAGCTCTATGTAATTACTATCGAGATATATACATTTTTCCCAGCGTGTCTTGACCCTCCAAATACCTGATATTGTAGAAGTCTGCAAATTGCACCTTACGAGGGGGTATTGTAAATAATTAACATCCGGAAGTTATTATGGCATATTGATTAAATTTTGTCAGTGTCATCATTGGTCCCTACGTGCACATTGCTGAGAAAATCAGCTCATTGCGTCCTTTATTTTTGTGACTGGCTGTGCCAGAAGTGACTGAAGTGTAAAATCCTTATCAGATGCAATCTGGAAGCTTCTACAATATCAGGTATTCGGAGGGTCAATATACGCTGGGGAAAATGTATAAATCTAGATAGTGACTACATAGAGATAAATTAACAACTACAAATCAAAACAAACTTTATGTCAATTTTTTAAAAAGGTGATCATTTAAAAAGGTACCTTTACCTACCAGAAGCAACAAGCCTCTGAATATCAGTTCCTGGGGAACAAAGGCAGAAGGGTGTTGTTGCACTTGTGTTGCCTGTAGTTTCCCATAGGCTGGCACTGTGGACACATAACACTGGGCCAGATGGTTCTTCAATCTAGTCTGATTGCCTTTAAAAATAAGTGTTAGAGTTGTCAACCCAAAGGCCAACAATTTCAGAGAGATTATCAAGAGCTGCATTCCAACAGTAGGCAGGGCAAATGGTGGGGACAAAATATAGCAGCATATTTTAACTTTAACATCCTGCCACTAAATAAGTATTAGGGATGCCACTTCAATCTTTTAGAATGGAAAAAACCCATACAAAAGCTGTTAGACCACCAAACAATGGTGCAATGGGGAAGATTGCATGGCTAGTTGGGGAAACCTAAAGGGCCAGACTGAGGTCCCTCAAGGGGTGATTTCAGACCCAAAGCCCAAGGTGTGGTGCCATCAGCATACTGATCAAAATCATGGCAATTCCTACTAAAAGATATTCCATTCATGGACAAGAATCTATAGCGTGCAGTGCCCCCTGCCCCCAGTTACAGGGCTTTCTGGATGCACCACATTATCTATATCCATTTCAATCTGGTTTAAAGCCAGGTTACAGGACCGAGACCGCTTTGGTTGCTTGCTTTGATGGAGGTAAACGGAGAACTGGACAGGAGAATGTATCCTTGCTGGTTCTGCTGTATTTCTCAGTGGCTTTTGATACTATCGATCATGGCGTCCTCTCCAAGATGGGACTTGGGTGGCACTGTTGTGTAGTAGTTCTGGCCTTTCTTTGGGGCAGAGGGTGGGGGGAATGACCTCAGGTGGTGGTGGTGCAGGACTCTTGTCTGATGCCCTGGCCTGTGGAGTTTATCAGGTGCTGTTTAACTTCTATATGAATATGGAGAAGTCATCTGGATTTTTGGAGTCTGGTGTCACCAATATACTGATGACATCCTATTTTACCTCTCTTTTCCATCTGATTCCAAGGAAGCTGTCTCAGTATTGAACCGATACCTGATGTCGGTAATGAGTGAAGTAAAAAACAAACAAACCTGAAACTTAACCCAGATGAGACAGAAGTACTGGTCAGTCAGAAGGCATATCAGAGAATACAGAGTCAGGAGTTACAGGAAGCATATAATTTCCTTGTTGAAACAGCTTCAGTGGCTATATTCATTTCTGGGCACAATTCAAAGTGCTGGCTATGATCTACAAAGCCCTACGTGCCTTAGGTCCAGGCTATCTTAAAGACCTTATTTTCCCATACAAATCTACAAGAACTCTTACAATCTTCAGAGGACGGCTTTCTCTCGGCCCCACCGCCATCACAGGCTTGGGACATGAGAGAAAATCTTCTCTCCCACCTGGTCCCCGTCTTGCTTTCCTCTTTCTGGCAGGCAAAACCCTTTTTATTTCAGCAGATTTTTAATATGTAATGTAACTGTGAGAGGTTTTTTTTTATTGGATTGTGTGTTTTATTTTTTACCTTTGGATGTTTTCAATTGGTTTTATATCATTTTAATTGTGACTATTTAATTGTGACTGTTGCTTCAATAGTAGCTTTGAAGACTGCACTGTGGGTTATGATTGGCTACCTGCTGTGAGCCACCCTGGGTCTCAATCTAGGAGGCACACCATATAAATAAAATAAAGTAAAAGTATTTGAGCACAACAAGGCACACAGAATATGCATGGAAGTCCAAGAACAGTGTTACCTGTGACACAGCTGGAGCATGATCATGCACCATCTACAGCCTGAACTTTACACCAGCTATCTAATGTGAGGACAATTGTTTTCTTCCAATGTGCCAGGGACTAGTGCCATATTTGTCCCTATTGGCTACAACTGGTTCTTTCTTTCTTGGAAACTTTGCCAGGGACCAACAGTTGATTGTGTATGAATCAGCAGATCCAGGCACCACCGCTGGGTAGACTGCTTCATAGGATGCTAACACCTCAGAAAAAGAGGTACTTTGGATTTAGCATTTCACTAAAATGGTGAAGGGTCTGGAAACCATGCCCTATGAGGAAAGACTTAGGGAGCTGGGGATGTTTAGCCTGGAAAAAAGAAAGTTAAGAGGTGATATGATAGCCCTGAAGGGATGTCACACTAAGGAGGGAGCAAACTTGTTTTCAGCTGCTCCAGAGAACAGGACCCGGAACAATGGATGCAAGCTCCAGGAAAAGAGATTCCACCTCAACATTAGAAAGAACTTCCTGACAGTAAGGGCTGTTCAACAGTGGAACACACTCCCTTGGAGGGTGGTGGAGTCTCCTTCCTTGGAGGTCTTTAAGCAGAGGTTGGATGGCCATCTGTTGGGTATGCTTTGATTGGGAGTTCCTGCATGGAAGGGGATTGGACTGGATGGCCCTTGTGGTCTCTTCCAACTCTGTGATTCTATGACGTCTTGCACACTAGCTGTAAAGGCTGAGGGAGAGGAAGTTCTGAATATAAGCCAACTGATGATGATCCTTGGTTCACACCGACTGCAAGTCAGGCCTGTCATACAACTGAATGGACAAATGCAGACTGAGCTAAACATCATCTTGTGATGCTATCAACAGATACAAAATGCTCATGAGAACTAGGCCTACAGATCCCACACATGAAATAGCCTCTCTATATTAATTTATGTCATGTGACTGGATTTTTCTTAGCTCAGAGCAAGCCTCAGAAAAATGGAAAATCCATGGTACTGCTCAGCAGGTAGCAAAGTACGGATACTTTAATTGGCCAAGATTGTTTTTGCCTATTGTTTCTGTGTCCCTCCCCCACCTGCCCCAAAAGACAGGACAGCTATAGCACCACAATCTCCAGTTACCCTACGAGTTGATCTGATGCTGACTGAACACTCCCCTACCCCCAGTACCTGAGAACACTGACACTTACACATCAGAACTAAAACTTTTTGAAGTCTCTCAACATCTGCTTTTAGAAAGCTGCCCCATGTTACAGTGAGGGATTCATCTTTCTGCATCAGGAAGAACACATCACATCTCCAGCTGTGAATGTGCAACAAGTGTCCTCAGCTGATTTGGGATCAATGGCAGGGCAATAAATAAAGTGGTCCATGGTCAGGATCAGGAAGCCTTGTGGTCCGGGTGGCTCTTCAGCTTGTGGAACTTGACACTGTCTAATTTCTCAAAGCGCTTGTCACAGTGCTCACAAGTGAAGTTGTACTGGACTTCTGAGGTATGCTTCTTCATATGCCAGTTGAGAGAGGCCCGCTGCCGGCACTGGTAGCCACAGATCTCACACCTGCAAAGAGAAGAGGCCATCAGATCTGTACACTCTAGGGCAGTGGTTCTCAACCTTTCTAATGCCGCGACCCTTTAATACAGTTCCTTATATTGTGGTGACCCCCAACTATACAATTATTTTCGCTGCAACTTCATAACTGTAATTTTGCTACTGTTTTCCGATTATCTTAGGTGATCCCCGTGAAAGGGTAGTTTGACACCCCCCAAAGGGTCGTGACTCACAGGTTGAGAACTAATGCTCCCCAGGGCATGGGAGTAGCAGAGCTCATACCCCTGACCTAATGCCATCACCTTGGGCATCCGAGCCCTCAAACAGCAGACAAAGGACACCCTTAAAGATCTAGTACGTTTTATTGCACAGCATGCACACCAGCCCACTTGCTATAGTGTACCCCCAATGGGGTGGAATAGCCTTATGTAAGTAACAGGGCCAGAAAGTTCCACCAGTGGAGGGAAATTTCCAGGGACAGGTTTAATACTTGGCTCTCAATCAGAGAACAGTCTGCCAGGCTAAGTCTATGGCTACAGATTTTAACCAGTGCTATTTTCTATAAAAAGCCATCCAATCCTGATAAAACTGTTATACATAACCTGTAGTCATCTGAAAGCAATTCTTTGGTCTCGGATATTATTTGGATAATGCAGTGGTCCTAAAACTGCGTTCTTTAAGAGATTTTGGACTTCCGCTCCCAGAAGCCCAGGCTATTGGCCAACCTGGCTGAGGCTTCTGGGAGTTGAAGTCCAATATCTCTTAAAGGGCACAGTTTAGGGACCACTGGGATAACGTGATAATAACTAAAAGGTTCACTCAGACATTTTATATTACACTGGTCCCTCCAGATTCGCGGCGCTGACATTCGCGGTTTCGGTCATTTTTGAGGCCAAGGCCACAGCTCCCTCCATCCCCATACCGGCATCTTCCGCCTAGCACTGGGGACACTTGTAATTGGCTCCGGCAGCCATCAGGACTCTCTTTCCCAGCAGCGCATGGGGCCCGGTATGCACATGCTCCACCCACTCTGCCACAGCCGACTGACGTTTCACATGTCAATGTTTCACATTGTTTCAATGTTTCACATTGAAATGTTTCAATGTTTCACATTTCACATTCAATGTTTCACATTGGCTGCGGTGGAGGGGGTGAGGCGTGCACACGCCAGGCCCCAAGCACTGCTGGGAAAGAGTCCTGATGGCTGCCGGGGCCAATTACAAGCCCCGGCAGCCCAGGCTCTGATTAAAGTCCCCAGCATCAGGCAGAAGATGCCAGTAATGGAGGGAGCGGGGAGGGAAGGAAGGAAGGGAGAGAATTTCACAAATAGTCAAGTCCCATTGTCCTCAATGACGCCATTGGGGACAATGGGACTTGAATATTTGCAAAATTTCGGACTCACAGGAGGGCCCGTAACATACCTCCCATGAATCCGGAGGGACCACTGTATTCTTGTGTCGCTTAAACTAACAGCTTCTACCAATGCCTCCTTCCTCTTAGGAATGGAAACACTAAGCCATCTTCATGTTCCCCATCTCCACTTTGCTTGGCTTTACTCTGGTCTTTCTTCCCTTTTATCTCTATATATTTAATGCTGCTGCATCCATATTTGTGGCACCACAAAGCTACACAGCACTTTCCCCCACCTCTCTTCAACTCTTTAGTGGGCCAGAGAAGCCATCTGGTTGGAAAAGAGAAGGGGAGGAGCTAGTTAGTAGTGGTTGTGATGCTAGTGGAGGAGGACGTGATCTTCCTTGCTTTTTAACCCCCAGTTGTTGACAAGCAAGTAAGCAAGTAAGCCCTTTTGAAAGAAAAAAAAAAATAAGGGGCTGTTAGCTCTTCATTAAAGCTTCTCTGTAGTTTGTGCAGCTAGTACACATAGGAAAGGACAACTACAAAGACTTTGCCCTGTTCTCTATTGCCAAGCTTCCCAACTCACACAATGAAGGCAACAGCAACCTGGTGCCAAAGACCTCACCCTAATGATCAGATGCTAGAGAATGGCTCAGCCCTGGGGGCTTTCTATTCATGCCCCCACTCCAGGTCACTCACTGGAGAGGCGTCTCTCCTGTGTGTGTTCGGCGATGGACTTCCAGGTGGTTTTTCCGCTTGAAGGATTTTCCACAGGTCTCACAGGTAAACTCACGGATTCCTAAGAGGACGAAAGAGCAAAGGAAGTCAGCTCATCTCAGACCAGGCTGGACAAAAGGAGGCAGTCTGAGTAGGCTGAACTGCCTGATTTACAGGAGATCACCATTTAAAGAGGATTTTATCAGTATATTCTCTGAGAAAAAGATAACAATGCAATACTAGTATTTTGATGCTGCTGCTTCCATTCAATAATTGCATGACATATGGGATGAGGCTGGGGCAATCAGATTGAGAGACAAATAACAGTTTAGTTCCTGAAGAAAAATAGCCTGTTTAATTGATGGAACAGTATATGCAGACTGAGGAAACCCACCAGAACTAGTATAAATAAGTTTAACATTTTATTGTACTGTAGGTTTTCTCCACACATACACCAAAAACATGATTCAAAAGAACAACATGAGAAATCAATTTTATAAAAAAAAGTAAAATACTGTAGAATACTATTATTTTAAAGCACAAATAGAATAATAAAACTCGAGTGTGACTGGATGGAAAAAATCAGAACTGAAACATCAGCAAACCTCCCAAAAATTTCTAAGTGAGCCTGAACAGCTGTCTGCCTAACGGAGGCAGAGCAATAAAAACAGGAATGGGATCAACAATCTCCCTCGTAGGTTGGCTGCAAATATTTTTGCCTAATTTATGGAAATATTAATATCTCCTTATATGGTTTCAGTTTTTATTACATTATCCAAATTTTAAATGTGTAACAAAAGTCCTTTATTATACTAAATTTATTCATTTTAAGAAAACTGCACAATGAAAGAATTAGGGCGCTGTCTAAATACTTCAAAGAGACTAGTCGATACTGTGTACAGATTTGCCTGTGACTTAGATCTATCTGCAAGTTGTGCTCACTCCTTTTCGGTTATGATGGATTCATCCAAACTCTATATTCAAAACTCTATAAGAGAGGATGTTCTTCCTATGCTCCATGTAGCTAACAAACTCTGACATGCTTGCACCCTGAAGAAGTGTACCTCAAGAGCACTCAACCTAACAAATGAAATTTGGCTTCAACAAACTGACTGGCCTCCAGTAAAGAGCCTTTGTTGTTGTTGTTGTTGTTGTTGTTAATTAACCTCAAGTTGACTTTGATTCATGGCAACCCCGTGGATGAGACACCTCCAAGAGCCCTGTCCTTCACTGATCTGCTTTGCTTGTAGATTCATCCCCATGACTTCCCTGATTGACTCTAGTCATCTGACATGCAGTCTTTCCGTCTTCCTACTATCCTCAACCTTTCCTAGAATTATTGTCTTTTCCAATGAGTTGTGCCTTTTCATAATCTGGCCAAAGCATAACAGCCTATAGGTTAATCAGAGATCAAAAATGTGTTTTGATTGAAGCTCTTTTTTTTTTTTTAGGAAAGAACCCTTCTTTATTCTTTGTTTTGTGTTTGCTTTAATACAGCAGAAAGATTATGAATATGGCAAACCACATTTATCAAGTAGTCAGAAATCATTCCAATTAACTTCTTTCCTTCAATTCCACCTCCTGCAAGTACTCTTCCCCTCAATTCCAAGTGCCAGTTTAGTTGCTCCACACCATCTTCTGCTCAGTTTAGGAGTCCACTTTGACACTGTCTGCTTCTTCCATTGCAGCACTCACACAGCTACAGCCCAACCTTTGTATCTGTGGGGGATCCGTTCCAGCCCACCTGCCAGCAGATACTAAAATCCGTGCATGCTCAAGTCCCATTTTAGTTAATGGGGGAGCGATCACATGCATGCTCCTCCATTAAGAAAAACAGGGGCTTGCCATCTGTGGATAGTTAAATCGGCAGATGACAAATCCACTGATAAGGAGAGCTGACTATATTTGCAATCTCCTTTGCTGTAATGTATGTGCTAGGAGTAAACCTTCTTATACAGACATTACTTACACTGCACATGTGCTCCAGAAAAGGTACATTTACACCTACTACGCCCCTTAAGCTTAAGCTACCACAGAAGACATGACGTACTGAAAAAGACTGGTGACAAAAATAAGCAAAACTACTACTACCTGGGAATCTATGCTACTTCTCAGTTTTAAAGTAAGTGATGGCAAACAAGAAAAATTTATTAACAGAGAGAATAAATTGCTTATACAGCTTAGTATAAGTAAGAAATGAGAGTAACTATGTGCACTTAATACAGGGGGATGAACGAAAAAAACCCGGGTAATGCTTTACAGAAATGACAGTCATCAGTTTTTAGACAAAGTTTGGTCAAGTGTCTTATAGGGACATTCCTTTCAGTGCTTACTTCAGCAAACATGGTTGTTTAGCCCCAGAGGCTCTCCTCCCATGTGCATCTTGTATCCCCTGCTGATCCTGCCAGAACCCTCTACTACCAAAAGTCATCCCAAGTTTAGTAGTTGCCACTTGTGACAAGAGTCATCTCCTCTCTGCTATTCTAGAGAAAAAAAGGAGCCCCCATGCAGTAGAGAGGCAAAGCCAGTAAGAATGAATCCTAGCCATATACCCCTAGGAGTCACAGAACTACAACTATGAAATCCTGCTTAGGGACTTCCTTTCAAGGCTATGAATATGTAACAATGTGGGAGATTAATACAGAACTATTCTAAGCTAAGATATAGAAGCAGAGGCACAGATGTGCTATGGCCATGGAACCTTTACAGGTGGCAGTGTACCTGAGTGAATGATCATGTGCCTTCGGAGATGGTTAGACAGGTAGAACTTCTTGCCACAACCAGGGTGGGGGCACACCTTCGTCTTTCCTTTCCGATGAACAAGGTTCACATGATTCTGGAAAGAGAGGGAAAAAGAGAGAGGATAAATACTACTCTTTGGAGGCACCTTACTAAGAAACTTTGGTCACACCATCACAAAGACATGATCTGGCACCAATCTAGAATAGTCCGATGTCTTAATCATTGCCTGCACTGATTTGTGAGCCAGAAACCATGCTTGGAGAAAATACTAAAGTAGTTACCATTCCCCATTAGTTCCCACAAAACATGCCCAGGCTATACAAGTATTTTCTGTGATAAGACAGCTCAAACAAGACATCATGATTAAATGTACATTTGTAGCTACCTGCATACAGTGGAGCAAAAAAGTATTTAGTCAGCCACCAATTGTGCAAGTTCTCCCACTGAAAGGTGAGAGAGGCCTGTAATTGACATCATAGGTAGACCTCAACTATGAGAGACAAAATGAGAAAACAAATCCAGACAATCACATTGTCTGATTTGGAAAGGATTTATTTGCAAATAGGTGGAAAAGAAGTATTTGAGCAGTATCAAAAAGTTCATCTCAATACTTTGTTGTATATCCTTTGTTGGCAATACGTTTCCTGTAAGTCTTCACAAGGTTGGCACACATTGTTGCTGGTATGTTGGCCAATTCCTCCATGCCCATTTCCTCTAGAGCAGTGATATTTTGCGGCTGTCGCTGGGCAACATAGACTTTCAACTCCCTCCAAAGGTTTTCTATGGGGTTAAGATCTGGAGACTGGCTAGGCCACTCCAGGACCTTGAAATGCTTCTTATGAAGCCACTCCTTCTTTGCCCGGGCAGTGTGTTTGGAATCATTGTCATGCTGAAAGACCTAGCCACATTTCATCTTCAATGCCCTTGCTGATGGAAGGAGGTTTGCACTCAAAATCTCACAATACATGGCCCCATTCATTCTTTCATGTACACGGATCAGTCATCCTGGTCCCTTTGCAGAGAAACAGCCCCAAAGCATGATGTTGCCACCACCATGCTTCACAGTAGGTATGATGTTCTTTGGATGCAACTCAGCATTCTCTCTCCTCCAAACACGACAAGTTGTGTTTCTATTAAACAGTTCTGCTTTGGTTTCATCTCATCATATGACATTCTTCCAGTACTCTTCTGGATCATCCAAATGCTCTCTAGTAAACTTCAGACGGGCCTAGACATGTACTGGCTTAAGCAGGGGGGAACGTCTGGCACTGCAGGATCTGAGTCCCTGGCAGCATAGTGTATTACTGATGGTAGCCTTTTTTACGTTGGTCTCAGCTCCCCGCAGGTCATTCACTAGGTCTCTCTGTGTGGTTCTGGGATTTTTGCTCACCATTCTTGTGATAATTTTGACCTCACGGGGTGAGATCTTGCATGTAGCCCCAGATCGAGGGCGATTATCAGTGGTCTATGTCTTCCATTTTCTGATTATTGCTCCCACAGTTGATTTCTTCACACCATTAATACAGGTAATGAGTGCAGGACAGAGGTGCCTCTTAAAAAAGTAGCTACAGGTCTGTGAGAGCTAGAAATCTTGCTTGTTTGTCGGTGACCACCATAATTTGCAAATAAATACTTTCCAAATCAGACAATGTGATTGTCTTGATTTGTTTTCTCATTTTGTCTCTCCTAGTTGAGGTCTACCTATGACATCAATTACAAGCCTCTCTCATCTTTTTAAGTGGGAGAACTTGCACAATTGGTGACTGACTAAATACTTTTTGCCCCACTGTATGTGTATTTCAAGTGAAATAAAGTAGATCTAAAATGGAAAACAGGCGAGCCACAATTCCTACCAAGCAAAGTAGCCCTGCTATTCACCAGGTCTTCAACCTGGAATGTAGATTAGGAGTCACTAGGAAGGACATAGAAACTGTACCTGGAAACTGCTAAGTGCTACATAGACCTGGGTGCAGCCCTCGTAGGGACAATGGAACATTTCCAACATGCCATCTGCATCCATCACGCGGCCTCTTTTGCTTCGCCTTCTCCTAAAAAGGAGAAAGAAAACTGTCTGTACAGAATTCAAAACTACTGTTCGTGGGGCCAACTGCACCCCAGAATATGAATCTGAAAACTTCAGAGGGAACTCCTACTTTTATATCCTCCTGTGCTATTCCAATATAGTTGTATAGCCAAGAAGTCTAAAGACCTGGGAGCAAACAGCCACACCAACCTAGCATATAACACAGTGATTTTCCAAACCAGTTTTAATGTTGCAGAGTCAAAGTCTCAGAAACAAGACATCCCTGGATCTAGGAGGGGATTTCAGTAATGGTAGTATAAAGCTTCTCCAACTGATCACAGCTTCTTGAATCTCCTCATAACCACAACCCCAGATATGTTATCCATATATGTTTTGTCATGGTCAGTCAAATCACACAGATATAGAGTTTTGTAAGGGTATTAATAATATTATATGTATTTTATTTATTTATTGGATTTATATCCCACCTTTCTCCCAGAATGGAATCCAAAGCAAAGTATGTCACACATGAGCAACAACCAAAAGAAACTCATGATTCTTGAGGGTTAGAATAACTGCAAGCTTATCTATAAAATGATGCATAATTGGTATATAACCTCTAATAAGTTAATTAAAATGCATAAAGGTATATCAAACCTATATTGGAAATTTAAAGAACAAATGGGAAACTTCTTTCATTTGTGGAAATGTAGGAAGGTAAAGAGATTTTGGTTCAAAAATTAATAAGACAATAAAAAAAAATCCTGGGATCTAAAATTAGTTTGAAACCAGAACTATATTTATTAGATATGATGGATTTAGAGAACAGTGAAAAAGAAAAGAGATATATGATAAATTACTTGGTATCAGCAAGATTCTCATGAGAAATGGAAAACCAATACAATTCCTGGATAGAAAAAGTAATGGAAATTGCCCAATTAGATAAATGGGATACTCTGGTGAGGAGAAAGCAAACATATATATTTATAATAAACTGGAAACCATTTATAGAATATTTTAAACAATTAAAAGGAAATATTAGCATAATAGGGTTTGATAGCTGGGTAACTGGAATTGGTTCCCCCCGCAGTATATTTTGCTTCTTGCCTTTCTCTTTGCATTTATGTAAACTATGAAATGTGGAATAGTTTTAATAATAGGGTAAATGCTTAGATTACATGAGTAACTCACACAATTAAGAGAGAGAAGAATATTATTACTAAGAAATTAAATAGAGATTAAGCAGGAAGTTTCTTTTCAATTTCTTTCTTTTCTTTTCTTTTTGCTTTTTTAAGGAAGGAAGGAAGGGAGGTAGGGGTTAGGGGCTGTTGTTATTATATGTTGTTATATGGTCATAGGTATGTTTATATCTATGTCAATGTTTATATTTATGTGTAAAATTTCAAATAAAGATTGTTAAAAAATATAAAATAACTGCAGGCATATCGTTACACCAAACACAAGATGAGTATTTCCTACAACCTATGTTCCAGAGCAAGCAGCACCAGACAAGAACAGTCATTTCCCGTGAACACAGTACTCAAGACAGCCACAATCCCTTCCTGCTGCTCACTCACTTTTCAGGTTCCTTGGGAATCTCATAGATAATGGATGACATGTTGCTGCCCTCCGTCTCCTCCTCAGGTTCAGGCTCTGGTTCCAACCCCTCACTCTCATGGGATGCCTCTAGGTCACAGGGTGTCTCTATTTCTGTTGGGGGCTCTGGCTCCTCTTTTCTGAGCAAAAAAAGCTCATTTTCTGTTGACAAGCACAAAACAAAACAATAACTCTGGATGCTGGAGCTTTCTTCCCAGGGATTCCAGGGTCTTTACAAAGGCTGAGGTTGGGTGTATGCCCATGCTACCCATGGGCAGATATGTTTAAAACAGGTTTTCTTGCAAGAATCCTTTGCATCTGGTCACACAGGCCTTCCCAAAAGTAGTGAAAGGAGGACTGAAAAGCACATAGCAAAGCAGTAAACAAAGAGGGGACAAGCTCCATGGGTTCTAGGATGGTCAACTGTTTATTCAGTGTTAAAAGCCCAATGAGTTTCTGCCACAATAAGAAAGGTCTTCTTCGGGGGCCTTCAAAAGAAATCAATGGAGTTGTATACACTGAGTAGCCAAAACACATTGAACTTTTAACAATGAATAAACAGTTGACCATCTAGAGCACATGGTGCTTGTCTCCTCTTTGTTTGCAGCCTTCCTAAAAGGCCAGAAACTCAATGTTGTAGTTAGTCTTTTGGGCTTGGCCCTGGCTAGCACCACCAGTAAACTGGAAGGGATGAATGTGGGAAGCAGAGGAAAGAAGCAACACATTCCACTGCAAAAAAGTAAGTATGAAAGCCTTCATTCTTGGCGGGGGGAGGGGGGGAAGAACCATTTGCTTTGTCAACCCAGACCCCAGGACGACTAGGCAAAGATGTGTTACAAAGGATGGTTTTCTTCTTCTCTTAGGAAACTGGTGACTAACACTGACTCTTTTCAGGTTAGTAATCTTTCAAAGATTTTAAACAGATGTGACAAATCCAAAACACCTTCCTTCCACTTTTCATGTGCTAAATATATACTTCCAATAGCCCATTTTATTTCAAAATGGACCATTTCAAGCAATTATTTGCTTCCTAACAAATATGCTTGAAAAGGCAGAACCCACCTTCAACTTCCCCTACTATGAATGTTTCACAAGTAGTTGCTGGTCATTTTGTAGCCTCGCTCCTAGAGAAGGATTTTGCTTCTCATGCCACAGCTTTTTTCATTAGGCTCCTTCAACAGAATTATAAGATGAGGGGGAGAGAGTATTGAACTGCTCTGCAGTTCTGTTCCTCACAGGAGACTGCTTTTGCCTGTGTTCCAACTTACTTAGAGGCAAGGCAACAGCATCTGAGTTTGTCAGCAGGGACAGAAGGATAGGCTGATATGCCCATTATATACACTTTGGGATATTTCCTTAAGTTCTGGAAGTAGCCAAGAAGTCATTTATCCCTACCCAGTAAACAGCAGGAACTGCCACTCCTACATCTACTAGAGGAATTTATCTGGGCTCCTTAAAACAAAGGGATAGAGAACCACAGCTGGACCACTTGAAAAGGGGCAACCAGGGAGATGGTGGAGACTACCTTTTTTGGTTTCGATGTATTCCATGCTCTCCATGGTTTCCATGTTATTGGGCTGTCCACTCTCAGGCTCTTCCTGAGTATAAGCTGCTACTCCCTCAATCATGGCGCAGGGCAGCTCCTCACCGCCCGTGCTGGTGACATTCAGTTGAATTCCCTCAGCTGTGAGGGCATCATAGCCGGGTCCAGCAATGATGATGACCTGTGAGCCTTGCACCATGCCCTGTACAGGGCAGCTAGCCACCACTTCGCCAATTGTCTCTTGCGTAACATTTTCAAACAGAGTCCCGTGGCCTGAGCTCATCTGCACGGGCACTGGCACACACACCACAGTTTCCATTGTTTCTGAGCCATTCAGGGGCGGATCGTGGCCCACATTAGCACCCTGTTCTGCTGTCAGGTTCTCAATATGGTGCTCAAAGGGAATGTGGATGCCATCCTGAGTGATAAGCCCACTGGCATTCTCGCCTTCTGTATTTCCTGGTGGGAGTGGGAGTGGCAGCGGCTGGGCCTGGGTCTTCCGGCTCTCAGGCTGTTCCTCTGCCTCAGAGCTGGAGGTCTCCTCTGAAGATCCGGAGCTCCCAGCCCCTGTGCCATTGGCAACTGCAAAGGGAAAAAGCAGAGCAGCAAAATGAGGAGATATTGCCTTATTCACCACAAAGCAGATCAAAACATACAGCTATGTTCCCACCAGCCTACACTTCACTGATACCATTGCTCAGAAAATCAACAAATCAGGAGACACTTTTTACAAACATTGCAAACATTCCCATCAAGTCATTACATACTTAGTAGCAGCAAGGGCAAAGTCAATGTCAAGAAAAGGACTAAAATTATATCAAGCGTTACAGTTCTATAAAAATTAAGGTGCTGCTTCCACCTTTGAAGTACTGTATACAGACTTTTCATACAGCTTCAAAAAGAATATGACAGTGCTGGAGAAAGTACAGAAAATAGCAGTTGAAATTATCAGGGTGACAAACCCTTGCCTTTCAGGAAAAAAAGTCAAGGGACCTGTACAGCATTGAAAAATTCGGAAACACAGTGCTGAAAAATGCTTTTCTCTCTGTACTCTAACATGCAGGATTATCCAGCAAAATGAATTCAAGCAATATGATGAAATTTGTTCCTTGTGAAAGCCATCTGGACAAAAGGATTGTTTCCATTAACCCAGCTACAAACTATTGATAGAACTGAGCAACCTAAAACTGGAACCTCTGTATTCAGTGATACTATATCAATTGTGGACCCTGAGAATGAGAGAAGCAACACAGTCACTGCTTGCAAGCTTTTCAAAAGTTATTTGGCTAGACTCTGCTGGAGTAGATGGGCATTGGTTTTGGTTTTAACCAACAAAGCAATCCTTGAATTCATGTATCCATAATCTGTTCATAACCATAACAGTGATGTTTCTTGAATATCATCTACAGTTGCAGAATTATTTGCATTTAACATAGGAAATACTGAGTGGAGAGTGATCTGATTAAGCCATGGAAGTATGACCTTCCAAAGTTGTTTCTGCAGCACTCAGCCCCCCCACGCCCCATGGACTGCCCTTTTTCTAGCTAAAAGAAGAGAAAGGAAAGATGAGTTGCCCCTCTTGGAACCTGCCAGGAGTGCTAATTAACATTTTAAACAGGCTGGATGCACTGTTTAACATCAAACCCCTACAAATTTTTCAAATGTGAAATGGTCTTTTAGCCCTTTCCAGCGCCCCCAACCCAACTTTTTCTGGCAGCTTGTGCAGCTTTTTGTGAGTGCTAAGAGGCCAACACTGTCCCAAGAACTCAGTGCAGCTGCCCACCTAGTGATTTCACAAATCCAAGTATGAGGTCATATAGGTTTTCCAGTACATGGGGTTTTAGCACTGTGAAGTTGCAGAATTTTCACACCTAAATCATTTCTTTATTTCTGCTTCATACATCTTTCTTTGATTGCCAGTGGCCCAACAAGAAGTGGTCCCATCAGGATCCTTCTTCACAGGACCAACCCACATGAAACATTTGGAAAGACATATACAGAAGTTAAGAGATAATGCAGCAACAACCCTAGCAATAGGGACAACTGATTATCTCTAATCCAACCTGCTTGCTGGTCTCCCAGTAATTGGCTGACCAATAGAATACAGCATTCCTTTCCTAGTAGGAGGCCATCTGCCTCAAAGCAATATTGTATCCAGGCAAATGGTGTCTTCCTAAGCAACACCCAAACTGAACTGGCGCTTCAGTTCACACCTCAGAATGATCAAGGCAGAGCAGGCTACCTGCCTAGCCAAACAGAGCAAACTGAAAGAAGGAGATTCATCTGTAACATGTAGGAAACTCTTGGAAAGCATAAGTAGATAGCATGTAAATTGGAAACATTTTTCTGTCTTGGATCAAAGAGCAGCAGGACAACCAACCACACAGAAAGTAGTCATAGGTGCACTCCACCACAGACTTGGCACTCAGTTTGGGGTACTGACTGAAAAACTTTATTTGATGCATCTTCAGTGTCCCACTAAATATGGAACCAAGTATATGTCTGAAAGCATTTCACAGCAACTCTTCTATTCAGTGAAAGTATAACTCCTCAACTGTAAAATGGTGTCCAATCCATAGTGCTTTGTACAGACCGCAGCCTCCTTCACTGATTTCCAAACTGAGGAACTAGCTGTGAGATCTGTCACAAAAACGGACATTGGTACTTACCCGTGATATGTCCATTTCCAGTAGATAAGAGCCCCACATCCTGTAATTTGGGTTATGCTCCTTCCACTCACTCCAATAGGCAGGGCTGAAACTTGAGACCTTCTGGTGACTCCCACATGGGTGGAGCTAACCCTGGAAGGCCAGTCGTACAAAAGCCAAATGCTCCAGAAAAACATAACAATTTAGCTGCATATCAAACTATACAGGATTGGACAGTGACTGAGACGGACCATGAGCAAACTCACTTGCTCCCCATAGGAAAGAACTATGTGGATTATGAGACATCCCAATGCCAGCACCCCTGAGGGTGGGCCAGGATGTGGGGCTCTTATCTACTGGAAATGGACATATCACGGGTAAGTACCAATGTCCGTTTTCCCAGTAGATAAGACCCCCACATCCTGTAATTTGGGATTTACCAAAGCCGATCTAACCAGGGTGGGTGGTGCTGGCCCTTCAGTTACATAGGTTTAAGCACCTGCTGCAAGACCCTGCTGAAAAACAGCAGTCTCAGCCAAGCCAAGCTGTCAAACCAGTGAAGCCTAATAAGAGTGTATGATGGTTTCAATGTGGCCACCCTAATGGTCTTTGCTATAGGACCTATGATAGCTAGAGGTGCAATGCACCTGCACTCCTTGGTATGAGTGATTTGGTTTCTGGTGGTAACCTCCCAAGGATCCAGGGCCAGGAGTAATGAGGGCATGATCCACTTGCTAGGCATGGAGGCTGATGCCTTCTTGCCCAAAGCACAGGGCTAAAGGAAAACAAAGTGGAGTGTCAGAGGTACACAGCTGTTTCTCCTCTATGGGTGGCTGGTTCCCCAGCATGGTGTATGTTTTACATTCTTTCCAGTGACTGGGAGAATGAAGGAGAAGGCGACGGAATATGATTCTGAACCCTGAGGTTACAGCTATTATATTATTAACCTTAGTTTTTGTAGTGCTGAAAATTTACATAGCACTGTATGTAAAATCTTGTTAATTAAAGCCCACCCTAAGGATGGGGTCTGGGTCTGATTCTGTCTGAATTGCCATCGGGGCAGTTCTAATAACATTTAGCTGCTAGTGTGATAGCAGGACCCCAGGCTCTGATCCCCTCTGTGCCAAGGGGGGAACAACCAGGAGGGGCCCCAACCAGGTAACCGGTTTAGAGAGATCTCCCTTAGGAACTATGACCGTTAGCACCCTCTGGACCATGTATAAATCCTAGAAGAGAAATGGTGTTGTGTAGCAAGGCAAGCAACAAGTCATCTGAGGGACTTGGGATGGAGATGGGATGCTATCCCACCTCGGCCCCTTGTGTGTGTCACAACAGTGAGGTTATAAGTGAAGTCTGAACATGGCTGTGGTGAATTACAAAAGGAGAAGACTGAGGTTTTCATGGAGTCCTGAAGGACATCAATGCCAATTTATGTGTTATAGACCAGAATATCTGGACTGAGGAAATAGCAACTGTTTCCATTATATTCTGAGAATTAACAGTAGCAGGTCTGGTCGAGGGGCTGCCACTGTATGGCACTATATACCAATACCAACTAGTATTGGTGTGGAGAGATGGAGAGGGATCAGGCTCACCTTGAGACTGGGAAGAATGTCAGGCATGGGAGCCCTTTCTTCCATGGCCAAACCCATTTCCCCTTACTGGTCAGTCTAGGGGAAAAAATAGAAGCTAGTGATCCCAACAGGGAGAAGGATCTCCAGTTAAGCCCCCAGGGGTAAACATGGTGGATTTCATGATCAATCAGCATGGAACCTGATCCGATACGGGCCTATGTCAGCTTCCACCCTATCCCTGATCACCTGGTCAATTGGTTATAGCCATTAAGGCGATGTTAAGGTGATTTAGCTTGACACAATGAAGACTTACCACTCTGAAAGAGGAGTGTTCATGTCTGACCACCAACTTATATTTCAGAACAGTGTGCAGTTTTCCCCTGGAACATCTGTGCACCTGTGTAAAATTAGACTATTTCCATGGTTAGGCAAGGGGGTTAACCTTTATGTTGAAGACACTGGTGAGTCCATGCAGATGCATGGATGCACTCAGTTAGCGAGGCCTGCTGTCAGGATTAAGTCTGATTTCATCCACGAAAGATATTGTCTGGAGGATTAAAAAACCTTCTAAATTCATGCAGCAGACTATCATCAACCTATAGGAAGGCTGAGGGCTCTCTCCACTGAATGAACCACTGATTAAAGAGTCAAGGAAGATAACAGAACATTGGCAAGGTCTCTGCTATCTGCTATCCAATTTCGAGGAGAGGAATTTCTCCACAAAAGATCTGTCAAAGAAAAACAAACTTCAATTTTAAAGAGTAGTGTGGGCCCTTGGTATCTGCTGGAGATTGTTCATAAGCCCTTGCATGGATACCAAATCCATGGAAGCTCATATCCCATAAAATATAATGTCACAGTAAACAGGAGTCCATTATATAAAACAGTAAAATCATGGTTCTTGTTCTTAGGGTTTTGTTGTTGTTGTATATATATATACATACACACACACCCCTACAAGCTGTGGGTATACAGAGGGCTGCCCACCCACAAAGGGGCTAACCTTGTAACAATAGTATGCAAAGGGATCTTGTAGCACCCTGAGACTAACTGAAAGAAGAGATTGGTAAACCATGTAACAAAAGGAACCAGCTGAATGGCAAGTCCATCAGCAGGCATTCTTAATTAAAATGTAACTCTTTAGACTAGTTAACAGGTAATAGTGGTATTCTTCTTTCTGGCAGACCCCTCAGGGCTCCATAGGATTGTCTGAATGGAATTTGAAGCAACCCCTTAGTAGAAAAACCTGTTTTATTGTTTCAAATACTCATGGGGGGAAAAAGGGGGGGGGATGGAGAGGAAGTTGTTTGTCTCCAATTAAAATCTCTCCTTAACCCCTTGAATTACAGCCAACCTTTTCAAGGAGCTGTATTTTTATTTTTAAATTTCCTTTAACAGACATCTCTCCTCTGAAAGAAGGGATGGAGAGGGGAGCCAGGTGTCTCCTGAGGATAGCTAATGGTCCCTGTGTTTATTGCAGGAACTTGGACCCCCTCTTTCGCCCCTAAAGGGGGAAGGGCTTGGCTGGTCACCTTAATCCAATATATATCTATCACTTCATCTGAGATGATCTTCTCAAAGATCCTCAAATGTGTGTAAGCTTTAGAGATCAACTCAATGACCAGAGGAGGGAAGTATCTTTCTCTCTTGCTTGAGTCCCCCTGCTTATTAAACTCTAAACAAATCTGTATAGATAAAGCCTATGCTCTCATTGAGAAAAGCTAAGGCTGATACCAGTTTGCACAAGGGAGATGATGATGATGATGATGATGATGATGATGATGATGATGTATGTGTTCCACTCTTTTCCCAGCAGTGGAACTCAGAGCGACTTCACAACCTTAAAAACAGTACAATTAAAAACATTAACAAATTATTCAACATCTCCACCTGTCCTCAGAATAGAACCATGTGCTCCTCTTGTGCTTTAGGCTGCCCCAGCTAAGGCAAAGTGAACTCTGGCCTTAATGGAGATAAGAATGGAGGCCTCTGAGGAGGGAAGAAAAGTCATCATGTGGCTTTTATGGCTACCCCCTCCCTGCAGAATTAGTTTCCAGGCACCTTTTCTGCTCTGGTAAAACAGGCAAAAAGGGAAGGGGGGATGACCAGAAACAGAACAACTCTGAGAAGGAAGAAATATAGTTGCATATGGCCTGTAGTCTTATTTTTGAAAACAGACAAAACTCCAAGATGAGGTTTAGAAGCTTAGCCCTTTCAGTCTCAGGCTCCATTATAGGGGCTGGCTTGTTCCTCAACTCCCTTCCCCTTTGCATAGGTGAACTGGGAGGAGCACATAGGGCTGCTGTGGGACATGGCAACCCATTTCCTTGAGATATGCCTGGATCCTGAGAAAGGGCCATCTCTGACAGAAAGGGCCTCAAGAGTGCCACAGTTTGGGGCAGCCTAACACCATAGAGGGTGAAGGGGACTCTCAAGTCTTCCCCCCCCCTTTTTTTTTTAAAGGAGGGAATGCATGAGGATTTGTATCCATGTATTCTCTCAGCAAAACCTTGAATCACAGAATCCTAAAGTTGGAAGGGACCCCAAGGGGCATCTAGTCCAACCCCCTGCCATGCAGGAACACTCAATCAAAGCACACCCAACATATGGCCATTCAGCCTCCGTTTAGAGATGGTTGGCAGAGGCCATGTTCCCTCTGGTGAGGGCAAGAGGCCATTTTCTACTTTCATTGTGGGATGCTCTGTGGCAGCCAAAAAAGCCCATTTTAGAGTTGCAAGCATCAGCCCCTGCTGGGCCCCATCTAGCTTACCTTAAAGCCATGAGGCCAAGATGGCAGTTGTATATCCAACTCAGGGAGAGATGGGATACAAATAAATATATTATTATTATGTGCCCGAGGAGGAGTCCTCTGCCTCTTTCCACACATTTCATTATAAGAATTCAATGTGCCAGAGCCCTGGCAACATCACCATGTGATTCCCAGGCTGCAACAGGATCTCCCACATCTGTTGGGATCCTGGGTGCCACTGGGACCAGGAATGGGAAGGAAGGGAAGGAAGGGGAGACCCCTCATCTGCCCTCCTGGCAGAGTCCCAAGCCTTATGCTAGGCATAGTGCCTGCAGTGGCCAATGGCATTAGATCCGGGAAAGGTTCCTTGCTGGCTGCAGAGAGGGCCCATGGTACTCACCCCTTATCCTGTGTCTTCTGGCTGGCTTGCCTCTCTGACCTTGGCACTGCTTCAGGCTGGGCAGAGGTGATGCAGAGAAACTCTTTCCCATAGCATTGGCTGGCCTCTCCTCTGAACCCAGACCCTCAACGGGTTGGGCAGGGATGCTGAGAGGGGAAGTTTCCATAACTTCTAGCCAAATGCCTCTCTGATCCGTGGCCCTAAAAGGGCTTGGCAGAGGAGATGGGGAGAAGCTCTTTCCCATAGCATTGGCTGGCCTCTCCTCTGAACTCAGACCCTCAACGGGTTGGGCAGAGATGCTGAGAGGGGAAGTTTCCATAACTTCTAGCCAGATGCCTCTCTGATCCGTGGCCCTGAAAGGGCTGGGCAGAGGAGATGGGGAGAAACTCTTTCCCATAGCATTGGCCAGCCACTCCTCTGAACCCAGACCCTCAACGGGTTGGGCAGAGACACTGAGGAGGGAAGTTTCCATAACTTCTGGCCAGATGCCTCTCTGATCCGTGGCCCTAAAAGGGCTGGGCAGAGGAGATGGGGAGAAACAGAGACATGGAGGGGAAAACCCTCACCATCTGTTCCCATGGCTCCCATGTGCTGCAAGGCTGTCTGCTGAAATCTCCTGTGCTCCCCCATGAAAGGGGGCAGCTTTGGAGAGGGAGAGTCATTGGCAAAGCCAAGACATTTCTCCAATCCTGGGAGCCCTTGCCATATTAAATCTTCCTCCATGCTTCCAAGGCACCAAGAAAAAGGATTAAAGCAGCTGTAGTGAAGAAGTTGCAGAGCAACAGCAAACACATCCTACTGGAGTGATAGGCAGGACAAGACTGGCCTTCCAGGGTTAGCTCCACCCATGTGGGAGTCACCAGAAGGTCTCAAGTTTCAGCCCTGCCTATTGGAGTGAGTGGAAGGAGCATAACCCAAATTACAGGATGTGGGGGTCTTATCTACTGGGAAACAGTTGTCCGCTTACTGGAATGCCATAAAAGCAATCACTTGTTTACCCAAAAAGAACACTGTAGGGCTTTCCCTTGCAGAAAGCATCAGAGCTCTCTCTACACTCACCGTTGTCACACTCATTCTCAGAGTCACTGAGGGGCTTAAGGGGAGAGTGAAGGTCCTGGAAATAGCGGTGTCCTGCTTCACACTGCCACACAGCTGTGGTGTACATCCCAAAGGTGGGGTCCAGCTCTGAGAGGTGAGGCTCATAAGGGCAGCGGTTCTTGTGGTCTTCATACCAGATTACAGTGTTCTTCAGGCAGTTCACATTCCGCCTTCTTCCTTGGGACATGGGACAATGGGGGCAGGAGGAGGAAGAGAAGAACATTTGAGAAGCACAGAACAGAAGGGTCCTACAAACAACTTAAAGGTAGAACTTGTGCCCACTGATATCTGAATGCTGAACAGGTCGTCCGTGTAATAACTTCTAAACAAACATACATTCACTCATTTTATATGCATAAAAATAATAAGGACCATTATGAAAAACATTTTGGCTAAAATTAAACAGTTACAAAAGTACTGAGAATGGAAAGCCCACTTAATGAACAAAAAGCTTTTACAAAAAGGAACACAATCAAACAGTCTCAAGAATCATTTTATTACCAATTAAAATGATACTTAGATGTACCTCTATCAATTTTTTCCATACTGACAGACAGTAGTGTCACTGAGGGGGTGTGGACTGTACTGGATGATACCCCATATGGGGGTGACACCCAGCCCTCCCCTGCCCTGCCTTGCTGGGGCTCTGTTCTCCTGAGAGAACAGCGGAAAACCTATGGTCTCCTCAGAGGAGAACAGGGCTGTGGCAAGGAGCCATGGAGCCTGAGCCTCCCAGCTGGGGGCGCCCTTCCTGGTCTCCCTTGGTGCCCTGACAGCAGGTCCTGGGTGGGTGGTCCTTTATTCCCTCCATCGGTGGGCCAGGGCTCCAGGAAGAGGAGGTGGGAACTGCCTGCCTGCCCCGACACCCGCCTTCTCTGCCCCACCCCTCTGTCCATCCATCGGGGTGGCATCATTTGCTGTCTGGGGTGCATTAGGGGAAGATGGGCACCCACTGAGCCACTCCATCTTGGGCCTGGAGGTGCATGTCCTGGACCTGTTGCTGGAGCGAAATTTAGACAACGGGTTGGAAAGCAACCAGTCACCTGGGGCTTCTGAGTTTAAAAACATTTTGACATCCTACAGACGTTTACAGGCTCACCTAAGCAGGAAGCTGGGATTGAAATCCCCGGGGCTTTTTAGATTGGCAGGAAAGTGTGACATGAAGTTGCACTTTTCTTAATGCTTAGCAGCTAGACTGCAAGCCCCAGGTGTGCATTTAAAAAGTACAGGGCAGCTAGACTGAGGGGTGTGGGAACGACTTATCTGAGGTCTTTTCTGTGGCTCAGCAGCGATATGGGAAGCTGTCAAAACACTACAAACACAGGCGGAGCAGCTACATGGGCGGCAATGAACGCGGCTTTTAGCCGCGGAGAACCTTAAAAAAATTTTTCCTTGCCGGCTGCAAACTACGCAATTCCTCAATGCCCTGCAGGTGTAAAAGCTGGGGTTTATCCGCAAAGTTTTTTAAAGCTCCCAAACCCTAGCTCCACCCCTAATCCGAACCCTAGACATGTGCAGTAGGGACTCTGGGATGCCGTTACTGTTATTCTACTGTGGAGAACATGTCAATTCATTCAGAAAATAAAGGGGTTCATTCATGATGCACCAGTGCAACGGCACAGTTTAAAAAGGCGGAGGAGCCGCAATGATAATTTGACGGATCCTCATAAGTATACATTTGTCCTGCGCAACTGTCAAATTATCATTGCCGGCTGGGAACTGCACAATTGCGCAGTTTGCAGCCGGCAACCTGCAAACCTGCGCAGTTGCGCAGGACAAATGTATACTTATGAGGATCCGTCAAATTATCATTGCGTTTCCTCCGCCTTTTTAAACTGTGCCGTTGCACTTGTGCATCATGAATGAACCCCTTTATTTTGTGAATGAATTGACATATTATCCACAGTAGAATAACAGTAACGGCATCCCAGAGTCCCTACTGCGCATGTCTAGGGTTCGGATTAGGAGTGGAGCTAGGATTTGGGAGCTTTAAAAAACTTCGCGGATAAACCCCAGCTTTTACACCTGCAGGGCATTGAGCGTTTTAATTAGAAGTGAAGTCCACACCACGCATGCTCCCAATCCACGATCCATTATGATCCGCACCTGTACCGCTGCCTTTAAATGGGCGCTTTAAAGAGACAGAGCCCCATTTAACCGTGCAACTACACCTTAGCCTTTAGATGCAATAGCAATGTTGCGCCCTTTTTAAAAAAGTAGTGGGGAAATCAAACTACTTTTTAAAGGCACTTCTTCTCCCTTAAAACTCCAAAATAGTGCTTTCATGGCACACTTTCCCTTTTTCTCATCTAAAGGCTGGGCTTTCATGCAGCCATCAACACACCTCTTTTTGCCAATGTAAAATGGGCCAGCTCCTTTTTAAAGTACTTCTTCTCCCTTAAAATGTCAAAATAGTGTTTTCATGGCACACTTTCCCTTTTTCTCATCTAAAGGCTGGGCTTTCATGCAGCCTTCAACACACCTCTTTTTGCCAATCTAAAATGGGCCCCCATTGCTTTCATACCTGGTCTTTAGGCTTGCCTTTCCCATTACTCTCATAGAGGGGTACATTTCTCAGGCAAGGTAGAAAGCCACTCTGGAGGTAGCAGTCCCCAATATGGGGAACCCACAAACCCTGAAAGGTTGGTCTTCTTTTTCTCCTCCTCTTCCTTGTGATGTAGAATCAGAACACAGGTCAGCACAGGGAGTGCTGAATGGGGAGCCAGGGAGGCACGGCGGAGGTGGTAAGTCCTATCATCCCCTGGTCCCCCCTCCCCCCCCATATCCTCTCCCTCCTTCCTCTCCTGGTGTGGCTGGCTCCAGGCACTCTGCACATGGGCAAAGGCACTCATGCGCACTCTGCTCCTCCATGCAACAGGAAGCCCTGATGGGAAGAGGGGGAACCACAGAGGGGAGTAGGCAGGTGAAGGAGGAGGAAATATTGATGGGGCTTGGACTGGATGTCCACTAGGGGTCTGCTCCAACTAGGATCCTATGTATCTCTGCATGTCAGAAGAAGGATGGACTGGATGACCCCTGGGGGTCTCCTCCAATTCTAGGATTCTGTATATCCCTGCATGGCAGAAGGGAGATGGACTGGATGGCCTCTAGGGGTCTCCTCCAACTCTAGGATCCTATGTATCCCTGCATGGAAGAAGGTAGATGGATCGGATGGCCCTTGGGGGTCTTCTCCAAATCTAGGATCCTATGTATTCCTGCATGGTAGAAGGGGATGGACTGGATGGCCCCTGGGGGGTCTCCTCCAACTCTTAAGACTGTATGAGTCAGTGGGTTCACATTAGAAGGAAAGAGGGTTCACCTAAAAATTAGGGAAATTCCACTTGAACTGCTATCGCTGCCTCCTGTGGTAATCCTGGGAATGGCATAAAATAATAATAAATCTTTTATTTTTATCCTGCTTTTCTGTGACAATACAATCAAAGAGGCTCACAACACATTAAAATATCCACATTCAACATTACATCTTTGATCCCCCTTAAAACAGGATTAAACATGATACAATTAAAATATCTATTAATATTTATGTATGTGTGTGTGTATATACGACAATAAAAGTATAATGAGGGCAGTGCAGAATGGTGGGCTAATGTGAGGGGCGATCATTCTGTGGCTGGGCACTTTTACTCAGGAAAGGCCTGTCGGAAGAGATCCGTCTTGACAGCTTTTTAAAAGCTGTCTAAGCTGGTAATTTGACAGATCTTGTCCAGCAGGCCATTCTATAGTCTGGGAGCAATTGCAGAGAAGGCCCTCAGGGAGGTGGCAGTTAATGTGGTTTTTAAAGGCTGCAATAGATTTCTCCCAGAGTGTGCGGGTTGGACTCAAGCCATGTACCTACCTTTTGGCAGAAAGAGGCTGTGGCATTCAGCTGCTTCACTTTAAAATGCTTTAAGAGATGGTGAGTGGGGTGAAGCTCAGTGGAAGGAGAAAGGAGAGGGCCCAGATTTTTTTAAATTTAAATTTAAATTTAAATTTCAAATTTCAGTTTTTTAAAAAAAAAGTTTAAAAACTTTAAAAAAATTTAAATGTTCTTTTTAATTTTTTTTTAAAACTACATTTTAATCAAATCTTCACTATGTATATGTAAATACCTTTAGGCTTTGTACAGTGGACCCCCGGGTTATGAATCCCCCAGGATCCGTAATCCCCGGGATCCGAAGGAGCCGGGGCTGGAAAAACGGCCCCCGGTCTCCGAAAAAATCCCCGGGTTGCGGGAAAAAAAAGCAAACCGGGCCCTTTAAAACAGCACGCTCCGGCGCGCTGTGCAGCAAAAAAAGCGGTCCCCCGGGTAGCGAATATTTCCGGGTTATGAAAGTGATCCCGGAACGGATTACTTTCGCAACCCAGGGAACCACTGTATATGATATTGTAATTTCAAGATATAATTTTTTTTACTAGTTTCTTATGTTAAAACTATTAGCATTGCATTCAGTGGTATATAGGAATTACAATTTACGAATAACATTAGTGCAAAAAACCATGACTAAGGATTCTGTGAAATGGGAGGAAGTCAATGGGGGATGACACCATAAGTGATCGCACTGGGTGACATCAACCCTAGGGACGCCACTGCTGCCAGAATCTGCCTGTGCTGGATGGTGTTACACTCCCGTGGAATCATAGCTTGGGTGTTTTCTGGACTCAACTCTGAACTTGGATGCCCAGGTTTCAGCAGTGGTCAGGAGTTTATTTGCACAGCTAAAACTGGTGTGCAAGTTGCACCCATTTCTTGAGATGTCAGATCTGGCTACGGTGACACATGCCTTGATTATATCCCATTTGGACTACTGTAACACACTCTATGTGTAGCTGCCTTTGGAAACTGTTTGGAAATCTCAACGCATCCAAAATGCTGAGGTCAGAATACTGACTAGTACCAGTTACAGGAAGCATATAATAACCTTGTTAAAACAACTTCACTGGCAACCAATTCATTTCTGGGCCCAATTCAAAATGCTGGTCATGACTTATAAAGCCCTATATGGCTTAGGTCCAGACTAACTTAAAGACAAGGGGTTGGACTGGATAGCAATGTGGTTTCTTCCAACTCTACGTTTCCATGATTCTATGACCAAATTATTTGAATTACCATATCTGCCAATACAAACCTTCAAGAACTCTACAATCTTTGTCCCAGCACCCTAATAGGCTCACATGGTGAAGACATGAGAGAGAGAGACTTCTCAGTGGCTGCTGCCACCTTCTGGAATTCTTTTCTATAGCTAGGATAGCCCCATCTCTGCTTTCTTTTTGGCAACAAGCAAAGATGTTTCGTTTAAGCAGATTTTTAATATATAAGCAGGAGAGCTTTTTAATTGGGATGTTTAATCTTTCTTTTAAACTCTGTTTATCTTTTAAATAATTTTATATTGTTTTGAATGGTGATTTTGGTTTTGGTTTTAAATATTGTTTTGCTTTTTGACATGAATCTTTCTGGGAGCCATTTTGGGTATACAAAGTGGTGAAAACCAGTAAAGAAACAAACAAACAAACAAACAAATGCAAATCTGAACTGAATAATGGTATATTCTTATAGAATAAATGACACTATAACAGTGTATTATTTTAAAGCTTCAAATGTAGGCTGTGCGATTCTCCAATATCCAATATCTTCAGAAACCCTTGTTCTGAAGTCCATGCAAGTGTCACTTCGTAGTCTTTGCACAGAAGATCATTCAGTCAACATCATACATTATTTCAGATTTATCAATAAAAATACATGTACTTACTTTTCTTTCGCTGTGGCTCATATGGCATCTGTTCCCATGGTTTCCTGTAAGTAAAGAAATGGCAGCATATTTTATTTATTTATTTGCTTATTTACTTAATGTATATTCCCCCCTTTCTCCCTATATATTGCAGCATTCATGAGATCATCAGGGACAGATGCGATAGTTTGTTTACTACCAAAAAAAAAAAAAGGCCTAATCTCAAAAAGACAAACATGGGAGACTTTAAAGAGTCTCTTCCGCCACAATTTCTATGGCACAGTAGTCAATTAATATTCCCATGAACAGAGTGGTCAAGGAACCTGAGAAATGAGAGTGCCTATCCAAAGCCTCTCATGATCAAAGCCAAATCACCACTTTGCTCTCTAGTCTCTCTCAGTAGGGCAAAAACTGAAGGATGGGAAATCTGAAACATCTAATCATGCTTCCCATCCCTCCTCCTCCCAGTCTCTGCAATTAGCAAACAAGAGTTCCATTTAGAACATTATGAATGCACTGACTTTTTATCTTTGATTTTAAAACATAATTTCTAGCATCTATACACACACACACAAAAACTCCAAGTAGTTTGTTTAGGTGTTTGTTTGTTCAAGCAGAGCTGTTGAAATTTCTGAGAACAACAAACATGAAATACGTATGTTCAGCCTAAATACAAAGTCTGTAAAAGTTCGATTTCTATTTGGGGATCCTTTCATAGGTTTCAGATGCAGCATATCACAGGTTAACCTTGACTGCCAAGTGGTAGCTGGGAATAGATGGCTATGGGAAAAACCCACATTATGATTTTAATGTGACTCACTCAAAATTACCAATTTCATTTTGATCTCCTCTTGCTTAGCAATGTCCACACTGCATTCAAAAAACTCCAGAGGTATACACCTATTTTTAAACAGCTATTTGCATATAAAAAGAACAAAGAAGCTGTCTTAACCTGATTCAGATAATGCCCCATTTATTTCAGTACTGTTTACATCAGCCTTCTCTAACTAGTCAGTTTCCAAAGACTGACCTACAACTTCCATCTTCTGATGTGTTTGGTGGAAGTTGTGGTCCAGGATATCTAAACTGCCCCTAGTTAGAGAAAGCTGATACAGACTACCAGAATGTAGCTTTCCAGGATATTACCTTCAAATTACTATTTGAAGATACCAGAGATTATACTTGAAGGCTGCCCTCCACTCCATCTTCTGGCCAAACGGAATATACCAGTTTTCAGAACACAGATTAATCTTGTTTTCAACTAAGGCCCAATGCAGGTTGATTATCCTTGCAATTGGTCCCACTTATTTCCCAAAAACGTGCGGGGACTTTGGATCTCCATCAACAATAACAGCATCTTCTTGGTATTTGGAGAATTTGTTAGCTCAACAGGAGGTCTGAGAGAGGGTGGGTAACTTAAGGGATCTTTCACATCTATGAACACCAGCACTAACTGCAGAGAGACGCTGGTGTTGGTGAATAACGTATTTAATTTAGAAATGTACAAAAGTGCACAGAAACACACAGAACCAATGCAATTTCAAGAACCATATAGAGCTAACAGAAAGAAAAGTGCGAAAGGTTGGATGGTGAAAAATCAGGAGTTACAGGGGGTAATATTACCAGTCCTGGAGAGTTCCCTGGAAGGCGGAGAGTGGCTCAGATGGGGTCTGAGAAAGCAGAGTTCTAGTCTGTGTGACAGAGAGTTGATCTGTAGCAGTGAACTGTGTGTGGAGTAAATGTTTATATTTGATTTCTACCCTTGAGGGTTGATTGGTGCTATCCTACAGTGTAACAAAGACCTAATGGTCTTTCTGGGGGATCAACAATGAAATTCCAAAATAACTCTCGGCTTTAACTTTAGCATAACAAAATACTGATTGACACAATCCCTCCATGGATGGATAAGAAAGGTGAACAGGGACAGAGCCCTGAGTGGGAAGGCAATATTGTCTAACTGCTTTACAATGGGACTCGCAGTTCCCAGTGCCAGAGGATAAGAGGAAAGCCTGGGGGAAGATGGAATGATCAGTAAATCGATTTAACTTTCATTTAGTGCTATTTATATCTCCCATGCCTTTGGATCAGTGCATCTTTCCCATGGGAAGCTTCCTAGTGTTCCAAAGGTCACAGTTACCTCTTAAAAACATGCTCGGCTCCACATATCAAAATATGAAACTCTATGTTCAGTATGGGAGGTGTAGAGTATGTTAACACACTGACCCTGCTGGATATTCCTGCAGCTTTTGCTCCTAATCATCATGCAGTTGTGTTACTTGACTATAGGACCTCACAGGTATAAAAGGGACTGATGATAGGCCTAGCAGAAGTAGGAGAGCCCTCTCAAAATGCACTGATGTGATTCCAGCACAATCCTATATACATTTACTCAAAGATGTTTTCTCAAAAGTGACTTTCTGCCAGGCAGTGGCAGCTGATGGTTCCCATGTCAGTGAGTGGCAAATCCACTCCAAGTTTCAATCCAGGTTTTTAGAGGAGGAGTTTCCCGTACTCTTGAATCAGTTCAGCACCTTGGGCAGCACCTTTAAACCTAACCAAAATCAGGAATGGATTCAGTGCCCCAATGACATGGGAGCAAGCACCTGCCACTGCTCCCAAGCAAATGTGGCGAAGACTGCTGCCTGACTCTACTACTGAAAGCTGTATCAATTCTTATACAATAATATGGATCGCTAGCAATATGGGCTCCACTACTTTCATCACCATTGTTCATGGGCCCCAGCAGATTGTTATGCTCCTCTAATCCAGCGCAATGTGGGGCACCTGGAGGGTTCCCCCTGCTCCCTCAGTGTGCCAGAACCATCACCATATTTGTGCTCATTGCTTAAATTGCTCATTTTGGGAACCTTATTGTGTATGTGTGTGTTAGCTGCCCTTGAGCTGACCCCAACTCATGACAACCCTATGGATGAGACATCGCCAAGACTCCCTATCCTCTACTGCTCTGCTTAGGTCCTGAAAATTCAGGCCTGTGGCCTCCCTGCTTGATTCTATCCATCTGGCTTATGGTCTTCCTCTCTTTCTACTTCCCTCAACCTTTCCTAGCATCATTGTTTTTTTCTAATGAGTTCTGCCTTCTCGTGATGTGGCCAAAGTATGACACCCTCAATTTAGTAATCTTGGTTTCCAGGGAGATTTCAGGCTTGAACTGTTCACGGACCCATGTGTTTGTCTGACCACAGTATCCTCAGCACTCTTCTGCAGCACCACATCTCAAGTGAGTTGATTTTTCTCCTTATCGGCTTTCTTCACTGTCCAGCTCTCACATCTGTACATGGTGATGGACAGTATGATTGCTTGGACAATTCTACTTTGAGCGCTCAGTTTTATGCTTTTAGTTTGATCATCTTAGTTAGATCATCCTAGCTTCCAGGGAGTATTCAGGCCCTGGATACATTTGTTTGTCTTTTTGCATACAAGTTACCTACACTTCCAGCCAATTCTTTGCAGCCCATGGACGAAGCCCTGCTTTAAAGAGCATCTGACCTCTCCCATCTAGAACCACCTCTCCAGAACCTGCCTCCTCACCACCACACTCCTAATCTAAAACCCAGCTCTTAGTCTAAAACAAATTCTTCTCCTTCCCCACTTACATGATCTCTGATGTTGCAGGGGATGGGGGGGGCACTGTCTTGTCCACCCCTTCCCCAGCCAGACCACTGCAGCCACCCCAGCCCCTAAAACTAGACTATAAAGGCAGCTGCTCAACCTCAAAAGGCCCTCAGGGTCCAGCATGGGTGCAGCCACGCCAGACTCTGAAGCCAGCTACTTTCTCCCCAAAGGTCTTTAGGGTCTAGTGTGACCATGCCTGATTGTGAAGCCAATTCTCCTCCAGAGCAGCCGCCAAGTGGAGCAGCACTATGGCCTCTGAATGGCCCATTTAGGGTCCAGTGAATCACAGAATTGGAAGAGACCACAAGGGCCCTGATCCAGTCCAACCCCTTTCTGTCATGAAGGAACGCACAATCAAAGCACCTTCAACAGATGGCCATCCAGCCTCTGTTTAAAGACCTCCAGAGAAAGAGACTCCGCCACTCTCTGAAGGAGTGTCTTCCACTGTCAAACTGTTGTTTACCGTCATGCCTAAAGTTGAGGTGGAATCTCTTTTCCTGTAATCTGCATCCACTGCTCACTCAAGGAGCTGTGCCATCATTCCCACTGGCTGTACAACCCGCAAGAGCCAACACTCCCTGGGACCCACCCCAGCCCTGCCCAAGGAAGGCCCAGCGTGTGGCCCCTTCAGGGCACAGATCCTTCTCTTCAGCCAGCACCAGGGAGCAGGAGGGATGGGGAAGGAATGGGGAAGGAGAAGGGATGGATGAAGAAGGGAGGAAAGGAAGGGGGAAAGGAAAGAAAGAGGGAGGGAAGGTGGGAAGGAAAGAAGGGAGGGAAAGGAAGGAAGGAGAGAGGGGGAGGGATGGAAGGAAGGAAGGAAGGAAGGAGTGGAAGAGGGAAGGTGGGAGAAAAAGAGCGAAGGAATGAAGGAGAGAAGGAAGGAAAGAGAGAAGGAAAGAAAGAAAGAGGGAGGGACGGAAAAGGGAGGGAAGGAAAGAAATAGGAAAGAAAGGGAAGCAAGAGTGCGTCAATGAAAGAGAAAAGGAAGGAAAGAGGAGAGGAAGGAAAGAGGAAAGGAAGAAAGAAGCCAAGGAAGGAAGGAAGGAGGAAATGAAGGAAAGAGGGAAGGAAGGAAAGAGGAAAGGAAAAAAAGAGGAAAGAGGAAAGGGAAAAAGAGGAGAGGAAGGAAAGAAAGAGGGAAGTAAGGAAAGAGGAAAGGAAAGAAAGAGGGAAGGAAGGAAGGAAAGAGGAAAGGAAGAAAGGAGGGAAGAAAAGTAAGAGGGAAGGAGGGAAAGAGGAAAGGAAAGAAAGAGGAAAGAGGAAAGGGAAAAAGAGGAGAGGAAGGAAAGAGGAAAGGAAGGAAAGAGGGAAGGAAGAAAGGAGGAAAGGAAGGAAGGAAAGGGGGAAGGAAAAAAGAGGGAAGAAAGGAAAGAGGGAAGGAAGGAAAGAGGGAAGGAAGGAAAGAGGGAAGGAAGGAAAGAGGAAAGGAAAAAAAGAGGAAAGAGGAAAGGGAAAAAGAGGAGAGGAAGGAAAGAAAGAGGGAAGTAAGGAAAGAGGAAAGGAAAGAAAGAGGGAAGGAAGGAAAGGAGGGAAGAAAAGTAAGAGGGAAGGAGGGAAAGAGGAAAGGAAAGAAAGAGGAAAGAGGAAAGGGAAAAAAGAGGAGAGGAAGGAAAGAGGAAAGGAAGGAAAGAGGGAAGGAAGAAAGGAGGAAAGGAAGGAAGGAAAGGGGGAAGGAAAGAAAGAGGGAAGAAAGGAAAGAGGGAAGAACGGAAAGAGGGAAGGAAGGAAAGAGGAAAGGAAAAAAAAGAGGAAAGAGGAAAGGGAAAAAAGAGGAGAGGAAGGAAAGAAAGAAAGAGGGAAGTAAGGAAAGAGGAAAGGAAAGAAAGAGGGAAGGAAGGAAGGAAAGAGGAAAGGAAGAAAGGAGGGAAGAAAAGTAAGAGGGAAGAAAAGAAAGAGGGAAGGAGGGAAAGAGGAAAGGAAAAAAAGAGGAAAGAGGAAAGGGAAAAAAGAGGAGAGGAAGGAAAGAGGAAAGGAAGGAAAGGGGGAAGGAAAGAAAGGAGGAAAGGAAGGAAGGAAAGGGGGAAGGAAAGAAAGAGGGAAGGAAGGAAAGAGGGAAGGAAGGAAAGAGGAAATGTAGGAAAGGGGGAAGGAAGAAAGGAGGGGGAGGGAGGGAGGGAAGAAGGAATGAGGAAAAGAAAGAAAGAAGGAAGAAAGGTAGGAGAAAAAGAGGGAAGAAAAGGGGGAGGGAAGGAAGGAAAGAAGGAAGGGGAGAGGGAGGGAAGGAAGGAAGGGGGAAAAGAGGGAAGGGAGGAAGGGAGGGAGGGAGGGGAGTGTGTCTGGTGGGGCCCTCCCTCTCCCTCCTGAGCCTGCTCCTCACCCTCTCCTCCTGCTCCTGCTCCTCCTTCTGCTCCTGCCCCGGGCCCTGTTCTCCCTCTCCAGCTGGAGGAGGTAGGCGGCGAGCTTGGCGTCGCTCCACCCGCTGCGCTGCCGGAGGTGGACCCAGGCCCCGTGGGACTCGCCCAGGTAGACCCTCCGCACGTCGTACTTCTTGCGGGACTCCAGGCGGCGCCGCACCCGGTCCGACTCCGTCAGACGAGGCCTCCCGCGGCGGGACGCCCCCTTCTTCCGGGCCTTCGGGCGCCCTCCTCCGGCGGAAGACGGAACAGCAGCAGCAGCGGCCTCCTCCTCCTCCTCTTCCTCCTCCTCGGGCTCCCCTCCTCCTCCTCCGCCGCCGCCGCCGCCGCCGCCGCCTCCGGGCTCCGAGTCGCTGATCATCATCCCCTCCAGCGTTGAGAGATGCGGAAGGAACCCTCTGTTTTTGACACGGAAGGCGGCGCACGGCGATGACGTCAAACGCCGCCCTCCCCTGTCGCCATGACGTCGAAACGCTGCGACCATGACATGCTGTGTGTTGTTGTTAGAAGCGGCGCGCGGGGATGACGTCAAACGCTACAACTTCCCCCCCCCCCCCACTGTCATGGCAGTTCCCTATGGAGCCTCTCTAGGCGGGCAGATTCCATAGAGACGAGAGATAAAGAAATGTACAATGAATGAATGAATGAAACACAGAGAGGACTTCACTGTTTGACTTCAGAAGATTACTGTTTTTTGCCAGACCCTGCCATGGGTTTTCTTGGCAGAATTGGAGGCATGTTTATCCAATTTGCAGATGACACTAAACTAGGAGGAGTACCCAATACCCCCAGAGGACAGGATCAAAAATCAAAATGACCTGAATAGATTAGGAATCTGGCCAATGCTAACAAAATGAAATTCAACACAAACAAATGTAAGGTTCTGCACTTAGGGCAGAAGAATGAAATGCACAGATATAGGATGGGTGACACCTGGCTGAATGAGACAACATGTGAAAGGGATCTAGGAGTCCAAGTAGACCACAAGTTGAACATGAGTCAACAGTGCGATGCGGCAGCTAAAAAGGCCAATGCAATATTAGGCTGCATCAGTACAAGTATAGTGTCTAGATCAAGGGAAGTTATAGTGCCACTCTATTCTGCTTTGGTCAGGCCCCACCTGGAAAACTGTGTCCAGTTCTGGGCACCACAATTCGAAAAGGATGTGAAGAAACTGGAGCGGGTCCAAAGGAGGGCGACTAAAATGGTGAAGGGTCTGGAAACCATGTCCTATGAGGAACAACTTAGGGAGCTGGGGATGTTTAACCTGGACAAGAGAAGGTTAAGAGGTGCTATGATAGCCCTGTTTAAATACAGGGATGTCATATTGAGGAGGGAGCAAGCTTGTTTTCTGCTGCTCCAGAGACTAGAATGCGGAACAATCTTTTGAGTGAGACAAAAGATTATGGCCTTACCTGCATTGCAGAAATTATGCAGTTTGACACCGCTTTGCTTGCCACGGCCCAAGGCTATGAGATCCTGGGATTTGTAGTTTTGTGAGCCACCATGACACTTTGGCAGAGGAGGAGCTAGACCTTGCAAAATTATAAATTCCCAGATTTACCTGTAATGTGAAAGATTTTACCTTGAGATTAGCAATAACATTAGTTACTGCAAATTATCATTTGCAAATATAAATTATCACTATGGATCCCCGACTCCCTTGGAACTCCATTGGCCAGAGGGAGCTGGGGCCAGGCCTGGTGCTTGGGTGATAAGGAATGGGTAAAACAGGAACAAAGACCTTTGAAGAATTTATCTTTACGGATCAAGGAAAACTTGAATAAATTAATTTGGAAATGGTATTTGACGCCAGAGAGATTACATAATATTGATAAGAATCATTCAAAAAATTGCTAGGGAGGTTGTCAAGAGGTAGGGTCATATAGACATATGTGGTGGCAATGTAAAGAAGTGCAGAAACAGGTTAAAAGAGGAAAGAGGTAAGATCAACCAAGAAGATGGACACAATGGTGGTCCTGATCAGGCCCTTTAAAATAGTAACTTTTCTACCAGAGTGGTGGTAAAAAAGTTTCTTTTCTAGACACATCTTCTAGACCTCTAGCAAATATTTCAGTTGCCATGTTACTTCTAAAGGCGAAGCATTTGCTCTATCACTGAACTAAGAGACGTTTGATCAAACTATTTATTAGTTAGACCAGTCCAGTGTAAAATACCTAAAATGGTTGTCTTTTAGCATCACTCACTCATAAATCCTTCCTTATAAGGGAAAGAGGAAAAGGAGACAGCAGATGATCTCTATCTGCCAGTAGTCTTTACATTCAAGAATGAGGACTCTTCAAGTCATAAATGTTTCCCACCCAGCAACATTAGCAGGAAAAGAAATTTCTCCATAATAAAAATCCAAAGCACCTCCTCTGCCAAAGTGTCATGGTGGCTCACAAAACTACAAATCCCAGGATCTCATAGCCTTGGGCCGTGGCAAGCAAAGCGGTGTCAAACTGCATAATTCTTTCAGTAATTCTCCATGAAATTGTTTTGTGGAAGCATATCTCAAGAATTAAGTGGATCAGAAAGAAGAACAGAACAATCTTTTTTTTTTATTCTTTCAATCTTGATTATGGTTGTTTCTTCCTCCTCCTCCTCTTCTTCTCCTTCTTTTAAGGGCTTGCTTGGTCACATAAGTATTTTTGATGATGAAAAGAGAGTTGAGTTTGTTTCCTGAGGAAAGAAGTGCAGAAACAGAGGTTAAAAGAGGAAAGAGGTATGATCAA
This sequence comes from Urosaurus nigricauda, assembly GCA_034509955.1. Classification (NCBI taxonomy): domain Eukaryota; kingdom Metazoa; phylum Chordata; class Lepidosauria; order Squamata; family Phrynosomatidae; genus Urosaurus; species Urosaurus nigricauda. The sequence goes on from JAOEGL010000002.1 coordinate 137,064,643, forward strand.
CCAAGAAGATGGACACAATGGTGGTCCTGATCAGGCCCTTTAAAATAGTAACTGCACTATTACTTCCCTTGATCTAGACACTATACTTCTATTGATGCAGCCTAAAATTGCATTGGCCTTTTTAGCTACCGCATCGCTCTGTTGACTCATGTTCAACCTGAATTTCGATCCTGTCCTCTGGGGTATTAGCTATTCCTCCTAATTTGGTGTCATCTGCAAATTTGATAACTAGGCCCCCAATACTGTCTTCCAAGTCATTAATATATTGAATAGCACTGGACCCAGGACTGAACCCTGTGTCACCTCATTTGTCACTGCTTTCCAGGTTGAAAAGGAGCCATTGTTGAGTACCCTTTGGGTTCGGCCAGTGAACCAATTACATATCCACATAACAGTTAACTTGTCTAGCCCACATTTTACAAGCTTGTTTGCAAGAACGTCATGGGGGGCCTTGTCAAAGGCCTTACTGAAATCAAGATATACTTGATTTCTCAAGCCTCTTATCAGTTTGTCCATTTCCAACATACACATTAGCTTCAATGACCATTCATTCATCATTTGGATGTCTTTTTGTTTAATTGGACCCATTCTACAAGAGAGTTCCCACTTCCATTCCAGCAACCACAAGTGCGGATGTTCTAGAGCTGTGTGATCTTTCAACTGCCATGTTGTTTTTTAATTCTGACAGCCATTTTTCCCTGCTTCACAGAAGAAATGAAGCCAAGAAGACAGCTACCATGGCCTGGACCACCTGCCGAGGAAGCCTGATCAAGCGGCGGTATCTGTGGTGGGGCTTGGCATGGCAATTTAGGCTTTGGCTACCTCTGCCACTGCTTGGTCGGAAAATGCACCACTATATCCCGATGAACCCAAATGGAAAAAGCATGCAAAAGCCCCACCAAGGCCTGCGAAAAGGGCAGAAAGAGTCCTCACAGGTCAGTCACATAACTGGCAGAGCCATAGGGGCAAAAAGCAGGAGAGATAAATTAGGCGCTTGCCAGGAGAGAGTTCCCAGAATAGTTAATATAGAGCATTCAAGACATTAAGTGTATTATTACACCAGACCCAATTTCGTTCCAATCGCACTACTGATAGATAAGAGAACAATAGCATGACAGCGATACATATTCTCACACGTCGCACAATCGCACGACATTCATGATACAAAAACAGCAGAGAAATGCAATTGCATTCTGCATACATCCATTCTTGAACCATTAATATTGTTATCGAATGTTTCACGCATACACCATTTTGGTACTACTGCGCATGTCTGAAAATCATGGTTCCATCCTGAACAGAACAAAATAAACTTGATATACAGTCTCCCCTCCGTTTTCACGGGGAGGGGGGGTCCGTTCCAGGACACACACAACCCGTGAAAATGGAAATCTGCCGATATTCAAGCCCTATTGGCTTGAATGGCAGCAAAGCCCCGCAGGCAAGCACGGGCATGTGCCACGGACGTGACCCCCATTTTAAGTCCCTCCTTTTGCCCCTCGCAAGTAAGTCTGCACAAACAGAGGGACAACTGCATTTCACAATATTATTGTACAGTATTTGTATCCAGTTGAAACTGAATCATGTCCTCAACCTCAAAATAAGAGAGAAATCCACTCCAAATACAATTATAGCAATGAAAACAAATTGCCTAGATCAAAATGCACTATCTATCGTCAATGTGCGAAAGCCAGTAACGTTTATTTCGTGCAGCAACCCAAGACCTTTTCCCAGACTGTATTTTGGTCTAAGCAATTTGTTCTCATTGCTACAATAGAGAACCAATGGAGTTAGTCCTGGGTTCAACTCCCCACTCAGCTATGAGTGTCTTTAATCCAACCCACATCTCTAAGCCTAACTGTACTATTGCACAGATTTGATTTTTAATTTTTAAGGAGGCAAAGCAAGTGATGAACAAGCTTAAATATCATGAGTTCCCTGATGGGAAAGTTGTGGAATATAAATCCCATCAAATAAGCTCAGTACCCTGTTTGAGAACTCCAAATTGGTTACGATATCCCACCTTCCTTAGTTTCCCCCAAAATGTTTGGGAAATGATGTGTCAATGAAAATCAGATCTTAAAAAAGGATTTTTTTTATTTATTTAAGAGAAATTACTTAAGGGCACCATTCTGCTTTGACTGAGCACAACATGGCCAGCTGCAAACTGCTTGGATTGTTTAAACAAGGAAAGCAATGAGATGCAAATTAGGAACCTGGTAAATGGAGGGGGACAGATTGAAGTCAGGGAAGATGAAGACTTCAACATCGCAGAGGCAATGAATGGGCAGTGGAGAGATCACAGCCAACCTAACAAAACAGGCGACATACAAGTATTCTCTGCAGGCGGTGCAGAAAAAAGCAGATGAATGAATCCTGGACAATGTTACCGGGAAGGCAAGTTGCCCATACTTTTTCTTGATATTTAAAAAAGAAGGTATAGAAATAATTTAAGGCATCTTTCTCTACCATGAGGCAGGGTGAGGCAACCGCCTCAAATGGAAGATGTTAGGGAAGTGGAAGCAGCAGAACCATACTGGTCCTTAATGATCTTCCTAGAAATCGTTCTCTCTTGCAGGGAAACACTTAGATCCAAAACACACTGCAGAAATATTCCCGTTTGAGACCACCTTAACAGCACTGGCTCAGTGCTAGGGAATCCTGGGAACTGTAGTTCATTGTGGCACCAGAGCTCTTTGACAGAGAAGGCTAAATGTCTCACAAAACTACAGTGTTCCACATAGCCTGTACTGCATCAGATAAAATAATCTGCTCTCCGGTGTAATAGTGGAGGGCCCTTTCTTGGGGATGAAGTGAAGATTCAATGCATAACCTTCAACATTTCAGTGATGAAAAATGGGATACATCATAATGTGGTCAAGAAGGCAAAACTAGAAAACTAGCAGATACTGCAGCAATTTGCTTTTGCTTCAGCTAACTGGGAAGGGCAAGATTCTTCGCCGACTTTTCCTATCCCTCCACTGAGTTGAGTGTAAACAACTTTTGCACTTTGAATTCATTTTACAGCAGTTAGAATAAACTGAGGACAAAGGGAGGAGGAGACCGAAAGTGGGACATTTTAAAAGCAGTTGGGAAAGTGGGATGACAGAGAATAATTTGGGTCTGTCCTGGCTAAACTTGGAGGTTGGAGGGTATGTCAGCTGCCAGTCCAGTTGGCTATAAGGATAATAGGATGAGAGAAAGATATTTGAGGAATAAGTGGTAATTATACAGAGGAGTTAATGAAATATCCTTTCTTTTTCATGCCTGCTGAACAGGTTTTGCCAAGGAGTTCAAAGCTACTGAAAAACTGAAAAGACCCTGCAGGGATATAGAATCCACCCATGATGAAACTGAGCCAACACAAGCATCAGTTTATTCATTATTGGATCCCTATATGGTCTATGTGCTGATCCTCGAAGGGGGGGGGGTAAAATTGCAGATCTGTCTGCTATGAGAACAATCTTCTTTCATGGTAGCATCACAGGTCATGAGCCTTAACTCACCAGGTGGCAAGAACTGTGAACTGGATGGTCCCCTTTGCCTATTTCAGTTGTTCCCAAACTCTGTTCTACCCAGCTGTGGGGCAGGGTGCGATCTCCCCATCCATGTGACCCAGGGAGGAATCAATAAATAGCATTTTGTTCTGACTATATTGTTGGATATATAGTATATATAGTATAGTAGTATAGTAGATATATAGTATAGTAGATATATGTAGTAGCAATAAATGGTGGGCTTCCATAAACATCATGATGAAGAGCTTCTCAACAGTTTCTCCACATCATAAGGTTTCACACCTTCCTTACTGCAATCAACATAAATTGGATGCTGAAACTTTGGCCATCCAGCTATAATGGACTTAATCTCCAAGAAAACCCAGCCAGAATAACTAATGACAAGGAATTATGGGAGCTGTAGTCTGGGACATCTGGAGGGTACTAAGTTGGGGAAGGTGCTACCCAAGAGTCTTAATATTAGATTGATCAGGCAATCTATACCAAGTGATGGAGAGCAATAACAGGAAATGGCACCATAGCTGCATTGCCACAGCTTGGCAATGTTCCTTCAGTGGTGTGGCATATGGGCGCAGCACCGGAGGAGTGCCATGATGACGCTTGCCATGTATAGTGGGACGCAGCGTCATGGCACCCTGGGGGCAGAGTTGGTGTGCTTAAGTTCAACAAGGCTCAAAACACACTGAAGAAATAATCCAGTTTGAGATTGCTTTAACAGCCATGGTTCAATGCTAGGAAATTCTGGGAACTGTAATTTAGTGAGACATTTAGCCTTCTATGTCAGAGAGCTCTGGTGTCACAACAAACAACAATTCCCAGGATTCCTTTGCACTGAGCCAGGGCAGTTAAAGCAGTCTCAAACTGGATTATTTCTGCAGTGTGTTTTGGACAGAACAAATCAAGTCTGAATTCTGACTAGAAACCAAAATAATTAAAAAATTGATATATTACCTAGCAGATCTCATGACATCTCATGACTCATTCATAAATATAATCCTTGGTAAAAAGGCAGTAGGATAAAAAGGAAGACTACATTATCAGGGGATTGACTCCATTAAGGAAGCCACAGCCCTGAGTTTGCAAGATCTGAGTAAGGCTTTAATAATGGGGTCTCCTGAGGATCTCCTTTGTATGATGCAAAGCCAACTTGATAGCACATAACAAGATTTGCTTGGAATTTCTCCATCACATTCTCCACTCTCCATCTCTACAGTCATTTCTAAGACTGTGCATCACACAACATAAGGTTCAGTTTGGACACAGTTTGGAAAACAGCCCAATTCATTTTCAGCAGCATTCTGATAATCTTCTTCTAATCTTCAAAAACCCATTGCCCATATCCAGAGCCAATTTATAATTGATAAACATCAGTTCTTCACTAAACAGTTCTGCAGTGGAGCAATAAACCAATGCTTAACAGCATATTACAAATCTAACACTCCAGATTAACATTAATGAAAATTTGGAAGCTGTCACAAGTGGAGTGAGACTTGTCTTATGTAAAATCAAACTACATCCCAGCACCCAATATCCAAATTTCAGAGCTGATAAAATTTCACCCACTTTATTATTCGTCACAAGAAATGAACCAAAATGGCCACAAAAACTATGTGAATTACAAGAAAGATTTGCATGCCATTGTTGCTTTGGAAAAAGTAATGCATGAATTCCTAGTTGTGACAAATTTGACCATATAGACCATTTCTTTTACTATGCTGTGCCAATCTCATCTGTAATCATTAACAATCTTCTATGTTACTAGTCAAGTAGAGAGATGCCCAGTTAGCGAGAAGGGTCCTGCCACCCTTGTTTCAATTCATTACCAAATTTAATTGCATTTTCTAAAGGTTGTTGTATAGGGGAAAGCCATTAAGCAAAACAAGCACAGTTGAATGTGTTGCTGCCCCCTCCCTGAGAACACTTCCATTTGCTTTTGGTGGAACTCATTTTGCAGCTTATCCCTTGGGGAGGGACTTTCTGGGATGTGGCAACTGAGCAGATGATGAATTTTGAGAGCCGGGTCAACAACATAATTGGCACAGTGTACATTTTCTGTAATGTTTTCTATCACTCTCCCTGAATGATTACAAAAGAGCTGAGGAGGAAACCCTTCGGGATCAGACCAAAGGTCTGTCAAAGCCAGAACCCTGTTTCCCAAAGTGGGAAACCAGATGCCTTTGAGAACCTCACAAGAAGGGCATGATGTCACTAATGAATCTCTCAACCAACTGATGTTTAGCGATATATCTGCATGTTCAGGAATTCTGATTCAGTGTTTAATCAACAAACAAGGAGGCGAAGGGAGCTAGCCCCATCCCTCCTCCATTACCAGGTCCATCATCATCTACTGATGGAGGACGGTGAACTGAAATAGGAGAACCATGACTATTTGTGGTGGCATTGTGAGTGATTTAGAAACCAACAAGAATCACATCAAGGCTGTAAATGACAGCAGAAGCTATGATGATATTTACAGTGGACCCTTCGTGTCCACTAGAGTTTGGTTGCAGGACCCCAGTGGATACCAAAATCTGTAGATGCTCAAGTCCCATTAAATACAGTGACACAGTAAAATGGTATCCCTTATATAAAATGGCAGAATCAAGTTGTCCTCATTCCCCACTTACAGAAAAATCAGTATGCAATCCAAATTGATGGATTGATTTGACATTGGATCGTGGTTTACACTACACTTGCCCTGATTGCATTTTCTGTTATTTTCTGGCATCAAAATAACTCACTTGTGGTTTGCATTCACGAATGAATTGATTCAAAATGATTGGGCTCCAGCCGGCCAAAGGGCAAATTTTAATCAATTCTGATCCGCTCGTGGTTCACACTTGCATTGAATTGAGTTGGTGAAAAAGACATGGGAAAAAATCAGCATCAAAAACAAGCTGATTAAATGGGTCTGGTGCATGCCCCCCCCTCACCAAATCACTTCAGTGAATCGATTTAAGTGGGAACCAGGGTTATTTGAACGGGTTCAAACCGAATTGTGATTTGGATTAAAAGGTAGTGGAAGTGAGGCCAAGGTGTGCTTTTTTGGAATTAAATATATACATATTTTCAAGCCATGGATGCTTGAATCCATGGATAAAGAATCCATGGATATGAAGGGCCAACTGTATCATATTTAGAATCATAGAACTGTAGAGTTGGAAGAAGCCCTGTACTCCATCAAGTCTAAGGCCCCACTCAATGCAAGAGCTCTAGCTAGAGCATCCCTAGTGGGTAGCTGTCAAGTCTGGCCTCTTTTTGGCCTCCCTAGGCATCTGGTTCCATTGCTAAATAACTCTTATTATCAAGAAGCTCCTTCTAATGTTCAGTCACAATCTATCCTCTTGTAACTTGAAACTAGGAGACCTGTTCCTGCTGTCTGGGGCAGCACCTTCCTCTCTGTGAAAGTCCTTTTAATAATAATAATAATAATAATAATAATAATAATAAATTTTATTTATACCCCGCTCTTCAGCCAAAGCTATCAGAGCGGCTTACAATTTGTTAATTAGACATTTCCCTGCCCTCAGGTTTACAATCTAAAAGACACAACACAAAAGGAGAAGGGAATGGTGGTGGGGAAGGGGCAAAGTCCAGCAGCTCTTCTCTCCCTCAGAGGCCTGGACCAAGGCAGATGGACTGGAGGGAGGGCTCTTATTCCCTTCAGGCAAGGCCTGTTGCAGCTGGCTGATAGTTATATAGTGCATTCTTGCTGTACCTCAGTCTTCTATTAACCAGACTGAACATGCCCAAATCCCACTACCTTTCAACTCATATATTTTCTCCATACATCTTAACATCCTTTTTGCCCTTCCCTGAATCCGCTCCAACATGTCTATATGCTTCTTAAAATGAAGCACCCAGAATTGAACACAGCGCTCCAGTTGAGACTCTGTTTGTGACATTCCAGTCTTGAGATCAGGGTGAGTCCCCTCCTTTTCTCTCTTCCTATTTAGTGTGTGTGTGTGTGTGTTTTAAGTTACTTTGTGAGTAAAATACTGGAGAAAAACTAATCCAATGCAACATCAGACTGATTTTCAAGGTGACAGAAATCTGAGCAAAAGGTACCCATTATGTCAGGCCATATATCTTGACAGCAGCACCTGTAGAGTTAAAGTAGACATCCACAAGGGGGGGAAATCCATTGTTTCTCCGAGAAGTAAGCAACAGAGAATAGAGACCTTGCCAAGGCTCCATTGAAAGGCAATCATTTCAGCATCACTTGACTGGCAGGGAGATTGCTAGCCTCCATGTCACTTCACAAAAGACACAGGAGATATAATTAGTCTATTTTTCTTAACCAAGTTATGTAACTTATCATCTCTCATTGCAGACGTCAGCTATTAGAAGAGAGAATGGCGACAACAGAGGAACTTTATCCAGTGTATTTGTATGCATGGAAACTCCCATAAGAAGCATAATCCTCTAAATTGATGTTCTCCTGAGCAAACGCTCTTAAAATAAATGACTGTCCCTGCCTTCACTATAGTTGATACATGACTGGGAAGGCTGAGGATTAAAGAAAGAGGCCTGACTGTTGTCAAATGTAGACCGAGGCATCATGTAGATGTTTCTGAGAGCTGAACTGAACTGTTGGATTATGGCACCATCTAGTGAACCATCCACATCTCTTTGCCAATACTGCAACCTGAAGCATATCATAGGAGTTTATCAGACGACGGAAATTGGAAGTATAATCTAATGGCAATCCGAATGAAATCATAGGTTTTCACGTTATTACGTATTAAAGTATCTCGTGCAATTTCGGGCAAAAGGGAAGTAATTCCAAACGCAATCATGGGTTTTATGTTATTGCGTGTTAAAGCATCTCACACAATTTCAGGCAATGGGCAGTCATTTTCGGGCAATGAAAAGTCATTCACGTGAATTCGAATTGGCTCCAATTGGCTCTATTCGAAATAAAGAGAAATTCCTCCCATCTGATAAACTCCTTAGAATCATAGAGTTAGAAGAGAACTCAAGGGCCATCAAACCCAACCCCCTGCCATGCAGGAAAACACAATCACATGCAAAGTCACATGCAAAATTATTGGGGTGCTTTTGAAAAACGTTGTGTCAGAATCCTTGTAGTATTCTTCCAGATATGTGTTAGTAGGTGTAGTTGGGGATGATGGTACATAGTTAGCTGCTAGATAGAGAGGAGGAGTGCATAACGGTGCCAGGAGGAGTTATCAGTTGACCTTGGTGCTGCTCAGCTCTCAGCTTGGAATGCAGAAGTTTCTGGTGGGAACCGTTCCGTTAAGGGGGGAGATGAGGTGGAAACGAAACCTATGGAAAAATACTGGAATAGGTTTCGCGGGCTTTTGTGAGAAGGGGGAGGTGTGAGCCTTTGGATGATATAGGGGTGCTGGGCGGGAACTGGTCAGTCTCAGCTAAGAAGCTGAATAGTGTGGTTTTGCTGATCCTGGAGCATCAATAAAGTTCTGTTTATTCTACATAAAGCTGACTGGTTGATTGTCTGGGATTCTGGGACCCCTGTTCTGACAGTTAGCTGAGACTCTCCAAACCATCAACTCTTCTCTGAAGCAATGCAGGAGCAGGAGACTTCAGAGGAGCTTCTCACAACTCGGACAGCGGAGGCGGCGGAGGAGGCCAAGACCTCGGCAGCGGGGACAGGCGCGTTACCAAAGGCCACGAGACCCCCAGTGCTACAGACTCCGGTGAGCGGAGGACAGTGGTTTGGACAACCGGTGGCTCCAATGCGGACCCGAGAGCGGAGGAGGGCCACTCGGTGGTCGGATTGGGACACGGGTCTCACGCAGCCCCTGAGAGTACATACGGGCGAGGAAGCAGAGTTGGGCGAGCAGATGGCCTACCTTCGGGCCGATGTGGACATTCTGCAGGACCTCATGAAGGAACTGCTGGCTGCACACAAGGGATGCCCGGACAGGACGAGAGAGGGGCGAGGGGCTGACGTCGCGGCGGCTGCACCAGAGGGCCTAGCACAGGACGAGGCACCGCCACTGGACCAGCAGGTAGTTCGCCCGGCACCAGACCGTCAGGTAGACCCACAGGCCCGGAAGTTGGGGGTGAAGTTTGACGGGGACCCCCAGACCCTCCCATATTTTTTGTCCCAGGTGGCTGACCACATGGAGGAATGGGGGCCTACCTTTCCCTCAGAAGCGGCGAAGGTGAAGTGTGTGGCCAGGCACCTCAAAGGGGAGGCAGCCAACTGGCTGGTGCAGCTGTACGATTGCCAAGCGGCCGAGCTGCGAAATCTGGCGGACTTTATGAGAGCCCTGAGAGCCAGATTCGAAGACCCGTTCAGGGCTGCCACCGCGCTGGCCAGTCTGAAGGCCCTTGACCAGGGCACCAGATCCGTCTCCGAGTACGCTATGGAGTTTCGGAGATTGATTGCCCAAGTGCCAGACTGCACCGAGGGGATGAAGATCCAATATTTTAAGGAGGGACTGCGTCCCGACATTGTGAACCGGGCACTTAACCTGGGCAACCCCCCTACGGCTATGGAGTGGATTCGGCTGGCTGGAGAGGCAGAGGCAGTACTGCACGAGATTCGGATGCTAACCCAGCGGAGGAATAAAGGGGGCAAGGGAAGAGAAACCCAAATCGTTGGGGAGAGAGGCAAAGGCAAGGTTGGGCCGACCGGCGGGGAAGAGAGAGAGCGACGCCGCCGGCTGGGGTTGTGCCTGGGCTGCGGGCGCAAAGGCCACCTGGTCGCCAGCTGCCCGGATCGTGTCCAGGAGAAGAAAACGTTCCCCTCCGCGCCCCCTCCAGCGCAGGCTCCCAGGAAAGGGAAGGGGAAGGCAACGGTGAAAAGCCCCGTCGATCGCGGGTTTCAAGTGGTGACGGCGGCCGAGGAGGAAGTCTGGACCGACGACGACAGTGCTGATGGAGAGGAGCCGGCTTTAAACTTCCCGAGCCTGCCTTAAACAGCGGCCAGAGGCAGGCTGGGAGTGGGGACGGCCGCAAACCTATGGTGAGTGGGGGCATTCCCCTCTATACCTTGACTGTGACTTTGGTAGTGGGACGGGGGCAAAGAGCCATGACCCTAACGGCGGCAGTGGACTCGGGTTGCACTAGGTGCTTAGTCAACCCAGAGGTGGTTAATAGTTTGGGCATAAAAACCCAAAACCTACGGGACCCCATCCCTTTCTCCCAGATGGATGGCAGCCTGATGGGGGGGCAAGCCTTGAAGGAGCGTACCACCACAGTGTGGCTGGGAATAGCAGACCACTGGGAAAGGATTCAGTTGGTGGTGGGACCCACGTATCATTATCACATCATGCTGGGGATCGATTGGCTACATCACCACAACCCCCACACTAAGTGGAGGCAGAGACTATTAATTTTTGATGACCCAGGCTGCCAGGGGCACCGGTTGGACCCTACTATTAAAGTTCCTCCAGTGCAACAATCGGTGGTAATACCCCGACCCCAGGCGGGCGAGGCTGCCACGCACCTAGAGCCGGTGAACTGGGGAGGGGACGAAGGTGTAGTGGAACCGGGTGGCAGCTCGGAGGAGGCGGTGGCCTCCTACCCGGACTGTTATGCAGATCTTAAGGAGGTGTTTGAATCTAAAGAGAGTGACTTGCTGCCACCCCACCGAGAGACGGACTGTGCCATTGAGATAGAGCCCGGTGCGCCCCTGCCTAAACCAAAACTGTACCCCATGACCCCCCGGGAGTTATCCACACTTAAAGAGTTTATCGAAAAGAACTTGGCGAGAGGATTCATCAGACCATCCACCTCTACTTTTGCCGCCCCAGTGTTCTTTCGGGAAAAGAAAGATGGAACGCTGCGGCTGGTCACGGACTATCGAAACCTAAATGGGATTTGTAGCACCAATAAGTACCCTCTACCTTTAATGAAGGACATGCTGGGTCAGTTGGCCACGGGCAAGGTGTTTACCAAACTGGACCTGAGGGACGCTTATTATAGGGTACGGATTAAAGAGGGGGATGAACATAAGACTGCATTTAATTGCCCTCTAGGGGCTTATGAGTATCTGGTCCTCCCCTTTGGACTAGCGGGAGCCCCCGGGGTTTTCATGAGACTCATAAACGAGGTACTACACGACTTGCTGTTTGAAGGGGTGCTGGTATACTTGGACGATGTTCTAATTTACTCTCAGGACCTGGAGAGCCATGTGCCACTGGTGCGAGAGGTGTTGCAGCGACTGCTTGATAACCAGCTATACGTAAAACTGTCTAAATGCCACTTCCATACGGACAAATTGGATTTTTTAGGGTATCGGGTGTCGGCCCAGGGAATTGAAATGGACCCACAGAAAGTGCACACTGTGCTAAGCTGGGCCCCCCCTAAGACTCGTAAACAAGTGCAAAAGTTTCTGGGCTTTGCCAACTTCTACAGGCAGTTCATCCTGGACTTTGCTAGAATAGCGCTGCCAATTACGGATCTTTTGAAAACCAAAACCCAGGAGGGAGGGGGCAAGGGCAAAGAGGTTAATGGAAAGAAACAGCCCAAACCCTCTACCCCGATTCATTGGACAGATCAATGCCAGAGAGCATTTGAGCAGTTGAAGCTTTTGTTTAGTGCAGAGCCCATTTTACTTCACCCTGACCCCGACAAGCCATTTGTCATTCAGGTGAACGCGAGCGACCAAGCAGTAGGGGCCGTGTTGCTACAAAAGGACAATAATGGGCTGTTGAGGCCGTGTGCCTACTTATCTCGCAAATTCCAAAAGGGGGAGCTGGGGTGGCCCACTTGGGAAAAGGAAGCGTTTGCGGTGAAGCATGCTCTGGATAGTTGGAGACAGTTTTTAGAGGGGGCGCCTCACCCTTTTGAAGTTTGGACGGACCATCGTAATTTAGAGGCCCTGCAAACTCCCCGAAAGCTAACTCCTAAACAGAGGAGGTGGGCTAAGGACTTTTACAAGTACAAATTCAAACTAAAGTTCCTCCCAGGAAGACAAAACATTTTAGCTGACGCTTTATCCAGGCTCCCCCAGCATATGGGGAAAGAGCAAGTTCCTCTGCAAGCCATTTTCTCCCCTGAACAGTTGGGACTAGCTGTAGTGACTCGTAGCCAGGCGGAGCAGAAACCGGTCGACCCTTTGCCCCAACTGGATGGGCTGCTGCAAAAGATAAAAGAGGAAGCAGGGAAAGATGAGTGGCTTCAGAGGCACAGAGATCGGTTGGTTTTGAACTCACAAGGGTTGTGGACCAAGGGTTCTCAGATTTATGTCCCTGCATCCATACGGCCTGAAGTTCTTAAATTGTGCCATGATTCGAAGGCAGCAGGTCATTGGGGATATTTAAAGACTTGGCACAAGGTTCGGAAAACTTACTGGTGGGAGGGGGTGAGAGCTGAGGTGGAAGAATATGTAAAGAGCTGTCCAGTGTGTGCCCGTGCCAAACCTGTCGTCGGCAAGCCCAGAGGTCTTCTACAGCCCCTGCCTACTCCTGGGGGACCATGGAAACACATTGCCATGGACTTTATCACCGATCTGCCTGAGAGCAAGGGGAGAAACACTATTTGGGTGGTTGTGGGCCTTTTTTCAAAACAAGCGCACTATGTAGCCTGCAAGGGGATGCCTAGTGCTACCAAGCTTGCGGACCTGTTCATAGCACACATTTATAAGTATCATGGGTTGGCAGACAAAATTGTGAGTGACAGGGGTAGCACCTTCACTTCAACCTTTTGGAGGGTGCTGCAAAGAAAATTGGGGGTAGAAGTGGCCCTGAGCACCGCCTGGCACCCCCAGTCTGACGGGCAGTGTGAGAAGACGAACCAGGCTCTCGAGAAGTACCTCCGATGTTACACTAATTATTTGCAGGATGATTGGTATGACTTATTGCCCCATGCTGAAGTGGCGTTCAACAGTTCAGTGCATCGGAGCACTGGCAAATCGCCTTTCGAGGTTGTCTATGGATATGAGCTCAGGACCCTCCCAGCCTTGCAAACTGACCCTTCGGACCCTGTGACTGTGACTCAATGGGTGCAGAGGGTACAGGCTGCTTGGTCCCAAGTTGCCAAGGCTTTAGAGGTGGCTAAAACAGACTATAAGAGACATGCTGATCGCAAGAGATCTGTGGGGTGGGACATCAAACCTGGGGATCGGGTGTTTTTGTCCACAAAGAATTTGAAATCTAGGCACCCGTCTAAGAAACTGGGACCCAAATTCATAGGGCCTTTCCTGGTGAAAAGACTTGTCAATGATGTAACTGCGGAATTGGACTTGCCTAAATCGTATAGACATTTACACCCTGTATTTCATTTTAGTTTGCTGAAGCCGGACCGAAGCACAGAAAGATGGAGACAGGACAAAGAACCGCCCCTGCCCATGATGGTTGAGGGGGAGCAGCATTTTGAAGTCGCTAAGATCTTGGACTCTAGAATGCACAGAAACAAATTGCAGTACCTGATTCGCTGGAAACACTTTTCAGCGGATCATGATGAATGGGTGTTAGCTAAACATGTTAAAGCCCCTGCTTTGGTTCTGAAGTTTCATCGTATGTATCCTGACAAGCCTAAATAGTATTTTTTTTTTTGCCTTTGCTGTTTCCTTGTATGTACTGTGTTAAGCATATGTTGGGGGGAGGTTTTTCTTTTCGGGGGGCTGACTGTCAGAATCCTTGTAGTATTCTTCCAGATATGTGTTAGTAGGTGTAGTTGGGGATGATGGTACATAGTTAGCTGCTAGATAGAGAGGAGGAGTGCATAACGGTGCCAGGAGGAGTTATCAGTTGACCTTGGTGCTGCTCAGCTCTCAGCTTGGAATGCAGAAGTTTCTGGTGGGAACCGTTCCGTTAAGGGGGGAGATGAGGTGGAAACGAAACCTATGGAAAAATACTGGAATAGGTTTCGCGGGCTTTTGTGAGAAGGGGGAGGTGTGAGCCTTTGGATGATATAGGGGTGCTGGGCGGGAACTGGTCAGTCTCAGCTAAGAAGCTGAATAGTGTGGTTTTGCTGATCCTGGAGCATCAATAAAGTTCTGTTTATTCTACATAAAGCTGACTGGTTGATTGTCTGGGATTCTGGGACCCCTGTTCTGACACGTTGATAGGTACACGAATGCACGCAGCCTGCGCATGCAGATGTGAGTTCCAAGCCACACTTAATGATCAATGGAGAAGTATCTTTTTTTGGACTACAACATCCATTTTCCTCTGTTAGCCTAGCCATAAACTAAGCTAGCTGAGAGGTTCCAGGAGTTGCAGGGCCTTTTCACACTGCACCATCATCATAGCAGTTATGATCCAACTTTAACTGCTATGGCATGGCTGCATCCTATGAAAAACCTGGCTGGGATTATAGTTTGGTGAGCTCTCTGGCTGCAGATTCTAAATTCCCTCCCTAAATGCCAAAGGCCAGAATTCCATAGGATGTGCTGATCAACACAGGTTGTATAAATAGCTTGTTTTTTAGGAAGAAAATATAGCCACAGGTCACTGAGCTGGAATGAACATCAGTCTGAAGAGTCAAACCCTTCCCATTATTTTTTCTGCTGGAAATGGCACACATCCCACCCACTGGCATTTTTTCTGTTTTGTTTGCAGTTGCAGTTTGAAACAGGAACATTAAGGGTTAAGGCAAACACAGAGGGAAGTAGATGACAGGATCTGGAGCAGCAAACTGCATGATGGGGAGGGACATGTTAGCTGGCTCAAGGCAAAAATAAGTCCAGCTTGCAACCCCTGTGCAATGTGCATTTGGGTTGGCCCCCATCAAACTATTCCCTGCTTTGTGCCTTTGGGATGTTATTATTTGTGCTTGGCTACACTGGATCTGTTCTCTCTGGTCTGGAATGGATGCAAAAGTTTGGATATGATTAGACTTGCTTGGGATTGCAACTCCCAGAATCCTGCCTGGCCAGGGCAGCCATGTTGGCTGTGGCATGCTGGGAGCTGTAGTCCCAGTCAAGGAGACTCCCTCCTTCCCCAGCCAATGGGCCAGGAGAAGAAGTTGCAGCTGCTCCTCCTCCTCCTTCTCCAGGGCTTTTGCATTGCAACCAGGTGGCTTATGCAACAAGCTCAGGGCCTGGGAAAACAAGCCTAGGAGGAAAGCAGGTGAGTGCAAATATTGGCCCCTTTCTCTTGGGGCACCTGTGCAAACCACTAGGGAATCCTGCCTCCCCACCCCAAGAAACCCATCTCTCCTTTCCTTGAGAAAGGCCACCCTATCCTGGGGTTTTCTTGGCAAAGGTTTGTTCAGAGGAGGGTTTGCCATGGCCTTCCCCTGAAGCTGAGAGAGTGTGACATGCCCTAGTTGTTGTTGAGTGCCTTCCAAGTTGTTTCTGATTTATGGGGACCCTAAGGAGAACCTCCCATGGGGTTTTCTTGGCAAGATTGGTTCACAGAGAGGCTTGTTCATGGCCTTCCCCTGAGGCTGAGAGAGTGTGACTTGCCTTAGTGGTTGTGGTGCACCTTCAAGTGGTTTCTGATTCATGGGGACCCTAAAGTGAACCTGTCATAAGGTTTTCGTGCCAAGATTGGTTCAGAGGAGGTTTCTGCCAAGTGCCATCCTCTGAGGCTGAGAGAGTGTGGCTTGCTCATGGGTCACACAGTGGGTTTCCATGGCCAAATTGAACCTAGCAGGGTGACCAGATGTCCTCACCACAAAGGAGGGCGCGGCACTGTAAAATGTAGGCCCTTAAAAATATATATAATACTAATATGAAATCACTAATATTCATAACTATAAATTCATGTCTTATAGTCCTGCTCCAAATGGAGAACCTTTTGGAATTCTCCCTAGACAGAAATGAAGGACGTGTCCTGGAAACCTCTGGTCACCCTGAACCCCAAAGTGGTGGAGATATAAACTAATATTTTGTTGTTGTTGTTGTGTTCCTTCAAGAACCTATTACAGGGTTTTCTTGCCAAGGTTTGTTCAGAGGGTTTTTTGCCATAGCCTATCCCTGAGGCTGAGAGAGTGTGGCCTTCACTGGTTGTTGGTGGGTGCCTTCAAGTTTCCAATTTATGGAATTCTAAGGCGAACCTATAATTTTTTTTCTTGGCATGTTTGTCCAGTCCAGAATTCAAACCACTATGCCATTCTGGCTCTCTATATAATTATACATATATATATATATATATCTAGAGATCAATGTCCAAATGTAACCCGTATAAACACATACTCAGTATAAAGTTAACATATTTTTAGTTAACTTTTTACAACTTGCTTTAAGATATTACCTAGCTAATTTTGGAAAGACCTTCATTAATTTCTCGTTTTTTAATTATTTTTTTTTAAATTATTTTCTTATATCTCCCCTTTCTCCCAATATAGGGACTCAAGCAGATTGAAAACAAAACAATTGAAAAACCATGCAACGACATTAAACTGTATAAATATAAAATTTAAAAAAACAGTTAAACAAATTATTAAGGTTAAAACAGGTGTGAATGAAAATGTAACGTGTTAAAAATACAAACCTTAAAAATTAAATCACGCAGTATTTAAATCCCAGCCCTTATCAGTTTGAAAGGACACGACAGCACAAGAATGTCACTTTTCTTTCCAAAAAAGCTTGAACTGGAAATCTAGACCTTTATAGTACAATAACATCCAAAATCCCCAAAACAGTGCTACCTTTATTTGGTCGACCAAATAAAGGTAGTACTGTTTTGGGGATTTGGGGTGTTATAGTACTTTGCTATATGGCCAGTGTGGCATAATGGTCTGAACATTGTACTGCATCTCTGGAGACCAGGATTCATATACTCAAGCATAAAAATCCATGGGGTGACCTTGGGCAAGCCACACTCTCTCAGCCTCTGAGGATGGCAATGGCAAACCCCCTCTGAATAAACTTGCCAAGAAAACCCCACAATATTTTGCCATGAAAACTTCATGAAATATGCCAAGAAAGCTCCATGATAAACCCCATTATAGTGGCCTTTGGGCCACCATTAGGAAAAAAAATGGCTCTAAAGTACATAACAACAACGGGACGGGCGGGGGATAAGTCTCCTTTTACCCTGTTGGCTTGGTGTGGTATGGGTTGAAAGGGTTTTTCCCCTTCACTGGTTTCTGATTGTTTTATGGAGGCTAAAGATCAGGGATAAAAATAACCCCAAAATGGGTTTTTGGGTTAACACTGTTGCTGTTTTGATTTAAACAAGTGTTTTGTTTTTCATAGTACTAAATCAGAAAATTAATTAGGAAAATGTAGCTTCAATGCTGTGGCCACTATCTTAAATACAGTGGTCCCCCGGGTTACAAAAGTAATCCGTTCCGGATTACTTTTCGTAACCTGGAAATTTTCGTAACCCGGGGGACCGCTTTAGTTGATGGACTGCGCGGCAAATTTAAAGGGGCCGCACGGTTTTTCCTTTCAGATCCTGGGGTTTTATTTCTAAGCCGGGGCCGTTTTTGCAGCCCCGGCTCTTTCGTACCCCGTGGTTTTCGTACCCCGGGGTATTCGTAACCCGGGGGACCACTGTAGTAATAATTGTTCTTTAAGAAGTGGTCTTTTACAGCAAGTTGTTTTGCTTAAACTCATTTAAGCAAATAATTTGTTTCTGGAAGTTTTAAGTAATGGTTTAAACCAAGGAGGTTTAAATCATAGTTTAAAACAACCATGTTTAAATCAAGGTTTAAACTGACCAGGTTAAACCAAAGAGGTTTAAATCATGGTTTAAACCAATCAGGTTTAAAACCGCCAATCCTGCTAAAGATATCTGACAAAAATATTTGCCAGACATCTATAGCAGGGTTGGCTGGCTTAAACCTAGTTGGTTGAAACATTTCAAACATTTTAACACAATTAGAGTTGTGTTCACAGAGGGGAGTTTTAGTTAGCAGTGCAGTATAGGTCTCCTCTGAAGTTTATGACTGTGATTTTATGATTTCCTTTTTTTATAGCCCTCTTGCAAGGCTCTTACAAGAACCATCCTAATGGCACTGAGATTACCCACCCGGAGGCTCCTGCAATGCAGCCGTGTTGTATTAGGTCCTGGTGATATCCGGGCACAGGGTACGAGCGCCGCTGTGCTAAAGGGTGAGTAGGCAACCTTTGCCACAATTAATGGCTTGGCTGTTAGAGCCACTGGGAGGAAGAGGTGCTTGGGAGGGGTAGTATTATTTATTCCTTTGAATAATAATATTTATTATTATTATTATTTACCTGCCTCTCCCCATGGATCAAGGCGGAGAACAACAATGATTAACAGATGTTTCCTGTCAACTGAGACAAACAGCATCAGTTAAAATACAACAGTTAAAACACACATCAAAGAAATACACATATTAAAACAATCCACACCTAAAATTCATCATTTAAAATTCACCATTTGAAAATCATCTGGATAAACCTGTCGGAAGAGCCTGGTCTTTAAAGCTGTCTTTAAACTCAGACTGCATATTCAGCTGTCGAATCTCTTCTGGCAGGTCATTCCACAGTCTTGGGGCAGCTGAAGATAAAGCCCTCCAGCTGACAGCTGACAACTTGGTCCTGGCTATCATGGGGTATTCTTTGTCTGTTAATGAAGTAAATGTCCACAATATGGACTATATGGGAGAAGGCGATCCTGTAGGTAACCTGGACCCAAACCATGTAGGGCTTTAAGGGTAATAACCAACACTTTGTACCTTGCCGGAAAAACAACTGGCAACCAGTGGAGTGGTTTTTATATTGTAATATGATCACTCCTGGATGTCCCAGTAATCAATCTGCCTGCTATGTTTTCAAACTAGGTACCAATCTACAGTGCATTGCAAAAGTCCAGTCTTGAGGTTACCAGCATGTATACTGTTGTCTTTAGGTCATCTTGCCTTTTGCCAAGGGGTTGGTATTGTTTGGAAGGAGCAGAATGTGTGCCCTGTCTGTTGCTTGTCTTCACCTTATATCTTGCTCCCTTTTGGAAAAATGAGAGGTTGGCACCCACCTCTCTTTTTCTGTCTTGCATTTTACCCAAAAGGTGAGCTAGGCAAGGAAGTGCTGGGGACTTAGGGGCTGTGTAGACTGCCCCTAAGGGGCGTCCTACAGGTGCCTCCATTTTCACTGGATCAGGGCCGTGGCAACCACTTGCCACAGCCCTGATCCAGCCTTTCCAGGACACAAAAAGGAGCTGCAAAAAGTGGCTCCTTTTTGCACCCTGGAAAGGCCATGATAGCTGTAGCACTGCAATTTGGAGACGCTCCTTTCATACGGACATAGCACCAGAGGAGCACCGTGATGCCACATGCTGTATGGAGTGGCACACGGCCTCATTTGGAAATGCCACCCCGACTCCGCCCCCAGGCTGGCCTGAACAGCCCCTTACAGGGTCCTACTTTGAGAATGTTGGCTTTTGCACTTAGTTGTGTGGTGTGAGAAGTCAGAGAAATATTGCCCAAGGCTGTTAACTTATTAAACATAGAAATCTGCTTTATACCACATTAGACTTTTACCAGGTGGGTCATCTAGAGAACATCTATATTGGTTTGCTGCAGCTCTTTAGGGTCATGTTTCCTGGCTCTGAGCTTAACTGAGGATGCCTGGGATAGATAAAGGAATGAGAGGAGAAGAAACATCTGAGCAGGAAAATTGCATAATGTTTTTCATTTACATTGTAGAAAAAGAAGCATCACCCTTAGGGAAAGAAGTGAAAGGTAAGCTCTTGTTCGCATAATTTGATGACCTTTGATTTTTGAGTTCTTTGTTTGGGCTCCCAGCCATCATGTTACTTGCAGTGGACTCCTTTTTCCACAGAGCTGTTCCTTTATAAAAGATTTGGGAAACTAGATCCTTCCTGCTTCCATTTCTTCATTGGCATGCTAGTTTCAATTTCAGGTTGCATCTGCGCTGCCAAATTAATGTGATTTGACAATGCTTTAGTTGATGTGGCTCAATGCTATGGAATTCTGAGATTTGTAGCTTTGTGAGACATTTGGCCTTCTCCATTAGGGAGCTCTGGCGACACAACAAAACACAGGTCCAAAAGATTCTCCTCAATGATTTCTCTACACCCCTGATGGCGAACCTATAACACGCATGTCAGCACTGACACGCGTAGCCATTTCTGATGACACGGAGCCACTGAGGCAACCGCGTGCCAAGAAGGATGTTCCATCCTCGGCTCCTGCACGGCCAAGTGCCGTAGCTGAAGATGAATAAGAGTCTTGCAAATGTTTCATCCTCGGCTACTGCACTTGGCCATGTTGCGTTCCGCTGCTTCCTGCTCTGCTGGCGGAAGTGAGGGCAAAGATCCCGGCTTAATCGGAAGTCCCAGAACTAGACTCTCTGTGATGGACTTCTGTTGGTTTGGCCTACAGACCTCCAGCACAGAGTGTCTAATAGGGGAGGATGAAACATTTGCTACTCCTGAGGATGAAACAAGTCGCAAATGTTTCATCCTCCCGTATTAGACACTCTGTGCCGGAGGTATGTAGGCCAAAACAACAGAAGTCCATCACAGAGCATCTAGTTCTGGGACTTCTGGTTAAGCTGGGATGTTTGTGCTCACTTCCGCCAGCAGAGCAGGGAGCAGCAGAACACAGCGGGGGATGTATCTCTGGGGGCCCTGCCATTACCAGTAACTAAATAACAGTTAATCAGCAACTATTATCTACTGTTCTGGGATTTCTAATCCATCATTACTGAGATAAGTATTTAAACTATAAATATCGCGAAATAATGTTTTTTCCTCAAAGTGACACACCACCTGAGTTATGTTCAGTTTTTTGGCGAAGTTTGAGACACCAAGCTCAAAAGGTTGCCCATCACTGCCTTACACTATGATTTCCCTTTAACTGCTATGGCTTCATCCTGAGGAATGTTGGGGTTTTCAGCTTGATAAGAGGTACCAGAGGAGAATTCTCTGGCTAGGGTTTTTAGAGGCCCCTCCTTAAACTCCAAATTCCAGAATTCCATAGGATGTAACCATGGACGTTTTAAAGAGTAATCATAGTGCTATAATTGTGTTGCATAAAACAGTTTCAGAGATTAAACCAAATAGGTAAAATGGGACAAATGTAAAATACATCTGCATTGCAAAAATAATCCAGGTTGAGGGAACTGCCATGGCTCAGTGCTATAGAATTTTGGGAACTGTACTTTTGTGAGACATTTAGCTTTCTCTAGTGCCACAACAAACTACAGATATCAGAGTTCTATAGCACTGAGCCATGGCAGTTAAAGTGCCCTCAACCTGGATTATTTCAGCAGTGCAGATGCAGCTGTAGTTACGTGTAAGAGCACCTGTCACCAGTGGAAGGTTATGTTATCCAATATGACTGTTTCCTTTTTGTCCATTGCATCCATCTCTTAAGAAAAAACATTTTTGCATCCAATTTGATGACTGTTTGTAGCACCTAATTTGATGCTACAAGTAATAGTGGAGTCCTTGTAATTCTCCTGCCAGGTAGTGTATTTAAAAAAAAACCTACTCATCATGTAGTCTTACATGTTGATAGATAGCTATTACTTTAGATTCTGATGAGTGAAGGTTTCTATATAACATTGAAGCATGCCTTTGCCAGTTAGCCTAGTCTTACAGTGGTGCATCTCCCTTTGTGCAGGTTAAGTGAAAGGCAGTTGAAGAGTATGCAGTTAATAACATTGTGCAGTGTAAAGTTTATTTGCTGTGATAGTCTTCTGTTTGGTTTTGGGGAGGGCTGCAAATAGTCTAAACAGTTTAAAAAGTTTGGAGAAGGGTGTCTTGTGTTGATGCCCTTCACAGTGATGAGGGAAATTCTGTACCAAATTCCTAATGCTTTAAGCTGGTCCTGTCTTTGTTCTCCCAGTCCCCAAAGCCCAGTTTGACTGGAAAGATGCCTTACAGCTGGAGAAGCTCCTTACTCCGGAGGAAATAATGATTCGGGATTCATTTCGCACCTATTGCCAAGAAAAGCTAATGCCCAGGATTCTTATGGCCAATCGAAATGAAGGTACAATTTTCCTAACCTATTGCACATTTCTAAGCATTCTGTGTTGTGCCCTATATTGGTGCAAAAGTACCATCAATTCCCTGTGTGATATCTTGTTTCCTCCATTTGCTGGCCAGTACTTTGTCACATTGAGTTACTAATTAATGGTCTGAATCTGTGGGGCGTGGAACAAATCTGTAATTTTTGCTGTGCCTCTTGGATCAGAACCAAAAAAGGAATCTGAACATCTAAGTTCACCCAGAAGGACCCTAGTTGTTGAATGTTAATCTGTTCTTCATATTTTTATTGAATGTTTATTAGTTGGTTGTTGCTTTTAAGTTTACCAACCACAGTTAGGTGCAAAAGAAAAGCAGAGGAAAGGACATATTCCATACTGACAATTAAGCAACAAGATTTTTTTTTGTTTGTTTTCACTACCAACCCTGGATTCAGGGTTCTTTCACAGATGATAATACAAATCTGTTTTTTTCTGTTTTAATAGCACTTGAAAGGGTCATGATTGCTTTTGCTAAAAAAATGGGGAATTCGCTTATGTATGCATGTTCTCCACAGATTGTGATCTGGTTTTGGCCCAACCTTGCTTTTAGTTGTGTTTTAATCTTAATGTGGTGTGGTGTTGTGTGCCTTCAAGTCATTTTCATCTTATGGTGACCTTAAGCTACCCTATTGTGGGATCATTTTGGCAAGATTTGTTCAGAGGAGGTTTGACATAACTTTCCCCTGAGGCTGAGAGCATGTGACTTGCCCAAGATCAGGCAGTGGGTTTCATGGCTGAGTTGAGAATTGAACCCTGGTTTCTAGAGTCGTAGTCCAACTCTCAAACCTACTACACCATATGTATCAAATATTTGTTCAGCTTTGGGGCCACAATGGATTTAGTTGCATTTATGGTTAATGTGGTGTAATGGTTTGAGCACTGGACTAGGACACTGGGAAGCCACAATTCAAATCCCGGTTTGGACATGGAAACCCACTGGGTGACCTTGGGCAAGTCACATACTCTCAGCCTCATAGGATGACAATGGCAAACCTCCTCTGAAGAAAGGTGCCCAAAAAAAAATCCCTAGGGTCACCATCAGTCAGAAACGACTTGAAAGCATGCAACAACAACAATAACATGGGTTGTTGCACAGGTGTTGTGAGTGTCCTGAGACTTTGGTTTTAGAGTTACCATCAGTGTTATGGTCCCTCCTTATGCTCCCACACTTAAGAGGCATGAGACTGGCCCCTCTCATGGGATAATCATCTTTTCCTTGTTAGTAATAAGGTTTTGGAAACAGCTGAACAGTATCATTACCATGGTTGGTATGGAACAGAAGGCAGGCTTTAACACATCAGAAATCACATCAAGTTTTGCCTATGATGTTATCTACATGACAGCTTTTCCTTTTTTCCTTTCTCTGCTTTCTAGTCTTTCACCGGGAAATTATTTCAGAAATGGGAGAGCTGGGTGTCCTTGGCCCTACCATCAAAGGTAATATTGTATTATTTATTCTTTATTTCCATGGTAATGAATCAGCTCACTGCTTCATTAATTGGAAGTGTATGGAAAGAGATGGAAAAGAAAGGGTATGGAAAGCTCTTGAGAATATAATGTATTAATTTGCACCGATTATAATGTTACTGGGGAAGCGAGATATTGCGTCTACCTTTTTAATGTACTAAAAACATTTCCTAAGATTGGCTGAAGGTGTAAAAATTGTTTTATATTACTTGCTTGGTATTTTTAAAGCGTGGCGATGTAGCTCATATACAAATTTGTAAAGGGCAAGAAAAATATGTGTTTATTGAATGATAATTTGGGATAATTTAAGGCCTCAAAACCATTTGATAATCTGTCCTCTTCCCTTTCCTCCATACATCTTCGGGAGTGTTCTTGTTGTGCAGAGGGGCTCGTGGCTTATTTTTCAAGTCTAAACTTTCATTCCTCTTAGGTTACGGTTGTGCTGGAACCACCTATGTGGCTTATGGACTCTTGGCAAGAGAGGTTGAGAGAGTGGACAGCAGCTACCGATCAGTCATGAGCGTTCAGTCATCTTTGGTAATGCATCCTATATATGCCTATGGGACAGAAGAGCAGAAGCAGAAGTACTTGCCACGCCTGGGTGAGTGAACAGGTTCAAGGTATTGAATGTGGAGTTCAATTGGATGTCTAGACTAGAGCACCCATCTCCTGTGTCCTAGGCAATTGCATTTATATTTACTGATTTGCAGTCACATTTACTGATCACATGAGATCCAGGAACAGACGAATTCTACTGCTGTTCATTCTTCTTTAAAATAAAACATACACTCATACCTTCATATTTCCTGGGGTTAGGTGCACAGGACCCCCATGAATGTGAAAAAAACGCAAATAACAAAAATACTATGTTTTTACCTGAGAGAACACTTCTCTAGGAACCTCTAGGTCCTCCGGTGCAAGTCTGGTCAAGATCTGCCAGACATTGACCATAGAATTGCGCTGGAGGAGCTACAAATGCTTCGTGGGGCGTTCTCTCTAGGAATCTCTAGGTCCTTCAGTGTGACTTTTGTTAAAGTTGACCATAGGGTTGTGCTGAAGGACCTAGATATTCCTAGAGAAAATGTATAAATAAAATCCGTGAATAATCAAATCCCCAAAAGTCAAAGCCACAAATGTGGAGGGATGAGTGTATTACAATAATCTGCATTCTATTTTTTTGCCAGTCCTAGAAATCATGGTGCTGCACACTGAGGGTGTGTGCTACACACACTCCTTAACTATGATTCACATCAGTGATACTCAGACTTTTTAGTCACCTTTACATCTGCATGCAGACATCACACACACACAATGTATTGTATAAATAAGAATATTTTGTTTAGCATAGTTTCATTTTTTAACGTTTTATAAGGAAATATAATCATTCAAATTAGAGCAACTTTATTTACATATATTCAGAATTTAACTGAATGCACGTGTAAATTTTACACATAAAAGGTTTTGGAAAGAGGCGGAGGAGGGATCATGGCCTCCCAAGTCTTGCAGGCCCCCAAAGGTCCTGCTCCACCAAATTAGAACCATGGATTTACATACATGTATGTCTCTTTTTAGCCAGGGTGCAGGAGCTGTTTGCTATTAGCCCTTTGCTCTCTGTCTAAAATTCCCATAGCTTTAAAGCACTGGGAAGGGCCGCTGCTTCTGCTACTTACTGGTGGGGCAGGAAAGGAAGAGAAGGGAAAGCAATTCAGACAATGAAGATACAGATACTCTGGGTTCCCAGGGATGGGAAAGGCAGGTGCCCTCCATCTGTGAGTAAATCCTCATTTCTTCCTCATTCTGACTTGAGACCAGCTGCTTCATCATCTGAATTTCCTCTTCCCCTCCCCACTGGTAAGCCACAGCAGGGGTCCTTTCTGGGAGCCTGATAATTGTTGAAATGTAGGGAGAACCTGCATGGGCAAAACATTATGCTTTCCTGGATTTTGGCCAGAGTTCCCAGATAGCCTCCCATTCTTAGAACTGATCAGGCTTGTTTCACTTCATCAGATGGGTTGCAATATATGCCTTCAAACCACATCTTAGTTTTGAAAAAGAGGTAGTAATATCATGAAGAGGGTAAAGAAAATGAAGAATGAAGCGATGTGACGTAGCTCATGTCTTAGTTTTGTAGTTTGCAGTGTGAGCACTTGCTTGAACAGTGTCTCATCCATTGCTCTGGATAAAAGTGAAATAATTCCTTCCCAGACTTCCCTCTACCTCTCTCAGTTTAATGTTACAGTCTTAACTTATTTTCTGCTTCTCCCAGTCTTTTCTTGTGTATCAGATTGCACTTTCGGATAATGTTTTCATTTCATTCTGATAGATCTTGACTACTTTCTTATTTTATTTTGTTTTCCTGTCCTTTCTCTCTCTCTTTATTGCTTATTCTCATGATATTCCATTTAGACACCTTTCGTATTTCCCACTTCTTTACATCTGTATTTCACTTTGGGTCTCCAGTTTTTAGATCTTACTTTAAAACCAGTGCTAGTGTCTTTCTGTCTGTCTTCCCCCACCCCACCAGTATCATTTTCTGTTGTTTTGGAAATTTCCAACTCTTTAATCAATGAAATAATTACTTCTGAATTTTTGAAATGGTAAATTAATCACTATAAGAGAACCAAAAGGTTTGAGTGTTGTCTTAAGATAAAGTCTATGATGCTTTCAGTCAGAAGAGGCCATGAGAAAAATTTTCATAGATCCAAAACACACTGCAGAAATAATCCAGTTGGAGACTGCTTTAACTGCCCAGGCTAATGCTAGGCAGTCCTGTGAATTGTAGTTTATTTTGGCACTAGAGCTCTCTGAAAGAAAATACTGAATGTCTCACAAAACTGCAGTTCCCCAAATTCCCTAGCATTGAGCCAGGGCAGTTAAAGCAGTCTCAAACTGGATTATTTCTGGAGGTTTTTGGAGGGGCATAGAAATGATGAGGTTTGACTGCAGGTTGAGGGAAGGGTTGCTTTGGGTGGCGCAGTAACTCATAATCTCTTTTCTTTCCCTCTACAGCCAAGGGAGAGTTGCTGGGCTGTTTTGGGCTTACAGAACCCAACCATGGAAGTGACCCTGGTAGTATGGAGACCCGAGCCAAGTACAACCCCTCCAGAAAGACCTACACACTCAACGGCACCAAGACTTGGTGAGATCTGCAGCTATCTTGGTGCTCAGGAATAGGGACAGTGGAGTGGCCCAGGGCATGTAAAAGATATCAGACAAAAGCAAGAGACCAGTGCTTATAGGAAAGACAGATTTGAGGAATGTTACTTTAGAAAGCAATATAGATAGCATAGATGCTTCTAGTCTGAAGTTCTTTTCTGGAAATGCTTGGTATCAGCTCTAGATCAACTCAGCCAGCCACCTAGAGGTACTTAATTGTGATTTTTTTTCACTTCTCCTGTACCCCGCCCCGATTGCCCGTTCAGTGGGGTGGGCTAGAAATAAAAATTTATTATTATTATTATTATTATTATTATTATTACTTCACATATCTTATTACCAAGCAATCCATTTTGCCCTCCTGTGTTCAGGTTTAGCTGTTGACCGATACCTTTGATATTATGAGTGGATGTAAAACAACCAGCCTCTCCTTCTTGTTCTCTCAGGATCACAAATGCACCAATGGCCGATCTGTGTGTGGTGTGGGCTGTTTGTGAAGATGGGAAAGTGCGGGGTTTTCTTTTGGAGCGTGGAATGAAGGGTCTCTCCACTCCAAAGATTGAGGGCAAGTTTTCACTGAGGGCCTCTATCACTGGGATGCTTGTTATGGAGGATGTGGAGGTACCTGAAGAGAACCTTCTGCCCAATGTGTCTGGACTTGCTGTAAGTTCTCTCCCAGTTGCATATAGCTAGACAGACACTAGTTTGTATACTACCGTATATACTCATGTATAAGTCGACCTCATGTATAAGTCGAGGGAAGGTTTCAGGGTCAAAATCCTGGAATTGATATGACCCGTGGATAAGTCGAGAATAAAACTTCTATAAGGAAGGATGGAAAGGGGAGAATACCACTTACATCCCTCCTTCTCTGGACCTCTCCCAACCCATTCCCAGCTGCTAGGGGAGAGGATTTAACATCGGATTGAGAAAGGAAGCAAGTGGATTTAAATGGAGAGGTTTTTCCTTGGGAAATAAGGTCTTTCAAATGGAGAGGTTTTTCCTTGGGAAACAAGGTCTTTCAAATGGAGAGGTTTTTCCTTGGGAGGCCAGGTCTTGCAAATGGAGAGGTTTTTCCTTGGGAAACCAGGTCTTGCAAATGGAGAGGTTTTTCCTTGGGAAGCCAGGTCTTGAAAAAGAGCAGCAAGTGGCTTTAAATGGTGAGTTTGTTTTTTTTTTTTTCCTGGGGAAGCCAAGCCTTGCAAAACGGGGCAAAAGTAAAGCAAGTGGATTTAAATGGGGAGTTTTTTTTTCCTGGGGAAACCAAAGCTTGCAAAACGGAGCAAAAGTAAAGCAAGCGGATTTAAATGGGGAGTTTTTTTCCTGGGGAAGCCGCCAAGCCTTGCAAAACGGAGCAAAAGAAAAGCAAGTGGATTTAAATGGGAAAATTTTCCTCTATGAAGGAAAGGCTTGCTAAACGGAGCAGAGAGAGGCAAGTGCTTTAAAACAGGGAGTTTTTCTGCTAGGAAGCCAAGGCTTGGAAAACGGACCGGAGGGGGAAGGAATGATGTTAAAGGGAGACTGGGGCATCAGATTTGATTGCTTTGGGACCCTACTAAGCACTGCTGCTCAGTTGACCCTTCTATAAGTCTACCCCCAAATTTTAAGGGCAATTCTAGGGCATAAATTTCTTGACTTATAATCAAGTATATACAGTAGTTTTCATGTAGACACTAGTTTATTACTAAGAGACATCATGAAAATAGGGTGTTATTTCAATCCAAGTTTTTTCTCATGTCTAGATCTGTCTAGCACTAGCATCTGGCTCTCTGCCCAAGTGGAAGTGTGAAACATGCACTCCAGCAGTAAATGATAAATGGATTCTTAATTATTTCAATATAAATAATCATGAGTAGCCAATCTTTTAAAGTTAATGAGTAATTATTAGAACCAATCTTTGAAATCACTGCTAGAACATGGAGAGACATATTGCAGGCATTAAAACCTTTGGACATAAAAACTGACATATTTCAGCAGGGGGAGGGTTGGTTCTAGAGCCA
The DNA here is from genome assembly GCA_034509955.1 of Urosaurus nigricauda. Lineage (NCBI taxonomy): Eukaryota > Metazoa > Chordata > Lepidosauria > Squamata > Phrynosomatidae > Urosaurus > Urosaurus nigricauda. The sequence goes on from JAOEGL010000002.1 coordinate 137,093,637, forward strand.
GTATGGTGTACTGGTTTGAGTGTCAGAATAGGACTCTGGGAGACTAGAGTTCAAATTCCCACTTGGTCATAGAAATCCACCAAGTGACCTTGGGCATGTCATTCTCTCTCATCTTCAGGAAGGTGATGACAAACCTCCTCTAAATAAAAATTTCCGGGAAAACTCCATGATAGATTCACCTTAGGGTCTCCATAAGTTGGAATCAACTTGAAAACACACAACATTGGTTGATCCTGTACTGTTGATTCATTATATCAGATAGCCCAGTGCATTTAGCAAAATGTTAGTGGCAACCTGGACATCTAGAATAGAACTGAAAAACTGCAGGATATGTTCATTTGATATTTGTGACAAACATGCTGAAAATCACCCAAGACAATTCAACTAGGCGTAAACTGTCACTTGGAAAATGTACTGCTATATCTTGCTAGTATGAAATGATAAGTGTTTTTAGTTAAGCAGGTAAGAGTTACCTGAAACTTAAGGAAACAAATAAAATATTGTTGTACTCAAAAAGATCAGAAGATCAGTGAGAACTTGAGCAAGCATTCTAAATAACTAGAATTCACAATTACTTTCTCTGCATTCTTACAGATATCAAGGGAACATGCTGTAGCAGATGTATTAAACTGTCACGTGGATAAATTGTCATGACTGTAAGCATTATCCACAGGACATTTTAAATAGACATTACAGGCTTATTCTACTAGAAGAAAAATCAACACAGCTGCACGGATGCACTGATTCACCCAACAGCTCAACCCTCTAGAAGTGATAAAAAGTCACTTCTGGCTAAAATCACACCATTTTAGCTGAGATCATTTGGAATTGGTTGCCCTTTTTTTCCCAAGGAAAGGGGATCTGAGATTTTGCTATAGGTTTTACATTTCTCTCAGAGAGCATCTAGAGCAGAGCTGCATGGAGATTTTGTGGCTTTCCAGGGAGCCTTTCACCCTACACAAATATAGCATTATGATTCCACTTTAATTGTGATGGTTCCATTCTATGGAATCCTGGGATTTGCAGTTTATGGAGGGGCCTTTAGAATTTTCAGTCAGGGAGCTCCTTCGGTACCTTTTATCAAGCTACAAGTGCAGGATACAGTCATGGTGGTTAAGGGGATTCATAGTGCTATAACTGTGTAGTGTGAAAGGGCCCCTAGAGGTTGCTGGACTACATCTCCCGGTATTCCTCACCTTTGATTATGATGGTTAGGGTTTGTGGGAGTTGTTGCTCAACAACACTGGAGGGCTATGCAGTTCCTATCCCAGTGTAGAAGGAAAGGTCTTGTCTTTGTCTAGACAAATCAGAGAACCAATTTGCTCCCCTACTGAGGCAAAGAACATGGGCAGCTTAATCACATCGTGGAAGCCTCATGTTGTGGCTTGAAGAAAGGAATCGGCGGGCTATTTTTTAAATAAATTTCCCCTTGTGTCAAGAGCTTCGCTTCAGCCTGACTATCCTCAAATCTAGTTGATATGAGGGCCTGATCAGACTTGCAAGTTAATACATGTGCCTTTTCCACTTTTCTAGGTCAGATGCTGATTTCATTAAACTAAAGAGGAGAAGAAGACTATTTAAAAATGGAGACTTCTCAGTACTGATGTTTTGTACCTTCACACCAATCACAAGTTCTTGTTTCTGCCTTGTTAGTTGTGGTCTGTCTGGCTAACAGCAGATATATGGTCATGCACCTAAGATTAAATTTGTGCAATACCCTGCATGAAGCTCTGTTTGAAATGGTACTTTCAGAGCTCTGAGGTAGTGAGATTGAAAGGGCTCTTTCATACAAAAACTGGGAATCCCAAGCAATTTCTTAGTTGAATCTTTCATGTTTTCTTTTTCCCTTAGGGTCCTTTTGGCTGCCTGAACAATGCTCGCTATGGCATATCATGGGGAGCCCTGGGAGCAGCTGAATTCTGTATGCATACAGCCCGGCAATATACCCTAGACAGGTAAGGTCTGAAGCAGAAAGGGATGGGAGTGGATTTGGAGGTAAATGCACAAAAAGAATGAGCATGTACCTACAATAATATATGTATACTTTTACTCTTAAGTCCTCACTATTTTACATGCATTGCCATGGTGATATTGACTCCAGCCTGGTACCTAAGCCAATGTGGTTACCCCTATCTTGCAAGTGAATGAAAAAGTCTGGAGACGAGTGTTTTTGTTTAAAGTTTCCCCCAGTTCAGCCTCAGTGTTCATGACTGAATTATGATTTGAAGTATGGTCTTCCAGCAGATAGACTTGAATGGCATGCTAAACATTCTCTTTTGAGGACATGGAGAGTAGTGAGATGTTTAAAGTAGTCTATATGCTTCTGTGTAGTCTGGTAAGAACATTTAGGGGCTGTACAGACAGCCCATAAGGGGCAGCTAGAACCGCTGGGTTGGGGACGTGGCAACCACATGCCACACCCCCAACCCAGTGCAAAACACACCTGCAAACAATGGGTTCTTTTTCTGCCCTGGAAAGGGCATCACTGAAGCCCTTTTGCCGCTGCATCATCTAGATGCAGTGCCAGGGCTGCACCATGATGCCATGAGCCATCTAGAAGGGTGCGCAGCATCATGGCACGAAAGGGGTGGAGCCATGGCATCCAGCATGCGGATGCTGCACCATGGCTCTGCCTACAGGCCGGCACAAATTTTCAGTCAGTAGAGCCCCTTACTCTCCTTGGAATGGGAGACATAGCCTGGAATCCTGTATGGCCATACACACAACTACAGTACAACCAGCCATTCATTACCCTCTGGACTTACTGTAGAGTTAGCTTTGTATCACTGAAGGGGAAGGAAGGAAAACCATTCCTGTATTGACCAAAAAAAGACACATGCAGGCATAAGCCTGACTTATACTTGCATATGCCATAACAGGATGCCAGCCACTATGGGAAACAGTTGTTGTTGTTGTTGTTGTTGTTGTTGTTATTTACAGTATTTATACCCCACCATTCAGCCCTAAAGGCTCTCAGAACAGCTTATAATTATTATTATTTTTAATTAGACAATTCCCTGCCCTCAGGCTTACAATCTAAAAAGACGTGACACAAAAGGAGAAGAGAATGGTGGTGCAGAAGGGGGTCATGTCCAACAGTTCATCTCTCCCTCTGAGGCCTGGACCAAGGCAGATGGACTGGAGGGAGGGCTCAGATTCTTAATCTAGGCCAGGCCCAATGGAGCTAGGCCTAAATTAGTAATTAGTAATTTTCTGCATTCTTGCCTAAAGCTGACAGAATCTGCATCTGTTCCCCTCTCCCATATGTGTGTGTGTGTGTAGTGTTCAGGACTTGTGTTATTGCAGTGGGAGCCTCAGTCAAGGGGCAGAGAAAAATTTTAGGCTTAGAAACCAGTGAGAGCATTTTCCATTACAATTTCCAAGTCTGCTTTTCCTTTCCTTCCATGTCTGCACTCTTTTTTGCTGATACATCTTACCTTACATGCAGGGACTTGGTTGACAACCTTCTTGGTTCAGGTCACAGGGCTTGAGTCTCAAGGTTATAGTGACTATCGTATTATAGCTCTCTTCCCAATCTAAACTGCACTGTTGAATCCCATAACCAGTGAAGATAGCTAGCAAGTTTTCATACACCGCTTACTTGTATTTTCCCTCTAGATTGGAGCTAGGGGAGCTTATTGTAGCCCTTCCAATATTGCTGAACCCCAGTACCCATCAGTTCTACTGTACCTAGCCAGTGGTGTGGAATGATGGGAGTAGTAGTCTGTCATCAGTAGTCCATCAGCATGTGGAAGGCCAGTCATGCAACGTCACTATGAATACTCAGAGCCTCCAGTTATAATTCAGGGATGAGGTGATGGTGCATGGGTGGACTCAGAGGATTCTTTGTTGGCCCATATGTATGTACACCCAGATTGCATTATATAACTCAGCTGGCTGAACTTCCCCATCAGTTTAGCTGTACATTGCTTTAACTCACCAGTCAATAGTATCTTCTAGGACCCAGTTTAAAGTCCCACTGGCAAGAAACCAACTGATCCAGAAGAAGCTGGCTGACATGCTCACTGAGATCACCATTGGTTTACAAGCTTGTCTACAACTGGGCCGCTTGAAAGATGAAAACCAGTAAGTATGTGTTTGTACATGAGAATAACAGCAGATCAGTGCTACTTGCAGCAATGAGAATCCAGAGGGCTTGAATTGCAGTGAAGGAAAATGACTTTTCTCCTCCCAGACATGGGAGCCTCAGTCAAGAGGCAGATAATTGAGCAAGGGGCAGTGGTTATGTTTCAAAGTATTTGCAGAATGACTCTGTATATGGAGGGGGAATGGGGTAGGGGATCAAGTTATAGTGATCTGAGGGAGTAAGAAGTAACAACACTATTTCAAATTGCATATGGGAATCATGCTGAAAATCCAACAACTCCCTGCTGGGAAAGAACTGGGTTAGAAGTTTTCCCTTGTTATACTCGTTTCTTAACTGAAGAGTTGTGTACTTTTTATCCTCCCCTCAACCTTCAGTCTCAAAATTAGTCCATTATTTTACTTATCCTGCTGCATTGACTCTTTGCTGCAACTGACACAAACTCTGGGCCAAGCTAGATTTGATGCTAAACATGTCACTATCATGTTAATGCTTTAAAGCAAATTAATATTGGAGGGGTTGGTTTGCCAGGATTTCAGTCAATGGGAAGTTGAGGTCTAACTGTTTCTCTTCTGTTCCTATCCTAATGAATATTGCCGCCTTGCATCAGCTAATAGCCTCCATCATTTCCCATGAGAACTTCATTGCCAAAACTAGTAGGAGAAGTGGGGCCAGATTTTTGTCTGAACTGCAGTAGGGGGTGCAAGGATTAGTGCTCAAGTCTCTGTGTATTGTGGCCCTAAAGGACTTCCTACCTGGCTGCCTGTTTTATTTATTTTTTAAAACATGTATATGATAATCTAGAAATGTATTTTGCATTGCTTCATATTGGGCTCTCTCTCCTTGCATTTAAATGTAAGTGGAACACTTTTGGTCTGTTCTAGTGTCTGTTTTGTGTCCCTAGGGCTACTCCTGAGATGATCTCCATGTTGAAGCGGAATTCCTGTGGGAAAGCACTGGAGATTGCCCGGCAAGCTCGTGACATGCTGGGTGGCAACGGAATCGCAGATGAGTACCATGTTATCAGGCACGTCATGAACCTTGAAGCTGTCAACACCTATGAAGGTAAAATGGTGTCCTAGTTGCTTAAGCAAGCTTATAAATAGGAAAATACAACTCTGTGTTATGGTCACTTCCAGTGAGGATCATGAAATAAATATCAGGGACATGGGGAAAAAAAGCGACCAGTTTATAACTTGAATGCAGCAATTTCTTCTTCTGGATAAATGCTTTGAAGTACTAAATACTCATGGTACCTTTGAGCTAACTGAAAGAAAGAAGTTGGCAACATGAGCTTTCATGTTGTACTGTTTTTAATGCTATGAAGCTGCTCTGAGTCCCACTCCTGGGAAAAGAGCGGGATACAAATAAATATAATAAATAAATAAATCCATGGATTCATGTCTACAAAAGCTCATGCTGCCAGCTACTTTATTTCAGTTAGTCTCAAAGGTGCTACAAGATCTCTGCATACTGATTCTGCAGACTAACACAGCTATATCTTTGAATTCTAAATACTCATGGGTAACTGAAGCTATCTAGATCATATCTCAGCATGATCATCCACTCCATATACATTGTGGATCTAAATGAATCATTGGCTATGGGATTTGCCTCCACGCTTCTCAAACTCTCTCCATAAACCTCCTGCACCCTCTCAAAAAAATCCACACTCCAAAATGGTCAAATAATTGGATGGAAACAAAACTGGAAGTGGGGTGGGGGGGGGATGACTCTCTGTAGTTCCCCGCCTCTGCACTAGAGTCATGTTAGATGCTGTAGAGGACATGGTAGTGGCCCATGACTGAGCTTTTCTCTGTGTTAGTTTTATTGTTTAGAGCTGAAAATTGTCAGTGTGGAAAGGAGTCACATTGTGGATTTCCAACTTTTTGATATGGCATAGCCATAGCACCACGGGGAAAAAAACAATTCCCACTTCTCAGAACCGAGCATAGGTTTGAACATGTAGTAGGCAAAAAAGTGGTATTGTACAATATCATGTTTACTGTCTGACAGCTCTTGGTGTCCTTAAGATCTATATTCTCTTGGAGCTGCTTTCTGCTAGCATGCAGATGTCTAGACCTTGAATGGCATTTGGCAGCAAAATCTGCTGAAACACTTACTTTCCAACACCCACTCATTGTGGGTTCAGCCCCTGACCCATTTTCATCCCTCCCCTTCATTTTTCCTGCCCATTTTCCTTGGCCAGTTTTATGAAGGCCTCTTCCAGTTTTGTAAAAGTGCTGTTTGGGTATAAGTGAAGTGGAGTGGTGGGAAAATAGCATTTGAACAGAAACCCCGAGAGGCATGATTCTTCATTTTTGGCCATTTTTCTTCCAGGTGATGGTGAGTGATTAGATACATTTTTACCTGCGTATTAAAAAGCACATTTAGTTCTAACTACTTCCCCACTGGTTTTTTTCCTCAGGAACGCACGACATCCATGCTCTCATTTTAGGCCGAGCCATAACTGGTCTTCAGGCTTTCACTGTTGGCAAATGATTACATTTCTCCAGGATTCAGCTTTGTTTCTCCAGTGTGGGAATATCAGTGGAGATGGTTGGACATGTCAGCCTTATAAGTGGAACATGACTGCTGCTGACCAAGTTATGATCAAATGTATTTCTTCACCTCAGCTCAAATATTTGTAATTAATTTGAAACAATACCAAAATGAGTTTTTTAAAGAAATCTTCATGAGAATGAGAGAAAGCATCGAAATGCTGCAATATGGTAAAAGAGCACAGTGTTATGCCACTTGACTGTCCTTGCATTGGGTGACAGGTAAGCTGAGGCCGGGGAGCAAAGCAGACAATGGTGGAGAACAACGCAAAGCTCAGAAATTGCCAAATTGTCTGTGAGTCAACCTGGCAGGTTGTATGACTGGTTACCTTTAATGCTTTACAGTAAAATTTTATTAAAAAATCTTCTGCTACTACAGGATGCAACCGGAACAAAAGCCTTGTGTTTTGTCTGATTCATATGTGTGTGTATAATTAACATTTAGCATTTGTTTGATTGTTTTTAAAGTGAAACACCAGGGCTGAGTAAATGGTTAACTGGAGTCCTGCAACACCATAAAGTATTGTGGCTGGAAATCAGAAATTCCTGCCCATCCTGCCATGCAGCCTTCAGCAAACTGCTGCACTTCAGTGTCCTTGTTATCCCTGTTAGTTAAAAAAAGGAAAAGGACTGTGCACCTTATTTGACCTACTGAGTAGGTATTTTGAGGTATTACTGTCTCCTCTAAGCTCTCTTGAATGTACGTTCTCTTCTGTTTTCTAAAAGTATGAATTGAACATAATAAATTATCCACAGTAGACAGATATCTATAGGGCTAAACAGACAGGCAAAAAGAGGTGCTTTCAGGCTGGCTTGAAGGTTTGGGGTTTAGATGACACATGCCTTGAAGCCAGCAGAAATAGTGTCCTTATGCAGAGAGCCGTTTCAAAAGGAAGCATTTTTCCCCTTCTTCCTGGCTTGAAGCCATGTTATGTGGTCATGACATGAGCACTCTAGCTGCCTTGGGAGCTGGTGGTGCAGTTGGTGGGGTTTCAGTGGGGCTTCAGAAAAGGCAGCTTCAAGCCACTTTTTCTTGCCCATCTGTTTCGCCCCTATGTGACCAGGTGAAGACCAGGCCTACTAACATGATTGATTCAGAATATGATCCACTAACTTTGTGATCCAAAGGGGAAATACTGTGACCTAAGGGGAAATGTTGTGACCTACATACCAAAGATTTTGTCCCAGAAAAATAATCTCCACCATGTTTCTGGTCTCTCTCCTAAGCATCTCTACAGTTCACTTGAACTGGCACAATGCTTACTCAGAGCTCCATGCTCATCAGTCCAACTTGAAAGGAACAATGACAAGCATTATCACCAGTCTTATAAGTAGAAAAGCAGTAGTCGAAAGAGTTGAGTTGAGAAGGAACTGATTTTCTGTGAGCTCTTCCCATACAGCTCAGGTCCCCTTAAAATGACTTCAGTCTTTTGAGCATGGGGATCCAGGACGCAAAACCACCAGCCCATTGGAAGGGGATTTGTCCTAGTGACTGCCCATGTGCTGCATCATGTGTGAAATAACACCTTTATTCACAGCACTGTAGCACCACTTTCAGTTTTTGGGTATTACACATCTCTTGGTGTGGCTGTGAACTCAGAAAATGGGTGGAGGAGATCTGGTGGCAGATTTTAGTACTGCACTCCAGAGCCACAGTGCAGTGAGTGTATGTGCCTTGGAAGCAAATGTAAAATGATTTCCTACTAGTGTTGCCAAGATATTTTCTGTTTTTAAATGAATTAATTTTATAAAGTTGGTTTCAGGACAGTCACAACAGGCTGATAACAACAAGCAGCATGAATTACCAGACCATTTGCTAATCTGCTAAATGCAGTTTTCCATCTACCTAAGCATTTATGTATATTCGTAGTGGCTGCTATTACAGCATAGTTGTTACAGCATAGTTATGTAACAGTGGTTTATGTTACCAGTTCTGCTTTGGATTGTAAAGCACCATCTAAGCTCTACTCATCTTGTTGGCTGGCCATTAAAGTGTATGCTGTTATCTGGTATGTATGTGGAACCAGTTGTTTTGGACAGACCTGTGATTATTGGTGAAATTAGTTAGCAAGTTCACTGTCCAACAATGATTCTTGATAATAGCAAACACACTTCCAGGACCTTGAAGATTCATAGGAATCTATTGTGAATGGAAATCCAATTAGCACCCCCATTCTATCACAGACATTTAACTGCTGAAATAAAGCTCCCAACATTTTACTTATGCTGTAAAGTGTCCTATGAAAGTTCTCTGAATACTTGAATGCTTGCCATATCACAGTTTATTAGCATTTTATACAGTATTTGATTTATATGAATTAAATATTTGGTACAAGAGAGCTTGTATCTATTAGTTTACAAATAAAGATATTTCATTTGTTGCCTGCCAAAATCGATGAATGCCAAACTTAGAAGAAGTTTAAAATGTTGGAGTAACTGAAAATACAGTAATTAAAATTTTATATTGAAAATTAGAAGCATTTACCAAATTTCAAATAGTTCTGAATATTTATTTCCATTCTAAATAAACACATGTTGCAGGTTATATGAGTTAGCATCGGATATGTATTCCAAAAGCTGTGTCTTTTATTTGCTGTGTCACACAGATTTAAGGGTTTTTCTGTCCCACATTTAGTTTCTTCTTCTTTTCTACTTTCTGCCTTTTTTTGTATGTATAATCATAGTTCAGCTTGACCACACAGGTCTTTATACAACATCTCCACAGTGTGACAGACCTGTTTGAGCTCAGTTTCAGTCTGCCTGATCCTCTCCATAATCTCAGAAAACTCTTGGAGTTTATCCTGAATAAGCTTGCTATTATGGTCATAAACAGAAAACACCCTTTCTTCCAACTTTTCTGCCAAGCTTGAAACCTTTTCAGAAGAAAGAAAAGTACCAAGAGTTAAAGTGAACTAGAGACTTCTAAGAATTCCTTCATAATTGGCTTGACCCAAGATTGAGACCTCAACTACTTTTACTTCCTAACACTTGCAAACATGTCCATATATGACCATCTAAGGATTTAGTGATGCCTACTTTGAGAAGACATCATTAAATGTCATAAGACAATGTGAATCATTGGTAAAGTGAAAGTTGTGGCCCTGAGTTTGTATAATCTCAGCAGACTAATTCAAGGGCTATGGATCTTGGAGGTGTCTCATTCATGGAGTTGTCTTAACTCAAGGTCCACTTGAAGGGAAATAACACTTTAAGTAGTTATAATCACCTCAGTGGGATGCCAAACTATTCAAGAAAGTTTAAAGTGCAGATTTGCTAACACTGAGCATGTTCCATTTGCATTTAGTGCTCTTATGCTGAAGTGCTGCTGTCTGGATATTGGATAGTGGCTAGCTTACCCTGGGGTCTGCAAGGGACTGTTTTGCTGCATCAAAGTCAGAACTCTACCAAGTGAGCAACCATGTTAATCCATACAGTAATATTAGAACAACCCACCCATCCCCAAAACAAATTTTGCTAAGCATAGGCAAAACACCTTAGAGTTGCCATAAATCAGAAATGACGGCAAAAAACAATGTTAGAATTCAGGCACCTATAAAAACCTTTGGAACAGTGCAAGTATAATATTTGCGGTGTGAGCACCATCTGCTGTGCAACTTTTAGATGTTACAAGGCAAAAAGAAAGCAAATTGAGCAGAGACTTGAAAGGTGAAGAAACAATATAAATGCTGTAAAGACGACATTTGAACATTCCTTCACACAAAAGGAGTCAAATTACATCAAAAAACACTGGACAAATTTTCAGAATGGGAAAGGGAAAGCTGGGAACATAGCTGGATTTTGGGGAGAAAGATGTTATATGAGGATAAAATAATGCCAGTAGTTCATGTTTTCAAGGACACAAGAGTCACAAATTTGGGGACATTGGTTAAATGTAACAGGACAGTTGGCAACATGGGAATAGAGAGCAAATACAATAATTTACAAGACTTTAATGGTCCTTCCCAGTTTCTCAAAATTCCAGATTTTGCATTATAAACAAATTTAAATTTACCTTCATCAACAGACTTTCTCTGAAATTATTCATGAACTCGTGATCTTTCTTCCGGTTCTCATTAATCTTATCAATCAGTTGCTGAGTTCTTTGTTCCATATTTTCAATAGTTGAATCTAGGGCCATAAAAAAACTTGAAGATTTGCTGTCTGACCCTTCACCTGTGAGTGAACTAGAAAGAGAGATGTTTGAAGATTCTTTCCTATGTTTGAAAAAAAATGTGAAAATAACATTTGAGGTCATTTTTTAAGTGGAAATACTATCTAAAGTAGCATATCTACTTGATTACTTTGTAATGTAAAAGCGGCTTTTAAAATCCTAATATTTCTATCTCAACGAATTAAGTCACTAGTTTGTTGCAAGTGTCATGAAATATGCGAATATGATCTGTGAGCACTTGGCTAAGAAACCAGGATATAATATCTTGAATTTCACCAGCTTGACTTTGTGTCTAGGACGGTAATTGAAATGCTCTCATGAGAAAATCTCACAACTAAAACAATGCATTTATAGGGAATTATAGCAACATAGAATCCAGTCTTATCTCTGGCACAATACAGGCACTGGAATCTATGAATGTGTTCAACCTGAAACCAACCCACATCCTAGTTCTTAATTAGGAGGTTTCAAAGTAGTGGCCATTTCATTTGCCATTGCATTACACAAGTGTACAGGAGATGTCAGTCTTGCCTTAATGCCCATCTCTGCACAGTTCTGGCCTGAATGAAGGTTGTCAACTGTGCTTTCTTTCGCTGTCACCATAAACTCTACTTAGCTTTGTGGCTTTCCCAGTTTGTTTTAGCAAAAGAAAAGCGAGTGGGGTAAAGCACTTTGAATTTTTCACATTCAATGCAGCATTCTTGCTGCATTTAGCTGTATTTCCTTTTCTTGGAAATAATCATAACTCTGAAGTATTTGGTGAACTGTAGATTGCCAGGCAAAATGGCACAAGCCTACTTTTTTTGGGGGGGGGGGTAAAGAAAATCTGACATTGAAAGTAAAGGCAAGATTTCTTAACGTTTACTAAATGCTGAACAGAGACCCATTTTAGAATACTCTGTTACAGTAACAAGCAAGGAAGATGACTTAATGACTGCAGTAAATAAGAGAATGTTATTTCAAATGTGTCAAACGCTTTTGGGTATCATAGGTATACCTTTGAGGAAGAGCCACAGATCAATGGTATAGTACATCCTTTGTATGCAACAGATCTCAAAAGCAGACCATCACATCACCAGAGCAGATGATGAAAAGAGTATTTGTCAGAACTTCTTGTCTTGAGAGATGCTGCCATTCCATACATGTAAACAATATGGCAGTATATGGATTGCATAATATGGCAGATTCCCATTTTTCAACAGATATGGCCCTAATATGCACATATGCATCCAGATGCAAGCATAGAAACTCGGTGAAACCTCATCTCTAGCCTATAGGGGCAAGAGTATCCTATATGTTATACCCTGAACCAAGTTCCTCAATTGGATTATGGCCAAATGCACTTCTTGGGATCAAACCACTGCTGAGTGACCTGTAAATATTATCTCTTTCTTGTGAAAATACTGACGTTTCATCGGTCATGAAACAAAATCACCCCACTCTAAAATAACAGTTTTTCATGTCTTCCAGGGCAGAATGTCCATATATTTTAATGGCATAAATTGACACTGCATAGCTTGACTGCAACTACTGGAAAGTATATGAATGTTTTTTTTTAAGGCCTGCTTGACTGACTAGCAAATGCCCATTTATTGGGTTATATATTCCTTAACCATATAAAATTCATGTACAAATTGAATGTAATAGCAAGATACTATTCCTTGCTACACTTCCAGAAATGTTACCTCCTACATAATCATACTACTAAGTTTAGTGTCCCACCACTAAATTTCCTATTTAGCTTAACATATTAGTTAAATATTCAGAATTCAAATGTACCTTAATTTTATGTTGATTCAAAAACCTGAGTCTTACCTTAATGGAGCGTCAGTTAATTCATTTCTTTGTATATTAGTGAAAAATGGGCTGTTTGGTTTATCTTGTTCAGCCTGCTCAGGCGCTTGGAGCTGAAATACCTTAGACATAGTCGCCTTTTCAAGTGAGAGAGAAAGAAATTTCAGAACATGGTGGTACAATGCAATCCTTTTTAAAAATCTCTATTGCTTTCCTGTTTGAATCGCTGTTACAGTAGAGTGTCGATTATCAAACCTTCGGTTAGCCAACATTTTGGATTATGCAACGTTGTGGCTGCTGTGATTTCTTTAAATTTTCAGAGGACTGAACTGTTTATACTGTACATCACAATGTTGATCAGTGATTTCTTTACATTTACTTTTGCTGTTATTGCAATAAATCTTCAATACATTTGCAATTCATAGTGATTTCAAGGCTTTTTTGGACCTTCTGGATTATCCAACATTTTCAGTTATCCAACTATCAGCCGGTCCAGTTTATGTTGGATAATCGAGACTCTACTGTATATGTAAAATCCAGGAATAATGCCAGTAAAATATGGAGAGCATTACCCAGTTATGGACAGTAGCACCTTTGAGACTAAGAGAAAGTAAGAAATTTGTCCTGAGCTTTCGTAGACTTCAGTTTACTTCCTAAAAACTGGTTATAATATGAGCTAAAACACAGTGGCCACACTTTAGAAGCTTTAGAAGTGTGTATATTGAACTTAAAGAAGATAAGGCTGTTTATTAAAAGGAAATAAATTGAAAGGAAATAAAGTTATTCCATAACAATGTAGGGGAAAAAAACCATACCAGGCTAGAATTCTTGAAAGTTTGTAGTACAAAGATGGCCAAAAAAAGATACCATCACATTATCACAATAAGCATGCAACATAGCTATATCTTATGGCTGCAGTCATAATCTGAGCACATGCTCAGAACAGCTGTTATTAATCCACTAATCCAGCATACTATGGAATATGAAAAAATACTAAAATCTTGAACCAATTACCCTTCACTGAACTAACTGGTTTTCTAATGTATGTAGTTCCATACAAAATCCCAAACTAGTGTTCAATATTGTAGTTAAAACAGAACGCTTTAAAAAAAAATCCTGGTGGTGGTGTACTGTTTTAAAATGTATAGTTTTAAAGTGTTTTTCTCTTAAATTGTTATCAATTTTGAAAGAAACGATCTGTTTCAATATTGTAATAGTTTAATTCCATTTTAATCGTCGCTTTTGTACGTTTTTAACTAAATGTGTTTTTAGACTGTAGGCCTCTTTGAGTCTCAATTTTTGGGGGGGGAAATTGGGATACAAGATAAATAAATAAATAGTATAATAACTAACTATAATAAATTAGAATAATGGTATATTAAACTGTTATGTTCAATATGCTAGTTTATGTTTCCCCCCCCCCCAGGGTGACCAGATGTCCTCCTTTTCCAGGACATGCCCTCCATTTCTACCTTCTGTCCAGGAGGAATTCCTCCATTTTTGAGCCTGACTACGAAGTGCGAATTTATATGAGCGTTTGGAGCTTTTATTGGGAACTGGCCTACGTTTTTATGGACTGTCTTCCATTTTGTGGCACTTTGTTCTCCTTGGCAGTTAGTTAGGAGGACATCTGGTCAGCCTGGGTCACGGTGACCAGCGACGTCCTCCTTTTCCAGGACACGGCCTACATTTCGTCCTTCTGTCCAGGACGAATTCCAAAAACGTCCTCCATTTTGAGCATGACTAAGAAGCATGGATTTCTAGGAGTGTGTGTGTGTGTGTGTTTTAGCTTTTCCTACATTTTTTCCTCGAACACCCTCCATTTCGCACCCTCCTTTGTGGTTAGGACACCCAGTCACCCCTGTATGAGTGTTTTATTTTATTTGGTCATGTCCTACACTTTTCTTGAACGGCCTACATTTTGTGGGCTTTGGCGGTTAGGACGACGGCCCCCCCTGACAACACAGGGCATATACTAAGAAAGTTTGCCTATAGAAAATAAAAATAATTATGTCCACTGCTGCCTTTTGTATCCCTGTCCCAGAGAGGAAGCGGTATCTGAGCTTATAATTCTGCAGAACCATAAAATAAAATGAGTTTTAGTCTACCTCACACCTCACACCCTCCCCTCTTCTAAACCAAATGTTTTGATTATGTCTCTGAGGTAAACTTTCCAATTCCTACCCTCATAACATCCCTGTGAGGGGGGGGGGGAAATAAACCTACATTCCTAACAGCCAATCAGCAGCTCAGCTGCATCCCCAAATACCAATCAAGTGAGACTTTGGCAGGGAGAGGGTGGGACCTATTTGGGACACCATTTTGAGAATGAGATGGGCCTGGCCTGGTTCACAAAATGGGGCCTTTTCCTGTTGACCTATTATAGGGTTTCCTTGGCAAAATTGGTTCAAAGAGTAGGGTTGCCTCGGCCACCCTCTGAGGCTGAGAGAGTGTGACTTGGCCAAGGTCACCCAGCCAGCGGGTTTACACGGATTCGAACCTTGGCCTCCTCCACAGTCGCAGTCCAACACTCAAATCACTACACTCATTAAAAACACTGTGACGGCGAATTATAAGAAGGGCTACTGTCTATCATGCATTGCCGTCCTCTGAGGTTGAGAGAATGTGACTTGGCCAAGGTCACCCAGCGGGTTTACACGGATTCGAACCTTGGCCTCCACAGTCACAGTCCAACACTCAAATCACTACACTCATTAAAAACACTGTGACTGTAGCAAGGGCTACTGTCTAGGTTTATCATACATTGCCACCCTCTGAGGCTGAGAGTGGGTTTTTTCATGGCCAAGCCGGGATTCGAACCCTAGCCTCCAAAGTTGTAGTCCAACACACACACCACTACACACTGTGACTGTGAATTATAAGAATGATTACATTACAATTCTTAAGAATGTTTATCATAGATTGCCATCCTCTGAGGCTGAGAGAGTGTGATTTGGCCAAGGCCACCCAGCGGGTTAACACATCTGAGCCGAGATTCGAACCCTGGTCTCCAAAGTTGTAGTCCAGTACAAAAACCACTATACCACACTGGTCTCTCTGTCCACACCATTATTTCTACTGGTCAATCTACGACCCTAAAATGTATGTGTACCTCAACTCCTATCAGCCCTGGCTGCCTTATGTAAAGGGATGATGGGAGTTGTCACCCAAAAACATCTGGACTTAAAGCTGAAAGAGTGAGAACAGTCCTGTCCCTTTAATGACTGTGTAAAAGGGAATTTCAGCAGCTGTTGCTTGTTACCTGGTTGCCAGGTTTAAATCAAAATACTTTTTAAAAATTTTATTTGTTTAATATTAATATTATTATTCATTTAACATTATTATTTATAATTCATTTATACTTTGGTCAAAGACTGTAAATAACTGATGGATTGATTATTCATGCATTGTTTTTTTTTGGAAAAAGTCTGACTGTTAATATTTTAAATTCACTGACGACTGTTTGAATTTAAACGTTTTCACTTTCAACAGTTAATTGGCAGCTGTTCACTATTAGACCAATGTCTAATATCCATTCAGAAACAAATCCTTCAGTTAACATAACTTCAATTAAAACAACTCTGAGAGTACTTTGTATGTTTTATTAGGTATACTCTATTTATATATTAATATTTAACAGGAATAACAAGCAGTAAAATTGATCTATTGAAAGACGTAAATCATATCAAGCATTCAAACATGGTTGGTTTTCTAATGCATAAAATAATGTTCCATGCTATTCATATAATAAGCAGGATTCAGTTTTTTAAATTAAAACATTAAATGTCTCATTAAAACATTGATGCTTTATTTTATTAATGTTTTATTAAAACATTAAAACTAGTTTAAACTGAAAAACCCAGTTTAAGCCAAAATAAGTTATATATTTTAAAAACTGGTGGGACCTTCCCCCCCCCCCCCCAGTCCTGCATGCAATATTTGCTGAAATGGAAAACACTGAATAAAAGGAACAAGAGGCATCCCTAGGGGTTTATTCATATGGTGAAAATAATCCAGGTAGAATCTGGGTTTAATCTTTGTTGTTCATATTCATTATAAAAGTATCTTATTAGGGTTTTTTTTTGGGGGGGAGGGTGTTGTTTAAAAAACCCCCCACTTAACCCAGGATAATCGATGACTGGTTTTTTTCCAAGAGATCGTTCAGATGTTGATGGGAGTTTTTAAGTGGAATAATACGGATTCAGGGTTTTTTTGTTCACACTATGGAACTCCATCTCTGCGAATTTGGTTGCTCACCCATGCCAGCACTTGAATAAACATGGAATTGATAATGTGAATGTATTTGAAATGGGGCTTTTTGCATCATTCGCAAATGCAGAGGCAAGCAGAGTTTAACCCTGGGTCTATTTGCATCACTTGCAAATGTATCTGAGGAAGTAGACTGAAGTCTATGAAGCTCATGCTGCCAACTTCTTTCTTTCAGTCGATCTCAAAGGTGCTACAAAATCTCTCTAAGTACTGATTCTACAGGCTAACACAGCTATATCTTTGAACTCTATTTGTGGCCGGGTAAGACAGCCTGAGTGAAGCCGAAGGTTCAGAATGGATAATTGTAGTTAAAAAATACTCCCAAGAAGAAGAATTCTACTTCTCTGATGTGGATTGACTGCATAAAGACCTAGGAGTTTATCATACGATGGAATTTGGGGGTATAATGCAATGGCAACCCAAACGCAATCATGGGGTTGCCTGTTATTACGAATGAGTGTATCTCACGCAATTTCGGGCAATGGGAAGTCATTCCAAACACAATCTTAATTGCGAATTGGCCCCATTTGCAATTGACAGAAATTCCTCCCAAACTCACTTAGGACTATAATGAGGTAAAAAAAGACTTTGTTTTTTTTTTTCAAAGAAGTGAACTCTTGCATTCTTACTTTCGATTTTGGTTTGAGATGGAGAGGGAAGCTGGCAGCCATTAAATATTTATGAGACAGAAACAAAGAGATAAGGAACAGCAAGGGGTTTTTTTTTTTTGCAACAATAGAGAGAGATTGAGGCAAGCTTTGTCAAAGCAGCTTGAACAGCAGATGGAACTTGAAAGAAAAAGTATCAATTATAAATTTATGAAAATGCAAGAAAATATTTTTAAAAATTCAAGAAGTTCAAATAGTAGATAATAAAGCATGCAAAACCACCCAAGAAACACATCAGAGAGAAACTGAAATAAATAAAAATGAACAAAATACCTGCAAGATTATCAAAGAAGATCGAATTTTGTTATTAAAAATATACCAGAAGTTGGAAAAGGAGACAGGAAAACTGATTTGAAAATGGAAATTTTAGGAAGGCTACAAAATATTTCTCCATCACTTAATTAGATTCAAGCAGATTTGGAAAGAGTACGTCATATTGCATCAGAAAGGAGGAATAGGATGAGATGTGATCGTGAGAGTGACTAATTATAATAAGAAGGAGGAATGGATAAATATGAAGAGGAAGAATCCATTGAAATTAAGATTTGAAGATGTAAAAGTGGAAATATAGAATAACTACAGTCCACAAACGGAAATCTGGAGGATGTCGACGAAGCCATGTATGGTTGTGTTGACGAAGGCTGGGACACCCTGTATTTTTAAAATTTCAAAGAGTAGGGAAAAGATATAACATTGATTCTGTGGAATAAGGATTGCAATTGTTAAATGATCTGGGGATTCATAAGGAAGAGGAAAAACCAACTGGAAGACCTAAAAAAACATCTGGAAGAAAAGGAGGAGGAGAGAGTGGGTCAACATCTGGAGGAGCTGGAGACATAGCTGGGGCTGGAGCGCTTGCAGAAGAATTACTGTGAGCAATTGGAGGAATTGGATTTCCATAGATGAAAGGAAGAATTACTACAATCAACTTAAAAACTAAGTTTATTAAAATTATGAGGACTCGGTTGGTAGGCAGTTCTGGGTCTTGGGATGTTTTCGTCACCACTCCCCACAGGGGTAGCTTCGGCAACCGAGGCTAAAGCAAATTGCTCTAGCAAGAAGAAGCAGGAAGGTAAATGTGGAAGTGATCCAACACTGCAATGCACAGCTGAATAATATGTCTATTTCCTTTCATTCTTTCATCCAAGGGAAGGGGAGGGGAAAGGGCATCAGGCACTTTTGATGCACATGGGGCACTTCTGATGTCTACTGAGGACTTCTAATACCCTTTGGGCTATTCTGATATGCATCAGGTACTTCTGATATGCATTGAGCACTACTGATTCTGATATGCATTAAGCACTTCTGATATGCACCGAACACTACATACTTCCAATGCACACTTCCAATGCACATTGGGCACTTAATGCATGTTGGGCCCTTCTGATATGCGTCAGGTACTTCTGTCATGCATTGAGCATTTCCGATATGCATTAAGCACTTCTGATGTGCAACAGGTACTTTTGATGCCCATTGGGCAGTTCTGATATGCACTAAACACTTCTGACGCAAGGGATTGAAGGGGGGGAAAACAGGACATCACAGCTTAAGAAAGTGATTATTATTTTTAATGTGTACTATATTTACAAAATGTTGACACACTTGTGTGAAGAAGGCACGGCACAGGCTATTAACACCTCGGTGTCTTTTTTATTTAAAAAAGTGAATTGTGGGGTCCTGGTTGAAAGGAAAATATATATATTATTCTGCTGTGCATAAAACTTATATATAAAGGAAACGTATAATCTTAAGAAAAGACAAGAAGAAAGAAAGAGGAAGTTAGAAATAGATATAGAGCAATTGAAAAATAGACATATACTTAATAGAGATAAACAGATATATGTGGAATTAAGGGCAAAAAGGGAAGAATTGGATAAAATGGAAATAAATAAGGTACAAGAAAATTGATCTTTTAAGAAGGAAATTTTTTTGAGTATAGTAATAAAAATTCAAAAAAGTTGGCCAGGTCCATGCAGAAAAGGAAAATGGAAAGCATGATAAACATGGTTAAGGATAAATCTGGTAGAATATGTAGATTGATGAAAGAAAAATTAAATTTTTGAAGGATTTTATAAGAAATTATATAAAGCAGGAAAAAATCCACTGGACAAAATAGAGAAGTATGTGGAAGAAAATTGGGAGCAAAAAATAAAAGGAAGAAGATAAAGAATTACTGGAGCAACCCATTGAGAAGGCAGAGATAGCAGAGGTAATTAAGAAATTGAAAAATGGGAAAGCTCCAGGAATAGATGGATTGGGAATCTGAATATTATAAAGTGTTTGAAAAGATACTAATTCCAAAACTTGTTAGAGTTATATAATGGAATAATAAATGGGGAGAAGATTCAGGCATCGTGGCATCAATCATTAGTAATACTAATACCAAATATAGATAAAGACCTAACTGACCCAGAATCATATAGACCTATATCATTAATAAATCAAGACGCAAAGATTTTAACAGCAATAATAGCAAATAGAATGAACAAATGTATGTAGGAAAAGATCAATGTGGATTTGTGAAAGGAAGACAAATGTCTAACTTGGTAGGAAGAGTTTTGAATAAAATAAATGTGATGGGGGAAACAAATTTAAAAGCAGGGATTTTGGCATTAGATATATTCAAAGCATTTGATTGTGTGGGATGGCCAACATTAAAATTAATTATGAAAAAGTTTGGAATGGGGGGAAAATAAGGGGGATTAATAGATCAATTATATTCTACTAATTCAATAAGAGTAATAATAAATGATGGGATAACAAATGAAATAAAAGTAATGAGAGGCACAAGACAAGGATGCCCATTATCACCAATGTTATTTGCAATGGTAATAGAGATGTTAGCAAATGTTAAAAGGAAAAATAATAGTGTAGAAAGAATAGGATTGGGGGGGGGGGACGTAACATTAGTTTGTTTGTAGATGATACATTATTAACTATTAAAAATTTAATGGATAAAATGGGAAGAATAAAAGAACATTTAAAAGTATTTTGAGAAATGACAGGGCTTCCGATTAATTAGAATAAATCAGAAATTACATTATTTAATTATACAAAGGAATAGGAATTGGAATTTCCTAAACAAAGAGATTTAGAGATACTGTAAGATTAAAAAGTAGTATAAAATATTTAGGAATATAATGAAAGATTTAAAAGAAATGGAAGGGAAAATTTAGCAGTATTAAGAAAGTAAGTAGAGAAAATATTGATAGAATATAAGAAAATCCAATTATCATGGTTTGGAAGAGTAGCATTGATTAAGATGAAAATATTACCAAAATTAATGTTTTTATTTAGAATGCTACCATTAAAAATGTTGGAAAATGAACTGAATAAATGGCAACAATTACTGAATATATATTGTAATGGAGGGAAAAGAAATAGATTAAATAAACAATTTTGGTATAAATCACAAAAAAGGGAGGGTTAGGCCTTCCCAATATAAGAGGATATTATGTAGATAATCAATTAAGATCTGTGGTAGAAGGTGTGTTAGGAATATCAGATTTGGAATGGTTAGAATTAGATAAAGAGGAAATAGATATGAAAATATGGAAAATATGGAAAATCTTTAGAGAGTTTACTAGGAAAGAAATTAAGGAAATTGGAAACCCTCTTATGAAAAATATATTAGAAATATGGAGTAAACATAAAAAAGAATTAATGAATGAAGACTCAACAATAAAACCAATAATAAGAATTTGAGAGGCTTGTTAGATAAGGAATTAAAGGAAAAGAAAGTAGATAGAATAGAAAACTGGATAGATGTAAAGGTAGATAAAGAAAACATAAAAGAAAAATTTACGGGAATAAAAATGTCTTGGTTTCACTATATGCAAATAGAACAATGGTTTAAAAATTGGAAGAAAAGAAATGTAGAAAGGAAAAAGCATACATAGTTTGAACAAATAATTCAGAAAGGAAGAGAAATGGAGGAAAATGAGAATATGAAAAGGAATAACTTGTAAAATATATAAAATACTGATGAAGAATAAAAGAAAGAAAATAAAAGAAAATACTTTGAAAGGAATATGGGAAGAAGAACTAGGATGTAAAATCAGTGATAAGGAATGGAAAAAAATTGGGAACCCAATGGAGTTTATCACACAGGAGGAATTTCTCTCAATTTCGAATGGAGCCAATTTTAGCAAATTTACGTGAATTCTAATTGCATTTGGAATGAGTTCAGAATGACTTCCCATTTCCTGAAAATGACCTCCCATTGCCCGAAATTGCGTGAGATACTCTAATACTCAATTACGTGAAACTCCATGATTGCTTTCGGAACGAGTATCACGAAAAGGAACAGCCACTGCTAAGCCTCGGAGGAGGCGCGTGGTCGTGGTGGGGGACTCCTTGCTGAGGGGTACAGAAGCAGTGGTTTGTGGGCTGACAAGATGTCTCGGGAGGTGTGTTGTCTCCCTGGGGCAAAGATCCATCATGTGACGGAGAGGCTGACAAGACTTGTCAAGCTTACTGACCGTTATCCCCTTCTTTTGGTTCATGTGGGAACCAATGATACTGCAAGGCACAGCCTTCAGAATATCAAAAGGGATTATGAGGCTCTGGGAAGGAAGCTGAAAGAGATGGATGCACAGGTTGTCATCTCATCTCTACTCCCGGTAGAAGGCAATGGTCCAGGAAGGGAGAGGAAAATAGCAGAGGTGAATAACTGGCTCCGTAGATGGTGCCGCCAAGAACAGTTTGGATTCTTGGATCATGGGCTGCGGTTCCATGAGGAGGGACTTCTGGCAAGGGATGGACTGCATCTCACGCCAGTTGGCAAAAACGTTTTTGCCAACAGTCTGAAGAATCTGATCAGGAGGGCTTTAAACTGAGTTATGTGGGGGAGGGAGACATTATACTGGAAGGCAAAAGGGATGGAGAGAATAGTCCAAGTGGCATAGAAGGAACAAGGCAAACAGTGCAAGGACCCAACAGTAGGAGGCAAAAAAATGTGCAAAAGCAGCAAGTAAAGAGGACACGTGGTCTTAAATGCCTCTCCACTAATGCACAGAGTATGGGAAATAAGCAGGATGAACTTGAACTCCTAGCACAACAAGGGAAATATGATATAATAGGCATCACTGAAACCTGGTGGGATGAGTCTCATGATTGGAATGTAGAAATAGAGGGGTATAACCTTTTTAAGAGAAACAGGCCAAGCAGGAAAGGAGGAGGAATAGCATTATATGTCAGGGATATTTACACCAGTGAAGAGATGCAGGAAGTCAATACTGGAAGCCAGGTGGAGAGCATCTGGATAAAAATTAAAGGAGAGGGAAATAACAGGGATGTTACTGTGGGAGTCTACTACAGACCCCCGACTCAGGCAGAGGAATTGGATGATGCCTTTCTAGAACAGATAATCACATACTCAGAAAAGAGAGATGTAGTAGTGATGGGTGACTTCAACTATCCTGATATTTGCTGGAAGTCAAACTCAGCCAAATCCTCAAAGTCTAGCAAATTCCTCACTTGCCTGGAAGACAATTTCATTGTCCAAAAGGTGGAAGAGGCAACAAGGGGATCAGCCATTTTAGATCTGATCTTAACCAACAGGGAAGACCTAGTTGATGGGGTGCAAGTGGTTGGATCCTTAGGTGGAAGTGACCATGTTCTCCTGGAGTTTGTAATACAGTGGAAGGGAGAAGCTAGGCATAGTCAGACACGCACTCTAGACTTTAGGAGAGCTAATTTCAATAAACTTAGAGAAATACTGGGAGTGATCCCATGGTCAGGAATACTAAAAGAAAAGGGAGTTCAAGACGGATGGGAGTTTCTCAAAAGGGAGATATTGAAGGCACAATTTCAAACAGTTCCAATGAGGAAGAAAAATGGAAGATGTCTCAAGAAGCCAGGATGGATGACTAAGGAACTTTCAAATGAGCTATGTTTTAAACGAAACATGTATAAGAAATGGAAAAACGGAGAAATCACGAAAGAGGAATTCAGACAAATAGCCAGCACATGTAGGGGTAAAGTCAGAAAAGCTAAAGCGCAGAATGAACTCAGGCTTGCTAGAGAGGTTAAGAACAATAAAAAGGGCTTTTTTGGATATGTCCGCAGCAAAAGGAAGAAGAAGGAAACAGTGGGGCCACTGCGTGCAGAAGATGGCAAAATGCTAACAGGGGACAGAGAAAAGGCAGAATTACTCAACACCTTCTTTGCTTCAGTCTTCTCAGAAAAGGCAAAGGGTGCTCAACCTAAGGATAATGGAGACAGAATAGAGGAAATTCAGCACAGAATAAGTAAAGAGGTAGTACAGGAATACCTGGTTAACCTAAATGAATATAAATCTCCAGGACCAGATGAACTACATCCTAGAGTATTAAAAGAACTGGCAAATGTAATATCAGAGCCATTGGCAATAATCTTTGAGAACTCCTGGAGAACAGGAGAAGTCCCAGCAGACTGGAGGAGGGCAAACGTTGTCCCCATCTTCAAAAAGGGAAAAAAAGAGGATCCCAACAATTATCGTCCAGTTAGTCTGACATCAATTCCAGGAAAGGTTCTAGAGCAGATCATTAAGCAGAGAGTCTGTGAACACTTAGAGGCCAATGCCATAATCACAAAAAGCCAACATGGGTTTCAGAGAAACAAGTCATGCCAAACGAACCTGATCTCTTTTTTTGATAAAATTACCAGCTTGGTAGATGAAGGGAATGCTGTGGATATAGTATACCTCGATTTCAGTAAGGCCTTTGACAAGGTTCCCCATGACATTCTTGCAAACAATCTTGCAAAATGTGGGATAGACAAGTTAACTGTTACATGGATTTGTAATTGGTTGACTGGCCGAACTCAAAGGGTGCTCAACAATGGCTCCTTTTCATCCTGGAAAGAAGTGACCAGTGGGGTCCCACAGGGTTCTGTCCTGGGCCCAGTGCTATTCAACATCTTTATTAACGATTTGGATGACAGAATTGGGGGCATACTTATCAAATTTGCAGATGACACTAAACTGGGAGGAGTAGCTAATACCCCAGAAGACAGGATCAAAATTCAAAATGACCTGAATAGACTAGAAAGCTGGGCCAGTGCTAACAAAATGAAATTCAATGCGGAGAAATGTAAGGTTCTGCACTTAGGGCGGAAAAATGAAATGCACAGATATAGGATGGGGGACACCTGGCTGAATGAGACCACATGTGAAAGGGATCTAGGAGTCCAAGTAGACCATAAGCTGAACATGAGTCAACAGTGCGATGCGGCAGCTAAAAAAGCCAATGCAATTTTAGGCTGCATCAATAGAAGCATAGTTTCTAGATCAAGGGAAGTTATAGTGCCACTCTATTCTGCTTTGGTCAGGCCCCACCTGGAATACTGTGTCCAGTTCTGGGCACCACAATTCAAATAAGATGTGGAGAAACTGGAGCATGTCCAAAGGAGGGCAACTAAGATGGTGAAGGGTCTGGAAACCTTGCCCTATGAAGAACGCCTTAGGGAGCTGGGGATGTTTAGCCTGGAGAAGAGAAGGTTAAGAGGTGATATGATAGCCCTGTTTAAATATTTGAAGGGATGTCATATTGAGGAGGGAGCAAGCTTGTTTTCTGCTGCTGCAGAGACTAGAACGCGAAACAATGGATGCAAACTGCAGGAAAAGAGATTCCACCTCAACATTAGGAGGAACTTCCTGACAGTAAGGGCTGTTCGACAGTGGAACACACTCCCTCGGAGTGTGGTGGAGTCTCCTTCCTTAGGGGTCTTTAAGCAGAGGCTGGATGGCCATCTGTCAGGGATGCTTTGACTTGGAGTTCCTGCATGGCAGGGGGTTGGACTGGATGGCCCTTGTGGTCTCTTCCAACTCTATGATTCTATGATTCTATGATTCTATGACTTACCATTGCCCGAAATTGCATGAGATGCACTTATACGAAATAACATGAAACCACATGATTGCATTCGGATTGCCATTGCATTATACCCCCAAATTTTCCAGCGTTGAGGGCGGAGCCATCCTTCATGAGGGTTGGTTCCCCCTGTTTGCTCCAATCAGGCAGGACTATGACTTTTGGGCGTGTCCACCAGGGGAATCCATCCCCCTTGTTTGCCCAGTCTAGTTCCTGCCTTCGCTCCGTCAGGTCGTGTTTTCCTAATTCTCCTCTCCTTCCTCCAAGATCCACTCAGACTGAAGGGATCAGAGAAGATTAACAAAAGGATTTCCAGGTGCAGGGAGTCTGCTTCTGCCCCATTGTCCCCTGGTCTAAGGTGTCAATCTCTCCTTGGGAGAATTTGGCCAAAAAGACATTTATTTATTGTGCTTGCCTTTTTAAAAATAATAGGCAAAGCTGGAACTGAAGGTGTGGCAGCCATTTTGATTAAGGGCAGCTAGGCAGAAAAGGAAAGGCCTGCTGCTTCTGCTAACTAATATGCCTTTTGTAAAACAAAGGAAAATAATACCTATAGTTCACTCCTCAGAAGAGGAATGTGATCTGAAAAAGAGTTAAAAATAAAAAATAAAGATGAGGGCCTTTCAGTACCTCCTGAAAGCTCCTGAAATCTGTTAGATGTTTGGGGACTGATGATCCTTCATTATTACTGTATTTGTTTATTATTACTGTACTTGTTTTATGGTATTATTGTACAACTTATATATTGGAATTTAATGTCAACTCTGACCAGTTGAAGCTAGAGGATGATCCATCCTGATTTCCTCAGGGAAGGATATTCCTCCCTCCTCCAAGCCTGGGCCTTCAACACCAAATACTCCATTTCATGCAGATTTTATGAGGATATTAACAAGGCCTCCATAATTTATTATTGTGATTCTAAATCCAATAGCTGTTTACATATATATGGTTACATCTCAGCCCTCTTTGTCATGAGAATCAACAGATGCCACTTGTGGCTGCCAGAGTTTATGCTCAACTAAGGTGTCTGCTATTTCCTTTTTTTCTGGGGCTAAACATGTGTGGCCTAGCCCACTTGTCAAACAAACAAACACTTAAGGTCAAAATAAAGTACTATCAGGGTATTAACTATGGTTAAAGGTAGTGGCTATGTCTGGAGACACTAGCCTAAATGAGATTGGATGTAATCCAAGACCAGTTCAAGGACAGACTTTGACTAAAGAACTGACACATAAAAATGCCCATTACAAAAAATATCTAAGATTCTCACCACTTAATGGGGACAAATTGTTTGGAATAAAGTCTCTTGGCTGAGACTAGGAATAATAAGAAGACCTCAACATCCTTAAATGTCAGCCCTGGTGGCGCAGTGGTTAAATGCCTGTACTGCAGCCACTCACTCAAAACCATAAGGTGGCGAGTTCAAGACCAGCAAAGGGCTGAAGCTCAACTCAGGCTTGCATCCTTCCGAGGTCGCTAAAATGAGTACCCAGATTGTTGAGGGGCAAATAGCTTACAATTGTAAACCGCTTAGACACTCCTTAAGGGTATGAAGCGGTATATAAATGAAATGAAGCTGTTTGTTAAAATATACTTTGATATATTTTTCTATACCATTCATATGACTTTTCATTGCCTCCTTAAGGTAGAGGAAGGCAAACAAACATAGATTGATATAAAAGTCACAAAATGTCTGATTGATATTGAGGCCATAAAAACATCAACAACAACACTATACTATCTATCTAATAACAATTGAGTTATAATAATCACAGGTTCAGATGGGAGATTATCCAGACAAGTCTGGAGACACGTCTCCTCCAAGATTTTTGTGTGTTCCTGTTTTTTGGGTAGTGGTCTCCTGCCCACAGCCCAAG
This sequence comes from Urosaurus nigricauda, assembly GCA_034509955.1. Classification (NCBI taxonomy): domain Eukaryota; kingdom Metazoa; phylum Chordata; class Lepidosauria; order Squamata; family Phrynosomatidae; genus Urosaurus; species Urosaurus nigricauda. The sequence goes on from JAOEGL010000002.1 coordinate 137,120,935, forward strand.
CTACCACGTTATCACAAATATCTTACCAACCTTTCCATACAAGGTTCTACCATTCAGTCTGTTGTTTTCTTCTGTGACACGCACTACACAGATAGACACGTCTTGAAAACAGTGGGACCTTCATATAGACCCATAATTTCAAATGTCCTGATAGATCTCATTCTCTCCCATAGGATATATATAAGATGTCGAGTTGTGATTTCTTTCCTATCCAGACATGTTTTTCTGGTAATTTACGAAAAGAACTACCTAGTTCCATTTCAGAACCTGCATCACTTTGGAGTGGTTGTAGACACATCGCTGACCAGTCTACCTGACCAAGCAAAGGGTAAGATCCATGAAGAACACCCTCGAGCAGGTAGGTTGTTCCCAGTTATTGGACCTAGTGTTACTGGTGCATCTACACTGCCTGATCTGTTTCAGTTAATCGTTTGGCATGAACACCATTTCATGCCAGGAGCCTACAGTAGTTCTTCTAGCTGTATCAAAAAACAGATGGTACACATAAATAATCTGTTCTGACATACACTGATTAAATCAAACCTCTTTGAATGGTGGTTTTTGCTGCCAGTTGTAGAGGATTGCCTGATTTAGGCCCTGTTGAAGTTCCACATAAGGTTGGATGCCAGCTTAGGGTGACGGGAAGCATGTTTGTGGCTCCCAATAGCCAAACTCCAGATCCCTCATGTAGATGCTCCGGTCTCGTCTCTCGTGACTTCAGAAGGGCAGGGTTTCCAGAGATCTTCCAGATGTCACGAAACCAGTTCGTCTTCCAATCACAAAGATCTCTTAACTCAAGGTCAAATACCATATCCAGGATTAAACCTTCACATGTGGATATTGAAAGGCACCTACTGGACATCAGCTCTTCCAATCATACTGTCCCAGAAACTGTCTAATCATTCATATATATGTGTGTGTGTGAGAGAGAGGGTGTATATATAAAGTTTTGAGAACAGCTTCTCTTATTAAACTTCCCACAGTTCACAGATACCCTAATTGGTACCCTCATGTAGTTCTTCAGGCATTAACCAAACCACAGTTTGAATAACTTGACAGAGTTGATATTAAGTTTCTTACCTGGAAAACAGTATTTTTTTTTAATGCTATTAGTTCAGCTAGAAGGTTTTCTGAACCAGGAGCACTAGCCACAGGAGTGAAATATGCATCTTCTGCGAGGATTCAGTTCTGCTTGACGGGATCTGATGTTCATGACTAAAGTTAACTTCACATTTCATAGAGCACAGGAGATCATTTTCCCTTCATTCGTTCCTGACCCCAAAAAGGAACTTGAAAAGACTTGGCTCACACTAGATGTAGGCAGAGTTCGGTGTATTTACATCAAACGCACTTGTCGATGGCGCAAATCAGACAGTCTATTTGTCTCCTTCGGTCCTACATACCTGGGAAGTTTTTCTTCATCGACCCTGGCTTGATGGATCTGGGCTTGCATCTCTCAGTGTGAGTCGATGATGGGTAATACGCTGCAAGGAAGGGTCAGCGCTCATTCCGCTCACAGTGCTGCCACACCTGCCGCCCTAACCACTAATGTTCTTCTCTCCAATATTTGCAGGGTGGCCGCTTGGTCATCTCCTTCCATATTTATCCATCGCTGCCGAATCAATGCCTTCCAACTGGCTGGGGCATCATTTGGTAGACGGATCCTTCAATCCATCCTATAATTCCTTACCTCAGTTCCCACCCATCTAGGGAGCTTTGGTATGTCCCTCATGAAGGATGGCTCCGCCCTCAACGCTGGAAAAACGAACATTGGCTTACCTTGTGAGATGTTTGTTTTCAGCGATGAGGGCGGAGTCATCCTGCCCACCCGTAACTGAGGAATTTTTTCTCGGTGTCGGGGGGTGTTGTAAGGTTAATAGGATCCTTGTTCTAGTGTCTAGAATTGTTATAGTTAAATGGTTAAACTTTCTCTATTGTTGTTAGTATTTCTTCATTGTTATAAACTCTCTCTGCTTGGCTATACATTGACTGGGCAAACAAGGGGGATGGATTCCCCTGGTGGACACGCCCAAAAGTCATAGTCCTGCCTGATTGGAGCAAACAGGGGGAACCAACCCTCATGAAGGATGACTCCGCCCTCATCGCTGAAAACAAACATCTCACAAGGTAAGCCAATGTTCGTTTCCGTCGTATGATAAACTTCTATGAAATGAATTTATATTCATGTTATTGTCCCACACTTGCCTCAATGTCCTACATTTTGTAATGCCTTGTCTCCCTTTTTGGTTATGACATCTATAGTCATCTTCACAATTCAGTTATTTCTCTTTGTTACTTTCTGTTGTTTTCCAAAAACTGATTACTGTTCAAAAGATAAAATAAGATAAGAGGATTCACTGGGAGTCAGGTCTCAAAACATCCACAAAAGACAGAAATGAAGCAACTTCTTTTAAAATCCCATTCAGCTATTCAAAAGAAGCAGCAAAAAAAGTGGAGTTTGGAGGAAAAAATCTATCTTGATTCCACAATGAATAGTAAAAAAAAAATTCTCTTGATAGAAAAATATCTATCTTGATTCCACAATCAGTAAGGATTTGTGATTTGTCCTGGATTTCAGGGATGCCAGATAAAAGACCTGCCAGCCAATGTATTTTTACTATCATAATCCATGTGCAGACAGGACCAGAATAGAATCTTCAACTTAAAAAATGGCACACAGCTCCCTGTTGCCTTGGCTAATGGGATTAGTAAACTAAAACCATGGAGGGAGGAAGACACTTTATTGTGAGCCAAGAACAATATTTTGAAACTGATTTAAAAAGAAATGTAGCCGGTTGCGAAAGTAAGCTGGGTGGGAATGGAGTGGCCCTGCGGAGGAGGAGACTGAACTGCCTAAGTTAAAAAAAAAACAGTTTTAATATAATGATAAATACTGCCCAGTGTGTGATTCAAACTCAACTTAAGCCCAGGAAGTGCAAAACAGTTGGTACTTCTGCATCCACCGATTTTTTTTATCCACAGATTCAAGCATCTATGACTTGAAAATATTCAGAAGTGTACAAATTCCAAAAAGCAAACCTTGATTTTGTAATTTTCTATAAGTGACACCATTGTACTATGCCTTTGTATTTAATGGGACTTTAGCATCCACAGATTTTGGTATCCATGGGGAGTCCTGGAACTAAACCTCAGCCACTGTGTCTCAGGGAATTCATTTTATTATGTCAATTATGGGCGAGTTAGAAAGCTACTCTGATAAATAAATAATGTATTTCCAATAAAATTAAAGATTGCGGTGCAAACCTCAGAAATGTGATTATCCTGATCTTACTGTGATTATTACAGTTGGCCCTCTGTATCCATGGGTTATCCATGTTATCCACTGATTCATTCAACCATGGCTCAAAAGTATTTTTTAAAAGACAGTAGGCCCTTGGCATCTGCTGAGGTTTCCTTTTAGAACTCCCCATGGATACCAAAATCAAGTCCCATTCAGTAGGGTGGCATAGTAAAATGGTGCCCCTTATATTCAATTGCAAAATGAAAGTTTGCTTATTGGAATATGTGTGTGTGTCTATAATACAGTATTTTCAAGCTGTGGGTGGTTGAATCCATGGATAGAAAAATCTGTGGACATGGAGGGCCAACTCTGTATCCAAAATGCAAACCTTGCTGCTTGCCATTTTATATAAGGGACAGCATTTTATTACACCATTGTATATAGTCAGACTAATGCATCCTACAAAATGTGATATCCACGGGGGTCCACCAAGCGCCCACTGTATAGAGAAATCACCATAGGAAGCCAACGGTAGAAAATGACATCTTATTTGCATTGGACAAGGTTACCACGAATTTCTCTCCCATGATTTTTCAATTAATTTGAACAATCAAATTGAAATTTTATGTTATATTCAACACTTAAAAATAATTAAGACAAATTATTAAAGTGCCGTAATCAACAAGTGTCAATGTTTGTTTCTAAATGTTGATTAAATACTCTTCCATTTTAAAAATATCTTACTTACAGACAATTAGAATGCTATGAAGAAGGCTACAAACTTAGCCTTCTTAGGTAGCTAGAAGCAAAGGAACACAGGGCTTCATAACCCAGTCTAGATAACTGCATTTTGATGAGAGGGGTGGGTAAATGCTGCACTTGTGAAACCCCATCTCAAACAATTGGCCAACCATATCCATGGATTCTTTATCCTCAGTTTTAAGCATCCACGGCTTGAAAATATGTTAAAAATACATAAATTCCAAAGAGCCAACCTTGATTTTGCCATTTTATATAAGGGACACCATTTTACTATGCCCTTGTTTTCAATGGGACTTGAACATCCACAGATTTTGTTATCCACAGAGGATCCTGGAATCAAAATCTCAAACAGACCCCAAGGGCCCACTGTACTTATTTACATTATGTTCATCCTGCTCTTCAGCTAGAAGGATTTTTATAGCAGCATACTCATGTCCCTTTATTCTGTTGCTCTGCTAAAGACTAGCTCATATTTTGCAGACTGGAGAATATTCTTACTAATAGTGCATGAACATTGCAACACCATTGTGTTTGAAGTGGAAGGTAAAGCCAATCCTAAGGTTAAGCCTAGTGAAAAGCTCCTGACTCAGCTCTCTGATTTAGGTTGTCACGAAAGGACAGTTTGATTTAATGGTTTACTGTTGTATCTTACAACCAAATAGAGGAACATGTAGGATTTTCTTCTTCAAGCACCCAGACAATTTGGCTGCTATGCAGGTGAGGGAGTGCAATTTACTGTCCCAACAATGTCTTGGCCCAGCGCTAGAGCTTGGACCATTCTATTTTTACTCTTTAGGAACTTTTAAAGTTTTTTCGAAGCTGCCCTTCCCATTCCTCGTCTTCCGTACAATCTTTTTAGATCCAAGGTATGGGGACTCTTTTAACTATTTGGAATGTGATGGGGAATACCACGGCTTGGATCATTCCAATTTCAGTACTTAGTTGTATATGTCTACTCCTTAGAATCTTTTTCTCATTCTTTCATTGCGGCCCTTCCTATTCCTAGCCTTCTTCTGATTTCTTGACCTCAGTCTTCCTTCTGATCAAGGTTTGACCCAAGGGTATGGGAACTCTTTTATTGGGAGTGTGATGGGGAATAACAAGAGCTTGGACCTTTCTGCCTTTAGTGTTCAGCTTTACATCTTTGCCCTTTAGGATTTTGCCCATGGCAATTTCCTAACACTTGATTCTCTGAGAGCATCACTTTCCCCTTCGGGGTCCCAAAGGGATCCAGTCAATCCAGGGGGGAAACCCCTTCAGTGACGTCACGGGGATGGGCGTGGCCTCTTGCCTAGGGTTCCCCCCACGTGTCCTCTGACTCTGACAGTCTGATCCCTTCCAGTTCCAGCAGCAGACAGAGAGGAAGGAGGAGGCAGGCAGGCTGCTGCTGCTGCTGCTGCTGGGCTTCTGTTCATCACCTTCCTTTGGCCATCTCCAAAGGGACACCTGGAGAGTCTCCCTCTGGGTCTGGGCTGGCAGACCTTGCCAAGGGAAGCAGATGCTCCTGCCCTGGGGACCAGGACAGATCAGCCCACCCAGGTCAGAAGGGGGCTCTTGGGGATCCAGGGTGGAGGGTCAGCAAGGGTTGATGGGGGGTTGTTGTTGTTGTTGTTGTGCCTTCAAGTAGTTTCTGACTCTTATCATGAAGTTTTCTGGACAGGTTTCTTCTAAGAGAGTTTGCCATGAACCCCCTCTGAGGCTGAGAGAGTGTGACATACCTAAGGTCACCCAGCGGGTTTAGCTGGGAATCAAACCCTGCTCCAATAACTATGCCCTGCTGACTCTCATATGTGCATATACCTGATGAGAATATCTTGGAGATGGGACCCAAGTCTAAACATGAGATTCGTGTATGCTTTGTATATGTATACACTTTATACGCATAGTTTTTGTTGTTGTTCTTGCTGTGTGCCTTCAAGTCTTTTCCGACGTACGGTGACCCTAAGGGTCCTATCCTGGGGTTTTCTTGGCAACATTTGTTCACTGCCATCCTCTGAGGCTGAGAGAGTGTGACTTGCCAAAGGTCACCCAGTGGGTTTCATGGCCAAGGCAGGAATTGAACCCTGGTCTCCAGAGTTGTAGCCCAACACTCAAGCCAGTACAGTATGCCACAAAATCCCTGGCTTTGGTTGTGGAGAGTTTGGTGTGTAACAGGGACTGATGTCAAAACTGCCTTCTTAGGTGATCTATTATGCCCTTTCATCTCAGGGCATCTCACAGCATTAAAAAAACAGTATTTGTACATTTCCAGGACTTACATCCTGTCTTTCTCAATGGGATTCAAGGCAGGTTGCCATCAATTCAAAAGAGAGAGCTAAAACGCTGCTTCCAAAAGTTAAAGAAAAAGAATTAAATATGACTAATATTAAAATTACCAATGGCTAATATTAATATTAAAAATGTATTTTAGAAACCGGTACAAACCATTACAACATTGAGACAGCAGGCCACACTGCCCAAGTAAAATTCACCCACCAAATGCCTGCCTAAATAGAAATGTTTTCAGCTTTCACTTCTTTTCCTCCACTTAATGACAAAAAGGTCATTGGTAAAGGCTATTGACAGTTTAGGGTTAGCTCCTGGCACCCTTCCTCACTTGTATCCCAAGTGGTGCGTGTCTGCATCTTTACTGCAGAGGTAAGCAGTGGGGAAAACAAACAAAAGGGCAGTTATTTTAAGCCTTGTAAACCTTAATAAGTTCCTGTACTCAGAGGGCTTAGGGGCAAGTAACAGGATTCCGCAAAGCCTTTTGCTCTTTGCTCAGCAAACCCTCCCTGGAATTAGCTGAGCAGGCCAGGAGGAGGCAGCTTCCCGACAAATGACTTTATTGTTTTTAATTTGTGTACATTATGTTCCAAGCCGGGTCATTTCACTTTAGTGATCGAGATGGAGAAGCAAGAAAACCAGAAAACTAGTGGCATCGGACGCTAAAAGAGACCCATCGCACGCTTCGGAGAAGCTGCGGGGGAAGAACTGCAAGTCTTCCCAAGTTTGGAAAATACTGATTGTGATGTCTACAAAATAAATACATCTGTGATTTCTCTGCAAGCCATTCCTAACACAAAACATGTGCAATATGTGTTCAAGTCATTTCCAACATATGGCGACCCTAAGGCAAACTTATGATAGGGTTTTCTTGACAAGTTTCTTCAGAAAGGATTTGCCGTTGTCTTCTGCCGAGGTTGAGAGAAAGTGGCTTGCCCAAGTGGCCAGGCTGGAATTTGAACCCTGGCCTTCATAGTCCTACACCACACAGGGCAAGTTTCTTCTAAGGGGGGTTGCCATGGCTACCATCTGAGGCTGAGAGAGTGTGACTTGCCCAAGATCATTGTTGTTGTTGTTATGTTCCATCAAGTCGTTTCTGACTTATGTTGACCTTATCATGTGGCTTTCTTGGCAAGTTTCTTCAGAGGGAGTTTGCCATTGCCTTCTACTGAGGCCGAGACAGTACATGTTGCCCAGGTCATCCAGTGGGTTTCCATGGCCAAGTGATGATTCAAACCCAACACTCAAACCACTACCCCACACTGGCTCCTACACAAAACATACATTTTATTTATTCACATTCCAACTTTCTCCCAATATGGGGCCCAAAGCAGAAATGTCAAATCATAAAACCTTTCAAAGATTTAGCCGTGTTGGTCTGTTGAATCAGCACGTAGAGAGATCTTGTAGCACCTTTGAGACTGACTGAAAGGAAGAAGTTGGCAGCATGAGCTTTCATAGACTTCAGTCTACTTTCTCAGATGCTTTTGGTGGAGTGGAAGCCTTTGTGATAGAGCTTTCTCTATCATCATCATCATCATCATCATCATCATCATCATCATCATATTTATTTTAATTAATTTAATAATATTAATTAAAATAATAATAATTTTAAATTATGCTGTTCTGTGGCCTAGAAAGCATGGTATGTCCAGCTGAAGATAAAATTTTGGGAAGTGAACAGTCGTTTTGACAAAGCTTGCCATGATCAGAGCCAGGTTGTGAGGAAATCTCATAACTTGCACAAATGAAGCTACAGGCAAGACTGGATCTTGTAGATCTAGCAGCAGCAGTGTTGTTGTTGTGTGGCTTCTAGTAGTTTCCAATTTTTTGGCAATTCTACATGGGGTTTTCTTGGCAAGATTTGGCCAGAGGAGGTTTGCCATTGCCTTCCCCTGAGGCTGAGAGAGTGTGACTTGCCCAAGGTCACCCCAGGGGTTTCATGTTCAAACAGGGAATCGAACCCTGGTCTCCAAAGCTGCAGTCCAATGCTCAAACCACTAGGCCATGCTTCACTGTGCCCTTGCACTCAAGCAGAGTCAGTCTTGGCATTTTATCAGAGCTCAATCATAAGACATAACAATCCTCATACTTTCAGGACTGGGAAAGGACAATTCCAACCAAAGGGGGAATTGTCTAAATGTACCAATGTTTTAATCTTTTTTCTAGGGATTAAATGCCGCCTGGTATTGACATCTGACCGTAGTTGAAACAACACATCTCTTTCGGCAAGCCTACCCAGTCAATTTCAAAACATGACTTTTTAATTTGTATATTTGAAAGAATGCACTCATGTGAGCTTAATGGTTTTATACTGGCGTATTTTAACTATTGGTTTTATGTATTTTCTTTTTAATTATGTTTTGTATTTTAATATGCTGTACCCCACCTCGAACCACGAGGAGAGGTGGGAAAGAAATGATGATGATGATGATGATGATGATGATGATGATGATGATGATATTTTATGACTTTTAGGTTGTACGCCATTGGCAGGTTATATGCTGTTTTGATGATGCCTCTAAAGTGCCATGCATATTTATGGCGCTATATAAACAAACAACAATAATAATAGACAGGGGCTTCTTTTGGAAAAGCTGCTTTTGCTTTACAACTTAAAGTACTGTATGCCGCATTAAAAAATGGCATTACTTTTTGTGGATATAAACTCACTTCTTCGGGTTTATATTGCTTGTTGGTGTGTGCCTTCAAGTCATTTCTGATTTATGACAACCCTAAGGGGAATCTATTAATGGGTTTTCCTGGCAAGATTTCTTCAGAGGAAGTTTGCCATTGCCATCCTCTGAGAATGAGAGTGTGACTTGCCCAAGGTCACCCAGTGGGTTTCCACGGCTGAACCAGGATTCGAACCCTGGTCTCCCAAGTGTCCTAATCCAACACTCAAACCACTATACCACATTGGACATACTGAAGTATAAAGCATATATACATAGTTGTATGAATGGGATTGAAATCGAGAAGGATGCAAATAATAATAATAATAATATAATAATAATAATAATAATAATAATAATAATAATATACACCACACTTTATGACCCTCAGCTACATTTTCAATGGATTTTGTACAGAGATCCAGGTCTTTGAGATCTTTAGAGTGGTCAGTTAGTGTTGATGTGAAAATGCAACAAATCTGTTTACCAAAAATCAGTTTCTTGGGTGAGTGGATTCTTTTTATTACAGTAGCAATATATGTATTAATATATGTATTGTGCTATGAAGCCATTGTCTTCGTTCACACCTCTGTTAGTGGATTGGAATTTGCAAGTATACAGTAGAGTCTCTATTTTCCAACCTTCGGTTATCCAACATTCCAGATTATCCAACGTCGCAGCTGCTGTGATTTCTTTAAATTTTCTGTGATTTCTTTAAATTTTCAGAGGACTCAACTGTTTATACTGTACATTACAATGTTGATCAGTGATTTCTTTACATTTACTTTTACTGTTATTGCAATAAAACTTCAATACAATTGCAATTCATAATGATTTCAAGGCTTTTCTTGAACCTTCTGGATTATCCAACATTTTTGGTTATCCAACAATCAGCTAGTCCAGTTTATGTCGGATAATTGAGACTCTACTGTAGTTCAATCCAGCTGTTTCACTTTCTAGTCTTCCTTTTTAATTTTCTAGTCTAAGGACCACAACCTGTAAATCACTTACTGTTTGTCCAGGAAAGCTGAAATGTTCTGCAACTTTTTTTTTTAGTATTGTCATTTTTAAATGTCAGATTTGTGTCCATTTATCCTCTTGGGAAAGTCACATTCTCTCAGCCTCAGAGGATGACAATGTCAACCCTCCTCTGAAGAAATTTGCCATGATAGGGTTGCTTTAGAGTCACTGCAAGTCAGAAACAACTTGAAAGAACACAACATCCTCTTGCATAGAGCCAGCGTGGCATACTTGTTTGAGTGTTGAACTACCACTCTGGAGACCAGGGTTCAATTCCCAGTTTGGCTATGAAACCTACTGGGTGACCTTGGGCAAGTCACCATGCTCTCAGTCTCAGAGAAGGCAATGGCAAACCCCTTCTGAACAAACCTTGCCAAGAAAACCCCATGACAGGTTTGTGTTAGGTTGAAAATGACTTAAAGGCATGACAAGACTATCCTATGGTGAAGGGTCTGGAAACCATGCCCTATGAGGAGCGCCTTAGGGAACTGGGGATGTTTAGTATGGAGAAAAGAAGGTTAAGAGGTGATATGATAGCCCTGTTTAAATATTTGAAGGAATGTCATATTGAGGAGGGAGCAACAGATTCCTAGAGAGAGAACATATTAATCAAAACATGAAATAATCCACAATTGCTTGTAACTCTTTGTTAATACATTTGAATGGTCTCAGCTGTTGATGGTAGGTGACCACTAGGGCTGTTCTGGCATTTTGTTTTGGGGTCTATCCTGTAGTCGTTTGCTCCTGGGTACTACTGTGGTCCTGCAGATTTGTTTTTTAGGTGAATATTGTAGCTTGAGAAATTCCTGTTGTAAATCCAATAGCTGAGCCTCTATCTTGTGGATGTGAACAGTAGATTTGGTAGTGTGTTCTGGATGGAAACTGGACAGGGTGACCAGATATCCTAACTGCAGAGGAGGACAAGCCAACCGCCAAATGTGGGATATTCGAGAAAAAATGTAGGACGTGACCAAATAAAAGCTAGAAACACTAATATAAATATAAATTCATTCTACATGTTGTTGTTTTTTTATTATGTCCTCATCCATATTTTTCTGATGAACTTATCTTTGTTAAAATCTCTTGGCTTGCAATAGACTTCTGGAATTCTGCGTAAGACAATTGATTAAAATTATACTTTAGTGCTGACAAAAACTCGACAGAATCTACATTTAAACTATTCCTTTCATTTATCCATTGTGCTGAAATTAAAGAAAAATCCCTTTCAACATTTGCATTCTGGGCTCAAGCAACCCATTGCCTAACATGTTTGCTGTCCTCTTCCCCTCTGATAAACAAACAAGCCCTGGGCTCTGGGTGCAAGTTTTGCCGGCTGCTGCTCCTAGGAAAAAAAACAAGTTTAAAAGGATCCCCTCTCTTCTCCTGTTTGCAACGAGGACAGGCTGCCAAGCTGACAAATTTCTCAAAGGGGAACAGCAAACGTGATGTTAATATGCATCTTAGTGATGCTCAGACTGGAGGACATTTTGGAATTCCTCCTGGATGGGAAGATTGAAATGTAGGGCATGTCCTGGAAAAGGAGGACATCTGGTCACCCTGAAACTGAAGACATCTAAGACTGTGTAGTGATCAGTGGGTTTTCAATAGAGTATAGTGCTTAGAACTCCACTGTGCAAAGTTACGGTTGTGTCAAAAAAGTGAATTTGTTGTGTGGATTGTTCCAGGCTTGGGGTTGATGGGAATGTGGAAGTTGAAACGTCTCAAGTGATTGCTTTCCATGTGCCCTGATTTTTTTTTAATGTCATTAAGAAGTCATAGGTAGAGGAGAAATTTCTGGGTCCATGTGCTGAGAAATGCTGACCAGCAGATTCTGAGAGCTCTGCACTTGAAAAGCAAACAGAACTACCTGTTGTTTGATTCTACACAGACAAGCATATTCAGCTGTTGTCAAAAAATTAGTTCTGTGGCGCAAACTGCATTTGAGAGAGTAGCCCTGATCCATGGAAGTCAAATGGAACTTCAATATATTGGTTACTCTTTGAAGTTCCATTTGACTTCCTTTGGGCAACTGACTGCCTCAGGTGGACCTGGGTAAAATCCTATTAAGATTAAGGGGAAAAATTCCCCCTCCCTGCCTCACTTTCCTAATCTTCAAAATGGAAATGATGTTATCTTTTGCCTGGGCTGTGTGATCTTGTAACACTTTTTATTCTGGCAAGATAGTGGGCAATATATGTTATGCTATACATGTTCAGGAAAGTTGGAATGATCTGCAACTGGGTTTTTTTGTACTGCCATTTTTAACGTCAGATTTGTGTCCATTTATCCACTCAGGCAAGTGACACTCTCTCAGCCCCAGAGGATTTCTGAAAATTATGACGAAATTTACTAAGAAAACTGTGATAGGATTGCTTTAGGGTCGCCGTAAATTGGAAATGACTTGAAGGCATACATCAGCAAGAACTTCCTCTTGTACAGAGTCAGCTTGGCATAGTAGATTGAGTGTTGGACTGCAACTTTGGAGACCAGGGTTTGAATCCTGACTCAGCCACTGTATTACCTTGGGTAAGTCACTCTGGCAATGGCAAACCCCTTCTGAAGAAACTTGCAGGGGAAACCCCATGATAGGTTTGCCTTAGCCTAAGTAAAAAAAATAATAATACATGTTTTCCTTTATTTTTATAGTATGATTGTACACTTTTCGTTCATGAGGCTAGTTTGGAGATGGACCATTCAGCACTAAAGCTGAGTTACCCTTCATAGCTTGGTGGATGAGGATTTTGAAGGACATCTCTTCTGTGAATTTCACTTCTAGCGTCCACCTACCCATGTACAAGGTAAAAATAAAGGTTATGAACAGTATTTAAAACATCTTTTAAAAATCCAGTGTGGTGGGGCAAGATTAATACTAGCCTACTATGGTCATTGCCTGTCGAATTTTAACCGCAGCTGCACAGAATCTGGCAATATTATATGTTATATCTGGATTGGTGTCTGAAAGCAACAAACAGGTGTAAGATTGACTGGTGTGTCCTTGATGTTTATACAATAAAATTGAGATAAAGCTGAGGCGGATGTCCCTGTACTATGAGCACTCGAGTAGTATGTGCTCTGTTTCTATTTGGCTAGAGTCAAAGGGGCATAATCTCTCTGATAAGGGGATCTTACAGTGGGGCAAAAATGTATTTAGTCAGCCACCAATTGTGCAGGTTCTCCCACTTAAAAAGATGTGAGAGGCCTGTTAGACCTCAACTAGGAGAGACAAAATGAGGGGGGGGGAACCAGACAATCACATTTGTCTGATTTGGAAAGAACTTATTTGCAAATTATGGTGGAAAATAAGTATTTCTTCAATATCAAAAGTTCATCTCAATACTTTGTTATATATCCTTTGTTGGCAACGACAGAGGTCAAACGTTTCCTGTAAGTCTTCACAAGGTTGGCACAGACACTGTTGCTGGTATGTTGGCCCATTCCTCCATGCACATCTCCTCTACAGCAGTGATGTTTTGGGGCTGTCGCTGGACAACACAGACTTTCAACTCGCTTCAGAAGTTTTCTATGGGGTTGAGATCTGGAGACTGGCTAGGCCAGACCAGGATCTTGAAATGCTTCTTACGAATCATCCCTTCGTTGTCTGGGCGGTGTATTTAGGATCACTGTCATTCTGAAAGACCCAGCCACGTTTCATCTTCAATGCCCTTGCTGATGGAAGGAGGTTTGCACTCAAAATCTCACGATACATGAGACATACATTGCACTCAAAATCTCATGATTCATTCTTTCATGTACACGGATCAGTCATCCTGGTCCCTTTGCAGAGAAACAGCCCCAAAGCGTGATGTTGCCACCGCCATGCTTCACAGTAAGTATGGTGTTCTTTGGATGCAACTCAGCATTCTCTCTCCTCCAAACACGACGAGTTGTGTTTCTATCAAACAGTTTTACTTTGGTTTCATCTGATCATATGACATTCTCCCAATCCTCTTCTGGATCATCCAAATACTCTCTAGCAAACTTCAGATGGGCCAGGACATGTCCTGGTTTAAGCAGGGGGACACGTCTGGCACTGCAGGATCTGAGTCCCTGGCGGCGGAGTGTTACTGATGGTAGCCTTTGTTAACGTTGGTCCCAGCTCTCTACAGGTCATTCACTAGCTCCCCCCATGTGGTTCTGGGATTTTTGCTCACCGTTCTTGTGATCATTTTGACCCCAGGGTGAGATCTTGCATGGAGCCCCAGATCGAGGGCAATTATCTGTGGTCTTGTATGTCATCCATTTTCTAATTATTGCTCCCACAGTTGATTTCTTCACACCAAGCTGCTCACCTATTGCATATTCAGTCTTCCCAGCCTGGTGCAGGTCTACAATTTTGTTTCTGGTGTCCTTCGACAGCTCTTTGGTCTTCACCACAGTGTAGTTTGGAGTGTGACTGTTTGAAGTTGTGGACAGGTATCTTTTATACTGATAATGAGTTCAAAGAGGTGCCATTAATACAGGTAATGAGTGGAGAACAGAGGAGCCTCTTAAATAAGTTACTGTACAGGTCTGTGAGAGCCAGAAATCTTTGTTGTTTTGACCAAATATTTATTTTCCACCATAATTTGCAAATAAATTCTTTCTAAATCAGAGAAATGTGATTGTCTGGATTTTTTTCTCATTTTGTCTCTCATAGTTGAGGTCTACCTATGATGTCAATTACAGGCCTCTCTCATCTTTTTAAGTGGGAAAACTTGCACAATTGGTGGCTGACTAAATACTTTTTTGCCCCACTGTATATCGGCCTTCAAGAACAGCTGAAGGGAGGGCATGGCTCTTTGGTGTTTAGACACTACAAGTTTTGCTTAAATATGCCACAGGTGATGCCAAGAAATCTGGTGGAGTCACTAATAATAAAAGTTGGGTGCTAGCTAGGCCGAGCTATTGCTCTATATCTATCACTCGTTGTTTGATGGTTGCTTTAGCCTTTTCATATCCCATGCTAAGCAAAAGATCTGGAGACCCAGAGAAAAAAACTTTAATCATCACTGTCTGTTTCCATGTAGACTGGAATTTATCAGTCAGGGTAAGTGGAGCAAGGCTGGTGGGAAAGAAGGATAGTCTGAGCCAGTAGCTGAGTATAGTCACCCACACTCTGGCCTCCATTTTCATAAAGCCTGACTCGAGTTTCAGAATTGCACTAGAGAGACCATTTGGTGCTTGGAATGCTGATCTTAGAAATTTGGATTGCACCAGCTCTAATGGTGCAGAGTTGGGGAGGGGTCTCTGCTGTGATCCATAAAACAGTTGTGCAACAGATTTGGCTTCGAAAAGTTTGAGTTCTGCTGGAATATAATGGCCTCCTCTTGTCATAAAAAAATTGAGGACGGCTGTTGAGCTCCTCACTGTGTTACCAGTGTCATAGTCTCCATGCGCCTTTCTACTTCCAGCAGTGTGAAAGATTACCCCCAGATATTTGAAGCAGGAGATCTGTTCGATCTTGTGACTATCTATAATCTAGTTTCAGTTCTTGGGCTTTTTGGCAAATGCCATTTTAGTTTTTTGGTAGTTAAGTTGTAGCTGATCCACTTTACAATACTTTGTTAGTGTTTTTAGTGCTCTTTTTAAAACAATAGGTGTTGTTGAAATTATTGCTGCATCATCTGCATAAAGCAGAGCAGAAATATGCCAACCCTCTAGTACTTTAAACTTCTTCTCCTGCACCCCGAGAGCATTTTCCCCACTCTGTTGTTTTAATTCTGAACCAGCCACATTGCACTATTAGTCAAAAATGGGATTTGGAAAAACTGTAGAACATTACAAATTGTTGGCTACAAATATCAACCAGGAAGACAACAGTTTTTTTGCTCACTCCATACTACAAATTGAGATATGAAGGAATCACTTTGGTTTGCACAAATGACATCGGGCTGTGAATCACTGCAGTACCCTACCAACAAAAATGTCTTTTTGTGTTGCTTGTTTCAGACTTTCCTTGTCCCTACAGACTCCTGCCCATCAAGCAGTCAGGTTCCACACTTCCAGGGCATGGACCTTGCCTCTCAAACGTGGCCAGTGAACATGAGCGCTGCAAACCGCACAGAGACTTTAGCACTACTGTCTCAACACTCCCCTCCTTCCTCCAATGAGAGCCCACTTTACAGTGACTACAAACCACCTGTTTTTGACCTTCTTCCTATACCCAAGGCTGTGCTTTACATGCTCATGGCTGCTGCTGTGGTGGTGAGTGTGGCCTATGCTATTGTTGGTCACTTGATCAAGGACCTAGCACATGACCTGGCAGGTAAGTCTGGCAAGGGACAGACAATAAGCTATGCCTTCTTTTCTAATTGACTCAAAGAATAGATTCAGAGCCAAGCTTAACCTGTGAAACAACAAATTTCAAGTACAGTATATTGCCTGATATATTTTTGAAAATAGGAAAGGGGCTAGGCAAGGTACCAAAGCCCAATCCATGAGTAAAAGGTATTTAGACCTATTTTTAGTTTCTCTCAGCAAGCATTGCCCACACCCTTTGAAACATAATTTCATTGTCATTTAAGGGCTAGAAATTTGCTTTTTAAAAGAGCTGAAATGGTTAACATACTTGGGATTTTGTTCTGTGGTTATATTGACTCACAATAGGCATATTAATAGAGCCTTTAAATAGTTCACTCATAACATTTTCCAGTGCAGCTCAACTGTCCTGTACTTGATACCTGGTTGCTTTGTGCACAGGATTTGTTTTGCAACAAAGACCAGTAACTAATTGTAAATCTCAGATACAACCAATTTACACAGTGTTTTCATATGTAATTAAAACTAGTAGAAGGTTATTTATTATCCTAATAAATTACCTTCTCCATCATTAAGGGGATCTTCAGTTTTACAAGAACAAGAGAAGGGATGGGGACTTCTGAGAGATGTGAAACTCTACAGCCAACACAACACATGTATCACACCAGGTTAATCATACTGCCCCTTCATCTCCTCCATCACTACCATCATATTCATTTGTATCCCACCTTTCTTCTGATAATGGGATTCAAGGCAGCTAACAACATATTTAAAACAAAACAAATTCACTATTCATTTGTCCAACCAACTCATCTTCAAAATAATTAGATATACAAAAGCCTTTAATTAAAAATACGTAAGCCCCTCCAACTCTCTGGAGAGAATGCAGCAAGAAAGGGCACTAACAGCAGAAGGCAAAAAAGCAGCAGCTGTGTTTAATGTTAAATAAGAGGGGAACTCAGGATGACTGCACCAGGCCTTTTCCTAGATGTGCTCAGATTCCTCCTCTGATGATGCTAAAGTAATTTTCCCATAAAAGAAAGCATAACATCAAAAAGATTTCCTGACTGCCAAGTGTTTTTGGACAGCCAGCTCCCAGTATTTCTCATCACTGGGATGCCAGCTAAAGCTGATCAGAGTGGCACTCCTTCAACACCCCCCTGTTCTAGATGACAAAATATATAGTCTACTAGAATATATTTTGCATGCACACACAGTTCCAGATACAATCCTTAGAAGAACAACTGCCACATACATTTGATACTACTAAGCCAAGAGAAGCACTTTAGTAAGAGGGAGCTTTGTAATACTCTTTCCTGCTTTCTTCTAGATTGCTTGCTGGGCCCACAGCCTGAGGAACCCGACAAGGAAGAGCCAGAGCACCCACCCATTTCAGGCTTTCAGCCCTCCCTCCTGGCTAAGACTCGTACATGCACTTGCTCAACACACCATGCTGAAGAGGTGCATATAACCTTAGATGAGGTGCCACAGACAACCTAGAAAAACAAGCACAGCAGTCTTGCAGCAAAGAAAGGGGCAATGGATGAAAGTGGCAGGCTTGGGTTCTTGGCTTCCTGAGCTGAGTGGGAAGAAATAAGAACAACAGCCAAGCAGAAGGAACCAGCCAAGCATGCCAAGGAGAAAGAGACTGTTCTGAGGAAGCTGCCCCATGTTCTCTTGTCAACCACTGCCTAGTTGCTTCCACTCTGGGACTCTGCTTCTCACATGCTGTTAATTCAGCTTTCATGAGCCTTTGCTTTAGTTTATAGTCAGAGGGCCCTGGTCCAAACAGCCCCAGCTACCAAAAAACAAACAAACAAACTGAGGAAGAGTTCTTGGACATCTACCCACTGACTAGGGCCCATGAACTAGCCTTCTGTCTTGGAACTAAATGGCTTTTTTTGAGCAGGCCATGGGAAGAACTAAGGTCAGCCCTAAGGAACCAAGAATGAGCAGTTACCTAGCTGCCAGAACATAGCTTCAGCTGGGGAATCTTTACTCAGGCAGGTGGAACAATTAAGGTTTGGGGAGTACAAGTGTGACTCCTATAGCCCTTCCATCTTAAAAGAAAAGACATTTTTGGTACAATAAAAAAATTTAAACTTTAATGTCTTTCTTTGTTGCTGAACATTACAGATACTAGTTACCCTTCTTTCTTTGGCGCTTGCATGACTAACAGTCTGCTCTTTGTTGACATACTGATCAGTCAAGCCCACTATATCTCAGCTTGGCTACAGAACCATAGAATCATAGAATCACAGAGTTGGAAGAGACCACAAAGGCCATCCAGTCCAACCCCCATCCAGCCTCTGCTTAAAGACCTCTAAGGAAGGTTTTTAAGCAGAGGCTGGATGGCCATCTGTCGGGGATGCTTTGATGGAGAGTTCCTGCATGGCAGAGGGTTGGACTGGATGGCCCTTATGGTCTCTTCCAACTCTGTGAAGGAGACTCCACCACCCTCCGAGGGAGTGTGTTCCACTGTCGAACAGCCCTTATTGTCAGGAAGTTCCTCCTAATGTTGAGGTGGAATCTCTTTTCCTGGAGCTTGCATCCATTGTTCCGGGTCCTGTTCTCTGGAGCAGCAGAAAACAAGCTTGCCCCCTCCTCAATGTGGCATCCCTTCAAGTATTTAAACAGGGCTATCATATCACCTCTTAACCTTCTCTTCTCAAGGCTAAACATTCCCAGCTCCCTAAGTCGTTCCTCATAGGGCATGGTTTCCAGACCCTTCACCATTTTAGTTGCCCTCCTTTGGACCTGCTCCAGTTTCTCCACGTCCTTTTTGAATTGTGGTGCCCAGAACTGGACACAGTATTCCAGGTGGGGCCTGACCAAAGCAGAATAGAGTGGCACTATTACTTCCCTTGATCGAGACACTATACTTCTATTGATGCAGCCTAAAATTCCATTGGCCTTTTTCGCTGCTGCATCGCAGTGTTGACTCATGTTCAACTTATGGTCTACTTGGACTCCTAGTTCCTTTTCACATGTTGTCTCATTCAGCCAAGTATCCCTCATCCTATATCTGTGCATTTCATTTTTCCTCCCTAAGTGCAGAACCGTACATTTGTCTGTGTTGAATTTCATTTTGTTAGCTTACAGGTCCAGTTTGTATCAATTCTGCCCTCTAGCCCAGAATTTACACCACGAGGCATCTGGAAACTGGCCACAAAAAAGTGTTATAATCATGAAAGTGGTGCCAAAATGCCTACTAATCCCTCTCCAAAATCTGTTTCCACCTGTCTAACAAGGAATTCATCCTTCAGGGCTGAAAGAGTAACAGACATACCATTATTCCTCTGGACTACATTTGAAATACCAAAGGTCTTCTGTAGGCCTTCTATTTAGGAAGGGAGGAGAGGTTATGTAGTAGTTTATAAAACAAAATGTGGTAGTGGGGAAATGGCACACAGGTGTAGGTTGATGGTTTTCTCTATCACCACAGAGGGCAGGTGAGAGTGTACCCTGGCCCATCCATCTACTCACTCTGAAACTCAAATGTTCAAGAAGGAATGACAGAAGACAATGAAAGGTGCAGAGGTTTATCCAAATATATTACTCTTCAACAGAACATGGTGGCAAATTGCCTAGCTACACTGCACAAGACTCAGGTAACTAAAGCAGCAACCAATCCTGTCTGTGTTCTTGCACTGTCAACAGTAGACTGTAGGATGAGACACATTAAATTCATACAGCTTGGGTTGCAATTAGAGAGACCTTTCCTCCAAAAAGATGTAACTAGAAGGTCCACACAGTCTAAGACAGCTTTTCAGTTATTCCCCCACCCACCATCATCCAGAACTGTGAATGGTCCCATTGTTCTAGCAAGGAAGAGTGGTAATAAATAAGCCTGAAGAGAGAGGGAGGTATCTGGAATCTATGCATCCAAGCGGCATATTGGGCTGTCGTATACCATCTGCAGATTGACTTTGTGACCAACCAACTCGCGGATATTATTGATGCCATACTTGATCATGGTGGGTCTGGAAGAAAAGGAAGGGAGTCTCAGGAATTTATTGGAAATTATAACCCCCACAAAAATGCTGGTGACAGTATGAAAAAGTTGTTAAAATCAAAAATACTCCCCGTAGTTGCATACTAGACCACAGCAAAAATGCAGGAAAAAGAGCAGCTCCCTATGAGCACACCTGTAGTTTGAGGTTCTCTGAGCAGCCTAACAGCACATCTCTCCTTCCATATCCACCCTCATTCTAGACCTGTAATAATATTGCCACGGGCAAACTCTTGCACACTATACATGCCTAGCACTGTTGATGCTTCACCAGTTTGATTCAGGAAAATAACCTGATGACTGTGTTCCAGGTCAGGAGGTGGGTGAGGTCTAATCCTCCAGAGGTGAGGAGGGCACATGGCTTGGGTCATCTAGTCTCATGGCAGAGATTAGAGCTTCAGAGACAAGGTGCCAACTGCAGACTGAGGTTTATTAAGATTAGTTGCAGCTCCTGCTTACTTAAGAGTCTTAGAAAGCTGCAATGTGAGTTATGGATGTGTTTGGTCCCCGTCACAGAACATCCACCAGCCTTCTGGAAGGATGCAATAGAAAAGGGTAATTTAAAAGTGGGCTAAAGGAACTAGCCCATCTTCCCAGGACTCGAAGATACTCACCGTTCCAAAGACAGTCCCCAGGCAATGACAGACACCCCATCAGGCAAGCCCATGGGCAGCAGCAACTCTGGGCGGAAGACTCCTGAATTGCCCACTTCCACCCACTTCCTCAATCCTGCAAGAGAGTGAATGTTTGTTGCACTGTTAAGGTAGGGAAGTGGGACAAAGCAGACAACTTAGCCAAAGATCTTGGGTGGTATCAGGACCATAGTCTTGAATAAGATCCAATCTTATTGTACAAATTGGATCTGCACACATCTCTAGAACACAAGACAAAGGACCTGTGGGGATCTCCTGCACCAGGCCAAGAAGTGTAGACAGAGATGGGGAGTAGTATGTAAGGTATAATGAGAGTACAGAAAAAATATCTCCAAGCGCAGTGTTTTCATAGCTCAAATCAAGAGACAAAAAGGATGTTACAGTTTGGGCAGTCCCACAGCTATCAGGGAGAGCAGAAGGAGGGATAAAGTATAAAGCAAAAAGAGCACACTGACTCCATGTTCAAATGGCTGTACAAACACTGAATTCTGAAGTATCAAGTACTGTATGGGAGACAATCAGGATAAAAATAAATACTAAAATGGGTGCAATATTTTCTCTATATAGATATCTATGTATATGTCCACACATAAACCCGAGGATACACTGGTATTTTTCTTATTGTGGCCCAGATCTAGATCCATTATCTGTAAGCCCAAAAAAGTTTAAACACTGGAAGCACAATGAATGTGGAAAGGAGGGGTTGGACACTTTTTAGCATATCTTTAATTCCCTTGGAGTCTCTTTTTCTTCAAAGAGGAAAAAAACCCATGACATTAATTTCTTATTGTCTTTAAAAATATTTTGAAAAGTTTTGTCTATAGAGGATTTTAAAAATAAGACTAACATATGAAAGAGATGTCGGGTCTTAACTTTAGGTAGATTCAGAGTCATGAGTCTTGTATTTAATAAGGGCTGAAATATTGCTCTGGAAAAATATGTGGCTTGTTCTTCAAATATCAGGACACCTGGGACCTTCAGAAACAGAAAATTCCTACAAATGGGTGACAAGCACATCAGGGTGCGCTGACAGTGGAAAAGGATCCTAATTTATATCGTATTATCAGGATGGCCAGTTTTTGCATGAGTCATAAGGGGATTATCAAAGGCTAAATTGGGGACAGTCGGAATTCCTTCTTTAGGCAGTCAGTGCCCAGCTGCCCTACTAGCTGAGGTTGAAATCTAATACCTGTACGTCCCGTAGCTTAGAATCCAAATGGGGATCAGAGTTTTCAGATAGCTTGTTCTGTTTCTTGAAAAACATGACAGCTATTATTTGGCATGACTGGCCTCTCCTAACCAGCTTATCTAATAGCAAAGTTCCAAACAGAAGGAGAGATAAGGGTAGGGAGAAACAGGCAATATTGCAGTTTCTCAAACTGCATCTACCCAATTCCTAGTACTCACCCTGGTGATAGCTGAAAACCTCCATGCTGGGCTCTGTATAAGGATTGTATGCAGGCTTGAAGCGCAGCTGAGTGATTCCTGCCAGAAAAATAACAGTTGGTTCCCAGAAACAGAGAGAGGCAACCCCCAAGGAACCTTTCTCCTAGATTGCTGCCCAGACCTGCCCTCTGACATCCACCTCCCTTTCACCATTCAACATCTCTTACCTAACTTGGTGAAAAACTGCTTCAGGACACCCATCAGGTCCCCTAGGGTCAAGCCATAATCAGCCACTACCCCTTCAATCTGATGGAATTCCGCCAAGTGTGTGGCATCCAATGTCTCATTTCTGAAGACACGATCGATGGAGAAGTATTTTGCAGGGGTGAATTTTTCCTGTTAAAGAAGGATTTGTCATCAACCTACTGCACTTTGGCTTGGTTCAGACATTTAAATCTCAGCAGATAGAGCACCCGGACTTAGGTGAACCCTGCCCTACCAGCTTTAGATGAGACCCACCATTACTCTTCAGTAGGGGTAGGCAATGTTGGCTTCACACTGGATGTGCTGAAAGCATAAATCTCAGGAAGGCATATTTGCCAAATCCTGCATTGACAGTGAAGCCATTCCTTCATATTTTTTTTCATCATTCACATTTCATCATTCACATCATTCATCATTCAGTATGCAAAGTAGGAAAAAGCTACCTGCTGTGCTAACTGATAGAGCATGCGGGCACTGGAAGCAGTTGTGTGTGTCCTAAGGAGGTTCTTCCGAGCCTCCTCCAGTTTCCAGTCATATTTGTACCTGGGAGGATAAAAATGGGAAGAGATTACATAAAAGAAATGTGGGCTGTGACTCCAAAAGGTAGTATCTGAGTTATAGAACTGAAGAACAGACCAGTATAAGTACTATTACTCTCAGAAGTTAAAAGAAAGAGCTTACTGCTTGGACCTAGTTTTTAAGAAGTCATCCATTGCCATTTCATTGCAGAATTTGAGATTTTGCTTTCCTACACATTGCCAGCGTGGCCCAGAGATTTGAGTGTTGCACTGAGATTCTGTAGACCAGGGTTTGATTCCCACCTGGGCAATGAAACCCACCGAGTGACCTTAGATAACTCACACTCAGCCTCTGGTGAATGCAATAGGCAAACTTCCTCTGAACAAATCTTGTAAAAAAAAAAAACCCATTATAGGTTTGCCTTAGGGTTGCCATAAGTCAGAAATGACTTGAACAATAACAAACACACCCATTGCAATACCTGCTCCTAACTCTACATTACTTTATATGGAAAGTAATATAGCCCAGGCTATGACTTCTAAAAGTGCAATGACTCTAAAAAACATAGGAGACTAAATTCCACTACACGTGAGCCTTGTGTCTCCTCTTCTTTCATTCTCGTAGCACAATCATCACTAACTAGGGTGACCCCATCATCTTCAGGAACTGAAGAGCTTTGTTTTGCAAGCTGTAACCATTAATCCTGCAGTCAGCTGAGCAAGGTGTCACACAAATCTGAGTCTTCAACATGCACATGCCTTTCACTAGCATTGTTTGCACTTCTAGGCCTAACCCCAGAACAAAAAATATTTATCAAATCTTACCCCTGAGAGCCATAACCTCCTTGCGAGTGAACCTTCTTTACACGCTTCAGATAATCCATAGGAAACTCAATGGCTTCAGCAGGATCTGGAAAAAAGGAGACAACGTGTAGGGACCCATGGAAGTCCATCCAAAACACTGGAGAAATGTGAGGAACAGTTTGGAGGATGTACTTCCATTGCTCTCTAAATCCAAGGAAAGACAGGCTTCTAGAAGATGGGCTCATGTTTGCAGTAAGTCAGGCCACTATTATGTTACATTCTGTAGAAAAATGGGGGCAAGCCCAAAGAAAAGTATGCTTGGGAGAGAGGTCTCAATCTTGGGAGTGGGGCATGGGCACAGACACATTCAGAATTGTGGGGAAGTGACACAAACACCACTATGAGATGGCTGCTGTGGGGACCACACCTAACCATGGGCATATCTAGTCATGGTCTGAGCAGGCAAAAGGATTTATTCCATCACCATGGGATGAGCCCCAGCTTGTTTCATGGACTACGGATCATAGCAAAATGGCAAGAAGGTAAAGGGTATAGTAAATCAAGCAAACACAGATTATAATTAATTTCCAATTTTTAAAAACACAGGATCCTCCCACAAACCCCTACTTTATTAAAATGTACTTTGGTAGCTGTAGACTTCACAGTAAAAGTCAAAATCAAGTGCTTGCAAGCACTACCATGGCACAAAAATATGGACCCAAAGCATGTTTTCTTCATGGAATGATAACAAAATGATGATAAAATCACTGAACACACTAGCTTACACAAAGGAGGACTAGAATCTATGTCTTGGCTCTAGGCTTGTGCTTTAGTAGCACTAGTGAGCAAAGATGGCAGTTTAGGGTAGAGTAGAATCCCAGATGAAAACCAGTCTCATTTAAGGCTTCAAATGTACTGGATCAAAATTTAACACTGTATAAAATCAAAACACATGCATAAATGCTTTGGTTGTGCATACTTACATTCCTATCTGTATAGTTTGGAAGAGTGTGCTTTCTCTACATGACCATGTGCTATGTTGTTCTTCTGCATGACCCCCCCCCCACACCTCCTGCTTTATCTATTCAGTCTGAACTCTATGCTCTCCTGCTGTCCTCCCTTCCATACTGAAATATCTTTGTCTCTCTTATGCTCCCTTCCCATCCTTTTTTTGGACAACCAGCAATGCATTTCTTTGGAAGGCTCTTAGAAGCTTCCTGCTGCAGATGGCAGCTGTTTTAGGTGTCCACAAAAATGCTGCTTGATACCGAACAATGCATGGGAGGAAGAATTTAAGAAGGGGGCTGTCTGACAACTATGGCAGCAAAGCTGCAGGTCTCTTGCAATGCACTGCTGCATATCAAAAATCCACATCCTAAAGACTCAGGACTCTGCTGTGATCAGTCCATAAAAGGAGACGAGACCTTGATATCCTAGCTATGAAAGGACTAGTGAATGGCAGCCAACTGACCTTTTATGAAAAAAGTGTCATGCTGGTCCCTGGCTGGATGCTGCTGTGGCTGGAAGAGGGCATCAAAGTTCCAGAAGGAGCTCTCAATGAAATTATTGGTGGGCATTTCTGTGAAACTGAAGAGAAAAACACTTAGTCAATAATATAGGTATGAAGGAGGCAGTCATAGGAATAGCTTCTGATAAAATATAGGAATAAAGCTCCAACCAGCACAGAAGTCATCAAGAATCTTCTTGAACCTAGAAAAGCAATGAGGAGGAGGTTTGCTCTAGCCACAGTGTTTTGCTAGAACTGCCATCATCACAAGAAATCATCAATAATGATAGGCCAATGAAAATGTATTAAACATGCTGGCTTGAGATCAAAATTAAAAGCCATGTTGGCTCAATTCTCAAATGCACATATTATGAGAGAACACATTTTGTCCTCCCAGCCCACCAGGCTTTTGCAGATAAGGAAATACATACCCCATTTCGAGGAAGATCTGTCGGAACTGACTGCGGACTTTAAGCAGTGGGTGAAGATGCCCGCATTCAGGCATGATGCCCAGTGCCTCAAAATTATACGTCTTGAAACTCAAATCTCTCCAGGAACCACTGCAAGTTTGGGGCAGATGAGTAAGAGCAAGAGGAAAGAGAGTTAATTTTATATTGGGCTTAGGTTCCTTGCAGATCACTTTTCACTCAGCTAAAGAAATGCTACTTATAAAAAAGGCAGCTACTGTATCAGCATGTTAAAAGAAGTAGGGAGGTGAATAATTCTGCCAAAATGAGCTGCAAAGATGACAAGACCTATGGAAATTTCTTTCATCATTTCATGATAGCTGAGGAGATACTGGAGAATCACTGTGAAACTAAGAACTTTGCAGCCAAGATGCAGATCCAGGACATACGAGCAAATTCTAGTGAGAAACCACAAGATGGGAACACAGACCAAAGAATGACCACAATGGTTCCTTACCTGGCTATCATTTCTGGAGTAAGGTCTGTTTCCTGCTTGGCAACACTTGTACTGAAAGCATTTCCTTTTTTGATCCAGTATGACTTCAGAGTCCTGAAAGCAAACACAGTTTTTGCTCCTACTTCTGTTGAACAAAGCACATCTAAATTTCTCTTGAAGAGTTTACATACCACAAAATACATTTCTGTACAACAGTGAGGGGGGAAAAAAACCCAAACCCCACAACCTCTGTCTTTGCAGAAATGAGTTCCAGAAACAGATATCATAGGGGGTGGGGTGACGTAATCTAAACTCACACTTCTGTCAGGAGTTTGCGCTTTTTCAGTTCATTCTTATCTTTCTCTTCAAGGCTATCAGCCTCCCCATGTTGCACCTGGAGCAGCTTCTCCCTCACTAAATCCTGTACAGCCTCTACCTAGGAAAGAAGAAAAGCTCTTTGAAGACAGAGCCCTGATGCTTTCATTCCCATCCCATTATCCTTGGATTCCACTGATTTGGAGGCAGCACTGCATTTAATAATAAAGCAGCTTTTCTGTTGTTCTGAAAAGCCCTACTATTCCATCACTTTGGGCACAAAGCAACATATACTGCCCTGCAGAAACAAATACTTAAGATAAATGGTGACCTCGAGTGACTTACCGCCCGGAAGATCCGGGGTCCGCCTTCTGAGTTCTTGTCTAGCCGGATCCATTTGTTGGACATTGCTTTGCTGAATCCGACTTTTCCACTGGGCAGCTTCTACAGCGAAAAAGAGGAAGCATCAGCTCACAGCTGCACAATCAAATGCCACAAAAGAAAATATCTGCTGAGAAGACACAAGAATGGTACAGTCCTCCAGATGTTGTTGACCTGCCACCCCCAGTAGCCCTAGCCAGCATATACAATGTTGAGAAATTTCCTTTTCAACAACATCTAGTGGAGTGCATGATTTCCACATGTCTTATGGGAAGGACATGCTCAAAAGTAAAAAAAAAGGAGGAATTTTAAGTCAGGCCACAATAATATGTCACAGCACTAGTGCATGGGAAGGAATGTTACCATCAGCTCACTCTGGACCAGACCCTCAGAAGGGATGCTGTTAAACACTCGGACTTCATGGCTTCCTTCTTGCACAATTTCTTGACCCTCAGGTGTCAGCTCCCACTTTTTGGATGTGCGCTGCTCTGCCTCAATCACCTAAAGAGAAAAATGAAGACATCTTCAAGGGTACAAATCACTTAAGAGAAAGGAGTATAGCGTCTAGATCAAGGGAAGCAATAGTGCCACTCTATTCTGCTTTGGTCAGGCCCCACCTGGAATACTGTGTCCAGTTCTGGGCACCACAATTCAAAAAGGATGTGGAGAAACTGGAGCAGGTCCAAGGAGGGCAACTAAGATGGTGAAGGGACTGGAAACCATGCCTTATGAGGAGCGACTTAGGGAGCTGGGGATGTTTAGCCTGGAGAAGAGAAGGTTAAGAGGTGATATGATAGCCCTGTTTAAATATTTGAAGGGATGTCATATTGAGGAGGGAGCAAGTTGTTTTCTGCTGCTCCAGAGAACAGGACTCGGAACAATGGATGCAAGCTGCAGGAAAAGAGATTCCACCTCAACATTAGGAAGAACTTCCTGACAGTAAGGGCTGTTTGACAGTGGAACACACTCCCTCGAAGTGTAGTGGAGTCTCCATCCTTGGAGGTCTTTAAGCAGAGGCTGGATGGCCATCTGTCGGGGATGCTTTGATGGAGAGTTCCTGCACGGCAGAATGGGGTTGGACTGGATGGCCCTTGGGGTCTCTTCCAAGTCTATGATTCTGTGATTCTATTAAATGAGTTGATTTTCCTCCTATCCTCCTTCTTAACCGTCCAGTTCTCACATCCATAGCTGGCAATAGGGAACACAATGGCTTGTATGATTCTAACTTTTGTGCTCAGTTGTATATCCTTGCAATTTTAGGATCTCCTCCTCTCGTTCTTTCACGGCTGTCCTTTCTGTAAGTCACAAACGACTTGAAGTCGAACCACCATCACAACAACAAACATTTATTACACACAAAAAGTGGCGCAGTGGTTTGAGCGCTGGACTATACGATTCTAGAAGACCGGGGTTCGGCTCGGCTCTGCCGTGAAAACCACTTTGGGCAGGAAGTCACACTCTCTCAGCCTCCTCAGGGGAAGCCCATGGCAAAAAAAACCCCATCTAAACAAACCTTGCCAAGAAAACCCCAGGATGGGTTGGCTTTAGAGCAGTGGTTCTCAAACCTTTGGGCCTCCAGACGTTTTGGACTTCAGTTCCCAGAAGCCCCAGTCATTATGCTCAATTGTTCAGGAATTCTGGGAGTTGAAGTTTCAAAATAGAGTCTCCAGGAAGACTTGAAGCCTCTCCTTTCTGCACAGCTCTCCCAGCCAATCAGAGACCAGAAGGGGCGGGGAAAGCCCTTTGATTGACAGTCAGGGCAAGGGGGCGTGGCCTAGAGCAGGCCCCGCCCCAGCACCAGGGTTACCTTCCTCTCCCACCTGGGAGGAGGGGCCGAAAGCTCTCCCAGCCAATCAGAGACGAGTAGGGGGCGGGACCAACCCTCCCATTGGCGGGTAGCAGGAAAGGGGCGTGGCTTGGAGAAGCCCCGCCCCCTCTAGGGCCTAGTCTCACCTCCCCCAGGGCCTGCAGGCTCTTCACAGCCCCGACCAGCACTTGGTGCTCCAGGCCCAGCGCCGCGGCCGCCTCCAGGCTGCAGATCCCAGCCTCGCCTCCAGTCCCCGCCGCCTCCAGCCTCTGCAAGAGGAGCTCCGCCGGAGAGGCGGATTTGGCAGCTTCCGCCGCTGCCTCCATGGTGGGAGACATCTTCCCGGCGGCTTCTGACACAGGCACTTCCGGCGCCCGACGGGAAGCGGAAATGACGACACTTTCCCTGCGAGTACCATAGAGATTTTCCCTGGCTTCGTCCTAGAGCGCCGTTGCCAGGGCAAAGACCAGTAAAGGGCTCGATTACTATAGTATCATCTAAGAAGACCTTAACTTCCGGTTCCCTCACGCAGTCTGAGTGGCAAAGTCAATTGGGGAGACTAGGGTTGCCATCATAATAATTCTCATATGCAAAAAAGTGGGACAAAATGTAAGGAGAATCCAGGCTTGATTTGCTCCTGAACCCTATGATTTCTCTTCTTATTCATGGTATCTGCAGAAGCCTTCTCCAGCATCACATTCTCCCCCCCCCCCCTTTCCATAAGCTTTCCTTATGGTCCATGTTTCACAACCATACCTAGAAATGATTAATAATAATAATTATAATAATAATAAAGATAAATATTTATTTGTATCCTGCTTCTTCCTTTGAGGGTCAAGGCGGGTAACAGCAAAGGTTAATACACACTCAAATATATATATATATACACACACACACACATGTATATACACATATTTATGTGCATATATATATATATATATATATTCCAGTGTCTATGTATGCCTATATATACACACACACACACACACACACTTGTCCCTCCATATTCACTAGTGATAGGGGCACAAGACCCCCGTGAATATGAACAAACTGCAAATAACAAAAACACCATGTTTTTACCTGAGAGGACACCTCTCTAGGAATCTCTAGGTCCTCCAGTTGCAACTCTGTGGTCAACGTCCGACAGACACTGACCATAGAACTGCACTGGAGGAACTACAAAGGCCTAGTAGAGTATTCTCTCTAGGAATCTCTAGGTCTTTCAGTGCAACTTTTAGTTAAGCTTGACCATAGAGTTGCATTGGAGGACTTAGATATTCCTAGAGAGGAACATATTCATCAACTCCGTGAATAATCGAAGCCACAAACATGGAGGGATGATGTACAAAAACATAAGGACAAAAAACCCCACCATACCCCTGGCCCCCTAACCCTTTAACCCTTCCTCCCTTAAATATAAAATTACAGCAATAAATCCATATAGCTGCAAAACAGCACTTGAAACAGTTCAGAGAAGTGACGATACCGAGGGGGCTTGATAAAGAGGAACAAAATTGTTCTATTCTGGGCAGAGGTCAGTCTGGAAAATAATAATAATAATAATAATATAATGTTTTAGTTATATACTACTGCCTTTCCAGAGGATCAAGGCAGTTTCAAATTAGATAAACAAATACATAAGATACATAAACAATTTACATAGGGAAATATATCAAATACATGAACAAATACCTAGCATGCACAAACTAAAATTCCATCCCTTATCCCTTAACTAAAAACCCGCCAGAAGAGGATCATTTTTACATCACATTTTTTAAAAGCCTCAATAGAAGTAATCTGGCGAGTCTCTTCCAGCAGGTCATTCCAAATTTTTGGAGCGGCGACTGAGAAGTTCTGGGAAAACACTATCAGCCTAGTTTTTCTTGACTGCCATAAATTCTTCCCAGAGGACCTGAGTGTGTGGGAAGGATCATATGGGAGAAGGCATCCCTTCACATAGTCTGGGCCCAAACCATGTAGGGCTTTATAGGTAATAACCAACACCTTGTACTGTGCCTGGAAGCTTATAGGCCGCCAATGTAAAGATTATAGGATAGGTGTAATTGGGTCAAACCTAGATTTTCCTGCGACCAACATGTTTTGCACCAGTTGAAGCTTCCGAACGTGTCACAAGGGTTGCCCCATGTAGAGCACATTACAGAAATCGAGAAGAGAGATTACCAGCGCATGTACAACCATTTCTAGGTCCCGCACCAAAATACGATGACATGGACAATCGTATTTTCTTTCTAGCATCGCAGTAAGTTAAAAGCATTCATATAAAGAAAGAAAGCAAGTGGCCAAGGGAATGCAAACACAGCCAAGAGAAGAGTTCTAGGTGTGGACAATTTCCAGTGTCTCAGTCTCGCAATGCTAGAAATTTGGAGGAATATGAAAGAAAATTTCATTGGGGGGGGGGGCGGGCAGAATTCTGTAGATTCTGTAGCTATGAATAGGTTTGATGGCCAGTGGCTGGAGTCAGCAGGGGAAGGAAACAGGCTAATGCCTAAATTCTCTTCTATTATTATTATTATTATTATTAATCTTCTGTTTGGTTCAACTTGTGGCTGCATCATATTGTTTTAGTATTTTGCAAATGCTGCTCATCGATGCTCATGAGCACAAGACAAAAGAGGACATGACCTCTGCTGGAGGACTTTGCAGCAGAACAAGTAGCCAGAATAGCAAACCATGGCTGTATCTGCACTGCAGACATAATTCAGTCTGACACTGCTTTACCTGACATGGCTCCATGCTATGGAATTCTGGAAGCTGCAATTTTATGAGACATTTAACCTTCTCTCTCGGAGAGCTCTGGTGACACAACACACGACAGTTCCCAGAATCCCAGAATAGCATGGAGCCAAAGCGGTGCCAACCTGGATTATTTCTGCAGTGCAGGTGCAGCCCATGGTCTCTTTCATGCAGGGATTCGAAACCTTGTCCTCACAGCCCTGCAGCATGCTAGATCTCAAATACAAAAGTTACGAGATTACTCAATTCAATTCTTTTGCATGCATAGGGACATTTACGAAGAAATAAATGCCAGCCTTTTTCTATTTTGGTTGACTTCAGCACTTGCTGACTTGCCAGGTCACTGCCCTGCAAAAGAGTTGGGGGGAGACTGCCATTCATGGAAGATATTTAATAAATAGGGTGCTACAACAGAGACGGACCTGTATATGCCAGCTATATGCCTCCATTGCAGTTCTGGGTTACAATAATATATATTGTTTCCTTCTCTCTTTACATGCCTTCCTGCTGCTAGGAGTGGGCCCCAGCTCTCCCAGGGATTGTTGCTTTGACTTTTGGGCCAAATGACCTCTTTGTATTAAGAGCATAACCTCTTACACAGGACTAACTCTGAATGCAATCTGGAGGTTGTTGTGTAAATATCAAAAATCCCTCCTTTCCCAACAATTCGTTCCCCTTAATATTCAGCTATTGCTTGTCTGCTGAGGTCTCACTTGGAGATAGCAGATACTCTGTTTTCCATTCATGCCATGACAATTTGATGAAGTCTCCCAGAGTTCATGCAGCTGTTAATCTTCAGACGTTGCCCACCCTGACAGATGCAGCAATATCAAACCAAAGTCCTCTCTTCTCTTCAACCTCAGTTTTGCTATGAATAATGGCATGCAAATCTGCGTGAATCCAGCGGTGACTTGGGTGCAATGTCCATTTTGCAAGATAAGGAGTAGGAAGAATAGTGGAGAAACAGAGGTTATCCTCGCTCAGTCACAAAAGAAGATGCCGAGCAACATGCTAACCTGTTCCCTGATTCTTCTTCTAACTGTGTCTTCTTGCATTGCGTGGCTCTCTCTCACCACTAGGCAGCCAACAAGCTCCAAACTCCACATTTCAAGAGCACTGAAGACAATTCAATCGTTATGTTTTCCTGTGCTTCCTCAAAGTACTCTAGCAATTGTAGTTTGTAGATTGCTTCAAACTATATCTTCCTTCATAGCAGATACAGTTGCTAGAATTCTTTTAGCTCTATGCTTTTAATTTATAGTAAAGTAATAATGTCAGAGTCTATGATGTCTGCATTCCAACCACTAGCCCCATGGCTTTTCAAAATGTAACTCACACATTCATCAAGCATACTGACACCAGCAGGATTACATAGGAAAATGCCAAGAGCAATTTACAAACTGGTTGTGCGTATTTATTGCTGTAGCGTCTACTGAATGCTGGGATTTGTAGTTTGGTATTCAGCCTGCTCTTGTGCTTCTCCATACTATCCCAGGATAGAGTCATTGCAGTTAAAGTGGTGTCAACCTGCTGTAATTCTGCAATGCAGATGCAACCTAGGAAAACACAATTTTCTCAAGCTCTGTTGCCTGCGCTTGTAGCCCTTGCAAACTCAGATCCCCTGGCTTCACTTTGGTTCATAAAGCTTCCTCCAAGATGGCTGTCAAAGAGATCGGGAATGGAGCCATTCTTTGAGATCTACCCCATGAGGGAAACCTCACTCACCATCAAAAGAATTGGATCAGTTAAACTGGAGGATTGGGCTGGCTGCGATTTTTATGTAGGATGTATTTAAAACTTTCTGACATTCCTGAGTGTTTTGTGCAATTTTAAAATGGATGCAAACTGCTTTCAATTTTTTCCTTTTATTTATTTTTAAGAGTATAAGCTGAAACAATAACTACAAAAATAAATAAATAAAGCTAATAGCTTCTAAATCTTTTTGTTGCCTCTGATGTCATCACTTGAACAGCATCCAAAATCTTAGAAATGTTACTATTTTGGCTTGCAACACCCTATGTGGCCATATTGGCCTGGAAATTCTGGGTAGGGTTGCTGAATCTTAGGGCCTAGCCCCAATTTTTACAGTTTTCATGGATCCTCTCCAGGTAGGACTGGAGGGTGCGAATTCTCCGGTTTTACAAGGCTCAGCTCTGGTCAAGAAGAAAGGACTGTGTGCAAGAGCCAGTGTTGTTCGAAGACAGCTCCATGGTCATGTGGCTAGCATGACCCACCAAATGCGGCTACCTTCCCACCGAAGGGGTACCTATTTGGCCCCAATCCCACTGACGCATAAATTAGTGTATGATCCTAATCAATGGATTGATTCGACAGCGGTGCCTTGTTCCCATTACATTTGCCCCGATCATATTTTTTCACTCCAAAATAACCCACTTGTGGTTCCCACTCACATGAATCAATACAAAATGATTCGGTTCCAGTTGGCAGAAGGGAAAATTTGAATTGATTAAAACTTTATCGAATCAATTTATCGAAAAAGAAGCGGAAAAAATCAGCAGGTTAAATGGGTCTAGAGCATGCCCCCCCTCTTGGAATCGCTTTAGTGATTCAGATTAAGTGGGAACCAGGTTCGCTTGAACCAGTTCAGACTGATTCACGATCTAATTTAAAAGGTAATGGGAATGAGGTCTTTATCTATTTAGCGATGAGGAACTATGGGCATTGAGGTCCAGCAGCAACATCTGGAATTGCCAATTCTTGATACTGAATCTTAACTATGAATTGCATGTTCCTATACTCCTCTGCGCAACATGAGTCCCAAGATTGGGAGAAAGGTGGAATATAAGTGAATAATAATAATATGGCTGGGAATAGCTCTGGCAGATAATATTCAATTTACTCCAGAGAAGGAACACAAAGGACTGGTAATTCAGGATGCTACAAATGAGGATCTTACTCCTGTGAGAGCTTTGAAAACTGAGGTTGTATTTTACAATAACATCCAAAATCCACAAAACAGTGATACCTTGTTTGGGCCAAGTAAAATTCACAAAGCACAGTTGGTCCTCCTTATCCAGGGATTCAAGCATCCACAGCTTGAAAATATTCCAGAAAAGTGTAAATTCCGAAGAGTAAATCTTGATTTTTGCCATTTTATGCAAGGGACACCATTTTGCTCTGCAATTGTATCGAATGGGACTTGAGCATCCATAGATTTCGGTATCCGGGGGGGGGGGGGGAGGTCCTGGAACCAAACCCCATTGGATAACAAGGGCCCCACTGTACACTGTTTTGTGGATTTTACTACATGGCTACCTTTGCTATATGGCTAACACGGATGACCTGGTTCTGTTTTAAGGTTATGTACTGGACTGAAAACTTGTCTATCTCTTTCCAAGATATGCCAGCATATGCCCACCATCCCAAGGGAGACTTGAAGAATGTTCATAGCCAATCCCAGTCTGGCCTTCACAAGGCAAGGATGATGCACCATGACTTCCATTATGATGCGCCTCTTGTTCTGTGGCAGTTAAGATTTCAGCAGGGAGCCACAGTTAGCAGCTGAGCTGGAAGGACCATGAATCAGGCAGTCAGTGGTTGAATATTTCATGCCTTTGTACTGGATCATTTTTTCCAGGTTTCCTTCTAGGAAAGAAGAGAGGGTGGTTGTACTTTTTGTAGGATTTTCTACGTCTGGCGCCCAAATGCCTTCACTAGCTTGGCTACCTTCTCATCCAGGAGTGGATGGTGGCATCTGGTCTTTCACGTCAGGCAGCAACATCTCTTGGGTCAGCCCTGGCAAGGGACAAGATCATCTGACACATCCAATGGTAGGCCACATCATAGAAAGGAAGATGAAAGTAAAACGGGCTTGTGGAAAATAGTGATTCCTTCAGGAAGAGGAGAAGTCCAAAGAGAAAAACCAAAGAAGATTCCAAATCTAGCACTGCTTCTGAGGTCCTCCCTTATGGGGTTTGATTAGTTGAACAGTAAGCTTGATGGAAATATATATGTATATTTGGTATGCATGGCAGAATTAACACAGTTTGACATATCTTTAACTGCCATGGCTCACTGCTATGGAATTCTGGGATTTGCAGTTTGCTGTGGCACCTGGTATTTGTAGACTGATGCCACAACAAACTAGAAACCCCAGAATCCTATAGTGCCATAGCACTTAAAGTGCATTAATTCAGTAATGTAGATGAAGCCTGGGACATAATATGATGGTATCAGGTGGAAGGAGATTGAAATGCAAAGATGCATTGTTTCAATTTAGAATAGAGAGAAGGTGAATAAAGAAGAAGGGGAAATTTGAATCGATTCCGATCTGCTTGTGGTTCACATTTGCACGGAATCGATTTATCGAAAAAGAAGTGGAAAAAATCAGCAGGTTAAATGAGTCTATAACATGGGCCCCCTTTCAAAATTGCTTCAGTGGTTCGGATTAAGTGTGAATAAGGGTCGTTTGAACCAGTTCAAACCGATTCACGATCCGATTTAAAAGGTAGTGGGAATGAGGCCTTTATCTATTTAGTATTGAGGAACTATGTGTGTTGTAGTCCATCTTAAACATCTGGAGTTGCCAAACCCTGATACTTAATCTTACCTATGAATTGTATATTCCTGTACTCCTCTGCACAACATGAGTCCCTATACTGGGGGGAAAGGTGGGATAAAAGTTTAATAATAATAATAATAATAATAATAATATAGCTGGGAACAGCTCTGGCAGATAATATTCAATTTACTCCAGAGAAGGAACACAAAGGACTGGTAATTCAGGAGGCAACAAATGAGGATCTTACTCCTGTGAGAGCTTTGAAAACCAAGGTTGTATTTTACAATAACATCCAAAATCAACAAAACAGTGATACCTTGTTTGGGCCAAGCGACATTCACAAAGCACAGTTGGTCCTCCTTATCCAGGGATTCAAACATCCACAGCTTGAAGAAAAGTATAAATTCCCAAGAGCAAATCTTGATTTTGCCGTTTTATGCAAGGGACACCACTTTGCTCTGTAATTGTATCGAATGGTACTTGAGCATCCATAGATTTTGGTATCCAGAGTGGGGGGGGGGGGGTGTCCTAGAACCAAACCTCGTTGGATAACAAGGGCCCCACTGTACACTGTTTTGTGGATTTTGCTATACATGGCTAACTTTGCTACATGGCTAACACGGATGACCTGGCTCTGTTTTAAGGTTATGTACTGGACTGAAAACTTGTCTATCTCTTTCCAAGATATGCCAACATGTGGCCACCATCCCAAGGGAGACTTGAAGAATGTTCACAGCCAATCCCAGTCTGGCCTTCACAAGGCAAGGATGATGCACCATGACTTCCATTATGATGCGCCTCTTGTTCTGTGGCAGTTAAGATTTCAGCAGGGAGCCACAGTTAGCAGCTGAGCTGGAAGGACCATGAATGGGGCAGCCAATGGTTGAATATTTCATGCCTTTGTACTGGATCATTTTTTCCAGTGGGATTTTCTACCTTGGGTGCCCAAATGCCTTCACTAGCTTGGCTACCTTCACATCCAGGAGTGGATGGTGTCATCTGGTCTTTCACTTCAGGCAGCAACATCTCTTGGGTCAGAGAGCATCTGATGCATCCAAACTTAGGCCAAATCGTAGAAAGGAAGATGAAAGTAAAACAGGGGCTTGTGGAAAACAGTGATTCCTTCAGGAAGATGAGAAGTCCAAAGAGAAAAACCAAAGAGGATTCCAAATCTAGCACTGCTTCTGAGGTCCTCCCTTATGGGGTTTTATTAGTTGAACAGCAAGCTTGATGGAAATATATATGTATATTTGGTATGCATGGCAGAATTAACACAGTCTGACATTTCTTTAGCTGCCATGGCTCACTGCTATGGAATTCTGGGATTTGCAGTTTGCTGTGGCACCTGGTATTTGTAAACTAGAAACCCCAGAATCCTGTAGCACCATAGCACTTAAAGTGCATTAATTCTGCAATGTGGATGAAGCCTGGGACATAGTATGATGGTGTCAGGTGGAAAAAGGAAACTGATTTTCCAGGTCCATTTCAAACTGGATTCAGGACAGGATATGGAGTGGAGACTGCCATGGTCGCCTTAGTCTGGGCATTGACAAGGGAAGTGTGACCCTGTTGGTGCTCTTGCACCTCTCAGTGGCCTTCAATACCATTGACCATGGTATCCTTCTGGAACACCTGAGAGAGTTGCAGTGGTTCTGGTCCTACCTTTCAGGTAGGTTCCAGATGGTGTCACTTGGGGACAGTTATTCATCCAAGAGGGAGCTCAAGTTGGATGTTTCTCAGGACGTGATTCTGTCCCCAATGCTGTTTAACATTTACATGAAGGCACCGGGAGAGATCATCCAGAAACATGGGGCAGGGTGTTATCAGTACGCTGATGTCACCCAAATATATTTCTCTATGTGTCCGACTGACTAAGGATGGCATCTCTCCTCTGAATGCCTGTCTTGGGGCAGTAATGGACTGGATGAGGGAAAACCGACTCAAGGTGAATCCAGGTAAGACAGAGGTGCTTGTTATTGGAAACCCGAATCCAGGACTGGAGTTATGTCAGCCAGTTCTGGATGGAGTCACACTTCCCCTGAGGGAAATCCACAGCTTGGAGCTGCTCCTTGACTCATCACTCCAGCTGTCAGCACAAGTGGATGCAACAGTCAAGAGCACTTGCTATCAGCTTCGACTGATACGCCAGCTGCGCCCTTTTCTGGAGCCGGGGGACCTTGAAACATTAGTACATGTGCTGGTAGCTTCTTGCTTGAACTTCTGTAATGCGCTCTACTTGGGGCTACCTCTGTGCCAAGTTCGGAAACTTCAAATGGTACAAAACATGGCAGCAAGATTAATCAAAGGTACTACTCGGAACTATCATATAACACCTGTTCTGAAGTCCCATCATTGGCTGCCAATCAGTTTCCAAGCAAGATACAAAGTGTTGGTGATTACCTTTAAAGCCCTACATGGCGTGGGTCCAGAAAACTTAAGGAAACGCCCTCTTCCGTACTGTCCGTCCCGCACAATCAGGGAGTAAGAACCTTCTTCAGCCAATTAGAGCTAGGCTAACTTCTGTTACTCAAATGGCCTTCTCTATTGCTGTACCAAAGTTGTGGAATGACCTGCCGGAATAGATCCGCTATATTTCCACTCTTACAGCCTTCAAAAAGGCTCTTAAGATGGATCTCTTCCAGCAGCCCTTCCCAACCTAGCTAATATATCTTAGCTTTCTCCCCCTGTGGATGTTCATGTATATGACCCTAATTCTGCGATGCATGTCTCTTCCCCTACCAAACTGTTTTATGTTTATATTCTGTATTTTTAATTGCTTTTAATTTGAGTGTTTAATTGCAGTTTTAATATTGGGGAGGGGGATTGGGAAGGGATCAGTTTGGATTTTATTGTATTTTAATGCATTTTTATTGTTGTATCCCTCCCAGATTCCTAGTGATTGGGTGGGCTATAAACAAATCATTTATTGTTATTCATTATTATTATTAAAGAGATTGAAATGCAAAGAGGCCTCATCATGCCACTTTAGAATAGAGAGAAGGTGAATAAAGAAGAAAGAAAGAAAGAACGAGAAGAAGACTAAAAAGGGAAGGATGGAAGAGAAGGGCCAGAAATAAGAATAAGCTAATCAGAATGAAGAGGGCAAAGAATAAAATCAGAATAGGTAAGAGTAAAGAAAAAGGGCAACTGGAGAAGATGGCAGTAAGTGACAAGGCCATGTTGGTAGAAAAAGAGGTGAGTAGAAAAGGCAGATCGTGGTGAAGTTGCTCATAGATTTAAAGAGACAGGGAAGCGAATGTCTGGAAGCTTCTTTTCAGTGACTGTTTGAACACTGGCTGCTGATCAACTGGGAGGACTGGAATGGAACCATGGCTTCTTGGTCCCCAATGTTCTTGTGCTCAATGGTATTAATGGTGAATCCTTAATATTCAAGGCTTTGGGCCCTCAAAGGAATCATCCCTCAGATGAGTATTTATTCCTCAGTTCCACTGTCTGAAATGCCTTTCTCCAATTTCTTTGCCATCTTGCAAATGATGCTCCACCATGTTTGCCAAAGGTGGGTGATGTCAATAAGCTTGTCAGTCCAATATCAGAGCAAGCTGGGAGCATCTCAATGGAGACGCTTCCAACCCAAGCATTCTCTTTTCATGGATTGTAAGAATTGCACACAAAGTTTTTGCTAAGGAGTCTATTATTTTTTTCCAATATTTTTATTAATTACAGAATTTTTAAAAGAACATTTAAACAAATGGTTTTACACAAAAACATATATAACAAAATGCTCTAAACATACATTCATACATCTACATAACATAAAGATCTATAACAAAAGGCATAAAAATTTTACTTCCTCTCTTATCTGTAATTTCTTATTCTAAAGTAAATGACTTTTGAAGTTCTCAAAATATCATTAGTATACGTTGCACTATATTAGAGATTATGTTCTCTCTATCTAATAAATCCAATATTTACATAAAACAGTGCATCTATAAATCTATCTTTGATTCTATAATTTCATTATTTGACATATGCATCTATGATGACTCTCTATATAATATGAACAAATAGCCTATTAAAATGTTTCTGTATTGATGGTTTTTATACACGAATACCGATTTGTAAAAAGTTCCTAAATTATTTCCATTTATCTTTAAATTTAATGTTGATTAATCTCAGTTATGAATCCATTCATTTTAACATCCATGTCATATAATCTGTTACTCTTATACAATCGTTTTCAAATACAGTATATGTGTTGGCTAATCCCTCAACAATTGTGTGAGTTTATCATACTCAATATATTCTTGCAAGTTCGTATACCAATCTGATAGTTCTGGAGTTCATTCTTGTTTCCAAAGTTTGGCATTTGTAACTCTGGCAGCGGTGAACATGTAGAATAACACTTTTCCATGATTTTTTTCCTAAACTTTCATTGATCATTCCTAGCAGGTAAATCTCTGGCTTAAATTCTAAGTCTATCAGCAAAATTTCTGTAAATGTTTTTTATATCTGTAGCCAGCAGTTTCTTGCTTTTATGCACAGCCACTATGAATGAAAAGGGGTCTCTTTTTCTTTGGAACATTTCCAACATCTATCGTTGGTGTTTTTATAAATTTTGCACAGTCTGTCTGGCATTAAATGCCATCTATATTGCATTTTATATGTATTGTCTTTAATCTCCATAATTGCTGCATATTTCAATCTCCTTTTCCAAGTGTTTTCCCATTGTGCATGGGGTATGTCTCTACCAATATCCTGTGGCCACTTTGTTGTTAATTCTTTAACTGTTTCTGATTCCATGTCCAATTTAAGTAAATACTTATAGATTTTGGAAAGAAGTTTCTCATCTTCAACTATTGGTCAATAGTTTCTTTAACTCTGTTTGACTGTCTGTTAGTCTGTATAAACTGTTATCCATTCTGAATCTCTCCTGTATTTGCCTATAGGGAAACCATTGAATGTTGCATCCCTCCTGTCTCATTTCATTTAATGTTTTAATTCTGAATTTATTTGAAGCTTCTTTTATCACAATGTCCTCATATCGCAGCCAATTTGCATTACCTAATTTTTCAGGAGGTAAATTGCTTCATTAACTGATGCCCAAATTGGAATCTTTTCATTGAAATGTTTTTTTGAATTTGATCCAAATTCTGAACAAGGCTTTTCTTACAAAATGATTATTAAAGTCTTGATTTACTTTAATTTTATCTTGAAATAAGTAAGCATGACATCCGTATCTGTTTCCGTATGCCTCTAACCTCTGAAGTCTGTCATTTCTCAAAAGTAACCATTCACGCAGCCATATCAGACATGAGGCATAATAATAGTTCCTTAAGTGTGGTAGTCCTAGACTGTCTCTATCAGTGTTATCTTGTAAGAGTTTCATTTTGATCCAGCCTTTCTTGCCCACCCAAATGAAACTTGAGATGTCTTTCTGCCATGTTTTAAATGGTAAGTAATTTGAAAAAAATAGGTAAATTCTGAAACAGAAATAGTATCTTCGGAAGCTCATATTTATAACTGATATTCTCCCAAGGAGGGATAGTTGGAGATTTGAGAAGGTCTGATTTAATGTCTTGCCAAGTCTTTGTATAGTTGTTTTTGAAAAGATCTGAATTCTTACAAATGAAATAAATTCCCAAATATTTCACTTTCGATTCATTTTTAAATCCTGTGGCTTTTATGACTTCTTGGATTTCATCCTTTGTCAAATTCAGAGGTAAACATTTTGTTTTTTCTTTGTTCACTTTAAAATCTGCCAATTGGCCAAAAATCTGTAGATGGTTCAATAGGGTATAAATTCTGTCTGGGGAATTTGCCAATTATACAGCCGTATCATCGGCGTATAATTTTATTTTATGTTCATCTTTTTATATTTTAACCCCTTCAATCGTTGAATCTTCTCTAATGCTGTTTGCCAGTACTTGAATAACTATTAAGGATAATAAGGGGGAAAGAGGGCATCCCTGTCTTGTTCGTCGTATGAATTGAAAGCTTTTTGTCCTTTCCCCATTATCAATTATTTGGGCTGTTTAATTTATATATAGATTTTGTATATTTTTGGAAAAGGTATCCCCAATTGACATTCTTTTTAAAGTTTCTAATTAATTTATTATTGAGAAGAAGGAAAAGGGTGTGGGCTAAATTGATCTAGAAGATCATCAAAGGGATTGTCCCCAGGTAACAGATTTACAGGAATGAGCTTTCTGAACACTCAACATTTAAAGGCTGCTGATATATCTTAGAGGAAGGCCAAAAAACTTTGGACCTATACAAGAGTAACCGCTTGTATTGCATTTTTAGCAGTGAGGAGACATCAACAAGACAACCAGCAGAAGATGTGAGCAGCTAAGCTTCAACTGGATAAAATACTTTGAGGTATTTTGGCCTGTCTCTCCTTCCATTTCCTTTCCTTTCCAATTCTGATTGTTTAGATTGCAAGCTTTTGGTGAACTTCATTTCTTTCCTTTGCAGGAAAATTTTGAAGCTGTTTGATTTTCAGAATGATGAGAAATGTGAAGGTACTGTTCAGCCAATGTTCAACTATGGCCTTCTACATGTCCTCCTTGAACATGGACCACTTCTGTGATTAACTTAGATTGCCACTGAAGAAAAAGAAGGGGGCTAAGTACTTCTGTCCTCTGCAAGGATGACATGCAAATTCGTGAAGCGTTTCATTCATGAAGTACTTATGTCAAGTCTGAGGCACCATTCACACTGCGAAAATAATCCAGGATGAATCCTCATTATGGACACATAAACAACACTGCAATACTTTCAGTCAAGCAATCACCAGGTAAGACCTTTGTAGGAATTATGTTTGTTTTTTTTAACCAAATCTTCTAATACATCTCAGAGGAAGCCCTCTTATTCCACTTAGTTAATGACTGCTTGATCATTGTATTATCTTGCAGGTGAATCTTATTTGAGTCCTTCTGGACACATAAACAACACTGCAATGCCTTCAGCCAGATATGACCTGTGTAGAATGCTTTCTGAAGCGAAAACATTGAGGAGCTTCTAATGTCTCAGAGGAAGCCTATGGACCTACGCCTGAAGCAAAATGGCAGAAACTTAAATTGCAGTGTTCATTGACAAAATTAATCAGTAAGATGTCTGGGAGAAGACAGGACCAGCCGAGACTGACAGACATCAAAGAGCCTTTAAAAAACTCTCTGAGGTATTCTTACACCTCCTCCTCCTTGCCTTTATCTCCTTCTCTTTCTCTTGTAGTCACTTTTGCATGTAAGCCTGAGGTAAACTCCATCATCTTTCCTTTCTTTGCTTTGCAGCATCCAGTTGAATCTTCACAAGAATTGAAAGGATGAAGACTAAGCAAAGTTGTAGCTGAGGAAGGAAGACTTGAAGGACATATTGGCAGGATCTCTTCCTCTCATCTCTTCTCCATCCAATCGCCCAACAACACGTAATGTCCAAGAGTTCTGCTTCATCAAATGAGACAAAGTAACCAAATGGAAAGTCCATTAAAACACAGGTGAGTATCTCCCCCCCCTCCACAAACACACCTAAAGGCCTCTTTGTTGGATCAACCCCATGCAACAGCCATGCATGATTTGTCATTCACAAGGCTTTCTTTAATCCCAAAGATGACAGCTTTCCAGGCAGACTCAGTTCTCCAGGTGTGTATTCTGCACTTCATTTCTGGTCCCATCAACCTCCCTCCATTTTTTGGGGGGGGGGGCAACCAACAACTGTGAATTGCTGCTTCTTCTCCATCTTGCAGACTTGTATGACAACAAGAGGACTGAAGCTCCACTATTTAAGAAAACTGAGAAAATGTGGCATCCCATTATGCACAAAAAGGTGAAGCAAAAGTTTTGGTTTTAAAATTCCTGGAAGCCATTTGCAGTCTCACCCTTTTCTTTTCATACACTATGAACACTATGTAACTAATTGTTTTCATTGCTGTATAACAGGTTTCTGCAGATAAATAAGGAGAGGTCATCGAGAAAGCCCATTAATTCATACAAACATCTCAGGTGACGTTAACTTCAAAGAAACTATCAGAAAATAAGTGATATACAAGAATAAAACCTGTAACTCCAGAACATTTAAGAATGACTAACAACATAACACAACAGAATTTAACTTCAAGGAAACTGTCACAAGGTAAGAGATGCCCAGAAATGAACCTTGTGGATGCAGAAAAAGGCTTATTCTTTGAGCCTTAAGGTAAGAAGGAATAAGTTTGGCATGAGCAAGAGTTGGCAGGTTGGTGGTCTGTGGTCCTTGCTGACATACCCAGGGTAACACTGGCTGCCACTTTTGGGGTCAGGAAGGAATTTTCCTCCAGGGCACATTGGCCAGAGATCTTGGAGGTTTTTCGCCTTCCTCTGGGCATCCAGCAGTGTTCACCTATTAGGATGGTTGAAAAATTAATGTATTTTGTTACTGTTGTTGTTAACTGCCTTCAAGTTGACTTTGATTCAGGGTAATCCCATGGGTGAAACACTCTCCAAACCCATTCATCCTCAACCATTCTGCATACTTTTTCAG
Source organism: Urosaurus nigricauda (assembly GCA_034509955.1). Lineage (NCBI taxonomy): Eukaryota > Metazoa > Chordata > Lepidosauria > Squamata > Phrynosomatidae > Urosaurus > Urosaurus nigricauda. The sequence continues at coordinate 137,165,439 of JAOEGL010000002.1, forward strand.
GCTTTGAGCTGTAGCCTCCTTAACTGAATTTATCCATCTGGTATGTGCTTCACCTCTTTTTCTCCTATCCTTTACCATTCCAAGCATCATTGTGTTCTCTAGTGAGTTGTGCCTTTTCATAATGTGACCAAAATACAACAGCCTTCGTTTGTCCATCCTGGCTTCTAGGGAGAGTTCAGACTTGATATGTTCCCATATCCATCTCTTCCTGACCATCCATGGTGTGCTCAGCACTCCTCTCCAGAACAGCATCTCAAATAAGCTGATTTTCTTTCTGTCAGGTCTCTTCACTATCCATCTTCCACATCCATAGATGGTGATGGGAAATACAATGGTATGGATGATGCTTTCTTTAGTGTAAAGTGTTATGGCTTTGCATTTTATGATCTTATCTGGTTCTTTCATAGCTGCCCTTCCCAGTCCTAGTCTTCTTCTGATTGAATGCAATCTCCATTCTGATTGTTGCTGGATCCAGGATATGTGAAGTCTTTGCTTTTTCCAATGCCATAATTTTCTAGACTGAATTTATGATCCTCCATGATCCTTATTGTTGTAAAAACCTGCCAAGCTGAAATCGGTAGAGAACGACAAGCCTCTGAAAGAATATTGATAAAAGATATTCATAGGGAATTTTTGAAATACAAAGCCCACTTTTGAAAGAAGAGATGCTACAAGGTCTTCAGAAATCCACATAAGAAAATTCTTACCATTTGGAAATGGGGGATAGCAAGACGTGGAATATTGCTCACTGCAAAATGTCCAGAAAGAGAGTGATGTCCAGTAAGAGAGTGATGTCCAGTAAAATAATATTTGCTGATCCATTTTTTTTTTTTAAAAAAAAAAATCCTGCTTGCTAAAATACCATTAGCAGCGGTGTTTACAGAATTTAAAATAAAATTTAGAAGAAACAGCATGCTGTCCAAACTGGATGGCTTTTCCTTAATGATGATGATGATGATGATGAAGCCTGGAGGCTGCCAGCATGTCTTCTCCATGGAGAGATGGAAGGAGGGAGCTTGCATAAGGAAGGCTCTTGTCGACATGCCCAGGGTAGCACTGGCCACCACTTTTGGGGTCGGGAAGGAATTTTCCTCCAGGGCAGATTGGCCGGAGATCCTGGAGGTTTTTCGCCTTCCTCTGGGCATCCAGCAGGAGTCACCTGTTAGGCTGTTTGAGAGAGTCATAGGCATCAAATTAAACTTATAATTTTAAAACTTGCCAAACTGAACCGGGCAAATAGACATAACAATCATAATGCAAAATTAATAAAAATCAGAAACTTGGAAATATTTCTGTTTCTTTCTCTTTTGTTTCTTCATTTTGGGGTTTAAACATACAATTGTTCCCCTTAGGTGAACTTTGTGCCACTTTAGAAATCATAAGGCTCTCAGACTGTTGTCCCTTTCACTTGCTCTCTCCTGGAAAAAAGTGTTCAGGAAGAGAGGAAATTGCAGTGGCTTCAATTCTACCAAACAAAGATTTGACACTGCTTGAACTGCCATGGATGGAACCATGGCAGTTCAAGCAGTGTCAAATGTTCTCTTGAAAAACAACTCCATCCTATGAAATCCTGGGATTTGTTGGGGCACCAGCGTTCTCTGACAGAGAAGGCTAAAACAAAACTACAAATCCCAAAATTCCTTAGCACTGAGCCATGGTAGTTAAAGCAGTCTCAAACTGCATTAATTTTGCAGTGTAGATGCATCTCAGGGGGAAGTTTGGGTTTCCACATACATTCTAAACAAGAACTCTCTGGCAAGAAATTTTAAGTCCATCACCAAACTACAAATCCCAGGATTTCATAGGGCGTAGCCACAACAGTCACGCTGATATCAAACTGCTATTGGTGTGCAATATGCATTTGCTCGCATTCATAATAGCGTACTGTATAGAGCAGGACACATGCTTGAAAAATATCCCGGTATGGTTCACCATTTCCTATAACACACTCTTCCTATCAGTGTTCAGATTTCAGATACCAAAAAACTGAATAGACTCACAGTTTAAAAGGTCATAGATACCAGCTAGGGAAACAGATAAGAGTTTAGGAAACAACCCTTCCAGATCTGATCTGTTCATATAAGAGTCAAGGAGCTGGCTATGGGAAAAAACCACAAGGAGGTTAATGTGTCCAACAAAAGCACCCTGCTGCCATTGAGGCTAAAAGACAAGGAGGTAAAGAAATGAAAATAATGTCATTTTTAGAAAAAAGCAAGTAAGGGCAGAGGATGGGAGGAGTGAGTCAGAAAAAAGGGGTTTTAAAAAAGAAATCCCCACATCAACATTGTTCAGTGCTCTCCACAAGTTCCTTCAGGTCCTTCACAAGTGCAAGTTCCTTGAGATCTGGCTAAGAGCTATGCCATACAGCCAGGCATTGTGGACCAAGGAAATCCAAGAATTAGTAGCCATTGGATGGAAAGATACCAGGTGCAAGAGAGCATGAGCTTCTGGCAGGAAAAAATCCTTCTCCCATTTTGCTTTCCTGTTTATAGGTGAGTTGACTTTTTCAAGAGAACATGCCCTCTTTATTGCTCTGTTGAAAGAATCCTGCTCTGGGTCTAGAATTGTCCTCTGGGATCTGTCTCAAGTGAGAGATCAGCAAGTATGTTTTGCCCCAAAGTGCCAGGGATGTGGAGCCAATGGCTTGAGGACCACCCCAGATCCACAGCCCATCACTTTCAATAGCATTGATCTAGAACAATGTTCCTCAAAGGGATAGCCATCTGGCAGCACCTCAGCTATTAGTCCTTAGCAAGTTTCCAAGAAAGAAAGAAATATATTGGACCCTTAGCATCTGCTGGGGGTTGATTCTAGGACACCACTGTGGATACCAAAATTTGTGGATGCTCAAGGCCTATTAAATACAAAGGCATAGTATAATGGTGTCCCTTATATAAGATAGGGAAAAAATCAGGTTTGTTTTTTGGAATATATGTGTGTGTGTGTGTGTGTGTGTGTGTAGAGAGAGAGAACATTTTCAAGCTGTGGATGGTTGAATCTGTGGATAAAGAATCCATGGATATGGAGGGCCGGCTGTAATTATATCCAATGGACCAAAATTTAGTGCAAGTTATTGGCATTACGGGGGGGGGGGGGGAGATATTGTCTGTCTCTCACACCTTATAGCCTGAGTGAAGTAGTGATTGAAGTAATCTGTCTGCTATATCGAATGATATCAAGTAGAATGAGGTTATAAAATGAGGAAGGTAATAAGGAGGAAAGCATCAGCATGGTTTTTGGGGCGTGAGTGTTGGAAGAGGACTCTGGAGATCAGAGGACAGTGATTTGTTGCTGTTGTGTGTCTTTTCAACTCATGACAACCTAAAGTGAACCTATCATGGCTTTTCTTTGTTCAGAAGGGATTTGCCTTTGCTTTCCTCTGAGACTGAGAGAGGATAAATCCTGCCAAGAAATCCCCGTAACAGATTTGCCTTAGGGTCACCAGAAGTCAGAAACAACTTGAAGGCACACAACAATAAACAACAACAACAATCCGTGAAGTTATTGACAAGCAGAAGGGAGCTTCGAGGTCAGTCCCATGAGAATGGCTGATACAGGTTGAAAGGACGGGAGATCCTAGGATGTTAGTAAAGCAAAGGTTATTTAGTTCTATGAGGAAATGAGATATAAGCCAACTCAGGGCTCATTCCCACTTACATTTAAACTGGTTTGCGATTCGCCTTTTCTCTGTGTTGGTAAATCGATTCCAAAAAGTCCATCGTTCCCACTATGAAAGAGGATCTTTGCATTATCCCCTTGTAATTGCTCCTTTTTGACACAATTGTCGTCCCCACTAGTTTGCGCCACTTCGAAATGCATGACAATAATCTGTGCATCACCAGTGACATACAGTAAGTGGAAGCCTGGGCAGCCTGGCTTGAGAACTATATATATATATATATATATATATATAATGAATTGATAGAAGATTTGATTCATTGGTTTTGCAACCACTTGCCGCACTGATTGCAAGTACAGTAATTGCAAGATGAATTATTCAAATTTTCTACCATTTTTTTAAAAAGCATGTGCCCATAGGTCACACCACAAGTACAAAAACAGCACCGGGGGGGGGGGGGGGATTTACCAAAAACTGAGGAGAGATGGTAAACACCCTTCTGCCATTAGTCCCTCCCGTCCAGAATGATGTGATTCAGATATGTTGTTCCTACTTTTTGAACCTGCTTCGAAATCGATTCTTTCCAAAAGTACGGCTAGGAAACTAGTGTCTCGAAAAATGTTACAAGATTACTGAATTCATTTCTTTTGAAGGCCATTCACCAAGAAATAAATCCCAAGCAGAAAGCCAGCCTTTTTTTATTTTTGTTGATTTCAGCCCTTGCTGACTTGCCAGGTCACTGCCCTACAAAAAAGTTGGGGGGGGGGGAGATTACTGTTCCTGGAAGATATTTAATAAATAGGGTGCTACAACAGAGAAGGACCTGTATATGCCACCAATAAGCCTCCATTGCAGTTCTGTGTTATAATATATATATTTTTTCCTTCTCTCTTTCCTTTCCTTGCCTTCCTGCCACTAGGAGCAGGCCCCAGCTATCCCAGGGATTGTTGCTTTGACTTTTGGGCCAAAGGACCTCTTTGTATTAAGAGCATAACCTCTTACTACAGGACTGGCTCTGAATGCAACCTAGAGGATGTTGTATAAGTATCGAAAATCCCTCCTTCCCCAATAATTTGTTCCCCATAATATTCAGCTATGGTATGTCTGCAGGGCTCTCACTTGGGACTCTTTCAAACGGGAGGAATTTCTCCCAATTCCGAATGGAGCCAATGCGGATTCATGTAAATTCGCTTGTTTAGCGAATTTACCTGAACCCCTGCTCCGTTCGGAAGGCATTCGGAATTACTTCCCATTACCCGAAAATAACCCCCCCTTGCCCGAAATCGCGTGAGAAGCTTAAATTCGCAATAACGTTAAACCCATGATTGCATTCGGAGTGACTTCCCTTTTGCCCGAATTTGCGTGAGAAGAATTAATTCGCAATAACGTGAAACCCTAGGATTGCGTTTGGATTGCCCTTGGATTATACTTCCAATTTCCCACATCTGAAAGAGTCTTCGGAGATAGCAGATACTCTGTTCTCCATTTGTGCCATGACAATTTGGTAACCCTTTCTTCTCCTTCAGGTTTGTTATGAACAATGGCAAGCAGATCTGCGTGAATCCAGCTGTGACTTGGGTGCAAAGGGCATTGTTCATTTTGCAAGAAAAGAAGTAAGAGGAATTGTGGAGAAACAGAGGTCACCCTTGCTCAGCCACAAAAGAAGATGTCCAACAACAAGCTAACCTGTTCCCTGATTCTTCTTCTACTGTGTCCCCTTGCATTGCATTCCTGACTCATGGCGACCATGTGAATGAAACCCCCCAAGACCCCCTGTTCTCCATTTTCTCTGCTTAGATCTTGTAGGTCCATGTCCATGACCTCTCTAATTGAGTCTAGCCATCAGGAGTAGGGTCTTCTTCTCTTTCTGCCAGTGATGTATTCAAGTCTCAAGTCCTTCCAAGATACTTTCAATGGAATAGAGGGCATGCTTATCACATTTGCAGATGATACCAAATTAGGAGAAGTAGATAATACCCCAGAGGAGAGGACCTTGATTTCAGTAAGTCCTTTGACAATGTGATATTCTTGCAAACAAGTTAAGTAAAATGTGGGCTGGACAATGCAACTGTTAAGGGGCTTAGTAATTGGCTGATCAGTCAAACCCAAAGGGAACTCAGCAACAGCTCCTTTTCATCCTGGAGAGAAGTGACCAGTGGGGTGCCACAGGGTTTTTTCCTGGGCCCAGTGCTATTAAATACCCTTATCAATGACTTGGATGACAGAATTGGGGGCATACTTATCAAATTTGCAGATTACACCAGATTAGGAGGAATAGCTAATACCCCAAAGGAGAGGATCAAAATTCAAAATGATCTTAATAGATTAGAAATCTGGGGCAAAGCTAACAAAATGGACTTCAAAAGGGAGAAATGTAAGGTACTGCATTTAGGCAGAAAAAAATGAAACACATAGATGTAGGATTGAGGACATCTGGCTTAAAAAAATGACATGTGAAAGGGATCTAGGAGTCTCAGTAGACCACAAGTTGAACATGAGCCAGCAATGTGATGTGGCAGCTAAAAAGGCCAATGCAATTGTAGGCTTCATCAATAGAAGTATAGTGTCTAAATCAAGAGAAGTAATAAAGATACCTCAAGAAGCCAGGATGGATGACTAAGGAACTTTCAACTGAGCTAAGTTTTAAACGGAACATGTATAAGAAATGGAAAAATGGGGAAATCACCAAAGAGGAATTCAGACAAATAGCCAGCACCTGTAGGGACAAAGTCAGAAAAGCTAAAGTGCAGAATGAACTCAGGCTTGCTAGAGAGGTTAAGAACAATAAAAAGGGCTTTTTTGGATATGTCCGCAGCAAAAGGAAGAAGAAGGAAACGGTAGGGCCACTGCATGCAGAAGATGGCAAAATGCTAACAGGGGACAGAGAAAAGGCAGACATACTCAACACCTTCTTTGCTTCAGTCTTCTCAGAAAAGGCAAAGGGTGCTCAAGCTGTGGATATTGGAGCAGAGGACAGAATAGGGGAATTTCAGCACAGAACAAGTATAGTACAAGAATACCTGGTTAACCTAAATGAATATAAGTCTCCAGGACCAGATGAACTACATCCAAGGGTATTAAAAGAACTGGCAAATGTAATATCGGAACCATTGGCAATAATCTTTGAGAACTCCTGGAGAACAGGAGAAGTCCCAGCAGACTGGAGGAGGGTAAAAGTTCCCATCTTCAAAAAGGGGAAAAAAGAGGATCCCAACAATTATCGTCCAGTCCTGACATCAATACCAGTGTGATGATCCGAGGGGTTAAGCAACCCAGCAACACCCTGCTCCTGGCCCTTAACCCCAGGGGATCTTCTTTTGGGTTTTCTCTTTGGAGTCCCCTGGATCCCTGTCTCCACTCCCTGCTGAGTGGAATGGGCACCCTTGTGGTCCTCCAAACCTATCTACTGCTGCCACCACCTAGCGAATTACAACTGAGTTCCCCTGTCTTAGCACACGCTAGGGCTTGCTAAAGGGATTTATAGTTCTTTTCCACTTCCCACTTGCTACCAGCAAGCAACCACCGAGCTAAGGCACGTGTTGTAGGAATAGAGAGCAAACAGATGCGTTCAAGAAAATGGATTTATTCTAACTACACAAGAATAGAGCATAGAGGTATCTCATTCATGCAAGGCCTCCCTGCCTTGCAGGTACAGCACATAGGTATGCAATTGTTCAGTTCAAGCAAGCCATAAGAAACACAATAAAAGGCCTAAATCACACTAACTAACATAACTCTAAACTACTCACATAGAGATATGGATTTGCAGTCTTTGAGGAGTCTCTGGATGTGGGAGCTGGCCCCTTTTTGGCTAGCTCAGACCACATCCCAGCCTGCCCTGTTGGCAGAGGTTCAACAGCTGGACTTCAGGGAGAAGAAGACCAAAGACTGAAGACAAAAGAGCACATGGGCTCAAGGCTTTTTAAAGGTTTCAGATAGAAGGTTCTTGAAAAGTCCCGGTCCAATTCACTGATTGGCTAAAGGGCTAGAGGTTATCTGTGATGTAATTACTTATTAGCATGCATTGCCAGCTCTCATTAGCATGTACCACCCCCAGATTAACCCTTTGCAGTCTGAGAAAGCCCCCAAGTGACTGGTGGGTCCCAGTCACTACAACCAGGAAAGATTCTGGAGCAGATCATTAAACAGAGAGTCTGTGAACATTTAGAGGCCAATACCATAATCACAAAAAGCCAACATGGGTTTCAGAGAAACAAGTCTTGCCAGACAAATCTGATCTCTTTCTTTGATAAAATTACCAGCTTGGTAGATGAAGGGAATGCTGTGGATATAGTATATCTTGATTTCAGTAAGGGCTTTGACAAGGTTCCCCATGACATTCTTGCAAACAAGCTTGCAAAATGTGGGATAGACAAGGTAACCGTTACATGGATTTGTAACTGGTTGACTGGCCAAACTCAAAGGGTGCTCAACAAGGGCTCCTTTTCAACCTGGAAAGAAGTGACAAGTGGGGTGCCACAGGGTTCTGTACTGGGCCCAGTGCTATTCAATATCTTTATTAATGACTTGGATAACAGAATTGGGGGCATACTTATCAAATTTGCAGATGACACCAAATTAGGAGGAGTAGCCGATACTCCAGAAGACAGAATTGAAATTCAGAATGACCTGAATAGACTAGAAAGCTGGGCCAACGCTAACAAAATGAAATTCAATGCGGAGAAATGTAAGGTTCTGCACCTAGGGAGGAAAAATGAAATGCACAGATATAGAATGGGGGACATCTGGCTGAATGAAACTACGTGTGAAAGGGATCTAGGAGTCCAAGTAGACCATAAGTTGAACATGAGTCAACAGTGTGATGCGGCAGCTAAAAAGGCCAATGCTATTTTAGGCTGCATAAATAGAAGTATAGTGTCTAGATCAAAGGAAGTAATTGTGCTGCTCTATTCTGCTTTGGTCAGACCCCACCTGGAATACTGTGTCCAGTTCTGGGCACCACAATTCAAAAAGGATGTGGAGAAACGAGCGGGTCCAAAGGAGGGCAACTAAGATGGTGAAGGATCTGGAAACCATGCCCTATGAAGAATGACTTAGAGAGCTGGGGATGTTTAGCCTGGAGAAGAGAAGGTTAAGAGGTGATATGATAGCCCTGTTCAAATATTTGAAGGGATGTCATATTGAGGAGGGAGCAAGCTTGTTTTCTGCTGCTGCAGAAACTAGAACGCGGAACAATGGATGCAAACTGCAGGAAAAGAGATTCCACCTCAACATTAGGAGGAACTTCCTGACAGTAAGGGCTGTTCGACAGTGGAACACGTTCCCTTGGAGTGTAGTGGAGTCTCCGTCCTTGGAGGTCTTTAAGCAGAGTCTGGATGGCCATCTGTCGGGGATGCTTTGACTGGGAGTTCCTGCATGGCAGGGGGTTGGACTGGATCACCCTTGTGGTCTCTTCCAACTCTATGATTCTATGATTCTATGAATCTACCACTCTATTCTGCTTTGGTCAGGCCCACCGGTATTACTGTGTCCAGATCTGGGCACCACAATTCAAAAAGGATACTGTCAATTGGAGCATGTCCAAAGGAAGGCAAACAAAATGGTGAAGGGTCTGGAAACCATGCCTTATGAAGAGAGACTTAGGGAGCTGAGTATGTTTAGCCTGGAGAAGAGATGGTTAAGAGGTGATATGATAGCCATGTTTAAGTATTCGAAGGGATGTCTTGTTGAAGATGGAGCAAGTTTGTTTTCTTCTTCTCCCATGGAACATGGAACAAGGGATGCAAGCTCCAGGAACAGAGATTCCATCTCAACATTAGGAGGAACTTCCTGACAGTAATAGCTGTTCAATAGTGGAGCACACTTCATCAGTGGAGAGAGATGGAATCTCCTTCTTTGGAGATGTTTAAATAGATGCTGAATGGCCACCTCTTGGGGGGTGCTTTGATTGTGAGTTCCTGCCTCCTCAAGCCCACTGCCTAAAGTATTTGCTGTTCCCTTCTGAAAAGTGCACCTTGGGTGTCGGTCTTGCCTTGTCATTTTTGCCAAGTCAAGTCCAAGTCAAGTCATTGAAGCAACTTGAATCTGACTTAAGCCCGAGTCAATTGATTCAAGTCTACATCACTGCTTTCTGTTGCCATCTACCGTTTCCAGATTTATTGGCTTTTCTAGTGGGTCATGCCTTCTCATGATATGGCCAAACATGACAGCCTCAGTTTCGTCATTTTGGCTTCCAGGGAAGGTTGGAATCTGGCTTAATCTGTGCTAAAATCCATTTGTTTGACTTTTTAGCTGTTCGCACTGTAGAAATAAAGCAGTTTGACACCACTTTGACTGCCATGACTATCCTACAGAATCCTGGGATTTGTAGTCTTGTGAGGCACCAGAGTTCTTTTAATAGACCAGGCTGAATATCTCTTGTTGTTAACTGCCCTTTAGTTCATCTCAACTCATGACAAACCTGTGGATGAGACATCTCCAAGACCCCCTATCCTCCACTGATCTGCTCAGGTCCTACAAGTTTGTGTACATGGTCTCCCTGATTGAATCTATCTATCTGGCATATGACCTTCCTCTCTTTCTGCTACCCCTCTACCTTTCCTAGCATTATTGTCTTTTCTAATCTGTCTTACCTTTTCCTGATGTGGCCAAAGTACAACAGCTTCAATTTGATCATCATGGCTTCCAAGGAGAGTTCAGGTTTGATCTGTTCACGAACCAATTTGTTTGTCTTTTTGGCTGACCATGGTATCCTGAACACTCTTCTCCGGCGCCACATCTTAAATGCATTGATTTTCTTCTTATCCACTTTTTTTACTGCCTGGCTCTCACATCTGTATGTGGTAGAATTCAAAGATATAGCTGTGTTAGTGTGTAGAATCAGTTCGTAGAGAGATTGTGGGGGAAATTAAAGTTTCCTAAGGCTTCAGCCTTTGTTAAGAAAACAAAAATAATAAAATATCAAAAAATATCAAAGGTGTACCTCATAGAATCGTAGAGTTGGAAGAGACCCACAAGGGCCCTGATCCAGTCCAACCCCCTGCCATGCAGGAACTCTCAATCAAAGCATCCCTGACAGATGGCCATCCAGCCTCTGCTTAAAGACCTCCAAGGAAGGAAACTCCACCACCCTCCAAGGGAGTGTGTTCCACTGTCAAACAGCCCTTACTATCAGGAAGTTCCTCCTAATGTCTAGGTGGAATCTCTTTTCCTGTAGCTTGCATCCATTGTTCTGGGTCCTGTTCTCTGGAGCAGCAGAAAACAAGCTTGCTCCCTCCTCAATATGACATTCCTTCAAATATTTAAACAGGGCTATCATATCATCTCTAAACCTTTTCTTCTCCAGGCTAAACATCCCAGCTCACTGGGAAACACCCCAGAGGAGGGGTGACATCTGGTTAGGTCATCTTCCCCCCTTCAGTGTAGGAGAGCTAAGCAAGCACCCTTCCCACCTACTCCATCATCAGTTTTTCTCCCCAGGGAGGTAGCCCAGCAATGCAGCAGCCAGGATGTGTTGCTCTGTCATTGAACTTCTTGTTCCGGGAGAAAGCCTGACAATGCAGGAGGAGGAAAAGCACACCCTTTCCAAGTGACACCCTCTGCTTGTTACACCACTGCAGTGGATTTGACAATCCTCACTTTGTATTCAGTTGTATATCATTAGGTTTAGGTTCTTGTCTTTCATTCCTAGTCTTTTTCTGATTTCTTGACAGCAGTCTCCATTCTGATCAATGTTTGATCCCAGGTATGGGAATTCTTTAAATATTTTGATTTCCTCATTGTCTAGGCTGTATTTATATAGATGCTATGTAGCCTATAGAGCCAGTGTGGTGTAGTGTTTTGATTATGACTCTGGAGACCAGCATCCGATTCCCAGCTCGGCCATGAAATCCACTGAGTGACCTTGGGCAAGTCACACTCTATGTTTCTATGTTGTTTTCTATTTCCAATTTGTCCCATTATGTGTTCTGCCCTATCAGTTACTGCATTTTCCCTTTTAGGGCTCAGTTTAACTCACAACCTTTGGCCAAATTTCTTGGACTTCCAATTCTTTTCTGTCTTACTTCTTTGAACCTATATGCAATGGGGTCTTGCAGCACCTTTGAGACTAACTGAAAGACAGCAGTTGGTAGTTTGTAGACTTGAGCCTCAGATGCATGTTTGGAGTGGAGAATCCAGAGACAGACCTATATAAGCCAGTTGTGTATGACAATGTCAGTTCAAAATCAAAACCTTCTGGGTGAGGAGATGAGGTGACAAATTCAGTTTTAACTATGGTTGTTGGTTGTTAAACAAGGCTGGAGGAAGGATGTTGCGTAAAGCCAAGGTGGCTAAATAGCCATATAAATGACCATTAGTGTGGGAACCAAAAAAGATGTGTTGAACTGGCCCTTGTCTCCTGGCACACTACGCACATTATAATACCAGCTAAACCCCCAAGACTCATGGAGGCTTTCTTGGCCAATCTGTGCCTGGATTATCCACTCCATGTATCTGAGGGAAGTAGACTCCCATCCACAAAAGCTCATACTATCAACTTCTATCTTTCAGATAGTCCCAAATATGCAAGATCTCTGCATACTGATTTTCCAGACTAACATGACTTTGTTAGTGACCTGCTTAATTCAGGTGCCTTCCAGATATTTCGGAGTACAAAGCAGCAAGTGTGAAGAGCAATGGTAAAAGCTTGACAACAACCTGAAATTGAGCAGATGCGTTTGGAAGTTTATGAAGACCCTTTTTAAAAAACCCTCAGTGGGAATTAAATGCAGCATCTAGTCTTATAAGGAAGTCTTGGTCTATGCATCTTTGTATAAAATAGCTTGTTTTTTTTTATTCCCTGATGGCTCTATGTGTAAACCTTTTAATTTCCTTAATATCCTCCAGTGTTTCAATCGAGTTGCACAACCTGCAAGCACAATTTATTTAATACATTGAAATGAAAATTAGTCTCTTATCTTGCCCTGTTTTAATCAAATTACATTTTACACTGACTCAAATATGTATATGAATGATTTCTTGTTTGGAAAACTCTTTAAATTTCAGGAGCTCTGCTCCTCTTTTGAATCCTGACTACCTTGATTTTTAGAAGGTTTTCAGGGATTATTCAGTGCCTTTTTATCATCATGGGAAAAGACTTACAGTGCCATCTGCTGACCCAACAGTTCCTTGTGTAACAGTTTGTTTCTGTGTATAATTACACTTTCAGCTTACTGGTGTGATTTCAAATGCCATTTTATTAAAATAACGTTTGATTGGATTGGATTGATTTGGGTTAGGTAAGTGGAGTGTGCATATAAAATGAGCTAGACTGATCCTTACTGCAAACAAACATCTTTTCCCTTTAGTATAGCTAATTAATTAGGACTGGTGACCAACCAGACAGAACATTATATTATTGGCAAGTTGTCAGAACTGGATAATGTAAAATCATAAATTGGCTAGCATTTCTTACCACTAGTGTGCATGCATATGGGATATCCAGGGTCACATACTCTGTAAATATGAAAACAGGTATCTTGTTCTGCCCCTTAATGTCAAAGGTAAGAAGATGACTGGCCACATTTTGATGGCTCTGTTTCTTGAAAGTCTATATGTTAATTTCTCAGCTATTATAATTCTGATCTGCTGGCAAGCCCAGAAGAGTGTCTTATCTCAGTCCATCCTTCAAGTCACTGCCCATGTTGCCTCTTCCTCTGCTGTAACTAAACAGGAAACCAAATTCCATTACATAATCAGGGACAGAAATAAAACCTTGCTCCCCTGATTGTCAAGGTCCCTTAGACAAGCAAAAAAGCATTCACCCATTCTGTCATTTTATATATGTATGTGTATGTGTATGTGTGTATATATATATGCACATGGGTGAGTGTGTGTCTGGCAGAAAATAAATGTTCTTTTCCTTCCCCTCTAAGCTTGAAAACGACTGTCAGTACTATCACTGTATACTATACTCTGAGTCCTGTGATTCACATGAGACACTATTGTTAACGTTCCTCGTCGTTCCCAGGAGACTGCATTCCTCCAGAGGGCTTCTAGGAGCCCTAATGTTCTCTCCTTTTGCAGGGGCTTTGCACACTTCAGACAGTTAAATGAAAGAGGATGAAACAGTTAAATGCCCTGCAAGAACTCTCAATCAAAGAATACCCAACAGATGGCCATCCAGCCTCTCTTTAAAGACCTCAGCGGAAGGAGACTCCACCACTCTCCAATCCAAGGGAACCTATTCCACTGTCAAACAGCCCTTACGTTTTGAATTGTGGTGCCCAGAACTGGACACAATATTCCAGGTGAGGCCTGACCAAAACAGAATAGTGTGGCACTATTACTTCTCTTGATCTAGATACTATACTTTTATTGATGCAGCCTAGAATCGCATTGGCCTTTTTAGCTGCCGCATCGCACTGTTGGCTCATGTTCAAATTGTAGTCTACTAGGACTCCTAGATCCCTTCCACATATAGTCCTGCTAAGCCAGGTGTCCCCCATCCTATATCTATGCATTTCATTTTTTTCTGCCTAAGTGCAATACCTTACATTTCTCCCTGTTGAAGTCCATTTTGTTAGTTTTGGGCCAACTTTCAACTTCACGTGTCTAATGATAGAATCGTACAGTTGGAAGAGATCACAAGGGCCACCCAGTCCAAACCCCTCCTTTCTCTACAAGAACTCCTTTCTCCACAAAATAGCTGAAAATGAATTGACCTTGTGCCATATCCACGAAAAGATTAGTACCGAAACAAACTCAAGAATGAAGCCCTGAGTGACTGCAACACTTAGGTGAAAAGGGGTGTGTCACCAAACCAACCAGTTGTGCAGAGAGTCGAAGAGAGAGAAGACAAGGAACGTGGGGTGGAGGTAGCAATGAAGAGAATGGAAGTTTGATTTCTGGGTTTCTGCCATATCTTTCTCTCCTTTTTTCATCCTCAGAAAGCTGCTTAAAGAGAACACGGCGCAATACAGATATGTAAAAGGTGAAGAGAGAACTAGTCATTGTGTGGATAGCCATTTAATGGTTGATATCAAAAAACCATTTTTAGATCTGCAGAGAGGGAAATTGGAATATTATGTACTATGTGAATTTAGTTTAATATGTCTGATAATCATGTCCATTCAAGAGGAAATTGACCTAAGTAAGACTTCATTTTTTAAACCCAATGCACTTTCTTGCCTTTATTTCCAAAACAGGTGTATGATGTTGCAGACAAAATAATTCAGAAAATGTTACTTTAAAATTATGTCCTTGCTGGTTAGGCATATTTTATTGCTTCCTTTTCAGTATGATTGGAGAATTTGTGATGAATTGTTCCTTATTCAGGTTCCAATTCCTAATTTGCTTCCATAATTTTTTCTCATATTTTCTTTTATGGGAAACTAATTTTTATTTTTGTTGCAAAATAGTGCTATTCTTCTATAAAAGAAAGGAGAAGAGAGTGATAGAAAGAGGTCATAATTTAACCACATAGACTGAAACTACAGTCCTACACTTGTCTATTCAGAAATAAGTCCTACATTGAAAAGTGGGGCTTATTCTCCAGTAAATTTGTTTTAAGACTACAGTTTAAGACTACAGTCTTGATGTTCTGAACAAAATGAATTAAAACTGCACTATAAGGAAAAATCTTTCAGTTAAAACCCCAATAGCCCCTAAAAACATATTTTTAATTTTTTAATTTTTATTTTTTGCCACAGTTCATGGAAGGGAAGCACAGAAAATACAGGGATGTTTCAATTTGGCAAAAAGGACACTCCTGGCAATTCAGAATTTTTTGATTCTGAGAAAAAGGAGGTTAGAGTAGCAGAAACCTATATGAATTGCTGGGAAAGTGAATGTTTCTTATGGTTTGGCACTGAATGTAGTGAGATGATGTCATCTGCTTCCAGGAAGGTAATATAATACTGCACTAAGGTGCACAGAATGTGACATGTAGTTTACAAGAGTAGGTGTGTGTGTGCGTTTCAGTGCCTACATGCACTCACACTTTGTTTCTGTGCACAGTGGATTGTGCTCACCTGTCTCTCTCAAATAGCCTCCACTTGCCATGACTTTGTAAGATCATGCAAAATGCAATTTGCCTGTGGTGTGGGTGGATTTCCAGAAAATCTCTGGACTCACTTATAGGAATAGTTTGCCCGTTCTGGTTATTTCACAGAAGGCAGAGTGATGTACAAATCCATGAAGGTAGCTTTGCTAGTCTTTATAAAAAGCAAATATTAAAAGACTGCATGTTATATGCCAACTGGATCCACTCTGATGTGGATAAAATAATTGATACAGATCCAATGGATATAACTTTGGCCCCACTTATCTAGGGATAATGGATACTTTACAGTTTGTGCAACCTGATGATACGGACATGAATTTCTGGAGAACTGAGGGCAGCACATGTGTGTTGAATCCTTCCCTTGACTTATTAAAAAATCCAAAGGGGGCTGGCTAAGTTGGTAGAGAAAATAGTAAATGCCTTACTAAAATTAGCAGAGTTCTATCTTCGCTGAAGGAGGCAGTAATAATAATATTAATAATAATAATAATAATATTTTATTTATATTTCCCGCCTCTCCCGTTGGATTGAGGCGGGATTCCAACAATAGCTAAAATACAATCATACAATTCAAGTACAATTCAGCAGTTTAAAATTATCTTAAATCAATCACTAAAACCATTGCTAAAAAAGCACCCCCAGGATCCCACCATTTGGGATAATTATCAGCTAATCTCTAACGTTGCATTTTTGGGCATGGTCCTAGACCATGTGGTGGCCTCTCACCTTGAGGAATTTCTAGAATAGATAAATTGTCTATATTGGTTTTAATTTTTAGCCTTCGATATGGGACAGCAGCTTTGGTCAACTTGGTAGATGACCTATGCTAGGAAATAGACAGAGGGAGTATGCTCCTGTTGGTTCTACTGTACATCTCATGTTTTTAGATACCATTGACCATGGTATCCTTTTGGACTATCTTTCTGGGGTGAGACTGTTTTATACTGTATTGGCTTTGTTCTTTCCTGAAGAGGTGGTTCTTAGGATACCTGTTTGACCCCTTGGCCTATGAGGACCCGAGGGCTCGGTTCTTTTCCCCATACATAAACGTGAAACCAACAGGAGAAATTGCTTGAAGGTTCTCTGCCATCTGTAATCTGGATGACACTCAACTCTACTACTCCTTTTCACCACAATCCAAGGGAACGGTTTCAGTCCTAAACTGGTGTCTGTCATCAGTAATGGACTGGATGAGGTTGAACAAACTAAAACCTAATCCAGACAAGACAGGTGTCAGGAGAAAAGCAGATTGGAGAATAGTCAGGAGGAAGACAAATTAGAGAATAGGAATTCAGACCATATTGAATGGGGTTACGTTCTTCCTGAAAATATAGGTCCACATCTTGGGTGTGCTTCTGGATTCAGCCCTGAGCCTGGAAACCCAGATTTCAGTAGTGGCCAGGGATGTATTTTCATGGTTAAAGCTTATGCACCAGCTCCCTCCATTTCTTCAAATGGCAGATTTGGCCATGGTAACACATGCCTTTGCTGGATAACTGCAACATGCTGCTTGTGGGGCTGCCTTTGATAAGTGTTCAGCAACTTCAGATGGTCCAAAGAACTGCGGGCAGATTGCTAAGTGAGGCTAGCTACAGGGAGCACACAACTCCCTTGTTGCAACAGCTCCATTGGCTGCCGCTCTGTGGACACAATTCAAAATGCTGGTTTTGACCTATAAAGCCCTATGTGGCTCAGGATCATAGAATCATAGAATCATAGAGTTGGAAGAGACCACAAGGGCCATCCAGTCCAACCCCCTGCCATGCAGGAACTCCAAGTCAAAGCATCCCCGACAGATGGCCATCCAGCCTCTGCTTAAAGACCCCTAAGGAAGGAGACTCCACTACACTCCGAGGGAGTGTGTTCCACTGTCGAACAGCCCTTACTGTCAGGAAGTTCCTCCTAATGTTGAGGTGGAATCTCTTTTCCTGCAGTTTGCATCCATTGTTCCGCGTTCTAGTCTCTGCAGCAGCAGAAAACAAGCTTGCTCCCTCCTCAATATGACATCCCTTCAAATATTTAAACAGGGCTATCATATCACCTCTTAACCTTCTCTTCTCCAGGCTAAACATCCCCAGCTCCCTAAGGCGTTCTTCATAGGGCAAGGTTTCCAGACCCTTCACCATCTTAGTTGCCCTCCTTTGGACATGCTCCAGTTTCTCCACATCCTTTTTGAATTGTGGTGCCCAGAACTGGACACAGTATTCCAGGTGGGGCCTGACCAAAGCAGAATAGAGTGGCACTATAACTTCCCTTGATCTAGAAACTATACTTCTATTGATGCAGCCTAAAATTGCATTGGCTTTTTTAGCTGCCGCATCACACTGTTGACTCATGTTCAGCTTATGGTCTACTTGGACTCCTAGATCCCTTTCACATGCGGTCTCGTTCAGCCAGGTGTCCCCCATCCTATATCTGTGCATTCCATTTTTCCGCCCTAAGTGCAGAACCTTACATTTCTGCATTCATCAGGTTATCAGAAGGACCATATTCTCTCTTATTAAACTGCCCATGTTTTGAGATTTGTTGGGTGCCACCACCCACACAGGTACATCTGGTGGGAGCATGTATCTTGTTAATATTTAACATTTTTTAAATCTGTTGTAAACTGCCCTGAGTCCTAAACTGGGGGGAAAGTGGGATATAAATAACAACAACAATATTAATACATGCTTACCTGAGAATAAATGCCAAGTAATGTTGTGAACTCACAAGTGTAGGATTACAATGTAAAATTAACTAAAAGTGTCAGTTTGTGAAACCCTGCCCTATGCGGAACGACTTAGGGAACTGGGGATGTTTAGCCTGGAGAAGAGAAGGTTAAGAGGTGATATGATAGTCCTGTTCAAATATTTGAAGGGATGTCATATTGAAGAGGGAGCAAGCTTGTTTTCTGCTGCTCCAGAGACTGGAACGCGGAACAATGGATGCAAGCTGCAGGAAAAGAGATTCCACCTCAACATTAGGAGGAACTTCCTGACAGTAAGGGCTGTTCGACAGTGGAGTGCACTCCCTTGGAGGGTGGTGGAGTCTCCTTCCTTAGAGGTCTTTAAGCAGAGGCTGGATGGCCATCTGTCGGGGATGCTTTGATTGGGAGTTCCTGCATGGCAGGGGGTTGGACTGGATGGCCCTTGTGGTCTCTTCCAACTCTATGATTCTATGATTCTATGTCTTCACTCAGAGCTAAAGCCCACTATGGAATTTCCTCCAGATTAGGTACATATAGGGGCTTTCTAGATTGGCAAAAAGAAGTGTGTTCATGGCTGCATGAAACTCTAGCCTTTAGATGAGAAAAAGGGAAAGTGTGCCATGAAAACGCTTTTTTTGCGTTTTAGGGGAGAAGAAGCGCCTTTAAAAAGGTGCTGGTTTTCCCAGCTTCTTTTTTAAAAACTGCGGAACAGCGCAGCTCCATCTAAAGGATGTGGTGCAGCTGCTAAGCATTAAGGAAAAGGTCACATTTTCCTGCCAATCTAGAAAGCTCCATAAGACTCTAGGCTAAAAAAATCTTATTGAAGAATGCATGATGGTTACCTGATTCAGTTTCTAAAATAAGTAGTGCAAAAATCTAACAGTAGTGATATGCTCAGGTATGATCAGTTTTAAATGCAGACACAGTAAATGAACACAGTAAAAGTACATCACAGTATATTTTGGAAGAACGAATATAAGCAAAATGAACCAACACCTCAATCTAAAACTGTATAATGATTATTCTTGTGTCTTCAGAAGCTATTGTACCCAAATTATTATCTTCAAAGCAACAACAGAAGCAACTATTTATAAGTTACACATTAAGTTGTGTATTTTTTGTCTTTAGTATCGCAAACAATTGTAAATGTTTATCTAAGATGATAAACATCTTTAACATAGGGCTCCCAACTCATCAGGAAAAAAAAATTATCAACTACGCAATTTTTGTCTTGTAAAGAGTTACTTGATTTCTAGCAAGTAATAGGTGAACCATTCATACCACGGAGATAACAATGATCATTAGCTAATGAAGGGATGGACAAAGAGCATCTCTGGGGCTACATGGATTCCCAAGACTGTTTTTGTAGCCCCCAATTCCCCTCTCCACCAAGAATTTTCTCAGTAATAATAATAATAATAATAATAATTATTATTATTATTTATACCCCACCTCTTTGAGATCAGTCGAGGCGGCAGTACACTTTTTTATTAATATATATAGAAGCAGAAGGGAACGTAATATTGTGTGAGGCAGCTAGCTTAGGGCATGCCTTGGGAGCTCTCTGTGTGAGAGCATCGAGTTCTGCACATGGACTAACCAGCATGCCCAATCCAGCACATCCACAGATATGATGTTCTGTTTTGGTACCCAATAGCCTCCTGCCAGGCCAGTGGGTTGTGCAGCCAGCAGCACCATTTCCCTGAGTTATGGAGGTGTCCCAAGGCATTTTCCAATGGAGGGCTCCTCACCTAGCAGTTAGAAGACACAGAGTAAACCTATTCTGACTTTAGACTCTTTCAGACGTGGGAAATTGGAAGTATAATCCAAGGGCAATCCAAACGCAATCCTGGGGTTTCACGTTATTGCGAATTAATTCTTCTCACGCAAATTCGGGCAAAAGGGAAGTCACTCCGAATGCAATCATGGGTTTAACGTTATTGCGAATTTAAGCTTCTCACGCGATTTCGGGCAAGGGGGGGTTATTTTCGGGTAATGGGAAGTAATTCCGAATGCCTTCCGAACGGAGCAGGGGTTCAGGTAAATTCGCTAAACAAGCGAATTTACATGAATCCGCATTGACTCCATTCGGAATTGGGAGAAATTCCTCCCGTTTGAAAGAGTCCTTTGTTTCGATAACAGATTTTAAGTGGTAAGAAAAAAAGTGGGAGGATTACAAGATGGTCATAGACTCTATAGAACAGCATGTTCTGAGCATTTTCTGAATCTGCTTCAGTTTCAGTCAGCACCCTGGCTGACTCTGATGTTGTCTACCCCCAAAAATCTATACCAATTCAGTTCTCTTGCTTTAAGAATACACAACGTAGGAGTATTTTGTTAGTGAAACCACTTCCTCTACATGTTAATGCATTTTTAAAAAACTCACATTTTACTCTGCATTTTCCAGGAAAAATGGTTTTTGGCGACATGAGGAGGTCCTGTCCAGATTGGGTTGGCTGGGGGTGTAGTTTGGCGGGGAACAAATTGGCAAGGCATCTGCTTTGTACTCTCATTGGATACCTCCACCATCCAGTCAGGACCAACATGGTGTAGTGGTTTTAAGTTTAAAGTTCCCTTTCTTAGATCACTGAGGTGTGCAAAAGGGGAAAGGAGATTGGATTGGATAGACATTCAATAAGAGTGCAGAGTGGGTGGTAAAACTGACAGGTAAACAATAAAGGCTATTGATTGATAAATTTATGCATGTACACTCTTCTTGTACTGTACCAATTTGAATTTGGGCACAGGAACCTGCAGCTATCAATACAATTTGAGTCTGGTTTATTTCAAATAGGTGTGGCGCAATAACAGGGTGAATCCAGGGAACAGTACTGCAAAGTGCGTACAATTTAATTTAATTTAATTTTTACTAATCTAAGCAACCCTTCTGACTCTGAACTGGTTTTGCGAGTCACATAGATTGGGTTTCAAATGTAATATTACAGGGGAGGAAATTGAAAGGCCAGCATTGAAAGCAGGAAAAAGTGAGGATTGGACTCAGCAAATGCCTCCTCCTCCTCCTCCTCCTTCTATTTATTTGTATCCCGCTTTCCTCCCAAAACTGGGACTCAGAGTAGCTTACAATTTGAAAGAAGAGTACAGTTAAAAACATACAAAACTGATGCATTAAAATAGAATTATTACAATATTAAAACAGATTACTCATCAAAAGAATAAAATACAATTTAAAAAGATAAAAGCACTTCAAAACAATATAATTAAAACAGTAAAAAAAAATTCCAGCCTGTTCTTTAAAGACTTTCTTTTTTAAAAGCCTGTCTGAATAAAAATGTCTTAGCTTGCCAATGCAAGGACAACAAAGAGGGGACCCATTCTGGCCTCCCTGGGAAGGGAGTTTCAGAGTCTGGGGGCAACCATTGAGAAGGCCCTGTCTTGTGTCCCCATCAACTGTGCTTGCGATGGTGGTGGGATTGAGAGAAAGGCCTTTCCTGATTATCTCAGAGCCTGGACCAGCTCATTCAGGGACATACAGTCTGCCAAATCGCCTGGACCTGAACCATATAGGACTTTATGGGTCATAACCAGCACTTTGAATTGTGCCTGGAAGCAATCTGGTAGCCATAGGTTATCACAGAGATAGAAAAAGGGCTGAAAATTAGCTCCATCTAGATTAGACTGACATTATATGAAACCCCCTGAAAAATTAAATGATGAGGTGGCAGGATAAAACTCTTATCTGGAATCATTCTCAGAGAAAAGCTTATTTGGGTTTTCCAGCAATACTACCCTGTATCTACATACAGTGGTCCCCCGGGTTACGAAAGTAATCCGTTCCAGGATTAATTTCGTAACCCGGAAGTGTTCGTAACGCGGGGGGGCCGCTTTTTTTGGTGCACAGCGCGCCGGAGTGCACTGTTTTAAAGGGCCCGGGTTGCTTTTTTCTTTCGCAACCCGGGCATTTTTTCGTAGACCGGGGCCGTTTTTCCGGCCCCGGCCATTTCGGGTCCCGGGGATTTCGTTCCCCAGGGGCTTCGTATCCCGGGGGACCACTGTACTATCTTCATGCTGTTGGTTGCAACATTTTACCTGGAGTACTGATTTGACACACTTAAGGGCAACTGTCCTTTAAATCTGTACCACAACTTCTATTTAAAGAAAAAAGTCAAGCTTTTAGAATATGAAAATAACTGGTTAAAAAATAATCCGTGGCAGCTTCTGTTTCCTACAGACGCATGCGCATGTGCATGCATACACACACGAATACTGAAAGTGGTTAATATGTCTCAAGTGTAACATATTCAACATTGATTTGTTTACCACATTTATTTGCCATCCAGCAGGAAAATGTCCTTGATGTGATTTAAAAACATAAAAACACAAATTGGTCAATTAAATAAAACCGAGAACAAGCAAGTCAGCTGATTCCAATACTAAAAGGTTGAAATATTATGATTGTCAGCAAAGAAACTGAAAACTACAGCAACCAATTAAGGATTAAATGCCTGCCAGAAGAGGAAGGGCCAAGCCCAGCATCTAAATATATATAGCAAGGATGCTAGAATGAATCCCGGAGATAGGGAGGCATTATCACGAGCATTTAGAGAAGGTCCTCCAAAAACAGTATTAGCAGTATTAGAGAGAGACAGAGAGAGAGAAAATGAATGAATGAATGAGGGTGTTAGCAGGATAGCATTGTAGCAACAAAGGGACTCCTGAATTGGGTTGGACAGCTAGAAAAGGGGACTGTGGCAGGAAATCAGATTGTAAAATCAGCCCCTTCTCCTTTCCCTACCCAAGTCATGCCCACTGACCACCCCAGATCAACACAATGATGCAACAGAACTTTCAAACAGGAAATTATAGCACAACAGAAGTGGAAAAGATAATAATTACTGGAATGTTTGTGTTCATTAAACAAAAAAACATTTAAAATAGTCTCTAGTCTAGGAGGACAAAAGAAGAGGGGGGATGTCATACAATGAACCTCAACTGACCATCGTGTAGTGGTTTGTGTGTTGGACTATGACTCTGGAGACCAGGATTCAAATCCCAGCTCGGCCATGAAACCTATTGGATGACTCTGGGCAAGTCACACTCTCTCAGTCTCAGAGGGTGACAATGGCAAACTCCCTCTGAAGAAACTTGCCAAGAAAACCCTGTGATAGGTTTGCCTTAGGGTCACCATGAGTAAGAAATGACTTGAAGGCACACAACACCAACAAACAACAAATGTGATTAACCTGTCTTGTGTGATAAGGTCCTTGTTGACCCTTCTGAGTAGATGCTTCTAGGCTATTGCTGTTTACACAGCATGAAAAAGTTATTTTTTGAACTGCAGCACTTAGAATTGTCATTGTGGCATGGCCAATGGCTATGCCTATGGTGGCTAAGGGATTTCAGAACTTACAGCCCCCCAAAAGTAACTTTCACAAGTTCTCTCATTCATCACAATGTGCCACAATGCAGTAGGAGATGTTTCGTTTTAAGTTTCTGAACTTAACTGTTTCTAATGTGGAGTTGAAGGCTTTCATGGCTGGCATCCATAGGTTTTTGTGGAGCTTTGAAAGGAACTCTTCTAGAACATGGCCACATAGCCACATAGCCCGAAAGCCCCACCCCAAATATTAACTGTTTCTGATGCTAATCCTTCACAGATGCTAAAATACACATAGGTATTTGGCTTGGTGCTAGAACGATTTCATTTCTGTTAGTTTTGAGGAAACTCCTGAAAGTGAATTATGTAGAAAGACTTGGTAGCAGTTAGAAGCCACTGAAGAGCTGGCCTAGCGATGGAGTTTCTTTTTGTAGCCCACTGCGACTGCCAAGGAAAGGGGGGACCCATTAGCAATCTTCACCAAGAGTGAATCCAAAACTGGGAGCTGACATATTTATGCCTCACTCACCCTTTCATTTTGTTCCTCACCAAAGGTTCAATGGATGGTTTGCTGGTGTTGTGGGGGGGGGAGGCTGTCTACAGCTGCTATAGTAACTGCGTGCAGAAGATGGCAAAATGCTAACAGGGGACAGAGAAAAGGCAGAATTACTCAACGCCTTCTTTGCTTCAGTCTTCTCAGAAAGGGCAAAGGGTGCTCAACCTAAGGATAATGGAACAGAAGACAGAATAGGGGAATTTCAGCACAGAATAAGTAAAGAGATAGTACAGGAATACCTGGTTAACCTAAATGAATATAAATCTCCAGGACCAGATGAACTACATCCTAGAGTATTAAAAGAACTGGCAAATGTAATATCGGAACCACTGGCAATAAACTTTGAGAACAGGAGAAGTCCCAGCAGACTGGAGGAGGGCAAACGTTGTCCCCATCTTCAAAAAGGGGGAAAAAAAGAGGATCCCAACAATTATCGTCCAGTTAGTCTGACATCAATTCCAGGAAAGAATCTAGAGCAGATCCTTAAACAGAGAGTCTGTGAACATTTAGAGGCCAATGCCATAATCGCAAAAAGTCAACATGGGTTTCAGAGAAACAAGTCATGTCAGACAAATCTGATCTCTTTTTTTGATAAAATTTCCAGCTTGGTAGATGAAGGGAATGCTGTGGATATAGTATATCTTGATTTCAGTAAGGCCTTTGACAAGGTTCCCCATGACATTCTTGCAAACAAGCTTGCAAAATGTGGGATAGACAAGTTAACTGTTACATGGATTTGTAACTGGTTGACTGGCCGAACTCAAAGGATGCTCAACAATGGCTCCTTTTCATCCTGGAGAGAAGTGACCAGTGGGGTACCATAGGGTTCTGTCCTGGGCCCAATGCTATTCAAAATCTTTATTAATGACTTGGATGACAGAATTGGGGGCATACTTATCAAATTTGCAGATGACACTAAACTGGGAGGAGTAGCTAATACCCCAGAGGACAGGATCAAAATTCAAAATGACCTGAATAGACTAGAAAGCTGGGCCAATGCTAACAAGATGAAATTCAACGCACTTTCTGTCACCATTTTCAGAGGCATGCAATTGTTGTGTGTCATCACTTCTGACTTATGGCAACCCTAAAGCAAACCTATCACAGGATTTTCTTGGCAAGTTTCTTCAGAAAGTTATTTGCACTGGGAGAAAAGCTTCAACTGGTCTGAATGGGTGCTTATATTTTACTGCACGTAGTAGCACTGGGAGACACAAATGTAGATTATCGTCATGTTCAGTGGGCAACATTTTATACTTCACCTGTCACTTACACTGGACTGAATCAGGCCTCCTGGGTCTGCAGTTTATTTTTAAAAACCCTTTCATGCAGTTTCTAACTATATGATGTCACATTGTCTCATTCGGACCTTAGATCTTCTCTCCTAATGGAGGACTCATCTCTGCAATCCTCTGTGACACACTTGCTATGCACTGTGCAGGCAGACTGCTCAGCTAGACATTGTGTTAAATCAGCTTTGTGTGTTTTGTGATTTTTTCCCCTCTCTCTCCTCTCTTCCTTAAAACAGCAAACGAAGGGGAGGGACAGGGAATGATGTCAAGTCTGACCCTAAGATGCTGAACTAGGGATACAAGTGGAACCTCAAATATAATTGACTCATGTTGTCACTTTTGGCTGGATGAATTTGCTTCATGAAATGATGTGATGCTTACAAAGAATGGGAGACCAGGGTCTATTTCAATGACACAATAGCATTTTGATACCACTTTAACTGCCACAGGTCCAACCTGTAGATTCCTGGATTGGTAGTTTTGTGAGATATTTAGAATTCACTGCAGGATAATTCCAACTACACATCCCAGGTTTTGCAAGAGGTAGTGATGGGCGATCAAGTGGTATGATGCAAATCCTCTCCAGGCTGGCCTTGAAGTTCAAATTCTTGTGCTCCTCTTATCCTTCAGGCACTTCTCTGGATCTGGTACTTGGACATCATGGTGACTACTGTAGCGGACAAGTGGCTGTGCTGATCAGAGGGTTAGGTATGGTAAGGTGTGACTGAGTCCTCCTTATCAAATTTTAAATGAAAACATTCAGACAGAGTTGTTAAAACTAAAACCAGTAAAGATTTATATGGGACAGTGTGGTGTACTGGTCTGAGTGCTGATTAGGACTCTGGAGACCAGGGTTTGAATCCCTGCTCAGCCATGGAAAACCACTTGTCACACTCTCTCAGCCTCAGAGGAAAGCAAAGGCAAACCCCCTCTGAACAAAACTTGCCCCCCCCCCAAAAAAAAACCAGTGATAGGTTTACCTTGGGGTTTCCATAAGTTGGAAATGTCTTGAGGGCACAGAACAACAAAGTTAAACATGAAATCCCTGCACTTTTTCCACTTTCTCTTCTCCCCTGACCCTGTCCAAAGACTTTACCATAGGAGAAAAGAGAGGCAAAACCAATTGGGAGGATAATAGCTTTCTCCTGGTAGCACTTCTGTCAAAGAATGCATTTTGCTGAATAGATTTTTCTCATTTGGCAAAAGGCACACTTCGATGACCATATCTGGAAGAGAAAGGAAGTGCTATGAGGGTGTGAAGAGTGATACAATGGAGTTTATCACATGGGAAGAATTTCTCTCAATTGCGAAAGGAGCCAATTCGCAATTACGTGAATTCGCTAGTTTAGCGAAATTACGTGAAATGTGATTGCATTCAGAATGCGTTCAGAATGACTTCCCATTTCCTGAAAATGACCCCCCTATTGCCCGAAATTGTATGAGATACTCTAATATGCAATTACGTGAAACCCTATGATTGCGTTCGGAATGACTTCCCATTGCCCAAAATTGCGTGAGATACACTCATTCACAATAACATGAAACCCCATGAATGCGTTCGGATTGCCATTGCATTATATCCCCAAATTCCGTCGTATGATAAACACCATAGAAAGTTGCTACTCTTCCAATCAATTCTAGCTAGTAAGCAAGCAAAATCTTATCTGGGAGACAGGAATAGATTGAGCAACTCAGTAGAAATCTTCTGTTTAACCTGTGTGTCACAAATGCAGAGTTTCTGTTCACATCTGTTTGAACTCCTACTCAGCTGCAGTGGAAAACTGAGCTATAGTCCCCCCCACCCCCAAATAACTTTTACAAATAGGCCAGATTGGACCTTGAGCACTGCAAGTACTGCAATGCTTTTTGAAATTTCCACTCCACCTTTCAGTTCAGAAAAACAAATACAGTTGGGGAGAAAGATGCCTGAAAACTGCCATATCCTGTTGCCTAACCACTTCTTCAGCTTTAGTTTTAGTGGCTTAACTGTTTCTGGATTATTGTCTTCAGCAATAATTTTAAGAATTCACATACCTATAGTGTTTGGGTTTTTTTTCCTCTTGGATGCACTTTTTAAGGGGCAGTCTTAACAAATTATTGAAAATAGCTTTCTCCTTTTTCCTGTACTCTTCAGGCATTTGTTCTTAACAATTTCTGATGATCATTAAAAAGAGATGAAGGAAATCTAACAGTAAGAGAATTGATGCAAGCCTGTGTTCTCAAAAAGGAAGCTAAAACAGTAGAAGGATGGGCCAAAAACTGTTCCTAAAATAAAATTTTGTAGAGTTTCAACTGAGGTCAATTGACCATGACGTTGGGGGCGGGGGGTGCCTGAGATTTGTTTTATGACTGGATTTATGAGATGGCCTTTTATCTCCTGTGTTCCATGGCTTACCACTTCTGTTGAACCTATGAAGCATATGTAATATATTATGCAGAAAACCACTGAGATTTTTTTTTTTTGAGATTTAGCATTTAATGTTATCAATACAGTTGTCCCTCTGTATCTGCAGATTCTTTATCCATCCACGACGTGAAAATATTCATTTTGTTATCCGGGGGGGGGGGGGGGGGGCGTGTCCCAGAACCAAACTGAAGGCCCGTTGTATATTGCTGAAACCCATTTTAATATTTTGTTGTTCACCTTGGACTAACCAAAAGCAAATCCTCAGACAGCAAATTGGAGGTGTAATGAAAGAGTGGGAAATGATTATTTAAATTGTTAGTGCTATATTTTTACTGCTAGAGGCAAAGAGACATGCTTGAGAATTTTTTTGTCTCATGCGCTGGTGTAACCTGACTGGCTTTAGCTATGATGCAGTTTAATTTGGAGGGTTGAGGGTGGCACTATATGAAACCCTACCTCAGAGAGCAAAATGACTTAGGTGATCTCTGTGCTCAGTCAAAATGATTCAGGACTCATGATGTCAGTCCTGAGCCATTGTTATGGTTAGGTCCTAGCTGATTAGATGGGATGGAACAGCCTGAATCCAGACTGAAACGGAAGGGGTTGGAAACCAGGTGTTCCACGGAAGATCAGGAGACTTCAGTAGCCATTTGGAGAGTCTTGTGGTACAACGTATTGTTTGGAAGTAAGCCCCATGGTATTCTGTGGGGTCCATTCTCAAGCGTGCATAGGATTTTAGTCTTCGAGCTGGAAAATCAGAATACAAAGTCACTCTCTCTCACACACATGCACTGTGAAGGTGACATTACTCCACACAGTCCTGAAAATCCAGGTCACTGGCTTGAGTGTGGTTCTGTATTTAGCATTATTCCTGCAGTCACAGGTACTTTTATCAGCTAGGGATGTGTTTTATCAGTTACACTTCGTACACTGTATGGGACTTTTTTGGAAAACGGAGAGCCTACTTACCATTATTATGCATATATTAATTGATTCAGTATTTATTACAATGTCTTTCATGTAAGACTGCCCTTGATGACTGCTCAGAAGCTTCTGCCAATTTGAAATGTCAATCCCTCACCCTTTTTAGGGGTGATAGAGATCTTGTAGCACCTTTCAGACTGAAATAAAGAAGTTCAGAAGTAGACTGAAGTCTACAAAAGCTCATGCTGCCAACTTTTTTTTTATTTCAGTTTGTCTCAAAGGTGCTACAAGATCTCTCTACGTACTGATTCTACAGACTAACATGGCTATATCTTTGAATTCTTTTTAGTGGGTGAATATTAACATATTATTCTAATACTGTGCCAGTTACACTGGCTGACTGTTCACCATGTTCGTCTGATCTTGAACACTTTAACTTATAGAACCCATGAATATACTGCCTATCCCACGAATGTAGTGCTCCAATTATTATATAGGATCGTGTTAGAGAGCACCTTTCCCCCTGATGGAAAGAAAGCCCTGTTTAGAATCTCTCTGTTTGAAAATGGCTTGGGGATAGAGCAGAGTCTTTATTCTGTTGGCCCCATCATTATGGAAATTGCTTCTTGTTAACGTCCAAAGAAGATCAAGTCTGTATGCTTTGGGAAAAGCCAATAAATTTAATCTGACAAGCTTTAAAAGAGATCAACTAATTTTCAACAGTGATTATATTTTTATGTGAAGGAACTTCAACTGATGGTTGCGTGTCTACTGACTGACTCAATTGCACAGGCAATGATTTATGTTACAGGGATGGGGAGTATGTAACCTTTCAGATGATCTGGATGGATTCCAAAGGAATTCCATCAATACTGATTGATCTTGACTGACTGACTTAATTGCACAGGCAATAAATGTTACAGGGCTGGAGAGTTTGTACTCTTTAAGATGATTTTAGATTCCAGCATCCAGTAGTCCCAGCTGTCTTGGCCAGTGTAGGGCTTTAAATCTTAGGATGTGGCCCTGCATTTCATGATCTGCCCCCCTTCCCTGCCTGGGAGTGAGGAGAGGAGTATCAGGGTGACAGCGCTGTCATTAACATTTTTTCCTTCATGTTGCTGGTCCTTGATATGGCAGGCATCTTCAGAGCAGGGGGATCTGTCGGTCCAGGCAAGGATCTGTTTAGTTATGCCTTTACCTTCTGAAGGTTGTTCACTGGAGAGTGAGGGCATTCAGCATAAGAAAAGCTGCCTCAATATAGGTTGTATCAGAAACCACTTAATATGACACTATAGAAACACTATTTTGTGGCTTTTCCTAACTTACTAGTTCTCTAAGCTCTGTTCCCACCATGGTTACCCTACTCTAAATAGTTGAAGGCAAAGTATAATTTCCTTTCTTGGTCTGGAGTGCAGGTGGATTCCAAATATCATGATATGGGTGTCTCTCTTCTTCAGCTCTGTTGAAGCATGTGAGTCTTATACTCTTGATTTCTCTTCCCACCTCTCTTTTCTGTGTCCTTTTTCTCTTTTTCCTCTCCTCACCACAGCTCCTGACTCTTCACTTATTTCATTTTTATATGCAAGAATTAATAACTTTAAAAGTTTTCTCCCTGATCGATGTGATTTTGTTAGTTTTTATGCATTTTTGAAAAATTTTGAACTTCAGTACTTGCGAAAACCTCAAAACCAAATTTGAATTACTTGGTGCTCATTAAATCCTTCTTAAACAGAAGCCGAGGAGTGTTCATACTCCTGGTTCTGGCAGCACTAAATATTGTGGGCAGATACCAAATAAAAAGTGGTTGGAAATTTCCTCAGTGGTGTGTCACTGTGTCAAGATACCTTTTTGGTAGGTAGGGATCTAACAACATTGTGCCATGTGTGAGATCATGGCTGTGGTGCTGTTGTGTAATAATTTGTGCAACTACACAATCCATCATCACTATGCTAGTCTATATTTACTTTACTCTAAAAGTGTGTAGGATTTTGTTTTGAAAGTAATCTTAAGTTACTTTTGGCACCTGAACTGACATTTATTATCCCACTGAGAAGAAGACAACAGAAACTTGGGTGAGGGGCCCAGCTATGAATGAGTATGTCTATGGTTCTAGAGAACCAGCTTGTTTCTTTCAACTGTCCCCTTTTGCTACTATTAATTAGACCAAGAACACAATGTGAAAAAAGCTATCTTCTCTGGAATAAAGTGGTATTCCCCATCACCATGTACAGATGCAAGAGCTGGGCAGTGAAGAAAATGAAGAAAGCCAACAGAAAGAAAATCAATGCATTTGAGATGTGGTGCTGGAGGGGAGTGCTGAGGATACCATGAACAGCCAAAAAGCCAAACAAATGGGTCCTTGTACAGTACAGATCAAGTGTGAACTCTCCCTGGAAGGTGACTAAGTTGAGGCTGTTGTACTTTGACATCGTGTTGTGCATCAAGAGAAGGCATAACTGATGAGGAAAGAAAATAATGTTAGGAAAGGTAGAGGGCAGCAGAAAGAAAGGAGGACTGCATGCCTAAGGCTAGACTCAATTAGGAAGGTTATGGGCCTGAATTTACTATAGGACCGAAGCAGATGCCTCATCCACAGAGTCATCATGAGTCGGGGATGACTCAAGAGCAGTTAACACACTGGTCTCACTTTGCTCCCTGATCACAGTAGTGACACCCTTGCTGTTCCCACTCTCTACCCATTCTGTTCACTCTGTATGTGTGGAAGGGGATTGCAAAGGGAGCTTTTCATATATGGAAGAATCAGGCAACCGTTCCATAGAATCAGCAGTTGAAGAAGACATAATCAGGTAGGGAGACTCAGTCTGAAGGAATCAAGGGAGCAGGGACTGACAAGACACTTTGCATGCCCCTCCCTGTCCCTGTGGGAAAAGAAAGCTGATCTGCACTAAACCCTTTCCTTAGGATTGTTGACTATTCTGGGAATAATAAAAAAGACCCTTGAGGGCTGCTTTGAGCCTTTTGGCTACCAGTTGCCTATCCTTAAACTACACGTGGACTTCTCCTACGCAGAATAGTATTATGACTCCTGCTGAGGTGTCTGTTTCTGCTTGTGCAATGATCTGTCGTGCTAGGGAAAAGGACTTGTATTTAATTGAGGCCTTTTTGATTAGGAGGGTTGCTTTAACCAGTTTTGCAGCCTGTGTTGTTACTTGTTGGAAACAGATGTTTCTTCAGCCTTACCTCTCTGCTTTTATTCCCACTCACTTTTTTGTTAGCTGTGTTTTTGTCCATGCCATCCAGTAGTTGGTGTGCTCTGCAGCTATTTGCCGAGTAAGCTACTTTGGATAACTAATTCTGCTTGCAGAAACAGTAGCTCTCAAACAGAGTTTGGAAAAATTATTTTTTGATTATGGTTCTGAGAATCTCCAAACTGGCATGGCTACTGGCCTTCCTAACAGGGGATTCTGGGGTTTGTAATCCAGAAAAAAACCTCACTTTTCCAAATTATGCTTGAAAACATAGGCCACATTTGCTCTCTTTTTGCCGAAACACAAGGGAGCTTTTCGAAACCATCCTTTTTTCGATGCATCCATGGAACCAATATTTCATTTTTCATGGAATTGTTTCAGAGCAGAAGTGTTCTTCATAGAAACAGAATCCAAAAATGATGCAAACGTGGAAAAATAGATAGTTTTTATTTCACCATCATTAACTACCGAACCTGACCTAAAATCTTTAAAGATGGCATTTTCTTACTTTTCTTTCCAACTGAGGATTTATGACTACATAGGATCTTATCAGATGTCGGAAATTGGAAGTATAATCCAATGGTAATCCGAACGCAATCATGGGATTTCACGTTATTGCGAATTAAAGTATCTCACACAATTTCGGGCAAAAGGGAAGTCATTCCGAACGAAATCATGGGTTTTACCTTATTGCGAATTAAAGCATCTCACGCAATTTCGGGCAATGGGGGATCATTTTCGGGTAATGGGAAGTCATTCTGAATGCATTCTGAACGCAATTGGAATTCACACGAATTCACTCGAATTGGCTCCATTCGCAATAAAGAGAAATTCCTCCCATCTGATAAGGTCCATAGTAAACCAGGGGGCATGACTTGTAGTTCTCCAAGTGTTGCTGGGTTCCTGTTCTGCCATGGCAGCAGTTTGTTTATCCATTCTGGGGTTTATTCCAGACTTTAAAGAGCTACACAGAATGTTGTAATCTTTTACTTTCAATATTTACTTTCAAATCTGAAATAAAGCCCAGAATGTCTTCACTGCTCTTTCAATATCAGTTTCACTAGCCATCGCTGTCCCTCTCCATTGGCTTCGCTGGTCAGGGTTGAAGGGAATTCCAGTCTTCCAGTCACTGAAGGACCAAATAGTGCTCACTCCCCATGATAAACTGAACATATGAAGTTTATACTGGACATGGCTGCCAATGCTTCTGCCATAGTTGCTCCCAAAGAATCTTGAGCAT
This sequence comes from Urosaurus nigricauda, assembly GCA_034509955.1. Taxonomy (NCBI): domain Eukaryota; kingdom Metazoa; phylum Chordata; class Lepidosauria; order Squamata; family Phrynosomatidae; genus Urosaurus; species Urosaurus nigricauda. The sequence continues at coordinate 137,198,714 of JAOEGL010000002.1, forward strand.
TGTCATTTTCTTGAGGATTTGTTGTTATTTCTGGACCCAGTACAAGGTGTTGGTTATTACCTTTAAAGTCCTAAATGGCTTGGGTCCAACCTATCTTCGGGACTGCCTCCTTCCATATAATCCTCCCCGCACACTTAGGTCCTCTGGGTGGAATCTGTTACAGCCTTATAAAACAAGGCTGTCCATGATCTCCCAGAGGATTTTCTCAGCTATTGCTTCCGGATTGTGGAACGGCCTGCCGGACTAGATTTCTCATATTACCATCCTAAACAGCTTTTTAAAAGCTGCAAAGAAGGATCTATTCCAGCAGGCCGTTCCTGGAGAGAAGGAAAATCTAACTGCTGTACTCCGACCTCACCTTAGTCACCTTAGTCACGGTATAGTGTTTACTGTACAGTGGTCCCCCGGGATACGAATCCCCCGGGTTAAGAAAACCCCGGGACCCGAAACCGGCGGGACCAAAAATTATCCCCCGGGATCCGAAAAAAAGGGTCGTCCCTTTTCCTCCGAGGCCAGGCTTCGGAGGAAAAGGGACAGACTCCCATCCCTTTTCCTCCGAGGCCAGGCTTCGGGGGACAAGGGACGGAAAGGAAGGCCCGATCCCGCCGGATCGGGCCTCCTTTCGTTGGGCGCGGAGGCCCAGGCTGGCTGGAGAAGCCAGCCTGGGCCTCCGCGCCTGACGCGAAAGGAGGCCCGATCCCGCCGGATCGGGCCTCCTTTCGTTGGGTGCGGAGGCTCAGGCTGGCTTGGGAAGCCAGCCTGGGCCTCCGCGCCTGACGCGGAAGGAGGCCCGATCCCGCCGGATCGGGCCTCCTTTCGTTGGGCGCGGGATCGAAAGGAGGCCCGATCCGGCGGGATCGGGCCTCCTTCCACGTCAGGCGCAGAGGCCCAGGCTGGCTTCCCAAGCCAGCCTGGGCCTCCGCGCCCTACGAAAGGAGGCCCGATCCGGTGGATCGGGCCTCCCTTTCGCGTCAGGCCCGGAGGCCCAGCCTGGCTGGGGAAGGGAACTTTCCCTTCCCCAGCCAGGCTGGGCCTCCGCGGCTGAGGAAAGGAAGGCCCGATCCTCCGGATCGGACCTTCCCTTCCCCAGCCAGGAGGCCCCCGCGGCTGACGAAAAGAAGGCCCGATCTGCTGGATCGGACCTTCCTTTCCTCAGCCAGGAGGCCCCCGCCAGGCCCGGGGAACGGATTACCTATTTCCTATGGGAAATAGGCCCCGGGTTACGAAATTTTCGGCTTACGAAAAAGTAGCCGGAACGAATTAATTTCGTAACCCGGGGGACCACTGTATTAATTTTTAAGTATGTTTTAACTCTTACATTGTATTTGGCGGGTGTGTGTGTGAAGGATTTGGATTGTATGTTTTTTAAATCTTTGTAAGCTGCCCCGATTGCATCTTGTAGAGGGGCAGGATATAAATAAATTGTGTTGTTGTTGTGTGCCTTCAAGTCATTTCCAATTTATGGTGACCCTAAGGTGAGCCTATCATAGGGTTTTCTTGGCAAGTTTCTTCAGAGTGGATTTGCAATGGCATTCCTCTGAGGCTGAGAGTGTTTGACTTGCCCAAGGTCATCCAGTGGGTTTACATGACTGAGTCGAAATTCAATCCCTGGTCTCCAGAGTCATAGTTCAACACTCACACCACTACACCACACTGAGGATGCTCAGACCCTTTTCTTAGAGAATCCTACAATCATTTACTCTCCATCCCTGGGGTCACTCTCCATCCCTGGGAGCAGAGCATTTCTATTTTATTTATGTATTTATTTGATTTATACCCTGTCTTTCTCTCAGAATGGAATTCAAGGAAGCTAGCTAGCTCTGGGACATTTTTCAAGAGCAAAAGGAGCAATGTCATCTTCTGGAGTACCCAGGAAATTTGTTGGCTCTGGCAAATGAACAAACCTAAATGATAACAAGGCTCCAGTTTTTACAATTGTTTGTTTAATTCAGAGGAAGTCAGAAAATGATATAATCAGGCAAATTATTAACTTTGACTGAGTGAAACATGGCATGATTGAACATGGTCTGCCAGAATTTTTGGAATCTTCTTATGAGTTTGTTTATGGGGGCAATTTTGACCAGCGCATGCATCTCAAGATTTGCCATTATACCAGTGGTTCTCAAATGGTGGGGCAGAAACCCAGGGGACAGGAGCATTGGAGGCCCTGATATTCAAAATTTTATATGTAAAATTTATACATGTGTTGATTTAAATATTGAATTTGTTCAAATAAAACTGTTCTAATTTGAACAATGTTATTTCCTTATAAAATGTTAAAATATGAATATACATGAATCTGTTAATGAAAATACACACACTGAATAAACAAAATATTTTTATTCATATACTACATTGTGTGGGTGTATGTGCATGTGTCACAACATGACATGTGCATGTCAAAGGGGATAATAAGTTGGAGTACCACTGCTCTATACGGTACCACTGTTCCCAAAATGGAAATCCCCAAAGTTCACTTACACTGCAGGGCTGTCAGATAAATCAGTTCTGATTTAGATCAGAGTGTGGAAACATTACTGAATTAGTGCCAGCTGGGAAAGATTTTTTGGGAGTTATAGTCCAAAACAGTAACTTTTCTAAGGTTACTTTCATGCTTACATTCTTTCCCATATCCATATAAAAATACAAATTTACACTAATCCTGGAGTTGTATCCCAAGTATTTCCCTCTGATTGATTTCAATGAGAAGGAGCAGGCCCCGTCATCAACAATTACTCTCCTTCTATATCAGTCACTTGTCAAGATCAAAGCATCTCTTGTGTATGAGAGAGGTGATGCACTAAATATTTACTTGTGTTTATTTTGGACATTTAACTCCTACCATCAGCTCTAGCTTCCACTGTCTCTGGAATCAATGTCCAAAATAAATATGACATTTTGTTCTTGTACCATGTGTCATTCTCTCCTGCATATGCCCAAGGAATTCTGGGACTGCTATTTCTTGGGACAATGTATGACATATAGATTGCTCAGACAACAGATTATTATTTTTGTTGTTATTAATATCCTGCCCTTTCCCCAAAAGTGGGACTCAAACCAGCTTCCAAGATTAAAAATGGTACAATTAACAACATAGGAAAGTGTTACATTAAAACAGAATTAAATTATTACAATATTAAAACAGATTGCATATAAAAGAATAAAATATAGTTAAAAAGATAAAAGTGTTTAAAACACTTTAAAAGAATACTAAACCTTCTTTTTAAATGCCTGTCTGAACAGGAAGGTCTTAGCCTGCCAGCAGAGGGACAACAAAAAGCGGGCCATTCTCATCTTCCTGGGAAGGGACTTCCAGAGTCTAGGAGCAGCCACGGAAAAGGCCCTTTCTCATGTCCCCACCAACTGTGCTTGTGATGGGGGTGGGACAGAGAGAAGGACCTCTCCTGAGGATCTCAGAGTCTGGGCTGGCTCATACAGGGAGATACAGTCTGCCAAGTAGCCTGGACCTGAGTCCTATAGAACTTTATAGGTCATGACCAGCACTTTGAATTGTGCCTGGAAACAAACTGGCAGCCAGTGGAGCTGTTTCAGCAGGGGTGTTGTACGGTCTCTGTAACCTGCTCTTGTTAACAGTCTGGCTGCAGCTCTTTGGACCATCTGCAGTTTCTGAACAGTCTTCAAAGGCAGCCCCAAATAGAGCGTGTTACAGTAGTCTAAACAGGATGTAACCAAAGCATATTCCACCGTACATGCTCAAGGAATGGGTGCAATTGGGGCACAAGCTTTAGAAGTTTGAGCATCCTCAGTGTGGTGTAGTGGTGTGAGTGTTATCAGCTCTTTTGATTTCTCCTATCATCTGTACGCTGATGACACTCAGCTGTATCTTTCTACCCCTGACCTTTTGCCGGGGCTTGAACAGCAAGTTTCTTCTTGTCTGGCAGCGGTCTCTCAATGGATGCGGCATCACGCTTGAAGCACAACATGTCCAAGACAGAGCTCCTTGTTTTCCCACCTAAACTACTCACCCTCCAATACTCCTTTTCTGTTTCTGTTTCTGTTGATGAATCTCCATTTAACTGGTCCAGGAAGCCTGTAGTTTTGGTTTCATTTTTTACTCTTCTCTGTAATTTATCCCCCACATCCAGAGGCCACAGCCAAGGCCTGTCGATTTCATCTTTACAACATTGCCAAAATCTGTCCATTTCTCTCGGCCCCTATTGCCTTGGCTCTGGTCCATGCCCTAGTGGTCTCATAACTAGATTATTGTAACCTTCTTCTGGCAGGGCTTCCTCTCTCTCACCCCCATCCTTTAATCTCTGTCCAGCATTCAACTGCACATATTATTACACTCAAACGCCACTTTGACCATGTTTCTACTCTATTATCTTCCCTTCATTGGCTCCCCTTCCCCATTCAGTACAAGCTTTTGTTATTGACTTTTAAAGCCCTGCACGGGCTGGTCCCTCCTTACTTATCTGAACCTCTTTCTCCTCACACTCCTTCTCGTACCCTCCTCCACTCTGGTAGTCAAGGTCTCTTGGCCCAGCCTAGGATCTCCACTGCTCCATCCCAGATTCGTCCCTTCTCACTTGCTGCCCCTCACTCCTGGAAGCTCCTCATTACTTCTCTAGCCAGTTTTAAAACTGTGTTAAAGACTACTTTTTTTCAGGGAAGCATTCCCAGAACTGGGACTCAGAGCAGCTTCACAACATTAAAAGACCTAGCCTAAAGAACAAGGCCCTCCCTCCATGCCATCTACCATTTTCCAGCCTTGGAGGGAGTGTAAAGGCAGGCCCAATGCCATCAGGTCTAGCCAGAGCAAGAAGAAGGGCCCTCCCTCCAGTCCATCTGCCATGGTCCAGCCCTCTGAGGGAGAGAAGATCCACTGGACCTGATTCCTTTCCCCACCACTTTTCACTTCTCCTTCTGTGTCATGTCTTTTTAGATTGTATGCCTGAGGGTAGGGAACCGTCTATTTTAATTGATTGTACATACAGTGCTGTGTAAATATACAGCGCTATATAAATGAAGCTTAATAATAATAATAATAATAATAATAATGTGCAAAAGGACTCGTTGTCATTGCAGAGACGTGGGCCTACAGGTTCAGAGTCGAGTCCAGGAGTGCTCCCAAACTGCAAACCTATGTCTTCAGGGGGAGCGTGACCCCATCTAACACAGGCTGTACAGGCTGTATCCCTATTCCCTGACCTGCCTTCTGACTAACCAGGAGTACCTCTGTCTTGTCTGGATTAAGTTTCAATTTGTTTGCCCTCATCCAGTCCATTACCGATGACAGACACTGGTTTAGGACCAGGACAGCCTCCTTGGATTGAGGTGGAAAGGAGTAGTAGTGTTGAGTGCTATCTGCATCTCACTCCAAAACTCCAAATGACCTCTCACAGTGGTTTCATGTATGTGTTAAATAACATAGAGGACCACACAGAACCCTGAGGGCCAATGACCAGGGTGTCAAGCAGGAGTCAACCAGCACCATCTTTGGGGTTCACCCCTTCAGGAGTTAACGGAGCCTATGTAGAACAGTACGTCTAAGCCCGATCCCAGAGAGGCCGCCCAGAAGGATACCATGGTCGATGGTATCAAAAGCCGCTAAGAGGTCCAGCAGAACTAACAGGGATACACTCCCCCCGTGTCCAGTTCCCTGTGTAGGTAATCCACCAAGGAGACCAAGTCTGTCTCTGTTCCATAACCAGGCCTGAAACAGATTGAAATGGATCTAGATAACCCGTTTGATCAGAAATCCCTGATGTTGGGAAACCACCACCAGATATTAGTTTAAATGAGCAAACTTTCTGCAGAATGATCCAGCCCACAAACAACTGTTCAGAATGTGACTCGTTCAGCTCTAATGCTGCATATGGTTGGATCAGTTATTGTTAACTGTCCTCGAGTCAATCTCGACTCATGGCAACCCTGTGGATGAGACATCTCCAAGACTCCCTGTCCTCCACTGCTCTGCTTAGGTCCTGTAAACTCATAACCATGTTCTCCTTAATAAAGTCCATCCATCTAGCATGTGGCCTTCCTCTCTTTTTACTTCCCTCCACCTTTCCTAGCATTATTGTTTTTTTTTTTCCAGTGAGTTCTCCCTTCTCATTATGTATTTGAAGTATGCCAGTTTTGTCATCTTTGCTTCCAGGGAGATCTCTTGCTTGATCGGTTCCAGGACCCACTCGTTTGTCTTTTTGGCTGTTCATGGGATCCTCAGCACTCTTTTCCGGTATTTTTCTCATAGTAATGAGATTTCAGGTTGGGCTGCCCCCTTGCAGCAGATTTACAATCCACACTTCCCTCCCACTGGGACCTTGAATACAGTGAAACTCATTATCCAAACACAGCATACCATCAGCCCTATAAAAATCCAAGAAAGGGCAGTTGGCGTCACCCAGTGCGGTAAATATTAATGTCGCACACACCCATTCACCTTCTCCCATCCCACATCCTTAGAAATTTTTTTTGTGATGATGTTATTCATAAATTCCCACATATCACCCTCTCTGTCCACGGATTCTTTATCCACCAGTTCAAGCATTCACAGCTTCAAAATATTTAATAATATATAAATTCTTAAAAGCAAACCTTAATTTTGCCATTTTATATTGCAATTAATGGGGCTTGAACATCCATGGATTTTGGTATCCACGGGGGGTGGGGGGGGGGGGTGGGTCCTGGGACAAAACCCCAGTGGATACCAAGGACCCACTGTAATTATGACATAAACAACTAGCAACATTAAAATTATTAATAGTCATACATTTAAATTACAATGTCATATGCACAGACAATTTTTTAGGTCCTTTAGTGCAATTCTACGATCATCTTTTGGCACACATTGACCACAGAATTGCATTGGAGGACCTGGAGATTCCTAGAGAAGGGTTCTCTCAGGTTAAAAAAAGTTTAAAAAAAATTTGCGTGTTTTCCACCTTCATGGGGGTCCTGTGCTCCTAGCCAGTGAATGTGGAGGGTCCACTGTAGTACATAAACTCAGTCCCATTTTGCCATCCCAATGTCCTGTTTTCAACTAAAGGAAATAAGGCCAGCCTGTACAAAAGCTCTTGTTTAATTTCTGGATTAAGGGTGCCTTAGGTAACAGAACAGGTCATAGAATCTGTGCCAGAAATTTGGAGAGCTTTGTTAATCCAGGTGGCATTGCAATGCCCTCTATCAGTCTTGGGGAACCCATGGCCCTCCAGATATTTTTGGAATGCAACTCCCATCAGGCCTAGTCAGCAAAAGCCCCATAGAAGTACAGCCTGTTCCCCATGGAAGTACAGAATTCTCCCACCACTGTCCACTATTGTTTTTCCTTTGCCAGGAAAACTTAGTCTAGCTTGAACGTCATCATTTTCAAAACACTTCCGTAAATAGGTTTTTACATAGTTAAATTGCTGCCCTCTCTCACCTCATATTATCTCCTTTTCTTTGGCTGCATCCTGCACTGCAGAAATAATCCAGATTGATACAACTTTTAATTGACCTGGCTCCATGCTATGGAATCCTGGGAACTGTAGTTTGTTGTGACACAAGAGCTATCTGGATCTTATCAGATGTCAGAAATTGGAAGTATAATCTAAGGGCAATCCGAACACAATCATGGGGTTTCACGTTATTGCGAATTAAAGTATCTCACACAATTTCGGGCAAAAGGGAAGTCATTCCAAACACAATCATGGGTTTTACCTTAATGCAAATTAAAGCATCTCACGCAATTTCGGGCAATGGGGGGGGGGTCATTTTTGGGTAATGGGAAGTCATTCTGAACGCATTCCGAATGCAATAGGAATTCACGTAAATTTGTTAAACTAGCGAATTCACGTGAATTCGAATTGGCTCCATTTGAAATTGGGAGAAATTCCTCCCATCTTATAAGGTCCTCTGACAGAGAAGGCTAAACATATCACAGAACTACAATTCCCAGATTTCAATAGCATGGAGCCGTTGCAGTTAAAGCAATGTGAACCCGGATTATTTCTGCACTGCGGATGTAACCTAAATCAGGTAGGCAACTGGAATATCAGATGATGGGCATATGGTAATAGTTAAGACAGCAAATTTGTTTATGCTTTTCAGACATTTAATGCAATCCCCCCCCCCCAAGTTAATTCAAGCTCCACCTGATAAATCAGACACTTACAATGGTGGGTGGGTGTATAATATACCTGGCTGCATATGAATTTATATTTCATGAATATTCCTAATTTGTTGCTGAAATAAAGAACAAGAATAAGATGGAAGAGATCCAATTGTCCAAAACACCCTGCAGAAATAATCCAATTTGAGACTGCTTTCTTTAACTGCCTTGGCTCAATGCTAGGATATTGTGGGAACTGTAGTTTTGTGAGACATTTTGCCTTCTCTGTCGCAGTGCTGTGGTGCCACAAGAAACTACAGTTCCCAGGATTCCCTGGCACTAAGCCAGGGCAGTTAAACTGGATTATTTATGTAGTGTGTTTTGATCCATGTGGTTTAATTGTTGTCATTTGGCATTAAGAGGAATTGCTTTTCATGCAAGCTGCACGTGTACATTTATCATTCTTGAACAATTGCATGTTTGGGGCAATCCCACCTTGGAAAACTACACCCACCAGTCAGAATTAGCTGGTGTTGGGCTAGAGAAACCAGTAATCTGACTTTGTATAAAGCAGTCAGCATGGTAGTGGCTTGAACATATGTCTCTGGAGAACAGGGTGTGAATCCCCACTCAACTACGGAAACCCATTGGGGTGACCTTAGGCAAGTCACACGGTCTCAGCCTCAGAGGATGGCAATGGCAAACCTCCTCTGAAGAAACTCATCAGAAATGATTTGAAGGAACACAACATAATCAGCAATACAGCAAAGTACATTATCATCCAAAATCCACAAAACAGGGATACCTTTATCGGAACAACCAAAATGCACAGTATAAATGTTGTGAGCTTTCGAAGCTCCACTGGGCTCTTCCTCAGGCAAAAGTGTTTAAAACGATACAGGAGAAAGAAAGAAAGAAAATTTGATGTCAATAGTCATAGCCCTGCATTTGGTCAAGATGTTGTGGTTTTTATTGTTAATTCAGATGGTATTGGATGGGTTTTCATACAGGTGGACTGCTCTTCCTTCTGGCCATGTGGGTCCTAGGAGACCAGAAAATAGACTTTAAATTCAATTAGCAGGAAAAACTTATCAACCATAAAGTAGTGACTTTTTCACATGGATCAGAGATGGGAACAGGGTAACCAGACATCCTCCTTTTCCAGGAGACATCCCACATTTCAATCTTCTGTCCATAAGGCATTCCAAAATGCCCTCCATTTTGAGCATGACAAAGAATCATGGACTTACATTGGAGTTTATCACATGGGAGGAATTTTTCCCAGTTTCGAATGGAGCCAATTTGAATTCACATAAATTCGCTAGTTTAGCAAATTTACGTGAATTCTAATTGCGTTTGGAATGTGTTCAGAATGACTTCCCATTTCCCGAAAATGACCCCCATTTCCCAAAATTGCATGAGATATTCTAATACGCAATTATGTGAAACCCTATTATTGTGTTCGGAATGACTTCCCATTGCCCGAAATTACTGAGATACACTAATTCACAATGGACTCTTTCAGATGTGGGAAATTGGAAGTATAATCCAGTGGCAATCCAAACGCAATCATGGGGTTTCACGCTATTCCGAATTAGAGCTTCTCACGCAATTTCGGGCAAAAGGGAAGTCACTCCGAATGCAATCATGGGTTTCATGTTATTGCGAATTAAAGCTTCTCACACAATTTTGGGCAAGGAGGGTTATTTTTGGATAATGGAAAGTCATTCTGAATGCCTTCCGAACGCAATGGGGATTCACATGAATTCACATTGGCTCCATTCGAAGTTGGGAGAAATTCCTCCCACGTGAAAGACTCCATTAACATGAAACCCCATGATTGCGTTCGAATTGCCATTGCATTATACCCCCAAATTCTGTTGTATGATAAACTCCATTGCTAGGAGTGTTTTTAGCTTTTATTAAGGAATGCCCTACAATTTTCTGGAATGTCTTACATTTTGTGGTGCTTTGTCCCCCTTTGTGGTTAGGGACATCTGGTCAACCTGGATGGGAATCCTGCAGCTCTCCTGATGTGGTTTTTGCTCCAATGGGAGCAATGCGGCTTTCCAGATGTGGTTGGATTGCAACTCCCAGCAGCAGCCCACATCAGCACATAGTTGGGGATGCTGGGAGTTGCTGTGCAGACACATCTAGAAAGCCACATGGGTCCCACTGGAATAAATACTTTCCAAGTGCAGGCAGCAACTATAACCTGGACCGTATCCGCACTGCAGAAACAATCCGGTTTGACACTGCTTTTAACTGTCATGGCTCAATGCTATGGAATTCTGGGAATTGTAGTCTTGTCTGACATTTAGCCTTCTGTCAGAGAAAGTTCTGATGCCACAACAAACTACAGTTCCCAGAATCCCGTAGGACTGATCCATGGCACTTAAAAGTGGTATCGAACTGGACTATCTTTGCAGTGTGGGTGCGGCCCTGGAAATCCTATTCACTGCCTAGGCTGCATCCACACTGTAAAAATAATCCAGTTTGGCCCTACTTAAACTCCCATGGATCAATGCTGTGGAATTCTGGGAATGGTAGTTTGTTGTGGCATCACAAGAATGGAATTCTGGGAATGGTAGTTTGTTGTGGCATCACAAGAATGGAATTCCATAGAATTTTGGGAATGGTAGTTTGTTGTGGCATCACAAGAATGGAATTCTGGGAATGGCAGTTTGCTGTGGCACAACAATCTACCATTCCTAGCATTCCCTAGCATTGACCCATGGTAGTAAAAGTGGTGTCAAACTGGGTTATTTCTGCAGTGTGTGTGTATATATATAAACATATACAGCCTTATTCCTTCCTTCCCACAGACTGTAGGGCTGGCTGAGCCTTGCACTGGCCCTTTAAGGCCTGCCGAGGTCACGTGGTCCTGTGCAAAAAAGAAGAAGAAGAAGAAGAAGCGGAAGAAGAGGAAGAAAGGATGACGCACGCTGGGCGGTGAGGAGGGGGGCGTCTCCCCCCGAACGCGTGGTCGCACCTCATTGGTTAGAACCACGGCCCAATCAGAAGCGGCCATCTGGGACGCCAACGTTCGGAGGCGCTGCCCAACCCGCCGCGAAGGCGCCCGTCCAACGAGAGCCCTCATCCTGAGCAGGGAGACCAATCAGAGCGCGGCGGAGGCGGGCCTTCGACCGAGCCCGGTATAAAAGGGCTGCGAGAGCGCTCCGCCGGCCGCAGTCGGTGGTTCTTCTCGCAGGGGGAGGTCGAGGAGTGTCTCTCTCTGTCCCGCAGGGATAAAGGCCAGCAGAACCATGGGTCCCTTGTTGTTGCTAGCCTTCTGCTGCTACTCCTCCATGCTGGGGCTGGTGGTGTCAGCGGGGCCCGCCCAGTACTTCAGGGAGGAGTTCGGGGATGGAGGTGAGGAGGCTGGGGCTGGGGCTGGGTTGGGGGGATGGCACCCTTAATAATAAAGGGGCCCTATGGGATCAGAGGTGGTGGCCATCATCTCAGGGTCCCTAGATCTCCTGGGTGTAGAATGGAGGGCAGGGGCCAAGGAAAGCTGCAGTGAACAGGAATAGATTTAAACATTTATAACAGGGCCAGCAGGTGTCCTCCTAGCCTCAAAAGGAGGACATTGGGGGGAAATGTAGGACATGACCCAGGGAAAAGGCTAGAAACACTAATATGTAATATATATATATATATATATAGTGTGTGTGTGTGTATATATATATATATAAAATATAATTATGTTATATATATATATAATTGTATATATAATAAATATTTATGAGCATATACAATATAATTATTTTTATATATAGAATTATATAATATATATGTGTGTGTATATATATTATAATTATGTTATATGTATATATACAATTGTATACATATAGTATATGTGTATATATGTATATTATAATTATGTTTTATATATATATAATTGTGTACATATAATATGTGTGTGTGTGTATATATGTATATTTCTATTTTATAATATATTCTATATATATAAATATTATAAATATATATATACAGACATAAACCATTGTTCCTTAGTCATGGTCAAAATGGAGGACGTTTTGGAATTTTAGGAGGACAAGGCCCTGTCAAAAGGTAGGCAATTCAAGAGGAACGTAGGACACGACCAAATAAAAGCTTAGGGACACTTAAATAAGTAAAAAATTCCAATGCAGGCACTTTGAAAGAAATGTAAGACACGACCCGAATAAAAGCTAGAAACATAAGTGTAAATCCATGCTTCTTAGTCCTGCTCAAAATGGAGGACATCCTGGAATTCGAAGAGGGCGAGGCGCTGTCGAAATGGACGCAATTCAAGAGAAATGTAGGACACAATGGAATAAAAGCTTGGAATTGCTCATATAAAGTATAAATCCATTCTTGGAGGGCAGGAACCAAGAAAAACTACAAAACATGCATAAGAAATTAAATGCATAGCAAGGCGAGCAGGTTCCTAACATCAATGGAGGACATTCGAGGGGAAATGTAGGACATGACCCAGGGAGGGGGGGAAAAAGCATAGATGTAGATCTATGCTCCTTCATCGTGCCCAAAATGGAGGACAAGGGGATCAGAGGTCCTCCCAAACTGCCAAGGAGGACAAGGCATTGCCAAATGTAGGCAGTTCAAGGAAAAGGTAGTAAAAGCTTAGAAACACTTATATAAATATTATAAGTATAAATCCATGCTTCTTAGCCCTGCTCAAAAGGGAGGACGTTTTGGGATCCCTCCTGGACACAGAAGCTCACAATGGAGGACATGTCCTGGGGAGAAAGGAGGACATCTGGTCAGTCTGATCTGGGGAGGGACAGATCTCCTAACTGCCTGAGAAGACAAGTGCCATGAAATGTAGGACATTTGAGGAAAATGGAGGGCACACACCCCAAGAAAAAGCTCGCAACACTCCTATGAATATAAAATATATGCGTCTTGGTCGTGCCCCAAAGGAAGGACATTTTGGAATTCTTCCTGGACACATTATGGAAAAAAGGAGGACCCCTAGGCACCCTGGATGTGCTTCTCTGCCATGTTCTAAATCAGTGGTCCCCAAACTGCATTTTAAATGGTTTTAGACTTGGACTCCCAGAATCCCAGACTATTGGCCAACATGGCTGAGGCTTTTGGGAGCTGAAGTCCAAAATCTATCAAAGGGCACCGTTTAGGGACAGCTGTTCTAAATGGAGGACCTTTTGGGATTCCTCCTGGACAGAAGGCTGAAATGGAGGACCTGTCCTGTGAAAGGGGGGCCTCTGATCACCCAGCTTCTGGGTCTCTTCCTCCACTCCTCTTTGCCAAGCAGATCCGAAGTGGTCTCTGAGCCTCCTCGGGATGAGCCTCCATATGGAGGACAATCCCGCATAAAAGCCAGAGACACTCATCGAAATATAAATATAAAATCCGTTCTTCTTTGGAGTTCTTTCTGGACTGGAAGGTTGAAATGGAGGATGTGTCCTGGGGAAAAAAGGAAGCTGGTTTGTTGCTCTGGATTTGGGAATCCATAAGTGGATGGGGTTTGGGCTGAACATTGGGCTGAACCAATGTTTTCTTCTCCCACCCCCGCCATCTTAGATGGGGGACACGGAGGCATATATGTGGTTGGTGGAAGGCGGTGGTCTTTCAGGGAAGGCGGAGGAGGTCTTTGACAGATAAAACAATCCATTTTTTGACGCCTAAAATCCCTGCTGTTCTTGCAGTTGCATTGTGTGCATGGTTGTCCTGTGAATCCCATTTTGAGACAAGGTGGGATACAAATCAAGTAAATAAAACATATACAGTAATCATTTGTATGTAGAGAGATGGGGTTTATGTGTGAATATTTATGTATGATCTTGGTCAAGTCACACTCTCTCAGCCTCAGAGGATGACCATTGCAAACCCCCTCTGAGGGAACTTGCCAAGAACGCACCAGGATAGGTGTGCCTTAGGGTCAGAAGGCACACAGCCAGAAGACACAGACCTGTGGATATATGCAGATAGGGTCGCTGGAGTGCAACCTCCTTATCAGAAGTGGTCTCTGAACCTCCCCAGGATGAGGCACCGCCACATGTAAGACCTTCAAGGGCAATGGAGGACAATCCCGAATAAAAGCTAAAGACATTCATAGAAATAAAAAAAAGTCCACGCTTCCTAGTTCTGCTGAAAAAGGAGAGCAAATGTTCGGATAGGGTTGCTGGAGTGTGTAGGATTGCTCAGGTTCCGCATCTGGTAAAGGGGTGAAAAAGAGAGAAACCTGGGCCTCTGGCCAGGTGTTGGCATGTAGTTTGTGTCAGATGACTAGGAAAATACAAGAGAGGCAATTTGGCTGCTTGAGTTTTGGGGTGGAAAAGGGCTGTGTCCTGAAGGAGGAACCTGGGAAGTGCGGTGTCACGATCCTGTCCTCTTGTTCTTCTTTGTAAAGTAGTGACCAAAGATGTATGCCCTATCTATTGAATTGTCCTTAAAACCCCTTCTTAAGAAGAAATAAATATTTGGCCGTGTGTGTGTGTGTGTGTGTGTGAGAGAGAGAGAGAGAGAGAGGAAAAGGACTGTTGTGTCTAGTATAGGCGAGGGATGCACTGGGGAGTTGACAATTACAGCCTAATCAGTGAGGGCCGTGGGGACATTGAATGTGGACTAAATAGCTCACTGAGGGATGTCTCTAGAACACACATACCGCCCATTTCTGGAGCATCAGGAGTGACAGGTGGATGGTTCGATGGCAATAGGACTGCATTGTGTCCTTGTAACACACAGAACTGTTACAGTTGCTTCATAGCTGCCTTTTCTTCACGGTATGCAACATACGTGCAGCTAACTCAATAGAATTATACGTTGGGGCGATGTGAAATAGAGAGGTAACAGCAGTTGGGGGTTGTATGGCATTGTTGATGCTAGTCTAGTGCTGGTACTGTATTGTGAAATGCAAGAGTCCCCCAAGGGCTCTCTGATAGGTGTAGCTAAATTGTGGATACTTGGGCAAAAAGCCTTGGGTATCCCTGAAGTGCCAATTTACTTTTTTTAAAAATGTCCAAATGTTGTTTTGTCTGACTTCAAACCAGGGCGGAGTACAGTAGTAAAAGCAAACAGTAGCCTTCCGTTTCCTGCTTATAGAGTTCATTTAGGCTGAATCCTGTGCTCATTTAAATGGGAATAAATACTATTGAACACAGTGGGAATTGTATCTGGATAAGCGTACGTATGGGATTGTGTTGATAAGCTCTTATGTGTCATCATACTACATTGTACATGTTTCATTGTCTGAATGTAAGTTGCAATACCTAGGGGGCAGCTGTGTCCTTTTGCCTTTGTGGTGGTTAGGGAGAGGTAAAAGGGTAAGTCAGGTTGATGCTGCTCTTTTGTGATAGAATAATACAACAAATATCCAGCGCTATTTTTAGCTAGAGCATCCTAGCATTATAAGATGGTGGATATTGTGTCATCATGCAATTTGCTCTCCTGTGATCTGATCAAACCATTTTTCATTATGTGCTTGTTTATATTTCGACAAGGTAGATGTTCTGGTTTTACAGGCAAAGGTAACTTAAATTGTAGATGAGGCTTAGGCTGTTTTGCACATTGACATGGTCACAATAGAAACACTTCCCACTCCTTTCTTGAGTTATCTAATGAGCTTTTGGCTGTTGTGGATGGTTGTTGTCCATTTTATGTTGCCATTTTGTGTGGTAGGGTGCACTGAGATCAGTGGAGGAAGAGCCACAGAAATGGAAAACCATAATAATGTAACAAGTGAACCTTGTGCAGATCATACCGCTGACATGAATTGTATGATTGAAAACAATGGGTCCGAACTGTGCTGGAATTCATTTTAAATAACGTCTTTGCAACATTCCCTTTTGGATTTGTAAACCACCTATTGTCTGTTTCAAGTCACTGTAAATCGCATTCGAGGAGACAGTAATATCCATGGATTGTATGTGAAGTCAGATACTATCACTTGTCTGTTGGCCACTACAAGTCGTAGTTGAGTAAGGATCTGGATTCAGGCCATGCTTTGTAGTCTAGAACTACCCACCACATCAACCTCCACCAGCCTTCCTTTGCTCTAAGAAGTGATATACTTTCAGTATACTTTGCTTCAGTGTGAGTGGTACCCGTTGATACATTGAAGGTTTAATAGCAACAAGGTGTTTACATAATAAGTTTGTGACTCCCAGTATACAAAATATCAGCAAAGATGTATTTTTAAAAATTGCAAACTTGTGGAAAAAATAAAAATTATTTGTAACCGAAGATGACTAAAATAGCTGATCACACATCGTCTTGGAAAAAAAAAAACGGATTTGGCTTGTATTCTTTTAATGAAGCAGAATTCTGTGCAGTGTTTAAAACCTAATGTTAATGCATAGTGAATCAATGGAGGTTTTTTCCCCCCTTTAGATGCTTGGACAAGCCGTTGGGTAGAATCCAAGCACAAATCGGACTATGGGAAATTTATACTTTCATCTGGCAAATTCTATGGAGATGCAGAAAAAGACAAAGGTAAGAGAATGTGCTGCAGGGTGTGTCCTCTTAATTCAATGACAGGTGAAATTGTAAAACTGAAAATGCTGACTGTAATGCTATGTCAGTCTGACAAAATATCACTGAGTTCATTACATTGAAATAGCCTTACAGCATATGGTGTCTTTATTTCTTAATATTGCTTGGCTAAGAAGATTGTATTGCCATTAGCAGGCTTTGCTTCATTAATTTGTTATGTATTTGGGGAAATCCCTTAGCCACTTATTTCAAAATGGCTCTCTAGTGCACTTTGGCTTCTAATGTAATAAAGTGAGGAACCTGGGATCTTCCACATGTTAATGAATTATTTCTTCCATCCTGCTTCAGCATTTCCCAGGCTGTTTGGAGTTAATGAAGAATTTGGTGAAGGCATTAACTACGTGTTTCATTTCCCCAGGACTTCAGACAAGCCAGGATGCTCGCTTCTATGCTATCTCTGCTCATTTTGAGCCCTTCAGCAACAAGGACAAGACCCTTGTGGTGCAGTTTACAGTGAAACATGAACAAAACATTGACTGTGGAGGTGGCTATGTGAAACTCTTCCCCTCAAGTCTGAACCAAGAAGATATGCATGGGGATTCTGAGTACAACATCATGTTTGGTCAGTGTTTATTTGGAAAAGAGATTTTTGTGATATTTATGTCACTTGACATTTATGTGCAGGATGTGTAATGGAAAACAGTGTCCAATGAACTTTGTCTATAGCACATTGAAGAGTGGAGCTAGACACTTCTATAGTCTAAGTAGGCAAGTAGGTGTGTATGACTACTATGAAGGGGTGATTGGGCTTTCCATGAGTATCATGCTAGTATTGAACACCACTGTACATTAGTTAGTTGTACTGTACCTAATTTGAGGGATGTACTCTTCTCCTTGCTAATACATAATATATTAGTGAATCTCTTGCCTTCAGGTGGGAACATCCACCTAAGGATGCATTTCCTTGGGAGTCAGTTGTTGGGTTGGTGAGGAGGATCAGTGATAGATGTAGCCAGATCTGATGGTGGATGGGGTCAGCCTTTATCTGATAGCTGCTCATTTTCTTTCTTTACCCACTCATGAGCTCCTTTCATTTGTTGAAATTTTGATTTGTGTGCCACATCCATCCTTACACGCTCAATCCATTTCCTGCCTCCCATAAATCCCAGCCCCATGTGCCACCAGTGAGATTTTTTTTTCCTGAAGCAGAATTGCTGTTCAGGTTGGAAGAGGGAGCAATTGCAGTATGCCTTGCCATCTACTGGTCTTAAGCTTTCCAGTTAGGTTGAAAAGAAAAAATACCCAGTTTCCATGAACAGGCTCACTTTGAAGCCTGGTTGCAGGCAGGGATTGCCATGAGAGGAAATAGTTTTGTTGGTTCCTTCCACAGTGGACAAAATAGGCGTTCCTGAAAGGTCTTTTTTTCTTCCAATAGGTCCAGATATTTGTGGCCCTGGTACCAAGAAGGTCCATGTTATTTTCAACTACAAAGGCAAAAATGTATTGATCAATAAAGACATCCGTTGTAAAGTGAGTATCTAGTGATGTAAGGTAGTTGGTATTCATCACAACACTTAAAAGTTTTAAAATACTGACATTCTAGAGTATGTCCAAAGGAGAATGAAAAAGACACTGGAGATAAAGCCAGTGGGGAAAGTTTCTACAACTGAGCATGTTTAGCCTGGGGAAGAAGCTATTAGGAGGCAATTTGGTAGTTCTCTTCAAATTAGAAGGGTTACCACATACGTGATGAAAGATCTGGTGAACATGTCTCCAGGGAACAAAGCATGTATGTTCAAAACTGATCTGGTTGGAGAAAAAGAATGTGTTTTCCTTCAATATCGTTTCTCTTGACAGGATGATGAGTTCACCCATCTCTATACCCTCATTGTTCGACCTGATAACACTTACGAGGTAAAGATCGACAACAACAAAGTTGAATCTGGCAGCTTGGAGGATGACTGGGACTTTCTGCCTCCTAAGAAAATTAAGGATCCAGAGGCAAAAAAACCTGATGACTGGGATGAAAGAGCTAAGATAGATGATCCTGAAGACACAAAACCAGAGGTAAGTAAATGCTAACACTGTTCCAACAAGATCTGTACAGTATATGACATTTGAGACCAATAGGAGCAGAATGACAGGTCTGTGTGCCAAGCAGCTTACATGCTTATACAATTGAGGAAACAATGAAGTTGAAGGAAGAAATGATGGTGTTTGGGGTCATTGTAAGATGAGACAGTAACACTGAGAAGACAATTAATGGCTGTGTTGGAAACTGATTGGAGGCAATATTGTCTTGGATTTTCTTAATTACTTTTACAGGACTGGGACAAACCAGAGCATATTCCTGATCCTGATGCCAAAAAGCCTGAGGACTGGGATGAAGAGATGGATGGGGAATGGGAGCCACCGGTAATCCAGAATCCAGAATACAAGGTAAGAGTGATGGTTTCATTTTTGTTTGGTTGGTTTTAAAAACTTCACCAATTCAAGGTAAAACAATCATCTTAAAGGCATCATTCTTTTTTCTGAATCAGAATGCTGCTACCAAGGTAAGTTTTGCTTTCATATAAATATAAAAAAATGAAATACTTTTGTTTTGGGGAAAATATCTTCGGACATAGACTCAATTTCTTTAATTGGTTGGTGGCCCAAATTCTGCCTCATTTTGGTGTTTTTTTTGGGGGGGGGGGTTCCTTTTTTGCTGTTAATGTTAAAAATCTTTGTAGATGCAGATTGTATTTTTGAAATTGAGTTTCGGCCACTTGCTGGAATATGGTCTTGTTGCTTGGATGTGGTCTAGGTGCAAAGCTCAAATTGGTTCCTGAGTATAAAGACTAAAATAAGCATATGGAAATGTTGGCAGTTCTCTCTCCACCCCCTCCCCCAACTGCTGAAACGAGATGTGGAATGATGTGTATAGTTGACCAGCTATATCCAAGAAACATGAATTCATACTGGAGCATGCAAAGGGCAAATAAATGTAAACCTATTACAATTGCTTCTACTTATTAAAAGAGAACAGGGAATAGAGATTCTGCATGTACTTGATGACTTGATTTCAAATTTCAGATGTGGCCCTGGGTTCAGCTCTGAACCTGGATGCCCAGTTTTGGCAGTGACTTAATGTTTGCACAAGTGAGAATAGTTCACCAACTGGGCCCATACTTGGAAATATCAGCTCTCCATGTGCTGTCTCTGAAGTGTTCAGAAATTTCATCTGGGTTTTGTGGGGGCAGCTGTGTGGTGGCAGTGTTTGTTCTGGGTCAGATGAGTAAAAAGGAGGCTTCCACTCAACCTTAACAGTGGCCCACAGAGGGATGACCAGGTATTGCATAAGGCTTCATTGTTGGTTTGGCTTTGCTGCCTGCTGGTTTACATGTACAATAGTAAAAGTCATGTTTATGGCAAGCCTGTCTGTGTGGTGAACTCTGGAGCAAGATCATCTCTTGCTCCATTAGAAGCATAGAAGCAACAATAATATTGGGGGCAGCAAAGGTTAAAATAGATAATTCTACAGATACATAATAAGAAGGGGTGAAATGTAGAAGCAGGATGCATTAAAAATAAAAGAATGTACAAATTGTCCATCACCAAGGTCAAAACATGAAGGGTTTAGAACAGGGCAATCCCTAAAGACATTGTTGTTCTGAAATGCCCATCAGCTGTAACTAGCATAGCAGTGAAAGTCCCAAGTATATCTGATAGGCCATAAATTGCCTAGTTTAGAATTGGGATAGCCTGATAATGTGATGGATGAGATTGTCCTTCCTTCAAGCATGTGACTAATGGAAAAATTAAATTCAATACATTTTAAGTGGTAAATAGTCCATGGTTCTTTGTACAAATGCCCTGCACACAAAAAATACATACCGCTTCTTGGATTTCCTGTTTCAATGCACTTCTTTTCCAGGGAGAATGGAAACCTCGTCAGATTGACAATCCCAACTACAAAGGAAAATGGATTCATCCTGAGATAGATAATCCTGAATACACACCTGATCACAATTTGTATTCCTATGAGGATTTTGGTATCATTGGCTTGGACTTGTGGCAGGTGAGTTGTCCTTTATATTTCCTGACAGTCTCCGTATAAAATAGAAAGCCAGTAGATAATACAAAAGAACAACTGTCTATTTATCACCAGAAAAATGAAAGGTGCAAAAAATTAACATGCCACAATTTTAAATCTAAGCAGATAGAGGTGTTTCATAACCCTTTATAATCACAATATCATAAAACATTTTGAAATCAAGTGGGTTGGATCTAGACTTAATCGTACTCAGAGTAGACATTTCATAATTGTGGGATAAACAAGTCATGAGTGGCTTTATTGATTTTACTGGGTCTGCTCATAACCATGACTAAATTGAATTCTAACACAAGAGAAATAAAACAATAAAAATAGAGGCCACACAGATAAAATAGAGTTTGTTATGGCATACATGACCACACTGGCAGTCTTCTGAAGCACTTACATACAGATTTAGATTGCAAACTGTTTTGAGTATTTTTTTAACAGAAAAGGATAAAGTGTAAATAATATAATCAGATAATTAGCATAGTGTGGACAACTCTTATATACAGACTGAGATTCCAAAATAGAGGAAAGAGATAATGGAGATAAAAAGTATGACACACAACTTTTAATGAGTCCATAAGTGTAATCATTCCTAGGACAAAAATTAAGACTTCTCTGAAAACTCATTGAGCCAGTGTTGAATAGTGGTTTGAGAATTGGGCTAGGTTTATGGAGGCCAGGGTTCAAATTCCCCGCTAAGCCATTGAAACCTACTGGGTTACTGGGGAGATCCCTCTCCTCTCTCACCCGCAGAGGAAGGCAAATGAAGCCTCCCTCTGAACAAATCTTGGAATGAAAAACCTGTGATAGGGTTGCCTTAGGATTGCCATAGGTTGGAAACAACTTGAAGGCACACACCAACAACTCTGGCTTTGTTAATACTTTTATTGCCTACAGTTATATATTTGCTTGGACTACAACACCTGGGCCCATGAAACAGCAAGAAAATCCCTTGCCCTTATTTTAGCCTGGAAACTACTTCCTTGCCTCATTTTTAACCTGATTGAAGAAAGGTTCAATATTAGCTATGCAATTCTCATTTCACAGAATGAAATTAGGGAAATGTGTGAAACAGGGACTCTTTTAAGGTGGCACTGCACTGCTTCCTCATGTTCTGGCCTGCTCATTTGTGTGCCTTCTGGAAAGTTTTCTGTTGCTTTGGAGATCACAATAGAGAATTCTATTTTGTGCAGCTACGGTTAGCTGTTCTTTAATGCTATTTCATTAATGCTATATGTAATCTTGTAGTACTGGGGGCTTTATGCTAGCCTGTGATAGTAGTATTAAGATTGGAGGGGGAGTCATTTTTGTTACTGTCATCACCATTGGATGAACATTTTATGGCGGGGTGAGAATCCTATGATCCTCCAGGTTCTGATGAATTACCATGCCTATCATGCCTCACCACCAGCCAGGCTGAAGGAGGTTTTAGCCAGGTTCATGAGGGCTTGTTTGTAGCTCCTCCCGTTAAGGTGATGCTACTTGCACGGCTGGTAGTGAGGCATGAGGGGAATGATAGTTTGTCAGAACCTGGAAGGCTTTAGGTTCCCCACCCATTTTCTGGAGATATGAGAGAGTGACTGCTTTTCAGGTGGTTTAATTATCATTGAGAAGTTAGATTGGCTCTTTTTCTGTTGGCCTTAGTCCAGCAGGCAAATATTAGTACTAAGGCAGACCTTTGGCATGTAAACAAGTCTGCTGTTAAAGGCAATTTCAGTAATTGGGTGTAGTTATGTCTTACTGTGTTTATCTTTTGTTTTTTATTAAAGATTTTTGTAGCAATTAAATGAACAAACACTATAACAAAGGCTTTGGACGCATGTTAATATGTTTTGTATTACAGCTTAAGATTTTGTTGATCTGTTTTATTATACTGGCTACCATTTTTGGTAGAAAGGTGGGAGAATATTAAATTAAAATAGCAATAGGAAAACTAGAGCTCATGGATTTTTTTATTTCAGGTCAAGTCTGGCACAATCTTTGACAATTTCCTGATCACTGATGATGAAAAGTTTGCTGAAGAATTTGGCAATGAAACCTGGGGTGCCACTAAGGTGAGGCATTTAACTTGTCTGATAGAGAAGAGTCAGCGCTATTCTGGTTCCTTGTATTACCTAGCTTTGTAAAATTTGTAAGTTTCCCAGACCAGCCAGTTACACATTGAAAGCTGTTGTGGACACAGTTGAGGGTCCTAGTGGGATAAATTGGATCAAAATCCTTTTCTTCTGTAAAGTCACATGTGAATTGATAGAGTATATGATACACTGAAGGCTAAATCTAATTTTCCCACCTTTGCATCTCCAGAAACGTAGCATTCACCCCTGCTTCTGTAGATTATGACAGAAATGAAACCTCTGGATAATGGAAGTGTGAACATTCCTAATACTAATTTTATTAGTAGAAATGGTTTGTCCTGCTAGATTTTAAAATTATTTTTATTAAAAGAATTGTCCTGGATGTGTGTCCCACTAAATGATGTAATAGGAATGAATCGGTGCCTTGGACAAGGCTGTAATGCAGGAATTCCTAAACCTTGGTTTTCCCAATGTTATGGACTTCAGCTCCCAGAATTCAGCTGTTGGCCAAGCTGGCTGGGACTTCTGGATGTTAAAGTCCAAACATTTGGAAGACCAAAGTTTGGAAATCATTGCTGTAAACTCAAGTTTGCTGTTTTAATCACCCAGCCACATGGCTCCCAAAGCATTCAAGCAGAATACTAAGATGAATCCAACTATTTATTCAATGTCTGAGGTATATGTGCTTAATACAGAGCTTCACTAAATGTAATGAACTATATAACTCTCAGCTTTATTCATCACTATCTTTGTGGCTAAGACTGCTGGCAGGTATTGTTCAGTATTGGAGGTGCCACAGAACTATTACCTGTCAGAGGCTCAAGGCTTGCCAACAGTGTGTTTGTTTTACCAGTGGAGTGGGCAAAGTGGAACCTGAAACTCCCATCATCCCTCATAAACACAGCCAACAGTAAAGAATTCTAGTAAATGAAGTCCACCAACCTCTAGAAGCCCACACATTGCTCACCTGTGTTCTGTTGGTTTCAAAGCCTGTGCTTAGGCATAACTGATGGCTAATGCAAATAACCTTGCTCAGTTCATATACATTTCCCTTTAAATTGCCAATAGGATGCTGAGAAGAAAATGAAAGAGCAGCAGGATGAGGAACAACGAAAGAAGCAAGAGGAGGAAGACAAGAAGAAGAAAGAGGAGGAGGGAGAAGATGATGCTGAGGGTGAAGATAATGAGGAGGAAGATGAAGAGGAGGAGGAAGAAGAAGAAAAGGAAGAGGAGGAAGACACAGAGGGCCCACTGAAGGATGAGCTGTGATTGAAGGTTGTTGGGTGTGCTTGTTGGCTGAGCCTTGTCCTGGACCTGTACCACGCAGTCCGCTTGGTTGAACCCAACTAAGGAAAGGGGATAACAGTAATGTCTCTATGAGACACAAGAACTTTCTTTTTTTATTGGTGTGTTTGTTTGTCTTAACCCCCTTCCCAAATACCATCAAATTATTCATTCAAGTCAGTAGATGGGAACTAGCACCTGCATCCTAAGAAGGCTAATTTGTAGGAATTGAAACCTTTTGACATGGGGTAAGATACCATTGACCCTTCTTTTTTTAAAAAAAGGTAGCCACTTTTTCACTGAAAGTTTGTCTCTGTTGAGCCTCTGCAAATGGATTTCCAAAAAGCAGAACTACCTTTCCTTTCCTGAGGTTTGCCCTTACCCCTGAAGATGCAGGGAACTTGAAATAGTAGCTTCTTAGTCCCATCGGTGGGTGGGTGGGCATGCTGGGGTGGGAAGATGTGATGGCTTTTTCCATGTCTCTGTCTCAAAAAGGAGAAAACGTTGAAGCAATTAGTATTGTATATCTCATTCTAGGGAGAACATGGGCATGAGTAATAGTCCTTTGTGCATCAGACAAATCAATTTGGTGCTTTTTAAAAGCACCAGATGTAATGAGGCAAATTTGGCCTAGTATGTCAGCCCGCTTGGGTTTTATCCTGTTCCCATGGTGAGGTAGGGGCCAGTATTTCAGAGCTTCTGCTGAAGGATCAGTTGTGGGAAGGGGGAAATAACTTCTGCTTTGTGTTCAAAAGATGCATCTTCACACAAGAATCAAGGGATGAAGTTGGGGAGGCTTTTGGAGGCAGAGACTTAACACCAGAGGGGGTCATCTCACTTGTTCACACTTGAATGTATGAAAGATTGAAGACAATTTCTATTAAATTAAACTTACGTCTGGCCCATAAGTGATCTATGTTGTCTTAATTACTCAAGTTTGGGTGAGGTCCAGGTGTGCAACAGGCTTGTCAGTTGTACAATGATGTGGTCTTGCTATATACAGTAGCTGGGCTGACTTGGCAGAAAATGGCTAAAGTGGTATTTTAGCGTATCTAATGGGCAAAACAGATGGGCAGGAAAAAGTGGCTTGAAGCTGCCTTTTCTGAAGCCACATTGAAACTGCACCGCTGGCTCCCAAGGCAGCTGGAGTGCTCATGTCATGACCACATGACATGGCTTCAAGTCAGGAAGAAGTGGGTAAAAGATGCTGTTTTTTGAAACGGCATTTCTCTGCATAAGGTGCTTAGAAGGCACTTCTGCAGGATTCAAGGCATGTGTCATCTAAACCCCACACCTTCAAGCCAGCCTGAAAGCACCTCTTTTTGCCTTTCTATTTAGCCCCTACGTTATTTAAATCAGTTCAGATAGATTTGGCAAAATCAACTATTCTGGCCTGCTTGGGAATCTATAGTACTTAGTAATTATTACTATTTTTATTATTTTTATTATTTTTTTTGGAATGAGGAAATATGTGATTTAGGAGGCCTGTCTTTGTACTGGAACAGGAAAGTTTTGCCAGCCTCTGGTACAGGAACTGGAGGTGGGATGTGTTGTGGTAAGGGTGTACAGGCTTTCTTAAGGCAGGAAGACCTTGACTGCATTGAGAAGGTACAACATAACACATTGCCTGTTGTGGATTGGGTGGAAAGCAAATCCTGCTGGGAAAAGGAGTTGCTGAACACGTGTCCTATGAAGCCTTGACTGCATGAGCTGTCTGCAGTGTGAAGTTGACCAAATGGCCATTTCCTAGCTACAGTTGACCCTCCACGTCTGTGGATTCAAGTAACCACAGCTTGAAAATACTTAAATATATAAATCATAGTAAATCCTTGGTTTTGCCATTTTACAAAGGGGACACTATTTTAGTATGCCATTATATTTAATGGGAATTGAGGATCCACGGATTTTGTTATCCATGGGAAATCTTCGAACCAAACCCCAGCCGATACCAAGGGGCTGTATTGGGGTGTGGGTTTTTTGTTTGTTTGTTTGTTTGTTTTGGCAATGCAATTTTGTTCCCTTGTCTGCAATATAAGCAATGCATGACTGACTTGATTTGCTGACACTGCAGTATGTCCTCAAAACAGAAGGTAATTTGTGATCTAACCACAACAGCAGTTTTGAGAGACAGCATGGTGGTGTGGTTGGAGCACTAGATGACAACATTGTTCATTTTCCCATTAAACTTATTGGGTGACCTTGTGAGTTTCACACTCGGCCCCAGAAAACTGATAGGGTCACCATTATCTAGAAAAGGATCACAACCACCACCAGTTTATTTGGCTTGGAAAATCTTAAATACCCTTGGTATCTGCTAGGGTTTGGTTCCAAGATGCCCTGTGGATGCTAAAATTCGTGACTGCAGAAGTCTTGTTAAGTACAATAGCATACAATGGTCTCCCTTAAATAAAATAACAAAGCCAAGGTTTACTTTTTGGAATTTGCATTTTTAAAATATTTTTTAAGCCCTGGGTGGCAGAATCCATAGATATGGAGGGCCTCAAGTGTCCTACAGAGCCCTCTATTGAACATGCAGATCTTAAAATCTTTCAAATAAGTGTTAAAAGGGGATTAGGTGTTGCCTCTTAATGATCCACACAGTTAAATATGGTTTAGGATAGCAGTAGTCAAAGCTATGGTCAATAGATCCGTATTGATCACAAACCACCAGAGTCGGGCCCCGGAAAGTTTCCAAGGATTGTACTCCTATATTTGTGGCGTAACAGTTTTGGTGTTGGACTATAATTCTGGATCAGGGTGCCCAGATATCCTAACCATCAAGGAGGACAAGGTACCACAAAATGTAAGATGTTGAAGAAAAATGCAGGACATTGCAAAATAACTAAACATTAAAATGTTTGTGAGCCACAGTGGGTCCCCTCTGGGAGAAAGGCAGTATACAAATGAAACAATATAAACGTAATGACACTTAGTCATGCTCAGAGCACATTTTGGAATGCTTCCTGGGAAGAAGGTTGAAATGGAGGACATCCCCCTGCCCTGCAGACCTGGGTTCAACTCCCAGCTCAGCCATGAAGCCCACCGGGTGACCATGGGCAGATCACACACTTTCAACCCCAGGGGAAAGCAATGGCAAAACCACCTCTGAACAGTTCTTGCAAAGAAAACCCCTTGGGAGGGTCGCCATAAGTCAGAAATGTTTAGAAGACACACAGTGGCTTAAGCTTTGGACTGTGACTCTGGAAACCAGGTTTCAAATCCCAGTTCAGCCGTGTAGACCCACTGGGTGACCTTGGGCAAGTCACATACTCTCAGCCTCAGAGGATGGCAAACTGTGCAGAGTACCAAGAAAACCCCATGATAGGTTAACCTTAGCTCAGAAATGACTTGAAGGCACACAACAACCCAACAACATTAGTGTGGGTTCAGCCCTGGTTTAGGAAAACCACACTTTTTCAACACACTGGATTTCAGACTACTTTCTTCAACCTTCTGTCCAGGAGGAATTCCAAGACGTCCTCCATTTTGAGCGTGACCTAGAAGCACTAATTCGTATTTCAAGGAGTGTTTTGAGCTTTTTATTGGGCAAGTCCTCCGCTTTTCATTAATGTCCTCCATTTCCATGGCCCTTCTTGGCACTTAGGACCTCTCTGGTCAGCCCCGGTCAGGGTGACCAGAGGTCCTCCTTTTCAGGACGTGTCTTCCATTTCCACCTTCTGTCCAGGAGGAATTCCAAAAATACCCTCCATTTTGAGCATGACTGAGAAACATCAATTTATATGTATATGGGTCGTTTGAGCTTTTATTGGTTATGACCTCCATTTTGTGTGGCACCTTGTTAGTTAGTGCCAATTAGGACCTCTGTCCAGCCTGACCAGGGGTCCTCCTTTTCCAGGACGTGTCCTCCATTTCACCCTTCTGTCCCTCCAGAAGGAATTTCAAAAGGTCCTCCATTTTGAACAGGACTGAGGTCCAAAAAACACCCTGCAGAAATAATAACCAATTGCCCTGGTTCAATGCTAAGGAATGCTGGGAACTGTAGTTTCTTGTGGCACCAGAGAGAAGGCTAAATGTCTCACAAAACTACACTTCCCAGAATTCCCTAGCATTGAGCCAAGGGCAGCTAAAGTGGCCTCAAAGTGGGTTGTTATGCCTGCAGTGTGTGCATTGGACCCAAGGAGCATGGCATTTATATTTCTAGGAGTGTTCTGAGCCCTTGGTGGGGGCCTGTCCTCCATTTTCTCTATGAATGCCCTCCATTTACTCTATGATCCCAGCCTGTAACCAAACCTAGAAGAGCGGTCTGTCTAGGCCTCGGACTCTATGATCCCAGCCTCTCACCAAACCCAGAAGAGCGGTCTCTCTAGGCCTCGGACTCTATGATCCCAGCCTCTCACCAAACCTAGAAGAGCGGCCTGTCTAGGCCTGGGACTCTATGCGCCGTCGGTGTCCTTCCTTCCATCCTTCCTTTCCTCTCTGGTCACGTGGGAGGGGGGCCTGGCCGGGACCGGAAGTGGCGCCCAAGGGGCGATTAAAATGGCGGCGGCGTGAAGTTGCCAATCGCTGCTGTGGTGGGGGACCCCGCTGCTGCTGCTGCTGCTGCTGAGTCCGTCGCGAGGAGGAGAAGGAGAAGGAGAAGGAAGTGCCGGTTGTTGACGCTTCCTTTCCCGCTGCTGCTGCTGCCGCCATGGCGGTGACCGTCACCCTGAAGACCCTCCAGCAGCAGACCTTCAAGATCCGCATGGAGCCCGAAGAGACGGTGGGTCCCACTCCCCAATCCTCCTCCTCCACAATGACTTGCTCAGTGGCATTTCTAGGAGTTGTTGTTGTTGGTATTATTATTATTATTATTATTATTATTATTGGTCCATGTCTTCCATTCGAGCCTTCTCTCCAGGAGGCATTCCCCAAAATGTCCTCCCTTTGGAGCATTGCTCTAAGAAGCAGGGGCTTAGCATTTCTAGGGGTTGTTGTTCTTGTTCTTATTTACTAATGACCCATTATTATGCCTTACACTTCTAGGAATAATAATAATAGTTATTATTGTTGTTATGAGAAGGCTCAAATGGAAGACGTGACCCAATAATATTAATAATTAGTGATTAGGAAATAAGAATAACAACAACCCTTCGAAGTGCTAAGCCCCTGCTTCTTAGAGCGACGCTCCAAAGGGAGGACATTTTTGGGGAATGCCTCCTGGAGAGAAGGCTCGAATGGAGGACATGGCCCAATAATAATAATAATAATAATAATTCTTTGAGTTCCCCAAATGTCCTTCCTTTTGAGTACAATTAAGAAGCATGGATTTGCATTTCTAGGAGTCATTATTATTGTTATAATTGTTATTGGGCCATGTCCTCCATTTGGGTCTTTGAAGCAGGGATTTGAAGCATATATTTCTAGGAATTATTAATATTATTATTATTTGGTCATGACTTCCATATTCCTAAAAATGTCCTTCCTTTAGAGCAGCGCTAAGAAGCATGGGTTTACATTTCTAGTTGTTATCATCATCATCATCATCATCATCATCATTTGGTTGTTTCTTCTAATTCTGACTTCTGTCCAGGAGGAATTCACAAAATGTCTTCCCTTTAGAGCATTACTAAGAAGCTTGGATTTACATTTCTAGGACCATTTGAGCCTTCTGTCCAGGAGGAATTCTAAAAATGTCCTCCATTTTGAGTAGGACTGAGAAACATGGATTGACATTTCTAGGAGTTGTTGTTATTGTTGTTGTGAGTTGTCTTGTTGTTGGGTTATGCCCTCCATTTGAGCCTTCTGTCCACAGGGAATTCCCAAAAGGACCTGTCTTTGGAGCGGGACTAAGAAGCATGCGTTGACATTTCTATGAAGATTTTGAGCTTTTCTGGGGTCATGTCCTCCATTTGAGCAGCTGTCTGTCCAGGAGGAATTCGAAAACATCCTCCATTTTGAGCATGATTTAAGAAACATGGATTTATGTTGTATTATTACTGTTGTTAGTTCATGTCCTCCATTTCAACCTTCTGTCCAGGAGGAATTTCCAAAAATGTTCTCCCTTTTGGGCATCACTAAGAAGCTTGGATTTACATTTCTAGGATTATTAGTTAGAATTATTTGGTCACATCCTCCGTTTCAACCTTCTCTCCAGAAGGAATTCGCAAGATGTCTTCCCTCTAAGAAGTGTGGTTTTTTGCTTTTATGAGTGTTCTTGGCTTTTCTTTCAGAGAGCCCTACGCTTCCTTACCTTTTGCGGTGCTTTATCCTACTTGGTGGTTAGGAGGACATCTGCTCACCTTAGGCCAACTTTACTTGCATTGATGCAAACTTAGAAATATATCCAGAGTGACCAGAGCTCCTTCTTTTCCAGGACGCATCCTCCATTTCCGCTTTCTGTCAAGGACTAAGAAGCATGGATTTACATTTCTGGGAGTGTTTCAAGCTTTTATTGGGTTCGGTGCTCAGTTTTTTCCTAGAATGTCCTACATTTTGTGGTGCCCTTCTCCTCCTTGGTGGTTAAAAGGACATCTGGTCACCGGTATTTTCCCTCCTCACACACTTTCCACAGAATTGTTCAGCTTTCTCAACCCTGTATTCAGCCTTCGAGCCAAACCTGCTCCCTCAGACTCATCTTTTTATTGATTTCATTCCTAGCGGTAAATTGTATGAAGGGAAAGTTCCTTCCACAACCTGGCTTCATCCCCTTTTGCCACATTTTCTTGTCCCTTGAGAATCGGTTTGCAAGGTGCTTCTCTTGCTTCCCAGTCCCCCTCTATTCCAGTATTAATCCCTCCCTGGGGGGCTGGGTGGGAAAGTTCACCCACTTTCTACAGATTTCTTCCAAGTTTTCCAGTGCTGCAGTCAACCTTTAAGCCCAACTTGTGCCTTGAGACTCATTTTAGTTGGTTTTATTCCTAATTATAAGTTTAGGAAGCAAAGGTTAGAAAGTTGATGTTCTGGGCCCACTTTTCACACAGACACAGCCCTTGCTCCTTTGGGGTTGGTGGGTGACAACTTGGACAAATCGCACACTCTCAGCCTCAGGGGAAAGCAATGGCAATGCCGCGCTAAAGAAATTTGCCAAGAAAACCCTGTGATAGGTTCACTGTAGGGCCACCATAAGTCAGAAAGGACGTGAAGGCACACAGGTAGATATTTTGTTGCTCACTGTTGTGCACCTACTCTCCAGCGTAAGGCCTTCATGCTGTGTGTGTTATGTGTGTTGTGTGCTTTCAAATGGTTTTCGACTCATGGCAACCCTAAAGTGACCCTATCATGGATTGTTGTGTTTTTGTTTTGTTTTGTTTTTTGGTGAGTTGTTCGGAGCAGGTTTGCCATCGTTTTCCCCCTGAGGCTGAGAGAATGTGACTTGCCCATGGGTTTCTTGACTGAGCTGGAACTTGAACTCTGGTCTCAAACCACTATGCCTTGTTCTAGCTGTGGCTTATTCATTGTTTTCCTGTGGACCAATTATGTAAGCTGTTATAATGAGCTGCGTAATTGAACTGTTCCTATTTTCTATCTTTCTAAGGAGTTGTTGCTCCTTATACATGGGCTTAGTGTGGGCATGTTTAGGATTAAACAAATTGTTTTCCTTAACATGGTAGTGTTAATCCTTCATCCCTTGTTCTGAAATTAATTGGTCCTTTATCCTGTTGGTGTAACCAAAGTCTTCTACACAAAGCAATTTCAGCCAGATATTTGTTGTTAAACATTCCTTCCCCCTTTCTTTGTCCATGAGAAAACACCCACATGTTTCAGGAAGATACATCTGCCTCTGTCATTGGTCCTTCTGGGCTACAGCACTGTACAGATTTAAAAGAAATGAAGCTTATATTAATATCTAGATTCAAATAGTTTATGTCTGGAACAGTTTTCAAAGAGATAGCTGTCTTAGGCTGTTACAACATAGGAAGGAATAGGAGAAAGAGTAATCTGGCAGCCCTGTTAAGGCCGACTGATTCCTTCTAGCATGAGCTTTATTGGATGTGAATGTTGATATCCTGATATTGGCGTCCTTCTGTGTTAGACAAAGTGTTCTTTCACACCTTTGCTTTTGTTATTGCCATAACTTCAGCAGTGACATTTTAGGGCTCCACTGTGCTTTTTCCCCTCAAAAAATGAGTTTTGTGTGCACGTATGCATGTAACAAGCATTTCTTCAGCATTTTATTGAGCAGTTTCTGTGAACAGAAAGATTTGTTGGCATAAAGTTTTGTTATGTGAAAAGTTTACACCTTATGCTAATCTTCTAGACTTCTGTGTGTTCCTCTTCAGACTTTGAGGGTTGGAATTCTTATTCAAGG
Source organism: Urosaurus nigricauda (assembly GCA_034509955.1). Classification (NCBI taxonomy): domain Eukaryota; kingdom Metazoa; phylum Chordata; class Lepidosauria; order Squamata; family Phrynosomatidae; genus Urosaurus; species Urosaurus nigricauda. The sequence continues at coordinate 137,230,918 of JAOEGL010000002.1, forward strand.
AAGCCTTGTATCTTGTATCAGGCATGTTTGTCTTATGTGTGAAAGCTGTTGCAAAGGGTAATGGCACATGGCTTTCCTCTTCTTCCTACCCTCTGAGCAATCTCTTCTGTTTTGGAGCAGAAGCTTAGCAAATAGTTCTTCCTGAGCTGCTCAAGAAACTGTTTCCTAAATCCCAGCTAAGGCATGTCCCTGAGTCAGTGGGCTGAGTAAAGTCAACATGTGTACAAATTCCATTGATTCAATAGGTCTGTTCTAGTTAATTACTAACAATTAGGTTTAGACTTGTGGTTCTTATGGCTGAAATGAACAAATGCTCATACTGTACCTGCCCAAAGTAAGACCCATCCTTTCAAGTTCAGAAATCTGTAGAGGAAATAGTTGGAGTAATGTCATACAAGAGGGGCAATCACATACTGTAGATCTGGTGGAAATTGTCTAGCTCTCTGTTTGTTGTCGGACTGCAGCTCCCAGCAGCCCCAGGTGATATAGCCATTGCTGAGTAATACTGAGGCGTATAGTCTAGCAACATCCAGAGGGTCTGTATGATTCCCACCCCTGCTATAAACCATATCAATTCCCGTTGCTGTAACTCCCTACAGTATTCAGTCTGTCCTCAAAGTTTCTTGCAAAATCTAATCAAAATTACAATGCCACATTGCATTGCTGATGATTCTCCTAGGCAGACTTTTGCTCTTGCTAGTTTAAAAAGGGGATTGGGGGGGGGGGGGCTTCAAGGCTTCATTTAGATTTCTAAACCTGGCTGGATTATGAAAAACCTACACGTGGGAGAAATTGAGCCCCAGCATTTTAGATTGTGATAGTTTTATGACAATTTTAAATTGCCGCTAAGTGCCATACAGTCATAAATTCCTCTTGACCTACACATGTAGGAATATTTATTATTTTATTGATTAATTATATTTCTATTCTGTCTTTTTCCCCAGTGAGTTGAAGGCAGCATTCATAGCCCTCTGCCACTTTATCCTCATAGCAATCCTGTGAGATAGGTCTTGCTGAGAAAGTGACTTCCCTAAGATCACCCAGTTATGTTTATTGGTTCTGTGGTGAATGCAACCGAGATCGCCTATGGGAGAGTCCAACAATTTAAACGTTACACAATTCATGTTCTTGTTGGATATTGTCTTGAAAGAAGAAATGGTTTCTTACTTTGTGCTTAATAATTGGGGAAAGGTCCTTTGGCTGTAGGAGTAAAAGAAATGAAAGTCTGATGGTATGTGTGCATGTCTGCCTTTGTAGGGTGAGAGAGGGCAGAGCAGCAAGTTCTGTTTTCCTAAAGATTTCTAGAAGCCAAGGCCATTCTAAACTGGTTATTTATCAAAGGGAATAAACAAAGCACTTAAACCATTTGTTGTAGGTAAATGCCCCATTGCTGAAAATTGTGGCTGGAAGCTGCTTTTCAAAGAGTTGCATTTCAGTATTGCTTGGAGTGGGAAATGTTGCCTATGCAGAGGACATATAATTGAAACAGTTTGCTTTTGGGCTGCAGGTCCGAGTTCTTAAGGAGAAAATTGAAGCCGAAAAGGGCAAGGAAGCTTTCCCAGTGTCAGGCCAGAAACTTATCTATGCTGGCAAGATTCTGAGTGATGATGTCCCCATCAAGGAGTACAAGATTGATGAAAAGAATTTTGTGGTCGTGATGGTCACCAAGGTATGTTTCATAGTTTTGCTTCTTTTGTGGCAGACAATTGTTTCTGCTTCAACAGTCTCCACTTGCAGTGGTGGTGTGCTGAAAAAAGAAAATATGTTTCCGCTAGTACAGATGTTAGCCAGTTCATTGCTTCATAGTGGAGAATGGGGAATCCAAGAAGCGTGATCATAGACATTGAAAATACCATGGCATGTTGTTATTGGTTGCAAGAGAGGGTTCTCTAGGTCATTTACACATAACCTGAAGAGCAGTTTATCTAGCTTCCTCTGCTAATTGTTGTGCTGATTTGTCTCCTTCCCTAAATCATTTTTTGATTTTCTGTTAAGAACAAAGCAGGCTCAGGAGCTCCTGCTCCCTCACCCAGTGATGCTGCACCCACTTCCGAGCCCACACCATCTTCTGGGCAGACACCGCTGACTACAACAGCAGCTGTTTCAACCCCACCAGTTGCTCCACCAAGTGAAGAAAAGCCTCCTGAAGAGTCAGTGACCACTTCCCCACAGGAATCCACAGTTAGGTAAGTTCAGCTTCTCCTGCACCCATCAACAGTTCAAGCTTATTTGTAGGCGACTTTGAAATAATCTCATAGATGGAGCAGTTTTAGACCTAAAAAGACATAATGCAGCACTATTTGTATTTTGAGGCTTCTGAGTAAATAACATTTGCTTACTCATAGAAACCAGGTGATGCTGGAATGGAGAAATAGAACAGTTAGAGATTAGTATGTTCCTCTGGATTTTTTTGTTTCGTTTTCCCTTTGGGAAATATGGGAAACCTTAACGTGGAAGCCCTGCTCCCAGCATAGATGGTTTGGAAATCAGGAATGCAAATCTATGTGTGCAGGAACCCACACCAAAAGTAGCTTATGTCTCCTTAAAGAGGGAGACAAGGGTCTGTGACACTGATAGGGTTTTCAGGGTACAGCCGTGGTTAGTAACTGCCCTTGTCAAATAACTGTAAAGAGGGCACATGCACGGATGCAACAAGGTCCACAAGATCACACGTTTCAGAGAGGCAACCTACCTCTTATAGCCTGTTGCATAGAGACTATAGTTTTGTCATGTCTCTCTGGAAGAATATCTTTGAATGTTGGCAGTTTCATCAGGAATAACAGCCACTTATTTATTGTCAGTTGTGGGGATATGAGAGAGATGGGACATTTGAAGAGAAAACCAGCAGTTTTGTGGCTTAGGGGATTGTCACCTCTTCAATTTTCTTGTCCAGTTATCTGGAAGGACCCAGCTACTATTTCTTTCTCTTAAATTTGCAGCTCTGTTCCCTCTTCAGGTAGCTTGGGACGTGACGATGACGCAGCCTCCACCTTAGGTAGGTGAGCTCCTTTCCTTTGCATGCTACAGGGGAGAGATCTCAGCTGTTTGGCTGCAAGTTGTTCTTAATGATTGGGACTACACTATTCTTTTTCCTGTACTTTGATAAATTTCTAGAGTCCAAGATTCATAATTACCTTTTTGAACACAAGGGTTTGTTTATTAGGTGCTGCCCTCTGATGGCTATTACTGGTTAAAACACCATTCTTTCAGGTATACTGACAGATGTAATAAAACAGCCATATTTAGTTGGGCTGCTAGGATTCAAATGGAATTTGTACCCAGGTTACCCCCACTACTTTTATTTAGTCTTTTTTTTTAAGGAAGGAAGTGGGTCCTGTGCTGCATATTCAGGCTAAGGGTGGTTCCTACATCTAGAAAGGTTGAAAGCACCTGCTGTAGGTGAAGCTTCTGTTGGGCAGTTTGCTTCAAAATTGATAGCCTCTTGGTGGATCACGTTCCAGGTCCCAAACTCTGCTATCCATCACTAATATCTTGGAATACATCCAAGATACCAGTAATATATTGGCACTAAATGACTCACCTGCCACCTAGCCTGTTTGCCCATTGTATAGTTTTTTGTAGAAGGAGAAGGAACTGATTTCAAGCTATGCCTTTGAAAATCTGAGTCCTGCTGCTATTTCTGGAAAAGGATTTATGATTAAAACCCAGAGGTTTCTGACTATATGCTGTCCATCTCAGAGTAATTTCCCAGAGGTCTGAAGAGAGAGAAACTTAAATCTTGCTGTTGTTTGTATCCATCAAAAGAGTTGCGAATGTAGGAATGGAAACTCTGTTTGAGGTGCTTGAAATATAAGACTTCCTACTTTTCAACTCCTGGTGTGCAGAACTTAGAATTGCTCAAGGCACAGTGGCTGGTAATGGCAAAGTGACCTACTGTCTTCTCACTGAGCATCCCTTTCAACTGTGCTCCCCATATTCAAGGATCTGCTAGTAACAGCTTCTCTAATGCAAAACTCTCTTCCAATTCAGTTACTGGCTCAGAGTATGAGACAATGCTGACAGAAATCATGTCCATGGGCTACGAGCGAGAGCGGGTAGTGGCAGCACTCCGGGCCAGCTACAACAACCCTCACCGAGCTGTGGAGTATCTGCTAACGGTGAGAGAATGAATGGTCATATCCTATTAAGACCAACAAGGCGTTATTGCTTTCCTCCTGTTCTTTAAAGGGAATGTAGTTTTATGTGTCCCATCTTCCTTTCTCTCCTGTCACTGACTGTCATCATTTTCCACACTCTGCTACCACTTCTCTTATTACTAGCTTGGACAGTGTGAAATAGGCACATCACAAGGTTCTTTGCACTATGGAAGGCATATTCTCTTCCAGGTTGATTGCCTAATGGATGTCTAACTTTGTGCATGACACTCACTTTTAGGTTTATGCTGCTAGTGAAACACAGGGAGGACTGTGAAAGAACTTGCCTTTAGAAACAGATGTTTTATTAGTTCACCAGTGTATAATGGGCTGGATGGTAGTTTTAATGAGGGACATTGTCTTCTTCAGGATGACATCTCTGATTCACTTGGAAAGCGAAACTGTCATATTGGGCCCTTGGGGAATATTGGAGAGCTACATTTCCTGCCTTGCCCATCTGTGAATTTTTTTAAACCTTTTAATGTATGGAGAATAATTTCACTGCTTATTTTTGCCTTTCCTGCATTGCCTTAGGCTGGTGTTTGGGAGTCTCATTGACCTTTTGGAAGATCTTGAATCCACAGATAGTATTTTCTTTTCAGATACGCCTAATGTCCCCAGGAGGCATGAAGGGCAATTTCACAAAGTTTTTGACCCAGGAGAGACCTTTTTATGAGCAGAAAGAGATGCTAGATGGCTTAATGTGATTCACATTCCACACTTTCCCCACTCCTGTTTTAGCCCCCAAAAATTATTTATTTAAAAAATCAACCAAATGTCAATTTCTGGTTCACTTCCTGGCCCAGGAAGGGACAAAAATGTAATGAAATTGAAACTTAATACCCCAACTAGATAAAGATAGTAGCAAGCTGCTGGAAGATTCTCTCTTCATTGAGCAAGTCCCTCAAAATAGTCTCAATGAGAGCTAAATGCAATAGATATTTAGATCTGTTTATTTATTAGAATACAGTCCGCCCTCCGTATATGCGAACTTGCCATTTGCGGATTTGAGCTTACGTGTAGGGCAAGCCCATAGGGGGGTGGCGTTGTCAGAGGAGGACGAACAGGAGGTGGCAGGGATGAAGAGGAGGGAGAACGAGGGAGAGTGGATAGGAGGAGGAGGAAGAAAAGGATGAGTGGTGGCAGGGAGACGGGTAAGAGGAGGAAGAGAAAATGGAAGATGTGGGGAAGAGAAGGAGGAGGAAGAAGGAAAAGGAAGAGGAAGAGCAGAGAGCAGAAAGAGGAGGAAGGAAAAGGAAGATGAGTAGTGACAGTGCAATGGAGGGGGTAAGAAGCGCAGGAGAAAATGGAGGATGTGGGGAAGAAGAGGAGGAGGAGGAGGAGGAGGAGGAAGGCGAGGGAAAAGGAGGAGGAGAAAGAGTAGCAGTGACAGTGACAGGAGAAGAAGAGGGGTAGGAGGTGGGAAAGAGGAGGAAGAAGAGATACCCTACCTGCCGCCTGCCACAGTGAAAACAGCGAGGCTGGCATTAGGAGGAGGCAGGGGCAAAGTGCCATTGTCCACAATGGTGGTGCGGCCATGTGGCTGCACTTGTCTTGAGTACTATGAAACTTGAGCATACTCGGATTTTGGTATCAACGGTGGGAGGGGGGGTTCTGGAACAGACCCCCGTGGATACCGAGGGCCCACTGTATTTATATCTGCCAGTATCATAAGATATGTGGGTTGCTTACATTATTGCTTGTGTTCCTACTGCTAGAATAGTTGAGCCCAGTATGTATCCCTGAAGGCTATCTGTAATGTCTTCAGTAGAGAGTTAGTTGTGATTTAAAGTACCACGCAATAGTTTGAGGTACTAAGGCATACAGCAAAGCTAAAACATTCCTTGATGCACGACTAGTCCTTGTAGCTGAATGGTTTTCTTTGGAGTTAATGTTTCTTTACGCTGCATTAAACAGCTGCTGTCATGTTACAAATGAATATCTGGATTTATCCACAGTGGGAAAGACAATCTAGAAATGGTTGAAAACCTATTCTTGTTTATCTTTCCCTGTGGATAGAGTTGTGGAGGCCTGGACAGTGGAGTCCCGGGGTTTGGTGTCACCTGGTGTGGTGGTGGGGCTTCTGCCAGGGGCGCACTCCACCTGTCCTTGTCATGACTTGGTTTTCTGCAGGAAAACCAGTCTGTGGCAAGGAGCCGGGCTGCGTGCATGCACCTCTCCACCCTTCCTTGCTGCAGCCTGGTTCTTCCAAGAAAAATGAGCTGTGACAAGGAAGGGCAGGGTCCCCTGACTGGGTGTCACCCCACTCTGGGGTGTCACTTGGTGTGGTCTTCACCCCCCCCCCCCCCCAGTAATGTTAATAGTCCTGGAATAAAAATAGAAAAATTTGAAGGAAAACCCATTTTGTTGCCAACACCTCTCTCACTCCATAAAAGTTGAAAAAGTTAAATTATGGAATATGTCCTTACTTAATGGTGAACAGTGTGTCTAAAGCAAGGTGTTGATATATTTTCACACCCAAAATTGTTTCTAAAACTGTGTAACAGGAAAACTTTTACCCTGTATATGCTGTATCAGATCATTGCAAATCCTAGTTTTGGTTTCCTCTTCTCAGTTCCTTAGTGAGAATGCTTCCATTATCTCTACTTTACAGCAAGGAAACTACAAGACACAAAATATTTTTCTTTATTTTACTAATGTCAATGACTTCATGCTGTTGTCATTGTTTATTTATATAGCACCACCGAGGTACATGGTACTTTAACTAGCAGTGTAGAAAAAAACATGGTCACGAAACGATTCTACTTAAAATTCTTTGTTTCTACTTTCTTTGAACTTTTCAGGGCATCCCTGGTAGCCCAGAACCAGAGAGAGCTCCTATCCAGGAGAACCAGCCCCAAGAGCAACCGGCACCAGAAGGTGTGTTGCCTTTCCTCACTTTCATTGAGATAAATTCCAGGAGTGGGTGGCCTGGGGAAAGTAACTGGGGTAGATAACTGGATTCTATACCTTGATATTGCTGCTGGCCTGGTGAGAAAGTGCAAGTCATTACCAAAGAATTAATGGCACAACTGCTTCTGTCTTCTTCTCCATGTACCCCAAATCTCTTTCTCGCCTATTGGATGCCTTTTATGGTGGATGCATAACATTAACAACCCTTGGGCTTACAGGAGAGAATCCTTTGGAGTTTCTGCGAGACCAGCCCCAATTCCAGAACATGCGGCAAGTGATCCAGCAGAACCCAGCTCTTCTCCCAGCCCTGCTTCAACAGTTAGGCCAAGAGAATCCTCAGTTGCTGCAGGTAACAGCAGGGGAGGACCTCTTTTTCTTTGTTGGGAAAAACTGCAGTGACCACAGTAATGTCTAGGAGAGAAACCAGGTTTTGTCTCCATGCTTGGGGAAGGGATCCTACAGTGAGGCAGCCTTACTGTTTTTTGTTTTGGTTAGTATACCAACAGAGCCAGAAGGCAGGCTATAGCATGTCTGCCTCCCCCATCCTCAGCTAGACAGTACCACCTGTGCAGTTGTGTCTGCTATTATAATGGCTTTGGCTAGTATAACTGCCCTGGTTTTCATATGGGTGTTTGAGTCCCTCAAGTTCTTCTGCTAAAGCAGGGGTTCACAACTGAAAAGTCTGGGGACCAATTTTCTGCCACCCACTGTGTGTATAGATGGTCGAAACACAAACTGTTGACTGGAAATCAACAACTGTTTTTGAGATATGTATATATGTAGATGTTAAATAATGCACATGGGGACTGCAAGCTATTTGAAATTGAATTGTTTTGTCTGAAGGCTTCCAGGATTGGCAATTCACTTCTCTATCATTTCTTTTGTGAGAAGGAGGGTAGTCTGGAGGACCGAGTGCTGCAAAAGCAGACTGCACCTTGCCATCCTGTCTTACTGGGTGTTGCCAACCTTCCTGGTTCAGCTCCTTCCCTGTGCCATGGATTTGGCTACCTTAGGTCTTGACTGAGGGTGGGCCCTGCTACCTGACTTGGCTTTCTCTTAAATATAGATGGGTAAATTAAAACAGCAGGTGTTGGGTGTGGTGGGACTAGAGAAGAGGACCCTGAGGACACATGAAAAGTCTTGTGGAAAGCTCAAATGTAGGAAGAGACAGTTACAGAGCAGTTCTCTCAAGTTGCTTTCTTAGCATTCCTCCACATTATAAACTATCCTGGGGAAGGTTCTTTTGGGGAGTTTGACATTCTGACAGTGAGCAGTGTGTGTACACAGTAATAACAGTGATTATTCCTTTTCCAGCAAATCAGCCAGCATCAGGAACAGTTCATTCAGATGCTCAATGAACCCCTGGGTGAAATGGCTGACATCGCAGATATTGAAGGGGAGATGGGTGCTATTGGAGAAGAAGCTCCTCAAATGAATTACATCCAAGTCACACCTCAGGAAAAAGAAGCCATAGAAAGGGTAAAATTTGTTGGATTGGGGAACAGTAGTTTGAGGCAGGGCCAAGTAGGGAGATGCCCCAGGGAATTTCTTACTCTGAGCTGGAGCTTCTTGCCATGGCATTTGCATCTGAAGGGTTTGTTTCTTTTTGAGATCTAGTGTTGGATTTTAGTTGAATGACCATAATTAAGGGATCATGAGAAGGGTGTTATGAGGTACTGTACTGAGCTACCCATCACTTATCTGAGACCCAAAAGTATTTATATACCAACTAAACTTTATATGGTTTATTTAGAACAAAAGTACCAAAGGAAGGATAAAAGAAGATAGATGAATAAATTTATGAACACTATGTGCTCATAAAACATTGTAAGTGCTCATGAAACATTGTCAGAAATAGGGATAGCCAGAGATAGTTGGTCACTGTTTGAAGTCCTATATATTATTTTACAAACCTCATACATGATGTTGATCAAACAACAACTAATGATTTTTAAAGATGTTTAAAGCTCCTCCAATAATCATAGTGCTATCATGTAAATTATACTAGTATTTAAATAATCATACAAAATCTAACCAGTTATTGTATTTTTTATTTTAAGGGAAGCCTCTCATTTTTGCCTACCCTTATAGGAACGATCATATCTTTCCTCTGTGCTTAGTTTTTGTAAAGGTTGCAGTAAATCTTAGCAAAGCCTTGGTCATCACTTTTGTCTTTTTGTGATGCTTGGACACAAACCCAAAAATAGAAGATGAAAGGATTATAAATATAGTGCAGAGGCCCTTGATTAGTTTAGTTTAACAGAAGGCTTTGTAAAGAAGCAAGTCTTGTAATCAAAAGAAGGAAAGAAGACAGGTAACACTCATAACATGCAAATGCCACTACTGCTGCTTGCTTTAGTTTGTGCAGAATCATGGCACCCAAACTTGGGTCTGCATATGCTATTATATCCCCACTCTAGATATTCCTTGGCCGATAGGCATGTTGGCTGGTAATTCTAAGGATTGTACTGCAGCATTTGGGAATGCTTTGGGAACTGCTGTAAAATGGTGTGCTGGTTAGAGTGCAGGGGATTGCCCTTGCAGTTTAACTTCTGAATGGTGTCTAGTGTTAAAGCCTAATCCAGAGGTTTTTAACTTCTGGGGCTGAGGATCTCCTTTGAGAATCTGATGAAAGCTATGAAACTCCTCCCCAGAAAAACAGTGCAGATCAATACAATTTCCAAAATAGCAGGAAGGAAATCAAAGGGGTAACAATTTGCAGCTGATTTATGGACCCCTTGAAATCCATCCATGGATGCTCTAGGAATCCATGAATCAGAGATTAAGAATCCTGGGATCACTCCCTATCATTTTTTATGTACACATTAGACAGGGAACACTTTGGGTGGTCAGTGGTGAGTGTTAATGGGTCACACTTTCCCCAGCTCTGCACTAGAACCTGATGACAACACAGTACAGTGGGCCCTCAGTATCCATATTCACCCCCCCCCCGATGCTCAAGTCCCATTGTCCTTAATGTCAGTGTGGTCTTATGGTTGCACCATCATTACAAACAATGGGATAAAAGTCTTTTCTCCCTCTGTACTCCGTCCTTACCTGCTTCCTTCCTCTTCACCCTGGCTTGGCTTTGGGGGTGTTTGGCTCCCAGTCAGCTGGGGCCGGGGCAAGGGCTTGACAGAGCCTCTGGGCCCCGAGGCCCTGGCTCCCTTGAAGGGAGGGGGCTGGGGTTTGGGTCGGGCCCAGAAGCTGGGGCTGGTGCTGGGGACAGGGGCCCCAAGACTCAAACCCCGCCCTGGCCCAGGCCTCAGCCCTGGCCCCTGACTGACTGGGAGCCAAATTCTGTCCCTAAAGCCAAGCTGGGGCAACGAAGAAGGAAGAAAGCAGGCAATGAAGGAGGGCAGGGGGAGAGGAAGAGGGAGGGAAGGAGGAGGGCAGAGGAGATGAGGGACTTTTGTCCCCAGTGGCAGTGGGCAAGTCCTCGGATAAAGAGTACAGGCAAGTCCTCGGATAAAGAGGGGCCACTGTAATTTTTTTTGTAGGAAGTAGTTGCTTTCTGGGAGTATGCTGATTGAAATGTGGGCCTTGGATTGTCCACTGCTGCTTTCTGTGTTCCCCTTAAGAGAAAGTCATCATAAGTAGGGTTTTGGATCATGCCATCCCCCCTGCTCCTCCTTTCTCATTATACAATCATCAAATCATCCATTGCAGCATGACTTTTCATATAGAAAGCAGCAGAACTTAACTTTGGTGATTCTAGGACTGGATTGTGCATAATCCAGTTCCCGATGCCAAAAAAATTGTTCTTCTGTACTTGACGTATATATTGTTAAAATCAAGATAAATACACAGGTATGCTTATTTGCATAATGTGGATCAGTTGCAACCTCTCTTCTACATTTATTTATTTGCTTTGTTTATATCCCTCCTTTCTCCCAATAATGGGACGCAAGGCAACTAACAACATATTTAGAAACAATACAGATTAAAACTATACAAAGTTATTAATAAAAGTATAAATGTAGGAGTTATTTAAAGAACAATTAATTTATAAAGTTGAAACATTAAATTTAAAAAATATTTAAAATTAATTAAAAGACCACATACAACCTTACAAATAGCACCGCACAACAAGCCTGACAACATACAAATGTTTGGCCTTGCTGATCCTAGCCTCCCTGGGGAGGGAGTTCCAAAGTTTGAGAGCAGCCACCAAGAAGACCTTCTCCTATTTTCCCACCAAATGAGCCTAGGAAGATGGTGGGACAGAGAGAAGGGACTCTCCACATGATCTTAGAGCCCTAAATGGCTCATAGAGAGACATATGGTTCTTCATTTAACCTGGACTCAAGCTATATAGGAGCTGAGTATCAAGGAGAAGTAAGGAAATAAAGCTAGGCTGGCTTCTGAGAAGGCTGGATGAGAGAGACAGGCAGCTGAATACCTGACCTATGATGATCAGAATGCTGTGTGCCACCTTTCAGAAGAAATCTTACATTTAAAATAAACAAAGATGATTATGGTTGTTTGAAATTCCAATTCGAATTCACATTCCACTTTTTATATGTTTGTAAAATTGTGAGAAACTGAGACTTATGCTAAACCTAGAGATATGTTTGTAAAATTGTGGGAAACTGAGACTTATGCCAAACATTGACATCTGCCTATTCCATGTCTGATGGTAGGAAATGCCCCAGCCCTGGCTTCCTCGGAGTTGGGGCTCCAAAGGAGCTGGGGCCAGGGCTGGGGCTCCTTCAAGCCCCTGCCCTGGCCCCAACTGACCGGGAGCCAAACTCCATCCCCAAAGCCAAGCCGGGCTTTGTTTCTGATTCTTGTTTTTCCTGCCCCAAACTAGATCAGAAGGAAAGCTCTAGTTATTTCTTCGAAGAAGTACTCATAATTGGCTCATTAAAGAATAGCTGAAATTGCAGGGCACATGGAATTAAATACTACCAGAAATTTTTTGTTTGTTTGTTTCAAGATGCAGTTTCAGATGTGTGCAAACCTTTTTTCGATGTAAGATCCCATGGTGCTGAATAAATTAAACCCTCTATTCTCCTGATTGTTTTTTAAAAACACATTGCTTTATTGGTGGAAAACAATTTATTTATTTCAACAAAACTAGGGATTGCTAATTGAATGTTGTTTAATTTTTCCACCTCTGTTCTTTCTCCCTCTCTCCCCTCCCTGCTTCCCCAGTTAAAGGCCTTGGGCTTCCCCGAGAGCCTGGTGATCCAAGCGTATTTTGCCTGCGAGAAGAATGAGAATCTGGCGGCCAACTTCTTGCTGAGTCAGAACTTTGATGATGAGTGATAAAGGAAAAGAGTTTTATATAAAATTCTCTATATAAATATTCGTTTATTTAAAGGGGCAGTACTTGGGTTGGGGATGGTATGATTTTAGAATGTCTCAGATGAATTGCTGGCTGGAGGAAAATACTCTTATCTTGGAAACTGGGCAGTGGAAAAAAAAGCAGAATAAATGGACTTTCTCTTCCCTCTCTCCCACCATCCACAACACAACGGCTGTATTTGAGCCCAGCTGCATCCCACAACAATGCTTGGACTGGCAGGCAAAATATTCAGGGAAAGGTTGACACAGCAGATGGGTTCTGTTGGATCTTCTCCCATCTGAGCTGATTGCGTGTCTGCAAACAGATTGCTCTTTTGTTTGCAAATCTCCCCTGCCCCCCCCCCCCCCGCCCTGCCAGCGCACGATACTACAAAGCCTAAATATGTCTATGCCCATCAGCTAATTCTTTCCACCCCGGCCCTTGAAACATGTCCAGTTGTCCATCTCTGTTCCAAAGGGCAGTGTGTCCTAGGTGGCTGACTTGCCTTCAGATGATATTTTTGAGAGCTGTGCCTGCACTGAAGAAGCTCTGCACGATGGAGAACTATCTTGTGGTGTTGCACACAAATACAGAAAATTTCCCTATGCTGGTTCTGTCTCTGTTAGGCAACTCTCCACCTTGTACCTGCAGCTCCCTGACACTGTCTTTCAGTTTATTATCACAAGAAGCCCTGGGAATGTTCAAAGTTTTCCCTCTTTCTGTGGCAGCGCAAATTTTTGGCCAGCTGCTCTGCACTACCAGAGATATGGTTGAACTACTTTTGAAATCTCTCTTCTAGAATTGGCTAAGCAGGTGCAGTACTCATGTAATTTATTGCTCTATATAGTTTGATCGTTGTCATTTAACATTAAGCTTTTGAAACTTGCAAACCTAGCACAGTAGCAAAAGCAAAAGGAGGAATAAATTTTTACAAAGCCCTATAGTTGCTGAATCTCTTAAAGTGTTTTTTTTTGGGGGGGGGGAACAGATATATATTTAATGAAATCAATTTCTCACATTTTCTTTGTTGTGGAAGTTTTAAGGAAACAAAATATTTTCTAGTAATAACTTGATTTTCTGTTGTTGAAATCATTCTTGTATTTTAAAGACTCTCCTCCCCCTTTAAAGAAATCCCATTTGTAATTTGGGATACAAGATCTTTGTTTTAGACATTTGAGGGGGGTTACTTTTTTAATTTTGGAAAGATCAAATTGACATTTTCAAAGATATTCTTTATAGGAAAAAATGTAAAAAAGAATCCTTTTTTAATGTACTTTCTTGAAACTTGAGTTTAATTACATATGAACATATCCTGAATGAACTCACCAAAAAGCTGGTTTAATTTTTGGCTTTTTAATCTCTGCTGTCCAGTGAAATTGACACTTAACTGTTAACATGGGCAAATACAAAACTGCAGAGTCTTTCCCAGTTTAGATCATCCTACACCTTTATGTGGGGAAGTTGGTCAAAATTGTTTCTGGTTTGAGCATCAATAAAACTGTCAGTTACCACCTGTTAAAACCCTGTTTGCTTTGATAAATAGTGACATCAGCTGTTGCCTTTCTCTCCACTATCCATAACAACTCTGTCTGGAAATTCAACTCAGCACATGCCTACTGCGAACAGAGCCAGAGTATTGCCTCTGTGCCTCAAAAATAAATTCTGAAGCCATACGTTTTTCCTAAATTGTGTGATATTGTTGTGTGGCTTTGGTTGACAGTATGCAGTATGTTCTCAATAAGCTAAGGTAATTTGATTTTAAGGATGGTGGGGGAAGGCATGGAGAGACAGAAAATATGAATTCTTAAGCCTGAAAAAGCATCCATTGATTGTAGAGATTTCCTATAGGAAAGGCCCAAAGAGAGTGGGACAACTTGGTTGAGTAAGCAAAGTTGCTCTCTCTGCTTTGCTGAATTAAACCCAGAAGAGCTCTGGTATTAGCTGAAGGGCTTTTTCCAAGCAGCAGCAATAGATTCCAGCCTGTTAGGTGAAGTTGACTTCTGAATGCTGCTCAGAAGGCTCCTGTGGAATGTATTCTTCTTGACCTTATGACTTGTCTTAGACATTCAGAAAGCATAGTGAAGTCTTTGGGTCCTAAGCAAACATGAGGTGATGCAGGTTACTGTTAAAAATATGTGCTTTCCCCCCAAACTGAGAATGAGATGTAACTTTATGCATTTGTGGCCGAAATAGCTCGCTCCAGTTGAAGAGGAGTGGTGCAACACCTGTTGCCTTCTGAATCTCTTCACAGTAGGGGTTCTTGAGTGATGGAGGTTCATTGATGAGATACTGAGTGTATTACTGAAGAGTGCGATCTGAACGCTGAATTATGTGCCTAAGATCTCCTCATCCCATGATGAACAAAACCTGATTAATAGCAAGCAGATACAGATACAAGCTTGGTGAAGTTTCAAAATGTGTATGCAGAATATTTTCGTCTGGGTCTCAGATCCTCGTGAGAAAAACTGTAGCTGCCTATTTTGCCAGTTATTGGTGAAGAAAAGTGAAAAGGGCATTGCTTGAAAAGAAAGGTTTTGACAAGTTCTGCTTGCTAGGTCTGAAATGACCAGAGGTTTTTAAATCCTGATGAAAGGCCTCCCAATCAGTTCTCCCCCACCCCATTTCAAGAAGTGAGGTAATGAAATCCTAGGGTTGAGTTTGGAGTTCTTTGCCTGAGTGCAAAGCAGTGAACGATTATCATCCTCTAGTTTGGGTTGGCTTGGGGAGCATCTCTTCTATGCCTTCTTTCTAGGTTCTAATCTAGACACTGTGAGCGAGGTATGAATAAGGCCACAGTGGCAGGAAAGAGTCTTGGTTCTCATTCAGTTAACTTGTCTAATTTATTTATTTCCCAAGGGGTAGGGAAGGTTTGGATGAGAAATGGTCTGAGGAAGAGATGAAAAGCAGCTGGAAGAATGGTTTCTATTCAGAAAACCTTGGAAAGATATTAGCAATGAAGTGATTTATGCTCTCTCAGTTTGACTAATGAATGATTTATCTGTTGGGCCTAGCATTGCTGTTCACAAGGGGGAGCTGAAGTTGAAAGACTTGCTTTGAACCATGGAATAATAGGGTTGATCTGCCTTGTGCTGGGGTTTCTGGGTCTAGCAGCTGACCAGCCTTGATTCTCATACGTTTCTTGTCAGTTCGAGAAGCTACCGGTACTTGCTTCCCTTTCTACATGCACAGAACAGTGGGAGCCTGACTCATCCAGCCTGAAATGTTGTGCCTCTTGCCCTTTGGAGGCACTATTTTCAGGAAGACGGCATCTGCAACATACCCCCCTCTACTTAACACCAGCTGGTGCCTTTGCTCAGCAATGCAGACATTGCTTCTGTTGGTCTGGATGTGGCTCTGTCTCCTCCGGCAGGCCTCCCATGTGCACCATGTGTAGGACTGGCTCATTGGAATGGGTGTTTTTGGTGCCCAGAGAAACTTGGCTGGGAGGTAGATTCTCAGTTGAGGAGGGGTTGCTCTGACCCTTCCAAGCAAGATGATGATTAATGGCAGGTGTTCGGTGAATAGCAATTCAGGTCCAACTTGTTCATTTTTACTCAGTGCTTGGTGTGGGAGGGAGGGAAGAGGTGTTTGCCTGCACACACACATCAGCTGTCTTTTGGCTGCTTCTCCCCAAATTGGCTAATTACTTGAAATTAATGCTTAGAAGCAGCAGCTTCCTCTCCCCTCCTGCCATCTGCTCTCTTCTGTATGAGGCCTGTTATTATTTGACAGTGGTTGGATTTTGTTTTCTAAGTTTCAGCCCAGCTTTGTAGCTTTAACCTCTGGAAACTACAGTTCAATCCAAATGCAGGGGCAGATGCTGGAGGTTCATTGAAAGAAGGTGGAGCCAACAGAAAGGAGGTGATTTTATGTTTTAAGAAAAGACTTGCCTCTTGTGACTTCTGAGCAATTGCCCTTTTCTTTTTAAAGTGTTACGCTTCTACGACTCAGGGATGTAAGTAACCATTTGAAAGATGTTCCTAGTGCTTAAAGGTTGGAACTTTCTCAATTGGGTTTTTTTTTTATTAGAGGATTTTAATTTTATTTAATTTTTTGGGTCTCCTCTTCCTCTCCACATCTATTGCTCTTTAATTGCCTTGCTGATTGCCCAGAAAGTAATTTCCAGTAGTTCAGAAATAAGTGTTAAATTGAACAAATTCAGTTTAGAAGCAGTGTATTTGAATGTCCCCTGTTTCTCTACTTTTGGGAACGCAAGTTTGTGTCATCTATTGCATTATCTATTAAAATACAGAAGACAAGCTTATTATGACATTGGATGTAGGTATAGTCAATTGCAGACATCTAATTGGATTTCCTGCACGCACCAATCCACTTATGAATATACACATTCTTACAAATGTTATACATAGTAATCTATGGTTGTAGAATTCAAAACATATCCATGTTAGTCTGGAAAATCAGTACGCGAAGGGATCTTTTAGCACCTTTAAACTTACTGAAAGAGAGAAGCTGGTAGCTTTCGTAAACTTGAGTCTGCTTCCTTAGATGCATGTTACCAGTTTCTTTCAGTTAGTGTCAAAGGTGCTACAAGATCCCTTTGCATGATAGTAAATATTTGGTTACATGAGAAGTATGAGATGTACTGTTACAAACAGTCCCACCACCTATTTAGACAGCATCAGACTTAGCAGCGTAATGGGCATAGAAATTTTTTTTTAGGTGCCCTGACATTTGGATTATACATGCATTCACTTTCCGCCAAGGAGAAATGTTTCCATTAAATAAAGTGCTGAAGCTTCCTTTTGTGAATTTAGAGTCCAAAATTTTGCACACTTCAAAACATTGCTCCCCGTCTATTAGAAACATGCCACACACTATTCCCTGTTACAGGTTTGAGCAAACTGAAACAAAAAACAGGATGCAGATGCTAATAGGTTTTTGGCAGTTCCAGTTCTGCAGTAACTTCATTTACCAAACATTTAGTAGCAATAGATCCAACAAATTTACATCTTTGTTTCTTAGACATAGAATAAATTCTTTGAAGGAATTTAATTGATAAGTACGTTAATTATCCTACTTTGAATTTCCAATTAGGACTGTGCTTTTGTCAGCATATTTTTATTTCTATAGCATCATTTAAGGAAAATTGGATAGGGGGCCAAGTGCTCTGAACCTTGTCAGCCCACTCTGTCAATGGAATGGGGTCAGTCTGAATGACCTCAAGGTGAGGCAGTGTCCTCTAGTCCTCCCCATGCATCACTTCAAATGGGGAATTCCAATGCTTTGAAGTATGGAACCGTTCTAAGCCATTTCTGCAAAATATTAACATCCAGCAGGACAATGGAACAGAATAAAATCTGTCCAATTGTCCTGTTGGATGTTAATATATGAATGCAGATATCGCTCCAAAATTTAATTCACCCTCTTTGTCTGCACAACTCATAGCTAGTTGAGTCCCTATCAGTTTCAAAAAGGCTTTGTAGAACTTGGAAGTGAACTGGGACACATGGCATCCCCACCACCATTGACTTCCCAGACCACACCATACAAAATCCTTAGTAATATTTTTTTGTACTAATGTTAGTCATGAATCATAATTCCTATATATCTCTGAAAGTAATGGAAATGGCTGTGGCAAAAACAACTAGAAAAATTAAAATTATACCTTTAAATTACAACATCATATGCACATCCCAAATGCCTTTGGATGTATATTGTTTCATGTGGTTAAAGTGAAAATTTGTGATGTTTTAAAATAATTTTTAATTTTTAAAAATTTACATTTTTAATTTTAAAAATCTGGTACCTCTCCTTTCTCCTCCCACTGAGTCTTGCCCTACTCACGCTATCTCTTAAACCATTTTAAAGAGAAGCAGGCAAATAACACCCCCCCCTTCCTGGCCAATACTTTAGGGTGAACTTAATTTGTAAAAGCACTTGGCCCATCTGATTTGTTTTGAGGACATTTGCAAAGCCTGTAGTTTCCTGTGGCCTGTCCATACCTCAAAGGGGCAATTAGCTACTTCCAACAAATGTCTCCAGTTTTCAAGAGATTTCTGCAGTACCTTCTTTTTCCCAACCCACCCAATTTAGTTCTGATCTAGAAATGTTTTTGAATAAGCACATGCATGCTCTCAGTTGACCCATTTCATCCTTTTGTAGCAAAACTGCTACAAAAACTGAATCTGCTTGTACCACAAATGGCTCTGGGCTTCTTTTTTTTAACTTTTCAAAATTTTAAATGCCTGTTGGCATTCATCAGTCCACTTAATTTTCTTGTAAAGACAGTTTACAACAATAAAAATGTGAAATACTAAACACTTATTAAACATGGTTAATGAGTGAAGGGGTGAAGGCAAAATTAGCGGCCCCAGTAGTGTCTGCTTGCTGACTTAGGACTCTTTCAAACGGGAGGAATTTCTCCCAACTTCGAATGGAGTCAATGCGGATTCATGTAAATTCGCTAGTTTAGCGAATTTACATGAACCCCTACTCAATTCGGAATTACTTCCCATTACTCGAAAATAACCCCCTCCTGCCCGAATTTGCATGCGAAGCTTTAATTCGCAATAACGTAAAACCCATGATTGCATTCGAATTGGCTTCCCTCTTGCCCGAATTTGCATGCGAAGAGTTAATTCGCAATAACGTAAAACCCATGATTGCATTCGAATTGACCTTAAATTATACTTCCAATTTAGCCTCGTATGAAAGAGTCCATAGGAATCATTCACATGTTGTTTTTAACATGAATTTGAATGATCTCACTCATGCATTCTGGGTTTGTTGTTCACACTATGGAACCACATCTGTGCGAGTTCTGTCTCACACGTGTCAGCACTTGAATAAAGATGGAGTGAATGATGATGTGAATGGATTCGGAGCATGTTCAAGGCATGCAGTTTTATCCTGGCTCTATTTACGTCAGTTATTCACACAGCTGACAATGCAGATCTTTCAGAAAATCTCCCTTGCACACCCTATCGATTATCCTGGGGTGGTTTTTTTTAGGCACCCCCCCCCAACTTAATCAGATGCATTTGAAATGCATGTGAACAACAAAGATTCAACCCAGATTTTACCTGGATTATTTTCACCATCCGAATAACCTCTGAGGCTTGCTTGAACATAAAAGAACAAGACTTTGCCATGCCTTTCTCCTAAATTTTGAAGTCCTTGTTCTTTTCTGTCAGTTTTGATGAATGGACCTTTTCTTTCTCAGGTCAACAGAACTGTCTTGCTTTCCTGAACCAATTCTCTTTCCAGCCCTCTCCTTGAAGGACAGTGTTTTCCAGGAGGGCTTGAATGCATTTTGCTGGCAAGCCTAGCAGATGAGCAACAAAAGAGGGAGACACTCTGATGGCATATCTCTCTCAGGGAGGGATGGCATGCAGGCGGCACATCCCTGGCAGGCGGTCCATGGCCTCCTGTTGTTGGTTGCCAAGGAAGCACCTCTTGAGGCCAGACTGCTGCTGGGAGGATAAAACGACAGTGGGACCTTGGCTATGGCGAAAATGCCATGGCAGGAGCATGAAACAGTTTAACTCCCAACCCTTGAGGTAACATTTCAGTGAAATTCTAATTTTGGAGTTAAATCAATTTTTCCCCCTGGGATGAGGAGACGGGCGGGGGGGAGGTGCCACCTGTTCTGCACCATATGGGTCTTGCTTCATTTCTGGGCAATGATCTCTGCTTCCTTCACTTTTTTTTTTTTAAATGTCTCGTCTTTGAAGTTCTTGCAAATAATGAAACCTGGATGCTGACAAGAACGCTTCCATTCAGAAACGGAAGCAGGGGCAAAACAGAGGTAGCTGTTTGAAATAGACTCAACATTTACAGCAGTACAGCCTAGCAGATACACCAAAAGTCCTAAAGTTTAGATTGGTTGGCACATCTTGGTATTAGACTGGCTTCACAGCTGTCAAATTCCCCATTGTCTATCGAATGCTATGATTTTTCAAAGCATGTTTTAGTTGCAAATGCTGTCATATTGGGCCCTTGGTATCTGCTGGGGTTTGGTTCCGGGAACTCCTCGAGGATGTCAAAATCTGTGAATGCACAAGTCCCATTAACTACGATGGCACAGTAAAATGGTGTCCCTTAAATAAAATAGCAAAATTGAAGTTTGCTTCTTGGAATATTTACTTTCTAAAAACAATTTCAAGCCATGGATGATTGAATCTGTGGATGAAAAAAAAATAAATCTGTGGGTAAGGATGCAGACTGTACTACTATGTGCTGACCATCAAATCTGCTGCCTTCTTTCAAACTCTCTCTGGGAAACCTTGGCTTCTTTTGAATACTTTTAAAAGATTTCCGAACAAGATAAAAGCAAAAGAGACATTTGCTACCATTACTGATCATTGGGATCCAGTGTAGTGTAGTGGTTGACTATGACTCTGGAGACCAGGGATCAAATCCTGTCTTGGACACATAAACCCACTGGTTATCTTGGCCAAATGCCACTCTCAGCCTCTGGGGAAGGGAATGGCAACCCCCCTCTGAGGAAACTTGCCAAGAATACCCCAAGGTAGATTTCCTTAGGGTTGCCGTAAGTCAGAAATGATTTGAAGGTACACAACAACAACATGATCCTTCCCTGGGATTGAGAATATTCTTGGGCATGAGCAGAGCGTGATGATGAGGGCCAGTGCTAGAATCTGTGAGTTGAGTTCACACTCTTATATACCTCACAGCAAAGCAGAGTATAGACGGTGGCCAGGAAAGTTTTTCCCTGAAGATTTGTTATTGTTAATGTGCCTTCATGTCCACTCCGACTTATGGCAAACATCTCATAGGATTTTCTTGAAAGGAGTTATTCAGAGGAGGGTTGCCTTTGCTTGCTTTTGAGGCTGAGACAGTATGTCTAGCTCAAGCAGTGGGTTTTCATGGCTGAGTGAGGATTCAAACATTGATCTTCCAGTCCAGCAGTCAAACAACTACACTGGAGCCTCTCGCAAGCAGAAGATTATCACAAGCCCTCTGCTTTTTGTAGTAGCAATCAAATACTGAAAGCCATTGAATATCATCAGTCAAATGTCACATAAATATAAATTGTATGTATCAAATTTTGAAATAAATATCACTTGGTTTGACATAAAATTTAATATTCTGTTCAGCTAAGCAGGTATAAAATATCTGAACTACATTTGGGAAGTTTCAGGGCAGCTAAAGAACATTGTGAGGGGGAGGATACTTAACAGAAAAGATTACAAAGGAGAATCTAAGGGAGAAAATAATTAGAGCTGTTTCAGCTATTTCCTGTATAGTTTTTCTTTTTTTGTATATGAGAGAAGGAAAATGTCTGCAAAATAATATCCTCTGCCTTTTTGTCTTACAGAGCAAGAATGCTGCCAATTTTAATCCAGATCTATTTATTTCAAATACTTTTACAATGACTTTCAGGGTAAAGCCCTCTGGGATGGCTTAGAAAAGATAATTAGCTCCACAAACTAAGCAGGATAATTTACCTTTTGATACCTAGCAGAGCTGTTATGTTTCCAAATGATTTGGAATACAATCCACTTGCAGTGCTATCATCCCAGCCCCTCTGATTTTTCTTTTAGCCATCCATCTCCCAATATATATTTTGCCATGTCTGTCCAATGTTGTTCTCAGTTGTTACACCTTCTCTCACTCCAGCTCTGCCTCAGTTCTTGGGTGTCCCGTGTCTTCGTTTCTGAAACTGGAGAGATTTTGAAATTTGAGCAGCAGTACTCACTTTCAGGTACGGTTTAGACCAGTGCTTCTCAAACTACAGTCAGCCCTCCATATCCATGGATTGAAAATATTTTAAAAATAAGGAAATGACAAAAAGCAAACCTTGATTTTGCCATGTTATATAAGGGACACCATTTTACTATGCAGTTGTTTACAATGGGACTGGAGCATCCATGGATTTTCGTAGTCAGAGGAGCCAAACCCCAGTAGATACCAAGGGCTCACAGTAACTTACTTCTTCCATTGGGTACAATTATTTCATTATTTTCTGAAAACTCACTGTGGACTGGCAGTGAATAACTTATGCATCAGCACCTGCTAGCCTGGACCTCTAGTTTCTAATGCAGAGATGATATATATTTGGTTATAATGCACACGCACCCCAGCCCTTGGTGAGAAGTTTCAGGAATAGTAGTCCAAGGTATGTATGGGCCTACAGTTTGGCAATTGCTTGTTTAGACTAATCTTTTATTATTATTTTTATCTTTAAAGTGCTTCATACCACTGTAATTCGTAGCAATGCAGCAGATCATGGAAATGAACTGAAGCACAGCCATGAGGCCTCAGCAATGATAGCTGGAAGCAAGTTCTCAGTTGGAGCCGGAGCCAGGCTAGTGATGTAGCATCATATAATCATAGAGTTGGAGGAGCCCTCAAGGGCCATCCAGTCTGACCTGCTACCATGCAGGAAGATACAATCAAAGCATCCCCGACAGATGGCCATCCAGCCTCTGTTTAAAGACCTCCAAAGAAGGAGACTCCACCACTCTTCAGGGCAGTATGTTCCACTGTCAAATAGCTTGTACTGTCAGGACGTTCTTCCTAATGCTGAGCTGGAATCTCTTTTCCTGTAGTTTGCATCCATTGCTCTGTGTCTTATGCCCTTGAGCAGCAAAAAACAAGCTCAGTGTGACACCCTTCAAATATTTAAACAGGGCTATCATATCACCTCTTAACCTTTTCTTCTCCAGACTAAACATGCCCAGCTCCCCAAGTCTCTCCTCATAGGGCATGGTTTCCAGACCCTTCACCAATCTGGTTGCCCTCTTATGGACATATTCCAGTTTCTCCACATCCTTTTTGAATTGTGGTGCCCAGAACTGGACACAGTATTCCAGGTGAGGCCTGCCCAAAGCAGAACAGAGTGGCACTATTACTTTCCTTGATCTAGACACCATACTTTATTGATGCAGCCTAGAATTGCATTGGCTTTTTTAACCGCAGCATCTCACTGTTGACTCATGTTCAACTTGTGGTCTGCTTATTTCATTCTTGACCACAGGAATAAATAATGTCAAAAATTTTCTCTCTGGTGGGTGAGATTATGGATGCTGCCACACTGCAGAATTAATGCAGTATGACACTGCTTTAAATTACTTGGAGGCAGCTAACAACAACAAACCACTGCTCTACCTATGATAGCCAGCGTAGTGTAGTTTGAGCACTGGACAAAGACTCTGCGAGTAAAATCCCCACTTAGCTGTGGAAATCCATTGGGTGATCTTGTGCAAGTCACATTCAGCCTTAGAAGAAGGCAGTAGCAAATTTCCTCTGAATAAATCTGGGCAAGAAAACCCTATGATGCATAAGTACAGTCGACTTGAAGACACACAACCATTGCATATGAGGAAGTCTACAATAGCTCATGCTGTCAACATCTTTATTTCAGTTAGTCAGAGATGCTACAAGATCTGTCTACAGACTAACATGGCTATATCTTTGAATTCAACTACGTATTGCTCAAGAAAGTCATGACATCTTAAAGTGCCATTTTTAAATGGTTACTTAGCTGCTTAAAATAACTGTTGCCCCAGGGGCATCCTTATTACCTGACCATTCTCTAAGGTTCTGGATGTTTCCAAAAAGCCGGTTTAACCACCTTTCGTGCAGAACTGATGTGAAGGAGAGACAATAAAGGCACTCTGTTCCTGGTGGCCGATAGCCCATGAAGGGACTCTTTCTGCTTGTGCAAATGCATCTCAAGGAAGCTTTGAGGTTGTTATTTCTTTTGGCCAGTTCAGGTCAAGCAGTCACTTCGTTAAAACAAATCAAATCAAAACACAAATATTGAATGATCAGGACTGTCTTTGTGGTATAGACCAGTTATGGCTACATCAAACCAAAGCAACAAAGGAAATGTGTGACAGAGGAAGCAACTCAAGTCAAATGTGTGACTGTCACCAGCAAACTAAAAACCCTCTATTATGAGTGGCCTTCCAGATGTTGTCAGAATGTATATTCCATCAAAATAGCCAGAGGTGAGGGATGATGGGAAATAGAGTCCAACAACATTTGGAGGGCTGTATATTCCCCATCTCTGATGTATTGTTATTGTGTGCCTTCAACATAGGGCCACTCTTAAGTGGGTTTTTTTGGCAAGATTTGTTCAGAGCAGGTTTGCCATGCCTTCCTTTGAGGCTGAGAGTGTGTGGTTAGCACAAAGCTGCCCATGCAGGTTCCTTAGCTGAGCAAATAGTCATGCTCCAACACACAAATCACAGCACCATGTACAGATTTATTTCTTTATTTTGGGGGGTGGGTGGGCAAATGACAGTAGGGATATACCAGCCAGGCCTCATTGACAATCTGTGTATTTTTCCATTTCTCTGTTTTACTGGCTTCTGCTCACATCTGTGCATTAAAGCTAGCCTGACACTTTCAGGTGTAATCATCCAGCGGAAGCTGTGTTGGCCATCTAGCAAATCCAGTAACATCAAAAATCCACCAAACAGTGATGCCTTTATTGACACAACCAAAGTGAACAATATATATGCTGCAAGCTTCCAAAGCTCCACTGGCTTCCTCATCAGGCAAAGATGTTAAAATCATACAGGAGCAGGAAAATGTTAATCGTAGGCCTGCATTTTGCTGTTTTATTCTAAGTTCAGATGGTACAGAGAAGTATTCCTTGCCGGCTGGAACCTCCTCTGTCTGGCCATGTGGCTGCTGGGACATTCTCAAAGTCCAGGAATTTTAACATCCAATTGCAACACAAAAAGAAACTGCCATTGTCATCCACTATGTCTTCATTCTTTGTGATGGAGATCTCCACCTTCGGATGTGATTGAATTCCATATATGATCCTGTTTCCCATCAGTTCCAGTGAGCTTGGCCAGTAGTGAAGGATGCTGGGAACGGTGGTTTAATAATACCTGAAGTCCACACCGCTTGGTACTCCTGTAGGCCTTGAGTGTGGGAGGGAATACCCAGGTGTTGTTCTTGGATTGAACTCTCCAGGTGTTTGGAATAAAATGAATATCTTCAACCTCAATAAGGATTTGGGGAAGAAGAATGAGGTCTATTTGAGGCCTCATTCCCGTTTACAAATAAATCAGTTTGCGATCCGAATCGGTGGATCGACAGCAGAGTGTAGTTCACACTACATTTGCCCCGATTGCATTTGTTCCTGTAAAATAACCCACTTGTCATTCACATTGACAAATGAATTGATTCAAAATGGACCTGCTTGACCTGAACGAAGGGCAAATTTAAATCGATTCCAATCTGCATCTTATTCACACTTGCACAGAATCGATTTATTGAAAAAGATGCAGAAAAGGTTGGCATCAAAAAGACGTGTGTTAAATGGGTCTAGCACATGGCCCCCCTCTCCAAACTGCTTCAGTGATTCGGTTCAAGTGCAAACCAGGATCATTTAAACAGCTTCAAACCAGTTTTCAAACTGGTTTAAAACATAGTGAGAATGAGGCCTGAGCTGTTCTGGACCTTTGAGATTCTACAAGCAAACACTGAATGGTGAAAAACAAAACTGCTTGGCTTAAGTACTGTCAGGAGTTTATCAGATGGGAGGAATTTCTCTTTATTTCGAATGGAGCCAATTCAATTTCACGTAAATTCGCTAGTTTAGTGAATTTACGTGAATTCTAATTGCGTTCGGAATGCATTCAGAATGACTTCCCATTGCCCGAAATTGCGTGAGATACTCTAATACGCAATAACGTAAAACCCATGATTGTGTTTGGAATGACTTCCCTTTTGCCCGAAATTGCGTGAGATACTCTACTACGCAATAACGTAAAACCCCATGATTGCGTTCAGATTGCCATTGGATTATACTTCCAATTTCCGTTGTCTGATAACGTCCTCAGTTCTACCACAAGACGCCTAGCGATTCTGTCAACCTCAATAGTGCTACCTACCCTTTGAGGATGATAGAACTGACCTACCTTACAAGGAGAGTCAGCGTGGCATAGTGGCTCGAGTGTTGGACTGTGATTCTGGAGACCAGGGTTCAATTCCCAGCTTGGCCATGAAACCCACTGGGTGATCTGGTGAAGTCACGCAGTCTCAGCCTCAGGAAGACAATGGCAAACCCCCTCTGAACAAATCTTGCCAAGAAAACCCATGGGTTCAGTTTAAGGTACAGTAACTGTAAATTGGAAATTTGAAGGTACATGCCATCAACAACACCAATAGTCACAGCACATATTAGAGGAAAATGTTTTATAGCATTTCCCAAAGAAATATTGGACTAAAGATAGGAAAGATGCAAGAAGGGGCAACCAAAGTCATGCAGAACTCTCCCACGAGGAAAGACGAAAATACGGGGACTAAACTAGACATTACTTGAATTGCCCCAGAAGCAACAATGCCTGTGGAGTTTATCATACGATGGAATTTGGGGGTATAATGCAATGGCAATCCGAACGCAATCATGGGGTTTCACGTTATTGCGAATGAGTGTATCTTATGCAATTTCAGGCAAAAGGGAAGTCATTCCAAAGGCAATCATGGGGTTTCACGTAATTGCGTATTAGAGTATCTCACGCAATTTTGGGCAATGGGTAATTTTCAGGAAATGGGAAGTCATTCTGAATGCATTCTGAACGCAATTAGAATTTGCTAAATTCGCTAAACTTGGACAAGTCACATTCTCTCAGCCTCAGAGGAAGGCAAATGCAAAGTAGAAGACATTCCCAAGGAAAAGCTCCCAAGACCCTTTGTTTTAAAATAAATATAAATGTGTGCTTCTTGGTCCTGCTCCAAATGGAGGACCTTTTGGAATTTCTCCTTGAGAGGGGGCTGAATCGGAGGACGTGTCCTAGAAAAAGAGGACCTCCAAGCAAAATGTAGGACCTGGCCAAAGAACAGCTAGAAACACTCCTAGAAATAGAAATGCATGTTTTTTAGCCCTGCTCCAAAGGGAAACCTTTTGTCATTCCTCCTGGAGAAGAAGGCTAAAATGGAGGACATGCCCTGGACAAAGCACTGCAAAATGGAGGACATGCAAGGAAAATGGAGGACAAAAAAAAAGAGAGAGATCCAAACACTAATAGAAAAATAGATGCTGTGATGCTCTAAAGGGGAGGACCTTTTGGGAATGCCTCCTGGACAGTTGTAGGCTGCAGTTGGAGGACATGTCCGGGAAAAGGAGGACAAAACAAGGGAAAGTGGAGGACACTCCCAAACCCAAAGCTGCAAAACCCTTCCAGGAATACAAAAATACAAGGCATCGCAACAACAACAAAAAGGAGGACATTCCAGGAAAAATGCAGGAGAGGAGGAGGACCAAAGCAAAGCTGGAAACCCTCCTATAATAAAACCCTGCTTGTGTCAGTGATGCTCCAAAAGGGGAAGACCTTTTGGGATGCCTCCTGGACAGGAAAGAGGGGGGAATGGAGGACGCGTCCGGGAAAAGGAGGACGCGTCCGGGCAGCCTGGATCAGATGCCCCAATAGAGAGGGCATGCAAGGGGAGGGGGAATAAAATTAGAGGGCATTCCCAACCCTCCTAGAAACAGTAAAGCCATGCTTCTGAGTGATGCTCCAAAGGGAAGAGGAGGGGATGGAGGACGCGTCCGGGAAAAGGAGGACGGCGGATGGCCCTGCCCAGGAGGACAGAGGCACCTGCGGGGAGGAGCCCAGCAGCAGCAGCAGCCACTCCGGCCCTGCCCTCCTGCTTCGTGTCGCCTCTGATCTGCTCTCCCTTCCTTCCTCCTCCAAGCAACCTCCAAGGAGTAGGCTCCAGCCATGGCTCTGCAAGAGGGAAGCCCCGGCCAGAGGTAAGGAAGGCAGCCAGGTCTGCATCTGCTGCTCCAGGGATCTGCAATGCAGCCTCCTTCCCAGCCCAGCTGGAGACAGAGGGAGAGGATGGGGGGAGCCAAGTGGCTGGTTAGAGGGCTTTTCTTTTTGTCTTTTTTTGGTCATTTCCTCCTCTGAAATTAGAGAGATGGCACTGCTTGGTTTTTGTTGTTGTTGTTGTTGGTGGACTCCCACCCAGGGACTAACCAAGGCTGGCCCTGCTTAGCATCCACGATCAGACAGATATAGGGCCTTTTTTGGGGGTGGGGGTATTGAGGCCCTCAGTAGGCACAGCTGGTGCCTGTTCATTTTTCTTTGCCTCTTCAGTTTTCTGAAATAGAGACTATATTGGTTGGTGTTGGTGGGCACCCACTCGAGGACTACCCAAGGCTGGCACCGCTTAGCATCCACGATCAGACAGATATGGTGCTTTTTTGGGGGGTGTTTAGGCCCTCAGGTGAGCAGGCACAGGTGGAGGCTGGAGGAGCTGGGTACTCAGTGGCTGTTTTGCCAGTTCCTTCTTCTGAAAAAGAGACTTCTAGTGCCTGGTTTTTGCTGGTGGGCTCCCATCTGAGGACTAATCAGGGCTGGCCTTGCTTAGCTGGTGGGATCTTGTTGGGCTCTTTAGGCTCTCAGGGAATCAGGCACAGGTGGAGACTGCTAGAGAGGAATAGCAGGTGCTTGGAGGTTTTTTTCCCAGTCCCTTCCTCTGAAATAGAGGCTGGTTTTTGTTAGTGGATTCCCATCTGAGGACTAACCAAGGCTGACCCTGCTTAGTGTCCAAGATCGGACAGTCTCCTGTCCAAGTCCTAACCATGGCTGGCCCCATTAGCTTCACAAGGTTTTCTTGGGCAAGGAGTACCCAGAGGGGGCTTTGTGCCATTCCCGTCCTTGGAAATGTAACCTACAGCATCTGGGATTCAAGAACCAGTTGGACTAGGAATCTAGAGAACAAGGTTCAAATCCACGCTCAGCCCTGAAACCTACTGGGTGACCTTGGGCAAGCCACACTCTCTCAGCCTCAGAGGAATGCATAGGCAAACCCCCTCTGAACAAATCTTGCCAAGAAAACCCTGTGATAGTTCACTGATAAGTGGTATAGAAATGTACTTGCTATTGCTGTTGCTCTATAGGTTAGTCTTAGGGTCATAAGACTTGAAGGCACACGGTAACAGCAAATCTGCGGTTCAGGGGGGCGGTCTTCCATCCAAGTATTAACCAGGGTGAACCCTGCTTAGCTTCCAAGATCAGGGCCTTTAGAGTATTTAGGCACGGTTCATATATTTCGTTGCTTAAATAGCAAATGTTCACCGCCTTGTCCTCAGGCAAAATAAAAATGTATAGGAGGACCCAAGGCCTGTGAAGTTATTCTGGCACCTGACATTGTCTGTCCCACAAGCGCCTTTCTCAATCCTTAGCAGGAAGCAAAATAAAAACCACAAAAGTAATCGATGACATGACTAACCTGTTGCTGCCCTTATCTTGCCACCCCAACACAGCTGGCAGCTGCCTCACCCTGCCTAATGGTAGGGTGGGATAGCTAGTTGGTTAGCAGTGGGTCTGTTCAGAGAATGGCAGCCAGGGCTTAAAAGTGGTAGTTGTGCAGAATTTAAATTGTGTATAGAGTTTATCAGATGGGAGGAATTTCTCTTTATTTCGAATGGAGCCAATTGGAGCCAATTGAAATTCACATGAATTCACTAGCTTGGTGAATTTACGTGAATTCCCATTGCGTTCGGAATGCGCTCAGAATGACTTCCCATTACCCGAAAATGACCCCCCCCCCATTTCCTGAAATTGCATGAGATGCTTTAATACATAATAACGTGAAACCCCATGATTGCGTTCAGATTGCCATTAGATTATACTTCCGATTTCCATTGTCTGATAAACTCCTATGTGAATACAGTGGGCCCTTGGTATCTGCTGGGGTTTGGTTTCAGGACCCTCTGTGGGTACCAAAACCATGGATGCTCAAGTCCTATTGAATAAAGTGGAGTAGTCAAATGAGGTCCCTTATATTAAATGGTAAAATCGAGCTTTGCTTATTGGAATTTTTATTTCATTTATTTAAATTTTTGTGCGTGGTCCTACTTGATCATATCCTTAAAACTGCCCACAGTTTAGTTCCTTTCCCTTGTTTTCTACAATCTTTTAGGAAAACTTGGAGGGAAAAATCTGAGATTGATTCTCCCGGGTTGAGAGGGTTTTTTTTCCCGACACCCCCCCCCCCCAAAAAAAAAAACTTACTCGGGTGCATTTGAAATGCATGGGAACAACAAAGATTCAACCCAGAGAAGAGTCATAGGAGTTTATCAGACGGGAGAAATTTCTCTTTATTTCGAATGGAGCCAATTGGAGCCAATTTGAATTCATGTGAATTCGCTAGTTTAGCGTATTTACGTGGATTCCAATTGCATTTGGAATGCGTTCAGAATGACTTCCCATTACCCGAAAATGACCCCCCATTGCCTGAAATTGCGTGAGATGCTTTTTTCCCCAAAATAACATAAAACCCATGATTGCGTTCGGAATGACTTCCCTTTTGCCTGAAATTGTGTGAGATACTTTAATACGCAATAATGTGAAACCCCATGATTGCGTTCGGATTGCCATTAAATTATACTTCCAATTTCCGTTATCTGATAAACTCCATAGTGGTTATCTAGAAAATGGAAATAATCCTTGTAGAAAGTGGGTTGAATCTTTGTTGTGGTTCACATGCATTTTGAATGCATCAAGTCAGTTGTTCACATGCATTTTGAATGCATCAAGATTCTTGGAGGGGGGGGGGGCTGCCTACCTAACAGATTTGAATTGTCAGCTGTGTGAATAACCAATGTTGGGGTAAACCATAGCTTAAAGGGGGCATAAGACTTGGAGGCCCTGACTTTTTTCACACACATGGTTATTCAGATGGTGGAAATAATCCCCATGGAATCTAGCTTGAATCTTGTTCACATGCTTTGAATGCATCCAATTACATTTTGAGGGTGGGGGAACTACCAAAAAACCCACTGAACGTGAGCTAATCAATCTTGGGTTTTACTTCTGAGTTTTCCTAAAAGATTTGCATTGTTTGTTGTGTGAATAACCCATGAGAATAGGCCTGGGATAAACTGGGATAACACTCTGCATGCCTTAAAATGCGCTTCAAGTACATCTGCACCATTGCAAACATTATTTGTGGTTCTGATATGTGTGAGCAACTGAATTCGCTTAGATGTGCATAGGTCAGTTTTTGAGAAAAATAGTGTGAACAACAAAACCAGAATGTGTGTAATGATTTGCATAGTTGTGCTAAGAAAGCCCAACAACGTCAGAATAGCCCCTTTGAGAGCATCCGCGCTGCAGACATAATCTGGTTTGGCACCACTTTATCTGCTGTGGCTTAATGCTATGGAATTCTGGGAACCGTAGTTTGTTGTGGCAGTAAGTGATGAGTCCTCCAGATGCTGTGTGACTGCAGTTACCATACTCCCTCATCATTATTAGCTGTGCTGACCAGGATGGGAGGAACTGCAACATATCTGGAGGGCCACATATATTCCTCATTTGGTTCCAAGGTCTCTCCTCCAGCAGATAGATACCTTTCTCAAGTTCTCTTTCCTAACGTCAGGGTCAGAGCAGGCGCAGTGCAGAGGGTGCAGGCCTTTAGGTTGTGGGTTGTTCAGCAGTTCAAGAGAGTTTGTCACTCTTTACTTCAGATACATAACTAGAGCTGGGAATCAAGCAACCCTCCCTATAGTTTTTTTGTGGTTTTTTTGGGCTATGTGGCCATGTTCTAGAAGAGTTTATTCCTGACACTTCGCCAGCATCTGTGGCTGGCATATTCAGAGAATGCTATTCTTTGAAGATGCCAGCCACAGATGCTGGTGAAACATCAGGAATAAACTCTTCTAGAACATGGCCACATAGCCCGAAAAACCCACAAAAAACTATGAATACTGACCATGAAAGCCTTTGACTTCACAAACCCTCCAGATGTTGCTGAGCAGGAGCTCTTGCCAGCATAGGTGAATGGTGACAGATGCTGGCAGTTGCAGTGTAACATCTGGACGACCACAATTCCCACTTCTCCTTTAGCTGGATCTCTCTCTAATGGGAAGAAGGGCATGGCACAAAACCAGGCAGGGCTGAGGAAAAGTTTAAAGGGCTGTTGCCAATCAGTATAGATCAGGCATGCACAAAGTGAAGCCCTCCAAATGTGTTTTTTGGTTGGCCCAATGATGGTATCACTGTTTGGTGGATTTTTTGTTGTCCCTCCAAATGTTGTTTGACTGCAAGTGCCAACATTCCTCATCATTGGTTATACTGGCTAAATAGGGCTCCGATAATATCTGGAGGGACACATTTTGCCCAATTCTGACATAGATGAAGGGTGGATAATGCATCAGGTTGACCAGATTGTCCTCCTTTTCCAGGACATGTTTTACATTTCAACCTTCTGTACAGGAGAAATTTTGGAATGTCCTCCATTCTGAGCATGACTGAAAAGCATGCATTTACAATATGGGAGTTTTTAGCTTTTAGTTGGTCATGTCCTCCATTTTTCTTGATTTTGCAATGCCTTCTCCTTTTTTGCGGTTAGGACATCTGGTTACCCTGATAATGCATGGACCTCCCTCCCATCAGCCCCAGCCAGCATAGTGGGGGATGCTGGGAGTTACATTCAGTAATATCTAGAGAGCAACATGATGTCTATTTCTAGCATCACCAGTCCTGAAGTAGAAGAATTGGTGGCCTCACTCAGCATCTTCTTATGATAAGCCAGGGCCCACTGAGAAAAGACCCTATTTCAATAATTTGGAAAAATAAATATTTTCAATTTGCAACTCCCAGATTTCAGCCATGATACCTGGGGTTTCTCAGAAAGGTGAAGACTAAAAAAAAAAGTAAAGTTTCCAAGCATTGGTTATTTCTGGACCAGCATTTTCTGGGATCTAGAACAGATGTGCATCTGAAAGTGTTATTCACTCTGCGAATATAATCCAGGATGAATCTGGGTTGTTCACATGCATCTAGAATGCACCCAATTTAGTTGGGGGGTGACGGCACTGCCAACCCCCACCCTCCCTTAATAATTGATACTGGGTTTTTCCCTGAGTTTTTATTTTTTAAAGCTCTGCATTGTCAGTAGTGTGAATAATGGATACAAATAGACCCAGGATAAAATACTGGATGCCTTGAATGTGTTCCAAATGTTTTTTGTGGGGTTTCTGGGCTATGTGGCCATGTTCTAGAAGAGTGCCTTTCTGACGTTTCACCAGCATCTGTGGCTGGCATCTTCAGAAAATGTTTGCCTGGGAAAGGATTGGATATATATATCCTGTGTGACCCAGGGAAGGGAATGGCAGTCCTCAGGGTGGGAGGATATGCAAAAGAGGATTAATGTGTGCTAATTAGTGATCATTGTCTGCTGGGAGTCCCCTGACCCTAGATTGTTTCTCATTTTTATTGGTCGACCAGCCACAGATGCCAGCCACAGATGCTGGCAAAATGTCAGAAAGGAACTCTTCTAGAACATGGCCACATAGCCCGAAAACCCCACAAAAAACTTGCCGCCATGAAAAGCATTCAACTCCACATTGTTCCAAATGTATTTGCATTGTTGACTCCATCTTTATTTGAATGGCTTGCACATGTGAGCAACCGAACTTGTAGAGATGCACATCGATGTGGTTCCTTTGTGTGAACAGCAAACTGGGAATGCGTAAGTGAGATGATTTGCATTGTCGTGCTAAAAAAATAGCAATGTCTGAATGCCCCCAAAGTGCCAGCAAGGAAATATCACCTTATATTCCTGTCTTTGAGGAGGACCCAGGAATGACTGAAAAGGGTGGAGTGGATGTGCTGGCAAAGGCAAAGGCCCTGCCAAGCCTGTGTTTGCTTAGTGTTCGCCAGCTTGGGAACCCTGTATTTGCTGGAAAGGTGAGGTGAGCAAGCATAGGAGGTAACCAACCAGCAGGTTACTTGGACAAACAGATATTCTGGCCTTCCCTTGTTGCTTCAGCAGGAAATAGAAGGAACAAGCATTTGTCCCCGGGGGCATTTCACTGATAGCAGGAGAGGGGAATCCAGGGTAGACTACATAGTTTTAGGCCATTGAGCAAATTTATCTTTTTTCCCGTAAATATAGTTAACTCTTTGCAGGATACCTTACAGGAGTTGAGAATTACTCTACACCAATTCATTAATCCTTCCTTCTTGGAGGGGAGGAAAAAATAAAAAAAGTTTACAGCCAGAGCCTGTTAACCGAAGGTGGGGCAGTGTGACCTGGTGTCCTCACTGCAAAGGAGGTCAAGGCACTGTAAAGTATAGGACATCCTAGAAAAACAGAGGATCAACTAAAAGTGCCAAATTCATAGAAATATAAATGCATGCTTCTTTGTCATGATCCAAACAGAGGACATTTGGGAATTCCTCCTGGACAGAAGGTTGAAGTGGAGGACATGTTCAGCAAAGGAAGACATCTGTTTGCCCGGATTCCCCATGATTGGGCAGGATACAAATAAATCTATATTATAATAATATTATTATTCTTAGTTTCCATCTTATGGTGACCTTAAGGCGAAGCAACCATGGGATTTTCTTGACAAGATTGGTTTAGAGGAGGTTTGCCATTGCTTTCCGCTGAGGCTGAGAGTGTTGTGACTTGCCCAAGTAGGTTTCATGGCTGAGTGAGGAATTGAATCTTGGTCTCCACGCCTGACTCCCAATACCGCAGTTAACAAAGTCTCTGACAAAGAAGTTCCTGTTTACAAAGCTGCATCTGCACTGCAGAAATAATCCATTTTGACACCATGTTAACTGCCATGGTTCAATGCTTTGTAATTCTGGGAATTGTAGTTTGTGGTGGCACCAAAATGATGCTTCTAAAAGGAATAATTTGAAGAAAGACCAATAGACTAACAGATTGATAACAATTAAAAAAAGACTGAAAAGAAAGGGAAGACAAAGAAACAAGTAAATAAACAAAAATGTTAAAATAAAAGAAAAAATTGCAGGTAGATAGAACAACGAGGGAAAAGAAGATATTATGGAGGAACAAAATGTAAATGAGAAACACTGACAGAACTTGATGGGAAGTTATTATAAGCAAGAATAAAAAGAGTGAAACGTAAATAGTATTTTATCTTTGTATTTGTGGATACATTTATTGTTCTGCATGGTTTGTGTGTTGCTTTTTATGTCAATAAAAAGCATTTAAAATAAATAAAACAAATACAATGGCATAGTAAAATGGTTTCCTTTATATAATGGTTTGCTTTTTGGAAGCTATACATTTTAAAAATACTTTGAAGACATGGATAAAAAAAATCCATGGATATAGAGGGCTAATTGAACTTCTTCAAATATATAGTAGAATCGTAGAGTTGGAAGAGTTGCCAAGGGCCATCCAGTCCAATCTCTTGCCATGAAGGAATACACAGTATAAGCAGCTCTGACAGATGGCCATCCGGCCTCTGTTTAAAAACTTCCAAAGAGGTTTTGCTCAGATGGGTTTTTGTGGTGTAGGAACTTCCCCCTATTATGTCCCTGTTATTCCTGCTTTTGGTACCAAGTTTTCTGTTAAGTAACGCCAAATAACACACTTACCCGCTGAGGTATTGTTTTGTAACGTGAGCCCCCCACCCCCCCAGACCAACACAACATGAACATTGCTTATTACCAGGAAAGATGACTTTTCCGTACTCTGTGCCAAAGAAGACAATGCTTCTCTGTCCAGTGACGACAACTGCTGAAACAAAATGCGGTGTGCTGTATTCCAAAATTAAAAGCACGAGGAATTGGGGAGGCTAAAGTCAAATCCAGAATGGGTGCCCTTGTTTCCCAAGTCACATGGTCGGCCAGCCAGCCAGCCATCATTACTTTAATCTTATCTGGATTTAACTTCTGTCAGCTTGCCCAAGTAGAGCGTATTTAAACCAGATGCTAAGTAACAACTGAGGCAGCCAGACTGGGTTCCTACAGATTTTACAGCATGGTCATTCAGATGTTGTGCAGTCCTCCAGATCGTTGCAGGGTTTCAACTCCCAGCTGCTGTTGCTGCCACGGCCAGCAACTGGTGAAGTATGTATACTCTTGGAGAAGTATGCTGGAAGTTGCTGTCCAACAACATATGGTTCCAAAACGGGCATCAAGACTGTCTCCCTTTCTCTGTTCTAATAGATTACAGAAGCAAAGTCCAAGTATCATTTTGGGGAGGAGGCAGTTTACCCTTGAAACATGCCCCCATATATCATTTCTCCATCCCATTGATGGTCTCGTGGTTAGTATTTATAGCCATAGCATGGCATATGTGTGCATATGAACATAATACATTTTTGTGCCTGTTAATTTCTACTAGCAGTGCTGTCTCCCACTATTTGTGGGATCAATGTCCCAAATAAGTATTGTATGTTCTCCTCCTAGCTGTTCTTCCCAGGTCTCTGTGCAGCATAAAGACCTTTGGGATTGGTAGTTATTGAGGAAAGAAAAGAAAAGAGTTCTTTATGCTGCACATAAACCTGGGAAGAACAGCTAGGAGGAGAATACACAATAATTATTGGGGACATTGCTCCCACAGAAAGTGTCCTGTAGAGAAACACAGAGCTGTCTTAGCAACTGTAGAAGCATATTGTCTCTTGTTCTAGAGACAGCCTAAGCCAGCAGTTTGCTGTTCAGAGTAAAGCTTCTTCTGTTCTGGTTCTGATTGGGTTCAACAAAACTTACCATGATTTAGGAGTTATTCAAAAGGTGAAATTAATCTGGAATGAATCTTTGTTGTTCAGATGCATTTTGAATGCATTTGATTAAGTTTGGGGGGGGGCTACCCCAGCACTTAACCTGAGATAATCAATATCGGGGTTTTTACTGAGTTTTTAAAAAAAAAGATTTGCAGTGTGAATCGGCAGTGTGAATAACTGGTGCAAATAGACCTGGAATAAAACTCTGCATGCCTTGAACATGTTTCAAATACATTTACATCATCAGCTCCGTGTTTTTTTGAGTGCTGGCATGTGTGAGCACCCAAACTTGCAGAGATGCTCAGAGATGCGGTTCCATAGTGTGAATAACAAACTTGGAATGCATGAGTGAGCTTATTTGCATAGTTGTGCTAAAAGAAAGATGTCTGACTAACCCCTAGACAAGAGGTACATGGGTTTAGGGGGATGCGTTTGTAGAAATATTCATAATATGATCTACATTTTTGTGTCACTCTTCTTACTTAATGATATTGCGGTTGCAGTCAGGGTCAGTCCCTTTTTGGGGGGTTGGACAGATTACTTGGACAGAAGATCACAAATATCCTCCGGTCTGTCTATACGTGTACATTGAGTTTTGGCCACACAGGATGGTCAAAAATAGGACAAAAGATGACAACAATTGGTATGGTATGTGATAATTTATTACAGGCAGATGCAAAATTATAATTTTTTTTAATAATCTAAACAGAATTACAGCATACATCTCATACAAGTAGGAATATCAGTGACAGAGAGACACACTGTGCAGGGGAACATTAGATGCCAAGTGTTGATTGTTAATTTCAAGGACCACTTAAGTTTCCTCTGTATGGTTCTTTATCGTCAAATTGAGCTGGACATCACTCTAAAAAGAGGACATCTTCAAAAAGACATAGCAGACTGTCTTCTGTGAAAGAGGACATGCCGGTATTGTCAAGAAGTATCCCTAGAGGTTTCTTTCATCTGATGATTCTCAACCCTCTCTGAGCAATTTCTTTGCTAGATGGCTGGAGTGGCTTCAAAAACAGAATAATTCATACTGTCATGAGTATCTAAAATTGATGGCACTAAACACTGTTTACCTGGCTCTGGACCTTGGAAGTGGAAATGCAAGTTTTGACCTAAGTTGTCCAAGGCTGCCTTCTCCACTAGTTACCCTCCTATCTATGCTTTGATTGTTGGCTATTTTGCTATTGCTTTTTTGTGGTAAGGTCTAGAGAAATCTCTTTCCTTAGACTACATGCCCTAGGTTTCCCTAGACAGCATGGCCTTTAGCTATGCTGATAAGGGAGTTCTGGGAGTCATAGTTCAAAACAGTAACTTCTCCCAGGTTTGTTGTGTAGCAGCTAGATTTTCCAAGAGGCCTTGGAGACCCACATCTCATTTATAGTAACCCAGCTCTTTATTTCCTTCTCTCCTACCCTTCTTTGAAACAGCAACCTGGAGATTGCTTTGGCTGAGTGTACAGCGGCACTGAACTGCTTCCTGCGTAACCAGTTCAGTGAGAGCCTGGAGATGCTGCAACCCAGGTGAGGAGAAAATACTGAACCTGATCACCACAGACAAAAAGGCCAGTCCTATGACACTGTCCTTCTCATCCACTCCTTCTTCCAGTAGCCCCTCTCCATTTATGTGCTCTGTGTTTAAACTCTCCTCCACTCTCTCTTTGAGACAAGATGACTAGACTGAGGCTGTTGCACTTTGGGCATGTCACGAAACAACAAGACTAATTGAAAAAAAAATAGTGCTTGGTATAGTGGGAGGCAATAGAGAGAAAGAGCATGACGGCATTGCAGATGGATAGACTCACATCTCACCAGCAATGCAGAAATGATCCGGTTTGACTCCATGTTAACTTCCATGGCTCAATACTATGGGATTCTGGGAATGGTTGACTGTTGTGGCACCAGAGCTTTGGTGCCACAACAAACTACCATTCCTAGAATTCCACAGCATTGAGCCAAGGCAGTTAAAGCAGTGTCAAACCAGATTATTTCTGCAACATAGATGCAGCCTCAGTCAAGTAAGCCACAGCCCTGAGTTTGCAAGACCTCTTGTTTAAACAAGATTCTTGTATAAGACTGTGTAGTCACTTTATAAAGGTCTGGGTGGAAATGAAGTCCTTGCATTGAGCAGCAATACTCAGTTATTACTATTGCAGCAGCAATACTCAATCAACTACTATTACTACTAGATACCAATATTTAAAAATTAGAAGTACAAAAGGGTTTGGTCAATGATCAGGAGAGTCTAGAAACAGTGTACAGTATGTATTTTGACCATGTGGACACCGGTGTTTTCAATATTTTGGCAAAATTTCATGTTTTGTTAGTTTTTCTCCTTAAAAACTACAAGGGCCAGACACTTGTTCTGACAAAAATCAAGCTAAGTTCCTATTCTTCTTCTGCAGAACATGATATTTGGTGAGCGATATATTCATGGCAAAGCTGCAATCTAGCTCCCCTAAGAAGAACTTCTGTTCTTAGATATTTAAAATTAGATTTATTCCAACATCTCAGTAACTGGAATAATATTTCTCCTACCTTCATTAGCAAAAGAAGAGGTTGATATATACACATACACCTAAACTTGGATCAGAATCCAAGTAGGTGGGAAAAGAATAGATAAAACGACAACTCTTCTTTTCTTAACAAAAATAGAATACTGTTGCTATGGCCCTTTTCTCTGTTATAAAGGCACTCTTCTTGTCTCATCCCATGAGTGGCAGAACTTTGATGCTGGAAAAATGTGATTTGTAATTAAATTAGTGACAGTACAGCGGGCCCTTGTTATCCCCTGGGGTTTGGTTCCAGCTGCCCCCCCCCCCGGATGCTCAAGTCCCATTAAATACAGTGGCACAGTAAAATGATGTCCCTTATATAAAATGGCAAAATAAAGGTTCTCACATCTATACATGGTGATGGGGAATACAATGGCTTGGATGATTCAAATCTTAGTGCTCAGTTGTATATCTTTACTCTTTGAGATCTTGTCTAGTTCTGTCATAGCAACCCTTCCCTTTCCTAGTCTTCTGATTTCTGACTGAAATCTCCATTCTGTTCAATGTTTGATCCAAGGTACAGGAACTCTTTTAGTATTTCAATTTCCTCATTATCTAGGTTGAATTTGTGTATATGGTCCATGGCCCTTCCCTGTAGGCTCAGGCAAATGCTGTGCTCTCTTTTAGCTGTGTGCTCTTCTTCATTTTGCCATCTTGACCACACTCTGTGTCCCAGATTTCATCTAACATTGGAGGGCATGGGATATGTAACAGGAATTTCAGAATTAAACTTTTTCCATGGTTCATGAGAGTGTATGTATAGAATAAGGGATTGCAGTGCTTATGGTAAAGGGCTTGTGCTAAAAGTTTGCTCTGGGCCTACAAAAATGATGCTTGGGCTCTGCCCTTGTTATTATTTAATAATATTTGCCATTGGGAACGTTACATTGATTTCTTTGTTGTAAAGCTGGTGATTGATTCTTGGGTAAATGTAGGTGAAGTTCCTTGTGGGTGGAGTACAGCAGGGATGGACACTTATAACTCTGCACTGTAAAAATAATGCAGTTTGACACCACTTTAAGTGTTGTAGCTCCATTGTGTAGACTCCTGGGATTTGTAGTTTTATAAGGTCTTCAGCCTTCTCTGGCAAAGAGTGCTGGTATCTCACAAAACCACACATCCCAGGATTATGTCAGATTGAGTCATGACAGTTAAAGTGGTTTCCAGCTGCATTATTTCTACAGTGTAGATACACCTTAAATTGGACCTTCGCCATTGGCTATGTTGGCTAAAGGAGATGGCAGTTGTAGGACGAATCTGTCTGTCTGTCTGTCTGTCTGTCTGCCTGCCTGCCTGCCTGCCTGCCTGCCTCTCTCTCTCTCTCTCTCATTTAGATTTAGAGATTCTCAGTATGACAAAAAGGAGCAAGAGAAGTTGCTTTGTTGCTGTCATCCCAGCTAAAAGGCTTCATTGCCTTGAATCACTTCTTTATTTCCCCATTTACTCCCTTTTGACAGGTCCCGAGAGAGCATGTATCATGCCTTAATCTATGCCACTATCCTGGAGATGCAAGCCACAATGACCTTTGAGCATGATGATCTTGTCCATGCTGGGCAGATGATGAAGGAGGCACAGGAGATCTGCCAGAGGTAGGAACTGTCTTGGTCAGTTATTCAGAACAAGGTGTAAAGGGGGGGGGGGACAGTATCTGCTACTACAGCTTTGGTGTATAGTGTGGGACCCTTGCCAAGGGGATGGCACTTTAGCATGGCAAATGATGCCCTGCCGGCACCACTTCTGGACAGGTATTTATAGTGGGCCCATGGTATCCTCAAATCCCATTAAATACAAAGGCATAGTAAAATGGTGTCTCTTATATAAAATGGCAAAATCAAGGTTTGCTTTTTGGCTTTTTTAATAAATGTTTTAAAATGGTAGATAGTTGAATCCATGGATAAAGAATCCATCGATACAGAGGGCCAACTGTATTTTACTTGTTCTGACCCAAGCTTTGGGCCTTAAAAGAACAGAATATAAACTTCCACCTACTTACTCCCTCTTTGCCTCTTTGCCTTTAAAAGTGGGAATTAAAAAGCTGCTGTGAAAAGTAGGACATATTGCTATGAGAAAAGGAATTGTTGGAGGGTAATAAAGACAGATGCCCTGATTCCTTGTATTGGGGAAGGAGAAGCATATTCTGGGACAGAAGACATGGAAGGTCAAGACTCTAACTTAGCACCTGCTCTTGGTTTCCCTGCTAGGTATCGAAGGAAAACCACTGTGGGCAGCTCCTTCTCCAGTCGGCAAGGTGGAGATGCCTGTACTGAGGGTGAGAAGGATTACATCTGGGGGTGCTGAAAATCATTGGGAGCTTTTTTTGTGTCCATGATGGGAAGAGAATATGGTGTTTGTGAGTTTCCCAGAGGAATCTAACCAACTATTGGAAACAAATATTACACTACTCTGAGGATGAACCAAGTGCAGGCTGTCAGATGTTGTTAGACCGCAGCTCTCATCTTTTATCATTGATTACGGAGACTGGAGCTGATGGGGGTTGCAGTCTGACAACTTTTCTCTACTCTTGAACTACATGGATCTTGATCCCATCTTGCATAGAAGTCCTTACCTTCCCATGTTTCCTCTGCCTTGATGTGAATACAGTTTGGCTTGAGAGAGGGAGAAGGTAGAACATGGTTAGGCTTTCATTAAGTGGGAGATGGCTCTCATCCACTTTCCAGCACACTTCCCTTTGGGACTGCTGTTTTCCGTATGTGCACGCCAGGGATGAATGGCAAAGACATAGCAAGCATGGTTAGAAGTGATATATGTCTCGTCCTCCTTGCCCCCACACTTGGCTTCTCAAGTATCCTGTTTTGTATTGGATGCCCGTTATTGGGGAGTTTAAAATGTGGTCCTATATTAAGGTAATATAAGCTTCAAACCCTTCTCTTGAACGGAGAGAGTAGATATTAGTTGCACTCACACCAGGCTAACTCCCAGAATTGCATACACCGAGCACACTGGCCTGTTCCATACCAAATGCTGGCGAGCCATCTGCTGTGGTTGTGGCTGGCCTGATGTGGGGACCTGCCCTTCTTCATCTCTGGCAGAACCAAGCAGTACATTTGCCCAGTAAATTCATGAGAATTGAAGAGATCTTATATCAGCCTGCCTCACATTTCC
The DNA here is from genome assembly GCA_034509955.1 of Urosaurus nigricauda. Classification (NCBI taxonomy): domain Eukaryota; kingdom Metazoa; phylum Chordata; class Lepidosauria; order Squamata; family Phrynosomatidae; genus Urosaurus; species Urosaurus nigricauda. The sequence continues at coordinate 137,273,409 of JAOEGL010000002.1, forward strand.
CCTACCAGTTTTGATCTTTGATCTGACAAAGTGGAAGAGATTGCTTGTATTGTTGTGTGGAAAACCTGGTAAATCTACCCTGTACTTAATCCATCCTTTCCTGTTACAGAGGAGCTGCATGCTGAAGTGTGCTATGCAGAATGCCTGTTGCACCGGGCTGCCCTTACATTCCTCCAGGTAAGAAGGGCTCTTTTCCCTCAGAGCAAGCAAATGGTGAATTCAATCCCACTATGACAGACTTCCCCAAAATGGTGTTTTGATCTCTCTGTCCCAGCCGTATGATCAATGGCCAGAAAAGTTTGGAGGTGCACTCCAAAACATTTGTAGGATGCAAAACTTCTGGAGATTGATCTGAGTTAGGGCACTAGTGTAGGGCAGAGCCCCTTAGGAGAAGAGTGCAAGAATAGAAAGTTTTGAATCAGAGAAAGCATACCTTGTAACAACCCCAGCCACATCATATTTGTTTCTTGCTATTCTGGTAAGAGAGTTAGTGCAGTCTACGGAAGCTGCAGGGAATATTGGGGCACAACCTTTTCTCCTGTCTCTTGCCTCTGTCCCAGACCAGCCAGTTTTAGAAGTGGCTACATGTTCTAGTTGTTTTATGCTTTCTGTTCCCGTACTGGTCCTTTTCTAACAGCAGTGGAAGATTAGTGGCCCACCACTAATGTGTGGTGGCGGGGAAGGACTCTGTTATGTTGGGTCTGTTGGAGAAATGCCTGCCGTTGAACTGAGGATTTCAAGGAATCCTGGTTTTAAAAACTGAGAGACAATGCTTTCTGGGAAATGCGGGTAACAAGAGGACTACTCTCCTGGGATTATTCATTTCATACATTCTCTAGTGGTGGCAGCAGAGAGAGGGGATGGAAGTCACCATCCCCAGTGTTTACCAAGCATGGAATTGATGTTCTCTGAGTCCCATTTGATTTGTGCTGGCAGTGGCCATCTGTGACGGAGGCCTATATTAAACTGTCTCCCACCCATAGTAGTATCATTTGAGATGTATCAAACCCATGAACAGACTCACACTCTACACTTTCTGAGTCACTCTTTTTTTTTAACAGGATGAAAATATGGTGAATTTTATAAAAGGGGGAATCAAGGTGCGTAGCAGCTACCTCATCTACAGGTGAGTTGGGCTGATAGCTGGGAAAATAAAGCCTTTTTTAGTCATAACTCAGAAGCTTTAAACAGCAGTGAACAGCATAAGAGGAAGAGGAGCTAGGATGGTATGCCAGGATCGGGAATGAAAAAATCTATGGGGTAGTCTGTGCCTGTATATAAATTCAGACATTACAGTGTTCCTAGGAACATACAAATATATAGCTTATTGGAGTGGCCTATTGGTCCCAAGGCCTATGAATCAGGGTAGACCCTTAGGCTTTGTGAGAGTTGAAAGTGCAGTGGGATTCTCTAAACTATCTTATGTTTGCAGAGAACTCAACAGTTTCATCCAACCCAATCAGTTGCCAACAAGTTCTTCTCGTGTGCATCTGGAGGGAGGAATTGCCCTGGGCATTGGTGCTTTCAACTTGGTGAGTTGAGTTATAGTGTGCTTCCATGACAACCTAGAAACATAAGAAGAGAAGCAGACTTATAACCATTATGCTGTTGCCATTCTTAATTTGATTGGGGTTTATTTTTTGTCCCTGTAATTCAATTTAACTTAAGTTGGTTTTTGCCCCTGCAACTCAAGTGCAAGGAAAGAAGGGCGGTGGGGCCAGTTTCCAGAGTCAGTTTTCTTACAGGAACAAATGCAGGAGCTCTATAATATCCTAGTTTTACAGGAACAAATGCAGGAGCCTTATAATATCCTTGAATTTGCCCATAAATAGTAATTGTGAATATGTTTTGTTTTTGTTTTTTAAAAATCTGTTAAACAGTGCAGGAAGACCTTGTAGCCTAATCAAATGTTGAATTGCTGCTCCTGGAGGCTTCCAGGAGAGTGGTTTACCCTTTTTTCTGCCAGAAAAAGAGTAGTTTGTGGAAGTTGGGGAGCTTTTTGAGAAAAAGGGGGGGAAAGCCTTGGTATTCCACCTCCAAAACAAAATTTGCTCATCCATGCTAAAAAGAACCAAAAAAGGAGGCCTGAGATTCCTAGCCTCTGAAGAGGAGATACAGGCACCCCTGCCACTTCTGTTCTCACATTCTGATTCCAAAACAAATGCTAGCATGGTTTGCTAGCCCTGAGGCTTTCTAAGCTTGCCTCTTCAAAGAGCATGCACAACAAGGGGAATATCAGAAGGCATGGTCATGTCACCTTGACATCATTGGTTCCCTGGTGAAAGTACCAGGCAGAGAAGCTTTTCCATGTCAGCTTTACCCTCTTTCCTTCCCTACATGGCCAGCAGGAGAGGAGATAAGCAAAGGGTTCCCAGGTCTCAGCTCCTGGCCCTTCATTTTCAATCCTCAGGGTAAAGGAGAGGGATTGCAACATGAGAGTGATGTCTTGAAGAGTCATCTGGTGTTGTTTTACTTGAATGGCATACTCTGTGAAACTGTGATTGATACTTAATGAAACCACCTGGGCTGGCCCTTGTAACATTGCTAGGACTCACCCCCCATGAGCAGGGTGACCAGATGTCATAACCACGAAGCACCACAAAATGACAAGGCACCACAAAATGTAGAGCATTCAAAAAAAATGTAGGTCATTACAAAATAAAAACCAAATATATATTCATGCTTTTTAGTTTTGCTGAAAATGGAGGCCCTGAAATCTCTGGCCCTGGGATAGTCTTGATTTTGTCGACCCTATCTAAGAAGGGAATCCCTTCTGTCTCCAGTCAATTATTCATGTTATTGAGGATTAGCCTTATGTTAGCATCCATGGTTGAGGGAAGAAAAGGGCTTGGACATTTAGTTCCAGGGGCCAGATGGGAAACATCCACAACACAGGCCAAGTTAGGCCTTTGGGCTGTAGGCTTTTATCTTGTGGACTAAAACCTACCTTAATGCAGGAATTCTGCCACTTATGGCTTCTGATACCACTTTAGCATTTTATTTGATACTGAGACTCAAGAGCTATATGTGGATGAGTTGGTATCAAGAGTGAGCATCCTATACTTATTTGAACTAACACAGATTTTTTTACCGCAGGCTTTCAGTTTTCTTATTGGTGCTTATTTCCATCTTGGCCTGAAATTCACAATGCTTTAGCACTTCTCAAGAATTTTACAATACATTCTTTGTCTGAACTCCAGCAAACTGTTTGAGGAGAATTGCCCAACAGCTTTGTGTATATATGGCCAGCTGAAACTAGGCTGTGGGGCTCATCATGGTCAAAGGAATGTGGCTTCTCAGGGTGTATTCATACCAGGAAATCTCTGTCTCCTTGTCTGTCGAATGATTTTTTAAACATAAGCTATACACCATTGCTAAAAGAAAAAAAATTGCTATGCATTGATAACTGTGAGCAGTATCAATTTCAAAACATTCTGCTCACTTTTGTTCCCAGTACAAGGAATTGTCTTAGAGTGCTTATGGCAAGAGACAGTCTATACAGTCACCCCTCTTTTTTCATGGGGGATCCATTCCAGACCCCCTTGCGAAAATGGAGTTTTGCATATATTTAAGCCCCATTGGCTTGAATACTGTATAGGCGTGGGTCCATGGTCGTGCGCAGGGGCGCATCACAGACACACACTCTATTCATTCTTCCTCTGTTTGTCCCTTGTGCATAAGCAGGGGATGTGATTCCAAAGACCATGTGAATGGAGGGAGGACTGTACATTTGAGAAATAAACAAAATAACCTCTTAGCTAGTGTAGTTCTTATAGTCCATGTTTTGGTTCATTTGTGATCCACAGTAAACTATTCAGAGTGTCATTTTAAACAGCGGTCAGAATTTTCCATATTAAATAGTTTTAGGCCTATACAGTGGACAAGATCCTGTCTTCCAGGAGAGGAAAGTAGTTTAGATTTCTTTCCCTCTTTGCCCAAATACCAGCCATTCACATGGGAAAGCACAGTTCTCTCGATTTTTCTGATCCCTGAGTCAAGGCTGCTTCAGTTGAAGGAACAGAGAGGAGGGAGCAGGTCTAATGGTTTGAAGCTACAGGAGGGTAGGGAACCTCTTGGTGGTAAGATCAGTTTGGCAATGGAACCACTTACCTTAAGCTGGAAACCCTGCACTGAGCAGGGGGATGCCCATGAGGCTTCTTCCAACTCTGTGAATCTATGTATGAGATAGCCTCCTCGGCAAAGAAGAGGTAGGATAACCAGACTAAGAATTCCTTCATGTTGTCTCTGTCTCTCTTGAGGGCTATTCAAATGGTGAAAATAATCCAGGATGAATCCAGGTTGAATCTCCATTGTTCACATGCAACCTGAATGCACCCAATTCAATTTTGGGGGGGGGGGGGGGGGGGTGCCAAAAGACCCACTTAACTTGGGATAATCAATACTGGGGTTTTCCCTGAGTAACTGAACACCCAGAAATGCACATAGATGCAGTTCCATGGTGTGAATAAGAAACCTAGAATATGTGAGTGAGGTCATTTGTATTGTTCCATTAAAAAAGATTAACATTGTCAGCATTGTGAATAACCCATGTAAATAGACCTGGGATGGAGGAGACCCTACCGGTGGGGTATCTTTGGGTAAAGCTGCTTTTCTGAGTCCCACTGAGCAAGAAAGAACTAAGCTGTCTCAAATAACCAGAGCTGCACAATTTTCTTGATTGCTAGATGTTCAAACATCCCCAGGTGTTGGGATCTCATTGCAAAAAGCATCATAGGGACAACAAAAAGGAAGATATTATTGCCTCTACACATGATCAGACATTACTTGTTGCTGAATGAACTAACCTAGCAATGCTATATAACTTTGTTTGCTTTTGCTCATTTATATGATCAAAGGCATAACATGCTTTTGTAGTGAAACTCCAGGCCTATCTTTTTCTTTCGTTTCATATTTTAAATGTTGGACAGTGAGAACTGAAGAGCTTTATAAAAAATATCAGATCAGTGTAACAATAACACAGAGAAGACAAATCTGTTATACAGAATAACTATATGTTGATAGGATGGAAGTTACAGAAGGGGAAGAGGGGAAACGGAAACACTTGTGTCCTCGCTAGTGTAGGATGATTTGAATGCATTGTTCTGAATGTGTTCAAGCATTATTCCAGTTCAATCCTAGAAAAAGGATGCTGCTGTTGGTTATTGCAGATTGTCCAAGCAGCTAAATTAGGGTTAGGAAAACTGCCACCCTGAGCTTGCATGCCATCCCTAGGTTCTTCTTGCAACTCACAATAGCAATAGCAATAGCAAGTACATTTCTATACCACTTATCAGTGAAGTAAGCACTCCCTAAGCGGTTTACAATGTGTAAGCTAATCGCCCCCAACAAGGTGGGTACTCATTTAAGTGACTTATGGAATGATGCAAGGCTGAGTGGACCTTGGAGCTCCTTGGAGCTCTCTGCGATTGAACTCACATCCTTGTGGTTTGCAGTATAGGCATTTAAACACTGCACCACCAGGGCACCCTTTCTTTCTCAACTCTTTCAAATTGTCCAAATTTCCTTTTTTCCTGGTCTTTCCTGAAAGCCTCCAAGAATAACAACAAGCATTTTAAATAGGTTGGAGGGGGCTCCTGTACTTATAAAACAAAACAAAGAAACAAAAAAATCAGAATAAGAAGTGCAATTCTGTCTACTTTGGTGTGTGTGTGTTAGTTTTTTGACAGTCTGTGCAGCCTCCAGAGAGTCATAGCTCTCCTGGCAGTTGCTCACCCTTTTGCTTAAAGCGGTGGTCTGCAAACTTTTTCGAGCTACCACCCCCTTTCCTTTTGGGTAGCAACCCTAGCACCCCCTCAGCGTGTATTTTTTATTAGATCTACTGTTTTCTGTGTAGTCGTGCTGGGCACATAACCATGGAATCATCTGTGTCAATACTTGCTCCCTTGGCTTAATAACAGAGATGAGCACTGCCCCCCACGGTTGGACACAATTAGACAATCTTGTCAAGGGAAAACTTTTACCTTTACCTTTTTTATTGCAGATTCAAAACAAGCAATCTTGGTTGCTGCTCTCTTTGCACCCAGTCACCTTGGGCAGCAACCAAGAACTGAGCAACGACCAAGAAGCTTGTTGTTTGTGCCAGCCTTGCAGCTAATGCTGGTGCAGACAAGAGGCTTCTTGGTTGTTGTTTGACAGGCTGCTCAGTTGCTGCTCCCTTTGTACCTTGTCTTCCTGGGAGCAGCAACTGAGTACCTGGCTGATCAGTGACCAAGAAGCCTCTCACCTGTGCCAGCTTTTCAGCAACTGCCAGTGCAGACAGAGGCTTCTTGGTTGCTGCTCAGTCAGCTGCTCAGTTTCTGCTCCCAGGGCCACCAGGTGCAATGGAGAAGCTTCTCCCCAGAGAGGAGGGACTCTCAGTCCTTCATCTGATCAGAGGAAGATGCAGCCGATGTGTGTGTAGGGGGTTTACAGAGGCCACATATTCTGGACTGGAGACTGGTATGAGCCAGAAAGGGAGAGATTTTAACTACAAGGCCCACTCCAAGACAAAGGACTCTTTCCAAGAATTGGGCATAGATACTTCTTCCCCAGAGACATGTCCTCCTCACACAGGTTCAAGTGTCCACAAACAAATGGTTTCTTCTGCTTACCTTTGTCTGATGAAAGAAAGCAGGAGCAGCAATGCAACTCCAACCTGCCAGCCAATTCCCAGTAAAGCTCACAAGCTTAAGCAGGGCCCCAAATTTGAAAGCTCCTTTTTGCCGCCACTTCTCCCCCACCACCATGTGCTGCAACTCTTTGCTCTGATCTGTCCCCAAATGGTGTGGCTCTGAACTACAGAACCGATGCCCCGTGCCCAAGGCTCACAAAATTTCCCAATTGCCACTACTAGTGAATGGCACCTGTAAGGGAGTGAACTCACATGTGTAGGCAAAGCACAGGAGACCCCACCATGGAAAATGATCAGCGACACAGTATGGTGGTTTTCTGGGGACCCTGAAAAAAAAAGTTTAATGTAACCCTCATCCTCACCATGGTCCTAAAGACTGGTGATTCCCTTTGTCTTTCCTGCACACCAATATGTTGACTAAAGGCCCCTCTGCTGCCCCATATTCCCCTCACTGCCCTCCTACTGTCCACTTTTTACCTCACTGCCCCCTGGACCCTTCCACTGCTCCCAAGGGGGTCTAACAGCAGCCCACTTTGGGAATCACCGGTTTAAAGCAAGTATCTTACGGCTGTAGTTTTCTGATCTCGTAAACCTGGGTTATACTAGGCAAGGGCTCCCAAAGTGAAATGTTAGATGCTTTTTAAAAATCTCCTTGCACAGGAAAATAGTCTGATAAAAGAAAAATGTTAAGGTAGTAGACTCTGATATAGGCTGCATCTGCACCGCAGAAATAATCCAGTTTGACACCACTTTAACGGCCATGGCTCAGTGCTATGGAATTCTGGGAATTGTAGTTCCTTGTGGCACCAGAGTACTCAGAGAGAGAAGGCTAAAAGTCTCACAAAACTACAACTCCCAGAATTCTATAACACTGAGCCATGGCAATTAAAGTGATGTCAAACTGGATTATTTCTGCAGTGTGGATGCAGCCATACTGGTTTTCTGTGTAAAGAGGTTTTGTTTGGTCTTTTTCTGTTTGTTTGTTTTTTAATATATAGAGGAATATTCGGTTACCTAAGCCCTCACTTGCATGCTGAATTGAATCATCGTGCTATAATGATGAAAGGGCCCCTGTACTGAATGTAGTCAGTACATAAGACAAACACTGAGACAATAGCTGCATGTTGGTGATTATAATTTTTCCTTTTACTTGAAAGTTCCTCTGATAATAATACAAGGATTCATTGCCCCTAAGTTCATCATAGCCTGTTTTACTCTGGCCATAGGAACCTACTTCTGTGTGTCCTTACTCTTTTCTCATTTGACTAGTGGTAAAGATTTTCAAATTACTGTGAGAATGCTGGCTGATAATTAAAAGGATGTAATAGAATGGTGATGTTACCCCCACAGCCATGAGTTTCAACCCATCGGTGTGTTTTGTTTTGGACAGGGAAAGGGTGGAATAAAGACAGCTGGCTTGGATGAATTGAAAGAGGGTGGCTTTCATCTCAAGGGAAATATTAAACCCAAGTTGAGGACTGTGCTCACAGGTGTCTCCAATATTTTTCATGTCGATGTCTTTCTTCCACAGACTCTTTCCCTTTTCCCACCTCGGATCCTGAAGCTCCTGGAGTTTGCTGGGTTTTCTGGGGACAAGGTCTGTGTGTGTGTGTTGGAAAGCAGGATAAGATGTGGTGCTCTGTACAGTATTACTTTCTGGAGAGTCAAACCATTGGTCCATACATCCCAACAGTGCCTACACTGAGTTATAGCATCTGCCTAAAGCCTGAGGCACAGAAAAGTATTCCCTTTTTCTCTGTTCTATGCAGAGCTTACTGTATACACCTGATTATAACCTGACCTTATGTATAATTCGAGGGCAGGTTTTGAGCCTAAAATTAAAATCTATAATGGATAAACTGAGAGTAAAACCTAGGGCATGCAACAAAAAATCTACAGGATGAAGCAAAGGAAAAGAATGCCAAAGAACTTTAAAAATCTGGCATGTGTAACTATTTGTGCTTGCCCTAAAGGCTGGAGGGATAAGCGGGAGCTATAACTGTTTGTGCCCATCCCAAGTACTTGCATTGTAAAATATAGTACTTGCACTGTAAAGGATAATACTTGCTCAATAGCACTTACTAGATTCAAGGTTAAGTTGACCTGCTTAGTTGACCCAGGTTTTTTAGTAAATGTTTTGATTAAAATTTCTAGACTTATACATGAGTATATTCACTACTTGCAAAGAGATGTTATTTCTTTTTCTGTCTTCCCTACCATTTTCCAACCCTGCTTCTCTGAATATTTTTATTATTCCCCCTTCTCCACTAGGAATATGGCCTGCGACAGCTGCACCAGGGGGCCACCACATGCAACCTGAGGGCATTGCTTTGCACAATGCTGCTTCTCTGCTACTATACCTTCCTTACCTTCATCTTAGGTAAAAACATGGGAATGCCTTTCCTCCATTTTAGACAGCAGGATGGGGCTGAGAGAGGGCTTAGTAGCATTGCATAGAGAAGATCTGTGCTTCTTTCCAATAGTTGATAGCCTTCTCTCTTCTGGTCTGCTTAGGATGAGAGTTTCTCAGATGGCCTCATCACTCACAACTATTTCAACCCTGTTAATTTGGATCTATACAATTTATTCTAGGTATAAGAGTCCAGGAGAACGAGAAAGAATTATTTGGAGAATTGCAGGGAGGGCTTTGGAAGGGAAAGTGGAGAGAGGGAGAGTCAAGAATTCTAATCCTTCTGCTTGTGGTTGAATGCGAGAAATGGGAATAAGAGGACTGGAGCAGTGTAGTAGATAAATAAAAATTGAGAAGCCCTAAAGTTTCTAATTTTTCTGAAGACATGAATCTACTGTATGTGCTGGCCTTCAGCTAGAAAGCAAGTTCTTCTTTTATGAAGATAATGACTAGACTACCTTTATGGATGGCTTTAAGGATTACTGAGAATGTGTTTTCATACATATCATCTCAGGAGTTTATCACACGACGGGAATTGGAAGTATAATCCAATGAGAATCTGAACGCAATCATGGTGTTACGTGTTATTGCGTGAAAGCTGATCACACGCATTTTCAGGCAATGGGAAGTCCTTCCAAATGCAATCGTGAGGTTTCACGTTATTGCGTGAGAAACTATCACACGCAGTTTTGGGCACCGGGAGGAAATTTTGGGCAGTTCCGAATGCAATGCAGCGTCAATACGCAATCACATAAATTGGATGAACTAGCAAATTAACTCAATTCTGAACTAGCCCCACTTTCATTTCTTTCGAAATTGAGAGAAATTCTTCCTGTGTGATAACGTCCTCAGTAATCCTTAATGGCATCCATAAAGACAGGCCTGTCTCACTTTCTTCTTGTTAGAAAGAGTGCTTGAAATGTGGTATATAAATTATCATCAAAAAGGGAGAAGAGACTTCTCCACAGGATGGAGGCAAGAGATCTTCAATGCAAGTTGGGTGTCAGTCTTTCTTCTAACCTGGGTTGATAATTAGATGGAATGGTGGGTTGTCCTCAACTTTTCAAATGAACGAGGAAGGCAATATTTTCAGGGCTGAACACAAAGCTGTGAGCTGTCCAGATGATGTCACCAACATTCCTTAAGGGCAAGGGCAGGAATTGTGTGCCATTCCAGATATTGCTGGTCTGTAATTCCCAGAAGCCCCAGACAACACAGCCAGTAGTGAGGAATGCCAAGTTGCAGTCTGGCAACATCTGGAGGACCACATTTGTTCACCCCTGCCTGAGGACATTGCAAGGGATCCTGGAACAAACCTTCTGGATTGCAAGGGAAGGCAACCTTTTGGTCCAGCAAACTTTTGCAACCTTCTTCTACTTAGGGGGAAACAGTGCTTTTGGGGAAGCACTTTAATCTGTTTCTGTACTTCCCTCCTCCAGGTATTGGTGAAGATGATTTTACAGAGGCTGAGGCCCTATTGAGTCCATACCTCTCCCGTTACCCTCAGGTAAGAGATTTGGGGGATGCTGTAGGCCTTCCGATTTCCTGCCCTGTGCACATGCTGTGTTTTGTTCTCTGTAGAACAATCAATTATAGGACTGCCGCCTCATGATCTTTGGACAGACCAATTACATATTTTCTTTTCTGCTTTGAGGCTTCATTCCAGTGTTTGGAATACAGGAGCCTGAGCAGGCGTGTGCATATATGTATGTACACACATATTTATCTTTTTGTCAGTCCCCCCATTTAGAACACTAGAAGGGCAAGAAATGGATTCAAGTGGATTCCATTAAGGGATCCCCTACTTCCCCTCAGCTTTGACTTGAGCATCCTACTTTGTAGCGCCAGCAGGAGCTGGGTGCTTCACCGCAGCTTTTCAGGGCAAGTTGCCTTACTCTCTGTTGGGAACATGGCCTACTCCTGACAGCATCACTGCAGGATTTTTACTATATTTCTTTCTGACTTCTTTCTTTTCTGTGTCTCTGGGTTTGTTTTTGGTTTTTGGATAACAATTAGACTGAATCTGCATATTCGGTGGAATGATATGGCAAAATAAATTGTACCATTTTGGACTCCAGGAGGGAGATCACATTTTCCAAAATTTCCCCTTTTGTAATTAGAAATCTAGCACACTAGTGAAAGTGGAGCAGACTAGGGAGAACTTTTCTTCCTGATGTGCTGGCTTTATTCTTTTGAGGAGGTTTTTTTGTTTTGTTTTTTTTCATGTGAGAGAGCATTAAAACGTGGCCACTTTGGGGATTATCACATGGAACCCTTACTGTGGGAAAAATGTTCCTGAAGTATTTCTGAAGCATGAAGGCATGATCATCTGTTGCGCTGATAAAAGGTCATTCAGGCATCCCTCTTCTCTCCACCGACGAAGCATTTGCGGAGAAGCCATTTTTTGAATAATGGGATCTTCTGTTATTCAAAAAATGGTTTCTCCGTGAACACTTCGACAACGGGAGAGAAGCGAGATGCCTCAATGATGTTTTAGAAGCGTGACAGATGATTACATCTTTGTGCTTCAGAAACACTTCAGGAACATTTTGCCCATGATAAGGGCTCCATGTAATAGGGTCCCTGTAATGTGAAGTCATCAGTTTTTCACTTCAGGACTCATCATTGTGCTGCAAACTAGGACCGACATCATTCATTTTGAGGGCAGGTTTGCTGAGAGTTTCCTCTCTTGATTGGAGGCCTAGAAGGTTTTCCAGTGTCTAGCCTTTTCCCCCATTTGAAATTGCATGATGCAGATTTGATATAACCAGTATGATAGCTTTTGTAGAACTGGATAATGTCTCACTGTCTTCCAAAATCTTTAGAACATGAAATTAGGCCATTAGACTATGTTGAAAATACCCACCAGATTTCTTAATCCCTTTGTAATGTCTCTTTTATAGATGGATGTATTAATCTGTCAAAATTGGTCTCACGTTTTTCCCATCTTTACTTAATTCCATTTCATTTTCACATCAGTTTTCACCCTTTGAAAAGGTTTCATAAAATGTTTTTGTGTGCATATTCCATAACAGATGCATTTTTGGCACTCTCTGTTTCTTTTGTGAATGGCATTGCAGAATTCTGAAAAGTACAAATACACAAAGATGTATTCATACCAATTTGTGGGTTATGTATTTGCTATATTCTTCTTGAAATAGGAGCCAAGAAAAGTTCTGCTCCCAGTCTAAGGGGCCTTTGGGGATTCAAAGCTAGGTCTCCTTCAACTACTTTGGGAAAGCTCACAAAATGCCCACTGAGTTTTGAGAGCTGTTTTAGGTACATAATTATTATGTAATTTTATGGTACCAATTCCTATTCCACTTGTGTGAAGAGACAGTGCTAGGAAAATGGATCAACAACAAGAGACTTAAAATCTAGATCTTGACTAGTAATTCAGGAAACCTTAGTGAAAAAATCCCTTTGAGAAAATACATCTTTAAATGTATTGGGAACCATATATTGGTGTGGTCATCTTTTTTTGTTTTTGCCTTTGAACAAATGGGGCGCTAACTACCACTCGTTGTGTAGCAACTGAGTATCTAGGAGAGTATCATATTCCTGATGCTTCTCTACATCTGTGCCTCTTCTCCTTCCATTTTTCAGAGTGCCATTTTCTTGTTCTTTGCTGGGAGGATAGAAGAAATCAAAGGAAATATCAGTGAGGTAAGAATCTCACTCTAAGCAGCAGAAGGGCAGAATCTTGGGAGTAGACCTCCCCAAATCCTGGAGGCTGTTTGTGTGCCTGAGCCACTGTCACTTCAGAATTTGTTTGTCTGTTGGGTTTTCTGTTTCTTGGAGCACTTTATCCTTGTCTTAAGCATTATGTCTTTTCAGAGTGTCTGTGTCTTCTACAACCCAATATCATTTGGATGAAATCTGGACTACAACTCCCATCACCCATTGCCAACATGGCCTTGGTTGTTCTGGGTGTGGATGATGGGAACTGTAGCCAAAACATCTTTAGAGGGAACCAGGTTGGGAAGACTGGGTTCAGATCCTAAGTGATGAAAACTCTCTTCCTAGAACTTCCTGCTATTCCATTCCATTGCTTTTTGCCAAAATGGAGAAGGAGGTGGTGATGCCATTCCAAAGTTTGAAAAACATCAGGCATATCATGATTGTAATAAAACTTTAAATTGTTTTCTTATAGAAACTCCTAAGTAGTTGGGTTTTATGGCCCTAGTTGGGTTTTGAGGGGAAGCATGCATTTCATAGCAAATATTAATAATGTAATTGTCCCTGTCATTAACTTCTGTTCATGTTTAAGGTGTCCATTTTGGAGAATGCATTTAATGTGTATAAGTTTACCGTACTTATTCTTTGCATTCCGAATAACATTGCCGTGGCATACCTACAATCATTGGAATTTGGATTAAGCACTCTCTAGCCAAACTCTATAGTTAGAGAGATTTCAGCAAGCATTTTTCAGTAATATCAACTCCTTTAAAAAGAAAAGAAGGAATAGTATAGTTCTCAGGAGCCTATGTCCTTTGTATATCTACTCCCCACTTTCATGAGAATCCCGCTTCCTGAAAATATTCCTTGTCCCATGCTTGCTAGTACTTATGTGTTAAGTCGCCTCAGTGTTTTTATCACCTCTGTTGACCTCTCCATCTCTACCAGGCCATTAAGAAGTTTGAGGAAGGCTGCTCGGTCCAGCAGGCCTGGAAGCAATTTCACCACATGTGCTACTGGGAGCTGATGTGGTGCTTTGCTTACAAAGGGATGTGGAAGATGGCCTACTTCTATGCAGATCTGCTCAGCAAGGAGAACCGCTGGTCCAAGGTTGGGAGCAAGAGCACAACAAGTCAATGGGCAACAGGGGTGGATCTGAAGAGACAGATGTTGTAAAAGCATTAAATTATGAAAGCTAGGTTCTCTTTGGGCCAGGCCGTGTCCTAGAATATGTGGGCCTCTCTCTGTTCGAAAAGGAACAAAACAGCATCTAGGCCATCTTATATCTTATGGTGGTCTTGGCAGGTCAGGGGAATTCTTGGAGTTTTCCCAAGCTGTGCTTGAAATGCTTCAACTCTTAATCCAAAGGGCTCTGGGCATCTATGCAGTCAACACACTGAAACTTCTGCCAGCTTCATGCCCTGACATATCAGGGAGACTCAGGAAAGGCATCACTCATGTCAAGTATTACCAATGGGCGCTCCCCCCCCCCAAGAGATTTTGCCTATGCCAGAGGACTGAGGCCACCATGGCAAAGGATCTGAAGTCGTTCCCCACTTCCCTTTGCTAAGATGACTATTTCCATTACTTGTGCAGCCATGCTAGTCCTGCTATTTTGTGGTCAAGTAACTGAATTTGAATAATCCAGTTTTCACTCAGCTTCAGCCTTCATAAGCCAACAATCAAGGACCATATGTAATTTCACAATTCCCAACCCCCTACTTTGGGGCAGATGCAGTATTCCCTTATCTGTCTCTGCATCCCGATCCTGCTCATGTCATTAAAGTAGCTTCCAAGCATTTTTGACCTGAGGTGTCCCTCTACATTTCACTTGCTACATGTCCTCTCCAAAACTATGGAGTCTGAACACTCAGTTTGTGAGTGCCCCATATTGACTTATGGCTATTCCTTTCCCTTTCATACTCTCCTATCCCTGCCCCAGCCAAGTTCAAGCTACTAAAGTTGCTGGGCCATAACTCTCCTGTCCCATTTTTTTGTCTTCCATTGGAGTTTTAGCCTTCCAGATGAACTTGTCGGAACACAGAATTAACCCATTACCTGTTAACAAGTTGCTTTGGGGGCTAATGGAGGGGCAACAACTACATTTTAAAGAAACAACGAAACAATAGGGAATATCATTACCCTGTTTTATACCTTAATATTTGCTATCCAAAATGGTATATTTAGGATAATTCTTAGTGATTTGAGGTCCTACATATACATATTTAAATACATACATGCATGCATACTCATGTATATATACAATGTATTTTTAATTATTCTGTGAACATAACTAAAAAGCCACATGTTGGCAAGATGTCACCCCATAAATAAGGAGAAATGATGCAACAGCAGCACATTGTGGAAGGGGGAATAAGAAGCAATGAATTATGAGATATTTTTCAAAATAACAATCTAAGCTCAGGTACCTGTTCCCTCCCTGCAGGCAATGTATGTATACATGAAAGCTGCCTTCCTTAGCATGCTGCCTCCAGAGGAACCTCGGCCCTTTGGCGAGGAAGAAGTTGAGCTCTTTAGGTAAGAGTCCTGTGAACATGTATCCTGGTTCACTCCTGAACAAGGAATCTCTCGTTTCCCAAATGTTCTGCCACAAGGTATGCTATGCAGAAAGTCAGCAAAATTGTTGCAAGATGTGTGTTGAAGGACTGAAGTATGAATAATATTTGTTTAGAGTGGCTGCAAGTTGCAATCTGAATGGTGCTGCTGTCGTGATTTAGATTCTTTGGATGAGTCTTGAGGAGTAAACTGTACTGTATTAAGCTTGTTCTGGGAGCACAAAGTCTCATCATCAAGAAGTTTACATATATGTTGAAAGTGCAGCTCTCTGTCTGTCTTTACTTTTCAGGCAGGTTTCTTCCTTCAAGCAGAAGATTGCAGGAAAGTCTCCACCCACAGAGAAATTTGCCATCCGTAAAGCAAGGCGGTACAAAGCCAGCGAGTATGTCCCCTTGCCTGTGCCAGCCCTGGTAAGAATGGGAAACAGGGACTGAACTTTGCCCCTTGGGACCTGTCCTTTTGGATTAGGTGCCTTGGTCTTAAGTGATGGTGTCAATAGGCGTAACTTGATGCCATAACTCATAGTGTCACACATACATTGACCTCCTCCTATCCCACACCATACAGAATGTTTTTGTACTATGTTATTCATAAATCATAATTTGCATATATCATTGAATGTAATGACATTAGTTTTAATATAAATTATATCTTAATTACTCTGTCATACACACAGCCTAAATGTATTTATATGTACATAGTTCCATGTGGTCAAAGTGAAAATTTGGTAAGATGTGAAATTTTTAAAGATTTTTTTTAAAAAATCCTCTCCTTTCTTCTCCCACTGAGCCTTATCCCACTCACACCATCTCTTCAGCATTTTAAAGGTGAACACCATAGTCTGTTTCAGCCCAAAGACAGATGTTTGGGGTGCAGTGGTGTCACTCTCGGTTAGGGTGTCACTTGGTGTAGTGTGCAACCCCCACATCCTCCTAATGACACCTCTGATCTTAAGCATGAACTATGTTGTGTAGAAATGAAGGTTTGTGTTTTTCCCTTCATAATACTATTCAGCAAGCACATTTGCATTCATGTCTGAAAGGCAAAAAACCTATTGCCGTCTTTACCATTTGTGTACATTATATTGCATGCCAGAGATGTGTGAAATAAGTCTCAGGGAAAGTAAATGTGGTGGAAGGTTGGATCAGGGCTTGAGATATCTAGGTTCAATTCCTCATTTGGCCATGAAACACAGTGGAAGACCTTGGGCCTGTCATCCTAACTGATCTTACAGGATTGTTGTGATGATAAAGGGGCAGGTGGCAGGCATATGCCCTGCCTTGAGTTAACTGAAATAGATTTAACCAAGATCCAAACAAGCCTCTGCTTCCCCTGCTTGGTGGAAAAACAATAGTATGGCAAGAAAAGAGATAGGATTTGCTGGGAAACCCTGTGCCAGATGCAGAAGAGAGCCATGGCCCCTGTGGCCTTCCTCTGACAGTATCTGGACAGTAACTCCCAAGTTCTCTTACAGGGAGTTTTTTTCTTTATTGTCCACCATGAGGAGGGAGAAGGTGAGAGAAACTGGAATATTTTGAATGCAGTTGAAAAGGTGCAATCACAGATTGGGACAATCTCTACCAAATCAGGACAGTTGGAAGGTATAGCATCACCTTTTCAGAGACAAAGAGTATCTAGGGGCTGGTGGGAGACTTAAAGTGGGCCCAGTTTAGATTGCACAGTTGTGTTTTCTTCAACAAATGGTCAGCTTAAAGCGCTTTATGAATATATGTAGATTGCAGACATGAGGAAAGGACATAACATAATTTTGCCTTGGGAAGTCAGGGTTTTATTCCCGGCTGTATTGCATTAGTTCCTCCTCTCCAATGATTATCATCAGTAAGATTCCCTCTTTGTTCTTCCCCCATCCCAGGAGATGATGTATATGTGGAATGGATTCACAGTCCTGGGCAAGCGGAAGGAACTGCTAGAAGGGACTCTGGACACCCTGACACAGGCAGAGAAGCGACTACAAGAGGCACCAGGTAACAGGCTGGTTCCATAGACATTTCAAACGGGGAAGGCAGATAACACATACACATATAGATTAAATAAATCCTGACTACACTTCTTGTAATATTTTTCCCCCCTCCACCCAATAATGTCATGTGCTGTGATCTGTTCAGAGACTTGCGGAACTGAAACTGCCAGAGTTGTGCTGGGCCAAGAGGACAGAGACTAAAGGCCATGATAAAAGCCTTAGAATTTTTTTCCTAGCTAAACTCCTCTTAGTTTTCAAGTCCTTGGCATAGAGATCAGTCATTGTTTGAGATCCAGATCTAGAAACTTCACTCAACTGAGGTTAAAATATTTTTGTATTAGGACAGAGTTACAACTCAGATTCTTCTATCCCTGGATGAGGGGCTTTTTGTACAAGTTCTGCTTCACAATCAACCTTTGGAACATTTTATGAATAGGCAGGAAGTTCTTATGAAGAAGGACACCCCTGCATCCCCTTTTACCTGCAGCATTAAAGCAGAAATGATAACCTGGTGTCCATCCAGCTATTGTTGGACTCCAACTAGAGGGGAATAAGGGTGTGTACCCTTACACATAGAAGGTCTCTAAAATGATCCATTGGATGGTCAATATTACATTATAGCAAACACATGCTGTTTATGGTTTAAAGAAGTTTTTATAGCATTGTTAAATTCAGTGGGCCCTTGTTATCCACTGGGCTTTGGTTCCAGGACCCTCGGTGGATAACAAAATCTGTGTATGCTCAAGTCCTATTAAATATAATGGCACAACAAAATGGTGTCCCATATATAAAATGGAAAATCAAGGTTTGCTATGTGGAATTTATACTTTGGGAATATTTTCAAGGTGTGTATGCTCAAATCCATGGATAAAAAAATCAGTGGATAAGGAGGGCCAACTGTACACGGCTTTCCTGGTTAGTCTTTTTTAGTTGGACTCCAACTCCCATCACCCCAATGATCAGGGCTAAAGGGAGTTGGAAGGCCATGGGTTCCTCTTTCTTTTTTTAAAAGAAATATTTTATTAAGTATCTGAACACAATACTTATAATATCACACCTCCCCATACTTCAGAAATTATTATCACATTATTTTGTAATATATCATCCAGTATAATACAAATAATGTACTGTAATACAAACAATTTGTTATATAAAATCTATAATTATAAAGCTATGTATTGTTTCACCTGACCTCCTTTATCCTCTGTTTCCTTGTCTTCTAATTATTTTCCTTTGATTTCTTCATCCTACACCCTTTCCTTCTTTCTGTACTACTTTCCTCATCTTTCCTTTTACTTTCCTATCTAATTTTCTTTACATATCTTTACATATCTTTCATTTCATTTTACCTCTCCCTCTTCTTTTCCTAATTCCTCTTAATTCTTGAATCTTCCTCACCTCCCTCACCTCCTCTCTATACCTGCACATACATTTACTTCACATTTCCTTACTCTCTCAAACTTTCTTTAGTCTTCCAACAGATGAAGATGGGTTGGGTTCCTCTTTCCAGGAAGCAATTGCCATCTCAGTGGTATGGACACACACCTTAATAGGCATTGGAATAAGGCATTATCTGCTTTGCTTGATTGATCTCTCTGTTGTGTTCTTTTCCTCCCATTTCCTCCCATACTCTCAGCCAGTGAGTACCAGGTAGATGACCAATGTCTAGTGCTCCTCCTCAAAGGTCTAGTACTCAAGCACTTGCACAGTTCGGCTGAGGCTGAGGCCTGTTTCAGCGCTGTCCATGGCAGGTGAGCTAAAGTTTCCAGTCTGTTGGAAGGAGGAATATTGATTGGGTTTGGGGTACAGGAAGAAGATTTGAAGTGATCCAGTTTCTGTAATGTTTGCTCACTGAAAATGTGGAAGTGACAAAAGGCAAAGAGATGATGGCGAAGAAGAGAGAGGGCAATATACTAATTTGTTGTTCCTATATATGCTGCCTACAAGCTTGTCTCTTGCATCTGTAAAAGACTTGAAGGCATTAAAAAGACAAACAAAGGGGTCCTAGAATAAACCTAGAAGCCAAGGTGACTAAATTGAGGCTGTCATACTTTGGCCACATCATAAGAAGTCAAGACCCATTAGAAAAGACAACCATGCTGGTGAAGGCAGAGGGATGAACTACATCCTAGAGTATTAAAAGAACTGGCAAATGTAATATTGGAACCACTGGCAATAATCTTTGAGAACTCCTGGAGAACAGGAGAAGTCCCAGCAGACTGGAGGAGGGCAAACGTTGTCCCCATCTTCAAAAAGGGAAAAAAGAGGATCCCAACAATTATCATCCAGTTAGTCTGACATCAATACCAGGAAAGGTTCTAGAGCAGATCATTAAGCAGAGAGTCTGTGAACATTTAGAGGACAATGCCATAATCACAAAAAGTCAACATGGGTTTCAGAGAAACAAGTCATGCCAAATGAACCCGATCTCTTTTTTTGATAAAATTACCAGCTTGGTAGATGAAGGGAATGCTGTGGACATAGTATACCTCGATTTCAGTAAGGCCTTTGACAAGGTTCCCCATGACATTCTTGCAAACAAGCTTGCAAAATGTGGGATAGACAAGTTAACTGTTACATGGGTTTGTAATTGGTTGACTGGCCGAACTCAAAGGGTGCTCAGCAATGGCTCCTTTTCATCCTGGAGAGAAGTGACAAGTGGGGTGCCACAGGGTTCTGTCCTGGGCCCAGTGCTATTCAATATCTTTATTAATGATTTGGATGACAGAATTGGGGGCATACCTATCAAATTTGCAGATGACACTAAACTGGGAGGAGTAGCTAATACCACAGAGGACAGGATCAAAATTCAAAATGACCTGAATAGACTAGATAGCTGGGCCAATGCTAACAAGATGAAATTCAATGCAGAGAAATGTAAGGTTCTGCACTTAGGGCGGAAAAATGAAATGCACAGATATAGGATGGGGGACACCAGGCTGAATGAGACCACATGTGAAAGGGATCTAGGAGTCCAAGTAGACCATAAGCTGAACATGAGTCAACAGTGCGATGCGGCAGCTAAAAAAGCCAGTGCAATTTTAGGTTGCATCAGTAGAAGTATAGTTTCTAGATCAAGGGAAGTTATAGTACCACTCTATTCTGCTTTGGTCAGGCCCCACCTGGAATACTGTGTCCAGTTCTGGACACCACAATTCAAAAAAGATGTGGAGAAACTGGAGCATGTCCAAAGGAGGGCAACTAAGATGGTGAAGGGTCTGGAAACCATGCCCTATGAGGAACGCCTTAGGGAACTGGGCGAGAAGAGAAGGTTAAGAGGTGATATGATAGCCCTGTTTAAATATTTTAAGGGATGTCATATTGAGGAGGGAGCAAGCTTATTTTCTGCTGCTCCAGTGACTAGAACGCGGAACAATGGATGCAAACTGCAGGAAAAGAGATTCCACCTCAACATTAGGAGGAATTTCCTGACAGTAAGGGCTGTTCGACAGTGGAACACACTCCCTCGGAGTGTGGTGGAGTCTCCTTCCTTAGGGGTCTTTAAGCAGAGGCTGGATGGCCATCTGTCAGGGATGCTTTGATTTGGAGTTCCTGCGTGATAGGGGGTTGGACTGGATGGCCCTTGTGGTCTCTTCCAACTCTATGATTCTATGATTCTGTGGCAGTAGAAAGAGAGGAAGACTGCATGCCAGATGGATAGACTCAGTGAGGGAGACCTTGGGCCTGAGCCTGCAGGATCTGAGCACAGAGGCAGAGGATAGGAGGGCTTGGAGACATCTCATTCACAGGATCGCCATGAGTTGAGATCGACTTGAAGGCAGCTATCAACAATTATATATGTTCCATACATGCTTGCCTCTTCCATGCCTTGTAAAAGCCACGAAGGCATTAAATATGGGTTGGAAGAGGAAAAACTGAAGATGGATGTACTTTGAATGGTTGTCTAGAAGAGGGAGTTTTAGAGAGTGTTCCTAGTCTATGGCTATTGAAATTCCTTCTTCTGCACAACCTGTACATGGAGCTCTCTTCAGTTTTCACTCTGGCAATCCAAGGTAATCCCCAAATTGTTAAAGCAAAGAACATATTGCATTATGAAGACGATTACCCCCTCACATTCTTCAAGTATTCCAGGTCAGGGTGAACAGGCATCCTTCTTTTCCAAGAAACGTCCAACATTTCAGCCTTCATTCCAGGAGAATTTTTAAATGCCCTCTATTTTGAGTATGACTAAGAAGGATGCATTTACATTTTTATAAATTTGTAATGTCTTACATTTTTCTTGAATGTCTTATGATTGCAGTGCCTTGTCCTCCTTTGTGGTTAGGACATCTGATCACACTGTGGTCTGGAGACCACTACATTAAAAAATCTTTTATGTTTTTAGCTGTTTATTTATGTTCTGCTGCAAGCAACCTAAATATCCTTTCTGTATGTATTGCTCATCATTATTTTCTCTCCTTAGCCTCAGTTCTTGTATTTGCTGCATTTCCAATATGAAGGCCAGTAGGCCTCCAACCCAAATTAGCCTTGCGTTATCTTCTTATCTGATTATGTGCCTACAGTGAGAAGAGGATCCGGTATGATCACTACTTGGTGCCCAATGCGCTTTTGGAGTTGAGCCTGCTGTATGTGGCACAAGGTCGGAATGAAGAAGCTGTGCAGCTGCTCCGTAGGGCCAAGTAAGTGCACAGCTTACCTATCCCATAATGCATTGCTCTGTGGAAGGGAAGCACTTATGCAGAAGCTCTTTCTATCCAGGAGTGTAATAACGTTTGCGAGTTCAAAGATATAGCCGTGCTGGTCTGGAAAATCAGTATCCAAAAGTATCTTGTAGCAGCTTTGAGACTAACTGAAAGAAAGAAGTGGGTAGCATGAGTTTTCATATGAGTTTTCATATACTCGACTATAAGTCAACCTCATGTATAAGTCGAGGGCAAGTTTTGAGGCCAAAATTATGGATTTTGCTATGACCCATGGATAAGTCGAGGGTAAAATTGGGGGGCATATACGAAAAGATCTAAAGGATGAAGCAAAGCAAAACAATGTCAAATAACTTCCAAAAGTCCATCGGACATAACTCTTTGGGCTTATTCTTAAGACTGGATGGATGAGAGAGTAAAGGGGGTCAGTGCTTCCAGGTCATATTTATACTCTTGCTTTTCATCAGGGGATGATTCCTTCTTTTAAATAAGAGTTAAGATGCAGTACTTACATTGACCCCGTGGATAAGTCGACTCAGGTTTTTTGGGACAGTTTTTTGAACTAAATTTCTAGACTTATACATGAGTATATACAGTACTTCTTCAGTTGCATGGAGTGGAGAATCCAGAGACAAACCTGTGTATGTCTGTCTTTTAATTCTCCACTCCAAAACGTGCATCTGAAGAAGTAGGCTGAAGTCTGTGAAAGCTTATACTACTCACATTTGAGAAGATACGCTTGATAGAGAAGGAATATGAAGCTTGCTTGCCAAACAGGCAGCCATTATTTTTGTGACCTAACAAGTATGCAATAATTAGCCAGTGTTATGTATCTCTGTGTGTGTAATGTGACGGCTATTTAGCGCTTCTCTCAACAGGAACCACTACAAGAACTACTCAATGGAGTCACGAACACTGTTCAGGATCCATGCTGTATTGTCCAAACTCAAGGCCAGCCAGGAAGAAAATGGGGCAGATGGAGCCAGTCCTTCCTAGGGAATCAAAGAGACAGACGGCTATTCTTACGAGAACCTGGACCAAAGAGAGAGTCTGCCAAAGTACAAGAGCTTGGGATGCTGTCTCTTTCCATGGGTGGATCTACTTGGAGGCCTATGTATTGTCATCAGTTTTGCTACTTGGCTATCAATCTACTGTTTGATACTTGGTTATGTGGGAAAGGACAGTCTTTACCTATCTGGATTTTAGCTCTCAAAACCAGGGAGCAGCTGGGGAAATATTGCTTGGTAATTAATGACGTTGAAAGGAGATGTATGTCTTCATTAATCAATCTCCTCTCTCAGGATCCTACAAATGAGGACTAAGTCCTCTTCCGGTCTCATGATAATTTGGGAACAGACTGAAGAGATACAGTCCTCCCCATGTAACTTTTTTGGTTTTCTCTTTCGTATTTGTTAGCCATTTCTATTCTGCCTTCCCTCCTCCTCTGCTTCTTTGCTCAAGAAGTCCCACACTATACCAAGGTGGCCCTTCACATTGCACTGGTGTTGAACTTAAAGAGTGCAGTAACTTAGCAATGACTCTCACTTTCGACTGGAAACTGTGTTTATCTCCATTACTGGAAGCTCTACTCTGCTGTGGCCTTCTCTTTTACAAAAGTGCAGGGAGGAGTTGCTTTTAAAGAAAACTCACTGCATTGGTACCCATTCAAAGGACCATTTTTTAATGTACCGGAAAAAAGAAAACAAGCTGTTTATTGGCCCTTAAGGTTTACAGGTTCAGGCTCTTAAAGCAGTATAACAGATTGTCAATATACACAAGCAGATGGGTGAGTAGTTTAAAGACTTTCTGAATGAAGCCTCAAGTAGTAGCAGCTAGGGCTCAGAAACAACTGTTTCTGAAGCCTCTGAAACAGCAAGACAAGTATGGGCTGACTCCTGTTGTTCTAGTGAAGACTCAACACTTGCTCTTGTGTGTGAAGTTTTCAGTGCAGATCATCGTAAAACTGATGGACTTTTCATCTGAATTGTGTACCTTTGAGTCAGTTTGTTTCATCAGCCTGTAGGAGTGAATTCTGCAGATCCATGAGAGCATTCAAAAATCCTCCGCACACATTTGATCTGTGTTAGATACTACTCTTCCTACAGTACAACGGATCTTGTGCACACATTGGAAGTGATTCGCCATGTATTTTATTTACTCAGGGGTGCTAATTAAGTGATGTATTGAAACCTGTGTGAAAGAGCTTGAATTGGTTCCATGCAATTTTAGCATTGCTCATTTTAAAAGCACTTAGGTTGTAAATTAATTTATAAAGTTGCATGCATGGTAGCAGAGCAGGAAGGCACGAATGGGGCAAAGTTGTCATTACCACCTACCGGTACTCCCTTGTTGTTGGGTCACTGCACTCTTCGGAAGTCGTTGCCCTTGTTGAAAGGGTCCTTTAGAAAATCCCTTGTTATGGAAGGGAAATGGTGTTCTCAGAGCGCTCTCTTGCTTCTTTCATTGGCTTTTTTCCCTTCCCCTAATCTGTTGCTTTCTAAACAGAAATATTTGAGGGACCAACTGAAGTCTATTCACTCAAATGACACTTTGTGTGAACATTACAGCAGCACTTAACCTAATAGTATATGAAAGTGTAGGCCTTTCATTTATGAGCCGGATGAGGGTGGACTGAAGGTCTAAGAAAAGATAAGGACTGATTGTTGTTGACTCATGATCACTGTAGCTTGACCTCTCTTCTTCTGTGTATGTATCCTTGCTTTGCCACTGCTACCTTTTAGAGTACCTTGAATTGCCTGCTTTTTGCTAATTCATGGAACCCATTCATAAATATCTTCCCAGTGAAGGTCACACCTGTTTCTTGCATGTCCTCGACAGTTTAACCCACCTTAAAATCTCATTTCAAATTGATAAATAACATTCATGCATCATGACTTGATGCTAATTTGGAACACACAACAGGAACTTTGGCATAATCTGGATGAGACAGAGTTTTGCAGCACCTTACGTTTTATGTGGCACAAGGTATCACAGACAGTGTTATTTCATGTGATGCAGTCATCATTGGGCTGCTGTCCTTGAAAGCTTGTCAAATCTTAGTCGCTCATACTTTTAGAGACAACACAGGTTTATGACAGTGGCATCTAAATTATACTATACATAAATCTTATTGTAGATGAAAATGTACTACGAGATGTTCTGAAAAGGGGAAGGGTGCAAAAAATGTAGTCTTTGTGGGAACTTCAGAATAGGTATTGGAAGGAGGTTAGCAGTAAGCTGTGAGGAGTCAAATGCCAGAATGACTACATTTAAATGAAATGAACTCTACCTCGCTGGTGTTGCAAACTGATAATAGTGACAGGTCCAGCCTTAGCTTAGCTGTTCTCTGCCTTATATAAATTCTGTAGAACCCGTTTTGTATAGCACTCCTGCTTGCAATTTAACCCCCCTCCCCCCCCACACACACTTCTATCCCTTCTCTTTAGGCAGTGTCATGAACTGTACCTTGGCCCAAAAAGTGCCTCTTTCCCCTGCTCCAAGCCAGTCATACAACCAACAACGAAATCCCACTTAAGCATGGTCCTGAACAACTCCAAAAAGAACAATCCAGGACTCCTGAGCACATGCAAAACTTTTAATGAGGGTGGTGGGAGATAGTAGGTTTCTTGTCTCTTGTATTGTTGTTTTCTTGACAAAAAATGTCCCACCTTTAATAGAATCAGAATAGGAAGACACCATGCAGGAATACACAATCAAAGCAGTTTTGACACATAGACTGCACTAAATCCCTACTATATGTACAATAAGAACCTGGGCCTTGTAGTATGAATGTATATGAAAAAAGGGGTGGATTTGCAATGTAAGATTAAGGAG
This sequence comes from Urosaurus nigricauda, assembly GCA_034509955.1. NCBI lineage: Eukaryota > Metazoa > Chordata > Lepidosauria > Squamata > Phrynosomatidae > Urosaurus > Urosaurus nigricauda. Next base: position 137,299,181 of record JAOEGL010000002.1, read on the forward strand.
TTATCACAGGATCTAAGTGATAACCCCATCCAGTTGTCATTCATCAGGAGTTTTAGACACTCCTTGCTGCAAACTGATTATTAAACTGAAATTGTTGTAACTTTTCGATAGGGTCACATTACAAACTGACCTGCATTTCCTGCCAGATTAGCAAAGAGTAACTCTCTGCTATAGATTAGAACCTTGAACATACCTCACATAAAGGAATAAAAGCATATTCACATAGAACGCTGTTGCTGCTACCACCAAAAAAGGATAAAAGTTTCTAGCTAAAAAAATGTTAATAATTGAATTATAATTTTGGTCTTTTAGCTGTTGAGAGAAATCTTTGTTCCATCACTAGATGATTTTAATTATGACAAATGTATGTAAAATAAAAATAATTTATAGAAAGAGCTTTGGTTACCTTTAACAAAATTTGAAAATGGGTGGGTGGGTGTGTTTAAAGGTATTCATCCCATCCACAAAAAGAGGATGACATAACAGTGTGCCAGGAAAGAAATGACACAGAGGCTAGTTTATCCCTCATGCTTATAGCTGCAGCTGGAAAGGTGACCAAAGACTGCCCCTGGAAGGATAGAATGGAGACTAATAGGGTTTTAACTTATGCCCTCTTCCCTCATCTATTTAGATATTTTTAAGGCAAACTGTGGTGGTAAGTGTGTTCGAGAGCAGGGGCTGGTTTCTTTCAAATAATGTAATTTTTCTTTTCCACCTTTCCATACTCACTTGGATCAAATGAAGATTGCTTTTAGACAAAATTCAGTACTTCCCATGAGTCTTTACATTTGTGCCACTAGAGGGAGGCCGATTACCATGTAAGTACCTCCTCTGAGCTTGCCCATTGCAGAAACAGAACCAGCACACAGACCTTTCCAGCTGAACACTCTGAAGTGGAGAGGACAACACACAACCTGCCTTTTGCAGGATGCCACACTTCACACAGGCCTTTGCTGTAGCTATAGCAGCAAGCACAGTGAGAGAGCTGTAGCTAGCAGGCTGGGATGCATTCAGATAGAACAGCATATGCAGCTCTAAAAGTGGCTTTTTCAGCAGCTGAAGATTTAAAAACATACAAGCATCTGCTCAGGGATGGTGGTAGATTTCAAACCAGAGGCACAGCTGTTTGTGTTTTGGCTGAAGGTAATTTGGCTAGCTGAGAGAGTTATCCCAGCTGTGTAGAATGGTGTAGGAAACATGCCAGGATTCAGTCCAGCTTCTCCTACCTGCTATCAGCCTACATGGTGGAAGGTGCTGGCATCAATACAGACAACGAAGAGGGGAAGATGTGCCACAGCTCAGACACACAACAATACTACTGTAATGGCAGAATCTTTCATAGTAGCATACATTTTTCCTGAACTCCTGCTCACAAGACTAAAGCTGAGAAGTCAAAACTGATCAAGTAGTGTGTGAAAAAATCAGTTTTATCACTTTGGCCTATTTGAAGTGCTCCCAGTTAGACTGCCAGACTCAATAACAAACTGTGTTTCTCTACTTTAAATAGCTGCACTGATGGACTAATGTCAGGAAACAGTTTTTCTTGCCATTGTGCTAAGATGACTGAAGGCCTGGCTCTAAGTATGTCCTCCTGTGTAACTATTAGATACTCAAACTTCTTGTTTCAAGTTGAATTTAGCTGTGTTTAGCAGTGTTAATAATTCAGTAAATGTACCAAGCTAAGGGTCCGTTGGTCAGAGCCACTTTGGGGGTGGGGACTCACTAAACATAGCGATTTAACTGAGTTATTTTTTAAAATCCCAGAAAACCAAAATTAATACACCAGATATGTTTATTAAATTGCATAGAACATATTGGCCATCTTGTAAATCCAATCCAAGGCAGAATACAACACCGGCACAGCAGCAGTTATTATCACTTCTCAGAATCCACTGGCAGAAAAGACAAAAGCTTTCAATGCCATTTAGCCAGGATGCTGGCCCTCATTTGGTCAGACATGAATAGGCAACAGATCCAGAATATTTTCTATGTCAATAGGATCCACAGCTGCAGATCTGGAAGGTGGCCTTAAGCCAATGTCAGATTTTGCAGTAAATGAACTAGGCCTCTGAGAATCAAGCTGTTACCTAAAGTCACTGCCTGGGGGTTGCATTTATTTCAGGAAGACTCAGTAGTCTGTGTAACCTGGTGGAGCAAGACCTCTGTAGTAGGAACAGCCTCATGTGTGTCTTGAGCAGAAGCAACAGCTGCACCTTCTGCTGCTTTTTTGGCCAAGGTCTCCTCTCTACGCTGCTTTTTCAACAGCTTCTGCTCCTTCCGTCTAGCCTTCTCCATGTCTTGAACCATCTCTTGGAACTGGGGGCTGCGGTGGTCCAAGTTGTAGCCAAATCGCTCACGGGCCTCAGCCAGTAGGCGCTGCCGCCACTCTTTTTCTTCCAGCTCCTTGGCTTTGCGCAGAGCCTTCTCCTGCTGCCACTCTGCTATCATTTGGGGCATCTTGGCCATTTTGGCAGCAATGAGCTCCTCTCTATGAAGGGAGAAAAAACACAGTGTCAAAAACTTCTGGCTCCCCTAAAGCAGTGGACAAGAAAGAGGGTCTCTTTTGATGCTTCCTGAATTTTTTCATTCTCATGTATCATTAGACTCTGTGGTGTAGTGGTTTGAGCACTGGCCTAGACTCTAGAGACCAGGGTTCAAATCCCAGCTTGGCCATGGAAACCCACTGGGTGACCTTGGGCAAGTCACACTCTCAGTCTCAGAGGAAGGCAAAGACAAACCTCTGTGCAGAAACTTGCCATGAAAGCCCCATGATAGGTTTACTGTAGGGTAAACTTGAAGACACACATCATCATCAACAGCAGCCATAAGACTTTCTCACCCTGGTAATGTCCAGTTGTATCAGATTTGCTGACTGCAACTCTAATCATCCTTAGCCAGGGTCATGCTAGCTTGGGACAATGGGAGTTGTAATCCCAGATCTCTGGAGGGATTAGTGTACCCAAGAGAAGTAATACATCTGCCATTAGAAATAAAAATGTGGTATATGTCCACAAGCAATGTTCTGTAATTACTGACAAACCCAGAAGTTATAGTTGTCAGGTTCCTCACCAATTCCTGGATTGAAATAAGCAAATGCCCTCACCCATCAGCAAAGGAGGCTCCCCCAATACATCCTGTGGTACATGCAGGCTGGAGACAGGGCCATACCATTTTGGTCCTGCATGGCTAAAGCACTCTAGGGGACAGGGCTCCAACCCCCTCGAGTTTAACTCCCATTAATTTGTGTATTTAAACTGTTCAGTCCACATGATGTCTCATACCCTGATGTAAAGTTGTTAGTGATCAACCCTTCTCAGCTCTCCCTCCAAGACTGGTGGCGACTGGTGGGTTGCTTCAAAGCTTTTGGGACAACCCAATGTCACTCCTGCAGCTTCAGAGTGGAGAGGAAAGTTTGCTATTCACGAAGCACAAGTAGATCTGCTGTCTACACTTAGAGTGGCAGAAAGTGTTTCCACCTTATGCCATTCATAAGAAAGAACCTATGGAGGTAAGCCAGTTTAAACAACAGCCTTGAGAATTACACTCATTAAACATTTAAGCTGTTCAGTCCACATGATGTCCCATACTCCCCTCTAAAGTTGTTAGATCAGCTAGAAAGCATAAGACAAAACACTTCATTGAACACTTCCGACATTTGATCATACTATTTCCTCAACAGCTGGTTCACTTCTCTAGGATCAATGTGGTCACTTCTGGCAGAGCCTTCTCAGAGTTCTTACCCCACAATGGGAGTCTGGAGTTAAAGATTTCCCATACATTGGCTCAAACATTGATCAGAATAGAGATTGCAGTCAAGAAATCAGATTAGGAATGGGAAGGGCAACCATGAAAGAACTAGACAAAATCCTAAAGTGTAAAGATATAAAGCTTAACACTAAAGTTAGAATCGTTCAAGCCACATATATGGCTGTGAGAGCTGGACAAGGAAGAAAGCAGACAGGGAGAAAATTAATTCATTTGAAACATGGTGCTGGATAAGAGTGCTGAGGATACTGTGGACAGCCAAAAAAACAAACAGATGGGTCCGAGAACAGATCAAGCCTGAAATCTCCCTGGAAGCCAAGATAATAAAGGTGAGGTTGTCATACTTTGGTCCTATTATGAGAAGCTCAGACTCATTAGAAAAGAGAACGATGATGGGGAAAGTGGAGGGAAGTAGAAAGAGAGGAAGGCCACATGCTGGATGGATAGACTCAGTATGAGAGACCATGGGCCTAAGACCGCAGGACCTGAGCAGGGAGGAAGAGGACGGAGGGGGGCTTGGGGACATCTCATTCACAAGGTCACCCTGAGTCGAGATTGACTTGAAAGCAGCTAACAAGTTTGCTTTCAAACATCATGAAGAATATGTCTCTTTTAGCATGCTCCAAAATTGATTAAATGATCCCAATTATAAATATTAGAGGACAGGTCACTTACTACATAACATGCAGAAACCACTTTCCAAATAAGCAAAATGCTTCCAGGTTTCATCAAAGAAAGAATTAATCAATCAAGAATTTCTCACCCTGCCACCTTCCTTTTATTTTCCCCTAGTCCAGAAAGATACTCATTTCACTGACACAGTCAAACGCTTAACTAGCTTTCTCTTACCAGCTGGTAACCAGGGATACATTCACACCACACCATTTATAGCACTATTATTCCACTTGAACCACCTAGTTTCCATTCAATGAGATCCTGGGATCTGTAGTTTAGGGAGGGGTATTTAGCTAGTGTGGCGCAGTAGTTTGAGCATGGGACTAGGACTCTGGAGAGGCAGTCATGGCAGTGAAAGTGGAATAATACAGTAATGCTTTAATTCTGTTGGATGCATGGGCCCAGTCTACTGTCCTGCCTCCATTGCTGTCTGCTCCAACTGACTCTCATAGTCTTCAACTCACACACTCAAAAATAAGGTTGCACTTGGCATACCATGCCCTGCCTGAGTGTGGACTGGCCATGGCAAACCCTGTGAGAGGTTCACCTTCGGGTCGCCATAAGTCAGAAACGACTTGAAGGCACACAACACACACATATATATGTGTGGCGGGAATGGCTATGAAACCCACTGGGGCAAGTCACACTCTCTCAGCCTCTGGGGAAGGCACTGACAAACCTACTCTGAACCATTCTTGCCATGAAAATCCCATCATAGGTTTGTCATAGTTCAGACACAACTTGAAGGCACACAACACACACACACACACACACACTTATTTGTGCTATGTATGGTCATGAAACCCACTGGGTGGCCTTGGGCAAGTCACACTCTCTCAGCCTCAGGGGAAGGCTCCTCCTCTGAACAAATCCTGCCCCCCCCAATCAAAATCACTCATGATAGGGTCGACTTGAAAAGCACACCACCACCACAGAAACCACACAAGGTGCTCAGTTAAGCCACCTTTCCAAACACACAAGGCAGAGTTCAAGTCAAGCTTGAAACAGAGGCTGGATGGTCAACTGTCAGGGATGCTTTGATTGAGAGTTCCTGCATGGCGGAAAGAGGATGACCCTTGTGGTTTCTTCCAACTCTAGGATTCTATGAAGCAAATCCCCCTCCAGGTGGAAAAGAGGATTACTTTTCTCCAGAAAAAGGGGGCAGGAGGCATATTTACTAAGAAAAGGGGCCAAAAGGTTCGAAGCCAAAAGGTTAAAATTTGGGGATGTAGTAAAACAAATGATAGAACGTGTTGATAGGGAAACCATACTTGTCCATAGAGAATCATTAGAGAATACTTGCCCATAGAAAATGATGGGGAATACTTGCCTCTAGGGAAACATGGGTAATACCTGCCCATAGAGAATAATGGGGAATACCTGCCCATAGAGAATAATGGGAAACACTTACCCATAGAGAATAATGGGGAATATTTGCCCTTAGAGAATAATGGGGAATACTTCCCATAGAGAACAATGGGGAATACATGTCCATAGAGAATAATGCGGAATATCTGCCCATAGAGAATAATGGGGAATACTTGCCCATAGGGAATAATGGGGAATACCAGCCCATAGGGAATAATGGGGAATACTTCCCATAGAGAATAATGGGGAATACCTGCCCATAGAGAATAATGGGGAATAGCTGCACATAGGGAAACATGGGGAATACCTGCCCATAGAGAATAATGGGGAATACTTTCCATAGAGAATAATGGGGAATACCTGCCCATAGGGAATAATGGGGAATACCTGCCCATAGGGAATAATGGGGAATACCTGCCCATAGAGAATAATGGGGAATACCTGCCCATAGGGAATAATGGGGAATACCTGCCCATAGGGAATAATGGGGAATACCTGCCCATAGGGAATAATGGGGAATACCTGCCCATAGGGAATAATGGGGAATACCTGCCCATAGAGAATAATGGGGAATACCTGCCCATAGGGAATAATGGGGAATACCTGCCCATAGAGAATAATGGGGAATACCTGCCCATAGGGAATAATGGGGAATACCTGCCCATAGGGAATAATGGGGAATACCTGCCCATAGGGAATAATGGGGAATACCTGCCCATAGGGAATAATGGGGAATACCTGCCCATAGAGAATAATGGGGAATACCTGCCCATAGGGAATAATGGGGAATACCTGCCCATAGGGAATAATGGGGAATACCTGCCCATAGGGAATAATGGGGAATACCTGCCCATAGGAAATAATGGGGAATACCTGCCCATAGAGAATAATGGGGAATACCTGCCCATAGGGAATAATGGGGAATACCTGCCCATAGGAAATAATGGGGAATACCTGCCCATAGGGAATAATGGGGAATACCTGCCCATAGGAAATAATGGGGAATACCTGCCCATAGGGAATAATGGGGAACACTTGCCCATAGGGAATAATGGGGAATACTTGCCCATAGGGAATAATGGGGAACACTTGCCCATAGGGAATAATGGGGAATACCTGCCCATAGGGAATAATGGTGAATACTTGCCCATAGGGAATAATAGGGAATATCTGCCCATAGAGAATAATGGGGAACACTTGCCCATAGAGAATACAATACCTGCCCATAGGGAATAATGGGGAATACCTGCCCATAGGGAATAATGGTGAATACTTGCCCATAGGGAATAATAGGGAATATCTGCCCATAGAGAATAATGGGGAACACTTGCCCATAGAGAATACAATACCTGCCCATAGGGAATAATGGGGAATACCTGCCCATAGAGAATTATGGGGAATACCTGCCCATAGGGAATAATGGGGAACACTTGCCCATAGGGAATAATGGGGAATCTTCTCCAATGATTCTCTATGGGCCAATATGGTTTCCTTCTGGGCAAGTGGTGCTGTCCCAGAAGTATGGGCTTCCTCCGTCCTCCTCTCCCTCACCTCCTCCGGGCCTTGTCCCCCTCCTCCCTCTCCTTGGCCTCGAGGGCGGCCTCCATCTCCCTGAGGGACGGGTACCAGGCCCTCTCCTCTTCCTCCATCTCCTTCAGCTGCTCGGGACTAGGCCAAAGCCTGCCTGGGTTGACCCCGGAGGCCGCCCCATAGCGCCCGAACAGCTTGGCTTCGTAAGCCTCAGTCAGCTGCCAAGCCGGCGTCTTCGGGTTGCCTGGGTCCGGCCGGTAGACTCCTCCGAGCTGCCGCCTCAACGGCCTCGCGTTGTAAAACCTGGCGCCCAGGACGAGGGCTAAGCGGCTGCCCTGAGCCGCCATCTTGGAACAGCTTCCGCAGCAGCGCCTCAGAGCCGCCATCTTGGAGCCAGGCTCCTCCCAGTGGGCGGGGCTAACTCGGAGCCCGCCGCCATTTTGGAGTCAATTTGCTCGCCACCGCCGCCGCCTCCATTTTGGAGCGTTACGTCACACCGCAGCAGATGCTGGCCAATGACGGAGCGGGGATTTTTGTCGTAGAGATAGAAAGTTTAGATGCGAACATAGAGATAGGAAAGGTTAGAGAATGCGAACATAGAGATAGAAAAGTGAGAGAGATGAGAACATAGAGATAGAAAAGGTTAGAGAGATGGGCTTTCAGTGGAAAGTCTGGTTTTAGGCTGTTGTTGTTGTTGTGTGCCTTCAAATTCTTTCCAACTTCTTGGCAAGGTTTCTCCAGAGGGGGTTTGCCACTGCCATCCTCTGAGGCTGAGAGAGTGTGGCTTGCCCAAAGGGACCCAATATTTCTTCAGAGGGTGTTTGCCATTGCCATCCTCTGAGGCTGAGAGAGTGTAGCTTGCCCAAAAGGACCCAATATTTCTTCAGAGGGTGTTTGCCATTGCCATCCTCTGAGGCTGAGAGAGTGTGGCTTGCCCAAAAGGACCCAATATTTCTTCAGAGGTTGTTTGCCATTGCCATCCTCTGAGGCTGAGAGAGTGTAGCTTGCCCAAAAGGACCCAATATTTCTTCACAGGGTGTTTGCCATTGCCATCCTCTGAGGCTGAGAGAGTGTGACTTGTCCAAGGTCACCCAAATGGGTTTCCAAGGCCAGCCAGGATTTGAACCTTGGTCTCCAGAGGCATATACTCCAACGCTCAAACTATTTGTTCTATTAAATGTATTTTAAACACTTGTATCTTTTTAAGCTATATTTTATTCTTTTATATGCAATCTGTTTTATATTGTAACAATTTAATTCTGTTCTAACATAACACTTTCCTGTGTTTTTAATTGTACTGTACTGTTTTTAATATTGTAAGCCGCTCTGAATCCCAGTGTTGGGAAAAGGGTGGGATATAAATAAATAAATATAATAGTACCATAATAGCAACAATAACAACAACAACAACACTACTGGTGTGAGGGGAACAGAGAAAGCTCTATAATTTTCCATTGCTTTTGAATAAAGCACAGTCACGCCTGTATTCAACTTAAATGAGTTGAGTTTGAAAAGATGAAGGAGCCTACATCCGTACTGCAGAAATAATCCATCTTGACACCACTTTAACTGCCACCGCTCAATGGACTCTTTCAGACGTGGGAAATTGGAAGTATAATCCAAGGGCAATCCAAACGCAATCCTGGGGTTTCACGTTATTGCGAATTAATTCTTCTCACGCAAATTCGGGCAAAAGGGAAGTCACTCCGAATGCAATCATGGGTTTAACGTTATTGCGAATTTAAGCTTCTCACGCAATTTCGGGCAAGGGGGGGTTATTTTCGGGTAATGGGAAGTAATTCCGAATGCCTTCCGAATGGAGCAGGGGTTCAGGTAAATTCGCTAAACAAGCGAATTTACATGAATCTGCATTGGCTCCATTCGGAATTGGGAGAAATTCCTCCCGTTTGAAAGAGTCCAATGCTATGAAATCCTGGGATTTGTAGTTTGTTGTGGCACCAGGGCTCTCTGACAGAGAAGGCTAAATGCCTCACAAAACTACAAATTTAAACCTACAATAAACATGCGGGGAGTTATTCCAAGCCCAGATTTGTGGGAGATGCACCGCCAGCTCATGGAAAGATACTACTACTACTACTAATAATAATAATGTTTTAATTTTTATCCCGCCTCTCCCATAGGATCGAGGCGGGTTATTATTTTCTTATATCCCATCTTTCTCCCAACATTTTAGAGAGTCCCCCCACCCAAATCTTCAACTGATGCTGTTGGAGCTTGTGCAAAACAAAGTCTCATGCTATCTTTCCATTCTTTAATTTGCTCCAAATGGCATGATTGGCCAAGTAAATGCACCCTCCATTTGTCATCTCATTTATTCTCCTTGCTTCTTGTTTTCTGGCACATCATTTTTTCAGGAGTGTGAAAACACGAATACCTTCCCTACTGAGCCAGATCATCCTGGTTCCTCCTGGTCCTGCTGTGAAGGTGAAAGCAGAAACCCAGTGGCTTCACTAGTGTTGATGTCACACAGTGCGGTAACTCAAAGTGTCACCCTATTGACATCCTCCTATTTATCACCATATGGAATCCTTAGTAATGCTTGTTTGCACTAATGTTACTCGTAAATCATAATCCCCATATACTACTGAATATAATCCTAATAGTTGTGACATAAACAACTAGAAAACAAATTAAAATTACAACATCATACGCACAAACTAAATGTATTTACATTTACATATACATAGTTAAAATTTGGTTAAAATGTGATGTTTCTAAAGAAAATTTTAAAAGAATATTTTTAAAAAATCAACATTTTTATTTTTTTTTAAATTACATTTCTGAAATTTGAAGTTTAAAAAATCATGTGGCCTCTCTTTACTCCTCCCACTGAGCTTCACCCCACTCCCACAATCTTTTAAAGCATTTTAAAGGGAAGTAGGTGAATGCCATAGCCCATTTCTGCCAAAAGGTAGGTGTTTGAAGAGCAATGGTGTCACCCACCTTAAGGTGTCACCTGGTGCAGTCTGCACCCCCCACACTTCCTACAGTGTAGATGCCCCCGAGAAGGCTGTTTGCCACGCGCCTCTCTCCGACACACTTGTGATGTTGTATGATAACGAGAATGGGTTTCCCTGGATATGTTAAAAGTCAAGGATTCTCATGGTGACTGGTGAAAGAGTATAATTAAAAGCAGCTAGTCTTCAGTCCCTCATTCCCATCAGCAATATAGGGATTTGGAAATTTCATTTTTTTTAAAAAAAAAAATTATGGTCACTTTTAGGATAATACATAGTGATGGCGAATGAAGGATGTGAGGCGTTTTACAGGGATGCCATAGAAATTGAAATTAAGACAGGATGGACAATGAAGGGCAATAACCAAGCGGATAGCTGGAAAAAGTAGGCTGGAAAAAAAGCAGCAGTACTGACGTACTATACAAGCGATATAATAATAAGACCATTTATTATGTGAAAGTTAGTGTGGTGTAGTGGTTTGAATGTTGGACTAGGACCCTGGAGACCAGGGTTTAAATTCTCGCTTGGCCAAGTCACACTCTTCTGGCCTTGGAGGATGGCAATGGCAGACCCTTTCTGAAGAAACTTGCCAAGAAAACCCCTCTTAGGGTCACAATGATCTGAAGGCACACAACAATGACAATAATCAAAAGGAAACTTCCTTCCCCCATTTCAAACTGGAGAATATGGAGTTCAGTGTTGAGGTTTTTAAGCTGCCATCAGAACTGGCATAATATGTTGTGTGTTGGACTAATATACTCTGGAGATCAGAGTTCAAATCCCTGCTCTTCCATGGAAACGCACTGGGTGATCTTGGGCAAGTCACATTTTCTCAGCTTCAGAAGAAGGCAATGACAACCCCCTTTTGAACAAATCTTGCCACCACAATCCTGTTCATTTTAGGGGCTCCATAAATAAGAAACAACTTGAAGGCACACAGAAACGACAACATTGTTTGATTGAAAAGTGAGAGTAAGGCTCGAAATTGGAATTGGAATGGGTCAGCGTGTCACAAACAGATGGAAAGCTATGGAAGTGAACACAGTTTCTCTCACAGCCCACCTGGAATATGTCCTCTATCTGTGGTATTATCATGAACGGTCATACTTTCTTTACAGTATCTGAATCAGAACTCCATAAATGTATCTCTTTTAGGAATACAATAAAGAGAAAGCCTTCTGACTTTGTTCATTGATGTCAAACTTTCACCCAAACTTCTCACATTTTAAAAAGTCTTTTAAATCTTTTGAATAAAATGCTCTGTTGCATCTTATTCTATTGTAGTAGGTTAACAATGGAACAAGTGATAAACATCTCTCTCACACACACACACTCTCAACATATCCATGCACTCTCCTTGTTCTGAGCATTAAGAAACCAGGCTTTTGTTTTACAAGATAGTTTTATGTACCTTTTGGGAAGTGAGAATAATTATTTCTCCCTATTAAAAAGAAAAGGACATGCAATGGTTTGTTTGCTTTGAACCTGATTTTTAATGGTTTAATGGTTTTTAGTGAGATATCAGGATTGCTGTAGTGGAAAAACTGCTCATTTCTATGGGAGAGTAATGATCTCTGTGCAAAACGGATCCAAAAAAATAAACATTAAAAAAAAAACTTCAGCACCTCCACTGACCTGTAACGATGGTGTGGTTTCTACATAACCCCCTCCAAAGCAACCTTAGCTCAAGACTGTATCCCTCACCACCTCTGTTTGGACTAGTTTCAACTGAGGAATGATCTGCGGGCATTTGCAGTCATTAAATATCCTTGATTTAACTTTTCCCAAGAGCCAGGGTGTTAACCTGCTTTCTGGCTGGATTCCAGTTTCATCAAGTATACCCTTTACCCTTGAATTCCCTTCCCCTTCTTCCACTTTATGTTACTTATTAAAAAATACTTTTCTAGGCTACGCAGTTATGAAGTGGGGCCAAATGTTTCTGTCCTTCCACCCCATTTCCTCACAATCCCTGCAAATTTCTACATAGTGTTCTGTACACACCACAAATGACAAATGTTGAATGGCATTTAAAAAAACAACAACAACTGTCTGCTTGTCAGCTTAGAAAACAGGGGTGTTTCACAGAGGAATTTGAGGGGAAGCCCAGAGTCCTGTTTCAGTGCCTGCTTAAGACTACATAATACAGGCAGTGAGGGAGCTGCTGCAGTCACCTGCAACAGCTGTGGTATGTCTGTATTCTTGGCAATGGATGTGGGTAATGTCACCTGCACCAAGTGCAAATTGGTCATCCTGTTGGTAGAGAAGTTCTAGCAACTGGAGGCTTGGGTATGTCCACTTCAGAGGATTCAGGAGTAGAACAGAACAGACTGTCCTGGAAACAGAATAGGTTTCTGTGGAGGAGATCAGTTCCCGTACACAGGAGGTAGACAATTCAAGAAATGTGTCACAGAGGAGCAGGAAAACCAGGGATCGTTCTTTAAGCTTGCCACTACATAACCGATTGGAAGCTCCACCCCCTCCCCTTATCAGGAACGACAAGAAGGAGCAGTAGGGACAGTCCTCAGGGAAAGTGCAGGAGATCTTTTTAGAACCAGCACAGGGAATAGCCACTGCTAGGCCTCAGAGGAGGCGTATAGTGGTCATGGGGGACTCCTTGATGAGAGGTACAGAAACAGTAGTTTGTGGACCAGACAAGATGTCTCAGGAGATGTGTGATGTGACAGTAAGGCTGCCAAGACTTGTCAATCCTACTGATCATTACTCCTTCCTTTTGGTCCATTTGGGAACTAATGATAATGCAAGGCACATCATAAGGGATTATGAGGCTCTGGGTAGGAATGTGAAAGTGCTGGATGCACAGGTTATCATCTCATCTCCTCTCCTAGTTAAAGGGCATGGTCCAAGAAGAGAGGAAAATAGCGTAGCGGAACAACTGGCTCCACAGATGGTGCTGCCGAGAACAATTTGGATTATTGGACCATGGCCTGCGGTTTCAGGGGGGGGGGGCTTCTGGCAAAGGATGCATTGCACCTTACACAAGTTTAAAGCCCTCCTGAGCAAATTTTTGAGACTGTTGGCAAATTTTTAGCCAACAGTCTCAAAAATTTGATCAGGAGGGCTTTAAACTGAGTTATGTGGGGATGGAGACAGTATTCTGGAGGGCAGGAGTTCATCAAGGGCTGGAGAACAAGACAAATACAGCAAGGGAGACATCATATGGTCTTAGATGTCTCTACACTAATGCACGGAGCATGGGAAATAAACAATAATAGGCAACACTGAAACATGGTGGGATGAGTCTCATGATTGGAATGTAGTAATAGAGGGGTATAACCTTTTAAAGAGTAATAAGCCAAACAAGAACAGAGGAGGAGCAGCATTATATGTCAGGGACGTGTATGCCTCTCAAGAGATCCAGGCCTTAAATCCTGGAAGCCAGGTGGAGAGCATCTGGATAAAAATTAAAGGGGAAAGAAACAATAGGGATGCTGTTGTGGGAGTATCCTACAGAACATCAAGTCAGACTGAGAAAATAGTCTGCTGAATTAACTGAGCGCAAACTGCTTTTGCACTTTGAACTCAGTTTGCAGCAATTAAGTTAAGCTGAAGACAAAGGGGAAAAGAAACAGTAAGAATCTGGGATCTTTTAAAAACAAGCTGAAAAGTGGGATGGGAGAGGATTAATTGGGACTGTTTCTGCCAAACTGGTGCACTTGTAGGGTTATGCTACAGTCAGGGTGGTTGGTTTTGCCTTGCTTTCCTGTGCCACCTTAAAACTTCTGCCTTTGGCCTAGGCCACTGCTCTATCCCAAACATCTGCCTAATATTGTTGGGATTCATACTTTCTGCCATCTGTCTGCTTGGCTGCTGCCTGTGGCCCAACCTGGCCTTTGGCTACCTGAGACTTCTCATTCCAGAATGAAATGGAGGCTGCAAAAGCGATGAATCAAGCATGCTGCCATTTTCCCAAGCAGACTCCATCCCGTTTACTTTCTCATCACCCTTGTATCTTTCTTTCCTTTCAGCTGACAGCCTCTGGCAACGGCTGCCCTCGCCAATGGGGACCTGGAGTCTAAAAAGCAGCAGCTCCCTGAATAGCATTTGCCAACTTTAAACTGCCTTTTACTTAATTGTTTAGCTGGCGTCCCTTTCTTTTGCCCTCTGGAGAGGGAGCAAGTCAGGGAAGCTTAAGAGCCCACTAATAACATCATGTTCCCTGGTGAGCTGCATGTGGCAGAGGAAAAAGGAGGACAAATTGCTTCTCTCCACTTCTTTGCCATTCCCAAGCTTGCACCATCCTCCCTGTTCCTCACATCCCCTGCACCTCCAGAGTCCATGCCAGCTAGTCTACTTTGAGGGGAACTCAACTTTCCTTTTTTCAAGCTAATTAAACGCTTCAGTTTGGATGAACACATTTGTCAACAGCAAGGACAACAACCACCGGTTGGGACTGTGGCCTCTCAATCTCCTTCCCTCACTTTCCCATTCTCTCGCTTTCATCCTCTTTAAGACTATTTGTTTCTTGTCAGCACCTCTCTTTGGAGACTCTCTTCTCCTCATGTTCTCCAGCCTCTTAATGGTTTCTGGCACCAGTAGACAAGGAACAGACTCTGGTGGACCCCTTTGCCTCCAGGCTTTGCTTTATTTGCTTGACAAGAGCCTCCTCCGGTGTGTCCCATGCTGGCACTGGCTCCTCTCCAGCCCTTCTGCAACTCCATTTAGTGTGGAAGTACTGGATAAAACTTACTTGGGTTGGATCAAAGAAGCCTACCTGGCAAAAGCCCACCAGCCCTTGCACCCAGGCCCATCTGTATGCTGGGCTTTTCACTGGGCTCTTCTAAACCCTTCATTGGTGCTGGAATGTTGCATTGAATTCACTACAAGTTTCATGGCTGTCCAATAACCAAAGTGGTCGCTGGCTTTCTTTTCTCTCTCTCTTTCTTTTGAGGGGATTATTATTAACCTTTATTTGTATAGTGTTGTAAATTTACACAGCGCTGAACATACAATCTGCAATTAGAATTAGAGTAGATCAGTATTCTGTGTAATTTCAGTATCTTGGGGTCAGGCGTGGGTGTATATTTTATATTAGGCGTGTTAATTTGTTTATAAAGTTCTGTTGGTTAATCACTATTAATACTCATATATTTTAAGTGAAAAACTGCATACTATTTCTGGGATCCAGAACAAATATGTTAGAAGGGGTTTTGTTTGTTTGTTTGATGTACTAAAACAACTTGCAACTATTTTTGATGCAGTTACCTCGTTTCAAGCATCCCATCTTGTTTAAGAGCCATTCAAGGTAGAGTTCTAAGTTGCCACCTTGGATATAACTGATTTTTCTTTAGAGCAACTAAAGAAGGCAGAAGGTGAAATGATTTGCCGAACATAAAATTCTGTTTGTTAATCACTGTACAGTACCTGTATATGCTTGTATATTTGAATAATATTAATAATATTTACGGTTTATGTGGATCCTTTCAAGTGGTTAAAGCTTTTCACATATATTACATCCATAATTCTTTACAGCAACCCTGCAAGATAGATCAGTGTTACTGATGTTCTGATGTTGCAGCCTGGGCCAAGGGAGGGAATGGGAGGCTTAAGGCTGCCTAGGGAGTTTGGGGCTCAAACAAACCAGACCCTTCCCTAGTCATATTGCCCATGTCAGTGCAAATGAAATATGATCCAACGTGCATTATTTTATTTCCTCATATAATGCATGTTGGTTCTTATTTCATTTGTACAGCACCGACAAATAACAATTAATGAATCTTGCCCATTTACTTGCATATCCAAGGTATATATCAGGAAATGTGTGTTTTGCTTTGCTTTTTGGCATTTTTATACCTATGCAGAAGTTCCTTACCATCCTAAAGGGGTTCACCTTCTCCCCCTTTTATCCTCTCATTCTAATTTGTGTGTGTGTGTATGCATGCGTGTGCGTGGTATGTATTCTCCAGTGGCTTTGGCAAGGATAACACTGAGTGGGAGCTGCTAACTCTGCCATGTGGAGAACAGGCCCAGGCATGGCAGATGGTGAAGTCTGGCATGCTAGCCAGACCATTTGGTAATGTTGCTGTTTGCAGGCTTTGCTGCTGCACGCACGCACACACATCTCCTTGTCCTCATGTCCTCCAGCCATGCAGAACAGCAGCAGCTTTTTAGCCCCATCCACAGCTGCCACTAGCTAGATATGACAGGGGCCGTCCTGAGGGATGGAAAGAAAAACTGCCCTCACCTCCAGGGAAAGAGGGGCATTTCTAAAGGGCCTGTCTTTTTCTGGTCGGAGCACCTGCATTGGAAGAGGGGGCAGGGGACTGGTGGGACTTTGGCTATCTCCCAGCCTAAAGCTGGCCAAGGTTAGTTTCACATCCAGAGCCAGGAAGCATGAGGTTGCAGCTGAGGCCCAGCTCCGTGGTTCAGATCTTGTGAAGAAATGGTCTCCATCTTCGTAGTGGAATGGTGAGGCCTCCAGGTTCAGTTGCAATCAGTACCTTTTAAAATGCTCCATATAGCCTAGGATGCCTCATAGACCTCCTCTGCCAATAGAAGGTGATCCTTTGGAAACAGGTTGCCTTACCTATGTTGTATCTCTTTGACAGAATGAAGGGATATATCTTTTAGCAACAGAGAGAAGAATTTTGCTTCTTAATGCGATTTTGAAAATGCAACCTTGGTTTATGTGAGATAGAACACTGCTGTAGCTGCAAATTCATGTTCTTAAAAAACAGGTTTGTGCTAGGTAAAGAACAGGTGAAAGCATTTGGGAAGCTGAAGGCATTTAATCTAAATAGCTAGTCCTAAATCCACTAAATGAATATGGAGCACAATCAAGTATTGAAAGACCTTCTGAAAGAATGGGTCCTTGAGAAGGTAGCACTGAGAAGTGCAGGAGAACTTCCTGGTGGATTTGGGCCCAGGGTTCAGACTATCTACAACCTATGCTGAAACCACCTTTAGTGGCACTAAAAACCCTTGAGCTCCCGTTCTCTTCCATCATGGTAAGACTGATACTGTTTGTGTTGTGTTGTCAGCCTTAAGACTAGTCTGATCAACACCTAGATGACTTGATAGTCAGGTTCTGGTGCTGTGTTCTAGCATGACAAAAGATACCTAGAAGAAGAGGGGCAGATTTTCTTCCTTCAGTTTTGACAAGCCATGAAGTGGTGTAAAACTACAAGCTTTGTTTCCATGGCCTTTTTGAGTTTTTATATGGTCAGTATAGTTTGGAGACTATGTATTTTAACACACAGGAGGAATTTCTCTCAATTTTGAAAGAAATGGAAGTGAGGCCAGTTCGAAATTGAGTAAATTCACTAGTTCAGCGAATGTACATGATTGCGTATTGACACTGCATTGCGTTCAGAACTGCCCAAAATTGCCTCCCCGTGCCCGAAATTGTGTGTGATAGTTTCTCATGCAATCACGCGAAACCCCATGATTGCGTTCGGAAGGACTTCCCTTTGCCCGAAAATGTGTGTGCTCGGCTTTCACACAATCACGCGAAATCCCACGATTGCATTCAGATTGCCATTGTATTATACTTCCAATTCCCTTCGTGTGATAAACTCCGAAGTAGCCCCAGGGATGTATTAAGGGGGTGTGTGGGATGTATTGCATCTGGTGGCACCCCAAAGGAGGTGACACCACTGTTCCTCAAACCTTTGCCTTTGGGCAGAAATGGGCTGTGCCTTTTAAAATGCTGAAGAGATGGGGTTGTTGGGAGAGGCTCAGTGGGGAGAGAAAGGGGAGACCCCAGATATTTCTAAAAATTTGTTTTTAAAATTTACTCTTTTAAAATTTTCTTACAAAACATCACATCTTACCAAATTTCCACTTTTACCACATGAAATTATGTATGTGTAAATACATTTAGGCTGTGCATGTGATACTGAACTTTGCTAGTTGTTTATGTCACAACTATTGCCTTTATATTCAATGATATACATGAATTATGATTTGTAAGTAACATTAGTACAAAAAAATTACTAAGGATTCTGTATGGTGTGGTATGGGAGGAAGACCATGGGTGTGTTTTTGACACCATGAATTGCCGCACTGGGTGACACCAACCTTAGTGACACCACTGTGTGATCCTCCAAATGTTGGATGAAAACTCCCAGCACTCTTAGCTGGCATAGCCAATAATGAGTAATGGTGGACATTGCAGCCTAACAGTAGCTGGAGAGATACATGATTCCCACCACTGATGTAGGATACATTCCAAATTTCTAAACAGATTAACTATAAAGTACATGATCGTTTTGTATACATATCACTTACAAACATACCCTTTCGTCCCTTAAAAAATCACTTGGGCATTCTAGGTGACAATTTTTGCTAGTTTCTGTCAAGTAAAAATACTCTAAAAACAGCAAACAGCTACACCAATATTTGTCAACAGCTATGAGCCTTTAGTAGCTCCATTAGTTGTGGAAACTAAACAAAATCCTATAAAGGAAAATAAAGAAGGAAGAGGGATCTGGTCTTTGAAACTTACAAGACATTCCAGCATAAGTTTTCAAGGATTCAGTCCACTTCATCAGATATTTTAACTGTCTATAGCTACATGTCACTTAGGGCCTAAATACATCTGATCTTAGAAGCTAAGCAAGATCAGCTCTGATCCAAGTAATACCAGATGCTGTAGGCTATATTTCAGAGGAAGGAACAGGCAAAACCACCTCTTGAGTATTCTTTGCTTAAGAAAACCCTATGAAAGCCCACAGGCAACTTGAAGGCATACATGCTATACTATACTATACTGTGTTATTGCCAAGAACAATCGATCTATCCTTCCATGTTGGAGCCAGTCCTACCATTAGGCAGAAAAATGCACCTATCTCAGATGGCAAATGGTGGTGGATTTACTGTGTTATTTCTCATGAATTCTGTATTGCTTTCTGTTTGAGGACTGGGATGCTATGCAGACTACACTTAAGTGGCGGCCTGCAGCTGCCTCCAGCAGTGCTGGATCAGGGCCACGGCAACCACATGCCGCAGCCCCGATCTAGCCTTTTCAGGTTGCAAAAAGGAGCTGCAAAAAGCAGCTTCTTTTTGCACCATGGAAAGGGCGCGATAGCTGTGGCACCTCAGCTTTACGGTGTTTCTTTGGTGCTGCTTAATGTGTACACAGTACCAGATGAGCACTGTGATGCTGCATGTTGTGTGGAGCAGCTCACGGCATCACACAACCCTGGGGGGTGGAGTTGGGCCTGCGTCACGTGGACGCCACACCCCACCCCCACCCCCGCCCCCAGGCCATCCTTAAGGGCAGGTGTGCACAGCCCGAGTCATGTATGATATCTAAATTGGACTACTGCTTCAGGTGTGTCAGGTGACAGTTGTGTGTCAACTGAAGTAAGATTCAACTGCCATTCAAGTCAGTGTCTGTCCATAGAATGCACTGAGTAAGTCCATTTGTGCCCCTTGCAGCAAAGACTTGTGCCCTTTGCAGCAGAATGTCTTGGGTCATCTTGGTTTCCAGCTGGCAAAGCATCTAGGGCTCCTCTAAAAAGAGGAGTTTGAAAGATGGTGCAGAGGTCCATGCAGGGGTTTATTTTGTTATGCCTACAGTTCAACCATAGACAGTAAGTTATCCATTTATGGAATCTGGTGCACCAGCAAGGAATGAAAATAGAAGGAATGGGACTTTCTGACTCATGGCATGTTGAAACAGTCAGGAAAAATATTCTGTTGAAAAATCAGGTCAATGTGGATTGAGTTCTGAGTTGATTAAGATGGGGACTTTTAGAGAGGTGGCTCCTAGCACCATCAGTCAAAAGACATTGTTCAGCTATTCTGTCTTTCCCATTTTACGCACCCACCCTCTGCATTCAACTTGTAAGTGGAAAATATCATATAAAGAGCAGGTTTAGACTCAGAAGTAGGAGGAGTAAAGACAGAAGGAAAGAATGTCAACAATCGAAGATGTTTGGACGACACCATACAAGAAAACATAGCAGACTTGGAACAATTATTAAGGAAGGCCAAAGAAGAAAGTGCAAAGGCAAACTTAATGCTGAACATAAAGAAAACAAACATAATGACCATGGAGGACCAAAGTACATTCAACCTAGGCAACGAGGAAATCAGAATACTAAAAGAGTTCCTGTACCTTGGATCAAACATCAATCAGGGAGAAGACCACAGCCAAAAAATCAGAAGAGGACTAGGAATGGGAAGAGCTGCTAAAAAAAGACTAGGCAACATCCGAAAGAGTAGCGATATACAATTGAGCACTAAAATTTAAATAATCCAAGCCATTGTATTCCCCATCACCATGTAAGGATGTGAGAGTGGAACACTGAAGAAAGTGGAGAAGAAGAAAATCAATTCATTGAAGATGTGGTGTAGAAGAAGAATTCTGAGGATATTGCAGACAGCTTAAAAGACAAATAAATGGAGCGTAGAAGAGATCAAACCAGAAATCTCTGTGGAAGCCAAGGTGATCAGACTAAGGCTGTCATACTTTGGCGACATCATAAGAAGGCATGATTCATTACAAAAGATAATGATGCTAGGAAAGGTGGAGGGAAGTAGAAAGAGAGGTAGACTGTACACTAGATGGATAAATTAGGGTGGTCATAGGTAAAACATTATTTGACCTAAGCAGAGCAAGAATCTTGGAGATGTCCCATACACAGGGTTGGCATGAGTTGGAGATGACTCATAGGCAGTTAACAGCAACAGCACCTCCATCCCCATTATGAAGAAGCACAAGAGACAGCAGGGAATTCTAATGAGGTTACAAACTGATGGTATGTTTAATGCTAAACATAAAGAAGACAAAACTGGGTCTGCCACTAAAATCAGTAGCAGCAGAATATGTTATAAACCATCCTGGTCATAAAATGCTGTTTGAAAACGCTAAAATTCTGGGTCTCGACAACTATCAGGTCAGGATGCACAGGGAAGCCTTTGAAATCCATAAACACCTGGACGATTTCAACAGGAAAGATGAAACTCTGAAAGTAAACAAAGTTTGACTACGAGTCCTGAAAAACACCAAAATCAGGATGTCAAAATCATGAGTCAACCATGCGATATGGCAGCTAAAAAGGCCAATGTGATTTTAGGCTGCATCAATAGAAGTATAGTCTCTAGATCAAAGGAAGTAATAGTGCCACTCTGATCTGCTTTGGTCAGGCCCCACCAGGAATACTGTGTCCAGTTCTGAGTACCAAAATTCAAAAAGGACATTGTCCTCCTTTGGACATGTCCAAAGGAGGACAACTAAAATGGAAACCATGCCCTATGAGGAATGCCTTAGGGAGATGGGGATGATTAGCCTGGAGAAGAGAAGGTTGAGAAGTGATATGATAGCCCTATTTAAATATTTGAAGGGATGTCATATTGAGGAGGGAGCAAGCTTGTTTTTTCAGGAAAAGAGATTCTACCTCAACATTAGGAGGAACTTCCTGACAGTAAGAGCCATTTGACAGTGGAACACAGTCCCATGGAGTGTGGTGGAGTCTGTGGAGGTCTTTAAAAAGAGGCTGGATGGCCATCTGTTGGGTATTCTTTGATTGAGAATTCCTGCATGGCAGAATGGGGTATGGACTGGATGGCTTGCCCTTGTGGTCTCTTCCAGCTCTAGGATTCTATGATTCTGTATGATTCTGGGACCCAGCAAATGCAAATGAAAACCACTCAGAGTGAAGAGGATTCCCAGCTGACAGTGGATCATTAAGTAAATGGACACCCTGTAGGCAACAGAACAATACGCAGATTAACATGCAAATCCCCTCTTTTCAACCAATAGTATATATACCCCACTCTCTTCCATTCCAGCATTCTCTGAAGATGCCAGCCACAGCTGCTGATGAAACGTCAGGAATAAACTCTTCTAGAACATGGCCTCATAGCCTGAAAAACCCACAAAAAACTACGGATGGTACTGTATAAATTGTTCAGACACTTAATGACCAAAGCAGAATGGTTACATAGTCAAATCTCACCTGAAAGCTACTGTCAATCAGCAGCAAGTGAAAGAATACAAAATAATAAGTTGCATAAACAATAACTATTGAGCACTGAATTGACCAAGGCAGTTTTGACCTATATTGAGGTAGCAATTGAAAAGACAACAAATGTGACATTTTGTCAGAGCTGAAAAAAATTACTTTTTAATGCTAGCCACCCACAGAATCACTTAGCCAGCATGCTCAATAACTTTTCAAAGCTTTGGATCAGAAAAATATTGAACTGGACCTTTGGATTTCATGAATCCAGAATCATGAAGACTGAAATTGCATCAGATTTATTTAAACCCAGCCTGGGGGCCCCTTACGTGTTGAATGAAAGGACCAAACAAAACTAGTTTGATTCCTTAGGCAGCTGTTGGTCTTTCTGGGTGGCCATGAATCTCCATGAAGAACCCAGCATTTAGATGTGTATATAATGTGTATAAAAACGAGGGAATATAACGTGTTCAGGATAAAATGACAATTTCCCTGCCACATTAATATATACAGTACTGCCTTTGTCTCTGATGCATCCGCTTAGCTTTGTAAGAAGCAGATAAATCTTTCCACACGCAGAATCAGTCACCATCCCTGATCTGGCACTTCTGCAGGATATAAGCCCATTTGGGTCACCTGCAGACTTCCATTCCCACCATTTGCTGAGTTGACACTGAAAGCAATAAATATGGATCATTCAGTATGCATGTATGGCTGCAAACACCTCCTACTCTGTGGGTTCCTGTTCTTGCCAGTCAGAGGTCAAGAGGCCTCCAAACAGAGATGATGGCAGGTCACTGAGGGAGCTCTGCACAGTGTGGGAACAGGCCAGGAGGCTTGGTCACAAGAGAAGGTTGAGATGGGTTGATGAGGCATCTACAGATGCAACCCAGGGCGAGGGATCAATGTGCTTTTGTGATATTACATCTTTAACAAAAACAAAACAAAAAAGGTACCTGAGATAGAAATATAATGGAAAGATTAGGAATAGGTTCTTACACCACAAAAAAGAAGAGCAGTTCAACAAGGTTCAGCAAATGTTTTATTCCAAACCGACAATACGCGCATGTGAACTGAAACAACCCGATCAGATAACCCTTGCATAAATAAACAAAAACATTTTGAACCCTCTGGAGTATTTGAAAACATCATCCAAAAAACACCCAGGGTCTTTTCCTTTCTTTTACCAGCCACTAGGGC
Source organism: Urosaurus nigricauda (assembly GCA_034509955.1). Classification (NCBI taxonomy): domain Eukaryota; kingdom Metazoa; phylum Chordata; class Lepidosauria; order Squamata; family Phrynosomatidae; genus Urosaurus; species Urosaurus nigricauda. Next base: position 137,322,624 of record JAOEGL010000002.1, read on the forward strand.
CTTTTCTACAGCTGCTCCAAAGCTATGGAACGACCTGCCGGAGGAGAGCCACCATATTTCCACTCTTGCAGCCTTCAAGAAGGCCCTTAAGACAAATCTCTTCCGGCAGGCCTTCCCAACCTGACTTCCTTTCCTACATAGCACAACCATGACATGATCTTATTGCCCTGTTTACCAAGCCTGTCCCCTAATTTTAACACCATTGTATTTTTATTGTTTTAACTGAGATGATTTAATTGCACTTTAGCTTGGGAAGGGGGTGGGTGGGAAGGGATAATTCTGAATTTTATTGAATTTTATGCATTTTAATCTGTTGTAACCCGCCCAGATTCCTAGTGATTCGGCAGGCTATAAATAAATATTTTTTTCTCCCTTTTCCTCTGTTTTGCTCTTTATGCATACTTAGGTCCAAAACATACTGCAGAAATAATCCACTTTGAAACTGCTTTATCTGCCCTGGCTCAATGCTAGGGAATCTTGAGAATTGTAGTTTATTGTGGCACCAGAATTCTCTGATAAAGAAGGCTAAATGCCTCACAAAATTACAGTTCCCAGGATTCGCTAGCATTGAGCCAGGGCAGTTAAAGTGATCTCAAATGGGATTGTTTCTGCAGTGTGTTTTGAACCTTACTAAGGGATTCTGGAGGAGGCCGCTGCTCTTTACTTTGCCTGCTGTAAACTGGCATACACAGCTGCAATAGCATTAAACAAAACAAACAAACAGCTTCATTTATATACTGCTTCATACCCTTAAGGAGTGTCTAAGCGGTTTACAATTGTAAGCTATTTGCCCCCCAACAATTCAGGTACTCATATTAGCGACCTCGGAAGGATGCAAGCCTGAGTCGAGCTTCAGCCCTTTGCTGGTCTTGAACTCGCCACCTTATGGTTTTGAGTGAGTGGCTGCAGTACAGGCATTTAACCACTGCGCCACCAGGGCTGATTAGCTAGAGGAGAATCCCATTCTTCCCCTTCTCAAGCTTCCATGCATTGTTTACTGTACATATTTACTGTACAGGACCTGCCATATAACACCGGTATTAAAAGATCTCCATTGGCTGCCTATTCGCTTCCGGGCTCAGTACAAAGTGCTGGTTATTACCTATAAAGCCCTAAATGGCTTGGGCCCAGAGTACCTGAAGGACCGTCTCTCCTCACATAATCCGCCCCGCACACTTTGATCTTCTGGGCAATTATTACTTAAAGTTCCAGAGGCCAGATTGTCAATCACTAGGAAGAGGGCGTTTTCTATCGCTGCCCCGAGCCTCTGGAACTCATTGCCCACGGAGCTCCGCCTGGCGGCCTCCCTTACCCAGTTTAAGAAGGGGTTAAAAATGTATTCATTTGAGCAGGCTTACCCCTGACTCTCCCCCGCCGTTATTCTTCCCCCACCATGGCTCAGATCGGAATACCGCCACCCCTTTGGCCGAAATTGTTAAATTGTTTTCTGATTGTTTTTAACTTTTGTATATGTTTTAATTTTTGTATGTGTACACCGCTCTGATCGTTGGAAGAGCGGTATATAAATAAAGATATTATTATTATTATTATTATTATTATTATTATTATTATTATATTGCTGCGATCCAGAGTTAAAATTTTATGTTACACACACACACACACCATCCAGCTAGACAGAGGACAAGGGGGAAAAGAGGTGGGTCTTTCTTGGGCTGGGCAGGCATAAAATGGCTTTGAAAAAAGTAGCTGCTTTGTCAGTGCCTTTGTTAACTGAGGTGTGCCTGTACTGTCAAGCCATGATAATCTATTCTTTTGGATGGTGTCCAGTTGTGTTCTCTGCCATTTTTTCCTCTACGTCTTACTACAGCAAGACAAAGTTGTCTTATACAGTAGAGATTGTGTCTATCTTTGGATGATGTGGCCCACATGTTTAGGCTGGGACTTGAAATCTTTTTCTATGGCTGTAGAGCCTCCATTGTTGCTTTGCACTGAGTACTGTTGCTGTGTTACTGGACCCCATACATCTCCTCCTTGCTCTTACTGACGCTTGGCTGCCTGGCTATTAGTGTATTTTGGCCCTGCTTGCACATTTTAATGACTTCCAAGGCAGACAGCAGGAGGAGATCTAACAAATGCTATTTGTGGTTCCCTCCACATCTACACAATGTGCTGCCCAGTCACTTCCAGGTCAAGGTGGGCTTATGACTGCACTCCTGTTCCTACAACCTAGAGAATAGACAGGAATCAGTGCTTCCAGGACAGATCACTCTTTTGCTTTTCACCAGAGGATGGTTCCTTTTTATATATATGACCGAAAGTACAATCCTTAGGTTGATTCAGATTTTTGGGGTCACTTGTTTGACTAAAATTTCTAGACTTATACATGAGTATATAAGTAGTTACCGTAGTTATCGTCACATTCCATTTTATGTCAAAAATACACTGATCCTTCTTAGACATGAATGGGGCAGTTTGTCATGTTTACTTGGTGTGTAAAGTGTCTGTCTTAAGAGTGTCATATAGAGGTGTTGCTGGTACTGACATTTGTATTCTTTTTAGCACCCAATCAAAACCTACTTGTTTCCCTCAGCTTTTTAAATTGATTTATGAAGGTGTATGGTATTGCTGCCTATTTTCTGTATTTTCTGTCTCTTCACACCCTTTGTAGTTTATAGTTTTACTGGGATTTTAAAAACTTACTAGCTGTCCTGATAGGTGATTTTTAAATAATTAAATAATTCTCACTTGATGAAGAGAAATATTTTCTATACAATAATAAATATTGATATCTTATATCAGGGTGACCAGATGTCCTCACTGCAAAGGAGCAAAAGGCACTGCAAAATGTGGCATGTTCAAGAAAAATGTAGTACCTTACAAAATATAAAGCTAAAAACGCCAGTGGAAATATAAATTCATGCTTCTTAGTCTTGCTCAAAATGGAGGACATTTGGGAATTCCTCCTGGACAGAAGGCTGAAATGTAGGACATGTTCTGGAAAAGAAGGACCTCTGGTCACACTATACTATATAAATGTGAGAGTCAAGCCTGTTCTGTACCATTTTCACCCTAACTCCAAAGTACACACATTTAAACATGCATTTTAAAACTTGTATCTTATAGGCCTATTTCTGTGCTGGTCTATGATCATAATAAAGATGAACTGAACTGAACTATTTAGGCTTATTTAGACATTCAGTTATTCAATTTAAATCTAAATGTGAGATGGGAGAGCACACTAACTCCATCCTTCTTTATCACCACCAAGTCCTAAGATGAGCGCTTGCCCTATCTGTTGAGGCTCTACATGTGATCAGGTATCCTTAGTTTGCAGGATCTTGTGATGAGCCTCAACCGATAACAGGGGCTTTCTTCTGCTTGTTGCTCTCCAGGTGAGAGGGTTCAAATTTAGCACGTTTCCTTCCTCCAGTTTTGATTTAATAATAATAATAATAATAATAATACTTTTTATTTATACCCTGCTTTTCAGTTATTTAGGCTATCAAAGCGGCTTACAATTTGTTAATATTTAGACATTTCCCTGCCCTCAGGCTTACACTCTAAAAAGACACGAAACAAAAGGAAAAGGGAGAGGTGGTGGGGAAGGGGGAAAGTCGAGCATATCTTCTCTCCCTCAGAAGCCTGGACCATGGCAGATGGACTGGAGGGAGGGCTCTTCTTCTTTTTAGGCAAGGATTTAAACAGGATTTGAGACCCTGCCAAAATACCTTGCTATCCAGAGCTGGACCATCTTGATGATGCTATGTTGTGCCTTGGCGACAAAAGAAACAGCAACGTGATCATAGAATCATAGAGTTGGAAGAGACCACAAGGGCCACCCAGTCCAACCCCCTGCCATGCAGGAACTCCCAATCAAAGCATCCCCGACAGATGGCCATCCAGCCTCTGCTTAAAGACCTCCAAGGAGGGAGACAACATCACCCTCCGAGGGAGTGTGTTCCACTGTTGAACAGCCCTTACTGTCAGGAAGTTCTTCCTAATGTTGAGATGGAATCTCTTTTCCTGCAGTTTGCATCCATTGTTCCGCGTTCTAGTCTCCGGAACAGCAGAAAACAAGCTTGCTCCCTCCTCAATATGACATCCCTTCAAATATTTGAACAGGGCTATCATATCACCTCTTAACCTTCTTTTCTCCATACTAAACATCCCCAGTTCCCTAAGGCGGTCCTCATAGGGCATGGCTTCCAGACCCTTCACCGTTTTAGTTGGCCTCCTTTGGACATGCTCCAGTTTCTCCACATCTTTTTTGAATTGTGGTGCCCAGAACTGGACACAGTATTCCAGGTGAGGCCTGACCAAAGCAGAATAGAGTGACACTATTACTTCCCTTGATCTAGACGCTATACTTCTATTGTTGCAGCCTAAAATAGCATTGGCCTTTTTAGCTGCCGCATCACACTGTTGACTCATGTTCAGCTTATGGTCTACTTGGACTCCTAGATCCCTTTCACATGTACTTTCATTCAGCTAGATGTCCCCCATTTTATATCTGTGCATTTCATTTTTCCTCTCTAAGTGCAGTACCTTACATTTCTCCGTGTTGAATTTCATTTTATTAGCATGGGCCCAGCTTTCTAGTCTATTCAGGTCATTTTGAATTTTGATCCTGTCCTCTGGGGTATTAGCTACTCCTCCTAGCTTAGTGTCATCTGCAAATTTGATAAGTATGCCCCCAATTCTGTCATCCATTGTTGAGCACCCTTTGAGTTTGGCCGGTCAACCAATTACAAATCCATGTAACAGTTACCTTGTCTAGCCCACATTTTGCAAGCTTGTTTGCAAGAATGTCATGGGGGACCTTGTCAAAGCCCTTACTGAAATCAAGATATACTATATCCACAGCATTCCCTTCATCTACCAAGCTGGTAATTTATCAAAAAAAGAGATCAGGTTTGTCTGGCATGACTTGTTTCTCTGAAACCCATGTTGACTTTTTGTGATTATGGTATTGGCTTCTAAATGTTCACAGACTCTCTGCTTAATGATCTGCTCTAGAATCTTTCCTGGAATTGATGTCAGACTAACTGGACGATAATTGTTGGGATCCTCTTTTTTTTCCTTTTTGAAGATGGGGACAACGTTTGCCCTCCTCCAGTCTGCTGGGACTTCTCTTGTTCTCCAGGAATTCTCAAAGATTATTGCCAGTGGTTCCGATATTACATTTGCCAGTTCTTTTAATACCCTTGGATGTAGTTCATCTGGTCCTGGAGACTTATATTCATTTAGGTTAACCAGGTATTCTTGTACTATACTTATTCTGTGCTGATATTCCCCTATTCTGTCTTCTGCTCCATTATCCTTAGGTTGAGCACCCTTTGCCTTTTCTGAGAAGACTGAAGCAAAGAAGGTGTTGAGTATTTCTGCCTTTTCTCTGTCCCCTGTGAGCATTTTGCCATCTTCTGCACACAGTGGCCCTACCGTTTCCTTCTTCTTCCTTTTGCTACAGACATATCCAAAAAAGCCCTTTTTATTGTTCTTAACCTCTCTAGCAAGCCTAAGTTCATTTTGTGCTTTTAGGTTTTCTGACTTTATCCCTACAAGTGTTGGCTATTTGTTTGAATTCCTCTTTGGTAATTTCCCCATTTTTCCATTTCTTATACATGTTGTTTTTAAAACTTAGCTCAGTTGAAAGTTCCTTAGTCATCCATACTGGCTTCTTGAGACACTTCCCATTTTTCTTCCTCATTGGAACTGTTTGAAATTGTGCCTTCAGTATCTCCTTTTTGAGGTACTCCCATCCGTCTTGAACTCCCTTCTCTTTTAGTATTCCTGAGCATGGGATCACCCCCAATATTTCTCTAAGTTTATGGAAATCAGCTCTCCTAAAGTCTAGAGTGCATGTCTGACTATGCCTGGCTTCTCCTTTCCACTGTATAACAAACTCCAGGAGAACATGGTCACTTCCACCTAATCATGAACTGTAGAAAGGTGGAAATTGGAATAGCTACCTGGCAATTTTTAAACATGTGAAGGTTTAAAATTTCTCTTTGATTTGGGCAGTGAACCTGAGTTGGGAATAATAACACAAGTTGAGTTTCCCTTATCCATTATTCTGAAATCTGAAATATTCCAAAAGCCAAAACTTTTGCCTCCTGAGTTAAGTTTATCGGAGATCTGTGGGCTTGCTTTGTGGAAGGGAGAGAGATCCTTCTGCACCATTTCAGCACTGGAGGGAGAGCAATCATAAGTGACAGGCGCTTGCCAGCTGTTCAGAGACCGCCTTCCATAAATGCATGTGGCCTGGAAGGACTGAAGCCAAATTCTGAGTGGAGGAAGCCTCTCGTTTTGTGATGCATTTGGGGAGTGGGAGCCATCCTGTTGGCAGAGGAGCTGCAGAAGAAGAAGGGAACAGCAGTGGCAAAGGCCAAGGGGAATAAGAGAGGCTTTTAGAGGCTTTTAAAAAGGCTCCAAGGATGGGAGCTGGGAGGGAAGGGGCTCTGCTTAAAAGCCCCAGTGTTGTTGCTGGAACACACACAACTGCCCTTTGCACTTAGGAGTGGCAGATGCTGAAGCCTTGCAACTGCCAAGGCAAGAGAGAATTTCTAGGGCCCTGGAAATGTGGCATATTCCCAGACTCCTCTAAGCTGGTTGTGTGTGTATGTGTGTTAATTTCCCCATGCCCTTCTGCTCCCTGTTGTCAGCACATGCTGCTCCACAGTCTGGAGCAGGAGATGCCAGACGGAAACACTAGAAATAGGTCTATCCCACCCCCCCCCTCCCCACTGTCACCAACCCCAAAATCCATAGCTGCAAAGAGATGTGTGACCTTAGTTAGTTTCTTTAGTTGTCCCAGCCTGTGCTGTGCATATATATGCCTCCTTTGGAGTCTATTCCAGCAGGGCATGATGATCTACTGCCAGATCTCCTCCTCTACTTCTGAGAGTAGAAAGTGGGGGTAGGCTGATTTCACCCAGAGCCCCCTTTCCAAATCAAGTCCAAGACCTTCTTTTCTGTAATCCAAGCGAGAGAACAGATGGGAGGAATCCTCTCTGTCTCTGCCACTACAGCAGATGGCAGAAGCTGGCACTCAGTCACCTGGGCACTTCCATCTCATCCTGCAGTGTGGTTTGTCCTCAAGTTAGGCTTGACTGCAGTGGGCTTTCATGGCCCATCCAAGCTGCTTTAGTGTTCACCCAAGGGTGCGGGCTGGCACCTGTGGTTGAAGGCAGCAGTGGGAGGGAGATCTGAACTGCTGAAAGGCCTGGGAGAAGGGAGACGGCTGGTCTTGTTTGGAAATGTCTTTATACGTCTTCTCCAGCGTACCTGCTACCCATTTTCTCTTTCTTCCTCTCTCTCCCCCCCTCCCTCTCTCCTTTTCTTTCTGTCAGCAACACTGTCCGGCATTTATATTCTCATTTTCATTCTGAGCATTGAGACAAAAAAACTTCACTATTCAACCAGGCAGGGATGTGATTCTTCATACATTTCTTTTTCTGCATTTAAAGAAATAATATTTTCTGCACAGAGGACAAGATTCTGCACGCACAAAAACAAAACAATTTTTTTTTCTGTGTCAAAAATTGTGTTTTCTGTGCAGGGAACTTGATTTCTGTGCAGAAAATGTCCATTTTCTGTGGGGATTTCCCCCCCATTTTTCATGTAGAATAAGTCCTTAACTATAAAGATTCTTAGCTGTTTATTATTGCCACCATTAGTGTTTCTTTACACATTTACACATTTACATTTGGGGGAATATTTATCAATTTTCTTTTCATCTTTACAACCTACTCAGATTTCTCTGCTTAGCCAAATTCAGTATGTTGCATACTCCTATACAGTATTCTTCTCAAAAGCAAAGCCAGGATAATGTTATTTAATTCGACACTACCACCTGAAGGCTCATTTCCCTTACAGCCAGCAGTACACTACTGATAGGACCCAATCTCATCACTGTACCCTATGGTGCCTATTATTTCTCCTACACATTTAAGTCAATGTCCACTGTGGTGCTTGCCTGTCCTTTTAGTATAGTTCAAAGATGTTTTAAGAGCCTGGCTGCATATGATTAGAAGTTCCCTCTGGTCTTCCATTCTTGTAGTGGCTGCCTGGCCAGATGCTTCCATGAAGCCCATTAGCAGAGCCTGAAGACAGAAGCCATACCCATCTGTTTGTGCTCTGTGCAGCAACGTACCCAGGGGTATACTGCCTCTGACCATGGAGGTTCCCTTTACTATCATGGTGAATAATGTCAGACAGACCTGCCCTCTCCTATGAATTTGTTTAGTCACCTTTGAAATTCACCTGGGCAAATGGATTGTGCACTATTTGTACACCAATGGGTTGTGCACTGTTTCAGGAACTGCTTCATTTTGTCTGTCCTGTATCTCTTGCCCATTAATTCCTTAAGGTGACTCTGAGTTCAAGTGCAGGGTGACCAGACATCCTCCATTTAATAATAATAATAATAATAATAATAATAAGTTTTATTTCTAGCCCGTCCCTCTGAACGAGCAATCGGGGCGGGTTACAGAAGAGAGTTAAAACAACAGCAGTTAAAACATCCAATCCCATCCCCGCCTCCCCCTTCAGCCTCCTGTCCAGGAGGAATTTCAAAATATTCTCCATTTTTACCATGACTAAGAAGCATGAATTTACATTTCTAGAAATGTTTTTAGTTTTTATTTTGTAATGCCCTAATTTTTCTGGAATGTCCTATATTTTGCAGTCCTCCTTTGCACTTATGACATCTACTCACCCTCGTTCAGGTGTGAGGATGGCAGAGAGAAATCTTTGTTCAAACCCTCCTTTCTTTTCATCCACCCCTTGCTTTATTAAAAAACTAAGCTGAAGTGTTCCAATATGTCATAGAAAGTACTCTAATTCAGTACTTCTCACCCTTGGGGCTTTCCAGATGTTTGGGCATAAGCTCCTAGAATTCTTGACAGGTGGCAATGCTGGCTGGGGCTTCTGGAAGTTGAGACCCAAAACTTCTGGAGGACCAATAGTTGAGAAACTTTGCTCTAGCTAATGCCTTGGCTATTTTGGTTATTACCTTAAATTTATATATATAAATTTAAAGTGATCTCTTATCCCATACTAGCTGACTGAGTGGAGTCCTCTCCAGTAGCAGTGTGCCAGACCATCCACTGGTAACACAGGCATGGAACATTTAGCTCTCTGAACTTCAGCGTTTTGTAGGTTCACCACCATGTTGTTATTGTTAGTCACCTTTGAGTTGATCCTGACCCATGGTGACCCCATGGATGAGACATCTCCAAGATTCCCTAGCCTTCACTGCTCTGCTTGGGTTCAGTAAATTTAGGCCTGTGACCTCCCGATTGAGTCTATCCATCTGGCATGTGGTCTTCCTCTCTTTCTTCTGCTCTCCACCTTCTCCAGCATCATTGTCTTTTCTAATAAGTCATGCCTTCTCATGATGTGTCAGTGATGTGGCCAAAGGAGGACAGCTTCAATTAACCATCTTGGCTTCTAGGGAGCTTTCAAGCTTGATCTATTCAAGGACCCTTTTGTTTGTCCACAGTATCCTCAGCACTCTTCTCCAGCACTACATCTCAAACGAATTGATTTCCTTCCCATCTGCTTTCTATCCACCCACCAATAGCAAATAATTGTGGGAATTGTAGCCCCAAACACCAAGAAATCCAGTTATTCTCTGAACTGTACTTTCCTCACACAGTTTCCTAGCTCTTTGAAGTCCTTCACAAGATAAAGAGTGACTATACGCCTACACTCTAGGACCTGATCTACATCAATTTCTTATGCTAGTGTAATCCTATCTTTGTACCTGGTATGACACATGGCATTTGCTTCCTGTTGAAGCACTCCTAGTTTTTGTTGTAGCTACTGCTGCTAATAACTTGGGATAATTGGTTTTCCTGTTTTTTCTCCCAAGATATTTGCAATATGCCAAAATAGGTTGCTATCACACCACAGAATGCAATTTGACACAACTTTAATTGTAATGGCTCCATCTGATGGAATCCTGGGATTTGTAGTTTGCTGTGGCACCAGAGCTTTCTGACAGGGAAGACTAAATGTTTCACACATTTACAAATCCCAGAATTCTATAGCATCGAGCCATGGCTCTTAAAGCAGTATCACACTATTAATTCTGCTGCATAGATGATCCTCAGTCTTCTTGGCATTTTTATGTGTTCCATCATAAAGGTTAGTTTTGGGGTGATCCTTCATGCAGCAGGCATGTCTACTTAAAGTAAGTAGGCTTGAGGCCATCTGAATGGGTTCACATGAGGCCCTCTTTAATAGCCAGCATAGTGTAGTGGTTTGAGTGTTAGACTATGCTCTGGGAGCTCAGTATTCAAATCTCTGCTCAGCTATGAAAACACAGTGTGTGATCTTGGGCAGGTTAGATCTTGGGCATTAGAAGAAAGCAGCGACAACCCTTACACCTCCCTCAAACAAACTTTCCCAAGAAAACTCTAGGATAGTTGACTTAGGCACATAGCTACAAGTCCACTTCTTTCTTTGCTTTTCTCAGTGTGAGGAGCTCATCTTCAGTATCATTTCTTTTCCCTAATTGCTACTTTTTCTCTGCAACTTCACACTTTCAGTGAGCTTTCTGTTATGTTTTGTTTTTCCTGCCAAACCTTGACAGGTTGTGGAGCTCCACAGCTCAACTTAGCCTTTTTATCCTTTTAGGGGTGAAGAACAGTAGTAGAAAATGGGATAGCAGGTGCTCTAAAGGGTAAAGATATACAATTGAGCACTACAGTTAGAATCATCCAGTCCATTGTATTTTCCATCACCATGTACAGATATGAAAGCTGGAGGGTGAAGAAAGTAGCTTAAAAGAAAATCAGTTCATTTGAGATATGGTGCTGGAGAATAGTGTTGAGGATACCCTAGATGGCGAAAAAAGACAAATAAAATGGTCCTTTAACAGGCCAAGCCAGAAATCTCCTTGGAAGCCAAGATGACCAAATTGAGGCTGTCATACTTTGGCCACATCATGAGAAGGAATGAATTACAGTGGTCCCCCGGGTTGCGAAAGTAATCCGTTCCAGGATTACTTTCGTAACCCGGAAGTGTTTCGCAACCCAGGGGACTGCTTTAGTTAATGCACAGCGCGGCGGAAGTGCGCTGTTTTAAAGGGCCCGGGTTGCTTTTTTTTCCCGCAACCCGGGGATTTTTTCGGATCCCGGGGGCTTTTTTTTGGCCCCAGCCGTTTCGGGTCCCGGGGATTTCATTCCCCGGGGGATTCGGATCCCGGGGGACCACTGTATTAGTAAAGACAATAATTCTAGGGAAGGTAGAAGGCAGCAGAAAAAGAGGAAGACCACATACAAGGTGGCTGGACTCAATCAGGGTGGTCACAGGCCTGAATTTGTAGGACCTGAGCACAGCAGTAGAGAACAAGGGGAGCTTGGAGATATCTCATCCACCACAGGAGACCACAGTTAGCTGCCATGAGTTGAGATTGACTTGAGGGCAGCTAACAACAAGAAGAAGGTGCTTTATGCAGGGGAAGCAAAAGAAGTGGCCTATCATCCATGGGATTTTACCTGTCAACCTACAGAATAGTGAAAAAGTGTAACCAAACTGCAAGCATGAGTGATGGTGATGAAGGGAATAATGGGACTAGCCTACACATATTTTATTGTGTCAATCGCTGCACATTACTGACATAATACATTTATATGTATTATGTCAGTAATACATGTATGTATTATGCCAATTGCTTTGCACTTTCCTACTGTACATTTACAATGACAGTTTCCTGTACAAACCCACATCTGTTTGTAACCATTCACCCTCCCACCGCTGAAAATGCGAAGTCATCCAAATGAATGCAAAGTCAGATGTGTGACAATGCACATTTTCCTGGATTTAAGAAGACACTCTGGTAAAAACCGTGCAGTCTTTTCCTATGGAATTTAAGGAGTTTTTTTCACTCCTCCCTGCAAAAAGCCCAAACTCCTGCAAATCACATGTGGCTGGATCACATTCTATTTAACTGGAATGAGGAGCATGTTAAATGTGTAGACAAGCCCATAGTATAGGGAATGACCAAACCAAGGAAAGAGACAGGGAAGATTCTTTTTATAGACTGGTGCCTATCACCTTTCATTGTTGTTGCCAAATGACCCTTTGTTTAGTTCTGAGAAGCCATATGATTGTAAAAAAGACTGGAAAGTCCCAGATTTTGTTCCTGTCCCTTTCAATTTTATTTTGGAGATATATGCACATTTTGTTTATCCCAGAATATTTTTCATCGGCTCCTGGGACAATCAGAGATGTATTATATCCATCCTTAAGTTGGTTTATTACAAACCAGCATAAAATCAGCACAGGAACAAAATCTAATTTTTAGTTCTTCTAAACTGTTGCATTTCTCCCAATTCTCAGTTTTCCCCCTTCTTTTTTTTTTTTAAAAAGTGCTGGATTATAGTAATCTTTTATATCTTTCCATTGCAATAGTAACACAAAGAGTTCAGTTGTAAACTGACATTATTTATTGTCTTTTCTGTTATGGAAGAGGATATTTAATTTGCATTTAACAGTGAAGGGGTGAGTTTTCATTATCTTTAAAATATTTTTTGGAGCAGAGAATAGTTAAGGAAAATATTACTTCAAAGATGTAATGAAGACCTTTGGAGATAGAAAGGCAAGCCAGTTCCAACAGGCCTTGCCTGAAAGGAAGAAGGCCCTCCCTCCATCCACCATCTTGAGGGAGAGAAAAGCAAGAAAAGCAAGCCAGCTCCAACAGACCTTGATGAAAGAAGAAGAGACCTCCCTCCTTCCACCATCTTGAGGGAGAGAAAGGCAAGCCAGCTCCACCAAGAGGTCTTGCCTAAAAAGAAGAAGAGCCCTCCCTCCAGTCCCTCTGCCTTGGTCCAGGCCTCCAAGGGAGAGAAGATCTGCTGGACTTTCCCCCTTCCCCGCCACCTCTCCCTTCTCCTTTTGTGTCGTGTCTTTTTAGATTGTAAGCCTGAGGGCAGGGAAATGTCTAATTTAACAAATTGTAAGCCGCTCTGATAATCTTGGCTGAAAAGCGGGGTATTAATAATAATAATAATAATAATAGATAAATTAGTCATGCCAATAAAATGAAATCTTGCTGTCAAAAATCTCACCCTTTCTGTTGTATACTGCTTTCTTGCTAGGATCCATATTTTCTCAAACTGTTGAGAAAACAGCCAACTCCTTAGTCAGTTGAGAAGTCTACCCTACTTCACGTTCTTGTTCCTCAGCATTCCCATAGAAGCTTTTGCAGAACATAGGCAACACCAGCAGCCATACCTGCCAGGTGTTGTTGGTCTGCATGTATAAATGCTGCTGGGCCTCACATCCCCAGGGAGTGATCATTTCATGGAATCTGTGGCTTTCCTGTGTTGAAGGCAGTTGGCCACTGGATGTCACTTGGGAGCCATGGGTTGGTGGCAGAACATGCAGAAGGAGAGAAAGCCAGGACCAGGATGCTGTCCATAGATGCTAGTAGCCAGCTGTTTCCATTGTGGCTCTTAAAAGTGCTGCTGTGAGAAGGATGCTGTTAGAACAACAGCCAGATTGTTCTGGAAAGCATTTGTCTTAAGGGGTTGTTATTGCAGCAGAGGGAGTGAAAGCAACAAAGGAATTGGTATATTTAATTCCTGCATTTTTCCAGTTTGGGACTCAAGGTGCCCTCCCTACAACTGGCTGACAACAGTTACAACAAATTTAGTTGTTGTTTTTTTAAACCAACAATATACAAAACTGACAAGAAATTAAAGATATCAAACCATCATAAAAATGAAACCAGCTAAAATAAATTAAAATGACAACAACAACAAAATCAAAGTCCAGCATGTTGTACAAGATCTGCTGCGCCTAAAAATCAGTTCTCAAAGGCTTTTTTAACCTGCATTCCCAGTAAAGGAACCCCACTGGCTTTTAAAAGAGAGGTGCATGCTTTTTAGTGGACTCCATGGACTCCCCATAGTGTGCAACAGAATTTAGGAGCTGTGTCTCTTACAGCTCACGGCTCAGTGCCTTATTTTTACTCCTAGATTTGAAGATTATTTTAAAATCAGGCACGGTACTGTAAAGTGTCCTTGCATTAATACTTCTCCTTATTCCCTTGCCTGTCTTGGCTGCCACTCTCTAAAGATCTGGCTGGAAGATAAATCCATATTTACAGGCAATCTGTTTGCACCCATCTGGTAAAGTTGTAGACCTTCGTTTGTAACTCGCTTGGCTTTCTCCTTTGTACAGACATGAGACTCAGGTGCCTAAATACACTAAAACCATCTGACTTGTAATAACCAGCCAACCTCTCTTCCTGGCTACCTGTTCCCAAATGCTTATAGAAATGTTAGCACACTTTTCTTCTTCATTAGCCTGTGGCAATAGAACATAATATTTTGTAACATATGCACGCATAACTGTGCGCTCAGGTCAGCATTGCTGCTCCTTGTAGCAATTCTTGCAAGCTTCCATCCACTGTCTCCTGAGTATAAGCATTTTAGTCTTCCTGGGGGAATTGTAACACTGCTTTCCATGATCTTCTATGCTGAATCTACAGGGAAGAGCAAGATTTATGTACTTCTATGTTGTCTTCTATGATCTCCTATGGTACATGAAAATAATTGGGGGAAAGGGACTTCTGGCTTTGAAAGGAGAAAAGGGAGAATCCAAATAGTGAAGTGGTTGATTCTTTCTCACTATCCATTCAACACATGCAACATTTTGGCTTGTGAGTGTGGGAAACTCATTACTAGAGCACTGTCCTAAAAACTGCTTCTGGCCCATTTTTGTTGAAGACTGCTTTGGAATGGTGCTATAGATTCTCCAGAGACCACAGCTCTTCCCCTCCCTCTTTTGACTTGTTTTTCTTTTATTTGAATGACATGCTTTGAGCAACTGTTGTTGATATTGTAACATGTAATGTGTAATGTAACATGTTTATTGACCTCACCAGGCCCCATCCCCTGGGACATCACCAGGCATTGTCCCTAGGTCTCAGGTTTTGACCATGAAGGACTTGTCTACATTACTTATAATGTAAGGCTCTCTGTGTGCTATTTACATCATGCAGGCCCAAAACCCCGAATTGGGTCCAGGCTGTTTACAGAACACCTGGACCAAATCTGGGGTTTCCATTCCTTGTTCTACCTTAAAAAGACTTACCTTTTGCTATGGGTTTTCTAGAAAACCTGGTGCAAACCTCAGTGACAATGGCCGGCTCCCTTCTCACATGATCCCTGTGAGCATCCCTGCAGGTTTGTTCTATGGGTTTGAATCACTTGCAGGGAATAAACCTGCAGTAGGTAAAGGGGAAAGGATCCAGGGACAGAATACCCTGATGGTAGCCCAGAGTATTCTGGCAAATGTAGGCGTCATTCCCACTGGTGTTTAAATCGGTGTTTGTGAATTTTTGGACTGGTGTATTATTTATTGTTCCCACTTAAACACGCATTCGTACCTGATTCCATGTTCTTTGTTCCCATTGTAATTCAGGCTTGATCTACGATTCGCTGTATATTGACATAACCCGCATCCATGTGGTTTGACTGCGGGGTATTTTGTCACTACTTTGCCAAAATCCGGGTCAGATCAGTGTTAAATCAGTGGGAATGACAAGGGTGTCCAAAACGTTTCTTTTTGGATGGAAGGGCCTATGTGGAAGGGGCTGGCCAGGGGGTGTAACCTTCTTTGTTCTTTCCTTGTTCACCTGGCACCATTTTCAGCATTTCTACAGTGGATCATAAAGCAATGTTGGCAAAGGTTTTTGTGTAGACACACAAATTTTAATCGCAAAAGCTCTCTGTCGGTAAACCGCAGCACAGGACTGATCTCCAATCTCCAAAGCTGTTAAGAATTCCCCTCCCCCAACACATTATTTTCCCTTATTCATTCATTCTTCATTGTGGGGTGGACTTTTATTTATATTTAAAAAGAAATGTCCTTTTTTATTTGTATTTTAAGGGGGGCAGAAGCGCAGATTTGCAAAACAGCAAAACCGCAAAAGTGACTTAGCGACTTCTCATACTTTTTCATTACTGCTGCTGGAAAAAGAAAAAGCGGAATTGCGCTACAGTAGTGCTTTTGATTTTGTTGGTGGATAGGGGCGAGAGGGGGAGGGGTTGGTATCCATCTTGTTTGTTTGCCATGCGACCCAGGTCACAACAAAAAGTTGGAAGAGGGGTCGTCCCTGTCTTTAGAGAAAGAAGGATGGGCATGGTGGGTGGGCACAGGTAGGGTTGGGCATCACCGATACTGGCAATGCATTGCAACCCCCCCTTCTATTGTGCCCCATTTGTTTACCCCCCATCCGGACTGCCCAATCCCTTGGAGGAGCGCCATTTAAAAAATCCCATCTTTGCAAGGAGGTCTGCCTGGAGGGAGTTGTTGCCGTTCCGCTGCTCACTCCTTGAAGTTTACGGAGGGAAGTATTCTGCCATGGAAAACAGTTCAAAGAAGGGGGTAGGGGCATTTCTTGGCGTTTTGAAGAGACGAGATATTTAATTGGAATTTGGGGGGAACAAACGGTGCAGATGCAATTGAACAGTAATAATAGAAATATTGATGTGTATGAGACAATAGCCTCAAAGCTAAGGAAGAAGGGATTTCAGCGATCCGGGAGTGAACGTCAGACCAAGGCAAAGGCCCCAAAACGACCATTTAAATGAGCTAGTCAGCTGGCAAAAACTAGTGGCATAGGGCAGATAACGATGCCTTTCTTTAAGGAGCTCCAGGACATCTTTGCTGGTGACAGGACCGTCGAGCCGAGCTGGGTCACTTCAGTCGCTGAAGTTGTTTTTGTCCTGGGAAGCGCAGCCCAGCAAGAACCACCAGAGATGCCCCCAGAGAGCCAGCAAGAAAGTGTCAGGGCAAGCCTACTTTGGCTGGAATCCTATTGTGGTACTATGGTACCCGTTACATGTTCTTCAGGGCTGCATAGAAATGGTGGTGAGGAAAGGCAGACAAAATCAGCCAGCTCCAGGTAATCTATTTCTTCAATCCCTTGCTTTCTTTGCTGCTGAAGTACCTGCAAGCTTCTCCCATCTGCTCTTTACCAATGTAGTGCACTAAAAGGATTTCAGCCACAGCGTCCAAGTGGGGAGCATAGTAGAGTGGACCCTAGTATCTACTGGGGGTTGTTTCCAGGATCACACACCCCACCCCGTGAACACTAAAATCCATAGATGCTCACGTCCCTTTAAATACAATGGAATAATAAAATAGTATCCCTTATATCCAGGCTGTTTACACAAGAGTAGATGGGAGAGCCCTGGTGGTGCAGTGGTTAAATGCCTGTACTGCAGCCACTCACTCAAAACCATAAGGTTGCGAGTTCAATACCAGTAAAAAGGGCTCAAGCTTGACTCAGGCTTGTATCCTTCGAAGGTCACTAAAATGAGTACCCAGATTGTTGGGGGCAAGTAGCTTACAGTTGTAAACTGCTTAGACACTGCTTAGGTGGTATGAAGGGGTATATAAATGAAGCTGTTTGTTTGTTTATATAAAATGGTAAAATTAAGGTTCGCTTTTTGGAATTTATGCATTTTTAAAATATTTTCAAGCTCTGGATATTGGAATCTGTGGCTAAGGAATCCGTGGATACAGAGGGATGACTGTAATGCTATTTCTTTGTACTCCAGTTCCCAGAATCCTCAAGCAGCATGAATAGGGCTGGGAGATTCTTAGAACAATACTCAAAAATAATTCCTCCCAAGTTTCTCAGATTCATTAAACCATATATGACTGTGTTCTGGATAGGGAAGACAGTATGTGCAGTCATGGGAAACTCCAATGGTTACAGACATGTGATTCTACCTTCCCTGGTTACTGGATTGCTGGGGGTAGTCATTGGCATTCTACATATTCTAGCAAGGGAGTCTCATTCCAAATAAAATAATCTACCCAGCTTCATTTTAATAAACCACAAGCATCCCTGCATTTCCCTCTTTGCCGTTTTGGTTTGTTTTTCCACTTTACTGGTGCCTTTCACCTAGACTTGTCAAAGGGAAATTTCTGCTGCCAAATTATTATTATTACTATTATTATTATTAACCTTTATTTATATAGCGCTGTAAATTTACACAGTGCTGTACATACAAATCACACCAATATAAGCCAGTCCAGCCTTCTCACAACCAAACCTATATGGCAGCCCTCTAGTAAGATGTAGTTATTACCATTCCCTGCATGGTTTCATTGGTGTGGATAGATCAGGCTGAGGTGAGGATATCTTCAGAAAAAGAAAAAAGCACAAGCCAGGAGATTATCCCATTACAAAAGAAAAAGAAAAAGAAAAAGAAAAAAAAGTGACTCACCCCTGCTGTTTTCAAGTTGATTATGGGATGCAGTTGGGTATTGTCACAGGGAAAAGGCCACTGATGCTGCTGCCCGACTGCATCCCACCTAACACTTGGCTACAAGCCACGCTCAGCTTCCCGTACTGTTTGAGCTATGATAGGGACCTATATGGGAGATCTTAGATATAATGAAGAGTACTTCCTATGCCACAGCAGTTGTCACCATCTTTTGATCCTGTTAACTCCTAATTCAACTTTAAAGAATCTCCTCCAGTGGGCTTTGAATATGCTCCAACTATCTCAGTCCTGATTTATCCTCTGCCATCCCACTTTTTCAGCTGGTTTAAAATTTACCGGTTTCTCTTTCCTCCTCCCACTTTCTTTCTTTGTCATCAGCTTAGTTCCATCACTTTAAAATGAGTTCAAAATGCAAAAGTAATTTGCCTTCAGTTAACAGAAAAGAGAGGAGAAGAGGGGGGGCATAATCTTGCTCTTCCCTACAGACTCGGGTAAAAGCAAACTGATATATCCTTTTCTGCTGCGTGTGTTCTTTCTCATTAATGTCTTTTGCCATCTTGGACACACTCTGATATTGTTTGGCTATGCATGTGTCAGTTTTCATCTGTGAAATGTTGGACAATATGTCTTTGAGTCTTTCTTTCTTTCTTTCTTTCTTTCTTAAACTTTTATGCAAAACAACAATTCATATCTCACAATCTAAATGAGTAAAAACATATACACTAAAAAATGCACATATTCATATTTACATGCTAGTACTAATGGCCCAGAACATCTTCTCCAAATTACCGATTAACATACTTCCATCTCTTTTTCCCTTCATTAAATTTTCATGTTTTTTAAAAAATACTCCTATCCTCAAACCTCCTTATCAGTCTTCTTACCTACCTAACCATTCTTCATTCATTTCTCAATCATCATTTTTATTCTACACAAGAAACACTGAGAGATGTTCCTTGGGTCTTTTGTCTTTCTTAGGAGGAGATGTTCTGATTCTGTAAGAGTTCTGAGTTTGGTAAGAGGGGAAGCAGCAGTCATTTCATGCAGAGCATCTTCTCAGCTTCACACGCAAATTAATAAACAAAAGCAGTGATATTCTTGTGGTTTTGCAATATCTGGATCCTGAATCCCAAATTTTGGTGGCCATTTGAAAACCTACCCTGGTTTGAATTTGCACTGTGCTCCTTCCAACTAGAGAAGACATTACTTCCATCTTCTCTTGGCCCTGTTTGTCCTGCTATCCTCAAACTGTGGGCCAGGGCACACCAGTATTCTTTGAGAGAACAAAAATGATGCCATGATGAGACATAAATTCATTAGCTCATTAAAGATTGCTGGTAGTCCAAAATATACATTTTCAGAAATCACTGCCTGCTCTTTAGTGTTTGTCTTTTCATCTTTCTACTGTGGGCTGTACGGTGGTACATATTTTCTCTGACTAGGACAGTGGGTGAGTTTGGTGGGTATTAGTGTTAATTTCTGTTTTTCTGTTACTGGCCCTATAGGTACTAAGAGTCATGTGTTAACTGCTACATGGGTTCCTCCCACTCCACTTTCTTTTAGTTAGGAAGAGCTCCTGCTTCTGTAAAATAACCTGTGGCAGTCTAGCTTGTTCCTACACTTCCCCTCCTCTTCCAAGAAATGTATTTTTTCTAGTATTGCTTTTGGTTCAGCATCCCTGGAAATGCTGTTTTTATTGCCCAAATGAGTCATAATTTGTGTTAGCTTTTACCGCTGCCTGATCATATTTTGTAAAAGTCCCCTGGCCCCAGAGCATTTGAGGTGGTTGAAAACTATTACTGCTCTTCATGGTGCATTGTTTTTATCCTAGTTTCACCCCTGGTTATGAAGTTTTGTAGGTTTGTGCAGGACTTCAGAAACATGCAACACCTGTTTGAAATCAGGACAGCAGAAATACCAGAATAGTGAGATGCTCTTCTTAAACCTCTGTCAACTCTTTTAAAATACATTATCTTTCTTTTTTTAAAAACCCAACCCCAAATTGTAACAAAAGGAGTATGTGATCATTTCAAATTATTTGTTGACATGCCTGATTACTTGAAGAAGATTTATTTTATTTGTCAAAGGGTTATACTACTCCCCTTCCAGTTATGATGAAATATGCTATATTGTTTGCATTTTCTAAAAAACGTTATGAACATGCTCATGGAAAAAGTAGTCCAGTAAACAGTGACTGGGTTAAAAGAAGTGGCTGTTTCAAATTGGATGGAGGGGATTCTTGAGTAGTGCTTTGCTGAATTTTTGTAGTGCTGTTAATTCTTTCTACAAAAACCCATCATTCACTGAGACCACATTTTCCAGCTGATAATCAGCACCCTCTTTAAGAAAGTTAATACATGCAGAGAAGATGACTGCTGTTGGCTTATTTAATCTATTTATTTGTATGCCACCAAATAAGAAGGGATAATCAGGCCAAATTACACAAAAAAGCAAGTTAAAAATAAATAATGCAATAAATATTTAAGAGACATCAGGAATGTGAAATAACAGTTATAAAACCCTGAAATGCCAGGTATAAAAGAAATGTCTTCCAATTACATTGAAATTATAACAGCATAGGTGGTAGACATGCTTCTTAGTAGGGGGCATTGTAAAACTGTGCAGCAGCGTCTTGTAGCCACGCACCAAATCTCCGCTTGTGGAGGTGAGGCATCCAGAAAAGGACCTTTAAATATGACTAGTGGTTACAAATAGGAAGAGCCTTCTGGAAATACTCTGAGGGCTTTAAGATTCAATCACAACCCTTGGGACTGAGTCTAGAAGAAGGCTTCAAAGCAATCCAGAGGATAAAGCACTAGTTATGTTGCATGGCTGTGTGACCCACGCAAAGTAGTAATCTAGGAGCTCTGGTTAGGACTAACCCTACTGTTCTCATGTGGCTGTCATATGTGCCTGATGGGCCCTTGCTCTTTCATTCCCATAATATCCTGAATGTAATTCCATGTTCTCCAAAAGCATTGTAGGATCTAATGAGAATGCTTTCTGAGGATACCCTTTAAAAAAAAGATGTGCACAATTATTTTTGCACCACCATCACAATTATTTCTTTATGCCAGTGGGTATATCCAGTAAACTTGCATTAGTTAGTAGGCATTGTGAGATGCTTGGCACTGAGAAGATGCCACAGTTAATTGATTCCCATTGTGGTCAATTATCTTGGTAAATAGCATCATGTGAGAGTAAGGAGCCAATAAAAATTCCAGCTGAGTGTATCGTGGCATTGCACACTGAGGCCCAAGCAGAATTTATTTGGGAGAAGTAAAAGAAAAAGAGATTCCACCTCAATGTTAGGAGAAACTTCCTGACAGTGAGGTCTGTTTGGCAGTGGAACACATTCCCTCGAGTCTGAGAGCAGAGGAGTCTCCTTAAACAGAGTCTGGATGGCCATCTGTTGAGGGTGCTTTGATTGTGATTTCCTGCATGGCAGGACTGGATGGCCCTTAAGGTCTCTTCCAAGTTCCAACTCTATGATTCTGTAATGTGGGCCCTGTTCCCTCACCTGTCTGTTAAAGAAAGGTTAGAAAGGCCTTGTCTGTTTGAAAAACTGGAGATCCAGTTGGTATCCTTTGTTAATTTTAGT